>JAQJVL010000001.1:9229210-11629210 GCA_035578905.1 Stictocephala bisonia
GCAGTTATGGTTAGGTTATTAGTTATATTTTGTAGAAAATATTTTTACATCTTCTACTGACTAGACAACCATGTAATTAGGAAACATCGGCTCATTAACATAAAATTTGGTACCAAAATAATTGAAATTTTACAAAGAAAATTAAAATAATTTGGGTTTTAATAAGTGTTTATTGTAAATAAATTAATCGTCTCTGGGGCCTTCTTTGGGGGGGGGGGGGAGACTGCAGTAAGGGGCTGGCAGTCTTCACAACAAGGACTATTAAATATGAATGCTACAGTACTAAATATGGGAGGGCAGGTGGATCAACAATCAATGCCACAGTACGTGTAGGGTGGGTGGGTGGGCGGGTCAGTGACACAGTACGTGTATGGGTAGATGAGTGGATCAGTCTCACAGTACGTGTTGGGTGGGTCAATGGCACAGTGCGTGTACTGTATTTGAGGGCGGAGTGGTGAATATTAAATGTTGGCTGTGCTGTAACCCAGCTATTTGGGGTCAAATTGTTGTGGAGATTGTAGGCGATAGATTTTATACTCGGTCCTCTTCTTACCGACATGGCGTCCGCTCAATGGTTGCTATCAGCATAAACACTTCTTGAGAAGTGCTATTGGCGTGTCCATGTTGGGTGGTTATCAGTGTTTCGGGGTTGTGTAGGGAAGATAACTGAGTATCAGGATTGTCATTAGATGAAAATCAGATCAATACTACGTGGTTCGGATTCCACGCAAAACTGTAGGTCCCTTCGTTGACCTGGTGATTAATAAAGGAACAGTCGACCTTAGCTAGTAACAATGACTACACTCGTTCATCCACAATCACTTATTCACCACTCATATTCGCTGATATCTCTATGATGAATTGTAAATAGTAGTAGGTTTATGACGGACACTTGCAATGGTCAGAGATACTCTTACTGTAATAGGGGTTGTACACGTGACTTCGTTGAAATGACAGAGGCTAGGGTAGCGTACGACTTTTCACATACAACTCTTATCATTATTATTTTCTCAAACTGAACATAAAAGGCAGGTGAACCCACCCCCATCCAACCTGGAGCCAAAAAGTAGGTGGGTTTATTAAACCCCATATGGGGTTATATTGACATTACGTCTTAATGGACTGGCCGCATAGAACCCGCAAGGCTGTCGGAGGTAAAGACATTAATACGGCAGTCTTCACAATAAGGACTATTAAATATGAATGCTACAGTACTAAATATGGGAGGGCAGGTGGATCAACAATCAATGCCACAGTACGTGTAGGGTGGGTGGGTGGGCGGGTCAGTGACACAGTACGTGTATGGGTAGGTGAGTGGATCAGTCTCACAGTACGTGTTGGGTGGGTGGGTAGAGGCTGTTGGAGGTAAAGACATTAATACGAAGAACATCCCTTATGGAGTTATCTTCTAATAGAGTTTGTTTTCTTAATTCATTGTAGGCACAACGCCTCACGTTGTGAAGAAAGCGCATAAGTTTCAGGCAAAGTGCCCTGAATGCCTGAAACTTCTAGCAGGCAGGCTGTGAAGAACCCATTTTTGCAAAAGTGCTGAAATAAATTTAATGACAGCAAAGCGTGGAGACCTGTTCTCAATAATTGCTATTGTACCGCATATCAAATATGTTCTTCCCAATGAACATTTGTTCATTCTTTTAAAATTAAAGTACATTATTTTGGAACAAGCTTTTGTACAGTATATATTGTTCAGTATACAGGGGAAGTTTTTATAGTTTCTCCCCGACTCGATTCCACAATTTATAAAAGATTTGATTTTTGAATATGACATTAAATTAATATTAACCTACAGAACATTTAGAGTGTTTGTATGGTATTGGGTCTGCACTTTGGGTCTAGGATCTTGGAGTCATCTTCAAATTTTTGAATAGGAATATGGTCATGTGATATGTAATTTAAAAAACGCCATTTCAAGCTAAAAACAATAACACAATCAGAAATTAAAAAGGCTCAGTTGTTCTTTAGTTATTTATTGTTTTGTTACTGTATTTAATTGGTCATTGATAATGTATTTTCATAATTAAAACTGATTTGTAATGGCTAAAATAAAATACAACCTAAAATCAGTAAAATGGTTTTTGTTTTAGCCACAAAAAAAGGTTTCATTATGGCTAATTAAATACATACGCAATGACTAATTAAATAAAATAACAAAATAGTTAATAGCTAAAAAACTTTCTTTTTAAATTCTGATTGCACGTTGTTGTTCAGAAACATTTTCAGTCTGAAACGGCGATGTCAAATGGCATATCATATGCCCACGTTCCTTTTTACCATCTTGAAATTGACTCCTACTTGGACCCAAAGAGATTCCAAATAACAGTGAAACACTGTAAATGTAGTGTAGTTTAATATTAGTTTAATGGCATATTTAAAAATAAAATATTTTATACATTCTAGTTCAAGTTCAAAAATTCTTTATTCAAAAAAATATTGTATGCTATAAAAATTGGACATAAAAGCATTCCCAGTGCACCCCACAGGATGCGTGCGGGAATATAGTTGGCTTTATACGATTGTAATTATTTCATCATTTAGTTTTAACAATCAGAAGTGTCAGTCACCATCTCTTCAATTATTAGCTATCTTGAACAGTATTAAAAAAACAACAACAATAAATATGAACTATAAATGTTTAACAATTGATACGAACATAACAACAAACAATAACCATATCAATATCGTAACAAGGATAACAATTTTAATAAATATAAAATATAAAGTAGAAGAAATGACTATATCAAATTACCTACAACCTATAGTAAATAAATTAAATAACAAAAAAAGTGTTATAACAAAGAACAAAAATAAAATTAAAACTAAAAATGTTTAACAATTGATACGAACATAACAACAAACAATAACCAAATCAACTATATCAATATTGTAACAAGGATAACAATTTTAATAAATATAAAATATATAGTCGTAGAAAATACCTATAACAAATACCTACAACCTATAGCAAATAAATTAAATAACAAAACAACAACTAAAAAATAAACAATATCGGGCTGTTAAACTGGTTCTCTAGTTTTTTTAACAAACTGAATTATTTTCATGTTTACTTTAAGCTTGTCTTAATATAATTGATTACCACAATGTTCAATAAGTTTATTGAAATATTTAGACCAAGATAGAAAAATTGGTGTTTACTAATTTCTTTGGCACAAAAATGTACATCAATGGCAATAAACTGTGCACTTCTTGTTATCCTATTAACTCGCCTAACATTAAATTTATTAAAGTACTTATGAATATACATTAATATAGAATATTTGTAAAGTTGATTAAAAATAAATATGTTATGTTGGTGAAACAAATAGCTCATTCTGTCCCTACGCTTTACATTAAATATTACTCTTAAGGTATTTCTTTGGCACATTACTACAGGTCTTAATGTAGGATAATAACCCCCGAGATGTATAATACCATATCGCATTACGCTCTCAAACCAAGAGTTGTACAATTTTTTCATTTGGTTGCTTGTAATATAATTTCTCATAAAATAAAAAGCATAATTAACTTTTCTTAATCTTTTAGTTAAAACATTTATGTGTTCACCCCATTTTAAATATTGATCCACATGTAAACCAAGATATTTAACAATATTAACAATTTCAATGTTTGTGCATGTACAATCATACAAACATAGGTGGGCATGACACACTAAGTTTAAAGAATTTCTTAGGTTAGGTTAGCTTAGGTTAGGTTAGGTTTGGTTTGGATAGAGACCAGTCAAAGAACATAATACACTTGGATTTATTTACATTAATAATCTCTACCAACCATTTCAACATTTTATCTAAATCTTTCTGATTATTAAACTGTAGTGTCCATCTATTATAGGCAGAGCACACAAGTGCAGTGTCATCAGCATAAGCAAACACAGATGAGTTATATTCCAGCCAAGAAGCTCATTAGTATATATAAGAAATATTACAGGTTCTAACACGCCCTATGCTGTTCGAAAAACATGGCTCCATTGTTTCACTATAATAATTATTGATCCTAACAGCTATTTTTCTACCCTTACAAAATGATTCTAACCATTTCAGTGACACATTTCAGCCTCCAATAACATTTTTTTTTAAATTCACCAATCAAAATGTTTAAATCTAACATATCAAAGGCTATATAAAAATCCAGATAAACTGCCAAAGTATATATTTGTTTGTCAAAGGAATTCACAATACTACTTACATGTTTTTGCACTGCCAAATCTGTTCCCTTACCACTTAAAAAACCAAATTGATTATTTGAGAAAAGACATTTTCTTTCAAAATATTTCATAAGCTGATTTTTTATAATAGTCTCAAATGTCTTAGCTACTTGTGCAGTAAGATGAAAGTTCTTTGGAATCTCCTGCTTTAAATATGGGGACTACAGCCGCTGTTTTGAATTCAATGGGAAATGTATGTGTACCTTGCCTGAGTAATTTTTCAAACATGTTGTGAAGTATAGGTGCAAAAATATTTATCTTACTTTTATTAGTGTGTATTGAAATACCGTCAATACCCCTGCTAGGTTTGTTTTTAACAATAGATCTAACAACATCACTAAAACTGCATTCAAATTTCTCCCAATAGTTCCACATTGTGAAAACAAGTTAGGGGGTAGTTGACTTAAACTCACCCTGTACATTCTATACACAGTATTCAATGAAGAACGATAAACATTTGAAAAAGTGGATTGTAGTACGATGAAACATCATTTTATTATTATTATGATTATTATATACCGGTACTGTATTTCTGCTTAAAATTCTCACTAAAAACCTGTTTGTGTGTGTATGTTATAATATATAGGCCTATATTGTTGTTATTTTTTTTTTAGTTGAGTCCTAGTTTTTTTCATATTGTATTCCTGATTGTCGAAACGAAAACTATAACATATTTTTAGAAAAAAAAGTGTCATATACTGGTTACCACTTGCGAACGTGTGAATTAAATGTGCCAGATAAATTCAATATGTTATTATTATTTATTTATTTGTCAAGTTTTGTACGAGTATGAATTTAGAATAATTGTGATGAATGAATATGAGCAAATGTAGTCTTTGTTACAAACTAAAACTTGTCCAACCAGTTTGAAAAGCTGTTTCTTTGTACAATCAATATTTTATAAATTACTAGGGATAACCCCTGCACGCTTTGTGTACCAAACAACTGATGGTTTGACAAACTTACTTGAAAGTGTGGGACGAATTTAATTGTCAAACTTACTTAATGGTGAAGTTTGTCAAAAATGGTTTGTCAAACTAATTTGAAGTTGTGTGGCTGCCTTAGGCAGACTATTTCTTAGAAAGTGTCACTAATTAATAGCCCAATGACAAATGAACAGCCGGTGGTTATCAGCTGATCCCTTTTAAAACTTGTTATGACTCTAATTATATGGATCGAACTGAGCTTTTGAAGCTACGCTACCAATCAATCAATATACTTATACCAACAACTACCACTGTAGAACATTTGTTAGTCTTTACACACATGTATATTTATCTTTTTACTATCTCTAATATGAATATTTTATTTTTTGGTTGCAGATGCAGTCGGCAAAATCGTGCGGGCGAGGGCATCATACGTGAGTTATATCTTTTTTCCAAAAGCGTCATACATTTTGGCGGGATTCGGCTCGTGTTGTTTGTGGTGCCTTCTCGATTTTTTTTATTTCCATAGTCAAACTTTAATATTTTTATTCAATTTTTTTATTTTTATTTTTGTATATATTGATAAATTTGTGTGTATTGGTCCAGACTCAATTCTAGATCTCTAGTGTCCAGGCTTGTACTTGGTTGTACATCTGGGTATGGATTTTAAATGGAATTCATGCTCACACGTGCATATCATGCTCATGCCTTCAACTCCAGATCTGGGGTTAATATGTCCCTGTCTGGACTTTAATAGGCCCCTTGAAGAAAGTCTAATTTTATTTCTTTATTTTTTTATCTTCAAAGTAAAATTTGTACACAGTCGACTAGAGACTGTGTAAGATAAGGCAACTCGGACGAGACCAGTGGGTGCTGTGAGGGGTCGGCTCAGCCACAGAGTGTCATAGCCCTGACTTAGGAGCAGAGAGGCAGTGTGGCGGCCGAGTACCCTCACAGTGGCTCATCCACGCGATACACAATTATTCAACTCATCTAAATCTTGAATTACATCGAACTTTGGTCAAAATCGTCCGGTTGTCTTGTTTTGTCCTTTATATTTATGAGTGTTGAACTACATTTAACTAATAAAGATCTTAATTTCAAAATACAGTAATATGGATTTTATAATTTATTAGTTAAATATTTAATTGAATTAATTATGTAAATTTTATTTGTGTCCCGAGTTATTTTAAAATAGGTACAAATAATAATTTAAAAAAAACACTCATAAGAATAATTAGTACAGGCCCTCACTCCACAAAGTGTGGAGTCTTTGCTTTGTATGAATATTTGTTCTTGTTGTATTTTCAGAGGGAACACGTCCAGATCTTCAGACACACTAGAATAGGTTAGATTAGATGAAATTAGATTTCAAATCATTTGAAACACCTGAGTTTTGATTTTACTTCAAATTGTGTTTTTATTTCACCAACACTTTTAATTTAAAAAAGTATATAAGAAGCATTCTTATAAAATAATTGTCTAAAGAAGATTGCATACAATTCAAATTATTTCAGACACTAGTTTTAAATTTGCAAATTTATGGTTAGGTTAGCTTAGAAATAGATAGGGAATTTCAGGAATGATCTTCGTAGACCTTCCAGATCGTCAAAGGTACTGTGCGCATGTTATATATTCCTCTTGTTGCATGTTAGATTAAGCACCTCTTAGCTACCGCGCCGGTATTAATCTTAAATCTGTGCCACTTAATAAATATGTATGTACATTAGTGTTGACCTAGATATATGTTTATGTATCCTCGTCGCATAATAAATTGATAACACATAGGTGAACTACAAGTCATTATCAGGAGCATTTCAGGGTTCCAATAACTTCAGATATGAATGTTTTTTTTATCTTCACTGGCCAGTTCACATGAGCCTAGAGGTTTGTGTGTGAACTCTACTCAACATGCGAATTACCAACTGTCAGGACAGTTAGGGGTTCAAACTTGGACCACACATGAAGACATAATCCCCCTGCATGAGATGACACCATTAGTGTTACAAGATGACATATTTTAGAGGTAAATATCTGATTGTATATACGTCACTTCCAGTATGTTTAGATACCACTATATGTAATTTTCTTTTATGAAATGAAAAAAGTGTGAGAAATATACAGAAAAATATGTTGTATATATAACAGAATTCTACAAAATATGAACATATTATGGGTGGGTGGGATCACCACTAAATGTGGTGTTAACAGTAGGGTGGGAGGGAACTCCACAAGTGTTGTGTAAGAACTCATATCTAACAAGCATATCTTAGATAAATAAGTTGTACTGAATAAAATCAACAAATATATAAACATGTTGTGGTTGGGTGGGACTGCCACTAAATGTGGTGTTAACAGTGGGGTGGGAGGGAACTCAACAAGTCTGGTGTAAGAACTCATATCTAACAAGCATATCTTAGATAAATAAGTTGTACTGAATAAAATCAACAAATATATAAAGATTTTGTGGGTGGGTGGGACCACCACTAAATGTGGTGTTAACAGTGGGGTGGGTGGGAACTCTACAAAATTGGTGTAAGAACTCATATATAGCAAGTATATCTTAGAAAATAAGTTGTATAACAAATAAATCAACAAATATATAAACATATTGTGGGTGGGTGGGACCACCACCAAGTGTGGTGTTAACAGTGGGGTGGGAGGGAACTCTACAAGTGTGGTGTAAGAACTCATATCTAACAAGCATATCTTAGATAAATAAGTTGTACTGAAGAAAATAAAAAAATATATAAACATGATGCGGGTGGGTGGGACCACCATCAAGTGAGGTGTTAACAGTGGGGTGGGTGGGAACTCCACAAAAGTGGTGTCAGAACTCATATCTAGCAAATATATCTTAGAAAATAAGGTGTATAACAAATAAATTAACAAATATATAAACATATTGTGGGTGGGTGGGACCACCACCAAGTGTGGTATTAACAGTGGGGTGGGAGGGAACTCCACAAGTGTAGTGTAAGAACTCATATTTAACAAGCATATCTTAGATAAATAAGTTGTACTGAATAAAATCAACGAATATATAAACATGTTGTGGATATCTTAGATAAGTTGTATTAAATAAAATCAACAAATATATGAACATGTTGCGGGTTGGTGGGATCACCACTAAGTGTGGTGTTAACAGTGGAGTGGGAGGGAACTCCAAGTGTGGTGTAAGAACTCATATCTAGCAAGCATATCTTAGATAAATAAGTTGTACTGAATAAAATCAACAAATATATTAACATGTTGCGGGTGGGTGGGAACAGCACCAAGTGTGTTGTTAACAGTGGGATGGATGGGAACTCAACTGAGGGAACTCCACAAGTGTGGTGTAAGAACTCATATCTAACAAGCATATCTTAGATAAATAAGTTGTACTGAATAAAATCAACAAATATATTAACATGTTGCGGGTGGGTGGGAACACCGCCAAGTGTGGTGTTAACAGTGGGGTGGGTAGGAACTCTACAAAATTGGTGTAAGAACTCATATCTAGCAAGTATATCTTAGAAAATAAGTTGTATAACAAATAAATCAACAAATATATAAACATGTTGCGGGTGGGTGGGAACACCACCAAGTGTTGTGTTAACAGTGGGGTGGGTAGGAACTCTACAAAATTGGTGTAAGAACTCATATCTAGCAAGTATATCTTAGAAAATAAGTTGTATAACAAATAAATCAACAAATATATAAACATGTTGCGGGTGGGTGGGAACACCGCCAAGTGTGGTGTTAACAGTGGGGTGGGTAGGAACTCTACAAAATTGGTGTAAGAACTCATATCTAGCAAGTATATCTTAGAAAATAAGTTGTATAACAAATAAATCAACAAATATATAAACATGTTGCGGGTGGGTGGGAACACCACCAAGTGTTGTGTTAATAGTGGGGTGGGTAGGAACTCTACAAAATTGGTGTAAGGACTCATATCTAGCAAGTATATCTTAGAAAATAAGTTGTATAACAAATAAATCAACAAATATATAAACATGTTGCGGGTGGGTGGGACCCCCACCAAGTGTTGTGTTAACAGTGGGGTGGGAGGGAACTCCAAGTGTGGTGTAAGAACTCATATCTAGCAAGCATATCTTAGAAAATAAGTTGTATAACAAATAAATCAACAAATATATAAACATGTTGCGGGTGGGTGGGAACACCACCAAGTGTTGTGTTAACAGTGGGGTGGGTAGGAACTCTACAAATTGGTGTAAGAACTCATATCTAGCAAGTATATCTTAGAAAATAAGTTGTATAACAAATAAATCAACAAATATATAAACATGTTGCGGGTGGGTGGGAACACCACCAAGTGTTGTGTTAACAGTGGGGTGGGTAGGAACTCTACAAAATTGGTGTAAGAACTCATATCTAGCAAGTATATCTTAGAAAATAAGTTGTATAACAAATAAATCAACAAATATATAAACATGTTGCGGGTGGGTGGGAACACCACCAAGTGTTGTGTTAACAGTGGGGTGGGTAGGAACTCTACAAACTTGGTGTAAGAACTCATATCTAGCAAGTATATCTTAGAAAATAAGTTGTATAACAAATAAATCAACAAATATATAAACATGTTGCGGGTGGGTGGGAACTCCACAAGTGTGATGATTTGTAGAATTTATATCTGGTTAGTTACAGTATATAGGCAAATATTATGTACTAAATAAAAACAATTTAACAAATATGTAAACATTATTAAGTGAGTGGGAAGTTTACAATATTGTAGCTACATTTGTAGTGCAGTGATCAATGCAGCTGTTGTCCATTGGAGCGTTGGAGCATTGTAATTTTATTGTATTAAATTATTTCACTGTTTTCCAGATAGAGTCAGCATTATTTAAGCAGTACTCGTTCTACTTAATATTAATGGCTGAACTCCTTTATAATATAAACAATGTCCAAATATTAAATATTTAGCAAATATCTAATCCTACTTTGAATTTCAGATTCTTCAACTTCGTTTCTGCAGTTAATACACAACTTTGCGCATAAAGGTAAGTTGAGAACTTGAGCTTTTCTTCCTATACTTGTTATCTTGTAGTGACAATAAGTGTATTTTTAAATATATTCTTTTGAAACATTTCCTTTACTGATTAGGTGTTTCTTAATTTTATTAAAACAACATCGAGAATTCAACAGAATTGTTTATAGGCAAATCCTAAATTAGATTTGTTTGGTAGAAGGTGTGCAATATTATTAAAGTCAATTCTTTTAATTACTGATATATTCAATTAAACATTAATATCAACCAACTCCTTAACATAGACTACACTGAGTAACAGAAAATGAAGTCATGTAAAATTCAAAGTAACGTGTCATGTATTGAACATTTCTGTCTTGTTATGACTAAATTAGGAAAATAAGTTCCATGTTATTATTAGAAACATGTTTTGGTTTAAAATGGTTGGGAAATGTAAGATTTTAGTTATAATTATAGAGTATACATAAAACAATCATAATTTGTTTGAAATTCATTGTGATCTTTCAAATTAGTTGATTACTAGCAGATATGTACTAACTTAAACAAGCGGAACCTCTTTTTGCAGTTAATGGATAATTGCACAGTTTCATGATAATATAAAGTATTGGCTTATCCGTTTGAAAGTGGTTTTATAGAAAATATATTCAAGCTGGCTGACCACTCACTCCCCTCTTGAGGGCTCGCCCACCATAAACCCCACTGGTTTTTGTAAGTGAGGGGCCTTTTCATATTGTGTTCTAAGGTGTGGGAAAGCAAAGTCAACAATATAGTAACATATATTTTGCAACCATCTCTAATCTGATTTAATACTGACTTCCAAACTTAAAACTGACATTAACTAAAATGCTTTTGAGTAACCTTCGGTCTTCCAAAATGTGCAAACTAAGTTGTGAACTATAGATAGGCCACTTGAAAAGTGACCTAATGAATGCACCTATGCGAGAGAGATGGACTGGAAGGTAGAATTTACAGAGAGAGAACTACTCTTACCCCACTATGTTATTCAATTTAATGTTGTCATGGCAACTAAAAGGTTGGCTGTGGACTGGCAGCACAGTAACCAGCCCTGCCCACTATGTCATTAGCAGCAGTTAGCGTTGATTGGTTTAATTATACTAACTAATTAAGCTTAGCATAATTAAATTAAATCATTATTTAGAATTCAAATAACGATTAATAATAATAATAAGGCAGAAGTTAGTCACTCCCGTGAAGTAAAGCAGCTCAGCAGTGGAGCAGTTCCCCTCTACAACCCTTATATGTGCTAAATATAACACGCAGGCTGCTTACTATACACTTATAGTTACTTTTTCTATAAGGAGCCAAGCATTAAAACAAATTTTACCTGTGGTGAAGTTTTGGTAAAATATTTGGAAAGAATGTTTGACTGAAATTTATTTCCAAATTGGTTTAGAAGAATGGTTAAAACACTGAGTAAAACCTATAAACATTCTTTGATACTCGTATTTCGATAAAGGGACATTTTGGACATCCTTTGCTTACTATTTTTGTCCTAATGAACAGTTTTTTATTTTCTACATGAAGACTTCATGTCAAATTTTGGTACGATACTTGAAAAGCAGTTATTACAGAGTGGTGATGAGTTTTAGTATATATCATAACAATACATCTTATTAAAAACAGTTCTTTGTACCAAAGTTACTTGCACAAACTATCACATGAATTCTGATCTAATTTGAGGATATTATTCAAAACAAGTGGAAATATCTTTGCTTTAGGTTTTATATATAATAGCCCTTCTCCACAAGTAAGAAATTATTGCTGATAAATAATTGACTCTTCGTTCAGTCACATAGAAGAAATAAACAGAGGTTGCATCCAATAGTGCGTGTGTCGAGTGATCATTTATCTAGTTCACCATGCAGTGTGAAGACCAGCATCTTATCAGTCCCTCCTTTAACTACCCCAAATTCTTATTGATAAACTTAATGATTATTTCTACAGATGTACATTAGATCACTCTATTTATAGTTGCTATTGAGGTATTCAACGCAGCCGTAAGGAAGTGACCTCTGTTTATTTTTTCTCTGTGATACAGTCAAGATTTGTTTTAGCAAATTTCTAATTTAATGACAACCATGAAATCTCCCGCTTCGAATCTCTGTTACCAACTTCTTTTTACTACATGTCAGACAAAGTTGTACAAAGACATTACTTATCTCAAAAATCATTTCCGCAACAAAGTTTTTCCTCGTAGTTTAATAAATAATCTTGGAAATAAATTTAAAGTTTTCTTATGCTAATTAAATATATTTTATAGTCCACAGTCTGTTTTATAGTAACCAGTTTTTTTCTTCCAATAAGTATATTAAAATAGATAGGAAATCAGCAAACTTACTTAAGAAGTTAAGTCCACAGAGGTCAGTCTCTACTCACCTGTCAGTGTCAGTGGCACTGAACATTTATGTATTGTGTTGTTTCTATATGTGTTTACTACTCTAAGGTGTTAGTGATCTTGTCTTCTTAGGCAAGTTTGCTGATGTCCTATCATAATACTAATTCCTAGTATAATGCCTTTTAACCTAACCTAAGAAAATTGTTGTGCTTAATCTGTATAAAGTACTGTGACTAGCTAAAATTGTATTCTTCCATATAAATGTACACAAATGTCATATCATTGTGGACATATGTGAAATCTGATATAAAAACTGTTTTTTCGTTCCAGGACACCCTTCCCTTGCTCTTCTCTTTCTGCAAGCTGCTGAAGACTTCTAGAGTGTAGGTGCCGTACTCGAGTGAGTAAAAAGTTTCATTATTGTGGTACAGATTTTTGATTGTTTGCGTACACTAGCGAGTTAGGCAGGTAGTTGACTGTTATGTGAAGACAGAAGAGATGACCAAGAAGACATGTAAGTAGTGTGGTAAGACAATGGCGCCTCTCCCCCGAGGGAGGGGGTAGACTTATAGCACTTGCCAACTCTGAAACACCTATCAATGGTCCTTTATCAGGTTAATAAAACTTGTACAATGGCTATACATCTATACATTACAATGTGAGTACCATTGTAATGTCAGAGGTTTGTTAGTTAATATGTTTGACTACTTAAATGACTCTGGAAAACTTTATTTTTATGTTGCAAAGTAAACAAAGGTAACTACAATGTTTTTCTCTTGTACAAATTGTGTACAAAAGATTATGTGTTCAGAGAGTTAAAAATGTAGATTTAAAATGTAAAATTTGCAAATAACTTGACCGGCTCTTTTAGCGGTTTATCCTGGGCCTTCCATATTATATATATAAATATATAAGGGTTAAATATTTTGGGCATTAATTTTTTTCATTTTAATACTCTTTTTTTTCTTAAATATATTAATTTTGAAGAAAATCACAATTCAAAACACAATCATTAACTAAAACTAGGACATGTGAAGTCAAATTAATTTAGAGAACAAAAGATTTAATGAACACTGACAGATTTTTAAAAGAAACATAATTTTCTCTCTTCTTTGCATTAATATAAAAGTATATCAAAACTTAAAATAGCTATTCTACCATTATAAAAGTTAATACAGCTACAAATAAATAATAACTAACACCCAAAACTATGATCAGAAGTAACAGGCAAGGGCTTCAATAATTTTGTGTGGTAAATTAGTTGTCCCTTAAAAGTTCCAAATTTTGTTTGAATATAAAAACATGGTTTTTGAATTTGTATAATTTGAATAGTTTCTCCATTAATGTGTCGTGTAACTTGATTTTCTGTCATTTTATAGATAAAATTGCCATTAAAAGAATTTAACTTAAAGAAGTTAACCCTTCAGTTAAGAAAGATATAAATAATATATCCTTGTGTTAGAGGTATTGTATTAAAAAGTTGCGATCATTGCATTGTTCCTGTCACATTTACTCCAATGAGATACTAATTATTGTTTATTTATCGTCACCATTGGCTGAGTGGTTGTCTGGGGTTGGGGAGATTGTTTTCATTTCTATGTTGTTTTTGTAGTATAGTGTTTGTAGCATTTAATTGTCATACTATTTTGTTGTTTAGCTGATTCTGTTAGTAGTTGATTATCTGCTTTTACATGGATGTTTGATGATTTGGTATCATAGTTGAACTCTCTTGATTTTTGGTTTACTTTTTGATTAGATTGTCATGGCTGGTTTTAGCTTGTTTTAGTCGCGACCTGTCTCAGCTTGCTTTGGTTTGCTGGTTGTTGGACTGTCACAGCTGTTTAGGTTTGATCAGATTATCTAGTTAGATGGGACTTTTTTGATTGGAATGTTTGTTTTTGGTTTGCTGTCTCAGCTGGTTTTTCTTTGTTTTCATAATATTGTCTTAGGAAGTGTTGAGGTTGTGTTGATTACATTGTGTTGTGATGTTGTTTTTTTTATTTGGTTGAGACATTTTAGGTAAGATCGATGATTTGCCCAGCTTTCAGTCTCTGTTTGTTATTGGGAGGTATAAAATGCCGTTTGAAGAAAACAAACCTCCCAAAATACCGAACACCACCAGCCAATGCGAATGAATATTCCCTATGTATTTAGTTAAATTATTGTTAACACTTAATTTTTATAATAATGAATTAGGAGAGTTCTAAATACTTAATATTACATACCTAGTTCCTAGATGACTAGGTGTTAGCAATTGGTAAATAACCAAAAAGGTAATTTATCCTAAAATAGTAATCTGACCTTAAATGGAATAATATTTACACGTTTCACTGTTTGGCATGTAGCCACGTTTCAAGATCCGGATATCTCCTGAATTCCAGATAAGATGATGCAAATTATGTCATAATTAATCTCAAAAAGTAGTATTGATTATGTCATAGAGAAAAATAATTCACCCTTTAGATAAAATAATAAACAATAAAAGATGTTGACAAATATTTTGCTAGAATACATTTACTCTTAAACAGTTAAATTAAATTGTTAAAGTCTCCATTTAATTACGGTATATTCAGTGATTGGTTATTTACTGTTTCGTTAACAAATCTGTAAACAGGAGTACACAATGTAAACATTTTTATATCATTCAAATTCTATAAGTTTTACAAATGATAGTATACAAATGTTAAAGGCTATGAAGTTACAAAGCTTAATTTACTTTTAAATATGATAACTTTAATTAACACAATTGGACGTACATTACGTAGACAAATGAATATGAAAAGTACTAGAACTTCATTCCTCGAGAGTTTAATGTATTTTAGTTTGAACATAGTATATTTAACATACACATTTACTACAAGCTAAAATTAAGAAAAAATTAATGTGCCAAACATTTAATCCTAGATCATGAATTCAATAAAAATTTACACTACTTTAATTTTATTACTATAATAATTTGAGGAATTACGTCTCACTTTAAGTATAATGTGGTTGTTGGTAAGTACAGGTTTGACATTAAGATAGAAAAGTAATCTATGGTTAGTTTAAAATTACTCTTAATAGTTAAGAATTAAAATTAAGTATATTTATGATAATGATACAGGCCCAGCGTATATCATATATTAGCAGCCTTGCATTCCTTAACATGTCAATAAAATATTAAGATTACTACCAAGTTAACAAATATTACTCTTATTTAAAGCTGTCTCTAGAGTCATTTAACATCAAACGTTTGTAAAGAGCCCTTAAATGCTAAAACAAATTCATTCTCAAGCAATTTATTTCATCTATTTAATTTTGAATTAATAAATTTCAAAATGCATGAAAACTATTTTATAAAAATAAATATTGTATAACTAATTGCTTCATACACCTGCCCAATTTTTTTAAAAAACGTTTTTGTTATATATATATAGAATAGAAAATTTAAAATATGATCAGCTGTTTCAGAGTGTTATAAAAGAATCTGGGTGTATTCTTTCCCCAAGGATAGAATACATCAAGACTCACCAGGTGTGACATTTGATATGTAATGTGTTTTGGTTTACCTGAGTGCTGATTTGGTACAGTCATTTTCCTCCCCCCTGGTTGGAATATGTTTCTGTAAATCTCTCTCAGAGTAAAATGTTGTGTGCTTTTTTCCAGGGCTTCTTTCAACACAAACCTTTTTTTTAAGAAGACCGATAATAGTTAACAGTTAACAGTTTAACGTTCGTGCCAAGAAAGAAGACAAGAAGAAAGAAGACATCTCAATTACAGGTGGGTTATCAATATTATTTTAAAGGGTTGTCCATCCCCCAGGGTGACGTACTCTACCCCTGGGGCGAGTCTCTCCCCAAAAGAGGCACCCGGGCGAAGGTGGACACTGTGACGTAGTGCCCGGGCTTTTCACCAGGTGCCACTGAGTACAACCATGCAATGAGTCACCAAATACTTATTACAATACAGTTATTATTGACTTCTTAATACACTTGTGAGTAGTAAGATCAAGACTAGAAAAAACTGTTCCCACTTCACATTATTCTATGAAACAAATTAATAAGCAATGCTTGCCAGTTGCTAAGAATTGAAAATGCTTGCCAATTGTAAGAAAATAGATTTTTGTGATCTTTGAATGAGAAAGTACGAGTTATATAATGAGCTAACATATTATTAACTTTTCCCCGTTGTAATATAAAAACAAATTTGTATAAAGAAAAGCTAACATTTGGATGGTATGTGATTGTTTCATGTAGGTTTTAGTATTCGAACATTATGAAAATATCCTTTGAAAGTTATCTCCCATCACAGAGAAGAAAGGAACAGAGGGGTGGCTTTCTGTTGTATATGAAACATCAGAAGTCTTACTATTATTTTTATTCTTTAAACTTTAGCAATTATAATGATATCCAGGTAGTTGCTACCAAGATATCAAAATACTAATCAGTTGATGGTCAGGAAACAACTTTGTCTATAGAGCACTTGCAGGTTCCCCAGCAAAGTAATACCTTTGATTGTGGTATATATATATATATATATATATATATATATATATATATATATATATATATATATATATATATGTATTGTTATTTATTGATATGGTAATCAATGCCATCTTAGAACAAGAGTTGCTTAAACTAAGTTTAAAACTAAGCTCATTGTTCTTAACTATTGAGGAAAGTGATGTGCTAGCTAAAAGAGAGCAGCTTGCCTTTTTTATACTTAGTAATCAAATTAATTTAACTGCTCGCACTATTACGTCAATGATATTTTATAACAAGTACAAGTCAAATCTTAAGGAATATTTTGAAGTAAACTCATGTGAACCATCACTCAGTCATGAACAATATGTAAATACGGTATGTGAAACCAAAATATGGATTTATTGAAAAACAATAAATGTATACAAGCTAAACAAAATCAAAATAACGAACCTTTATTGGTGGAATTAAAAAATGCTAAGACAGTGATGGGTAAAAGTAATCTGAAATTTGCTCAAGACTCTGAAAATCTGACCCAAACCAAAAATAACCTTGATGAAAGCCAGCTTAAAACCAACATTGTACGTTGTTGGAGAGTCATGTTAGAGGCCTGGCCTCTGTGCTGACACAATATGTTCCTGATTACAACGTTACTCCATCTTGCACCCTTCCTGTATATTGTTGAACAGCTGATAAACACAGCAAATAAATGGAACAAAAATTACCTAATCCTACTCATTGTTGGGACCAATGAAACCAATACTTGTCATTTTAAACAAGCTTTATCAAAACTTTACGCATTTATAAAAACTTGTGATGCAGGAATTATACTAACTGAGTTACCTTACATTATGCAGCAACCAAATAAAGATGATAAACTGATGCTAATTGGAAACTGCAATTCCTGCCTTTGGTCCTGGTCTTTCAATAACAATATAAAGTTTCTAATGTTTATCCATCAACTGAATTATACAAGTCATTACAGAAAAAACTGTCTTCGTCTTAATAAAAAGGGGAAAAGTGTAATAGGTAAAATCATATGTTCATAGATAAACTGTGAACCACTGTCAGAAACAAGAAATGAAGATAATGTCAGGATAAGTACTTTTCACTTGAAGGATCATCTTTACTCCTTCAATAAAAGAAAACCTGAACTAATTAAGATTACAAAACAGATATGATAAAAGAACACCAACATGACCAATCTACAGCTTTTAGGTGTCTGACATACTATAAAAAAATATGTCAGAGGGAGTAGCTATGATTTTTAAGGAACAGTTTGGTAAACCATCTATCTGTGATATTTCAAATCATTATACTCATATTGCATACCAAAGTATAAATAAAGGAGCAATAGTTTACAGTTTAATAACCAAGCCAAAGTTTTACTATAAGCCGAGAAAGCCTGATTATGATAAAGCCTTTGAAGAACTAACTGAAGACTTCAAGGAGAAAGGCTTTAAGAGACTAATATGCTCATACACGTTCAGTGAGATTGACCCACCCGCCCATCCATACACGTACAGTGGGACTGACCCACATGCTCACTCATACACGTTCAGTGAGATTGACCCACCCGCCCACCCATACACGTACAGTGGGACTGACCCACATGCTCACTCATACACGTTCAGTGAGATTGACCCACCCGCCCACCCATACACGTACAGTGGAACTGACCCACATGCTCACTCATACACGTTCAGTGAGATTGACCCACCCGCCCACCCATACACGTACAGTGGGACTGACCCACATGCTCACTCATACACGTTCAGTGAGATTGACCCACCCGCCCACCCATACACGTACAGTGGAACTGACCCACATGCTCACTCATACACGTTCAGTGAGATTGACCCACCCGCCCACCCATACACGTACAGTGGGACTGACCCACATGCTCACTCATACACGTTCAGTGAGATTGACCCACCCGCCCACCCATACACGTACAGTGGAACTGACCCACATGCTCACTCATACACGTTCAGTGAGATTGACCCACCCGCCCACCCATACACGTACAGTGGAACTGACCCACATGCTCACTCATACACGTTCAGTGAGATTGACCCACCCGCCCACCCATACACGTACAGTGGGACTGACCCACATGCTCACTCATACACGTTCAGTGAGATTGACCCACCCGCCCACCCATACACGTACAGTGGGACTGACCCACATGCTCACTCATACACGTTCAGTGAGATTGACCCACCCGCCCACCCATACACGTACAGTGGGACTGACCCACATGCTCACTCATACACGTTCAGTGAGATTGTGTTAGGGACAAGATTGCACTGAATCACTTTACACAGGACATAGTACGCTTCAAAATGCACACAGGAGCAGACATTCATATGTATTTGATGAAATATCACATCGAAATTTGAGAAATGGATTATCTCCAGATGAATTTATAAAACGAATACAAAATCATCTGGACGAAGAAACAGATGTGGTTCTAACTTCGATTTCGACTGTATGAAACTGGTCTCCTCTGATAGAAGTCAGATGACTGCTGCGGTCAGCATCAGGAATCAGAATCAGCATAGTTAGTGTGTCGTACTATCTCTTCATCTCTTCATGTGCGAGTTTCCCAATACCATAACTATTCAGATTGTGTCCTGTTGAATAATGGTGCTGATGTCAGTGCAGTGTCAAAGCAGAGTAAAAGTGGCGATGTTGAAAGGAGTTGGTATGGAAATATTGTCTGGCAACCAGATTGATTCTCCTTTTTTAGAGAATTTGAACATTTTCCCTCCGTTGACTTAAATAAATCCTCCTCCAGACAATCTCCTTTGAATAGTAATGTAAATAAAGCCGCTATGAACATACATGTAAATAGTAATGTAAGTTGTCTGGTAGAATGCAGAGCTTTTGGGTTTCTTTTGCATTGATGGGTTTATATAGAACTCCAGGATTGGTGTTTGATTACATTTTTTTAGATAGTTTAGAAGTTGCAGTTAATATTTTAAATACTAATCATAAAAATGTGGTCATAGGTGGAGATATAAATATTGATGTACTTAAAGATTCCAATAGTCATTATAGATTGAATAATATTTTAAGACAGGTTAATATGTCATACATGGTAGACTTTTCTACTAGAGTTACTCTGGAATGTGAAAGTGTTATTGATATAATTTTTTCACCAACATGTCAAAATCATTATTGCAAATAGAGGGAATCATTACTAACCTTTCGGACCATGGTGCACAAATGTTGAAAATATATGTTATCAAAAAGGATAACCAATAAAAATTTGACTAGATTTAGTAGAAAATTTACTTCAGAAAATAATATTTTATTTTCAAATCATTTGAAAAATGAAACATGGTTGGATGTATTCAATGCCCATGTGGATCAAAAGTGTTGTGTATTTCATGTCATTTTATTGCATTATTTTGATATATCTTTTCCAATGTTAAAAAGTAGGGTAAAAAAAACAAAGAAAATTGGATAACAAATGGCCTAAAAAAAGGACAAAGATGAAATTATAAAGTTAAGTCAAAATCTACACTTGACTAAAGATAGGGGTTTTAAACAATTACTCAAAGAACAACAAAAAGCATACAACCAAAAACTTATTTCACAACAAAAGTATATTGAAAACAAAATTAAAAATTCCGATAATATTTGCAAATCTACATGGAAGATAATTAAAAATGAAATAAAAACTTCAAAATTGATAAATAAATAAATTAAATTGCTCCATGAGGCATTGTATACATCCAACCAAAAGCTGTATGTAAAATCTTTAACAAACATTTTATAAATGTAGTAGACAATTTAGTAACCAAGCCTATAAACCTGTCACCAAAACAATATAGAACCACAGCAAACATATAATTCTAAATGTTGTATCGAACCTGTCAGTGAAGATGAGTTGCAGAAAATTATATTATCTTTTCCAAACAAGTATTCAGCTGAATACAATGAAATTCCTATGCCTGTAATTAAACAATCTGTGTCACCTAATCAAGCCACTAACAAATATAATAAATTCTTCTTTAGTCTCTCGTATATTCCCTGAAAAACTAAAAATTTCTAAAATAAAAACATTTTTTAAGAAAGGAAATAAATTGGATCCAGCTAACTATAGGCCATTATCAATAGTCCTAACTTTATCTAAAATATTCAAACAGTTATGGTTATTGTCTTACTGATTATCTTGAAAGTAACAATTTGTTTGATGATGAACAGGAGGGTTTTAGAATCGGAAAATCTGTTATAACAGCTGGCACTGACCAAGTGTAAACACTAATATTGACGCTATAGTGGCGTTGTGGGCATCTTTATGGACCTTTGTAAAGCATTTGAAAGCGTTTCCCATCGTAAATTATTACAAATTTTACAACAACTGGGAATATCTGGAGTAGCTCTAAAATGGTTTATTTTGTGTTGGACAGACAACAATATGTAGAAGTAGCAAATGTAACAAAATTCAATCAATTATCGGTTGTGAAGTCATCATTACAGAAATCCTCAAGAATCCATTCTTGGAGTTGTATTGCTTCTTTGTTATTTAAAAAGGTTAGCATCAAGCACATTAAATATTAAAAGTAAAATATGTTCATACGGCGATGATATAGATTTTGTAGTTACAGAGAAAATTTTACAAAGTATAGAAAATGAACAACATTATATAACTACAAGAAATATTTAATAGCAAAAACGTATTACTTAACTTTGATAAAACAAATTTCGTAGCTTTTTAAACTCGACAAAATCAAAATAAATTTCAACTGAGAAAAAATAAACAATAACAACATTAATAAACTAGAAGCCACAAAATTTTTAGGATTAAAATTAGATGCAAATTTATCATGTGGTAAACATATTCAGGACTTGCATAAAAAAATTTCATCAGGCTTGTATGCTCTGAGGTCAATATCTATTTTCTGTTCAAAAGAAACACTAAAAAGCATTTACTTTGCCCATATACATTCACATATATACTTTGGAATAGAGTTGTACGGAGCTAAAAGCAACGAAAGTTTACAAAATATTTTACTCTTACAAAAAAAGGCAAAAGAATAATTATGAATATTGGTGAACAGGAGTCTGTTAAAAATTTGTTTGCTGAATTAGGAATAATAACAGTGTATGGACTAATGGACTGTATATCCTGCATACAATAATAACTGTAAAAACTAGTGGTGACAGGTAACCAACTTTAGGGGCCCATCGTAGCTATAATACTAGAAGTAGAAATAAATTTGAAATACAAAAACATTCTTTAGGATTTTATAATAAAAACCTGAGCTCTGCAGGTATAAAATTTACGGACATAGTTCCAAAAGAAATATGTTCAATAAAAGATTTGAAATTGTTCAAAGAACGCCTAAAAAACTGTTTAACTGCAAAAGCCTTGTATAATTTTGAAGAATTTTGACAAAATGATAGGTACTGATTTTTTATTGTAATTTACCAATTAATAAAATTAAGTCAGTTTAATATATTAACAACATTCTGTATTTGTCCAAAAATCCTATGTACAGATCATGAGTAAAGTATATTTGAATTGAATTGAATTGAGAAGTTGCATCCAATCGTGTGCTAAATGTGTTGAGTAGTTATTTTTACAGTTTGTAATGCATTGGCAAGACCAGCACATTGTCAGTCTCTCCCTTATTCCTCAAGAATAAACAGTAGTAATTATTACTAAAGATGTACATTAGTTGTAATCTACACATAACTGCCACTGTGGCGTTTAATATGGCCATAATAAAGAGACCTCTGTTTCTCGTTTCTCTGTGCTCACTCAATGGTTCAAATAACAGGTTTGATATTTTTTAAGTCTGTACAACTTTTTGGTAGAAGGAGCACCTCTTTGTTTGTAATTAAATGAAAAATTCTTTGAGGAAATGGCAAATGATGAATGGATGTATATTGGAGGAATAGACAAGATCTATTTTATGTAACATTTGTGGAAAAACGGTTGACGAAAGAAAGAAGTATTTATTTACTGTATACGAGCCAAATGTTAACTGACCCTCTATGTCTATAGTTAATTATTGTGACAGTCGACCTACCTGACAAACCAAACAATATATAACGTTTATATGTTAACTACTGCAGAATTTCACTCATCTGTCGTTAGGTGCAGTCGTTTACATCAGACTATTGTCCACATTGATCGTTGATGGACACAGCCGCAGAAATACACTGGTTAACGTTTACCAGTAGGTTTCCTTTAATATTTTTTATATGATTCTAAAAGTGATGTTAACCATGAATAGTGATGATATTTTTTTTGAACTCCTTGTGGCGGGTGTTTCATTGACCCGCCCACCAACCCTACACGTACTGTGACATTGACCCACCCACCCAGCCATACATTACTGTAGCATTGACCCACCCATCCAACCTACACGTACTGTGACCAATGTTGTGTACACATTGGTGTACACATAATGTAATCCACCGCACACCGATACACGCACTGTGGTATTGACCCGCCCACCAACCCTACACGTACTGTGACATTGATCCACCCACCCTACACGTACTGTGACATTGATTCACCGTACACCCATACACGCACTGTAGCATTGATTTGATTGCTATGTGACAAGGGATGTGAAGAGTCTAACTCACTAAAAAACTATTTCTTAAGACCAGTAGACATTAACAAAGTGTAACTTTTCCAACTTGAGCTAAGAAACCAATATTAAACTGTCTAGAACAGGACATTCATTGTAACTTTTTAAAACTTTAAACCAGCGTCATTTTTGGAGAACCTTTTGTTTACATTATAAAACCAAACTATTTGTTTACATTTATTAATGTGTTTAAAATATGACGTCTGTTCTATCTTATATTGATTTGAGCTTCTCTTTGATATTCTCATATATCTTTGTTTTATAAATTCTTTTTGGTAACGGACAAAATTGTTTGGGTCTTTCTTGACTTAATCATTTATTATTGGCTGGCTTTAACAGTGCTCTAGATAAACCTCCATGAGTGTCTTTGCTTACTTAAGCAATCCTTTTCGTTTGTTATTGGGATGTTCTTGGCTAACACAGTTAATCTTCAAATGATTGTCGCATTAAAACTCTGAGTGCTCGCATGAATCCATAACTGACTTATGTTCTAACCAATTAAAATGTGAAACATCAACTACAAAGATGTAAAGCGTTTTTTACACCAATAATTTACTTTGAATTTAGTATCTGTAGGAATCTTTTTCACAAATCATAATGAAATCAAGGACAGTGTTAACAAACTACTCTACCTCACTGGAGCGGAGTGGCTCAGTGGACTGAGGAGGTCAATCTTTACTCGTTGTATAAAGTTCATGCACAGGCCAGCAGTCCCATTCAGTGGCGGCAGAACCGGGGTGTCAGAGGGGTCAACTGAACCCCCTAAAAATGTAGGAAGGGGTCAGGGGGGTCATACAAGAAACATTGAATAAAAATAATTTTGAGCTAATGTAAAAAGATTAATTTTGATATTGTATCATAATCAATCAAAACTTGTTAATTTTGAAGTGGATCATTAATGTATGATAAATGTAGCTTAATTTAAATTCTCACACAACAATTTGTAAGTAACAATAGATTGATTGATGTAATTTTGGGTACCTTCCTGTAATTTTCACAACTCCACCCACACATTGGTGACTTATTTTACAAAATTTTTTGCTTTCAGTTCATTCCTACTGCTCCGGCAATGCAGTTATGTATTGACTGTTATACTATTATTTGCTCTGTTAGACTAACATGCAGATATTCAGTCTGTAGTAAGACATAAAATAACAAAATATATCTAATATTGTTTTTAGTATTTAAAAATGATACTATAGAATTTTTTAACTATACTCGACTAAGTTAACATGTGCCAGTCTATGCATGAACTTTATTGAATGAGGCAAGTACCAACAGCTGGCAAAGTAGGGGATTAAACCTAGGAAAATGTCCTCTGCAGTCCGAAGCCTTAGCTACTGAGCTACCACGCCGGCATACATACAGTTTGTGCTAGGTTAGTGTAAAATGTGATTTCCGAGTGTGTTAATTATTTTAATTTTCCTATCGCTGTGAGGGTTCCCCCCAGACCCCCCTCACTTATATTCCGATTGACCCCCTCTCCCGTTAAAATCTACTTCTGTCACCACTGTGTTTTAGAATTTTATTTTTTGTGTAAAACAATATATAGCAGTCAAACAAAATGTGGTGTTAAAGTATATTTATTTATTTTTTGAAGAAAAAAAAATTCAGAACATTATCCTATATCGATTGAATAGAAGTCCAGATACTCTTTTTTTTATCATTTACCAAGACTTGCTAAGCTATTAATAATCTGAGTTAATTGTTTAATATATAATAGAGGTTTAAAATTATTTATTTTCAAAACTTTACAGTCCTTTAATGAAGAATTTTTTACTACCTGTAATATTTTTTATATATTTCAACCGTTTAGGCCTCTGAATCCTACTCTAAGTACCGCTTCAACAAAACTGGTGATGGATATTCCCATTTAGTAAGAGATTATTTTAAATTTAAGTGTTTGTTGGTCAGTCTATTGTTTAACACTACACAAATTTTAGTAAAAGTAATAAATTAAATAGTGTAGTTCATGTTTTATATTGTAATAATATTTTGTCCCCCAATAGGCTTTTGTGTGTAGTATCAAAACATATAGGAACAGTGATATTTCACACAATTCTTGACAAAAGTCCATATATATTATAAAATATGAACAAAGACATAAAATGGAAAGTAAAAAAAACCACAAGTTCAAGCTCCAGTTAAATTTGGATCTTTCTTGTAATTTGAAATCTTTCATATTCTGTTAGTACATTACTAGAGTAATCATTGAATACGTATTGTGTCATATCTTACCATAGTTAGCTCATTTTCTAAGACAGTTTCCATGGGAAAGAGAGTAATGACGATGCCAGAAGCCGATGCTTGGTCGAGAACTATACTAGCAGCACTAGGATCCATGAAGAAGTTAAACTCAATGCCGGGGGCTGCATTTCCAAAACCTATAAATATAGAAAGGAGATTTTCTTTTGTAGTAAAATTAAAAAGAAAATTATAAGTAAGGCTTATGTCATTTAAGAGGACAAATTAAGAAACTTGCAACATTATGAAAAATTATTTTCCAATAAAGTGTCACAGTATCCCTTGCCTGTAGAATACGCTACTTGTGCCTTATGTCAAATAAACTGAACATTCTAAGTTTTTTTAATGTTTCAAGAAGGCTATTTGAGCAGAGAATGAGGTTTTTTTTTATTACAAAAAGTTTGTACAAAATCTGTACAAGTTGTAAAGCTGATATAACTAAGTCAGACTCAGTCAGTCAGAAGTAGTTGGTTAAAGCCTAGCTTCATAAACTAAATGTTCTCAGTTCCATCCAAATGAGCGTTACAGTAAATTATGAGAATGATGAGCTGATAACCACAAGCTGTTCATTTGAAGTTGGGCTACTAATTAATTAATAACTCTTTCTAAGGTATAGTAGTCCTTAGTTTGTAACAAAGAATAAATTCACTCATTTACATTCATTAAACTCATTTGTAATCTATATTCGCCTGTATCTTAACAACCAATATTTAACATCTAAAGAATGAATAAAAATAAAAAAGTTAGAAACATGGTATTATCAGTGGGTTTTCTTTGTAAAAGCAATTTTTATCCGGAATGTGTGGATCTCTCACCAAATAACATTCACTTTATGGGGAATCAGCAGATTTGGATGTGTGAACCTTGCATGCAGGTCGTCAGACGTTACATATGACGACATTTTAAAGTTGTTTAATGAGGAGATCTGATTCAAGTGTGTACAGGACAGCTTCAGAGATTCGTTGATTGCTTGTCATGATGAACTGGCTGACTCTAAGGCAATCGACATGAAGCAGATATTCAAGAAGTAATAATGTATGCTGATGGGGAGAATCTTCCAAGGATCAATGATGTACACCACTACAACACCAGAAATGTACATCCCTACAACCTTCCAGCCCATCGTCTGAGGCTTTATGAGCGGAAACCATCATATATGGGAATGAAGCTCCACAATCTCCTACCACCTCACCAGCTGTCCAAAAGAGGAAAGGACCTGAAGATGGCTCTACACAAATGGCTTCTAGACCGGCCATTCTACACACTGGAAGAGTATTTTCAAAAAACCTTTTCCTGATGTTGATGTACTTATGACACTGTTTATAATCTCAAGGATTGTAAATAAAGATATTCTCATTCTCAGGCAGAGAAGATCTCTTCTTGGATGACAAAGGTTAAGGTCCTGTTAACTGGAAATGCATTGATGAGTAGACGGATTGTGGAGCTGAGAACTGGCTGGACGACTTCATGCAGTATACCCGCTGTAACTCTATGGAGATCCACAGAGTCCCCATGGAGAAGGGGAGAACGTGGTGTTACTCGTAAAGAAAGGGCCGTGGGGAGAATTTTTGCATAGCCAGTAGAGGACAACAAGATTTATGTATGCCATCATCCCCTTCACACTACAACGGAGGTCAGACCACCTAGAATTGTTGTCAACATGATGAGTAGGATCGATGCAGACGAGAGGAGAACTGGAGGAAAAGAGAAGGATAAATTCATTCTCTCGTGACTTGGAGGTGTCGTCAAGACCAACGAAGCCTGTTGTAAGTCAGAGAGTGCCTCTTTCGAGTTTACTTTATTAAATAGCGCTATTTTATTTCAAACAGAAAATAGCATAATTTTTCTTTTCTTTTGTCTGGGCTAAATCTTTGTTATTGTCATAATTTATTTGAGTACTGTTTTTTCAAAGTTTTCTGCGTGTAGTCATAATTATGTAAAGTAAATTAGAATGTGTGTTAAATTTTATTATAGCATTATTTTTTTCTTAACAATCATAATATGATGAATCTAAGGCAACATTTTAATGTTTTCTGGAGTGATTTAAAAATTTCAAGCTGTTCCCAAACAATGTAATATTTGGATTTTTAACAATGAGTGTAGTCATTATAATTTAGCTTTTAGCAGTACTAGCTTTAATGTAGATAATGATATGATCAATAAATTTTCACTGCATATTTAATATGGCTGATTTTCATGATAACATACAAGGCTTATTTTATAACATAACTACTTCTTCCTCAGCATTTACAATAAGCTTAGACATATATCACCCTATACTAAAACTTGGTAAAGAAAACCAAAAGACAGGCAAGAGGAGGGGTATTACAATGGTTTCTACTAATACTCATTAAAAAAATAAATATAAGTCAGACAGAAACAATAGAGGTAAAATATAACACAGAAGAAAGAGAGGCAAACAGTTTTTTTTGGAAAAGTAAGCTTGAATAGAAATTTATGAGAAAGCAGAAAAATAAGCCATCAGACTCTTGACAAATGTCATTAAGTCCTCAACCTAATTAAGATGGAAATATGGAGGAGGAGTTTGATAATAACTAGTAAATGGGTTGATGGAAGAGCTAGGGTCAGTCTAAGGCATCAAGACAGAGTCAGAAGTAGGGCAGGTTTGAATCTTGGTCTGGACCGGAAGTTTTTATTAGTAATATTCACCTTGTACTGTACTGGTTTGTCCTCTTACTCTAACTGATAAGATCCCCACATAGATCCGTGGTCTATGGGGAATGGGTAGAGTAAGGTTAAAAAAGAGATCAGCCTCTCCTAAAAATAAATAAATCACTATCAAGATTTTGGGAAAAAGAAGTCGAAATATTTGTTGGATTGTGACTAGAAGCAATTTCCAGCTTGTGAGTGTTAAATTTGGTAGAAGATTGGAAGGTAAACATCAAATTTATGGCCTGAATTCATTAATGAGTCAGATGTTGATTTTGAACAAATTGAAACATGTCTCAAACTCCCTATCATTACAATAAAGACTGAAAGAGTCACAGATTTTGTATTTGACTAAAATTTTTCTGCTGAGGTTGAGTAGAAATATATAAAATAATCTCTAAATGACATATATTTTTTTAGTATTTAGGTTTAGTAACTTTTGTTTATATTAGGCAATTCTTCATTTAATGTATGAAAAATGTTATCTTCATTAAATAAATGTAACTAATTAAAACCAGACAATTTTAAAACTACAAAATGTGTTTTCAATTCATGACCTACGAATCTCCAATCTGGCTAAAGTCTCCTTGTGGATTGGATCAAATCTTCTCATATCTAAGGACATTTGACCCATTTGCAGACTCAAGTAAATATATTTGTTACACAATTTTGAGAAAGAACTGTATTTATATATTTATGCTCACAGTATG
This sequence comes from Stictocephala bisonia, assembly GCA_035578905.1. NCBI lineage: Eukaryota > Metazoa > Arthropoda > Insecta > Hemiptera > Membracidae > Stictocephala > Stictocephala bisonia. The sequence continues at coordinate 9,258,427 of JAQJVL010000001.1, forward strand.
CGCAAAAAAGCAAACTGTTTTCGTAACACTTTCTCACTTCAAAGGCTAATAAAAAGATAAAAATAGAAATTGGTTCAAGTCTCCGTAGTTTTATCTATAATATGTTATTTTGGTGCATATTTATATAGTTTTTGTATAAACATTGAAATCAAATAATCATTTATTTATCCTTGTATATATGCATTTAATAGTACAAGAGAAAATAAAAAAACAAATATATAAAAATATAACCCACACATGAAGGGATCCTATTGGCAGTGGATGAGCCTTTTATCAATCCTCTTAAATGTAAAAATAACTTATCTCACTTCTGAAATTGATTTCATTAAGATAAAACCTATAAACTAATAACATACATCCTCAAAGGCGAACTGAAAAGTAGTAAAAAATAACAAATGCTAACTATAGTTTTTTAAGAAACGAGCATATACAGAGTTTGTGCATGAACTCACTCACTCATGAACACAGAATTCATAATGCACGCATTTACTTTCTTTACAAACAAACATACACACATATACATAACTACACGCAAACACACAAATAACTTATGGTCCTACATTGTGTACCAAGGACATTATGTTGCTTATAATTATAATAGTGCAAGATAACATGGAGACAAAATAAGTATTTGATCCGCAATAACGAGACATAGCAGTCTATATACAATGATTATCGACTAGACAACACAACTAAAGGACAACCTCTGCAAGGTAAACCGAAGACAACAAACCTTCTGCTTATGGAAGGTTTTATGGACAACAAACAAGGTTTTATGGAAATATTAGATCACTCAGTATTTTTACAATACCTGATTAGCAAAATAAAATGGATTTGTGGTCCAACTAGATATAGATATTCTATATACTATCATAGTTAATAAGCAGAATTATATAACTATTCGCATAAATTATAGACTCGATAATATAATATTTTGAAGTGAATAATAAATTAAATTGAATAAATAAGATTCATGTACAGGGCTGGATTTAGTATTTTGGCGTCCCTAGGCCCAATATTTTTCCGCCCCCTAGTCTGGTTAAAGTTACTTTCCTAAAAACCTATATTAAAAAATTATATCAGGCCTATATGTTAATTGATTAAACACCATTCCATGATGAAATTTTACCATTGCAAGTTTTTTGAGGAATTTACTTGGTTCTGGGCTTAACAAAATACCATTAATGTATTAACAAAATATTAGTTGATAACTTTGGTTTTGTTCAATTTAGTTGTTTGGGCAAATAAATAAAAAAACTCTGTAATACATAATAAAATAGGTTAAATCTCAGAAACACAGTTTAGTGAAGTATCAGAAGACATGACACATTAAATTATTAGAAAACAATTATTAGTCAAAGATTTGTTTGTTTATTGTTTTTTTTTTTTTTTTTATTTTTATTTTAAAACTACATATTGGATAGTTGAAGTGAAAGCCGGAAAAACGTATTTTATATTGATATTTAATATTGAGGCAAGAAGGATAAACATTCTGTTCCGCAGAGGAATTCGAGGTTATGTTAGCACGGAGAGAATGAATCGGAAGAATCAAAAGACTGAGGACAGCCAGCGCCACGAGGAATCACATAGCAGTATGTAGTTTTTTGGCGTCACTAAGACGGTCATCCCCTCTATACGAGGGTCATAGAAGTTGCATAGGGCTGGCAGTGGCAATACGATACCTACCGCTCGACATCCCTACAGCCAGTTCTTCCGTGTTTGAGATCAATGTTGTAACGAAGTTGATGCATAATGTTGAAAACTAGTGTAACTTTACCAACAATTATTTGGTCAAATGAACCACAAAATCAGAATGCTTTGTTAGCCTGATTTTTTAATCAATTAAAAAAATATGTTAAGTTACAGCTATTTATTTTTATTTCTACATATATTGCAATTTTGTTTCTCGGCCATGCACCCCCTGGGGGCTTGCGCCCATAGGACAGGGCCTACTGTGCCTATTGGGAAATCCAGCGCTGTACAGTCATTATTCCATAAAATTGTTTGTTGAAATCACTGCTGTTATTAGTAGTGGTGTTACCTCGGACACTGCCTCCGAGGATGATGATTTTCTTTGCCTGCTTCAGGAAGTTTGCATTGAGGTGCAAAGCCAGTGCAAGGTTTGTCAGAGGCCCAATAGCAACAACTGTTATCTTTCCTAAAAAGGTTTGAGTAAAAAATTCAAAACAATTAAAAATAACTTAAATAAATCTATGTTTACCGATCAAATGTTGGAATTCATGTTTAGATCTGTGACATCACAGTCTCCAGGAGTATTTTCATTGTAAACTGCTCCATTTCTGTTCAATCTGGCTGTTCAACTGCCTACTGAAAGTATTAAGGGGGTTGTTTCACTCCTTGAAAATGTCCGAATCAAGGAATTTACCCGGGTAGGAAGGTTCTATCAAACGATTTGGTCCATAATAATAATAATAATAATGATCATAACACAACACTTGAGTGTCATTTGGTAGGTGAAACCTGTTCTAGTGGACCATGAGATAATTTGTTTTTCATATGAGTGTTTTTATAACTTCTTTGCATTTAAATACGTGAAACTGAATATTTTTGACTTGTCAACGAATAGCCCCAAATATTTTATTACATTAGTTTTATGTAAAACAAAATATTTTAAATCACAAAAGGTATTCTTACTTAGGTAGTCTAGACATTTAAATCTAATATTACAACAAAATGTGATACTTTTTTAGGCTAAAATTGATGTATATAGTTTCTTCTCCACTTGGTAACATTTGATTCTTTGTGAACCACCACTGAAGTGCATTAAGGTCGTTGTTCATAGCCTGTTGAATTGAGGCCCAATCTTTTTTATATAACATTGTGATGTGTCATCAGCAAATGGGGTTAATTTACTGTGAAATTTTCCATTACAGAGATCGTTAATATAAATGATAAACAATATTGATCCTAACACAAATCCTTGAGGCACCCACTTTTTACTACCCCCATTTTACTTGAAACCAGGTTCACCCTTACATACTTTTTTCTATGAAATAAACAGCTCTCAAACCATATGCTACCCCTCTAATACCACTGTCATATAGCTTTTCCAATAGAATATTGCGATCCATCAATATACCTTTCTTATATCTAAAAAAAGACAACTAACACTTTTAGTTTTATTTAGGCCATTATATAAATCATAAAATTCAACAAAGCACACTCGGTATTCATACCAGCTCTAAATCAAAATTATTTTGCACTAAAAATGTTGTATTTTATAAAAACTTTACTTATTTGTTCTTCATTATTTTCTCAAAGATCTTTAAAAGCATGACAGTAAATGTATTGGACGATAATTATTGCATTTTGACTTTGAACCACTCTTGAATGTTGGTATAACAACTGCATCTTTTAGAGTCTGGAAAGTTGCCACTTGAAAAGCTAATATTAACTATAAACAATAGAACATTAAAAATATTGGAGGAATGTTTTTTTATTAATTTAAAATCAATTACATCAATTCCAAGAAAAGTATTGTTTTTTAGATAACTGTCAACTGAAATCAATTCATCAGGTAAAAACTGATTAATAAACATTGTTTTAACTTGATTTTGCTTAGGAAATAAATGTTTGTATTACAATGAAGAAAATTCCTCAGAAATATACACATTATTCAAATTATGATTACTGACTATGTCTAAAATGTCTTCATTAGCTACTCTTAAAGAACCATCAACCAATTTGATCATTAATTTCTAATTGCATTCCTCTATCTTCACCCTATTTATTTGATAAGTTACTACATTCAATGTATCCCCAATACCCTTTGAATTACTCCTAAACCTGTCAAACCTTTGCTTGTAGTAGCTATATTAGCTGTTTGCATTGTGGAGTTTATTTCTATACATTTTATAGTAAGATTTTAGATTTTCATTATTGGGATTTTGTTACTAGTTTAAAATGATTGTTTGTTTTATTTATTTTAAAGCAAAAAAATCACTCATCCAAGATTGCAATTTCTTTAATAGTTTATTTTTATTATCAATCTATACTTTACTTTATCAATGGTGTTTCTTTTTAACAGTAAAGAATCCTAGAGGTAAAATGAAGTTTTAACTCATCATGATTTACAGTTTAAAATAAAACTTAGACCTAATTTTAACTAAAGATTTGCCATTTTGGGATATCAAAATGTTTAAAACATTTTGTAAATTGCTTTTTATGGTCATACAGAATACGTGAATAGTTTATTTCTGACAATTTAGTCAGAACATGTGACAAGTTCAATTCAATAAAATATAATTATAAAATAAGTAAGTAATAAAAAAAATCAAGTCAAGTGGTAAATTTGTTTATCTTCTTTTAGATTCACTAAACTCCTTCATCAGGGGAATGATACAAATTGTATTCTGAATAAATTGTTAAATTATATTTTTCAGTGTTTTTCTGTTCAATACTTTTAAGTGATAGATATGAAATGTTACCCAATTTACTATCTATTGATAAAATATAATACCGGCCGCTTATAAGCCTACGAAATAAGAATAGAAAAATACTCTATATTTAATGAAAAAATGTTTATGATTTATTCTTTCTTGATGTTTACTTTATCTGTTTATTAAACATTTTGAATCTAGTATTTTAACTACTGTACATCTGATGTTTGTTTTTAAGTATATTTTGTAGTTTGAAGTGTCAGAAGTTAGTAGATTCTTGTTTGGTAAATTTTGTAGCTGTGAATTACTTCACACATCATGTTTTCTGGAGTCAAAATGACAAACTGTCACTTGGCTAAATATCTGTACATACTCAAATAGTTCTTGTAAATAAATTGTACCATTCAAAACTTTATAATTGACATGATGTACTTTTTAGCATCATTTCAGATCATTTGAATAAGGAAACAAGTTGTCTTCTACATGTCTTATGGTAATCTACACAATGATCTGTAGAGTTACGACCATGGTTACCAAAAGTCTCGGATTTTAAGGGACCATCTCTTATTTACATATGTTGTCCCTCGTCTCGGTTTACTTGAGCCCGGTAGGTTATTTGTTCCGTATTTTGTGAATTCATATATCTCCATATCTCAAACTTTTGTTGAACTTTGACTATCGAAAATAACACATTTTTATAACCTAGATTTTATAATAAATTACCAGAAAATATCATAAATATTAAACCTAAAACAAGTGAAGAATAAAATAAGAAAGTGGTTGTTGGAGGTGGAGGATATAAATAAATGTTGTATTTCTAATACAGCAGTAGTATTCTTGAGAATCTATTATTTAAAAATATATATTTTAAGATATAGACAAAAATGGATACCTAATTGAATGCTATATATTACTCATGTAAATAGTAATATTGTACATATTTTTTTCATTCCATTTAACTACCAAAAGAAGTTGTCTGTTTTTGTCCTTTATTTTTCCTTTTCTTTATATTATTGTTGTATTTATATAATTAAATATTATTTTAGTTCTGAGATAAATATATTTAAGTAGGAGGTATTAGTCAAAATCTGAACACAAAAGAGTGTTAAATGCAGTGAAGGGACATGTGAAGGCATTACCTTATAGGCCCTATATTTTCTCTTTTGTCATAAACAGTAAACATTATAAAAATACTCTTTATTTTTCATGAAGAAAAATTTTCATGATTTATTATTTTTTACTGTTTACTTTTTCTGTTTAATCAGATAGCCTTTTTGTGAGTCTGACAAATGAAAATAACTTTTGTTTCTTTTTTATATGCTGTAAACTTGCTGTATAAAATATAAATTCAATTAGTCGTTTACTTTATTTGTATTATTATAATCTATTCTCAATGTAAATAATTTATTTAATTTGTATGTACATTTGATAAAATAAAGATTATTATTATTATTATTATTTTGCCTCAAATCTCCAAAATTTGTAGAAAAAGATAATCTATTGTGTGTGGTATATATTTGAAGTATTTTATTTAAATCACCTGAAATCAAATTAGTATGATTTCGTAATAAATGGATGTGTGGCTGGCTACTCATGCACATAAGATCTTAAAGGAGTTAAAACTACCATTTATCTTTAATAAACATTAATTTTAAAAATACAGATCCAGGTTTTGACACATTCTTACTCAACAACAATATTTCAGTTACATCATTGAATTTAGTCTTAAGTTAATAAAAAAAAAAAAAAAAACACTAAGATTAGATTTCATCTAAGCCAGATGAAGTCCACTGATGTACCTGGGTTGTCCTGTACGATCCTAGCAAGAAATGTGGCAGAATGTTCCTTCTGGACATGGGTAGGGGAAGGGGGATTAGAGAATGGTAAATCCCCCAATCCATCCTTACCAAACCAGTTATCGTTTGGAGGAGATTCTAATAGACCCAAGTTGAAAGAGTTGAACACTGGAATCTGTAAAACAGATACATAAATTATATAGAATCATATGAAATAAGGTTTTGTCTCATGTCCATTTACTTCTTAACTGACTAAGTTAGGTTAGGTTAAATTAGGCTAGGTTGGATTAGGTTAGGTTAGGTTAAGGTGGGTTAAGTTTGGTTGAGTTCAGTTGGTCAGGTTAGGTTTAGTTGGGTTGGGTTATCTATGTTAGGTTAAGTTAGTTAAGGTTAGGTAATTCAAAGAAATAGTTAAATTATTTATTATTATTAACAGTTTTTGCATAATAAATGTATGACAGTCCCCTTTTTTTAGGCTTGTTGGACCAATGAATTAACATGATATTCAAATCACGGGAGTGGCACAGCATTAAAACTTCATGGTCACCATGGGAATAGAAACTTTGTCATCTATGTGGCAATCTTCCTTAAACTCTTAAATGTGGTCTCATTTATTCAACTTAGTTGTTCAGTAGCGGAGTTGGTTCAATCCCGGCGTCATAAGCTAAAGGTTCTCAGTTCGAACCCAATCAAGAGTCATAACAAATTTAGAAAGGAATCATCTGATAGAAAGGAATCATTGGCTGTTCATATGTCATTGGGCTTAATAGTAATTAATAAATGATATTTTCTAAGGAATAGTCATCCTTAGTTTGTGACAATGACTACATTCGCTCATCTACACTCATAACAATAATTCAAAATCCATATTCGCTCATATCTTGACGATAAGAGTTAAGAATAAATTTAAAAAACTTTGTGCATTTGCAGTTTTCCTCATGCAATCCTTATCATCCATCCACACTGGATTACATCACAAGCATTGGATTACTTTTTGTTTATTCGTTTATGAGGTTTATGAACTCATCATAACTTCATCACAGATTGAAAAAGCTTCAATGATCTTAGAATATGTCTTAACTGACGGTAAACTTTATTGGGTTATTCAGTTTCTTGACCCATTCAAGGCATTGATTAGCTCAACACCAACCTTCAATTGCAGATGTTTGAATATAACAGTTCTGTACATGTTGATGAATCCATATTGATGGATGTTGTCTGGCCCAAACAAAGTTGCATTTTAATCAACAGAATAGGATGACCGCAAGAATATAAAAAATAGATTAAAGTTAATAATCCAAGCTACATGAAGGTAACTAATCTTGAAAATTCAATTTTACAATGGCTCTGTAACTTTATATTTTAGATAACTTTACAAATGTATACTAGAGTAACTGGCCCAGAGAAAATTCAGGACCTTTGTTAGCCGTGGTGTACCCCTCAACAAGACCCGCAAGATAGTCCCCCCTCCCCGGGTAGACGGCAACACGGCAGATCCCCCCCCCTAGTAGACCTGGGTCTCCCTACATCAGCCGTACCTTCTGTAGCTTGTCTACAAGAATTTGAATATTAACCTTGATTATATATTACTTACAAATAATTTTCTTATCTAAGAGGAATATTGTGCCAGAATTTGATTAGTTAGTGAGGTCTGCCACTACTGCTGATTTAAACTGCATTACATTTACATGGGACTAAATTAGCGCTCTATTACTGGACCTCAAAAAGCTGTAATTAAAAACAAAAAAAAATTGTATTAAATGAGCTATACAGGGTTTATCAGACCACCCGTCCAGTATGAATACCTATTGAAGGAATTGACTTAAGCTGAAAAAAATGTAACCTAACATTTTCGACCATCGAGAAATAAATGAAATTATTTTCAAGATTGTCAGTTGCCCCAAAATGATATCATGTGACACTTCATTTTAAAGGTCTTAAATGCCTTGTCATTTTGATCTAAAAATTTGAAATTATACTTACTATTAATTACAGAGCAGGATGGCTCAAAATGTAAAGAATTTTTGTTTTTAAAGTTTATGATATCGTAACTCTTATATTTATCAGAGAGATGTAAATTTGTACCAAATGCTACTAATTATATGACCTTTTAGAAAACAACACTAAAAAAATCATCAGATATAGGCACAGAAAATGAAAATTGTATATAAGTAAAAATGTTCAAATAGCAACTACGTCAAGTTGCATATCAAATTAAAGGGTGTTCAAAAATAAACATTTTAGTACTTACTAATGTTTTAGCTTATCTCTGTTGATTTTTAAATTGCGGACGAAAAATTATTTTTTTATCATTAAAATGCGGTTAGTTAAAAATTGTTTAACAGCAAACTATGCCACGCTGCATATTAAATTCATATTCAAATGTCCAATACGTAGGGCTAAGTAGAGTTTAAAAGTTGTTATAAGTATTTAGTTTCTTCAAATCAAAAATTATTCAAAATTGAGTGATCAACCAATTTATTTTACTGAGAGTTAGTTCTAAAAGTTAAATTATTTATGAGTACATGTAGTATACAAACTTAGTCAAAGAATTGCATATTTATTTATCTTCTATAAGATATTTCGTGAAAAGAATGTGCAACTGTGTAGAATTCTAGTACCCTACCATATGTAAATATCAAATTTTACTGTTGTTTTTTATGACATTTCATGCAAATAGGGAATTCTAGGTAAGACCTGTAAATGAAGTTATGATTGTAAAAGACAGTTTTCAATGTTTTACACAGAAGCTCATGCAATAGAGCAATTGAATCTGAAGCCATTTCAAAGAGAAACTAAAGGTAACTAAATCTTTTAGAGTTAACACTCCTTCACAATTATACGTTTTTTAACATTATTAGATATAGATTTTAGGAGATGTTCTTTTCTTTTTCTTAATCTTACATATGAGACGGCGACACAACGTTGTTGGTATTTTAAGGCGAATATGAATGGTTATACGAGTGTAGGATGAGTGTGGATGAGTGTAGTCTGGTTACTAACTGAGTTCAACTGTTCCTCAGAAAGGGCGAATTTATTAATAGCCCAACAGCCAGGGCAACTAAGGGACCTACAGCTTTACGTGGAATCCGAACCATGTAGTGCTGGTCTGATTTTCAGCTAATTGACAAGCCTGATAGTCAGTTATCTCCACCACACAACATCCGCACAATGATTACCACCCAACATGGACACCCCAGACTTCTCTAGTAGTGTCCACGCCGATAGCAACCATCAAGCGGACGCCATGTCGGTATTATAAGGACCGAGCATCTAACCTATCACCTACAATCTCCCAAACACTTTGTCCCCATGTAGCTGGGGATGCAGCATACTGATGATTGTGTTCTGTTCCTAATTATAAAAAGCTAATATAAGATATATACACTATACAGGGTGTATCAAAAGTAAAGTGCCAAACTTCGGCACCTGTACCAAACTTGAAATTGTTACAAGGTCAAAATAAAGAATTTTTTTTCTAAAAATACTTTGTTCACCAGACATCCGCCAATTTTGTTTTTTTCACAAAAGAATTTTTATCTCTGAGTTGGCTAAACCTATCTTTATGTGAGCTCACTATGCATATTAAGATAACAGAGTCCTGTTTTAAGGACAAAAAATCAACTTGATCCATTTTGAAATTTCAAAATGGTGGCCATTTGTATTTTTTGCCATTTTCCCACAATTTCCGTTTAAAATTTTAGATAGTCGCCATTTTGAAATTTCAAATTGGATCAAGTTGATTTTTTAAATAGGTCTCTGTTATTTTAACATGCATAGCGAGTTTTATAAAGATGAGTTATGCTAACTCAAAGATAAAAATTCTTTTATAAAAAAAAATTTGGATATCTGGTAAACAAAGCATTTTTGGAAAAAAAATATTCTTTATTTTGACCTATATAATCATTTCCCGAAGTTTGACACTTTTGGGACGCCCTGTATAAGTAAAATAAAGACTCACATGTTGACATTGTTGTCACTGTGTCAAAATATACAATGGCACAAACTTTTATTTATTTTAAATTATATTATTGATTATTTATGACCAAGTGTTTAGTTCTTGGAAAGGTTGTGATCTACTGCATACCCACCTGCACACCTATACAATAGAGGTGGTATAGACCCAACCGCCCTCCCATAAAAGTACAGTGGTATTATTGGAGAAAACTAAAGTTGTTATTATCCACTGTTTCTTAACCCTTACTTCTTTTCTTAAATCGTTCCCCTCCTGTCACCTAACACCCCCCACAGTTTCTTTATGGCTTCCACACCACTATTCCCTAACACTTCCCACATTTCATTAATCCTTTCCCCAAATATCACCTAACACTCCCACAGGTCCTTTATGGCTCCCACACCACTGTTCCCTAACACTACCCACATAACACTCCCACAGGTCCTTTATGGCTCCCACACCACTGTTCCCTAACACTTCCCACATAACACTCCCACAGGTCCTTTATGGCTCCCATACCATTGTTCCCTAACACTTCCCACATTTCATTAATCCTTTCTCCAACTGTCACCTAACACCCCCACAGGTCCTTTATGGTTCCCATGCCACTATTTCCTAACACTTCCCACATTTCATTAATCCTTTCCCCAACTGTCACTTAACACCCCCATAGGTCCTTTATGACTCCCACACCACTGTTCACTAACACTTCCCTCATTTCTTAAATCCTTTACCCAACAGTTACCAAACACCCTCACAGGTCCTTTATGGCTCCCATTCCCACTGTCTTTTAACACTTCCCTCATTTCTTTAACTCTTTCCCTCCTGTCACCTAACACCCCCCACAGTTCCTTTATGGCTCCCAATCCCATTGTTCTTGAACTCTTCCCTAATTTCTTAAATCCTTTCCCCTCCTGCCACCAAACACTCCAACAGTTCCTTTATGAGTCCTACCTCCACTGTTTCTTAACACTTCCTACATTTCCTTAATCCCTTCTCCCAATCCTTCCTTAACCCCCCCCCCTTCATATCCTTTTAATTCTTTAATATTCCCTCTCACAGTTTCTTATGGTCCTCATATAAATGAGTTGAATAAGTTTGTTTAGCAAGTTAATAAAGCATAGTAATTTTGTAAAACAATTTATTAAACCATTCTTGTTGTTGTCTAAGGTTACAAACTTAAATGAATTATTTGTTCAGAGACCACATGAGAGAGGTTTATGAATTTATTGCCTGACGAAGAAAAATATATGTTGATTTTTGCACTTTATTTTCTTGCACAATACAAACAAGTCTCTTTACTTAATTATGAGAAAAAAGTTTATTTATTGAGGCTATCAGAGTGAAGGGCCCTAAACCATAGCCTGGCTCGTCTAGTGGTAGAAGACCTTTTTATTGATCATTGTACATAATTACAACCTCAAACATTTCGATTAGGTTACAGTAGTAATATGTCTATCTAATAAAAAGCTATTCCTTTTTAAGAAAATCAAAAAGATGATTTCTTCATTATATCCTACTTATGATGATAGTGAGTTCATTATATCCTACTTAAATCATTAACAAGTTTGATCAGTCATTGACTTCTTATGATTAGGAACAGAATAGATCATAATTACAGTTCATAAACAACACTTACAATCTAAAAATACTAAATTCAAAGATTGTAGATTTACATTTGTTCTTTAAAAAGGGGGCTATTTTAGAATATCTTGTATTGATTAGAATTAGTTATTAAAATGTTATTTGTTCTTACTAGAAGAAGTTAAAAAACACAACAAATTTGTCCTGTCTTTATTTTGGATTTATTAGCCATAATCTCATTTTGTTTCTTTACTGGTTTCTTATTTTTCGTCTTTTAGTTATTATTGAAATCTACAATATTATTGCTTGAATTAAGCTCAAATTGTTGCTGATATCGTCAAAAGTTACTCTCACACAGTTTGTTAGAAGCAGGCCTACATATCGGCTAAATTGTATCTTTGTTTGCTGATATATAAAAATTCCTTAATTAATGAATAGTAATCCTCACTAAGTTAAAGATTTCGTGATTTTTATTATGGAAAATCTACTCCACCATTTTCATAATGAAAATTTTTTGCAATCATAAGTCAATATTACTTGATGTACAGAGTATTTTAAAATTCCCTTCAACTGACCCACCCACCCACCTATACAGGTATAGTAGTATTGACTCACCCTCCCACCCGCACACATACGGTGGTATTAGCCCTCACTGATCCTTAACTCTTCTAAAATTTCTTTAATCCCTCCCATCAACTGTCAACTAACAACCCCCACAGTTCCTTGATGTTCCCACAGTTCCTTTATGGCTCCTTCCCCAATTGTTTCTTAACACTTCCCACATTTTTTAATCCTTTCCCAACTTTTACCTAACACCCAAACACCCTATACAGTTCCCTTATGCTTCATAGTTCCTTGATGTCCCACAGTTCCTTTATGGCTCCTTCCCCAATTGTTTCTTAACACTTCCCACATTTTTTAATCCTTTCCCAACTTTTACCTAACACCCTATACAGTTCCCTTATACTTCATAGTTCCTTGATGTCCCACAGTTGCTTTTTGGCTGCTGCTCCCACTGTTTCCTTACACTTCCTGTATTTCTTTAATCCTTCCCAAATAGTTCTTTTAAGGCCTCTACAGTTTCTTATGATTTCCTACAATTCCTTCAACTCTTCTCCTTAACGCTCCTTAATGCTCCCATAGTTCTTTTATGGCTACTGCTGTTTTTTAACACTTCCTAAATTTTCTTAATCCCTAACTCCAATCCTTACCATCCCCCACAGATCATTTTAGATATTTAATATCCCCTTCCACTTTTTCTTAAGGCCCCTCATAAATGAGTTGAATACGCTTGTTTAGCTAGTTAGTATATTTGTTTAGCTTATAACATTCAATTGAACTATTTAGGTTGTTGCCTAAAATCATAAACCTCTATGAATAATTCATTAAGGGACCATATGGGAAAGGTTTGCATACGTAATTACTGCCCAATGAAGTATTATAAGTTAATTTTACAAACTTTACTTTCTTGAATTATTGAAACAAGTTTCTTTACTTATACTTCAGAAAAATGTTTATTTTATTGATGCTTTCTGAGTGAGAGTTCTGAACCATGACCTGGCTGGCATAGAGGTACCGTAGTAGACTTTTTATACTGAGCATAATAAATAATTGCAACCTCAACATTTTTGTTAGGTTAAATCATTGATTTTGTAAAATCAATGGTTAAATTAAAAAAAATAGATGAAAATTATTATACTTATGATGCTGTAATATCACCTTCTTATTCATTCCAAAGACGTCAAAGAGCAAAGCAAAATCATAAATTGAGAAAATAATGAAAGTGCAAGATATGTAATAGTGATACATTTCATAAAAATACAATAAACTACACATTATTACAATAACAAGATGCAGTATCTAAACATTGGTTATTTGGCTGATATTACACAATCCTGAACACAGGAATCTAACACCGGAAATTCAAACTCTTACTTAACTAGCAGTCAATACTTTGACTACAAACTCAGTTACAAGAAAACCTATGAAGTCTAAACATATACATTTCATATCATTATCTATTTATATTTAATAGAGATGTTTTATTAGTATAGTACTACACATACACAAAATAAAGTGCAACAGTTGAACAGTTCAATGTACCGTCAACTAAGTCAGCAACTTTTTTACTGGAATCATCATTACACATAATGCTAACCTATATCACATGTGTGATCCATTCATTTCCACTTCTTCCAATGTATATACATCATGATTAAGTTGACTTAAATAAACAAATGAAAAATTACAAGAAAATAACTTAAAGAAATATTTTCCTAAATGTATTATCATAGACCTTCTATATTAACTTCTGAAGGGCTCCTACTCACCCAGTGTACACAATGATAGGCCCTCCCCCACACCAATTGTGTGTTTTGTTGGAACTCTCACTCACCCATAGTGTGTTGTGTTGGCCCTGCCATCCACCCATTTAGCATATTGTTGGCACTCACACCCACCCATTGTCCATATTATTGGCCCTCCCACTCACACTTTATGCGTATTATTAGCCCTCTCATACACCTGTTCTGCGTATTGTTGGACCTTTCACACTCCCAAAGTGCAGCTTGTTGACCATCCAACTCACCGATTGTGCATCTTATTAGCTCTCCAACTCACCCAATGTGAGTCTTGTTGGCCCTCCCATTCATCAATTGTGCGTCTCATTGACTCTCCTACTCTCCCATTGAGTGCCTTGTTGGCCCTCCAACTCACCCATTTTGCATCTTACTGGCCTTCCCACTCACCTATTGTGCATATTATTGGCTCTCCAACTCATTCATTGTGTGCCTTGTTATCCCTCCCACTTAACTACTATGGGTCTTGATGGGCTCCCTCTCACCTATTATATGTCTTTATGAGGCCACTCACCCATCGTGTGTCTTCATAGACCCTCAATCTCACCCAGTGTACATCATGTTGGCCCTCTCACTTACCTTGAGTATGTCTTGATGGGCTCTTCCTCTCACCCAAGTTACGTCTTGTCAGATCTCCCACTCACCAAGTCTATGTTTTGATGGGCCCTTACACTCGACCAGTGTGCTTCTGTATGGGTTCCTCTCACCCATTGTACGTCCTAATGGGTTCTCCCTTTCATCCAGTGTGATCTTGATAGGCTCTCCCTCTCATCCAGCGTTCGTCATGATGGGCCCATCAAGCCACCCAGTTGGCCCTCCTACTCACCCATTGTGTATCTTGTTGGCCCTCCCACTCACCCATTGTGCATCTTATTGGCCCTCCCAGTCACCTATTTTGCATCTCATCGGCTCTCCCATTCATCCATTGTGTGCCTTGTTAGCCCTCCTATTCGCCTATTGTGCGTCTTGATGGGCTCTCCCTCTCATCCGATGTAGGTTTCATTGGTCCTCCCACTCAACCAGTTTACCTCTTGATAGACCCTCACTCTCACCCAGTGTACGTTTTGATGGGTCCTTGCACTCACCCATGGTAAGTCTTGATGCGCCCTCCTACTCACCCAGTGTACCTCCCAATGGACCCCTCTCTCATACATTGCACCTCTTGATAGACCCTCCCTCCCACACAGTGTACATCCTAATAGACCTCTCTCTCACATAGTGTGCCTCCTAAAGGACCCTTCTCTCACACAGTGCACCTCTTGATAGACCCTCCCTCTCACACATTGTACCTTCTAATGGACCCCTCTCAAACGTTGCACCTCTTAATGGGCCCTCCCTCTCACATAGTGCAAGTCTTATTGGCCCTTCCACTCACCCAATGAACATCTATTAAGCATTATTGAATGAGATAGTGAGTTAACAGTAGCTCTATATTTTTCCAAACATGGAGGACGGTTGAAAATAATCGACCCTTTGCTCACCCATCAAAGCTGGCTTTCATGTTACAATAGGAAATATCACCCACCTAATTCATAAAGTTCACTAAAATTAATAGAAATGATTTTCAAATAACAATTTTTAATTTTATTCTTGTTTTGAGTACCAAGTGAAATTTCATTTAAAACAATCCCAAACATAATATAATCATAGCAATGCTAACCATTGCAATTATAATATACACAAAGTAATATGTAAAGAAACGAATTTCACAAATACTTTGTGTTTGGACATATTTAAAAAAAAGTACCAACTGAAACTACTGCAGTAACAAAAATATAAAACATTTGGAATTGTTTCTGTCACTCAGGGTCACCCAAGCTGTTCTTCCCAAGTATGCCAGTGTGTATCTAGTGAGAAGGGCCCCTTAATCTTTCAGCCGCCTTCCGTGTCTGGACAGAGTATAGCCATGTTACACGTTGGTAACAGTTTTCACTCCCTCAGTTAAAATCTCACCTCATTTCTACCAGCGATTATTAGTATCTTGAGAGCATTTATCAAGACATTTGGAGCGTCTGTGTTTCCACGGACACAGCTAATTCCCAAAACTTGATGTTGATGATCCCCTAGAGCTGTTAAAATCGCCATGGCATCATCAATCCCAGGATCTGTGTCTATGACCATAAGCTGTTTCATAATTGGTTGGGGTGTAGTAAAAGGGTTAAGCCCTTCTTGCGTCATCCATGCTACACTGAAAAATAATACATTACAAGTTAAAGTGGACAAAATCAGTAAGTTGTCAGTAAGTGAAATGTATGAAGTTATTCGAAGTTTTTTTAATTTATTTTCTGATTCTTGGATTAATTGGGATACATTTGCAGTAAAAATCATGTCGATCTGCTTTGGCAGATCTACAAGACTTTTGTAACTACGTCAAAATTCATAGTTTGATCATTCTTAAACACTTGTTATAGTAACTTAGATTTTATTCACTGTAAACCAGGACTTCGGATTTGTTATGTTGGCAGTACAATCTGTTTTGTTCACCTTTAAAAATATTTTACTTTACCACAGTATAATATATACACCCAGTAGTGAAGTGTTTATATTATAAGTAGTGAAGGTTATCTCTCCGCTAGATAGCATGACGTTTACTTATGTTGCAATACAATTAACTGAGTGTAAATATTCAAATCATATCGGTTTTTTCCCTTTTATTGCTATACCACCACTAGGATCGCTAGCATCGCTTGGCTGCAATTTTACAAACGGTTGAGCTTAGCTACTGTATTTTTATATTATACTGTGACTTTACTGTGTCAGAAGCTGTTTGTTTACATTGAGGTAATTATTGTTATTGTTGTGAAAGTTTGTTTATTAAAATGCTGTATAATTTTCTTTCTTTATTACAAAAGGGGTAGGTCTCAAAGAATGTTAAAAAAAGAAAGAAAATATTATGGAAATTATGGTAAAAGTTACAACTACAATCTAACCTTAGTTTACAAAGCAATCTTAGTGATACAAATAGGCCTAAAACTACACTATCTCAAATCAGTTCATAAAAAAAAAAAATAAGTCTCTCAGTCAGTGCAGGGAAATTGAAGTTGCCGATGTGGTGATGTGACCAAGTATGTTGTAAATATGTGAGATTTAATTAATAATATTCTTTTAATTGCTGTATGAAAAGATTCAGAGGAGATTTATCGGTCAGTATCTTGAAAAGATTTGGTCTCGCAGTTAAAGTAGTACGTAAAACTTGCCAATTATTACGACAACATTTAACCTTCCCAATAATAAGTGGAGATTATAATAATCAATCTTTTGTACTGTATGATGTCAACTTGCCAATATCTTGTACTGTATGATGTCAACTTGCCAATCTCTTGTACTGTATGATGTCAACTTGCCAATCTCTTGTACTGTATGATGTCAACTTGCCAATCTCTTGTACTGTATGATGTCAACTTGCCAATCTCTTGTACTGTATGATGTCAACTTGCCAATCTCTTGTACTGTATGATGTCAACTTGTCAATCTCTTGTACTGTATGATGTCAACTTGTCAATCTCTTGTACTGTATGATGTCAACTTGCCAATCTCTTGTACTGTATGATGTCAACTTGCCAATCTCTTGTACTGTATGATGTCAACTTGCCAATCTCTTGTACTGTATGATGTCAACTTGCCAATCTCTTGTACTGTATGATGTCAACTTGCCAATCTCTTGTACTGTATGATGTCAACTTGCCAATCTCTTGTACTGTATGATGTCAACTTGCCAATCTCTTGTACTGTATGATGTCAACTTGCCAATCTCTAGTACTATATGATGTTAACTTGCGATCTTAAGGTACGCTCCATTGGGAGAGGGCTAAAGGACGAGTAAAAATGTATGCACTATCATGAACTTGCCTAATCCTCCTACAAAGTTTGCCCGCTATGTAAAACTTCTGTGTCCAGCTGTGAAAGATTTAGAAGTAAGTCTATGAAAGATGTTATAGAAGAAGCAAAATTAACTATGGAGATAGACATTTATTCATTGCACTCGATGGATTGTGGTAGAAGCTAGAGCATGTATCATTGAAGAGGTTAGTTACAGCAACTAGCTTGACACCGATCTTGTAATTGATGCTGACATTATGAGTAATCATTGTATTTGTCCAGAGAAAATCCAAAGACCAAACTGCAAGGCTAATTTCGCGCGTTCACTTTCTCTATCTACACTAGGCTACTATATACTAATTTATTTAGGAGATGGGGACTCTAAGGGATTTCAGTCTGTAGTTGAAGGAATATATTGTGGTGACTAATGCATCAACCATGTTGAAAAGATAATGGGGAAGTGGGCCATAAATGTAATTAGTGGGTGAACTACAGTGTCACGTTAAGGACAGGTATATAACCATTACCTTGGACTTATCGTTCATGCCACTCCAATAGCTTGTAAGTCACGTTAAATCAGTTGTTCAACGAGCTTACAAAATGGGATCGTCTTTATTGGCAAGGGGAACTGGTCTGAATTGCGCATTTCTGACAACATTAATAAAAAATGTTATACCCCATTTTTTGTTTTTTTTTCTCCGCATGCATGTCGTAGGTAGATAGATAGTCTAAGCTCAGATAATGAAGATGACAAAACTGTCAAGTGTCAACAAGCAGGCAGTAAATTGACGTGTAATAAATGGAGCGATAGTTAGTGGTGTTGATAGAAAGGTTTGTTGATGACAATGCTAAAATGTTTATGCTGTACTACTTTCGAGAAAATAACATTTATGTTTGTACAAGTTATCAGGGAACTTTACCTTCTAAAAAATGACATTCCTCAATAGAATTGAAATTCCGTGAAACCTTGTTTTAATTCTTAAGTTGCTTAGTGTGACTCAGTCACAATAAAGGTGATATTTGTTCAAGACACTGACTTTTTGGAAATTATAATTTACAAAAAATTTTATTTATTGCTAGTCTGTGTATATTTTTAAAGATATTCTAATCATATTTCATATTAAATGGCCTTAATGTGTGTTATTCAGTTAATATGATTTGTTTTAATGTCAAACAAAATATGATCTGATTGTTTTGATTAGTTAACACGCATTAGATTAACCTATTTTATTAGACCCTTCTATACTATTCAAGGGCTACTGGTAATCTTGCTTATTCATAGCCAACAGTCTTACAGTAGAGATAACAATTAATCCCAAATATCTCGCACCCAACACACGTTCAGTTAGTGTACAGTTGTAGTTGTGTAACAGTCTAATAACATACAGTCACGACACTTCCATTGTACCGCTGCGGAGCTAGAGCGACGCTAGCGCTCCAAGTAGCCAGCCAGCACAATTACCGATCGATCGCATTGTATCTCGCAAATAAGTGGAATAATAACAATAGAAAAAGTGCCATAACAGATTATTAATTATCAATTATTTGTATTTATTAAACACAGATGTGGATGTAAACAGTGTAGAGATACGTACTTCTGCTGGACGGCCGCTAGGATCGCTAGTGTCGTGCTTGTCACCAATATCTGATGGAATGTCGTGACTGTATGCTGTAGACTATGGATGTATCAATTACTTAATTAAGTGTTGAAACATCAACTTAACCATTTACCGTGGTTGGCTTGCCATTTGTGTTCGAAGGATCGTCATAAATCCTACGTACATACCGCATTTGATTGATCATAATAACAACTAACGAGCTACTCGTAAATAAAATATTTGTAAACTCAACCGTTGTTTCTATAATAATTTGAAAGCAAACTTTAAAAATGTAAAACGCTTTCATCACACAATTGAGTGTAGAATATGCCAGGTTTGCCACGCCAATTGGGTTTAGTAATTTATTAAAATCGCTTATATTAAACTTAAGTTAATTTATTAGTAATTTAATAAAATTTTAAATGTAATATTTCGTTATTTTTTATACAAACCAGTATTGGTATCACTATAAATATAAAATGATGAATTAATTAATGAAAAATAATAAACCGATAACCAGTATTTTATACAAATTTATCAGCGCCAATACAAATGACACAGAAAAATCTTATATTTTGTATAAACCTTTTTGGTAATTAGAATCACAATAATCTGCAAAGCAATCCATACACAAAAGAGGAGTATTTACATAAGATCCTCAAATTGCCTTCCCTTCAAGTGTGAGCATTTTTCAAGCCTATTTGGCAAGGTATTGAGTGCACGAAATACTTCATCTTCTCTTATTTGTCTGCATGCTCTGTGTATTCTCCCTTTGGCAAGGTATTGAGTGCACGAAATACTTCATCTTCTCTTATTTGTCTGCATGCTCTGTGTATTCTCCCTTTGGCAAGGTATTGAGTGCACGAAATACTTCATCTTCTCTTATTTTATCTGCATGCTCTGTGTATTCTCCCTTTGGCAAGGTATTGAGTGCACGAAATACTTCATCTTCTCTTATTTGTCTGCATGCTCTGTGTATTCTCCCTTTGACAAGGTATTGAGTGCACGAAATACTTCATCTTCTCTTATTTGTCTGCATGCTCTGTGTATTCTCTCTTTGGCAAGGTATTGAGTGCACGAAATACTTCATCTTCTCTTATTTGTCTGCATGCTCTGTGTATTCTCCCTTTGGCAAGGTATTGAGTGCACGAAATACTTCATCTTCTCTTATTTGTCTGCATGCTCTGTGTATTCTCCCTTTGGCAAGGTATTGAGTGCACGAAATACTTCATCTTCTCTTATTTGTCTGCATGCTCTGTGTATTCTCTCTTTGGGAAGGTATTGAGTGCACGAAGGACTTCATATTCTCTTATTTGTCTGCACAATCTCCGTATTCTCTTTTTCATACTTTATCGGGTGGTAGGTGACGTTCTATTCACTTTTTCCTTTAATTCTTTTTAAATGTGTAATTCAGAAGACCAAATTAATTAATTAAGAGAAAAAAGAGTGTAATTAAGAGAAAAAACTGATTTTAATCGGAAAATTTACAATTTAATTTGATGAAATGCATAGCCAGTTCACAGGACATGGCTAAATATGGCGAGAAACCCGATATTTCACTGATTCAGAGTCAAGTACAGTAATTTGTGTCCTCTAAAAGTAGACGTACAGATTTGTTTAAACTTTGAAACTTTTTTAAAGAGAACAAACTGCTTTCAATTGGAATATTTCAAATTTAATATTATATAAATAAAACATTTATCACTCATCACTATTTCTCCAAAACAATTCGTCAAATTAAATTGAAAACTTGTACATAGGTTTATCTTGGCCCCTAGAGGCTCACTAAGAAAGCATTTTCTTCTCCGATCTCAGAACTCCGTCCCACTGGCCTCGAAAATGTCCATGGTACTCTTATGGAGCTATATTAATTGATTGATTTATTTGAATAACATCTGTTAAATAAAAACAAAATAAATTGAATAAAATTGTGGTAAATTACAAATAATTGAGTACAGTAGTAACACAGTACAGTATACTATGGTAATAAATTATACATAACTACAGCTGTTCTATATTAGACATTACATTACATTTTTAAACTCAATATTATGACCGGCGAAGCGGGCGGGTACAGCTAGTTAGTTAATAGAATCGTTTTCTAAATCATTAAACAAAAGCAATGAAGCAGTCCTTGATAAGCAAATTATGCTCCAGTAGCTGAATGGAACATGCTCAATTTCAACACATCTTTTGCAAAACTCCATGTGTTTTAAAATTTATTGTCAGAATTTCTGAAGAAATAAACACAAATTTGTGGTTGGAGTTCTGATTATAGTTGCCTCACAGCACGTTCTATGTGATTGGGTGATTAGGGATGGCGACATTATAGCGGAAATATCGATAAATACCTTTCGATGTATTAGTATCGATATGTTCTTTCGATAATATCAGCCATATCGATATTTTGGTCCGATATATCATATCACTAAATATTGACGTTACTCTCTCTCCTAAAAATCATCACATTTCGAACAAAACCGTTTGAATTGCCTCGAACAAAATATGAATTGAAATAATTAAGTAACTTTATTCAGTTTTTAACGTGAAGTTAAGTGGAAAATGTATTACCAATGTTTTATTTTTAAATGGTTTACATAACATGTATTGGAAGTAGGTTTAGTGAATTAATTTGTTTAATGTTTAGTGTGCATAAGAAGTATTATGGCATTTTTAAATGTGAAAAACAAAAATAGCAACGTTATTACATTATTCTTTTATAATTTACATAATAATTAAAGGTATGATTATTCTTATTTTATTTTTTTTTTTTTTATTCAACCTCGCAGATCACAACTTCTTTCGCGTAGGTAAATGTATTTAATTTGTACATTCAGTAGGCTATTCTAAATACTGACAGCAAAACATGAGTGTATTTTTGTTAGTGACATAAGAGTTAGTGCATAATTTTAAACAAAGAAATCATTTACATTCGATAAATCGGTTACCCGATATATCGATATTTTTCTTTCAATATTATCGTTAGATCGATACTTTGTTTGCGATATATCGATATTTTGAAACTATTTTCCATCCCTATGGGTGATGATTGTAAGCGGAACACTCATGCGAGACCAAAGTGATAACAAAGTACTCACCAACGACATAATGTAAGAACTGTGTGAATACTGAGAATGTTTTCGGACATAAATATCTGAGTATTATCTCCGATATAATCGAAATATATCGAATATATTAGGAACAAGCTAAGACCATTTATATTCATTTTCTATTCTTTTACGGACGTTCTTTCGTTATAGTTAGGTCGTCAACTATAATAAGCCTATATTCAGTCTGTTTTGCAGTATAGTATAATAGGATGGTTTTGGGGTGCCACAACAAGTCAATAATTTTACCTTTAGAATTAACTCAGTAGGCTGTCATTAAAGCAGCTCTAATAAATGTAGTAGGTTCCTAAATTTTTGTTGTATGATGAAATGAAAGTCCTTTCGATCAATCAGCTTTACATAATATATATAACAAAAATAACATGTTCATATGTATCTGTCATAATTATTCTTGTAGACCGCGGTAAATGTAGACATTAGTTCCTAGACTGTCTAAATCAGCTAATTTAACAAGCTCGTTATACAGGGTGATTTACGAAGATATGCAGAAACTTTGGGAGTTC
Source organism: Stictocephala bisonia (assembly GCA_035578905.1). NCBI lineage: Eukaryota > Metazoa > Arthropoda > Insecta > Hemiptera > Membracidae > Stictocephala > Stictocephala bisonia. The sequence goes on from JAQJVL010000001.1 coordinate 9,281,567, forward strand.
TTTATACATGTCAAAACAAAGCTAAAAGTACGTATAAAAATAAATATGGAAGCGCCTCGGTAAGGAGTAATGGCTAACAAAAGAATTTTCCCAGACTTTGATATCTTAGGTTAAATAAGGGCTTTCTGAAACTGTGATAAGGTAAATTAAGGGTCGAAATGATTCATTCCCTTTTAGTTTTTAACCCGAAACATTTAATAAACGAGTTACCAGGACAGTAAGTTAAGTATTTTTGGATGAACCAGTGTCAAATGCAAAAAATGTGGTGAACAAAATAGGGGTTTTAACCTTTGGCCTTGAGAAAGTTGTTATAACACTAAAAAACACATTAAAATCTCAAGTAAAACTTGTAAAAAATTGAATTCTGAACAAAACTGTGTGAATGGCGTCCACAGAAAGTGAATAGATGTTTAATTAAATGTAATTTTATTCATTACAAAACAAGTATAATTAACCTGAAAAACATTGATCTCACATATTTAATCAGACAGTTTATTAAATTAAATGTTCAACAGTATCTCCAACAACTTCAATATATTTTTCTGCTAGTTTAAAATAGCTCTTGTTGCTTTTCGTAACTCAACTGGACCTTCCTTTACCTGTATAAAAGCTTCGTTAATTCGTCCAAGTAGTGCTTCACGCAAATTTACTTTGACCTCGTAAAGTAATTTATTTTTTCAAATGTTTAATTCAAATCACATCATAATTGTTGAACAGCTGGTTACTGAACAGTATTGCCAACTTAAGAAATGAATTTTCCCGCTAAATATGTGAGATCAATGTTTTTCAGGTGAATTTTACTTGTTTTGTAATGAATAAAATTGCATTTAATTAAACATCTATTCATTTTCTGTGGACGTTATTCACACAGTTTTGTTCAGAATAAAATTTTTTAAAAGTTTTACTTGAGATTTTAATGTGTTTTTTAGCGTTATAACAACTTTCTCAAGGCCAAAGGTTAAAACCCCTATTTTGTTCACCCCATTTTTTGCATTTGACACTGGTTCATCCAAAAATACTTACAATAACTTACTGTCCTGGTAACTCGTTTATTAAATGTTTCGGGTTAAAAACTATAAGAAACGAATAATTTCGTCCCTTAATTTACCTTATCACAGTTCAGAAAACCCTTATTTAACCTAAGATATCAAAGTCTGGGAAAATTCTTTTGTTAGCCATTACTCCTTACCGAGGCACTTCCATATTTATTTTTATACGTCATTTTAGCTTTTTTTACATGTATAAAGAACTCCCAAAGTTTCTGCATATCTTCGTAAATCACCCTGTATAACGAGCTTGTTAAATTAGCTGATTTAGACAGTCTAGGAACTAATGTCTACATTTACCGCGTTCTAGGAGAATAATTATGACAGATGCATATGAACATGTTATTTTTGTTATATATATATTATGTAAAGCTGATTGATCGAATTCTGGGGAAATTCTTTCGTTAGCCATTACTGGTTAACGGGGCGTTTCCAGAGTTGTGTTTATATGACATTTTATCTTAATTTATAGATGTATAAAGGGATCCCAAAGTTTCTGCTTATCTTGTTGCAAATATTCTGTTTCACCAAATTACCAGCCGACATAAGGTATTTTGATACATATAAGGTCAGTTGTATAAGATACTGGGTTATTAATTTAGGACGTTAGAGGTTCACAAATTATTGAGTTCTATTTTTACATAATTAATAGCTTGAATTATTACATTGAGCGTTTGGGCGTGTGCATGTGTAGATGCGAGTGTTTGTGAGTGTCTTTGTGTGTTTATTTTTCTTTGTTAGGCCTACTTTTTATTTAGGATTTTCTATTAGTATTATTTTCTCCTGTATCCTCTCCTATGATAATAGTCTATTTTGATTCAAAGATAAATTTGTTTATATATAAATAAATACATATTTTGATAAGCAATATTATGAATTGCTTTTTATTTTCCATTTTTATAATAATTAACTGTTGATATCTTCTCGGGCCTCCTACACAGGCTGTAGCCTATGAGATGACCATTCTCAGTTGTATTTGTTTGAATTCGTTGTGAATTATTGTACATTTTCAGGATAAATTGTTTTTTTTTTTTTTTTATTTTGAAGATCGTACAAGTAAATTCATACATAAATAAAGTAAACATTCATACAAATTTTATTACGATTCCCAGGCAGCACACTTTTCCAGACTATTTTCCGAACGAGAGTAAAATTACGGGACCGTACAGGAAGAAAATTACGCAGTATGCTTTTGTAAGTTAAATTCAATAAGTCTATGAATTCAATATGTATTCTACAACGAACGTCAATATTAAAGTTATATTTCCTGATATTCCAGAACAGTTAGGAGAACTCGTTAGGCGTAAAAACTTACATGGGGCTGATTTCCTCTTTCACGAGGTTATTCCATTGATGCTTTAAGATTGTCCTGGATATCTTGGGGTTTTTTAACCAAAATGATGCCACTCAATCCACTAGTGGACTGGTATGCTCTGGAATTTTCCAGCACAGAGAAGGAATCTGTTCTTTCGATGACCGAGGGAACATTGACGGCTTCATTCTTGTCCTTGGTCATGTTTTCAAAAGGGACCACAACAAAAATCTGAACAATTGAAGATAATTTGGTGAACAGTTCATCCCCCCCCCCTATTTCCAGTACCTGACGTTCAAGAAATCCTCATCATTATAATATAATCAGGACGATGTGGCATTATGGTATGGGTCAATAATTATTAGAATTTGGAGTATCATAAATACGTCACATGAAGGCCCTGCAGCGGCTTGAATGACCACCCATACCACCCTGCCCGGTGATATTGGGCCACCCGCCCTCCCATACACGTACATTTGTGTTGACCCTCCCACCCACGCATACACGTACATCTGTGTTGACCCTCCCACCCACCCATACACGTACATTTGTGTTGACCCTCCCACCCACCCATACGCACTATGGTAATGTTTATTAAACTACCATTTAAACATCAATAAACTAACTTCCCAGTTCTTTTATATTCATTCCAAGAATGATGCATTGAAGTGTACATTATATATTAAACTGCTTGTTCCTATTCTTATTTTTTAGTTTTTCTTGTTTTAATAGCACCAAAAGTCTTTGACAGTTTTATTTACCATGATTACAAAACACTGCTCATTGATTCATTGTAAAAAGAATCTTTCCTCTATACTTATCTGCTGCTCATATTATTTTACCCAAAAGTATGAATCCATATTAGAATTATTTGCTCTGTAAATATTTTTTTGTTTTAATGAAGTCCCATACCAGCTATGCTGTATGCTATGCTAGACAAAGACAACAATGTTACATTATTGTTTGAGTTTACAATGTTCCTCTTGATGAATGGATAAGGGGGGGAGGTGATGTTTATACTGTATCAACACACCAGCAAGGAGTCCTATTGATTACAGTTAGTTGTTGGAGCGATCATTTTGGGACATTCTTCAGTGCCCAAAAACCAAAGTTGCAGCTTTTGGAAATCAATTCTTTTGTTGGCCAATAGTTCAATTCGGTAAAAAAATCCCTGTTTACTGAATTGAGCTGCGTAAAAAATCTCTTCATTCCCTCTTATTTTTATTACTTTAAGACAATATCGGTTTCACCAATGCATGTGTACATATCTTGTAAATTTTTAGCAATTCACTGATTCTCTAACTTTTGAAAGATTCGTTTCAACTTGTGCGTGCTATACTTCTCACTAAGGAGCGCGTTATTTATCTTAAAATGTTTTAAATAATTAATTATATCTGTAGAACAGTAAAATTAATTTTATTGGGTTTTCTTTTAAAAGTACTATTAGCAAAAAGTTTGAAATTTAGTCAGTACCTAAAACAATTGTTAATTTAAAGATATGCCATAATAATTTTTGTACGCAAACTTAATTTTAATACAGGTAATCCACCGACATTTTGACCGGTAGGTCACTGTTTTGTTAGCAACAAAGAGTATGATTATAACCATTGGGAAAGAGTAAATCCTCAATGTTTCACACATAGTATACACCCAAAATATCCACATAACATAATGATAGGAATAAAAATGGACACTGTTAAACAAACCTCTATTAAAATTGCATATGAAATCAAAACGACAGTTTTAATAATACAATTGTTCATCTAAAGTTTACTTCAATTGATAACTATTTGAATGTCCAATTCCAATGGGGATATAAAATAAAATAATCAATTCAACTCAAGACGCACGATGGATATAATTGTTCATGGGCGTGAAAATATTGTGACATTGACAGACTCAATCATGAACAAAGGACTCGCAGGTCTAACGGTGACCGAGCGAACACAGAGGACTAACGGTGACCGAGCGAACTCGCAGGACTAACAGTGACCCAGAGAACACAGAGGACTAACGGTGACCGAGTGAACTCGCAGGACTAATGGTGACCGAGTGAAGACAGAGGATTAACGATAACCTAGCAGACACCCAGGACTAACAATAACCCAGTGAACAGGCTGGACTAATAGTGCCTAGCGAACTCGCAAGACTAACAATGACCCAGCGAACACAGAGGAATAACGGTGACCGAGCGAACTCGCAGGACTAACGGTGACCGAGCGAACTCGCAGGACTAACGGTGACCGAGTGAACTCGCAGGACTTACGGTGACCGAGCGAACTCGCAGGACTTACGGTGACCGAGCGAACTCGCAGGACTAACGGTGACCGAGCGAACACAGAAGATTACCGATGACCTAGCAGACACGAAGGCTTACAATAACCCAGCGAACAGGCTGGACTAATAGTGCCTAGCGAACTCGAAATACTAACAATGACCCAGTGAACACAGAGTAATAACGGTGACCGAGTGAACTCGCAGGACTAACGGTGACCGAGTGAACTCGCAGGACTAACGGTGACCGAGTGAACTCGCAGGACTTACGGTGACCGAGCGAACTCGCAGGACTAACGGTGACCGAGCGAACACAGAGGATTAACGATGACCTAGCAGACACGCAGGACTAACAATAACCCAGTGAACAGGCTGGACTAATAGTGCCTAGCGAACTCGTAAGACTAACAATGACCCAGCGAACACAGAGGAATAACGGTGACCTAGCGAACTCGCAGGACTAACGGTGACCGAGCGAACTCGCAGGACTAACGGTGACCGAGCGAACACAGAAGATTACCGATGACCTAGCAGACACGAAGGCTCACAATAACCCAGCGAACAGGCTGGACTAATAGTGCCTAGCGAATTCGAAAGACTAATAATGACCCAGCGAACACAGAGTAATAACGGTGACCGATTGAACTCGCAGGACTAACGGTGACCGAGTGATCTCGCAGGACTAACGGTGACCGAGCGAACTCGCAGGACTTACGGTGACCGAGCGAACTCGCAGGACTAACGGTGACCGAGCGAACACAGAGGATTAACGATGACCTAGCAGACACGCAGGACTAACAATAACCCAGCGAACAGGCTGGACTAATAGTGCCTAGTGAACTCGCAAGACTAACAATGACCCAGTGAACACAGAGGAATTACGGTGACCGAGCGAACTCGCAGGACTAACGGTGACCGAGCGAACTCGCAGGACTAACGGTGACCGAGCTAACACATAGGATTAACGATGATCTAGCAGACACGCAGGACTAACAATAACCCAGCGAACAGTCTTGACTAATAGTGCCTAGCGAACTCGCAAGACTAACAATGACCCAGCGAACACAGAGGAATAACAGTGGCCCAGCGAACACACTGAACTAACAGTAGTCCATAGGATACGCAGGACTAACGGACTAACAATGAAGTAATGGATATGCAGGACTAACGAACTAACAATGACCCAGTGGATACGCAAGACTAATGGGCTAACAATGACCCAGTGGACACGCAGGACTGACAATGATCCAGTAGACACGCAGGACTAACAATGACCCAGTGGACACATAGGACTGACAATGACCCAGTGGACATGCAGGACTAACAATGACCCAGTGGATAAGTAGGACTAACAATGATTCAGCTGATACGCAAGACTAATAATGACCCAGTGGATAAGCAATACTAATAATCTAACAATGACCCAGTGGACACGCAAGACTAATGGTCTAACAATGACCCAGTGGACACGCAGGACTAACAATGACCCAGTGGACACGCAGGACTAACAATGACCCAGTGACACGCAGGACTAATAGTCTAACAATGACCCAGTGACACGCAGGACTAACCCTGAGCACTCTAAACAGTTTGGAAGAAGTATTATCTTCCCTGAACACTCAGTAGAATGTGGAAAAGGTAATAGCCGGTCTGAACACTCTGAACAGTGTTGAAAAGCAAGCGGTTAAGTGGTGAAGTTCTCTGTATTTTGACACCTAATGCGAAATCTTTTTAAATAAATAACACAAAAGAATGAAAATAAGTTGGTACCGGTAGTTATCAACTGACAATTTTAGACAGCTGTTAAAACAATTATGTTTGTGTAACTTGTAATTTACACACATATAATACCGCTCGTGCTCCGCCACCCTCCACGACTCCTACGTATACGATCACGTTCCAAGCAGGCACGTAACAGTGTGAAGTTGAGTGGTTCTTGAAGTTAGTGTGTACCGGAGAAAACTGGTCAAACGGTGAAGGGGGCTCGCGTCTCAAGTCTGGCCTACATACCCATTCTGCTCGCAACAAGTAAAACTCATTCGGACTTATTTGCTACAGTACAAGTGGACGTCACACAACACAAATGTACTACAATATAAGCTCAAAATGCACAAATAATGTACTAAAATAAAAGTACAAAATGCACAAATACACTACAATATAAGCACAAAATGCGTAAATACACTACAATATAAGCACAAAATGCACAAATAATATACTAAAATACAAGTACTTTTGGGTCTTCGCCATAGCTGGTGAAGGTCAGAACCCCCAGGCCCTCTACCCTTCGGGGGAAGGGGACAGTGTCAAGTTGGAAGCGAGAAGCAACGGACGCACTCAGCTCCGTCCTCCTAATTTACCTCATTTCTATTCCATTTTTAACTACCATAATTATCATAGATTAGTTTCCGGTATTATATTCGTGTGTATATTCATTGTTTTATTCATTCATCTAAATTATAATAGTTCATATTCAGTGTTTAATAAACAGTCATTTTTACATTCCATTTTCAATATTTTATTCTTAAACCTACTAACTAACCACCGTTGCGCATCAGCACGCAACCGAACAAGTACAAAATGCACAAATACACCACAATATAAGCACAAAATGCGTAAATATATTACAATATAAGTACAAAATGCACAAATACTATAGTGATCGATATCGGCAAACCACGTTTACCTCCCTCAGATCAGAGGGATTCACAAGAGAATCTACTTATTTTCTCGAACCACCTTCCCTAGACATATAAATCACCCATTCGCCTTAAGTCGAGTTTTTTTATACTTTAAGTCTAAAACTGTATGACTATTATCATGCGGATAGAAATGTGTAATTATTGACTGTATATATGTTCAGGTAAATAGTCCTTAGTCGGGTCAATTTTAAATAGATTAGTTTTTGGAACTGCATTACTTGTGATTTATATTGAGTTCACTCAACGTAGTTTAAGTAAGAGTTGAAAGTTCAGCTACAAGGCTGTATCCTACCTGCTGCTGTCAGGGTTCATTACGACAATGCAACTGAGATCTCCAGTCGTGCGAATGTAGCTGTTACCCGTAAACATTGTGTGTAACTGAGTCAAGTAGAGAGGATCAACAAGAAATGTTTTTCCTAAAAATGAAAAAAGTTTTATGAGTTTTTCTGATGGGCGGGCATGTGAATAGCATGTGAGTTCTAATCATATACTTAAAATAAAAAAAACAAAAAACAAAAATAGCAGCATAAATATATGAATCAAAATTACATTATTGTTATTTTTATTTCCCCCTGTTACTTAACTATCAAATGGAATAGGTAACACAGATTTGTCTGTGGTCGTAGACACATCAGCATGGAGAGACACAACAAACAGGATATTTTCTATCTCATTTTGATTTTAGTTAGAAATCGTCCATGCAGATTAACGACTCAACGGAAACAGGTACCGTATAAAAAAAATAAATGTTCCCTTAAAGTACTTTACACAAATATGCCTATTTTCGGATTTTTTTTTATAGACCTCTGACTTTGCAGTGCTACTGTATTTACAAAACAAACGCTAAAAAATATCCAATCACATATTCATGTTCAGTAGATTCAGTGTTTAATCTACTTTATAACAGTACCAACATATTTTATTTTTTATTTTACGTGCTAAATTTTATGTGAGTTACAACTAAAAAACACGGGTTTTCACGCAACTTTTTGAAAATAGTAGCTTTGAACTATCATTTTAAAAACAAGTACTAGAGAATTTTTTCTTGTTCACCAATTGTAACAAGTGCTATTAGGTGTAGTACACTGAATTTCGTAATGAAAGAATTAATCGTTATTACGTTATTAAGTTATTTCCAGGCTTCTTGTATTTCCTTAATTTGTTCGATTACAGAAATAAGATTTTCACTGAAATAAAGGGAACTACTGACTAAACTCAATACACTATCAGAATGGTCATAATAAACCTTCGAAGTATTTTTATTTACAGTTTTAAGTTTAAAATTTTACGGCTCGCCGACGGGCGTGACCAGCGGAGGCTGTACAGTCTGTTTGTAGTGGATCCCTTATTGTCGAGTGTCAAACCTGTTCTATATTGTTGTATGGACAGGAGATCACCATTGCTTCTTATCTTATCGATGACAGAAATTATTTTTTGTAACTTTCGTTAGTTAATAACTGAACTTGTAGTTTCAGAATTGAACTAAGCAGTTCTTGTTTGAGCGTATCATTCCAACTTACAATTATTTTTGTTGTTAATCATTTTCCTTCAAATGCGCATTTCAATTTAAAGTATTGTTGCTGCTTGAATAATTGCTCGACAAAATAATAAATTATTCTGGGAAATATATTGCATTAATTTGGTTACCCGTCGCTTATTGCAAACTGAATGCGATTGAACTGATGTGGGCATATATTAAAAATTATGTCACAAAATCTAATAGGACATTTAAAGTTAATGAAGTTTGTCAAATGGCATAAGATTTAATGGACAACAATTTTGAAATTCTTTGGTAAACTTGCGTGAATCATATCATGAAAATACAATAAAAGACTACTACCGCAAAAATGAGAATGAGTGGACATAGCAATCGGGCTTTAATAATTAATCTAAACTGCTCTGAATCAGATTCATCATGACGGTGATGACACCGACAGTGACATATGTGATAGTTCTGATCAAGACCTGAAATTTAATAACCGAACTGTACTTTGATAATATGTCCTTTGCTGCAAGCAACGTCAAACCAAAGTAAGCCTTCATGGAATTGAAGTCGTATATATATATATATATATATATATATATATATATATATATATATATATATATATACACAGTGCAGTATATACGTATAATAGGTTATGCATCTGATTTTAACTATTAAGCTTCGAAGCAGAATCATTTAATACTTGCTATTTACATCGACAATGCAGCGCAGTGCTCTATTGTTGTCGGAATCAGATTGTCCATCGCCTGATAATAACAATTTGAAAAGAAATAACAACGCCTACGAAAAAAATTTATATCGTAGTAATGATTTATTATTTTATCATGAAATTTCATTATTTACACCTAATAACTAGTTACAATTGGTGAACAAGAAAAAAAATAACCTCTAATAATTTTTTTAAAATCACAATTCAAAGTTACCAATTTCAAAAAATTGCGTGAAAACCGTGTTTTTTTTAGTTATAGCTAACATACATTTTAATACGTAGAGTAAAAATTAAAACCTGTTAGTACTGTTACTAAGTAGATTAAACACTGAACATGAATATGTGATTGGAATTTTTTTAGCGTTTGTTTTTTAATTAAAGTAGCTTCACAAAGTTAGGAGTCTTTAATAAAAAATCCTATAGTAGTTATATATCCGTAAATGTAGGCTGATTGTGACTCAACAGAATTTTGCATAACATGACTTTCAATATGAGATCTTATAGGAAGAGTAGTTAAAAGATAAAGGACAATAGTTGGGCCTGATAAAACACTATTGTCAGTGCTAAATAAGAGATAAAGACATTGGTTGGGCCTGACAAAATACTCTTATCAGTGTTAAATAAGAGAAAGAGATATTAGTTGGGCCTGACAAAATTCTCTTATCAGTGCTAAATAAGAGAAAGAGACATTGGTTGGGCCTGACAAAATACTTTCATCAGTACTAAATAAGAGATAGAGATATCAGTTGGGCCTGACAAAATACTCTTATCAGTGCTAAATAAGAGATAGAGATATCAGTTGGGCCTGACAAAATACTCTTATCAGTGCTAAATAAAAGAAAGAGATATTAGTTGGGCCTGACAAAATACTCTTATCAATGCTAAATAAGAGAAAGAGATATTAGTTGGGCCTGACAAAATACTCTTATCAATGCTAAATAAGAGAAAGAGATATTAGTTGGGCCTGACAAAATACTATGCTTAGTGCTAAAGAAGACTTAAAGACATTAGTTGGGCCTGACAAAAATCTTCTCAGTGCCAAATAAGAGATAAAGACATTTGAGACGAACAATACACTCTCAGTGCTAGGTAAGAGATAAAGACATGAGATAAGAGTGTTTTAATCTCCTCAATACTAGATAGTTTTTGTATGAACATAATTAATCTAATTTATATAGTTAATTGTATTATTATCTTGTTTTATTTGAAACTATTTATCAGTTATAACTTTTGCTTTGTCAAAAATTAATTGTTGTTACTTTTGTTTTGTTCAAAAATCTAAATAGTAATATTCCGAGGGCAGATAGTACAGTAAATTCATTATTAATGAATCATTCGTGGAATAGAAAAACGTTTGGGAATAAAACATTTCATAAACAAATATCAAACGCAAAATAAATACCAAATCAGCAACTAATTAATATATTTAATTAACATTTCTAAACTCTAGGTTAACAGATGAGCGAAGAAAATTGTGTGTGTTTTAAATATGTAAAAATTTAAGCTCTTCAAGTAAATATCTTTTATAATAGTGATTCAACTAAAGTCATATTTCAATCTCATAAGATACTGTAATTTAAAACTAACTAAGAACATTCTTATTTAAATTATGCTTTAGCTAACTACTCTAATTATTTTATATTGATAAATAGTTAAAACATGATCTGTTCAACAAACATCATCAACAGAATATTGATGCTTGGTGGGCAATGCACTGCGCGCGGGCGTACCTACTTTTCTACGTAGGCGAGGCGAGAGAGACAGTCTTAAACTGGCAGGGATTCTAGTTTACCAGCTGAATGAAATACGAGATGAATGAATCTTGCCAATCCAATGTTAGTTATGTGGTACTGTACTATGATTAAAATAATATCCCCCGTAAAGACGAATAACATCTCTTAAGAATAGTGAATACGTGCACAAAATGAGTAATTTCGCTCCCGAAATATAGACATACCTGCTTTATACTGTTTTTCTAGTTGAAAAACAAAATTATCATTGAATTTTTTAACTGTTTTAGTTTGTTAACTCTCATCCTACACACCCTCCAAACGTTTAAATTACAAACGTATAAAAGGTTTATATACAAATACTTTCACCCAACATTCCGACGTACACGTATATGACTCCAAAAGGCGCCCCCATTCGTTCTTCAGACGAACACAACTGACGGCTATCTCACACATAGTCCATATGTACAAAACTAACAACACACACCTACGGACGGTCATACCATCCATCAAACCAACATAAACTGAAATGAAAGTGAACACTTAATAACCAAGAGGCAGCTGTGTAGGGAGGGTAAGAAATAGGAGCAATGTTGAACCCACACATACACCTATAGTGATATTGACCCACCCTCCCACACATACACGTACAGAGGGTTCCCTCATTCTTCAGACGTTCACAACTACTGACGGTCCTCATATCCATCCTTCAGATGTACATAACTACTGACGGTTATCCAGTCGTAAACTGATGGGCATCCCATCCATCCTTCATGTGTACACAACTACATATGGTCCTCCCATCAAACCTTTAGATGTACATAACTACTGACAGTTTTCCCATCCATTCATTCATATGTACACAACTACTGACAGTCCATCTAGTCTTCAGACATACACAACTACTGACGGTCCATCTAGTCTTCAGACGTACACAACTACTGACAGTCCATCTAATCTTCAGACGTACACAACTACTGATAGGCCATCTAGTCTTCAGACGTACACAACTACTGACGGTCCATCTAGTCTTCAGACGTACACAACTACTGACAGACCATCCAGTCTTCAGACGTACACAAGTACTGACGGCTCATCTTGTCTTCAGACGTAGGCCTACAATATATTGACAGTCCATGTAGTCTTCAGACGTACACAACTACTGACAGTCCATCTAGTCTTCAGACGTACACAACTATTGACAGTCCATCTTGTCTTCAGACGTACACAACTATTGACAGTCCATCTTAGTCTTCAGACGTACACAACTATCAACAGTCTATCTAGTCTTCAGATGTACACAACTATTGACAGTCCATCTAGTCTTCAGACGTACACAACTATTGACAGTCCATCTAGTCTTCATACGTACACAACTATTGACAGTCCATCTAGTCTTCAGACGTACGCAACTATTGACAGTACATCTAGTCTTCAGACGTACACAACTATTGACAGTCAATCTAATCCTCAGACGTACACAACTACTGACAGTCCATCTAGTCCTTCAGACGTACACCAATATTGACGAACCATCTAGTCTTCATACGTACACAACTATTGACAGTCCATCTAGTGTTCAGACGTACACAACTATTGACAGTCCATCTAGTCTTCAGACGTACACAACTATTGACAGTCCATCTAATCCTCAGACGTACACAACTACTGACAGTCCATCTAGTCCTTCAGACGTACACCACTATTGACAGTCCATCTAGTCTTCAGACGTACACAACTACTGACAGTCCTCCTATCCATCCTTCAAAAGTACACAACTAATAACTAAATATTGTACGTTAAATATTACACGACTACATTCGTGCTCCAAGTTAAACACACATATCGGCTCTGGCAAACGCTCAAAATCGTAAACCCTCTCGTACATATACCAAACCTCTTTTTGTAAACATTTACTGCACTTATTGGTTTTGATACAGTGGTAAGCTTTCCAACCGTCAATAATACATGTAATAATTATATTTTTATAAGTCATCCAGCATCACCAAACTGAAGAAAATAGGCAAGAAAAAAATATCAAATCAGGTCGTTTCGTTTTTCGAGTGGTAACGGACAACACGCGGGTCTTCTGTTTGCAAAATTAGCGTAAAAATATTTAAATTTGCTAAAACTTCATAGTCTACATTAATGAGATCCTTCAAACTTTTATATTTCATATATTGTTTGCAACCATCGTACAGAAATCGACTGGCAGTCTTCTTGAACATTCATAAGTTGCAACTTATGCCCAATAGCATAATCGTACCTATCAATGTTGAATAAATACGTCTACTGATTGGAAACATATTTCGTATGATTATTTTATATGACCATCTGAGGAAGGACATTTGTATTATAGTTACTTCAATACAGACAAAATATACTAAACGTCTAGTCCGAAGACGATCCTGTGATCATACGGTCACCATGTGTTGTTGTGGTTTTAAAGTACGATATCCTTATTGTATGGGGAAAACCACTTACCTGAAAGAAGTCAAGGCGACGAGAGTCAGCATGATGAGGATAGCGTGGACGAGCCGGCTGGTGGACTGGTTCGTGAAGGTGATGTTCTGCACGTCAGTTAACACCATGGTGAGTGAGCGACACACGCGGACTGACAGTTTGTCGTAAGGGCCTTTCCCCCCCCCCCTCTAGTAAGAGGGGGGGGGGCGTAAAACGTGATAGTGTAGCTTACCTGTTATCACTAATAATTTGGTTATTAATTTAAATTATTCACTATACTTTAAATGTGCATACTATATCCGTGGGGTGTCTCTAAACCGCGAACATAAGAATTCAGTTTTAGACCCTCGTACGCATATATACCACCACCTTGTATCGAAATGTATAAGTCATTAACAATTCCTATTTTTAATTTTGTCTGAATTGTGAGTGGGCCTGTCACATCGTTGGTATGCCAAAACGTACGTTGAGTAGATAAGAGGTCCCTCCAAGTCGTACGTAACTTGGATGGGTCTACCAAGTCGTGCAAGTATGGCAGATAGGTCCTGCTAATACCTACTTTGGATGGGTGTGATAGCCTACTATGACACACGTTGGATGAGTGAGAGAAGACCTCATGCGCATGTTTTATGCGTTAGATTACCCTCCAAGATGAACCTTCGATGGGTTAGAGGGTTCGGAAATTCGGAAAATCTCGAAAAAATCAAACCACTAGAAAATATCAAGAATTCAAAAATCTCAATAGTAAAAACAATTGAAAATCTCGAACAATCAAAAAAAAGAAAATAATAATTCTTTCAAACAACCAGTGTCTGCTGTAACATAATAACAATTCAAAAATTTTCTAACAAATTAAGTCATTGTGTGGATTAGAAATTCAAAACTAAACACAATCTCCAAAAATATCCCAAATTTCTCATAAAATTTAGAAAATCACAAACTCTTAAAACTTCATACAACTAAAAAATTTCAAAAATTCAAACATTTTCAAAACTTGGAACAGAATTCAAAAATCCCAAAAACCTTACAAAATCTCGAACTATTATAAAAAATTTGGACAATTTCAAAATTATTTTTAAATTCCAAATTTTCAAAGTATCTCAAAAATTCTTTCTCCTTTTAAACAACCCGGTGTCTGCTGTAAAATTAGTACAAATTTAAAAATTCTCAAGCAAGTTAAAAGTCATTGTAGTTGATTACATAGCCCAAACTAGAAAAATCCCAACATTCTCAAAACATTTGGAAAATCTCTAATAAACTCTTCAAATTTCAAATACCTAAAATATCTTGAAAAAAATTGGCAATTGAAAATCAAAAAAATTCTGAAAACCCCAATATCTAAAAAAAAAAATATCAAAAGTAACTCAAAATCCTAACCTCCATTTAACTCAAATTAACGCTTTAACTTAAACAATCAGAAAATATTAAACCAAAAAAATCTTGAAAAATCCCATAATTCTCAAAACATAACAAAATCTCAAATAACTCCACAATTTTCAAAACTACAACAAATTTTCTTAAATTCCAAAAATCTTAAATATTTAAAACTAAAATCAAAAACCATCAGCGTATTTGTTGTTATTGACAAAAAATCTCAAACACCCAAAAAGCCTTGAAAAATTCCAAAACTTTTAAATAACTACACAATGTTCTAATGTCTAGAAAATATCAAAACATCAAAAAAAATCAATAATCTATTAATGTTAAAAGAAATCAAAATCTTGAAAAAGGCTACACATTTAAAACTTATAAAAAGTCTCAAGAAATTTTTTAAATCTCCAAATATTCTTAATGTCCAAAAAATCTCAAAACATTTCTAAAATCTAAAAATTTCAAAACAACAAATATTAGATATTTTGAAAGTTTCATAAATGTCAAGTCTCGAAACATTAAAAAAAAGTCAATGGATTGAAAAATGAAAAACTCAAAAAATATCAACAAGTTTAAAAAATTTCAAAACAAAAAATGTCAAACAAAATTCTCAAAGTCCCAACAATTGAAAAAAAATCTTTAACATTTTAAAAATCTAAAAAAATCATAAGAATAATAAAAGCTAGAAATGTTCAAAACTCATGTCTCATTCCTAATATAATGAAAGGTCATCCAGTAAACAGCATTCAGTGGTGATGGATGATCCCTCAAAAAAACGTTGGTGCCGTTCTTGTGAAAATAACTGTTCAAGATGTCATTGGTTTAATCTTTGAGTTAACAGATGTGTAATTTCATGCATATTTTTAGATCCTTATACTTTTAGAAATTATAGTTAAAATACAACACTTTTGAAGCAATTTGAGGTTCTTTTTTCCAAATTGATGTATTGTTCTTTCTCACTGCCTCTGACAATTAATTTAATATTACATCTTGCTCGTACAGATTTTGACCATAACCTTTTCTACAGAGTTGCCTATCATGATAAGGTTTGTATGAATTCATTAAATTGAATCAGTTATTAATTGGTTCAATTATTTCACTTGCAGCTAATGCTGTATTGTCGTTTGAAAAATTATATTATAAATCAGCTGCTATTGAATGAGACACTAACTTGCCTTTCTAACACTTTTTAATTGACTCTTTTCAGTATTTAAATTGTTTTCTGTCAACTTAAAAAATGTTTTTTGGTCACGATTACCTTCCAGCTTAGTTAGAGCTACAATCCTCAACTTGTTTAAAGATGTTTGAATTCTATGTTTAGAAATTAGTTGCAAAATATGAGTTTTTAATTAAATATGACTATCAGTAAAAACGTGAACTTTTGTATCTTCTACTTCTGATAAAGTTAAATTGATTTTACCTTCAGTTATTTATTGCTAGCTCTTTCCTTAAACTCATGCTGTCACCACCCGTGTCATTGTCACAATATGAACTACATCGTTTAGATGTTGTATAGCTGAGTTGTTGTATACCTAAGTAACTTAGGTACCAAAATTGTTATACTGCAGGTTGGCTGATTCCACTTGACAAATAAACCTCGAGCTAGAATGACTTATGTTGATGAATATGAACCTATAATTTCAAAACACTTGATATATTCCAAGACTTTTTTATTTCCACTTCATCAAATTGTGAAACTAGTTTCTTCATGCTCATTCAAAGTTGAATTAGCTACTTCTAGATTGTACTTAGAAACATACTTTCATTGATCTTTCGTTATTTCTAAAGTCAAAGCCCTGTGTTGGAACATTGATATTCCTGGTAACAATACATTAAGTTGGCATGAAAATTAGAAAACATCTCCTACTGATGCAGCTTAAAAGATAAAAGCAGGTGAAATTCCTTCATAGTCCATCTAACCTTATTTTTTTAAACCTAACAATACTTAATTCGAGGACGGTCTCAAACGTCTGGCTGAGGAGCTCATTACTCAAGCAAAAATAGTAGGCTTAGAAATCAATGAGGAAAAAACCAAATATCTTAAAATAGAACGGAATGCATTAGAAAGAGAGCAGGTTTTAGAAGTGAATCCATATAAATTCAATAGTTGTGAAAAATTCAAATACCTTGGTGTCACTATTGATCAACAAAATAAAGAAGAAACAGAAATTGAAACAAGGTTACTGAACGGAAATAGGTGCTATTGGGCCTTAGGAAAAATGTTGAAAAGCAAAACCTTATCAAGAAGAACCAAAGAACAAATGTACAAGACAATTATAAGGCCAGTAGTCCTATATGGTTCTGAGGTATGGACAATGAGCAAGAAAACAGAAAGGCGATTAGTAACCTTTGAAAATAAAGTATTAAGAGCAATATATGGGCCAGTGAAAGAAGAAGAACAATGGAGAATAAGGAAAAATCAGGAACTTAGAGAATTGTTTAAGGAAGCAGACATAGTAGCAGAAGGAAAATCAAGACGACTCAGATGGGCAGGCCATGTAAAAAGAAGGGAGGAGGAATCTGTATTGAGAAGAGTAATGGAAGGAAGACCAGCAGGATGAAGACCTTTGGGTCAACCAAGGCTGAGATGGAAAGATCAGGTGCAAAGGGATATGCGGAAAATGGGAGTGGAAGAAGAGATGATGCAAGACAGGAGGAAGTGGAGGCAAATTGTTGGCGAGGCCAAAAACCTTTTACGGTTTGAGTGGCCAACTAAGTAAGTAAGTAACAATACTTAATTTGACTATCCAAAAAGGTACTGGTTAAGATTTTCTGAACTTTACCGTACTTTAAAGCAGTTTAAACTCTTTTAGTTTTCGTGCATTGATTTTCAATTTTTAATCTTTTAAAACTGTTAGTACATATTTTAATTTTATTTTCTAGTAATGAATCTTTTTCTCCAAGAGCCTCATTTTCAGTTTTTAGAGCATCATTTGATGTTTGGACTAAAATATTTGTCTCCTTTTTATTACCAGTATTTTAAAATTGAGCATGATTTTCTTTTGTATAACAGAAATCATTGATTAATTTATTGGCAAACTACCTATTACCTCTTCTACTTACAAAAAATGTTTTATCATTAGATTTATTATTTCATTTGGAAATTTTCACCTTCCTGGTTTCCTTCTTGATTCATGCTTGGAATAGCACCTTGTATAAAATATTTGTTGGCACATGTTCAAAAGTTCATTTTTTACCACGATGATAGTCTCCATTAATGAAATGGACTGATCAAATAAATGAATTATGAATATAAAATTTTCTATATGCCTACACCACTGAACCCATTGTTTACAAGTAAGTTTGTATTTAGAAAACTTGTGATAAGTTATTTAATGGTCTTTTTACAACGTGTTTTTACACAGCTTTTATTACAAACTACAACAGCAAATATCTCTCCAAGCATTTCTCAAAACTAAATTTATTAAACACACTCGTGACGACTGTGGAGCTAGCACGACGCTAATGATCCAAGTAGCTACCAGAACAACACTGTACTACCACAGAGTACATATACTCTGTGGTATTACTATTGTATTGTATTGTATCTAGCAAACAACTAGAATTATAACAATAGCAAAATTGATATGACAGATTATTAATCACACAGTTATTTAACATTTACTATTCCCAAGCTGTGAATGTAAACAGTGCAGAGATAAGTGCTGGTGTTGGCTGGCCGCTAGCGCTTGTCACCAATATCTAACCGAGTGTCGCGACGTTATTAGACTTTGGTATTAACTCACAAATTACAAGAAAACAAAATCATATTCACAACTTAACAACACAGACTATACTGTTGTAAAGTGTAAAAATAACAGATATTTTTCATTATTGCGGTTTGTTTTGTTTACATTTTGACTTCATAATTCACGTTGAATAAACTGTCTTGTTAATTATTTGAAACTTATAATTAACTTATTTATTCGTTAATGCAAGGTTAACAAATAAATAAGTGGCAGTGGAGGTAGAAAAATCCATCTGAGGTAGTCCCACGACATAAAATGATACCTGCACGCTAGGGAGTGTGTATAAGACTTATTTCCCTAAAAAGCCTTGGACTTAGTTCACCTTTTGTCAGATCAAAGTGATAGTATGTTTTACTATAGACAAGCTTATTTATTGTTATACCTATTTTTTATATTTATGAACATTACAGAAAATAATGTAATTTTTTTCTGTAAATAATAATCCCAGTATAGCCACTCATTAACTTTGATATTGATTTCCCATCACAGAGCTAAGTACAAGATTCACAGTACAAGTAAAACACCTGCTTCTCCGATTGAATGAAGATAATTTAAAGTCAAGTCACTGAAAGGTTTCCCCTACGAAATGTATCAAAATGCATCAGTTTTTCTGAAAATTTGAAATAAGTTGTAAAATAACCCATACAACTAAAGATATATAGTGCCGATATGCGCTTCCATCCAGGGGTGATTCTCCCTCCCTCTCAGGAGTAGTAAATTAAAAATTCCAAATAACATCAAGAATTGACAGATTTACTAATTTTAGGCAAAAAATGTCTGATGAAGTTTTTCCTTAAATCCAGTAATTTTTAGTTATTAGCCAATAAAATTGCAAAAGATAATACGTTTTTTTACAATTGCTTATAAATGATTCAAAAATCTTATGACCCAAAAAAATAATTACTATTGTCAAAAATAAAGAAAAAACCTCAAAAAACGGTTAATTTTTTATTGCATTTTTTTTTGGGAGAAAGTGTGCAGCTCCTTGAACGTGATTTGTTTATTAGCCATGAATATACTGTGAGATTCAACATAAAATAATGGAAAATGAGTAGGTTTTCCTAAATTATTCATCAGACCTTTATTGAAGTACATACAAAGACTTATAATTTAAGCCCTTATTAAATTGGACAAAAATTAATGAATTTACAATGATAACAGTCAAGGTGAATACACATGGTCCAGAACATGTGTATAACAATTTGCATAAGGCCAATTTTTATTTTGAAGAACCTCATTTAAATTGACGATTTTGTTCCTAAAATTTTGCCGGCACCATCTACCTCCTCTGGGCGAACAATATCGCAAACCCCCCATTTCAATGATTGGTCCAAGACCATTCCTAGAAATATATTTTGAAGCCTCAACACATGAATTAAGTCTTGTTTTGGTATTATTCAGATTTTTTCCATATTGTAATTTCTTAACATATTTGTAAGAATATTTTGTTGGGAAATAATTAAGATAAAATAGTTTTAGTTGTATTTTTTCTGTGGTAGAACGTAATAGTTGAAGTAAACAATAAATTGCAGAACGATTTTAATGTATAACATTTTGTTTGCCACACCACTGCATTGACGGCATAGTGCATATCACTACACTATACGTACCTGACCTTGACTCATTAATTCTATGTTTAACGAATCCTTTTTTTGTACTTTTTACAAACCTTAAAAAGCATAACAATTTGCAGAGGGCCAATTTTTTATTTTGAAGAACCTCATTTAAATTGACGATTTTGTTCCTAAAATTTTGCCGGCACTATCTACTTCCACTGGGTGACAAAATCTTGGAACTAGGCGACACTTGTGTCGCCCATTTAACATGTTATTTTATGCGCTGCTTCATGTAGTTATTTATATGTAGCACTAATTGAACAGGGACAATTTGTTTTTCAAATACATATATAAACACTAACTTAACATCTAAAAAACACTAATAATCTTCATAACAAATGATTAAATAGGTAAAAACTAAAGACTAAATGTACAAAAAAATATTATTATTTACAGACATAGAGAAATTGGGCTTGGTTTGGTAATCAATTCCAAGAGTCGTCTGTCTTTGTCTTCTACTTTCTAGATCACAACACATTGTAGCGACAATCAAAATATACCATGAAATAGGCATCTTTCTGTAATTGCAGTGTTGAATAAATCATAAAGATAATGTCAACATGCGTTTGATAATAAAATATTAAATCGCACGCAATGTAACTGAGAGAAATACTTAGCCGCCACTTACCGCACAAACTGAACCGACAGAAATACACAAGCCACCCTAAATATGGTTAAACACTTTATCAAAATTTTAATGAAAATGGTAGTTTTTAAGGTTAGTAATATCTCAAAAGGTCACAAACCATAAATATTTACTATATTTTAAGATAAATATATCCTACACAACATTTAAATACGTATTTAGTCGAAATTTTAATAAAAGTGGTAGTTTTTAAGGGCAGTAATATCTTAAAAAGCTACAATTTAAATTGTGTAGTATATAATGATAAATATTAAACATATCCCAACACAATTACATGCTATATAATGCTTAAAACATTTTTTCCAACATATTACAATAGGGGTGGTTTTTACCCCCTTAACCCTCGATCCGGCATTTTACGAAATTTCGTACAATTTTTTCGTCACCAAATTGGCATTGTACGAATTTTCGTACAATTGCAGCGTCGGAGATTTACCATATTTATAATGCGCAAAAATCGAGCTACTTCGATGTTTTTATACTCTATGTACTCAGCGCGAACATACGATTCCAGTGGTATGCAACAACGCACACTGCATTGTATCGGCGTTATTTTAAAACGTAGTGAAAGTTGAAGAAGGAAGGCAGTCTCTGAGTCTCGCCATTTTTGTTGTTGTTTAGTCTGCCGGGCCTGATTTCAACTACGGTAAATAATTATCGTTTGCAATGTAATTATCACTTCTAGTGTGTTTAAAAGTGTATTATATTGTATTAGAGCATGTTTTTAGCTAAATTTTAGTATATAATAGAACTCTGTAGTGTTTGTAGAAAATTTGTATCATATTTTTGAATGTTATAGTAACCATGGTTACTAATTTTCAGGTTTTTGTATACGTTCCAGTTAAAAATTTATAAAAAATAATTTTTATACAAACCTATATAAACTATATATTTTCTGAAACTAGATAAAATTTAAAACATTTTGGCTATCTCACATTTCTTTTTTTATCATCACAACATTGATCATAGGGGGTGGTCCCCCCCTATTTTCCGCGATTTCTAAAAAAATTTACAAATATTTCATAACATAAAGAAAAATAAAATTTTTATAGGTTATGAATTATGTATTATATGATAGCCCACATTCTTGTGAACAGTTTGATACCACACAATTGTACTTTTATTGTAATATAATATTTTTTATGAATTTTATAAAACATCACTGCAAAATCACCAAGAATGACCCGACATTTTGGGCAAAAATGACTGCCGGATCGAGGGTTAAAACAAAAAGTGCAACTTGCACTTATATAACTTTTGAAGAAGAGGGTAAGATGACCTTATTACAATTTTTCAGAAAATTTGGTCTTTCTTGAAATCTTTCTGAGGTTTTGTTATTTTCACCTTCAGTGATTGGACTACTAGTCCCCCCTGAAAAGAACACAATACGCAATGATCAACTAATGATCCATAGTTTCTATTTAGACTCCACAATCACATGACAGATTTTTTGCCATTTCCTACTTGTATTTGCATCTTCCCACACAAGCGACCCAACATAGTCCTTTCCTTTCATAGTCTAATCCTTTCCATATTCCACCCATAACATTCATAGGGTAAGAAACTAGTTCCTAACGTCAGACATATCCAATAAATAAATATTTTTATTCACCATTGACAAATACAAAGAAACCAAATAGGCTTTGTCAAATGAGTTATAAATATACAATTATATCACTTAATATTACAATTCATCTTATCTCTAAAACGAAGAATAAATTTAGCTTTTTCTATATTAACATGAGAAAACAAAATTACAAAGGGAAAAGACAATACTAGCATGCTAATACCATAGACTGATTTAATAGAAGGTCTATGCTAGTATGCAAGATGAATTGTAATATTAAGTAATTTAATTGTAGATTTATAACTCATTTGACGAAGCCTATTTGGATTCTTTGTATCTGTCAATGATGAATAAAGATACATTTATATTCCAGGTTAACGCCCAGCTGGCTTTTGGCTCATTTGAAATCAACTGAGAAGCTAGTCAGTAAATCATATTATGGGATATATTGCAAAATGGGGAGATTGGTGTAGATATGAGTATTGTTCCACTGATTCTCGGAAGGCAGTGTTATCTGGCCTTATTATGCAAATTCACAAGTATAAAATTGCCTTTTTTGGTGAGGTGATGACTGCTATGTTATCTCTTCCCAGTGATATCCTATCAACATTCAATGATTGATTGTTAATTGATGCTGGCTTAGCAAATTCCATTTTTTCTTGTGTGTGCTATCCTCTGCAATATTTAAACAAAGCAAAAGAGTGTATAGTCACTTGCTGTACCTTGGACTGCTTTTTATTCTATCAAGATAATCCGTATTTATATAAAACAAGGCCTTGTCATTTTGTTTTGCTGAAATTGTTTACCTTTGAAGATAAACAAGCAGTGCCGGACTGGCAGCTTTCTGGGCCCTCGGGAAAATGTTTTAGTGGGCCCCCATTTCCCCTACCTACATACACCATCCTAATCATGTATGTGGTTCACACTAGTTTAAATACATTAGGCCTACAAAGAAATCATTTTGGAAATACCTTTTAATTTCAGAAAATTAGGTTTTAAATGTGTACAACGCATATATATTTTTAAATAACTTTATTTATTATATTAACAACCTAATTAAAAACTCCAATTGGTTCCAACTTCAAAGAGAACGATTTTATTTTTATTTTTATTTTATTTTATTTATTTCAACGGCAATGCCATTACATACATAAATTTGATGACAGAAAAAAAACAATAATACAATAATACAAGAAAGACAGTGGTACAATTAAGTAGACAATGTAAAGAAACAAAATAATTGAGTAATAGTATCAAAAGAAAAACAAGCTAAAAAGTGGTAAAAGTGGGTAACAAGTGTGGAGGTAACTAGGGATGTGTGCTAGGTAGGTTGCATGTCCTATGTTGAAGAGGCAACCAATTTCCGTTTTAGAGTGCTAAGACTGTCATTGAAGAAATCAACTTCAGTAGGGACGGAGTTTCCAAGTTGATGCAATCTTGCCACAGGTCCAAACTTCAGGTAGTTGGCACGGTGGTGTTTGTGGACAAAAAGCTCAGTTGACCTAGTGACGCGTGGAATCCTGAACTCAATCTTGGAGAGCAGAGCAGGACAGTCGATGTTCCCATTTATCAGCTTGAAAAGGAAGGAGAGGTCAACAAGATCACGCCGAACTTCAAGAGGGCAAAGGTCAAGTTGTTTCATCAAATCTTCAACAGGAACATCGTAGAACGGAAACCTCAATCTTGAACCAACAAGTCTAGTAAATCTTCTCTGTATTCTTTCCAATCTGATGGTGTGATGAAGATAGAATGGTTTCCAAATAACAGAAGCATACTCAAGATTAGGACGCAGAAGAGATTTATACAGAGTTGTAATGGAGTGTATGGGTAAACCACTTCTAGCAGCTCGTGATAGAAGCCCCAGTAGCCTACTAGCTCTGCCAGAGATTACATCAATATGACGTTCAGGAGAAAGAGTTTGACTTAAATGCACTCCCAAATCCCTGATAAACTGAACGTGCTGCAATCTAGTGCTCTGGATTCAATAATCTGCTTTGAGATTATTATCACCTCTATGAAAGGACAGCACCCAACATTTAGACTTATTAAGCTGCATAAGATTGTCTTCACACCACTTGGCAACACCATCTAGTGAACGCTGCAAAACACTGTTGTCCTCGACTCTGTCAATAACTCTGAAGAGCTTAATGTCATCAGCGAAGAGTAGAAAATTGCTCTCAATGACCTCACCAATGTCGTTTATAAATAGGTTGAAAAGGTAGGGACCTAATAAGGAGCCTTGAGGAACCCCTGATTTGACACTGAAGGGATTAGAAAAGCCACCACCGAACCTAACTATGGATGATCTCCCTGTCAGATAGCTGTTCAACCAAGATAGGAGAGGGTCAAAAATGCCATAAGACTCAAGCTTAGATATAAGCAAGGAGTGGCTAACCTTGTAGAATGCCTTGCTAAAGTCTAGGTACACTGCATCTACTTGAGAGTATTTATCGAAGGCAGCCAGAATATATTCCTCGTACTGGACAAGATTAGTAATAGTCGAGCGGCCACTAGTAAAACCGTGTTGTTCCGGTATCAAAATTGAAGCAAAGAGTGGCTTAAGGCGATCGAGGACTATTGATTCAAATATCTTGGCAATCGGTGACTGTATGGTAATGGGTCTATAGCAGGATGCTGAATCTCTTCTTCCATCTTTAAAAATTGGAACCACGTAACTAGTTTTCAGAGACGAAGGAAAGAAACCTTCTTGGAGACTAAGGTTGAAGAGCTTAGAGAGTGGGCTACACAGCAGGTCGTTGCATTGACGCATGATGACCGAAGGGATACAGTCAGGTCCAACACCTTTTGATACGTCGAGCGCATCAATCTTTTTTTTTATCTCCTCAGCGCTGCATTCAACCTTTGACATGAAAAAATTGTTGTCTCTTAGGGGAAGAACAACAGTGCCTTGAACAGGTTCAGAGTAGACACTGGAGAAGTGACAAGCAAATAAATTGCACATTTCAGTTGGATCAGAAGATTCCCTGTCGCCTAGAGTCATACTAATGGGAGTAGTGTCACTGAGCCTAAGGTTCTTGATGTGACTCCAAAAAAATTTTTTTGTTTTAATTTTGTTTTTAGTTCTTCACTTGAGCAAGCGATTTCGTCTATAACCTGATTCTTATTAATGATTTTAAACAAATCCCTTCCACAATTCATTAGGATTAAATTACTCAAAAGCTCTTGGCCTAAAGAATTTCTCAGCTTTGTTTTTATGATTTTTAGTTTTGAAAACA
Source organism: Stictocephala bisonia (assembly GCA_035578905.1). Lineage (NCBI taxonomy): Eukaryota > Metazoa > Arthropoda > Insecta > Hemiptera > Membracidae > Stictocephala > Stictocephala bisonia. Next base: position 9,307,495 of record JAQJVL010000001.1, read on the forward strand.
CTCTTTCACAAGAAACTTGAGTACATGGGATAGATAGTAAGTATTTACATGCTGAATATAAATTATTGAAAAGACCTGATTGAGAGGACAAATCATATAATACTGTGAATGCACATGATAAACATTGTGAACACTTAACGTTTGTTTCAATTTGACATAGAGAACCATCATTACCAGCCAACCATTGTTCTTCATAAGACAAATTTGTATCACGATCTTTTACCAAAGATAACTTAAATACGTCATAGTTGGTAGCAAACTGTTTGAGTTCCGTGATAAGTTCGGATCTACTACTTTTGGTTACATCTGCTAACTTTGTTAATGAAGTTGTAGACATATCAAGACTGAAGTTATTCAGCATCTTTTTAAAGTTTTTGGGATCCAAAACAGCATAGTCTCGTAATAAATCCTCATTCACTACAAAGCGTTCCTCAATACTGTTCACAGCACAATCCAAAATATTAAAGTATAGAGCTTTAAACTTTTGTGTTGGAGAAATGAAATTTGATTCATCCTGGGTAAGTTCTCCTGGCATTTTCTTTTTCTTCCCAATTCTTTTTTCTGGGAAATCCACTTCCATTTGTAACTCACTGGTGTCTTCAAAGTGTTCGTTGATACAAGTAGTGTACTTTTTACACATTGATAGTAGTCTATCAAAATTAGCCTCGTCTCTCATTTTTCGGATTTGTTGTAACAAACTTTCTACTAAACTCCATGCTACAGAATAATCCATATTTTTGCTCTGTAAATAGACAGACACTGGGGAAGTTGCTTTGAATAAATCTAAGATGACCGAAGAAGTGAATATATTTTCAAATTTGGTCCACTGGCTAATGAGTGTTCGAGCTGTAAACTTCGTTTTACAGTCAAAGTTTCCTTTAGAAATGTCTATTAGTACATGAAACAGATTTATCAACTTCCAAGATTCATTGAAGTCAAAATCTGTTATGTCCAAGAGAGATTCAAAGTCAACTATGGAATTTAGTGCTTTGTGCTTGCTCCACCATCTAGTTGCGCCGATTTTTTTAGCCTATATAGCTTTTCTTGGCCTTTAAAACGTGCTCTTGTGTTTTCCGTCCAAACTGTCATTCTTTTGTAAGACTGACTAAGGAAACAAGCTGTTTCTTCCACCAAACCAAACAGATTTTCTGTCTGAAGACAATTTACTGTAGAGTCCGCCACAACCAAATTCAATACATGTGCCATGCAGTGAGTGTATATTATATTGGGGTTTTCTTTCTTCAAATGGGCTTGTAATCCACTATAGCACCCTTTCATGTTCGCAGCCCCATCGAAGGAACATGCAACTACATTTGTGATGGGAATTCCATATTTAGTCAAATCTGTTTTAATTTTCTGGAATAGTTCCTGTCCACTAGAATCTTTTATGTCACATAAGTCAAGGAGACGTTCATAAACCTTTCCTTGAACAACATATCTAACGCAAATCGCTAGCTGGTCCATGACTGCTATACCTTGTGTAGAATCAATCATTAAACTGCAGATTATGCTATCCGATAAATCTTTTAAAATCATTTGCCTTCCAATCGTGCCGATTGTTTTTATTAATTTGTTAATAAACGTTTTTGATAAGAAAGTTACCAATGATCCTCTCCCAGAATGCGCCTTCCCACTCCTCGATTGTTCACTCTTTTGTAGTTTCTTGATTCTTTTCTTCTTACTTTCTTCTATGCACTGTTCAACGTGGGTCTTTAATATCACATCGTATTCTGAAATAAGTAACACCAGCTCTAAAAAGTTTCCATGATTTCCTGTTTGGCCAAGAGAATGACTTGCCTCTTCATTCCCCCTGTAAGCCAACCCTTGTCTTCCAATAAAAAGAGTTATGTCTATAAGGCGTTGAAGAACTTGCCTCCTCATTTCAATTTGCTTTTCTCGATATTTTGCTTGATTTATGTTCAGATAAGATTCAATATCTTGTTCTTTGCACAGCTGAAGAGCTGCTTTGACAGAACTTTGATGGTATCACGAATTTTCGTGAATTTCCACAGCCTTGTATATATGTTTGTATGTCACTTCATGTCCAGAAATGAATGAGGATTCCCTGTTGTCTTTTCCACCACAGGCCATGCATGTTGAACAAAACACTTTATTTATTTCAAAAGAGTATGAAAGCCATTTTCTTTGGACTTTCTCCCCACTAGGTAAAGTCCTGTAGTAAAGATTACTGGGATCGAACGGAAGTTTTTTCCCTTGTACATGATGCGCTTGGATAGGATGCTGTTTCAAGAATGCTCTTTTAAGCGTAATAGGATCATTTACTACATTCGGGCTTATAAAATGGGCTAGGTTTCCAACAGATTATCTTCATCACCACCGCTTTCTCCATCTGATTTTGATGAACTATTGTTCTCTTCAGCAATAAAAGTTGCATCGGTAATAGCTGGTTTATCTTCGGAATCCAAATTAATTGAAGTTGTATCCTTACTGGGTTGTTCGGAGTCTGAGTGTGACAGAAGCTGTGTTTTTTCTTCTTGGTTTTCACCTGAGAGCAACATTTTTAATAATAGAAACTATTAGAAACGTTAAAATAAAATGTTTTAAGAATTTAAAAAATTAGAAAAACTAACAAACCACCAAAAAGGCAGTGTTCAAAAAGTTGTTGATGTCCGTTGTTGCATTGTTTAAAGCAACGTTTAAAAGTTGACAAAATAGCCAACCCGGGGAAAAATTATTTAACTTAAATAAGATTTGTTAAGAAAACTTATTAAGGGATACATCAAAGACAACACCAGTTAAAAGTTAAAGAATTACACAAGTATCAGGCGTGCTTAGTATGTTTTACACCCTCACCCCCAACAAACACGACGGTGACTCGAAATCTGATATTTTACACAAGTGTTTCCAAATTCGAAAGCTCTTTTTATGTGGAGGGGGGGGGGCTGTAAAAAGACCGTGCCCGGGTGTCAGTGTCACTGGCCATTAATCCCTTAATAAACTACAAGATAATATTATTATGACTAATGAGTCTAGTAGTTAGTTAATTGTAAGATTTAAATTGATAATAAAAATTACTCGCTTTAAAGTCACGAATGACTTTTAGTGTGTAAGTTACCTTACTACACTAAAAGTAGTAGTTGTATTTTCACTATGGAATGGAAACTAACAATTTAAAAAAATCACAAATTACATGATTAATAGACCTAGTATTAAAAAAAGTTACACCTAAATTAATATACAGCATATGAAAATCCCCTTTTTTATTTTTTTCAACTTTCCGACAACAATTAGGCCTAGTTTTTGAAGTTGCTTTAGAGCGTCATTTAAGGTCAAAACTACTTGAAAAAAGGTGCGTGAAGGTTCTAAATATTTACAGGGGCCCAACATTTTTCTGGACGGCCCTGATAACAATTAAAATTATCGTACCTGATGCATTGTGCTTATCTGCAAGTTGTTGAGGCTGTGAACTTGAACCAGCGATAGAAAAGTACGAATCTAAAACTTTATTTGATTTCTTTAAATTGACCTCTCGTTCCTTCTTAAGTTTTCGCTTGAAAGCCCCACTTGGCCTAGGCGGTCTATTCATTTTTTAAATATTCTAATAAATAATACACTATAACTACATCACTAAACTACGCACTAAACTAAATACGCACTACGCTGCAATATCAAAATTATTAAAAAAGAAAAAATACAGAGTTGCGAACGTGCACTTCACAGTGAGTGTATGAATAGACTAACCACAGTTGCAGAATGCAGACGAACAGACGCCAGCCACAGGACATGTCGCGACATGAGCTGCTCACAGCTGATATGAATGGCGCGGTGCGGTGGGCGCCTGTAGCTCGATGGACGGATAGTAAAATAGTCCGATGGTACGGTACCAACATATTCTTATATGACAACAATACAATCTGCTACGCATAATAAAGTGATAGTGTACTATTCGTGTTCTAGCAGATAATTTCATACCAACAACTAGTTCTTATAATTACATATAGCTAATTTGCAAAGTATTATTTTATTTCGATATACACTTTTTTTTTTTTCACTTGAGGCCCGAGGGCCCCTTGGGCCCTGGGCCCTCGGCATTTGCCGACTTGCCGACCTGGCCAGTCCGGCACTGTAAACAAGTAAGAAACAATAATCCAATCTGTTGTATCAATGGAAAAGCTGGGAAAATTATGAAAATGAGGAATAACACACAAATATTTTTCTCTCATAAATATAGCATTTTAGGTACTGAAATTGAGCGGAATTTTGACCTGGTAAGGCAAGGATATTACAATATGACCATTATTAAGCACGTTACTGCTGGATATGTGCCAGTTTAATTAAGGTTACGTTTTGATAGGTTAGGTTAACCCAAAGTTTTATTACGTTGGGTTAGTTAATAAAGAATAAAGTCAACTAATGTTAGTTAATGTACTAATAAAGAAACCAGACTACCACCATCGATCTATATAATACAACTGGATCGCCGACTCCCGCCGCAAGGCTAGCCACAGAAACGGCACGGCGCTACTCCACCCACTGGCGGGACGCAGACTCGTCGCCTCATATAAACGCATGCTATTGTTGTAATGTTTTAGTCTGCGATGGTGTGTTTCTGTGCCGCCTACGGTTGTAACAATCGTTCTGAGAAAAACTGTGGAATTTCCTTTCATCGGTAAGTAAGATTCTATTTATCTATCTAAATAAATAGTAAAATAGCAAATTAAACTGTTTACTGCAGCAAATTAGACTGCAAAATAACACACGTTGTTACTGTTTCCTAGCAAACTAATATACCATCCATCACATTTAATATGAATTAATTGCCAAACTTTAAGATTTGAAAATAAAATTTTATTTATCTTTTGCTAATATTATAACTGCTGCAGTAAAATAATCAATACCTCACATACTGTAATCTGATTTCACCTATAAAATATAGCCTACATTGTTTGTATGTGATATAATGATCGTATTATTTTAAAATGATCAATTTCACCTGTTGCAAGTACGGACAAAGAGCTATTTCATAATATTTGGTTAACACATTTAATATATTACTACCTAGCTGAATAGGAATAATAACTATGACAGTGAAAATGAAAATACCTTTCTTTAAGCATGAAGTTAGGGCTATTAAGTCCCTCTCTAACACTTAACCACAGTGTAAAATGTGTACTCTAAACCTACGAATATGCCTATATAGTTTATAAATAAATAAACACAGAACGTGTTCCAGATTTCCAAAAGATGCAAACCTGCGTAAGCAATGGACGATTGCTACCAAAAAAAAAGGTTTTGTTCCAACTGAACATTCAAGACTGTGTAGCAAGCACTTTAGTCAAGAATCTTTTGAACATGGAAGCATTAGACCTATACTGAAAACAAATTCAGTACCTACAATTTTCAATTTTCCTATGCTCGAATCCAATCCGCCGCCAAAAATGAGAAGGATAATTGAAAGAGTGATGGTAAGTTTTAATGGTAAAATCATACTGTTTTTTTCTGAAATGTTGTAATTTCGACCTATCTGCAATATTATATATAGTTATAAGTAGTAAAAAATACTGAAAAATGCCGAAAAAAGCTATGAACTCTTGTTGTCGATTTTTAAAGATCCGAATACTTAATATTTTAGGGTATTATTTTAGGCTACTTATACGTTATTCATCTATTATGTTTATGTTTTTCAGATAGATGAACCTAAAGCAGGAATAGTGCGAACTCCTCAAAAAATAGCTGTAAGGAAAGAACATTTTCCTATGAACTCTCGACCGACAACCTCAAAAGTGGTCGTGCAAGACTACAAATTTAATCAAGATGGAGATAATACCGTGACCTATTCAAATGTTTCTCCTCAAACAAATTCTGTAAGTAAACACATTTTCTACATTCACGCAGTATATAGGAAGAATCTCAGAACAGCGACGATTGAGTCTCCGTGACTGACATTAACAATTAAGGTCAATCATAAATAAATTAAGAATACATAGCAATTGTGCTATAAATTAAACTGTTGACTGTAATTTAATCAATACATATTCTTTAGGTATTTTAGTTATTGGGAAAGATTGGATTGCTTGTGTCTCTTAGAACACTTTAATATTCAACTCTATTGAGGTGTGTTATTACGCGTTTGTTGGTAATTGTGTTAAAATGAAGTCCCTCAATTTATAAAATGAAATTATGAAATATAAATTCCCTAATAATGTTCAACAGTAACTTTTGTTTCTTTGTTCTCTAGGTCACTGAGTCTCCTACTAAGGCAAGGCTGAGACATCAAGTTAAAGTATTAAAACAAAGAATAAAACGTCGTGACAATAAAATTAAATCTTTGAAAGACATCATCAGTATACTTAAGAAAGAACTTAAGTCTCCTCAGAGGCTTATTGATTTATTAGAGGAAAATTTCTCGGGATTTCCACTACATTTAGTAATAAATAATCTAAGCAATAAAAATAAGAGTAAGTTCAATAATATTTATTCAGATCAAATGAGGGAATTTGCTTTAACTATTTACTTTTATTCCCCGAAAGCTTACAGGTTTCTTAGAAATAAACAATTATGCCTGCCTAGTCCTTCAACTCTAAGACAGTGGATTTCACATTTTAAATGTCGCCCTGGTTTTTTGCATGAGGTATTCCAGTATTTAAAGAAACATGTAAATAGTAATGAGCATTTGAAACACGTGAGCTTAGTATTTGACTCAATGTGCATTAGGAAACAGTTGATATTTGACCATAATACTGGTAAAACAATGGGGTATGTAGATATGGGAGGAGTGAAAGTTGACAACCATGAAACACTCGCAACTGAAAGTTTAGTATTTCAAATAGTTTCTCTAAAAGGCCATTTTAAGTGTGTTGTCGGCTATTTTTTTATTAACAAGCTTAATTCAGTTGTTATCTCACAACTGATAAAAATGGCTATTTCTCAGCTTTTTGAAGTCGGAGTACTTGTTCACAATGTTACCTTTGATGGAGCAAGTAGTAATATTAGTGCTTTGAAAATATTAGGTTGTGATTTCCCAAAAAACCCGCACTTTGTAGTTAAAGATGTTCCAAGCAAAATATGTGCTGTTTTAAACCCTTGCCATATGCTTAAACTGTGCCGCAATGCATTAGCTGATTGCAGATTAATTGGTTCTGAACACGGTATTATAGATTTTAAGTATATAGAAAAATTAAATGAATTACAAAAGAAGCAAGGGGTAAAATTTAGTAATAAGTTATCAGATAAACATGTTTTTTATAAAAATAGAAAAATGGATGTTAGAGTAGCTGCTCAAACATTATCTTCAAGTGTTGCTGATGCTTTAGCTTTTCTGTTACACACAAAACACCCAGACTTTGTTGGTTGTAACGCAACTGTCCAGTTCATTAGAGTAATTGACCAGTTATTTAACTATCTCAACAGTAGGGATCCACATGGAAAACATTTCAAAAGACCAAATAAGTTGTGCAATAAAGTATACGATGATTCTATGTTAAGCTCAGCATATGATTATTTATCTAAATTAAAAATTGATAATGTACCAATTTTGAAACATCCCCGGAAAACCTTTGCACTAGGTTTGCTGTCTGACATAAATTCTGTTCGCTTGCTAAGAGATATATTACTTATAGATTTTGAATTTAAATATATACTTACATATAAGCTTTCACAAGATCATATAGAACTGCTATTTTCTTGCATAAGATCCAGCAATGGTAACAATAACAACCCTAACGTACAACAGTTCAGGTGGGCCTTACGTAAACTGATGTTTCGAAACAGCGTAACTTCATCGGAGGGAAGTAACTGCCTTAAGTTTGACACAATTTGTCAGGATTCAGTCATAAATTTTTCAAACATTCAAAATCAAGTTGGGGTAGACTTTGATGAAGATTTTGATGGAGTAGACTCTTTGGACATATTAAAAAATACTGATAGTATATCTTCATTTTTTAAAGATAACATAATTTATTACATTTGTGGATACATTGTTAGTAAATTAGATTCTAAATTAAAGTGCGATGAATGTTCTAAGCTTGTAAGAGGAGGTACGACTCATGCATGCACTGAATTCACTAATTTTATTAGTAGAGGTAAATTGATTAAGGCTTCCTATGATGTTTTCAGAATAGTTAAGTTTTTGCATAACAAGCTAGTTAACTGTTGGTCAGAACTACATACTTTAAACACAAACTATTTAGTAACGCTAACTGTTAGAGAGTTCTACAGCAACACATTTATAGGCCATGTTAGCAACAGTGATATTGGTGAAGATAGTCATGTGGTTAAGTTAATAAAATATATAGCTTTCATGACATGTAAAATATTTTGTCACCACATTGTTAAAGAAAATACCAATGTATTAATTGCCAACAAACAAGGGCTACGGCAAAAAACTTAACAAAATTATCTTGTTTAGTAACTTGTAATATGATTGCTGTAGGATAAGTTATTTGTAATAATAAGTTAAAACTAATAATGTTCATTGTATATAAAACTTTAACATACTATCATCTCTGTGAAAATAAAATTTTTCTGTTAAATAAAGCGTTCTTTATTTGCACCATTTCATTTTGGAGTAAATAAATAGCCAGGTATGTTGTATATACATTAGCATAAGAATAGGATACTATTTTGCTAAAGTAGCATTATTTATTGTGCCTTGGACTCTAAATAATACGCTAAGAAAATATGCCTTATGTGATTTTCAATGTAATTCCGCCTGGCGGTCCCGCCAGTGTCGTGCGGGTTGCCTAGCCCATCGGACCGCGTGCCCGCCACTCAGCCGGCAATCCAGTTGTATTATATAGATCGATGACTACCACACAAAACCTAACCTAACATAATGTAACCAACCTAACCTAAACTATCAATACCAACTTAAGGCCTATCCTAACAAAACTTAACCTTACTGTGCAATATATATATATATATATATATACGAAAAAATGTGTTATCTTTTTCATAATTTTCCTGGCTTTTCTGCTGAGAAAAGTGATCATATTAATGTTTCTCCAATATCTCATATCAACAAAATTTTTCAGCATATAAATCGACAAAGACCCTGTACCAGATAATCTTGCTAGGTCTAAGTTTATTTATCTACAAATGATTGACTCAATGCACTCTTGTCTTAACTTCTCCATCGGTTGTGAAATACATTTAGTGTAAGCCACAAGCACAAATAACAACATCACAAAGGTCTAAGTACAGTAAAACCTCACTAACTCGGCACCCGATAACTCAACAGTCTCGGTAACTTGACAGTTAATGTTTGACTGGGATCAAGAATCTAGATGGCTTTAGATTATGTGTATTTCAACTTGAAGGGCCACCTTACAAGGTGTTATGTGTCAAATACATTGAAGGAACATTGTGTTATTTGCAACAAAAAGGATTGTTTGCAATGTAATGTATATTTTATACCTCCAACATCTCCGTGACGAAGCAGCCAAGTGCCAAATTAAGTAAAACAATCTTCAATTAAATAATTTTTGTCAGCAAATTTGTCTGTGCTTTAACTGTTGGATATTTGATATTTCTTTGCAGATACAATAACTATATACATGTAAGTAATAAATGTATGATAGACTCAAGTCAAGTGTGCTCATTTGCAAAATCCATTAAACATTTAAATTTTCTGAATAACTCGACAACCTCTTGGTCCACAAATGTCGAGTTAGTGAGGTGTTACTGTAAAATGTTTTGAGAACATTCTACTATGTACGAGTCCAGTTCCAGCAGTTCTTCAATTCCTTGTCACGACATAACTCCCTATAGTAACTAACTGAGATCTACACAACTGATGAAATAAGTATTTTTTTTTTTTCTATATAGGGTGTCCAGCTTCGACTGTCACATATTTTATATGATTGTTTATCAGGTCAATACAAGCAAATAATGTTGTATAACTTGAGTCCTATCTCGATTCGTTTTTTGTCTGTGTGTCCGGATGTGTTTTTTACAAAAACTTGAATATCTCAAAAACCATTTGACATAACATACTTGATTTTTGTATAAAGATTGATCTTATAAAAATAAGTTTTATGTAAAAAGGCTAGATATCTAGGATTATTGGTTTCAAAATGGCGGCTGTTTAAAAATTTCACAGTCAAATATAAAAAAAAAAACTTAACTTTTTATCCAAAAATGTTAATACACATGATTTATAGACTAAGTCATGCTAAATTCAACGATATGCCATTTTAAAAGCTCGGTTTATAAATTACAGAGAAAACTATTTTTTGTGACTGAAAGCATTGTTATCTGGGGGTAATGAGTACTCAGATAACATGCTTTCAAAAAATATGTGACTTCTGAATATTAATGCAATATAATGATACAGTAATAACTTTACCTTTTTATTATCCTCTTTTGGTTGTCAAAGTACTACTATTTTCGTGACAACCTACCAAATCAACAGGTAGCTGTTGGGATTTGTCATAGAATTAAAATTGAGACACACAATAACACAAAACAATTAAAACACTGGTTACACATTTACAGTTACACAAATTACTTCCATTGCGGAGTGTGGACGTATTTTTAGGTTGGGCCACCGTTTTGTTAGCCAGTGTTTTAATCGTTTTGTGTTATTGTGTGTCTCAATGTTAAGTCTATGATGAATACTAGCAGAGGATGTACCTGATAATATGGTAGGTTGCCACAAAACTAGTACTACGTGACAACCAAAAGAAGATACTAAAAAGGTCAAGTTATTATCAGTATATTGTAAATAGTCAACACTTTCAACAATATTCTGACTTCCCTTAAAATACTTTTAACTTAAAAGATAACAAAATTGTTGACCTAATGAGCAATAATATAAAGGCAACATATAAATGAAAAAACAAAATCTCAAGATACTAAATGGGAATGCTGGAGGCCTGACTCAAGACAAAAAAATTAATTAAAAACTACTGTAATAAAGAAGATAGGGATGTACTTTGCAACATTTACACTGTAAAAACAGCTAAAGGCAACATGTCTTCAACTCTCTCTCTCTCTCTTTTATTATGATCACATCTCATATTTCCATTACAGTATCACAAAAAAAACTGATGTTTGGTGCGGCACTTGCATTAGACGCTGTAGAACTCGTCTTCTGAAGCTCTCATAAACTCCACACAGTATGCCATTTTTCTACAAGGTCCACATTGATAAGGTTGAGTGGAAGAGATGACTTAATAGTCCTAACTCCGCCTAATAAAGATAATATTCATTTCATTTCATTGACGTTTTTGTTTTGTTCTGGTATTTTTAGAAAGACTACAGCAACTATAATCTTAATGACACAGCTATTTATAATGTAAAAGATCCTTCATTATCGTATAATAGAGCGGTAAGGAGTGACATCCAACTCAATCACACATAATCGTCACCAGTATTCATTGTCAATGCACAGATCACGGAAAGTCAAGGTGCAGATGATCTCCGAATGTGGGACCCTGTAAATAGAAAAAACACTGTTAACTCTTATGCTGGTAAAGCGTAGATATTACAAACAATAATTATCACTATCCCTTTCAGCCCCAATGTCAGTTTACGTAAAAAAAAAAAAATAAGGAAGGCTATCTTACTTTACATTTGCCTCTTTTTACATCATGTAAAGGCAAAATATATTATTATCATGAAAAATAGTATATTAAGAAGTTATATGCATCCCACTGAGAAGTAATGTAAATATATTAAGCAAACCATGCATGTCATTATTTATTTTATAAGCCTCACAGAACTTTGTGAGTTAGTAAGGAAATAAACAAGGTTTTGGAAAGAGAGGATTGCTAATTTCCAATTGTTGTTTGAAAAGATTCTAGTTTAAATAAATAAATAAGGTCTTTATTTTGGAGCGGTTTTCAACAAACTCAAGTCATATTACAATTATTTAAAAAATTAAAAGCTAATTTTAATTATTCATAATTAAAACATAAAGTTATGTATACAGTACAGTTATATATGGATATATCAGCTTGTATTATACATTAAATATTTACATATATTGTTTTTATATGTAGTTTCAGATACACCCTGGCCTGTTAAACTGGACGAAAATTCATTAAATAATTTGGGAGCAAAGTACGCAAATCTTTTTCTTTCAAATTCACGGCGAACGCGAGGCATCTCCAAAACTTGATCCTGTCTAGTGCTGCGAGATCGGATCCGAGACCTGTTTTTTAGTTTTTCCCTCAAATATCCCGGCCTGCCAGTGGTAAGGATTCTATAAAGTAGGCATAAGGAGCACAGAGTACAGGTATCAGTCACTGTCAGCAAACCCAGTGATCGTTGCGCCTCCGAAACATGGTCAAACCTTCTTAGTCCACACATACCTGACACACATATTTTGCACTCTCTGTAATTTGTCTAAATCCCCTTTAGACACAATATTGTCATACACAGGGAGGCAGTAATCGATCACAGTGAGCACAAGAGCCTGGACAAGGCGAAGCTTGGTCTCTTTAGGAAACAAGTATCTATGTTTGTATAACATTCTTAGTCGACTAAGGGCCCGCCGACAAACAGCACTTACATGACCAGACAAAGTGAGGTCACCATCGAACATGAGGCCTAAGAGCTTTGAGGATTCACACTCATTTAGTCTGATACTGCCAAGCAATACCTCACCAACAGACTCCGAACTCACATGTTTATGATGATCTGTCAATTTTTGGCTGGGTATAAAAATCCTTTTAACATGGGATCATGAGTTAACATCCTTTATATAACGTAGAATGTTTCTTTAACTGTCTATGACAAAACTCACAACTATAACTTTGTCATCTCCACAATATGTTTGATGTTTGTGACACGAGTTTTTGTGTAGCCAGAAGGGATCTTAGTATGCTCCTCGTATGCTAACGGCCAAGTTTAAGTGTTAGGGAAGTTTTGGAGCTTCTGTTCGTGTATTTTTTGTATCCCATGCAAGTATAGTGTTATGAGTGACTTGAGTTTTCTTCTTTGCTTGTCTGAAACATATTGTAGTATGTTTTTCCTATTTTTGCTTTGAAGCTTTTTATCTTTTGTTAACAATATATATGTCTGCATTTAAAACGTTCTCAATTGTTGTGTATTAGTCTGTTTTATTTAGTATGACAGTGGCATTGCCTTTATCTGAGGCAACTTTTTAATGCCTTCATTCTTTTCAATGCTAATGATGGTGTTGTTTTCTTGTTTATGGATTTCCAAGATGGCGGCGCATAGTAAACAGTCTAAGTGTGGTTCGTGCGATAAAAATGTTGCCAAAAATAGTAAAGCACTTCTATGCGTTGGTAATTGTAAATATTGGTATCATATTAATTGCATTGACATAACTAACGAAGAATATGATTTATTCAAAGTTCTTAGTGGAAAAGCCGTGAATATCTGTGTTCAGTGTAAGTGTCGTCTGCCGGCCGTTGCCGATAGTGCGTGTACGCCTATAATGGAAGAAATCAAATCTAATGACGCGGGACTAACTAGTTCTGAGCATTTAAGACTTTTGACTGATCAAATTCATGATCTTTCTGAAAATTATAAAGACATCAGTGGTCGACTCACCAAAATTCAAGAAGAGAACGTTTTCTTAAAGTCCACTATGACTAATCAGGCAGAGGTTATAAATGACTTAACTCTTAATCAATCGAATACAGGTGTAGGCATAAAAAACTCCTACTCCGAAATTGTCAAAGTGAAACCCGTATCACCTTATCCACAACTCAATCGGACGACTAACCTATCGGATAACAATTGTGGCCCATCACAAACAATGAGAAATCATAACCTCATACAGCATAGACATAGGCTAAGTCCCGAGTTTGGGACGGTAGGACTTTTGGATACAAACTCATCTGTTTCTACATCTGAAAACTCTCATGAGAGCCTTATTGAAGCTAAATTCCAAACTGTGAAAACATGGAGGCAAGTAAGTAGAGAGAAGACTGATATGAAAAGTAAAGTTAGGCCTAGGCCCAGTGCTAATAGCAGAAAAACTTCTATTACTGGGAAATCTACTAGCAATCATAACCTCACCATTGCTGATCGTGTGCGGTATCTGTTTGTCTCAAGATTCGGTATTGAAACACAGTGTGATGACATAAAGAACTATCTAAATGAGGTAAAAAAGGGAAGTTACAGTGTTGATAAGTTAACATCAAAGCACCCTGATAAATACTCATCCTTTAAAGTTGGTGTCCCATCAAGCCTGTATAAAGATATTTATTTACCAGATATTTGGCCTAACAACGTGTACGTGTCACAATTTGTGAACAGACCATCATCAAGAGCCGAAGGTGATTTAAAGGAAAGTACAAAGGAAAGTACGAGTAATAATTCTTTTTTGGAGAAAGAACACAGTCAAGGTGTGACCTCTTAGAACAGAATAGGCCTAATGCACAACTTGGGCCGCATATTAAAGTGCCAACTCTTGTTAATGTTAGATGTTTTGTGATAAACATACAATCACTTAGAAACAAAATAAATCAACTTGAAATAGTTCTAGAAGAAAACAACATTGATCTTCTCTGCATTAATGAATATTGGTTGAATGAAACCGAGGTTGGATTATACGTGCCAAATGGTTTCAGCTTGGCAGCTTCATATAGTAGAAAGGCTCCTCTTACTCATGGTGGATCTGCTATTATGGTGAGAGACAATATTCAGTTCATTAGCTTAGATGTGTCTCAGTTTTCTGTTGATTATATTCTTGAAACTTCTGCTATTTTGCTTTTAACTTACAATTCTATTCTAATTTGTATCTATAGAACACCCGATTCTGATGTGAAATTATTTTTAGAAAAACTTGAAAATCTTTTACTGCACTTTTCAAAAAAACAATTGAACATGTTGGCCTTAGCCGGTGATTTCAATATAGACATTAATAAACTTAACAAGAGTGAAGTTAAACAGTTATTAAATATTTTAAGATCTTTCAATTTGTACAATATTAATTCTAGGCCTACTAGAGGGCATGCCTGCATCGATAATATATTTTGTAATTTAAAACCTGATCATTATGACTGCCTATTGTATGAACAGGATCTAATTTCTGATCACGCCGGCCTAGTATGTACGTTGAGACTGTCTGATACTAGCCTAAATAACAACAGGCCTACAGCTAATTGTAAAGTAGTTAATACAAAACGTTTGTTAACACCCTCTAGATTGTATAATTTTAATGAATGTCTTTTAAACTATAATTGGTACGATTTATATGTTTTATGTAACTGTAATGATGCTATGTCCATGTTTTTAAATGTTCTGACGTACTATTTCAATGTTTACTGCCCAAAAGTTGTTGTAAAAAATAGGCTTAATAATGGAAAATCCAACATTACAAAAACTTGGTTCACACCCCAATTAAAATTAATGAGAACTCATTTGTTATCATTGTTTGATATTTGGAAAATTTCTGGTAGCACTGCGAGCAAAAATAAGTTCAAAGATTTTAGGTCAAAGTATTACAAAGCCATTTCTCAGGCCAAGGTAGAGGCTAATAGTAAATTAATCTTTGAATCAAAAAATAAATGTAAAACGGCTTGGAACATCATCAATAATGAATCAAAGTATAAAACCTCTGTTATTGATAATTCTCTTTCACCGGACCATTTAAATGATTTCTTTGTCAATGTGCCTAATAATATATTTTTAAGTAATCCTACAACTAGTAAAGCTGATTCTACTTTTATCAATTTATTGAACAAATCTGTAGGTGCTGATGTAAATAGACCTAATTTCTTGTGGGAAAATGTAGACAGTGTGGCTGTCAGATCTATTGTAAATAACTTTAGTTCATCTCGTAGTGAAGACATATTTGGCTTGTCTAACTATGTATTGAAACATATCATTGAAGCCATTCTGGCTCCTCTTACCTATGTAATTAATTTAACTGTAGCAACAGGTGAATTTCCTGACTGCTTGAAAACTTCTATTGTTACCCCTATTTTTAAGAAAGGCAATAGAGACTTGCCAGAAAATTATAGGCCTATAGCAATAGTGCCAGTGATAAGCAAGGCGATTGAAAGTTGTCTCATTGATCAATTATATGACTACTTCTCTGTCAATAATATTTTGTACAACTTCCAGTACGGTTTTAGACCTAAGCATTCAACAGTCATGGCAGTTGAAAAAATTGTAACTTTCATTTTAATGGGTTTTGAACAAAATCAAATAATAGGTAGTGCCATGTTAGATTTAAGTAAAGCTTTTGACACTGTTTCACATTCGATTCTAATAAAGAAACTTGAATTTTATGGCATCCAAAACAATGTTTTAAACTTAATTAAAAGCTATTTAAGTAATAGAAATCAAATGGTAAAAGTAAAGAATGTATTATCTAGGCCTAGGATACTGACTGCGGGAGTGCCTCAAGGATCTGTCCTTGGGCCCTTGCTCTTCATTATATATGTAAATGACTTTAGTTTTAATGTGCCATGTACAACTGTGTTGTATGCTGATGATACCTCTATATTGTGCTCTGATGTAAATTTTGAAAATGTTAAAAGAAAACTTGATACTTGTATACAAAGTTCTAAAGCCTGGTACTTAGCAAATATTTTATCACTTAATGAGAACAAAACTGAAAAAATAATATTCACTCTGAAAAACAACATTGACAAAGATAGTATCAACTATACCAACTCAGTTAGAGTATTGGGTATCAGATTAGACAATAAGTTAACTTGGAGTGACCATGTTGACCAGTTATGTAAAGTTCTAGCTAGAGCTACTTTTGTCTTGAGAAAGCTTAAGTCTCTTGTAGACCATGACACTCTACTTCTAGCCTATTATGGACTTTTTCATTCACATTTAAATTATGGCATACGATTATGGGGTAACTCTTGTAATTCAAATAAAGCATTTCTCTGGCAGAAAAAAGCCATTCGCTGTATCTTAGGTTTAGGAAATAGAGATTCATGTAAAAGTAGCTTTATTGATTTAAAGTTCCAAGTTTATATATTCTCTTCCAAGTTTATATATTTATTCTAATCTGATTTATGTCAAAGAAAACCTTGCTAGTTTCACTACACAAGAAAATTGTCACAACCACTTAACTAGAAACCGAGCTGATCTAACAACACCTTGCATTAGACTACATAAATCCTTTAATAGTTTTTATTACCAGCAGTACTTATTGTTCAATAGATTACCACCTTTTGTCAAAATGTTATCTATAAGTAGATTTAAATATGTTGTTTCCTATTTTCTTAAGAAACAAGCCTTTTACAACTGTGATGATTTTTTAACCTATGATATAACTCTTTGGACAGTTTAATAAAAATTCCAATGTTTTAGTTAGTATACATGTGACGAATCCTATTGTATATATATATATAATGTACTTAATGGATAATAAAGTTCTGATTCTGATTTAGTGTGGTGTAGTAATGCACGATTGGGGGATGCACCATTTTCGAGATGTTTATTTTAACCATTCGAAATGTTTTTGAATGCCTAAGTTATTTTGGAAAGGTGCATTTGAATATGTATCAACAATTGTTATATGAAAATTAAAACAGTATATTTCTATTATTGAACAAAATTCATTTTATTTGATTGCTCTTTTGGAATTCAGGCCCTATGATTTGAGCTAAGTTGGAGGTTTCCCTATTTATCAGTTATTTAGGGTGACCATTTCCCAAAACCGCTAATTCACCGCTTGGAAGGCGACAGCCCTATAGTAGACATGCAATTTTACTGCCAGCTGGTCAAAACATGCTGCTCTATTTCAACTGCATGATTTGCATTTATTATTATATTGAATTGTAGTAAACACTGAAGAAAAATTAAAATGAGACAGTTATACATTTAAAATATGTAGTGAGAAGTATTATTATGTAGTCAGGTTGATGTCAAACGTCCTCCAAGTTATAAACTCTTGGATTGTGTAGAACGGCTTCTCAAGTTGCTATGTTGAAAGGAGTTGCCTCATGTTTCTATTATCATTGTTTTTTACTTCCTCTGGTAGAATATTCAGGAATTTGGCTCCAGCATAGGATTGCTTCTCTTACAAAATTGACAGGTGATGAGCTGTTAATGAGATGTTTCTAGCATATCTAGTGTTATAGTTGTGTGTATCGATTCCTATCTTCAGAGTATTTGCATATGTTGTTACTTCTAAAATGTAGAGGCATGCCACAGTTAAGATCTTAAGTTCCCTAAACTGTTGCCTATAACTATCTCTCATATTAAGTCCTAATATCAGCCTTATGGCTTTCTTTTTCTGGATAAGAAACCGTTGTAGATTTTGTGCTGAAGAATTGCCCCATACACAAAGACCATATCAAAGGTTGAATTCAAAGAGAGAGTGATTGGCTATTTTTACTTTGCCCTTATTGCTTATATTTTTTATTCTTTTAATAAATAAAGAATGGAGCTGAGTTTTCAACAGAGATTGTTGATGTGGGAGTCCAGGTTAATTTTTCATCAATTGTTACACCTAAATACTAAAAAAAACGTCATCAGTGGCTTCAGTATTTGATAGTTGTGTCTCTTTTGTTGCCAAAAATTAGCTATTGGGTTTTTTCTTTATTTACCATCAGGTTATTTTCTTTGCAATATTGTATAGCCATGTTAAATGCAATGAAGGATAATATTTCAAGTCATTCTGGGTTTATTTCGCAGAGAAGTATAGTACTATCATCTGCATACATGATGGTTTTGTTAGAGTTTTAAAGATATTGGAGAAGGTAATTCGTGAACAAAATAAAGAGAACAGGACCCAGAAGTGAGCCTTGAAGAACCCCTCGTGTAATAGGAAGTAGGATTGATCTTGAAACTCACTGAATTCCTCTTTCAGTTGTTTTGTACTCTACTACTTGGCTTCTGCCTTGTAGATAACTTTTAAACCATTTTACAGCTGTTTCATATATTGCCATTGCCTCCATTTTATTTAGCAACTTTGTGTGGTTCAAGCAGTCAAATGCCTTGCTGAGATCTAAAAAGAATTGCTGTAGATGTATTACCACTTTCAAGGTTTTCAATTAGGAATTTTATTAGGCTAGTGAGAGCTGTTATTGTTGATCTTCCTTTATGATATCCATTTTGACATGTCGTTAGTAGATTGCGATTTATAAGATATTGGAGAAGTCTTGAAAGTACAATTATCTCAGTAACTTTGGAAAAAGTTGGTATCAGAGAGATAGGGCCATAGTTCTTTATATCCAGATGTGACCCTTTTTTTGTATTTTGGGAAGACTTTAGCAATTTTCCTGTGTAATTGGGCTTTTTACTGAAGTGGGTAGTGTGGTGTGGAACTATATAATCTGTAGCTCTTCTGGTGTTGTATGTGTGTAAATCTTTTCCCTTTATATATGAAGTTTGTTCTGTGTGTGTTACTACTGTGAGAATGTAAAGGTCTATGACTGTTAAAACTTTTAGCGACTTGAATGCTCCTCTGCAGCTGTCTAGTGGATTTAGACCTGCAAGTGCTCTTATTGCCTTTTTTGGATGACAAGCATTTTTGTAAGATTACATTCAGATGTACCTCCTCATACTGCAAGTGCATATCTCAGGTGGGATTCAACTAGCGAAAAATATGCCGTTCTTCCTGCCTCTAGCCCTGAAATCCACATAATTCTTCTTACTACTAACAATCCTGAACTTAATGTTTTGTACACATTTTTTATGTTAGCTGTCCAAGTAAGATCACTACCAATAGTTAGACCCAGTAATTTTGCCTGTGCCTCTTGGTGAGTATCCGGGATTTCTAGTAAAGAACTATGTCTCCTACTGAAATTTAAGTGAGTAGTTTTTGATTGGTTTATAGCCAAATTGTTCTGTAGACAGTATTGTAAAGCTTTGTTGGTCAAAAGAACACAATTTGACAATGAAAATCTTGCCCACTATCATACAGTATCAGTAGACAGAATGAGTGTTGTGTCATCTGCATACATGACGGTTTCTAAGTTGTTGCTTTGTGAACAACACAAACAAGAAGGGACCTAAAGCCGATACTTTTGGCACTCCTCTGTTTACTGGCAATGGTTTGAATCTATATGCGTTTTTTCTTCCCTTCTCTGAAACTTGAGCTTCAAATATTTGACTGCGCTCATGAAGATTGACTGCTACTTATCCACTTTTTTTATGTGCCTTGAAATCCCAGTGTTGATAGCTTACATGATCAAGTCATGTCCCAGGTAATCGAAAGCCTTGCTATAGTCAAGGAGAACTGCAGATACATACTTTCCTTCTTCTAGCTTACAAAAATTTATAATTATAGATTAATTACAGAATGTAGCAGACAGGATCATAGGCTCGGAGGAGTTGCTATATATATAAAAGAAACAGAGAATTTGAAAGTGGAAGCTCTTGATATAAGAAAATATTTCAATTTCAAAGAACTTACGTTTGAAGCTGTTTTTGCTAAAGTCATCACAAAAAAGAGACTTTCTACGATTTAGGCGTCAACCGACCACCAGGGGGTAACGCTAAGAGAACAATAGAGGTCATGTAAAATATCCTAAACCTACTACGAAGCGTGGCAAAACTAATAGTACTAATGGGTGATATTAACGTGGACAGACTAGATCTCACAAATCCTGTAAATAGCTTACTCGAAGAAGAACTTTCAACTTTTGGAATAAGAAGGCTTCTACTCCCTGCCACATGCATAACAAGCACAAGTAAAACATCTATTGATTGCATATGCACAAAACTGATTGAAGAAAAGGTAAACTTTACCATAATTCATTAAGGGATGTCAGATCACACTGGGCAGATATGCAAAATCATAACTAAAACTACAATCAAAGTGGTTCATTCAGAAGAATTTTTAACAAGGAAAACCTTGACAGTTTAAGAAATGAACTAGCGGAAGAAACCTGGAAAGAGAAAGTCAAAATATACTTTTTTCCATAATATACAGATATGAACATGTACAGATTGGTGTCAACATGATACAAAAGTATGTTTCATAGTGCACTTTTTGGCGTAACTCTACAATTTCTATCCCTTCCTGGGGACGACCCGCTTGGAGTACAAAGAAAATCTGCAATACAAGCATATGTAATTATGCATATCAAGTTAATGGTCTTTGTTAAAAAGCACATTGGCTGATCTCGTCTCCAATGAACAACTAACTTGGAAATTACAGCCATTTGAAGTGTGTATTTGATTGCATTGGCAATTGTGGAATAGTTAAATGATCATTCGACCACTTTAGATACCGAACCGAAAAGCTTTATAATGTTTACAGGTCACAAAAACCTACTAATAAGACATTTCAAGTGGCTGCTGCAAATCCTGGTAGATGGCCCACTAGGAGTTAGAAGACAATTTTTAATTAAGTCAGAGGTTAAATTTACATCAGGTAAATGTGTCTATTATTAAAACATAATTCCGCAAATCTAATGCAAAAGTGTTATTCTCTGCAAAATAAAAGCAAATTAATCTCATATATGTATTGAATTTCAAATAACTACCATGTTTGACCCAGTTGTTCATTAGAGGTAAATTTTGCGGCATTGCGTTCTACTGATTTTTTTATCCATATTAACAAATGCTTGTATTAAATATCTTCTTTGGACTTCAAGCGGGCTGTCCTAAGAAATGATATAAATTGTATACTTATAGCAAAAAGTACAATCTTAGATCATGTTTATGTGTGATGAGTTTCATTGCTTTATCTGGTACGGTTGAGAAAATGTAAAGGTGTATCATCAGGGCTCATTTTCCAACCTGTATAAATGAGTTGCTCTTGGGTGAGATAGCAGGAACAGCGCTCTGCTAGCTTTGTCTAATACAATAATTTATTTAATGCTCTCACGTAATAGAAATGGAATGTTGCAGGCGTGTGGATCAGTGCCAAGGCTTCAGACTGCAGAGCGCAATCTCCATGGTTCAATTCCCCAACTGAGCGAACGGTCTGTTCTTCACTCGTTGAATAAAGTTCACACACAGGCATGTAGGCCGATGTGATCTGGCGGGTAGTTTAAAAAAAAAACCAGTTACCTTTGACAATTTTGAATAACTTTTTATTGATGCTGCTATAAAAAAATGGTCTTGTTGGAATATTTTAAAAGGATTCTAACATTTTATCAAAATACAATTTATACTTACATGAGATCCAAAATTCAGGATAAGAAAAGACGCGAGAACATTTCTACTTTTTCCATTTGCGTCTTTGAACAGCTTTTAGTTGATTGTTAGTTGAATCAAGTTCATGCAGTCTCCAAGACTAGTGTTTTGAATGTTATAGCCAGAAACTTCTTAGTAAAGGCAATGTCACAGAGACTGCTATTTCTGATATCTTTTCTCCTGAAAGCAATTGAGAAAATGATTGTTAATTAATTAAGATTTGGGGCAATAAGTCACTTTTTATCATTTATTTTATTTTTTAAGATGTTTAATTTAGATATATATATATATGAAGATATTTTCTGCAATTACGGTAATGAATGAAGATAGACAAATGTAGTCCTTTTTACTTAGGTTGACTGAACTTTAGAAAGGACCACTTATTAATTAATTAATTTGTTCAATATACATTCAATAGCTACAAGAAATGGATTCAAGTCAATAAGTTTATAATAATAAAAAGTTACAAAGTTAAAAGGTTATATTGTTGATGTCAAAGTGGTAAAGTCTTCATTATAGTAGACTTGGGAATTCATCAATGGTGTAGTCTGGGTTGTATATGTGGTATTTTTACAGCTCATTTTTGGATTCTGTGCTATAATCCCACCCATGCTACTTACCACCTAGTCTCTTGATGAGGGTTGACAGGTACCATTTCTTCGAAAATAGACACGCAATAGCAGATACTCACCCATGACTCTTGCTTATATAATGACAGGGTATAATATATACAAAAATCTTCTTTGAATTGGCTGTTCAGGAAGCTTTGGCTGAAGTTTTTTACCAAAGTGACAGAATGTACATATAATTTTAATCAATATTTGTGGAAGAGCTTGAGAATGACCGTAGAGCACAAATAAAATTAAGATATCAGAAACGCATGCAGATGGTGAGCAGCTCTTCCGATTCTCCCCTAGAAAACGTGGAATATGCTTTCCTTAAAATTATGGAGACCCATCCAAAGAATAACAAATTAAAACAATTTCTACTTTATTTCACAGATCAGTGGATTGAAAACCCTTCTATTCCCATACGTATGTGGAGTGTGTTCGGACAAAGCCACAGGACAAAAGGGGAGAAGGGTGGAACTCAAAACTAAATAACTGTATGAATCCACATTCAAAAAAATAGCAAAATTAAAGAAGACGCAGAAGAAATAAAGGTCAAGCTAATATCATTATAATTGGGTCTTCAGCCTGAGAAAAGAAGAAAGAACAAATATGTTGAAACTGACAAAAGATCAAGGAGTGTCGAGAAAAATATGTGGAATAACATGTTTTCAAATGCATTCGTCTGCTAGGATTCATAGCAAAATTAGAGTGACAAAACAGCTCAGAAAGTATTGCAACGTAATGGGTACAATGTAAATATGAAAAAAGTCAAAGTCAATGTTAAAGACTGTAAACATAAATTATTATATATTGAAAAGGATTATTTTATAAATTAAGACAAAGTCACCTAACGGCTGATTATTATGCATGTCAGGTTTATTGTACATATTATTTAGAGGACGATTATTTGACCTTTCACACAAACTGATAAAGCTGAAAAGACGCTTCGCATATTGCCAGATTTGGTTTGTAGTATTTATACCTAATCGATCTAGTAACATACAAGCGGCTAAAATCAACCCGACAATATAACGAAATACCCTGCTATAGCTACAATTTGTCTTTTAAATCAATTCAAAACTATGCAGCTATAAGGTGGTATGTTATTTGCTTATTATTTTCAATAGTTATATAAGGCATTAACTTGTATAATGCCTTAGTTTTTAGTATTACAATATAATTTTATTTAGCGTTCTGCTTAACGTATAACTTTTAGTATGTATCTGTTTCTCAACAAGAATAAACCCATTCGTCTATGTAATGTTTTACTAATCATTGCCCAATCATGGAAAATGCGTTTGGTTTACTACAACTATATCACCCGCAGGGCTTGGAGACATTTGTATACCTGAGTTCATGACAGGTAGACGCTTCTTGGAACATAGTGACAAGTAGCACGATTTTCGACAGGGTGGAAACTAGCACGGTGGGAAGTAGCACATCACCCATTTTCGAAGTACTGTACTTTCATGTTAGGCTACTTAAGGTGTTTGGTAGCATGTTTTTTTTGTTTTCGCCCAACATATGAATGGTTCTTATCAAAGCGGGCTGTCGTGGTATTATATACTTTGCATTGTGACGGGTGATTTAGGTATGACTGATTTTACTTGTTTCAAGATATTATTTGTCGACATGTAAGATGTAGAGAGAGGACTGTAACTGTTAATATTCCAAGTAATCTAAAGGCTTGCTTACGACTTTCTCGCTGAGGAAGGTAATTGTCCTTATGGAATTTTTTTAGTTGTGAGAACTCTATTTAGGTTGACAGCCAATGATCCACCTATGCTATTAATAGCCTTTTTTAAGGCGTCTTTCTTTTCTCGAATGTGGCCTTCAGTTGATCGGATGAACCCAATGGTCTCTAGCAGGGCTTTGTCTTATTAACTGTGCAAACTGCCAAAACAATATGTTCACTTGAATCTTTTTGTTTAGCATGATTGTCCTTTTTTACAACACTCATAAAAACAAATACTTGAATGTACTGTCATAGCAGATAGTGAACTACTGAGTTGTTTTTTGGGACATAAAACAACGTCCTATAGTACTCGCACACTGGTTGCAAAGTTGTGACTCGGGACCAAACAGCGTGAGTCAAATGTCGCTTGCAGTACCTGATGTCTAATCCTTAGTCTATGGTTTGATTACCCAACTGAAATGACGATTGGTACATCACTTGTTGAATATTGTTCAGACATGCCTTTGGCTCATATGAACTAGCGAGGGGACTGTCTTCTATATTAGTTAAACCCCAAGTAGGTACCACAGTGCTAGTACTATCATTTGCATCTCAAAAACCATATCTTCATACCATAAAATCCAATGACACAGATTTAAATATCTTTGGTACAGGTATTGAACAGACTGTGCCAGGAATACTTCTTTAGAAGCATTCTGGACATTCACATAACAAGATAACTGTTGATAAAGATTTGGTGGCACCAAAGAAATAGGTGAATTAATTCACAATATGTAGCACTAAAATAGCACCAACCACCATTGGGGGAAATTAACAGAGGAGATAGAGAGAAGAAACAAATTTTTTAAAACCTTCTGATAGTCTACTCTTAAGCCTTAAATTGCCAGATTGGTAGTACCAATACTGTCCTTTCTGTACTACCATTTTATTAGTGTAAGGGGCTTAGCAAGAGTTTCTCAATATATCATATAGTTTACTTTCAAATAGTGATTTAAAGTTTATTTAGTATTTAAATTTTGATAATATCAAACTGCATATTTCTGTAAACTGTCATGTTGGCTCTCTTATTTGTATTTTAGTATCTAATAACAAATGTAAACTCATAATATCTAATAGATATTATTTATTATTGATGTATATGGTAAAATATTTTAGCTTTGTTTCTGAATATGGTATATAATTAATAATTTTAGAACAGTAATCATTGTTTGAATTTTATTGACAACTGATAAATTCAGTTGTCAATATAAAACAATTTAAATTTTTTTTCTATATTTTGTTTTTTCTATTTTTTTCTTTTTTCTATGTTTATCATTACTGCAAATATGTAATATCTAAGTTATGTACTATCTAGGAAACAAACAATCGAAAAATAATTCCCAATATTTTTATAAAAATATATTTATTTTTCTATCATAAATTCAAGAAAGTAATTAAACTTGTATATTTTGATTTTGAGACTTTATAAGGTACCCATTCAGTAACCAATCATAAAACAAACATTTTCACAAAAAAAAAAACATAAAATATTTGAGAAAATAAATCATGTATGTGCTCTATTTTGATGTTTACAATACATGACTCATGTGTTATTTAGAAGACTAAAATATACATTTAGAAGACTAAAATATACATTTAGAAGACTAAAATATACATCAGGGTTCTGGTGGCTTATTGATAAAGCACTCTCCACCCGAACACTATTTAGCTACAATCCTGTGTGTTTAATTCCAGTGGCGTAGGAAAACAGAATGGCGCATCCCCAAAGCATACTAGATTACGCTCCTGCTAACAAATGCAGTATTTCTCCCTCTTCTAAACCAGTTTTAACGTTCAATAGCCTACTTCCTCGCCAAGGTATATTTTTAAATCTAAATTTAAAGGTAATTTTTTATGTACCTACAATTATTGTAAAGGTAGTGCAATACATTTTCAAGTTTTATAGGTACTGTATGAGGTACAAGAGAATAGAAAACTTTAAACCTACAGTATTAAATATAAAGATGTATTAATTAATTATTAATAAGGTGAAGGAAGAGTATTTCAGTTGCAGTCAGAAAATGCAAAGCACATTTAATCATTTCATGTATAGTACAGTCCTGAAGTAGCTGTGATGCCTGAAAAAGTTTACATTTTTGAAGTTTCTCGTAAGTTCACAAAATACGACACAGTTTTATAATACATAATGATAAAAAGATTTAAAGTTTTGACATGGTGATATTGACAACATTTGTAATATTCTTGACCCCCCAGCCCCTCTCCCTTGACCTTCCAACCCCCTCCCCTCTTAACTGTGGGGATATTGTTTATGCCACTGATTTCCAAGATGGCATTTGAATTATACCTTCCCGCAGTGATGATTCAGCATCGTGAGTCAATTGAAAGCTATAATCAGTGATGTCAATTTAATGATTAGCTAAAAATACTGAATATAACTGACTTAACCCAAATACTTATTGATCCTTTCTGCTCTATATTCTAGGAAATGTTTTTTCTCAATATAAATTGCATTAAACAAAAGAAACAATGAACAATACTAAAGAACAATGATTTCATTATTAGGACCATTTTCTATGGAGTACACCCAAAATAGGTTATAAATAAGTTCCTGTTCTTTTAATTAAGTTCATCGCCCACAAGTTGTACACATTATAAATAGTAATTTCATAAGACATATACATCCTCTAAACTGTGACATGTACAGCTGACCAATCACATAATCAAACACAGAATGATAAAATCATTTTACTCACATCTATATTAGTAGTTTCAGCACCTATATTCTGGTCTTAATAGCACGATTATCAGATGAGAATACTGTTAGATTAAACCATGTACGTAAAATCCTCTTCAATAGGAGTCTAGTTTCCATCTTGTGAAAAGTTGCTTCCACCCTTCATATCGTAATCGCTATCTGGAATCTCGTCCGAAATGTAATAGTAGTCCTCTTCACTTTGCTCTTCAATAGCCGCCATATGTGAAGACGACTATTCAAAGTGCATGGATTGGGTGTAGATGTTGTATGCTGATTGCAAGATTGTAAATGGTTAATTGATATGCTGGTGACACTTTACCCCTCCACCATTAATTATTTAAGTTTAGGTCTGAATGAACATTCAAAACAGTAGTATCGTCTGCAAACATAATAATGGATGAGTCTGTTTTATTATTAACTAAGTAATTTTATACTAAAATGAATAAAATTGGCCCAGGACAGACCATTGTGGCACACCAAACTAAAGCTTAGAAAAATTTATTTCATCAACAGAAACCCATTAGTCATATAATTTTTAAAGATATGATGGCATAACTAATTCTAATATGTAATATTAAATTTTGTTACATATGTAGGAGATCTTGACAAAAAATATAAAACTAAGTTTAACATTAATAATTTAAGTAGCCTATACCAAAATTTACAATATGCATGCAGTTAAGATTTGCTGCTCAAGTGTTAGCACAACTAATAATAATAATAATAATCAACAGCACAGACAGTTACTTATGGTCAATATACTGCATCATTCAAGGAAGGGCTCGCAAAACTTAACTGATCACCGCAGATGCCATGTAGTAAAGAATCTCAACAAGTAGGCCTCTAAATTGTAATCGCTGCAACTGATATCCTTGCTCAGATCACAATCTGTGATACTTGCTCAGATTAACAAATTCACTACTCTCAAATTATGAGAGAATTTCTGTTTCAGACTTTCCAGTACACAAGTAGTAAAGATTCCCTCTTATAAACCAAATTGACATTTTGAAAAATCATTTTGGGAGCCGAAAATTGACCTAAGGTGATAGCTGCTTTAATGATCTTGCCTAACATAGGAACTAGAGATTGGACAGGCTTTTTTTCATTTTTTTACTAGTGCTCTATTATCACCAGCCCTTTATATACCCATGAACGGCTCTAGAAATTATCATATCTGGAAACTTGAGAAAATACTGTCCCATAATCTCTGTCACACAGAGATGGTTTTTTTCACTACTAACAACTATCAAAAAGCCGCAAGAAACAAGCAGAACACTAGCATTGTGTGACTGAATTTCTAGCAAGAAACACGAGAACAAGTTGGCATATCAAGCCGCTGGAAAATTAAAAATGTTAAATCTTCCTAGCGCTTGTAGAGACATTAGCAGGTACCGTGATCACTCAGCCAATGTTTCTGGCGGCATTTCAGCCCTATTTGACAGGGCACAGCTCATTCTAGCTTCAATTCGGCTTCAGTCAAGTATACACAGCTTGTTGTGTGTAGTTGACAGTATGCTTACTTATTATGTATTGTAGAGAATTTATTTCTTGCATTACCTCATAAAATATCTTATTTGAAGTTGAACGGTGAACAAATTATACAATTCCTTGATATATACAAGAAGCATACATATTTGTAGGATGTTTCATGTAAGTTACTTTCTAATTTAACATCAGGTCTAATACCAACAGACGACATTATAAACTCACGCACAATTCATACAATACTGACCATAACAGAAGATTAAAGACCTAGTTCTCCAGCATCATCTAACATGTTTTATAGCGTGCTCGAAAACACAACTGGTTCTAGATGCCAGAACTAGCAGCTGGATACCAGCTCCATATTGCAAGAGGCATGAGTAAAAGTAAACAACAAGGAATATCACTTATTACATACTTAATAATGATAGTTGAGAGGCCATACACATCTATGCTTCTTTACCACAGGGTTTCATCTTAGACATAATACCAAGCACACGTTCAATGGTAGCCTATGCTACACTGAAAGCCTAAGTTGAAAGGTTTAACGAAGATTTTAAGGGAAAAGTACTAATATCAGTGATTGAAATTACTTTGATATGTGAGCTGAATAAATTAAAATCAACGTGTATTAACATGGTACCAACTTACCATTTACATACTTTAGCCTATGAAATAATACACTATACCTAACCTCAAACGTCCCTATTTCTAGATCATTTATAATTAGCTGATTCCCGATCAAGTCAGATAAGACAATTATCACAATTTAAATTGCAATACTAACTAATGTGCCATAAATTATCAACGACGTACGAATGTAAACTTAGTTGTTACAGCAAAAGTTACGTCACACTTACAAACCAAATCCAAAATGGAGCAATAAAACTTTTTTGATATAATTTACTTACTAATAAGGCATTTTCATTTGTTCATGCAGACAGCACATACACATTTTGTTGATTTTTTTTTGGCAGAGAATAACCATTGAGTTTTCTCTATGTATAGTAAATTCAATAGTATAATCGTAAAACTTATTCTGCCGTTCTTTGTTTTTCTTTATTTTCTAAGCCCCAAAAATGCTCGGTATAAAATTAATTTCGATTTAAACTTATATCAATATTTTTTCAAGATGTGTGCTACGTCGCTCGCATTTTACTGTTCGATTCCATGTTATATCCAGTAATATGGTATTTTGCAGTTTTTTATTTATTGTTTAATGCTTTATTACTTGTTTTAACTATTTCTACGATACCTTTCATGATAGTGGTCAATCATTCTCAAATGTTTCAATCCATTCACGTTCAACTATCTTCCTTAGAAAGACGTGTTTCTACATTATGTTCAAAGCTAAGTGTAATATTTCGTTAAGCTTATATGCCTAAGTAACTGTATATTTCACTTGCTGGGTTAAATTTTATTAGTATCAACATTATATTCAGAAACTGAACGCTTACCGATATTTTTTAATTTAATGGTTTTGAAATTCTTTCCTATTTGTCAGCTAAAGATGGAAATTCAGTTTAGATTACATTTGCTGTAGTTGGAAGATGGTACTCTGTTCCTAAATATTTTTCCTTTTAAAACTCTTTCAGAATTTGGAAGGAACAGTATGTATTACCAACCACACTGGCGCCGACTTCATAAGAGTTGGTGGGGACCGAACCCCACCAATAATATTGTGCTTGCCCAAAATTATATTAAAACTGGATTAAATTCGTGAAATTCAACACGTTGTTTACAAAAACAACTTTACTAAACGCCAGTTAAACAAAACTATTACTACTTATGAGTACTAAATATAACTAACACGAAGCAACAAACCGCTTATATTAAACCGTCAAACCTAGGTATAAAAAGCTGGTGTATGCTAGTAGGTACCACTGAAGTACAGTTCAAAGCGCATAGGCCTACGTCGCTCTGCTCCTCCTCATCTAATTGCCGTCGCCGTGCCAGTCATCGCGCGGTTAAGTCTGGCTCAATTTTGAAGGTTCTGCAGCGTACACACACTATACAAAAGAAGTATTTAAAAAAGTTTTAATTGAAGTGTGTGACACTGCACTTACGTGTGTAAGGGAGAAATTTCAGTCGTCTGGATTGAATTTAGTTTCCGCAGTTGAAGAATAAAGTATTTCTTCTATGAAATCTGGTTCTAACGAGGTCAAGAGTATACAAGAATTCTTTTGTGGTGATCTGGACCATACCCGACTTCTCCAACACCTCCCCATGCTGAACGACGTTCCAAAACAACGAAATATTTCTCTCTCGTCAATTCATGATGTGAAGAAGTTTATTTTATAAGATAAAGGTGTAAAATATCTTCTACCTGAAGTGACCGGATGACTTTTGAGAACTGCAACGGCCGGTAACTTCCACTGCAACGGCTGGAAGGTCTTTCAGCAGTCTTCGACGACTCAAGAGCTACGTTCAACTATGGGACAAGAGAGACTCGACTACGTCGCAATTCTGAACTGTAATCAAGAAGTGCTTGATATATTAGACATTAGACCGCTAGTTAACGAGTTTGTAAACAGAAATAAAACCAGAAGCAAGCATTGTTTTGTTTTAGTCATTCTTAATAACACTCCTTTAGCTATGATCTATACGAATATAGTATTACCTATTTTTTAGTTGTCAATTTTTCTTTTACTTAATTTCTTCCTTAAACTTTAATTTTCTTGAACCTATAAGTGTAGATTTATTACAATTACGTCTGATACCACGAATTGTTATGTATGTAAAGTATATTTTATCTGACAGTGTTTGATTTTTCAGTGCATAGTAAACCAACAGAATGCTCATTTTGCTCAAACCTAAACCTACACAGCTAAAGGATCAAATTAATTAAAATTTCTTTAAATTATAATTAATTAGTATTAAATAAGTATTACCATACTCAATTACCTCTTGAAATATGTAATAATTGTTGTATTGTAATATCTTAAGATATAAAAAACATAACACTTTTCTAATCTTGTCAGTCTTGTTTTTTTGTAAAATCAATTTTTATTTTATTAAAAATAATTAATAAACCGTACAAAACTATAAAACGTAAAATAAATAGACAGTTGGTGTTTTTTACCATTACTTTTTAACGTGATTTATTAGTTTTCAGTAAAGCGTATCCTTTAATGCTTTAGCGTATGTTGTTTTAATCTTTGACTGAACATAAAAAGATACGAAATAGAAATTTATTTGCCAATTAATGCCTTTTATTAAATATTTAACCACATAAAAACCAATATTTAGATCACAATCCAAGAGCTTTAAGAAATATTTACAAAAACCATTCTTTGTAACGTAATTTACTTAGTTTTTAGTAAAGCGTATCTTTATGTTTATAAATCAAACTCTTCAATTGTAGAATATAAGTATGGTAAGCCTATGCCTAACTATGTTAAATTTTAACCGTTTTGAGAATAACAAGATTTGAACAAGAATTATGATTTTGGAAAACGTTTCAAGTAGAAATTCAATATTTTAGTAGACCCCCTATTTGATCAGTGAATAAATTGATTTCGCTGTAAAAAGTCTACTTTTCTAAACAAATATTACTTTGTTTTTTTTTGTAAATAAAAACTAATAAAAACTATAGTAAAATATTACTATTTTTTATAAAAACAAAATGACATAAAAAAATGTTAAGAAATAAAATACAGCAGCAAAACCGGTACTGACTGGAAAATTGACAATTGTTGAAAAGAATTGGCCTTTGGGCTCAACATACATTCAGACAGAGAAGGTCGGGCGTGTAGCCACCTGAGGAGACGGCAGACGGGAGGAAGGGGTAATTGGGGTTTCCGGTTGAAAATACTACGAAAACCTACTATACAGGAAATGATTCTTGGGACTATATTGCACTTCGTCCGGCGGATTAAACTTGACGTAGTTCCAACTTCTATCGCCAGTGTCGCATGACTTCTATATTTTCTTTCCCTTTAGAGCCCTCTTAAGTGAAACTTATGATTATTTTAAAAATATAATATAGTTTTGCAATTTTGTGATTTAAATTATTTCGCATCTCCCAACAACAAATAATTAGGGTAAACGAAACCATAAACGAGTTCGTCAAAATGTAATTGATAACACTTTTAATTTCATTCATGTTCAGAAGTGTTATTCCATACCTCCCAGACCCCCGGTATTGATGGGCCTCTCCAATATTTGCAAGAAGTCGGTGCCAGTGACCAACCAAATCTTGCACCTCAAGCGTTTCAAAAAGCCTTCGATGACAACCCAACTGGTGGTTATTTATTAATTTTATAGTGAAGAGAAATCCCTTTTAAAATACATTAAACCTTTGCTTTTGCCAATCTTTATACGCTTTATGAGAGATTTTTTAGAATTTCCAATTGATTTACTCAATCTAACCCATAGGAATGGAGAGCTATTAAGTTATTTATATATGGCAGCTCGAGGTTCTCGCTCTTGGCTTAAGTTGACACTATTGCTGCCCTTTAATACAACTCCACGCTCCGACTTGTTTTCAAATGTTGTATTTATAAAAGCTCTCATAAGAATACCAAGATCATTTTAGCGTGTATCTTTTAAGCATACATCCAAATAGCCATATCTTGTGAATTAACACATTAGCAGAATACCAAAATACAGTATATCTGGATGGATGAGAGAAATTTTTCAGTGCTTTGTTTGTCAGGGTGAATGGAACTTCCTGTCCATCCACCTACCTTACAAACACAACACGCTGTGACTGCATACATAAGCTAAACAAAGCAAAACACTACTTTAACCTGCAGACCGAATGTTAGTTATCTTCTTCCTCCTCTGGTTTGAAGATGACATGTGTGGTTTACCGAAATTGATCACCATAATATTTGTACATTATATACTTATATTATAATAAATTTTGTTGTGTGACGTTCACTTGTATTTCTACCATCGAATAATATGCTGATTAAAGAAATGTTATCTTTTTCGTTTAAGCTTTTCGAAAGAGTTGCTAAAAAAGATAGCACCACCTTATGGTATGATATAAATGTATCCCTCCTCACATTTCAAATTTCGACCGAAACAACCCCACACCTATTATCTTCAACAAACTGTGGAAGTAATTTTTCATGCATTTGAAAGAATGTAACTTTCCAAAAGCTTTCCTCTAAATATTCCAAACTTTTCATACAGTGGTAGTACGATTACCTATCTTACAAACTGAGCTTACTTGGCTATCCAATATCTTTGAGGTGAGTTCTAAACTCTTTTCATAAACAACAGAATCTTCATTGTTACCATCATTAATGGTTCAATACAGACTTGTCGTCATGTTACAGCAGGAGTTCTTACGCTCAGTTTTGGGCCCTCTGTTCTTGAACATTTTTAGGTATGTTCTTGAATACTGCTAACTCTACTAACTGCTTGTCCTGCTTTCGCATTGTATGCATTCGATACTACAGTAATGGTGACTAAAAGACTGAAGTGGAGGGTGGATGATACTGTAAGCTGGTTTCACAACTAGCGACAGTAATGAATAGAACTTATTAACATTTCTGATAGATTATTTTTTACAAAAAATATATGAAAACATACACAAAACATAATGTCTTTTTCCCCGCAGACTTACATGTGAGCACTCCAAGTTTAATGAAGTCCGGTATATTTATAAAATCTTCATAAGTGATCACTTGTAGAAATAAAACTTCAGAATTTAATAATCAATATTATGTCCTAATAATAACTAAAATCTTCAATTTAAAATGTACAAAAATGATTCTTCATCATTACTACTGATAGTTACAGATTTGAATGAACGCAAATTCGTCCAGCGTACAGCTATGCGATACATGTAGTATCTAAAATAATGAAGGCGTTTTTATGTTTATTACGACAACTAACAGATGTAACCTAACGAATTTATGTAGTACACATTTAAAATTAAACACAAACTAATATTTTACAGTTTTGTATATTTTATAAATGTAAAAAACATTTTATTTCGAAGTAAATGAAGCACTCTATGTGTATTTCAACTGTAAACCCTTGTTGTATATTTATGTGGAACTGAAATGTTCACGTAATGTTCCTTGATAAACACAGTAAGTTATTTTTAAGTAATATTATAATATTAAATTGTTATGCTAACATGACGTGTTCCTTAACATAGTAGACTACGGAGCTTTTTCACGACACGAAATAATAATATAGATATAAAAATGTTCAGGGGAAAAATAAGTAGTAAAACTGTACAAGGTTGATTTTGACAAATCAATTAAATAACAATCAGTGATTTGTTAAACAATGTATCAATTTAAAAAAGTGTTGCTATCTGTAAAAAAAATGCCTTACATAGAAAATATTTAATAAGGGCATCATTATCATGCGACTTAGTAGCCCGGTGTACCCGCT
This sequence comes from Stictocephala bisonia, assembly GCA_035578905.1. NCBI lineage: Eukaryota > Metazoa > Arthropoda > Insecta > Hemiptera > Membracidae > Stictocephala > Stictocephala bisonia. The sequence goes on from JAQJVL010000001.1 coordinate 9,342,395, forward strand.
ATGATACAGCCTGTAGAACGCCTGCGAACCAGAGTTAGGCAAGGCGAGTTCATTCAAGTCTGTAACTATCAGTAGATACCACGTGATTATACATATCAAATGGATGATACCGAATGACTGAGCTAACCATATGACCATAACGCAATAACGTGGTAAATAGGAAAATCAATTTGAAAAAGTCATAATTCCCTGTATGGCCCACAAATTGGCATTATTAGCTTATTATTTAATTTAAATATGATCTATTATAGGTACATATTTTGTATTACATGTCATACCGCGTATTTATATACAATGCCTACTGAAGGTTTCATGGATCATACAGATAGAAATGGTTTTCTTATCTGAAAATTAGAATTGGGGTAAAAGTACTTGCTCTCTTCTTATGTTTGTGTAATGTGTTATTACAATTTATGTAAAGACTAAATTAATTTTATTCTTTCATTATAGGGGATCAGTACGGATTATGAATCAGTAAGATAGCAAAGCTTTTTAAAATTAACCTGTAGTTTAAGATTTTGTTTTTGTGTCTTTGAACAATAAGCGAGAAAAAGATTTGTATGATTTATTTTTTATTGAATTATTTCACATACTTATTCATTTTTTAGTATAACTGTTTTTGTAAATTTTAGGATTTAAAATTTGATTCTTGTTGTTTTTGTTTTTTGTTGATTCTAAAAATTTTATTGAGTTATTTTGTTGTATATATAAGAGTCTAATGTTATATTTATCCCACTGTTTGATATGTTACTTATTTAATTTTTTTTAAAATTATTGTTATCTGATTTATTGTTATATTATTTTTGATTTAAGGAAGTTCCCAAAAAGTTTACTATAATACATATGTATAAATATATGTTTCACATATAATTGTAACACCCATAATTGTAAAGAAAATATTACAGTTTTTCTCTCAATTAGCCTTGATCTAGAGAGGCAAATATAAACTGCACGTATAAATTGTATTTTTTCGCAAGTAATAAATATATTTTAATAGAAAGTTAGTATTTTTAATATCACTGTTTGTAAAGATTTTTAATCATAGTTTTTTAATTTTTATGCAGGGAAAAATGGACGCAACACCTCGACCTTAGGAGCCAACAGGCCAGAAAGAGCCTGAGAGACTCGCTCCAAAACATCAAGACTCTCTTGAACCATTCCGGCCATCTTAGTTGTTTTAATTGTATTAGTCATTGTACATCGCTACCACAGAGCGCTATTTTTTGTATATTTCATTAACATCATTTAGTTTTTTCCTTATTTAAATACAAAATATTTTTCTTATTCTTATATTGTAAAATTTGTGTGTATATATTATTGGTACCCAACGATAAGCCATGTTGGCTTGTTGGGATCACATGTTATAAAACTTTTGTAAATAAATGAATTGAATTGAAAAAAAATGTCCAGTTCCTCAGCCTAGTTTATGAGTACAGATATCACTGTACGTTTATAGTCGGGTGGGAGGGTCAACTATGTGTATGATTGGGTGGATGGCTCAATATCATACATGTATGGGTGCGTAAGTGGGTATGATATGTTAACAGAAATGTGATTAACATAGACTGAATATAAGGAAAACTCCTATCCAGTCTAAAAGAAAATGACAAAATCAACCTAAAGTAAATGTGAGACCTCCTTGAATTTTCAGTTTAGTCGACACTTTTAGTCGCAGTATTGATTTTTCTTGTCTTCTTACTTTGTCTAATTGTCTATAAAAACATTTTGTTACCATTGTTCTCATTCACATACCATGTTTACTTGTGTTCTGTTCAAATTACAAGATAAACAATACAGTACAAGTGAACGTAACACAACAAAAATATATTACAATATAAGCACAAATGCACGAATACACTACAATACAAGTACAAAATGCACAAATATATCAAAATACAAGCATAAAATGCACAAATATATCACAATACAAGCATAAAATGCACAAATATAGCACAATACAAGCACAAAGCGTATTGTTTGACGTTCACTTATACTGTATATGTACCAACACGTATTATGCCAATTAAAAAACTAAGATAAACAAGCCAACAAAAAAAGGCACAACTTTTAAAACACTAAATTGAACTGGGTGTGGTTTTAAAGCCTTATCAGCGGGAACCCCTACACGTTTCACGTGTCAATCCCGTAAGTCACTACGCTCGTGTCACCTGAGCCTTTGGTCTCGATAATGCTGGCTGCTAATAAGTCTCACTCGCTGCGCTCGTGACATATCAGCATCTAGCTTTGAGTTGTAGCTCAACTGAACTATGGGACTATAAAAAGCAACAGAAAAAATATTTATTATTGTTTTTTAGTTTTTTCACGATCTACATTTTTTAAATGTTGTTCTTATGATGTAAAAGGCAATTACTAGTGGATTTCGAAAAGTTCTTTCTTAGTCCACTTCTATGAAACAAAATCTGCATTTCCAATTCAAAAAATGAGGTCATTTTAAATACTCACTAAAAATAGGCAGTTTTTACACCAGCGTAACCTTTATAAACAGTTGTTATATGTATTAATAAAAATACTGTGGTGATAGAAAATCGTTTGATTTTAAGGGCCAATGGGGTGGAGCCCAGGTAATTTGTTACATTTCTGATATTTTACACATCACCCTTGGTCTTAAAGCTATAAAATGAATCTAATCAGCCTAATTGGTCGAGAAATGTCGTTGAGACCGATTTGCTCGTGCAATTAAATATAGGCCTACAGTATATATATTTACATATGGTGGAGTATATAAATTTAATACTTTTTTCGTTTGTTTTTAAAACGAAGTTTGCTGTATATTGTAAGTTTGGACCTGCTGCAATGTAAAAATAAAGTTCAAGGCAGTTCTGTACTAATAAGGCAAAATATGAACGATCTGACAATAAATTATACTGACATTAGTATCCGAGCCAGTCAGACTGTTGGCGGTCTCGTTTTTTTCTTTTTTTTTTCATTAGTTAATGGATTGATATGGTTTTGTCTAATTTCACAACTTTCATTCTGAGAGGTATAGCTGCGTGAAAAAGTTTGTAAAAACAAACCAATTCTGAGTTAAACACGTTTATTTTTATAAACGTGTTAACTCAGACTTGTTAAAACATACACGATAAATATACACGATCTTTCTGGTAGAGGTTAATGTTTTCAATCACAAGTAAATCATCATACATTTTATAGTATTTATTTACGCATTTCTTAAAACAATTTTGTTTTTAAAATCATTTAATCAATTTACTAAGAGCATTTAGTTCATTTATGAATCAATTGAAATTCAATATGTAAACTTTAGTGGTCATCTAAATTTTGATTAAAATAATTTTGGTCAATTAGTCATGACACAAGCATTTGTAATTGTATGGTCATAATGTTATTGATGAGATTTTGTCCAACCTCACAAGGCAGGTGCCCGATTTTACCTGTGTTAAAAGGTAGGTACCTGATTTTGCCCACTGTAACCACAAATCTGTAGGTACCTTGTTTTAACCAATGTAATCCTGGATCTGTGGTTTCAAATCATATGGACCACTTCTTTATTCTGGTAAAATTATGGTATCTCGGGTGTTTCTCTTTTTTTTCTTTTTTTTTCAAGTGGTGTACCACATCTGCAATTTTTAGGACTACACATTTTAAGGAAATTGTTCAATTATAATACTTTGAATTAAGTTTAATAGCAGATAACTTGGGAACTATACAACAATTATTTTTATCCTAAGATACTCTCTAATTGTTGCAAGAAATGCCAGCCACCATCCCCTCCTTCCAGTCAGCCACCCATCCATCACTTCTCGCCCTTGTCTTCGTTAATGTTTTGGGTCGCAGTTATTACATAAAATCAACAAATATCAAAGGATTAATTAATTTGAAACTCGTTGTAAATTAATTTTGCCGAAGTGTTCGCGGAAGACGCAGGCTATCTCTCAAACTCTCAACTCCCAACTCTCAACCCCCTCTCTCTATGGCCCTCGTTTGTCCCAACCATCACCTGTCCCAACTTCATCGTCACATCAAATTTACACTATAAACTTCTGCTTTTGCTCAAGTTATACTTCTTTATAGCAAAACCATAATTTAACTTCTCTCCAAAAGAACCTCTTGCAAAAGTATTGGACTAAATTTATAATTTTGACACATTATTATCCCAATACATGACGACAAATACCTTATAAACACTTAATTATAATATATACCATTAGAACCAATAGTTTATACGTTCTAAAGCTCTGATCCAAAGGTTATGAATAAAGCAAGAAATTTAAACTATTTTTTTAAGATTGAAAATTTGTGAACTAAATTGTTTTATTTCTATTACTAAAGCTGATACATATCAATTAAAACATCATGGCCCAGGTTTGAGGTGTTGAGGTGTGGTTCTGTGATACGGTTCAGGATTGGTATGTGGTTCTTTGGTATGGCACAGGATAGAGGTGTCGTCCTGTATGGCCCGGGATGGAGGGGTGGTCCAGTATTATGGTCTAGGATGGATTGGTGGTCCTATATCATTGTTCATGATAGAGTTGTCATCTTACACGGTCCATGGTGGTCCAGTTTAATGGTCTAGGATGGTGGTCCTGTATAGTGGCCCAAGATTGATTGGTGGTCCTTTATTATGGCCCTTGGAAGTGGTGTCATCCTGTATGGTCTATGAAGGAGGTGTGGTCCGTTATGGCCCATGATGGAGGTTGAACGTTTTTATGGCCTAGGGTTGAAGTGTCGTTCTGTATGTCACATGATTGAATGGTGGTCCTATATTATGGCTCTTGAATGAGGTATCATCCTGTATGGTCCGGGTCGGATTGGTGGTCCTATATTATGGCTCTTGAAAGAGGTGTCATCCTGTATGGTTCGGGTCGGATTGGTGGTGCTATACTATGACCCTTGAAAGAGGTGTCATCCTGTATGCTCCGGGTTGGATTGGTGGTCCTATATTATGACCCTTGAAAGAGGTGTCATTCTGTATGGTCCGGATCGGATTGGTCGTTCTATATTATGACCCTTCAAAGAAGTGTCATCCTGTATGGTCCGGGTCGGATTGTTGGTCCTATATTATGGCTCTTGAAAGAGGTGTCATCCTGTATGGTCCGGGTCGGATTGGTGGTCCTATATTATGGCTCTTGAAAGAGGTGTCATCCTGTACGGGTCGGATTGGTGGTCTTATATTATGGCTCTTGAAAGAGGTGTCATCCTGTATGGTCCGGGTCGGATTGGTGGTCCTATATTATGGCTCTTGAAAGAGGTGTCATCCTGTATGGTTCGGGTCGGATTGGTGGTCCTATATTATGGCTCTTGAAAGAGGTGTCATCCTGTATGGTTCGGGTCGGATTGGTGGTCCTATATTATGGCTCTTGAAAGAGGTGTCATCCTGTATGGTTCGAGTCGGATTGGTGGTGCTATATTATGACCCTTGAAAGAGGTGTCATCCTGTATGCTCCGGGTCGGATTGTGGTCCTATATTATGGCTCTTGAAAGAGGTGTCATCCTGTACGGGTCGGATTGGTGGTCCTATATTATGGCTCTTGAAAGAGGTGTCATCCTGTATGGTCCGGGTCGGATTGGTGGTCCTATATTATGGCTCTTGAAAGAGGTGTCATCCTGTATGGTTCGGGTCGGATTGGTGGTCCTATATTATGACTCTTGAAAGAGGTGTCATCCTGTATGGTTCGGGTCGGATTGGTGGTCCTATATTATGGCTCTTGAAAGAGGTGTCATCCTGTATGGTTCGAGTCGGATTGGTGGTGCTATATTATGACCCTTGAAAGAGGTGTCATCCTGTATGGTCCGGGTCGGATTGTGGTCCTATATTATGGCTCTTGAAAGAGGTGTCATCCTGTATGGTCCGGGTCGGATTGGTGGTCCTATATTATGGCTCTTGAAAGAGGTGTCATCCTGTATGGTCCGGGTCGGATTGGTGGTCCTATATTATGGCTCTTGAAAGAGGGTATCATCCTGTATGGTCCGGGTCGGATTGGTGGTCCTATATTATGACCCTTGAAAGAGGTGTCATCCTGTATGGTTCGGGTCGGATTGGTGGTCCTATATTATGGCTCTTGAAAGAGGTGTCATCCTGTATGGTTCGGGTCGGATTGGTGGTCCTATATTATGGCTCTTGATAGTCATCCTGTACCGTATATAAAGAAGATGTCCGGTATGGCCAATGATGGACGTTGTTTTGTACTTTACTATTAATTTATTGCATTAATGAGAAGTAGAGGGTTAGTCAATCAATTTTTATTTGACATATATTCCATATACATACATATCTCTTGGGTCACGGTACATGTGGGCCAGGCATCAATACCTAGTTACGGCCTCTCAGCCGAAAGGCTTATTGTGCGTCATTCTTTACAGGACTTCAAACCTCATCCAATCCAACATCCTTAGAGAACCTTGAGATTGCCTTGACGAGATTTTCCTGTGCTATACCTTCTGATACGCCGCCCAAGGTGATAGCCCGCTTCCTAGCTAGGGCCGGGCAGTTGAAGAGGATGTGCCGTCCAGACTCCTCCTTCTCCCCACATTTCCTACTCAAGAGAATGGGGGTTGGAAACCCCATCTTGTTCATATGTGCCCTAAATGTCCAGTGTCCAGTTATAAAAACCAACCACCATTCGGGGTTCTTATCTTGCAAGACAAATAGCTTCAACCGTGTTAGAGTACGATGGCCCAACAGGACCTCCTTTGCTTACCTGTTACCTGGCGTTGCCTCCCAGGTCTCCTGGTGCTTGCCAGTGATCCATGTAGAGGCAACCCTCTTGATGAGACTGTAAGCAACCCCGCATGCCTCTGGGCCAATGAGAGGTTCCTCAGTGCCTCTCTTGGCACAGTGGTTTACCCTCTCGTTTTCCAGTACCCCCGTGTGACCTGGCACCCATGATAGGATTACTCTATTGGACGCGCCAGCGTTTTAAGATCTCAGAAACAGTCCCAAACTAGACTCGAGGTGAAGTCGAAAGACGCAAGTGATCTTAGTGCCGCTTGGCTGTCTGAGTTCAGATAGATTGTTTCAAGGGAGGCTTAGTGTGTTGTGGTGCATATCTGGCCATATGGAATTGAAGGGGTAACAAGACTTGAGGGGCGGTTTGTGTTTTGAGAGGTTTGAGCATGTCTTGATCCAAGGGGTCTAATCTCATAAAGCTGATATGGCTTTGGGTCAACGATGCCATAGAGAAAAAGGAACGTTTGTTGTTGTCTTATGACCGTAGTGAATTCCACACACTAACCTGACACATATTTAGCGCACTATTGAATGCGACCTCTGTTTATTTCTTCTCTATGGTAGGGTGAATAACACTGAACACACATCCTGTAAAAGACTGTCCTTATAGTTAATCTGATTAATTTCTCCTTGCAACAACAGTTCTCCTTTACCGGCAGTGTTCCAAACTTTACCTGACCCAGTGTGACAGAGCACGCAACAGTACAGTCACAGAGGAAAAAGAAACAGAGATCGCTCTCTAATGGACACAGATACACCTAAGTGGCAGTTATAGATATATTACAACCAATGTACATTTTTATACAACTGTAGTAATATTTACTACATTTATCCTTGAGGATTTTGGGAGAATGAGGAAGGGACTGACCAGGTCTGGACAAGCCATCACGTGGCAAACTGGAGAAATAACTACTCGACACACATACAGCGCACTATTAAATGCGACCTCTGTTTTTTATGACGATGCCTTACTACAGAGTAGATTGTGCATTTTTATTAATTAGAAGATATAAAAAATATACAGTTGAGTTTGTGAGGTATAGTAAACATTTTTTACTAATACTGTGTGTCTTATTGTGTCAACATCCCTCCCCTTTCCCCCCTTGGATTATAAGGGACCTTCGCCTCTTATCTGCCGGTCATAAATAATAAGGCGGAATATTTTAGTTTCTTGATCAAATTTGATCGATTGCAACTGTCAACACTCGAGCGTATCTCGTATTTGAATGTTCGATCCACGGTGTATTCCTACGTCTTTGGTGAAAGGAGACAATCGTCAGAATTTATTCTCGCTGTTAACAAGTCAAACGGTGGCTCCGACAGATGGTAGAAAAAACAAAACATTACGTAAGAATTTGACTTCATTGCCTAATCTGTAGTTAAGTTTTATGACCTTACTCTGGTAATGGCAACCTTTTGATAATAATCCTCAATAAAAATATTCATTTTAGAGAAACCGGATATTTTTGTAATATGTATGTGAGTCAAAGAGAAAAAATCCCGTGAAGATAAACATCATTCATAGAGTAAAACAAAAATGTCAACAAATCGTCAAAGGTATAATGTTCCTGATATGACATCTTGGTTAGGGTTAGTTAATTTTATGTCCTTATAGAAAATTTGCTAAGACTGCTGACACTTATAAAAAAAATCTAAGAAATAACCAATTTACATTGCAAGAAGCCAATGGCGTGCTGACTTCTGTCGTGCTAAGTAATGCAGCACTTAACTGTATTGCAGCACATGTAAGTTATTGTAGTTATCAGTAACTCCATGTAGTTACTGATGACTAAATATAGATACTGTTAACAGTAAGGTCAGTACTGGAATTTTTATATTAAATGTTTTTCAAAATGTTATGATACTAGTGCCTTTTTTACAGCTTATTTTGGCATAATATACCCACTTTTGACTTGTGCAGTCACGATTTGGGACCATAAGAGTAAGTCAACGAACAAACAACCTTTATTTTTATTTTACAACAAAAATAACAGTTGTACGAACAAACTTTATTTTTATGCTATATAAGTGAGTTGTAAGAGCAATATTTAAAAAATCTAGTTGGACATCTTGCAGACAAATTTTTAAATGCAGTAATATATTACATTTTCGAGCTCTTTATATATACATATATATACTGTTGTGTTTTTGTTCTTAGAAATCGCCCTCTTTTTATCACCAATTTTTCATCATTTAATTTTCCCTCAAACAATCATCTTAAAGCACCCCCTTATAAAACTAAAATTTTCAACACCATCTTTCTTATCATAGTATTCTTAATGCTCTTCCGGACCAAATTACGGGGATTCGATTCCAGACTTTTTTCCAGAAAGGCAACATTTCTTCTACGTGAGAGTTGCCCTTACAGTGTCGGGGAGTTTCTTTCCGACAATATTTCAATACAGTATGTAAGACAACTAGGATAAGATTTTTTGGATTTTTAGGATAAGATATTTGGTTCACTAATTTCATTTCTATTAAATTATTTTTGTTCATTGACGTAGACCAATTACGATAGCTTGTAATTTTTTTGAATCCAAACAAATACAACAAAAATTATAAAACCCGTTCTCAAGCAATAAAAAATCAAAAGTGATATTTTATGAATAAGGAAATGATTGTTGCAAAAACATACGATCTAGAGCAGCTTTGTAACAGCTGACTTAACGTTTAGTAGTCAGCTGTTAACCTATATGTCACAATAACTGTTACATAACTTTATATTTTTTTTAAATTGCCCTACAATTAAAACAAAATACTTAGCAATTCTGATAAGAAACTAAACAATCATTCTGATTTGGGAATTTTCTTTTGTAAACAAGGATAGAAAGTAGATTTTTACTTCTCAAATGAGATGTAATCATATGTTCCAATGTTCTATTGCTGATATATAACACGATAGGCAAAAACTTTGACATTAGCTCGTTTGAAGTATTTTAGTACATTTATTGAAAAATGTTTGTTTGTATAGATATACATTTTAAATGACCACAATATTTATAAGGAAATAGGTTTTCGCTTACAATTTATTTAAAAAAATAAAACCTACAAGGACAATTATTTATCCAAAATATGGTTGGATTTTGTCGATACATTTAAAAGCTATGCTTTTTACGTAAAAGTTGCAGACAAACGTAATGAAAAGAGGTTATGTCACGTTTTACGTTTATTTTTACCCAAGGACCAATTTGTAACATGAATTTGGACTTTTATTGAATACTATGCTACTTTTATGTAAATAAGTCGTATTCATTACATTCATAAAACTCAACCATTAATAACTTTTATTTTTTTTATTTCCAATTAACTGTAACAGTGTATATAAATATAATTTTTAAAACTAAAATAATATAATTGTTTATTCAATAATTGTTAGGTTTAATAGAGGACTCTGTAGTCCAAACCTTGTCATTTTTATTGTATATGTATACAAAAATTACAATAAAACAATTTTAATTTAATTTAATTTCACACTCTATGCGTTTTTTAACACAACACCAAACAGAAAATTTGTATTAGGAATTATAGAAAATTATAGTCAAAATGGACTTCATAATTAAATAAATACCAGAACAACTTATTTTTACTATTGCAATATTTTATATTTCTCAAAGAGTTGACTGTGAATTCTGAATATTGTTAAATATTTCATATTTATTATTTACATTCATGATATAGAAAGTTATTGCTGAGCAAATGTTTTTTAGTTGAGCTTTGGGACCTATTGATTACGTGGAGTCTGCAGTTAGATTCTCGCAACTCGAGTATCCATCTCTTCATAATACCAACTCGAGGACACCAGTGGTAATAAGTGTTTATAATCTCTCAGCAGCCATAACTTTGTGAAAGACTGCAGGTATATTCTCGCAACTCGAGCATACCTTCATGGTGCCCCAGGATTGATTGTCGCAACTCGAGCACACCCGTGGTAATAAGTGTCTATAATCTCTCAGCAGTCATAACTTTGTGAAAGACTGCAGGTATATTCTCGCAACTCGAGCATACCTTCATGGTGCCCCAGGATTGATTGTCGCAACTCGAGCATACCCGTGGTAATAAGTGTCTATAATCTCTCAGCAGTCATAACTTTGTGAAAGACTGCAGGTATATTCTCGCAACTCGAGCATACCTTCATGGTACCCCAGGAGTGATTGTCGTGACTCGAGCACACCCGTGGTAATAAGTGTTTATAATCTCTTAGCAGCCATAACTTTGTGAAAGACTGCAGGTATATTCTCGCAACTCGAGCATACCTTCATGGTACCGATTGTCGCGACTCGAGGACACCCGTGGTAATAAGTGTCTATAATCCCTCAGCAGTCATAACTTTGTGAAAGACTGCAGGTATATTCTCGCAACTCGAGCATACCTTCATGGTGCCCCAGGAATGATTGTCGCGACTCGAGCACACCCGTGGTAATAAGTGTCTATAATCTCTCAGCAGCCATAACTTTGTGAAAGACTGCAGATATATTCTCGCAACTCGAGCATACCTTCATGGTACCCCAGGAATGATTGTCGCGACTCGAGCACACCTATGGTAGTAAGTGTGTAATCTCTCAACAGCCATAAGTTTGTGATTGACCTTAACTTAGCGTGTTGAAGATATTTAGTTATTCGTCTTATCAGTAGATTTATAGTAATGCCTGATAAATCGGTTGTTGGAGTGTTCGTGTAAATAGCTTTCGGAATTGAATTAAGTCAGTGTGCGTGACTGGGCGATGGGTGATGGGGTATCGACTGGTATCGATACGTCTGTGAGAGAGTCCGTCAGTCAACGAGGCGTTCCAGGAATGTGTCTTCTTGATGGCCAACATCCCGATGTCCACTCCAGACATCGATCAGAGGACCTTCGCTAATCTCGCCCCTTGGACGTGATTGCAGACCGAGGAGGTAGTTCTCCACATGTGGAAGTGGAAGAACAGTATTTTAGGACATCTAGTGTTGTTATATAACTTTTGTCTTTCGTTTATTTTCTTTTTATTTCTTAACACACAAAAGTACAGTATTAATCAAATGATATATTAACAATGATTTATTTTCCTAAAAAAAAAAAAAACAACAACAAAAATTGTTTTAAAAGCTTTACAAGTGGTATAATGAGCTACAAGTGATGATAGTTTTAAAACAAAATGAAAAACTAACTTTTTTAACATAATATGAGCTGTGCCTCTGAATAGCCTGTTTAAAAAATGACTAACACACTGATACTCAGTTAGAAAGAGTTAGTAACAAAACTACACCTTTTTATCATGCAAACTGGCCACCAAAACTCAAGAGTTTCGTTGAACTTTTTGATGGACAAGCAGAAGTATTATTCATCCGTGTATTAATACACTATTAATCTATCAAACACCTAGAAAACTATAAAAAATAATGAGAAAAAGTTAAAATAACATTACAAAATACTGTTACGGGGATAAAAAAAGAAGTATCAGCGAGCCATGAGTTGAGCCCTGAACTATGTCCTATATTCCCGCATGAAGGCGTCAACTGTTCAAGCGGCCGCCTCCTGGATAGCAATTAAAAACTTGTTCATTACTTTACAAATATTTATTTTATTAAACTTTTTATTCTTAGATAGCTTTATTTATTTTCTATTGTATATAATGCAATAAAACATTCTTATTTATGTTAAATTTTCCTATATGTATACATTTTATGTATATAACATAACGCTCGATTGGGATCACTAACTCACTATACCCAGTTATAAGTGTCGTAAAATTTTAAAATTTGGACTGTATCTAACCATGTAGACCCTAGGAATATTAAAACAGTTGCATATATTTAATTTTTGGGGGTAGTTTTGAGGAGGTTGAAAATATTAAATTTCCCATGCTCTATTTTACACAGTCATTTAGATATCAAAAATAATTGTTAGGTACACATATTGCATACTGATATTTACAGAAAGAAAATTGGATTAAAAAAGTACAAAAAGACGTAGGCCTATGTATTGTGCAATGATGAATTTACAATAGAGTTTGTACAAAACCGTCATGTTAATTAATTGAAAATGCGTGATTTTCGACATGCTAGAATTTTTTTATTTTTGGGTCAGGTAGGTTTGATCAGCGTAAAAAAAGATTCCTAATCAACTAAATCAATTAACAAAACAATCCGAAAATGTCTACATATCGTTTTTTGTTCACAGTAGGGCTTAAAATTTTAAACTGCAATTTAGCACCTGGAATTTATTTTTACATATATATATATATAATAGAGTGAAAGTAGTATAAGATTTCCAAATTTAAAGTCAGTTTATATCTGTTACAGATATTGTCCATCTAATATCTAAAACTTGCCAGGGCAATTAAGGATATAGCTTTACGTGTAGTCCAAACCACGTAGTCTTGGACTGATTTTAAGCTAACTGACAAGCTTGACACTCAGTTTTCTTCTCTACACAACATTTTAACCTTGACTATCACCTAACATGGACACCCCAGACCTCTCTAGTAGTGTACACGTAAATGGTAATCATGGAGCGGACGCCGTGTCGGTATGAAGATGACTGAGCATAGAATTCGTCGCCTTCAATGTCCACAACACTTTGTCCCCAAGTAGCTGGGTTACGTATATTTGGAACTGTATTATCTACTTAAATAAGAAGGTATTTATTGAAATGTTCTCAAAGCGAAGAAAGTGAAGAACACATCAAACATGTACAGAGGTATACATCCACCCAAACACTCACCCATACACGTAAATTGGTATAGATCTGCGCCACTAGTGTCGACAGTAACTTTACCACGTAGTTTGCGAGTTCCATATCACTGACTGTTTCTTACATTTTGTTCCAGATGAAGGGATTTTAAAGTGGTTATAGCTATATAATATTATTTCATGTTTATATAGTTTACGTAAAGATCAACTGGCCAATCTTGTGTACATTGCCACATTTCCTGGATACCTTAGTATTAATTTGTTACTTTATAAAATCTGCTAATTGAATGTTGTTCCAAGTATTTTAAAAATCGACCAGCCATATTGCTTTGTTTGGTCCAAGCGTCCTTTTAAACGTTTTTTAGAAAACTCAAAACTGCTCAATTTTAAGGCGTGTTTAGATCGTTGACATCAGAACTGAACCTTTGACTAGCATTGACCGGTTCAAAAACCCCGGTGATTGTTGTAAGAAGTGGAGTGGCTGGCCTGGAACTGGATTGTTTTGGGTGAAATATTCCCCTTGTCCAATCGGCGGCAGCGGTGCGGGCAGCTTGAAGGGTCATTTGTCCAGAGAAACCTGGAGTCGCGAACCTTCTTAGAGAAAGGAAATAGAGCGTCTGGACCGCTTGACGAAGCGAAGTACACCAAGCAAGTCGTCACCGACCAGTCATGAGGATAACGGCCCTTGCTCTCTACAAAAGTGCTGCAGAAGTTATTTCAAATAGATGTTAACTTTATAATTCCTTCCTTCAAACACTATTGAGAGATTGATTCATTCTCAACAAGCAAACGACTCATAAATGAGTTGAACGTAGATGTTACTTTACAATTCAATCACATTCTGTACTGGTGTCCCTAGAAACATAAACTAATTTAAATGTTGGTGGTGGTTGAAGAGTTGAAGGTTGAAGAGTGGTAATGCTTGATTGAGGGATTAATGGACACAAGTAGTTAAATAGCGTGTGGTCATCGAGTCTTCGTAATATTTTAGACACATTACAAGTAGGTTTGTTTTGCTAGTTTTTAGAATTTACGTCTTATCACAAATAAGAAAGAAACAGAGGTCGCATCGAATAATGCGCTGAACGTGTGTCGAGTAGTAATTTCTCCTGTTTCTCATGCGGATAGCAGGGCCAGCACGTTGTAAGTCCCTCTCTTTATTCCCCCAAAGTCTTCAAGGATTGAGTCTTAAATGAGATATTCAACATTACATATATTGACCATATGTACATACATGGAACATACTAACACGTTTATATACGTGATCATTTGCATACATGTACAGTACATGTGGTACACTAACTAACGTACAAACATTACTATTTAGATATACATTAGATATACTAACCTATGTATATACGTTAGTTTTTTGTATATATATGGTAAATACTAACTCACGTATAAACGTAACCATTAAGATATACATTAGATATACTAACCTAAGTATATACGTTAGATTGTTGTATATATATATATATGTGTGTGTGTGTGTGTGTGTGTGTGTGTGTGTGTGTGTGTGTGTGTGTGTGTGTGTGTGTGTGTGTGTGTGTGTGTGTGTGTGTGTGTGTGTGTGTGTGTGTGTGTGTGTGTGTGTGTGTGTGTGTGTGTGTGTGTGTGTGTGTGTGTGTGTGTGTGTGTGTGTGTGTGTGTGTGTGTGTGTGTGTGTGTGTGTGTGTGTGTGTGTGTGTGTGTGTGTGTGTGTGTGTGTGTGTGTGTGTGTGTGTGTGTGTGTGTGTGTGTGTGTGTGTGTGTGTGTGTGTGTGTGTGTGTGTGTGTGTGTGTGTGTGTGTGTGTGTGTGTGTGTGTGTGTGTGTGTGTGTGTGTGTGTGTGTGTGTGTGTGTGTGTGTGTGTGTGTGTGTGTGTGTGTGTGTGTGTGTGTGTGTGTGTGTGTGTGTGTGTGTGTGTGTGTGTGTGTGTGTGTGTGTGTGTGTGTGTGTGTGTGTGTGTGTGTGTGTGTGTGTGTGTGTGTGTGTGTGTGTGTGTGTGTGTGTGTGTGTGTGTGTGTGTGTGTGTGTGTGTGTGTGTGTGTGTGTGTGTGTGTGTGTGTGTGTGTGTGTGTGTGTGTGTGTGTGTGTGTGTGTGTGTGTGTGTGTGTGTGTGTGTGTGTGTGTGTGTGTGTGTGTGTGTGTGTGTGTGTGTGTGTGTGTGTGTGTGTGTGTGTGTGTGTGTGTGTGTGTGTGTGTGTGTGTGTGTGTGTGTGTGTGTGTGTGTGTGTGTGTGTGTGTGTGTGTGTGTGTGTGTGTGTGTGTGTGTGTGTGTGTGTGTGTGTGTGTGTGTGTGTGTGTGTGTGTGTGTGTGTGTGTGTGTGTGTGTGTGTGTGTGTGTGTGTGTGTGTGTGTGTGTGTGTGTGTGTGTGTGTGTGTGTGTGTGTGTGTGTGTGTGTGTGTGTGTGTGTGTGTGTGTGTGTGTGTGTGTGTGTGTGTGTGTGTGTGTGTGTGTGTGTGTGTGTGTGTGTGTGTGTGTGTGTGTGTGTGTGTGTGTGTGTGTGTGTGTGTGTGTGTGTGTGTGTGTGTGTGTGTGTGTGTGTGTGTGTGTGTGTGTGTGTGTGTGTGTGTGTGTGTGTGTGTGTGTGTGTGTGTGTGTGTGTGTGTGTGTGTGTGTGTGTGTGTGTGTGTGTGTGTGTGTGTGTGTGTGTGTGTGTGTGTGTGTGTGTGTGTGTGTGTGTGTGTGTGTGTGTGTGTGTGTGTGTGTGTGTGTGTGTGTGTGTGTGTGTGTGTGTGTGTGTGTGTGTGTGTGTGTGTGTGTGTGTGTGTGTGTGTGTGTGTGTGTGTGTGTGTGTGTGTGTGTGTGTGTGTGTGTGTGTGTGTGTGTGTGTGTGTGTGTGTGTGTGTGTGTGTGTGTGTGTGTGTGTGTGTGTGTGTGTGTGTGTGTGTGTGTGTGTGTGTGTGTGTGTGTGTGTGTGTGTGTGTGTGTGTGTGTGTGTGTGTGTGTGTGTGTGTGTGTGTGTGTGTGTGTGTGTGTGTGTGTGTGTGTGTGTGTGTGTGTGTGTGTGTGTGTGTGTGTGTGTGTGTGTGTGTGTGTGTGTGTGTGTGTGTGTGTGTGTGTGTGTGTGTGTGTGTGTGTGTGTGTGTGTGTGTGTGTGTGTGTGTGTGTGTGTGTGTGTGTGTGTGTGTGTGTGTGTGTGTGTGTGTGTGTGTGTGTGTGTGTGTGTGTGTGTGTGTGTGTGTGTGTGTGTGTGTGTGTGTGTGTGTGTGTGTGTGTGTGTGTGTGTGTGTGTGTGTGTGTGTGTGTGTGTGTGTGTGTGTGTGTGTGTGTGTGTGTGTGTGTGTGTGTGTGTGTGTGTGTGTGTGTGTGTGGTGTGTGTGTGTGTGTGTGTGTGTGTGTGTGTGTGTGTGTGTGTGTGTGTGTGTGTGTGTGTGTGTGTGTGTGTGTGTGTGTGTGTGTGTGTGTGTGTGTGTGTGTGTGTGTGTGTGTGTGTGTGTGTGTGTGTGTGTGTGTGTGTGTGTGTGTGTGTGTGTGTGTGTGTGTGTGTGTGTGTGTGTGTGTGTGTGTGTGTGTGTGTGTGTGTGTGTGTGTGTGTGTGTGTGTGTGTGTGTGTGTGTGTGTGTGTGTGTGTGTGTGTGTGTGTGTGTGTGTGTGTGTGTGTGTGTGTGTGTGTGTGTGTGTGTGTGTGTGTGTGTGTGTGTGTGTGTGTGTGTGTGTGTGTGTGTGTGTGTGTGTGTGTGTGTGTGTGTGTGTGTGTGTGTGTGTGTGTGTGTGTGTGTGTGTGTGTGTGTGTGTGTGTGTGTGTGTGTGTGTGTGTGTGTGTGTGTGTGTGTGTGTGTGTGTGTGTGTGTGTGTGTGTGTGTGTGTGTGTGTGTGTGTGTGTGTGTGTGTGTGTGTGTGTGTGTGTGTGTGTGTGTGTGTGTGTGTGTGTGTGTGTGTGTGTGTGTGTGTGTGTGTGTGTGTGTGTGTGTGTGTGTGTGTGTGTGTGTGTGTGTGTGTGTGTGTGTGTGTGTGTGTGTGTGTGTGTGTGTGTGTGTGTGTGTGTGTGTGTGTGTGTGTGTGTGTGTGTGTGTGTGTGTGTGTGTGTGTGTGTGTGTGTGTGTGTGTGTGTGTGTGTGTGTGTGTGTGTGTGTGTGTGTGTGTGTGTGTGTGTGTGTGTGTGTGTGTGTGTGTGTGTGTGTGTGTGTGTGTGTGTGTGTGTGTGTGTGTGTGTGTGTGTGTGTGTGTGTGTGTGTGTGTGTGTGTGTGTGTGTGTGTGTGTGTGTGTGTGTGTGTGTGTGTGTGTGTGTGTGTGTGTGTGTGTGTGTGTGTGTGTGTGTGTGTGTGTGTGTGTGTGTGTGTGTGTGTGTGTGTGTGTGTGTGTGTGTGTGTGTGTGTGTGTGTGTGTGTGTGTGTGTGTGTGTGTGTGTGTGTGTGTGTGTGTGTGTGTGTGTGTGTGTGTGTGTGTGTGTGTGTGTGTGTGTGTGTGTGTGTGTGTGTGTGTGTGTGTGTGTGTGTGTGTGTGTGTGTGTGTGTGTGTGTGTGTGTGTGTGTGTGTGTGTGTGTGTGTGTGTGTGTGTGTGTGTGTGTGTGTGTGTGTGTGTGTGTGTGTGTGTGTGTGTGTGTGTGTGTGTGTGTGTGTGTGTGTGTGTGTGTGTGTGTGTGTGTGTGTGTGTGTGTGTGTGTGTGTGTGTGTGTGTGTGTGTGTGTGTGTGTGTGTGTGTGTGTGTGTGTGTGTGTGTGTGTGTGTGTGTGTGTGTGTGTGTGTGTGTGTGTGTGTGTGTGTGTGTGTGTGTGTGTGTGTGTGTGTGTGTGTGTGTGTGTGTGTGTGTGTGTGTGTGTGTGTGTGTGTGTGTGTGTGTGTGTGTGTGTGTGTGTGTGTGTGTGTGTGTGTGTGTGTGTGTGTGTGTGTGTGTGTGTGTGTGTGTGTGTGTGTGTGTGTGTGTGTGTGTGTGTGTGTGTGTGTGTGTGTGTGTGTGTGTGTGTGTGTGTGTGTGTGTGTGTGTGTGTGTGTGTGTGTGTGTGTGTGTGTGTGTGTGTGTGTGTGTGTGTGTGTGTGTGTGTGTGTGTGTGTGTGTGTGTGTGTGTGTGTGTGTGTGTGTGTGTGTGTGTGTGTGTGTGTGTGTGTGTGGTAAATACTAACTCTCGTATAAACGTAACCATTTGGATATACAATAGATATACTAACCTATGTATATACGTTAGTTTTTTGTATATATATATATATATGGTAAATACTAACTCACGTATAAACGTGACCATTTGGATATACAATAGATATACTAACACATGTATATACTGTACTTTAATTTTAACAAATTTTGGAGTATTAATTTTAATATTCGGAAAAGTGAACTTCAAACAAAACTGAAGGAAACTTTAATTTTACTAATTTATAAAAAGACTAGGAAACATTTTGTGGAGCATTAAAGGTGTTATGCTTTTTCGCCAGTCTGAATTAAGTTCATAGAGAAGTACACGAAAACTAAGCTTTTGGTTTTTGATAAAAATTTTTCAAATAAAAAACCTGTTCATTTCTACTGAATAAAAACATGTAATCTTAAATTTAATGGAGACAATTCTGAATAATTTTGACTGAAATAAAAAAGTGTAATTTTTATTTGATTTTTTTTCTTTTGTCGCAGTAACCGTGATGTTTTACTTACTTAGCTGGATTTGTTCGGTTTTAGAGGTAACGCAATAAATTATTTTTTTTAGAAAATTACTTCAAAACGGTGATGTATCAAATCAAGTGAAGAGAGTGTTGTTCAACATGTTTACGTAGAAGTTCCACAAAGATCGGTTTTTTGAGCTATTCTATTTAGTTAATTATACTTCAAATTAATTTTTACGAGAGTTGATGAGTCCTTTTGCTGATATAATGTTATAAAGTATTTCTTGGCCAGAAATTGAGAGTATACTTTTATAAATGAAGGATGGATTATAAGTTTTAGGTAAATAGTGTTAAACTACTAAAATGAGAGTCGTTAGATGAAAATTTAAATTTCTTATTTTTGATCCTAAAGATTTCCAGTTAAATACTAAATTAAAGTTTTATGTGTATATTTGTTAAGGAATAATTATTGATTGTAAATGTAAGAATATGGAACCGGCCAAACAAATAAAATACTTAGGAATGTTGAAAGATGTCGTGGAAACCAATCTGGGTTTTCAGATGGAATTCAGTAGGTATACGAGGAGGTTTTATTTTTAAAATGCACAACATTTTCTATTAGAATATTATAGTTCTTGATCCATTCCTTGCTTATTTACGTCGTAGGATGCAATACGTCGTAGGTATTGCGGTTGGAACTGTTATCACACTATTAAAAGTAATCATGAATCATGTTTTACCAGTTATTTTCTTCACGTAAGTAAATATTTGAGATTCTGCTTTGCCAGTTTATAAAAAAATGATAGTTTGTTTTTACCAGTTCACAGGAGGCGAGAGTTTTCTTTAACAGTTTACAAGAGGTGAGAGTTTCCTTTACCAGTTTACAAGAGGTGAGAGTTTCCTGTACCAGTTTAGAAGAGGTGAGAGTTTCCTTTACCAGTTTACAAGAGGTGAGAGTTTCCTTTACCAGTTTACAAGAGGTGAGAGTTTCCTGTACCAGTTTAGAAGAGGTGAGAGTTTCCTTTACCAGTTTACAAGAGGTGAGAGTTTCCTGTACCAGTTTAGAAGAGGTGAGAGTTTCCTTTACCAGTTTACAAGAGGTGAGAGTTTCCTTTGCCAGTTTACAAGAGGTGAGAGTTTCCTTTACCAGTTTACAAGAGGTGAGAGTTTCCTTTACCAGTTTACAAGAGGCGAGAGTTTCCTTTGCCAGTTTACAAGAGGTGAGAGTTTCCTGTACCAGTTTAGAAGAGGTGAGAGTTTCCTTTACAAATTTATGACAAGCGGGAGTTTGATTTTCCAATTTAAAAATAATTGAGAGTTTGCTTTACTAGTTTACAAGAGGAGATAGTTTCCTTTACCAGTTTACAAGAGGTGAGAGTTTCCTTTACCAGTTTACAAGAGGTTAGAGTTTCCTTTTACCAGTTTACAAGAGGTTAGAGTTTCCTTTACTAGTTTACAAGAGGAGAGAGTTTCCTTTACCAGTTTACAAGAGGTTAGAGTTTCCTTTTACCAGTTTAGAAGAGGTGAGAATTTTCTTTACCAGTTTACAAGAGGACAGAGTTTCCTTTACCAGTTTACAAGAGGTGAGAGTTTCCTTTACCAGTTTACAAGAGATGAGAGTTTCTTTTATCATTTTATAAGAGGTCAGAGTTTCCTTTACAAATTTATGACAGGCAGGAGTTTGATTTTCCAGTTAACAAACAAATGAGAGTTTGCTTTACCAGTTTACTAGAGGTGAGAGTTTCATTTACCATTTTATAAAAGTTGAGATTTTTCCTTTACCAGTTTACAGAATTTCCTGTGCCACTTTACAAGAGGTAAGAGCTTCCTTTACCAGTTTACAACATACAAGAGTCTACCGTTCCCGTTTACAGAAATCTGTATCCTACTGTACAAGTTTACAAAAGCCCAAGAATTTTTCCGATTGGTCATCTTTATGCTTTTAAATTATTAAAGATTTTGTTTGTTTGAAGAGTGTTAGTGAATAATGGCTGTGGTTCAATTTACCAATGAACAAGGAAAGGTGCCCAAGGTTTATTTATTAGACTAAATCAAATAAGTAAATTTATAGGAAAAGTATTTCTTTTGCCAGTTCAAAACGTTTTAATAGTATTCCAATTCAAATGACTTATGTAAAAGGAAGTTGGAGATTTATAAAGTGGATAGAAGAATGGTGGATAAATATTGAAAAAATTACATTTTTAGTATATTAATTAAAATATTTCTATGATTAAACTTACAAAGTAGAGGTTTAGTTTTCGTTTTTACAAGGTTTGGAGAATGATCCAAAGGTAATTTCTGTATATATGTAAAATTGTATATAATGCAATAAGTGTATGTACGTTTGAACGATTTGTATAAAGTAAGATTATATGTAACGTAGATTAATGTTGAATTGTTATTTCAGAAAATGTTCTCTTGTTACATTTTAAAAATAATGTATATA
Organism: Stictocephala bisonia; assembly: GCA_035578905.1. Lineage (NCBI taxonomy): Eukaryota > Metazoa > Arthropoda > Insecta > Hemiptera > Membracidae > Stictocephala > Stictocephala bisonia. The sequence continues at coordinate 9,363,735 of JAQJVL010000001.1, forward strand.
TTTTATGTTACATATAGTAGCATACAGATTAATTCATTGTATAGCCAGTGGCTTTGACCGGAGGGTTTCGACGTTATCGCAAGATAACGCCGTCAAGCAACATTGAGCGTGGTGACCGTCTGAGCGATCCCGTCCTTGCACTCAGCCCGCCTGCCCGGTCACTGGTGGTAGTTCGGAAGTCACCCTTAAGCCGTTGGTCCCCAGGTTAAGTGTTAGAGAAGGCTTCTTAGCTCTAACTTCACTTAGTAAAATTATCCTTTTGTTTTCTTTTTTTTAGCACACTAATGTCGTCTAGTAGAACAAACTGTACACGCTGCAGAAGTCTCCAGAATAATCTTACTAATTTGGCTGTTAGTTGATCAGTTATTTATTCTTCAAAGTGAGTTATTCACGATAACTCACTAAGAATGTGGTTGCAATGTTCCAAACAAGTTATACATTCAATTTTTGTAAACATTTGTATAGGAATGTATTTATTTTGACTGTATTAGTATTATAATGATCTTTCAAAATATTTAGTCCGTATATATTCGAATCATGTCAGATTCATTATAACTCTGTAAGCCCAGGAAATTTAATCTGTACAGAAATTCAGCTGGGTTTCAATTTATTTTTGTTCATTTTAACGTAGAACAAGTCATCGAAAGTCGATACACTTAAACCAAATTATAATTATGAAAATCGTACCAGAAATTGATTTCCATTGCCCAAGAATGATCATACAGTGTTACATTCTAAAAAATTGTTAATTTTGTTAAAAAATAACGACATACAGATTGTATGGAAAAATAGTGCTGGCTACTCTGTAACTAATTTTAATCAATTTATGAGTTTGTAGTTAGGGTTCAGTCAGTGGCGTAACTAGGCCTTGTCTTAAGGGGGGGGGGATTATGCCATGAATTTCGTATTTCGAACGTTAGGGAAACATTTTGAATAAATAATCAATTAAGTAAAGCATTTACCACAGATCAAAGTGCGTATTTTTGTACAAATTTTAATGTTAAAAATACTATGCAAATATATAACAGATATCAAACGTAAATTGGATAATTGGCTTGAATAAATGATTTTAAAATGCAACAACAGCAATTTACAGTAACAGTAGGCCGTGGGAATAGTCGCATGTCTTGCACATTCTGTAAGAGTTATGCGTACTTCTTTACGGTGATATATTCTGGATAGTTCGTTAATATTGAAAGTGAGTTTTGTATATTCTTGTGATTCTGAGGGGGGTTGTATCACCCTCAGCCCCCCTCCCCCGCCCCCATAGTTACGCTACTAAGTTCAGTTGAGGTAAGGGTTAATCAATATACAATAACCGTTCAATGTGCTTAGTCTTTAGTGTAAGGTACTATGAACTTAAATATTTTATTCGTGAAGCTTCAATTGCACTTAATGAAATTAAATTGTATTTGCTATGTATTCATTTATTTGGCACTTTTAATGATTACTTGCAGTTAGCTGTAAGAAAGGAAAAAAAGATATAGAGATCGCTTTCTTGTGGCTAGATGAACTAATGTACATCTTTATACATCTGTAGTAATAATTAGGCTACTACGTTCATCCTTGAGGATTTGGGAGGAATAAGGGAGGGACTGACAAGGTGCTAACCTTGTAATAGCAAGCCAGACTGGAGAAATAACTACTCGACACACTATATCAATAAACATTCAGCGCACTATTGGAAGTGACCTCTGTTTATTTCTTCTATGTGGCCTTAATAATGACTTTGTCAATAATATAAACAATTATCATTATTTTTTTAGTTGAAGAATAAAACTTCACAGGCCTTTGCGTGAACTTCATCCAGTGAGCCACCACGCCGGCAATTATTCCGGTGTTTGATGACAATAAAGAATTTTTATCATTATTACTTTCTTAATTGTTGAAATAATATGTAAAGAGGTGAAGTACGACACAATGCAAGTTTGGTTCAATATAAGTACAAGAAACACCATAAATACGTCGCAATGCAAGTTCTGTTAAATATAAGTACTATAAACACTGTGAATATGACACAGTGAAAATGTAGTTCAATATAAGTTCAAGAAACACCGTAAATACGTCACAATGCTAGTTCTGTTAAATATAAGTACTAGAAACACTGTGAATATGACACAGTGAAAATGTAGTTCAATATAAGTTCAAGAAACACCGTAAATACGTCACAATGCAAGTTCTGTTAAATATAAGTACTAGAAACACTGTGAATATGACACAGTGAAAATGTAGTTCAATATAAGTTCAAGAAACACCGTAAATACGACACAATGCTAGTTCTGTTAAATATAAGTACTAGAAACACTGTGAATATGACACAGTGAAAATGTAGTTCAATATAAGTTCAAGAAACACCGTAAATACGTCACAATGCAAGTTAAGTACAATAAAAGTACAAGAGTGGTGCAAGAAAGACCGTGAATTTCTGGTCAGAGGATGGTGATGCTAACATACCGAAATCCTAACATAATATTATTCTTTCTTTTTCTTATATTATTATATTTGTATCGATTGACGTCTCATTTATATAATGTTATTCACAATAATCTATTTATTTTCACCTCTATAGATAGTTTTAATAGGCTCTCGTGTGTAATAAATTATCTTATAAAAATATATTGGTCTTTAGTTTTTTCGAGTCATTACTTGTTACTGCTTTTTATTTCTTTAAATTGCTACTATTAGCCACTATTTAACATTATTCTAATTTAACTGTCCATTCGGCTTCTTTGAGCCTGGAGGTCAAATCTTTATTTTCTCTTCCATTTTGTTGGTTTATTTATAATATGTGTGTTTCGTAGTGTACAGATAGTACAGTTATTGTTCTCAGCCTCAATAAATAATTACCTTTACTAATTATTGTTATAAATTGGTAATTTTGTCTTTTGTAGGTCAAAGATGATATTTTTATTTTTAATCATAACTTTATTTGCAATGGTTGATTGGTAATGTGAGACCAATCATGTGATGTATTTTTGATAAAATAAATATATTTTTATTAAATATATCACAGTGAAATTTCGGGTATTCCTACATCACATTTACATACAAATACATTATTCAAACTGGTTAACAGAGTTTTATATTGGTAGCTGTTCCGAAATCTAATACAACTTATCATAGAGAAGAAATGAATAATGGTGCACTGAATGTGAGTCGAGTAGTTATTTCTCCCGTTTTTCGTGGGGATGGCAGGATCAGCACCTTGTCAGCGCCTTCCTTATCCCCCCCTCTCCAAATCTCTCAAGATAGGCATAGTAATTATTACTAAGATTTATAAGGATATACATTAATTGTAATCTGCTTAGAACTACCACTGAGGCGTTCGCTGTGGCCTTAAGAAAGCGAACTCTATTTCTTTTTTATTTAAGATCTTATGAGACACAGTTTATGTATTTTTATTTATTGAAAATTTCATGTTTTCGACTTATAACGTGTCGTAAAATGCTTTGAGTAAATGCTATTGCCTAGGCAAAACTTTACAAACCAGTTCATGATGAGAAGTAAGTTTTTTTTATCAGTATCAAAACACATGAATAATAATGATTCACTGAACTTCACTTTGTTGGACGCTGAAAGTATTTGCTATCTAGCATATGTCTTCAATAATTCAGATAATCAAAGTGGGTGGTTGGAAGTGAATAATAATTTATAATCGTTAAGATAGAACTGTCGATTGCAAATCACATACGTTGAATATTCATATAAACACTCTAAAGCTGCATGTAAAGCTCTCGCTGTACCATATATTTTACAAAACCTCTTCGCTTTTGAAGGAATCGGAAACGATTTTCAGCTCTCATCGAGAAATCCCGTAAATAAACTTATCCGCTTATAAATACGCACAAACACTCGCGCACAACGGACACTCTTCTAGCAAGTATTTTAGTTGAGATCGCCAAAGTAAACCATCTTCTTGACAACCCAAAAACACTGGTGGTAACGGTTTACTTCGTGAGTGAGTGACCCCCAAAACACGCTTCTGTGTTTACCCTGGCTAATCAAAACACAGTGGCCACTGACATGATCTACATATCGTGTATCAATATACAATGCAATGTATCAATGCATTGGCTTGGTATTTGGGGAGTTGTGATTTATTGCGTAAGAGTTTTGTAGTTTATGCATGTATGATAATGGATGAGCTAAGCATACTATTCGTCCAACACACTCATTTATGATAAACTAGATAGGCGATATCTCAGGAATGTGCAAGCATGTTAATCCCAATGAGGAAAGGGGCATGGCATTATAAGAAACACTTAAAATGCATGTGAGCCAATCTCCTTTTTAGCCTTACTCTACCAATTCCCATTAGACTATTGATATGTGCGGGGAACTTATCAGAGAGAGTAAGGGAGAGAACCAGTACAGTACAGTACAAGATGAATATTACTGATAAAACTAACAGTCAAGGCCAGGATTATCTCTAACCCAGATTCAAAATCCTTACGCATTAGACCACTCGGCCACTGGCTCTCCCAAGGATACTCGGTTAGACTGTCGGAAGACTTAATATGAAGGCAAAAATTCTATTAAGTTTTCAAAGAAGAGAGTCATTCACCTGCCAGTATATCAGACACCTTTGGAATGAGTCGAGTAGGTCTATTAAGAGTGGTAGGTTTGTTGACAGACCAGTAGTGTTTTATGCAAGATGGCAATTTGTGTCCAAGATTTTTGTGAGAAAATCTACGAGGTGTAATAAATTTTCGCTACCCAAAGTTCGACTATCGTACTCTGTCTTTGTGGAGTTCTAGCTACGTGCTAGCTATGTGTCTTTTGAATAGGCGTCATGGGAGAACAGGATAGCATTTTCTGTAGGATCTTACACACCTCGAAATACTTGTCACACACGTATAAGGCATAAGAACCTTTCTGTAGAGAGTGGAATTAGCAATAGAAGGGTGTATAAACGGGCTACTGAATGTACACGAAGATGGAGTGGGAGCCTTTGATATTGATATTAATGCTGGCGGAGGGGGCTATCCCAGGTTAAGTGAGGGCTGTGTGGCCCCTATTTGTAATACGAGGATTTTTTTCTTAAGAAAAACCTCACTCGCTAGTTCACATGGGCCTCAGGTCTGTGCGTGAACTTTATTTAACGAGTGAAATAGCAATCGTGAGCTCAGATAAGGATTCGATCATGGAACTTGCACTCCACAATACCAAGCCTTAAGTCACTAAGCCTCTGTCACAAGCCGCACTACGGTGGGATCGGCGGGCGGCAACGGATTTCGCAAATTGGGTTCTCCCACTACAGCGGGACGGCAACGGACTTCTACACTTCTAGAGCAGATGGCCTCAGTATGTCGAGAACTGTGATTCGGCTGCAATGGATAGTGAGGGCGAGAGTTTAAATAGTTGCTACATAAAAAAGATTAAATATTTCAAAACTGTTAACAATAATAAATTAATCACAGCCCCTGCAGCAAATTGAGATAAAAATAATTCAAATATCATAATGCTATGTAAATACAGTACTCTATATTCCGTCACTTTTATGTGACGGAATACAAGTGTTTGTGTAATTTGTAGTACTTGTTCCACTTAAAAATGTTAATAATGATTTCATTTGACTAGTATACTGACATGATTGATTCAGGAGCCCTCCTCTCTCTTCCCACACAATATCACGCCGGATACTATTGAAGTACTCCGGGTGACGCATGTTGTACACTTCAGGGTAGTTTTCAACCAGAGCAATCAGCTTCGCGACATCCATCTTCAATGAGAACACAAGCAAAATCACCAGTTCAAACTCTGTGATTTCAAAACGTCCTGGGATGTCCGCAGCCACCCGCCGGTGGTGCTTGTTACGACATTTAGTCCTGAAGATCTGTCTCACGAGCATTTTGAAAAAGTACGGACGATGCGGAACGCCGGTGCCGCCGGTTCCACCGTAGTGGGCGCACCCTCATTTGATTCAATGCTTTTAACATTTGAAAAATGCCGTGCCGTCCGCCGTAGTGCGCGCGGGGCTTAAGAGGGAAAGCCAGAGTTTTACATTAAATATTTGTAGGTCTGTAAAAAAAATGGTACCAATATTAAAATGGTACATTAAATATTTGTACCTTAAAAATGGTATTAGTGCTGTATACTTAGTCTAGTATAAGTACGGGATCTTTTCCGTTAATTCACTATCACTACTTTTTTTGTTTCCGTTAATTCACTAACGCTTTATAAATATTCTATTGCTCTAAAAACTGTTCCTCTCTCATTTTACGTCCACTGTGGTATTCCTTATCCGATATCGCTGGCCTTATATTATCGCTTTCTAAGAATTCACACATGGAGAGCGCATTCGGCGGTAAGTCAATCATTGGATTTACCAGTTTGTGATCAACTTTATTAACCACCTAACCTAACCGTAATTACGACAAAAAAAGTAGTGGTAGTGAATTAACGGAAAAGGTCCTAATAGAAATAATACTGGTTAAATTACCTTTTTTTTCCTGTCAACAGTTCTTCAAACATAATCTGCTATGTACATTTCGAAGCATAGAGCTTCATCATCAGGCTTTCCAAAAAAGTCACTCTTTTTGGAAAGCCTGATGATGAAGCTCTATGCTTCGAAATGTACATAGCAGATTATGTTTGAAGAACTGTTGACAGGAAAAAAAAGGTAATTTAACCAGTATTATTTCTATAATATAACAGTTCTGGAGGCTAATAAAATAAAATGAATAAAAAGGTCCTAAGTACGAAGTTAAATACCATACTCTTCTTTTCTCCGGACCTCCCACTGCTTGATGTTTACTCTTTGGCCGGCAGGAAGTGACTTGACCACGGATGTTACCGATCAGCGATCAGCGGCAAAAACAGCTGGTGACGGGCGTGATCGAGGCAACGAGCGAGATAATGGATTGTGACCGAGGAAGAGGCGCATTACCGCATTACGCGGGTCTTGCGCACGCTCCCACCTCTGGGAGACAGGAGGCAGCAAGGTTTTAGCTGTCAGGACAGAAACGACCAGGGTGCTACTAGAAATTTCTTTTTGTACACAATTGGAGCTTATAGATTGTGTGAAGGATAGTGATTCCCAGTTTCTGTCAGAGATCACTTATTGCCTAAAATGTATTTTTATTTGTTCACCTGATGAAATTTGCGTGTAATTAATCAGCGATTGAATCAAGCTTTGAATGTTTCTATCATCTTAACTTGTTTGAGGGTAAGATTTATATTATTTACCATTATGCTGTTTATGTCAAACAGCTGCTTGATTGCAAGCGCTCCTAAACCACTTGCCGTATATGTTCCCATTGGTTGTCATGGATATATATAATTCATGAGGAATAATATGTTTAACATTTTACTGTCCAATCCTCTGGCGTGATTACACGTATTTATGGTAGATAAAGTCAAAGTAATATCAACTAACCAAACTCAGTTCTGGTTTAGTTGCACGTTGCAACTGTAGATATTTGAAATTAATTGATTTTATTTTCTGTAAATAACGCCCCTATAAGGTGCCTTAATAGAATAGGAGCTCTGGGAAGTCCCTTACTGGAATGTTATCAAATAAATAATGAGAGGAACTTCTCCATGGATAGAGAAAATCCATTATCTATCATGGATTCCCAAATCAAGAACTCACTTCTAAGATAGCAACAAGTCTGCTTGGGTGGAGACGGAATTCTAATGGTAAACCCTTTCATCGCACAAATATTTCAGAAGAATTTTAAGCCGAGTCAAGCTCAGCAATTTCGAAAACTTATTTGATGTCCAATAATTATTTTCAGAGATCTCTAAGCTTTACGTTAAAAAAGTATGTCTCCAAAATTATACAAGAGGAATGTGAAAGAAATATGAATATTTTAAAATCGGCAATAATTCCCACGATTTAGAACATGTCACAGTCTTACCGTTTTAAAAATGAACTCTATTGATGAAAAGAAGGTGCATGGCTAGCTAAATTGAAGCGTATAAATTAATACATATTTCGAGAGCAGCTAAATAGAGGAGGACAGAATTCTATTGCTTGAGTTTTTTATTGGAGCTGATGATGGAGCCTTTGTTGAGTAACGTCTTTTTTTAAGAACTGATATTTAACGCAAATGCGTAGAGAATAAGACTAATAATAAAGCCATTTGGAAGAAAAAAAATACCTCAGTTACAAATGTTGAACATTTGGACATTTTCAGGTTCTTATAGTTTTATAAGATCGGCATTAATTGATTTTCTGAATTATCCGGGTTCTCCCGATTCTTTAAGAACAGCATCAATTGACTTACTGACATGTCCAATTCTCTTGGAATACAATTGGAAGTCAACTTTCACCAAGCTTTGCCAAAATTGATTACGAACCGTGACATACATTGGGAGAGATCTTGATAATAAATCTTGGGAGTTCACCTTCTCACAAAATTTTGAAATAAGTATTCAACTCTTACGAAGCAGTTTGCAGTCTAAAACCAAGAACGGTCGGTCTCGTGTGCCCGACTTATGTGCGTATTTCGAAAGGTTTGTAGAATTATGATTTTTCATTAATTCATTGATAGTTGAAAATAATATACCACATTTTAGGTGTTTAAGTTATTATAAATGTTACGATTCAGCTTCCAGGTTCTAAAATATTCGTCGAGGGCTTTAAGGTAACTTGTCAGTGACTCTTCAGTACTTCTAAAGTCCTTGTGTTGATAAGCTAAAGCAATATCATCTACATCTATGAATTTTCTAGATTTTGTGTTTGGGATGTTGGCGGTATACACGTTGAACAATATTGGAGCAAGTACACAGACCACTGTGGCAGACCATATATGGTCTAAAAGAGCTTTCTTCACACGACCAAGATAAACATTTATTAGCCTGGCACTAAGCATTGACTCCAGAAGTCGTAAAAGAAAGGGGCAGAGAAGCGGGGGGGGGGGGGGTTGTTGCTAAGCCTTAGCTCCATAATATATACATATAATAAAAAATAAAAATAGTAAAATATATATATATATATATACTATATTACTGACTTTGTAATTTATTTTTATTTATTTATTCTTAAGACGCCGATCTTTAAGATATGGGCGAATATGGATTTCGAATGAGTGTGATAGTGTAGATGAGCGAATGTAGTCATTGTTACAAACTAAGGCCGACTATTCCTTAGAAAGTGCGATTAATTAATAGCCCAAAGACAAATGAACAGCTGGTGGTTATCAGCTGATCCGGTTCAAAATTTGTTACGACTCTGATTAGGATCGAACGGAGAACCTTTAGCTTATGAAGCTGAAATTTAAAATCAGCTTCGCTACCGACCAATTGATATACAATTGGTTAATAAATGGAGGTTGACTGCAAACCGTACCTTATATATACATATACTGTAGAATAAATGTAAGGCTCATGGAGATGCTGGCATGTTAATGTACAGTCCTATCTACATGAGATACCCCCTCCCCCTCAACTGGACTGACATACAGTTATGTATAATTACGTTAGTAAATATTCAGTTAAAAACCGACCTTTCTGAAATTATTGCTCAGAAATCAAATAGTCCAGCTGCGATTTTTTTTTTTTTATTTGTGCAAAGTAGAAATATAGGGTGTTACCAGTATCACCGGCGAGGTTAATAGATGTATTCCTCAAAAACACAGAAGCACTAGTATAAAACAAAAATATTCTTAAAATGAGTCTAGTCATACATAACTGAGAGAAACGTGTGCTCAACGTGACCGCCATGTGGAAACTGGGCGACGTCGAGTTTGTTATTCAAATTTGAAGAGGTGATATTGAAAACGCCACAGAAGGTTATTGCGGGACCATTGACTTATACCACATGTGGACTTTTTTACTTTCTGTTTAATATCGGCACGTAAGTAACTAAACATGTTTTAGAATTAATTACTTTCATTAGTACGTACTTGTCTGTAGGAGGAAGCCAATCAATTTCGTATCGAGTACAATTCAGTAGTACGCGAACAATTAATTAATTTTGTATGAACATTCCATAGACTGGTTCTAGGTTTTCAGGCTATCTGGGTCCCCTGGAGTTCCCGTTATTCTCTATTGGGAGGAGAGATCACGACCTTATTGAATACCTACATCTTGTCGGCACTAGTGGCGCAGTGCGGCAACCTAGGTATTTGGTGACAAAGCGCTGTGGAATTGTTCAGTAGTAGGCGTTAGGTTCTATGCTCTGCCCGCTTAATACTGACATGGTGTGTGCTAAATGGTTGCTATCGACGTGGACACCACTAGAGAAGTCTGGGGTGTCCATGTTGGTTGGAAATCAATGTCCTAATGTTGTGTAAGGAAGAGAACTAAGTATCAATCTTGTCACTTAACTGAAATTCAGACCAATACTATGTGGTTCGGATTCCACGTAATTGCTTACACGGATTGCTCTGGCTATTAGGCTATTAATAAATGGCACTTTCTAAGGAACAGTCGACCTTAATTAGTAAGAATGACTAAACCCATTATACTGATTCGGTCCTCTTAATCGCTTATATCTCTACGATCGGCGTATTAATGGTGGATAATAATGAATAAAAAGGAATAATGGCATATCCATGGCTTTTAATTTACAAAATTGGCTTTGTGTTAATCTTTTATGCAACCTTAAGCATTTAACTATATTTTCTTCATTTAATTTGTATTTTATTACTTGAATAAATTAAAATACCATTGTGTGTTATGCTTTAGTATTATATGGTTTTATATTAAACTTGTTCGAATTTAGTTAATTATATGACAATTAAATTGGAAAGTATTGCAATAAAAAATAAAATGTAAACTTTGAATTGTTGAACATTTACTGTTCATAACTTGTTTTTATTTCCTTTTTTTAAATAAAAACCCCCTTTCTAACGATAAAAAATTGTCGATGTCTGGCACAATTTTAAAATTAGTTTGACATTAGCTGTTGTATTATTAAATTAATCAATAATAAGCATTGAAGTGCTGATAAAATACTTTTTCCTGGAATATGCATCGTAGTTCGATAGCTCAGTAGTTGATTCATCAACGTAGAGTGGGTAGTTTATGATTAAGTGGTATTTGTTGAGTTAGTTTTTATTTATTTATTTTTTATAAAAAGGAGAGACCGATCTCCTTTTTAACCTTACTCTGGCCACCCATTTCCATTGACTAATGATCTGTGTGGTGAACTTATCAGAGAGATCATATCTCACGAATCAATAATTTTAAGTTTTATGTAATATGATAGTTCAATACTTGTAATGTTTTAGAGATGTGAGTGATTTCATTGATATATTTACATGTGTGGGAGTAAAATTATCAGAGATCTTTCATCTTTCTTCCATCAAATGTGATAACATCACTTACGACAGGTTCCTAACATGAAATTTTGTTTAAGGCCAGGTCGATCTCCTTTTTAATCTTACTCTAACAATTCTTTATATACTGTATATCTATGTGGGGAACTTCATCAGACAGAAGAAAGAGGGAGAACCAGTACAGTACAAGATAAACATTACTGATAACAGTCAAGGCCAGTACAGTACAAGGTGAATATTACTGATAAAACTAACAGTCAAGGCCAGTACAGTACAAGGTGAATATTACTAAATAAAACTAACAGTCAAGGCCAGTACAGTACAAGGTGAATATTACTGATAAAACTAACAGTCAAGGCCAGTACAGTACAAGGTGAATATTACTGATAACAGTCAAGGCCAGTACAGTACAAGGTGAATATTACTGATAACAGTCAAGGCCAGTACAGTACAAGATGGATGTTACTGATAACACTAACAGTCAAGGCCAGTACAGTACAAGGTGGATATTACTGATAACACTAACAGTCAAGGCCAGTACAGTACAAGGTGAATATTACTGATAAAGACTAACAGTCATTTGAACCTGCGCTATCTCTAACTCGGGTACAAAACCTGATGCCTTAGACCACTCGGCTACTGACTGTCCCTGAAAAGAATGAAGTTGACCGCTGCTTATCGTGTGCTTTACATTCATAGGTGTGCTATTCATGTCTGTAGAATTTACTGGTTAACCGCTAATTTCATGTTTCTTAAATTTTCTATGTATAGAGACGGATAATCTTTGGGAACTTATTTTCATTGCATTTTCAATATAATGTGTATGCGTTTTAGTATTGCGGATTTTTTTTCACAAGAATCCAAAGATCTGGAAGGCATGCTGTACGATAGAATCATTATGATACATTCAATATATTTAGATCACGTGTTGTTGGCAGAACGTTACTCGTTTCATTATTACATAAGTTGATGGTTCATTAAAAAAGGGTCAAATGGACCAAGACTTGAACAGCTACCAGACATTGCAGTAATGCAAAATTATGTGAAATTGCAGTTAATTGCGATAATGATGCATGGTACATACTATCAAAACATTAAAACTTAGTGTAATGCTTTTATGAAATTGAATGAAAAGTCGTCTTTTAGGAGTGAAGTTAGGACTATAAAGTCCTCTTTTACACTTTTAGAACCCCACAAATTAATTACTTCAATTCGAACATCAATTTAACATAACAAGTTTTAATAAAATGTTACATAATTAATTAATAAACAAAATAATTATAAACATATTACAGGAGAATAAACAACATAACAATATAATTGTAGTATAAACAATTGAGAGAAATTAGAAATTTACAGTATTAAATTGTAATATAGTATTCTATTTACAGTAAAATACAGTGAAATAAAATATATTTATCAATGACATGGCAATGATAACCAAGCACATATATCATGGTAATTATCCATGGCTTTTGATAAAGTAACTGGGAGAATATAGTATTGTATAAGCCTAAACAACACTATCAAAACAATCACTAAAAGTTTCTGATACAGGCAGATGAAACTTATTTATATTAACGAGTCAGCTGAAGCGTACGTTTGAATAATGGTCATAGCAGGGTGTAAAAACCAGTGAACTACCTGTAGACTATTGGTACTGTCGGTGAGTTACAAGAAGTCCTCTGAACTTCATGCCTCTGCGATATTGAAGGCGTCGATTCCCTTTGAAACAGGACAAGTCATGTAGTGTACATATCATGATTAGTAATGACAACAGTTACACAACATGACTTGTCCCGCCTGATTTGTCACAACATGATTTGTCAATGGAAATCAGCGCCTTCAATATAACAGAGGCATGAAGTTCAGAGGACTTTTCGTGACTCGCCTACTATAGCATTTGTCAGTGACGAAGTTTAAATACAGAGAGAAAACAGAGGACGCTTTCTTATGGCCATAACGATCGCCCCACTAATAGTTATAAATAGACTACAACTAGTATAAATCTTTATACATCTGTAGTTACCATTACTGCGTTCATCCTTAAGGATTTTCGGGAATAAAGGGAGGGACTGACAAGTTGCTGGTCCTACCATCCGTATGGCGAACTGGAGAAATAACTACTTGACACACTACTTCGACAGATATTCGGTGCACTATTGGATGTGACCTCTGTTTCTTTTTTCTCTGTGGTTAAAATACCCAAAGCCTCGATTGCTGCAAGCGCTTTCCAATTGGCTCATTTTATTACTGTTACCCGCCTCAATCCTCGCGCGTGCCTCCTGTTCAGTTCACGATTCTCAAGAACAAATTTATGTTATCACTCTCTTATCAATACAATGACGAGTCTGCACAACATACACTCCTCATCAGTTGATATTTTTAATAGTTCTTTTATCAATTTAAGTACAATTTACTCACTTACTAAACAAGTGGTAAACGAGAATAATTATTGTTACGTTCTCAAATGTGGAGTGATATTTGTTATCAAACTAATCCATATATTTAAATTTTTAACTTTATAAATGGAACCAAACTATACCCGGATTCATTATAGTTTGTATATATTTATTATTTGTTTATTAAATTATGTTTACTCATTCAAGTCCTGTATTTAAACTTGTTATTGTTATCATTTTATTGTTATTATTTTCTCAATGCGTTATTATGTTATTTGTTAAGTTGTTAATACTAATGGATGATTATAGTTATGCTTATTGCCATTTTTAATATTTTTTCTGAGTCAATTTTGTTCTGTAATAAAACTTGTAATATGTTTCATGTAATTTCTACAATTTTTCTATTTATTCATAAATTAATATTTCAGTGTAGAAACATGAGAGCGTTTAGGATGGTGCAACTTGACAAAAGCTTTTTTTTTTACAACGGAAGCATGCAATGTGAAGGAAATAACAAAATTACATAGTGACGGGGTTGGCACGCGAAGTCCTAAGAGGTGTTCCCTAGTTTTATAAAAATCGTGGAGTTGTAGCTAAGTCGGTGGGTAGATTGACACCCATTCCTCCGGGTTCGTTTTCCGGCGTGACCATGAAGGTTTTACCCCTGTGTCACTCCCATGGTTCGGAAGTCGCGTTAAGCACATATAAAACAAAAATGGGATTGCCTAAGCAGGGGAAGGGAAACTTTGTCTTAGTTGCGAATCTCTCCCCACTAAGTTATACGATATTTAATTTTTTATATAGCTTAATTCGTGTAATATATATACTTTACGATGGGCTTTTATGATTAACTAATTTACTTTAGTCAGGAGAGTTAGCTTAAAGGTTTTACCGTGGGTGGAAAATTCTGTCATCATAATCATAAATAAATCATTCAGCAACACTGTGAGTTGATATTATTTTTTATAGGCTTACATGAGGACGTTTCTTGAAATTGAAATGCGATAATTTTGGGAAAACATGTATTATTGTTATTCCACCTATTATTTCATTGGCACCAAATTAATTTGATTATAAAGAAAGCTCTAATTGCTAGTTTTACAAACAGCACTGATTAGCTCCTACGGAATGTCGAGCCGTGTACGAGCCGAAATGTGGTCTCTAATTATGTCTGGAATTAGAGTAATTGGCGCACTTGGGCAAACACAGTAGTTTCCCGACAACGATCAGCCGATGGTTATCTCCATGCCAATCAAAACGTTGTCTAAAGACTAAAGAGATTCTCGCAGAATAAAGGTAATTAGTAAATGTCGTGTACAATTATCAAAGTAAAGACCATGGACGATTAGAGGCGGAAATATGTCTGAGTGACACGAGTCGAAGGCTGCAGCACGTGTGGAAGTTGCGCTTGTCAAAATTATAAGATAAAAAAGTTATAAGCACCATAGTTAGACAAGAAAAATACTTTGAAATTCTACAGTGTTATTTAAGGGTTTTAAAATTGTTATTGTCAAATATGTTGGATTGTGCAATTATTAGAACAAGTGATTACTTTATTTAGGTTATACTTTGACTAAATAAAGACTTATTTCAAATTTTAAATCAATGGAAAAACTAGGCGTGTGGAAGAATAGTATTCGAAAACCGAGACTTTCAAATAAGCTAAGTGACTACTTTCTTTAAGGAGGGAAATTTAGGTATTCGACTGGCGATAACTTAACGTGAAATTGTTAAACCAATAAAGTGAACTTACTGTCTTGAAATAATAAGAAACTAAAAAGTATATTTAATATACTATGGGTGGTAGTCGAATACCGAGTTGCAAAGGAAGCAGTTAATTCCGGTCTTATTGATCTGATATAAGTATTACCACAGTTAAAAAAGAAACAGATGTCACTTTCTTATGACCGTATAAAGACCTCAGTAGCAATTATAAATAGATTACAACTAGTGTACATTTTTATACATCTGTAGTAATAATTTCCACGTTTATCCTTGAGGATTTGGAGAAATAATGGGAGGGACTGACAAGGTGCTTGTCCTGCCATCGCATGGCAAACTGAAAAAATAACTATTCGACGCACTAACTCGACACATATTCAGCTCACTATTGGATGCGAACTCTGTTTCTTTCTTCTTCTGGTATTACCCAAGCCTTAAGTTGGTAGAGAGAAGTCAATTTGTATCTGGCGATAAATGTGAGGTATTGTAAATTTTCTTGACAGCTACTTCTGACAGCTACAGCAGAAAATTGTAAATTCTGAAATAAATATTTTATAGTACAATAAAGTTTATAGTACAAAGTAAAAGTGGTTTATTTTTACCATGTTAATCTCTCATCGCCGAGCTAAGGTCAAGTTTCGCAACCATCAAACACCTGCTTCTTGTTTGAATTAAGAGCAGCAAATCCCCCTGGAAAAAAACGCAATAGGCTGTCATTAACTAAAAATATGATCCATAGTTTGAATTTCAGCTTCACAATCACATGACTGGTCATTTGTGATTTAGAATTTAATCGTTAGTGAATTCAATATCGATTAATGAATAAGGGACTACCAGGGGCTTCGTTTCACCTGATTTGAGAAAATTTAAAATTTCTCTTATAACCAATAGATTTAAAAACAAATTTCTTCAGGCCATCATTCAGAATACATGATTTGATAGATCAGAACAATTATATAACAGGACAGTTCTCTATGTTGGCCGGAAACCAGAATTTCTGTTCAATTCAGCTCCCCCCCCCCCTCAATTTACTGAATAAAAATTGTCTTTTATAATATATGTAAAAAAATTGTCTTAAAATATAATATTTTATAATATATCACACACATATGTATATATATATATATATATATATATATATATATATATATATATATATATATATATATATATATATATATATATATACATATTATAAGAATATTACAGAATTTAATGTAAAACTTAATAAAAACCATACCGTAACATCGTATTTTTACTATTTTATGAGGTTTATTTCTTTTCTTGATTTTATTTAAAATGTTTACTTTCCTTCGAAGGCTATATATTCTATTTTTAAATGACTTGTCATTACAGCTTCTCTGTCTACAACTTGTTGTTTAGAATATCCATTGAAGTGTCGTTTAATCTATTAAAACATGTATTAAAACACCACGTAAACAAAGTATATTGTCCAAATTTGTTTCTCTCAACTTACAATCGACTAAACTAAGATTTTCTATCATAAAAATGTACAATTAACGCAAGTAACTCTGTATATTAATATTGCATGTTGCTTACATTTTAATATTATAAATTTGCTATATATTATGTACAAAAAAAATAGGAATCGTAAATGCACACAAAAAAATTATATAAATCAACAATACAAATTGTTTTTATGTCAGTTATGTTTAAAGGTAGTAGGCCAATAAACCATCAACTCTACCAAATGGCTGAGAAAACTAAAATCGATTGAGCTCAATAATATATTTGTACGTAGATAGAATAAATAAAACACGTCACACTTTATATGAGGTTTAACCGTCTAGTTCATGACGTACAAGAACATCTTTCACACGTAAACGTCAGTAACGACTTCCACCTTGAACTGCACCGGGAGTACTCGATGCTGAATAATTCACCGTCTATTGAACTGTATATATGTGTTTCGCCAGTCCATTTGTCTCAGCTCTTCTTTATCTCCAAGCCAACTCCACTGACAAGGTTAACTTCAGTATTCCTCCCAAGTATCGAGGTGCTTAATAAACTCCAAAGCCTCATGGAAGTCCTTAGGAGGTTCCAGTCCGGTACTTAATTTTGGCAGGACAAGAGGATTGGATGCTACGCATTAATGCTCAAAACATTAATAACATTAGAAAATATGCTAATTCTCAAAGTTGTGTTAAAATTTGTAAGCAACAAACTTTTAATTTTTTGTGTGTGCAAGTATACATTCTTACGTATGAGCATTAACACAACTTTTTGCATATTTTAAGGTGAATATGAATTATTACATGAGTGTGGATGACCTGTGTAGTCTGGTTACTAACTGAGTTGGACTATTCCTCAGAAAAGGCCATTTATTAATAGCCCAATAAGCCAGGGCAATAAAGGGACCTACAGCTTTACGTGGAATCCAAACCACTACATGTTTTTATAGTCAAAGGTTATAGTTTAAATAACACTGTTCTTAATATTATTAAAGGGGACAGTTAAACTTTAGTTAGAGATAGCGCAGGTTCGAATTCTGTATTAGAATACAGTATTAGATTGTCAGTAATCCACCCGCCCACCCATACACGTACAGTAGTATTGACCCACCCACCCACCCATACACGTACAGTGGTATTGACTTCCCCCCCCCCATTATTCTATTAATTTATATGTACACGCTGATTCAGACTGGTGGATTAATATTTAGACTGTTGACTATTTCATAGTATTCATTTGGCCTAACAGTCTCACTTCTGTTCCTTCCATCTTTAAAATAATTTTTTCATGATTTTTCCTTCGTGGTTCGAACTGGTTACGTCCGTGTCGGTAGTTTTCCGTGAGTGGATGGGTGAAGGAGGGATTTTTATGTCACTTAGGTTGAGTGGTGAGCTCAAACACTGATACTTAGCAGGACCGAGAAGCTCCACTCTACACTTTCCTCTGGTCAAAGTGTCCAAAGGTGAGTTTCTGTTTAATTTAAAAGTCGATGATCGTCTTATTTTACCAGGCGAAGTTA
The DNA here is from genome assembly GCA_035578905.1 of Stictocephala bisonia. Taxonomy (NCBI): domain Eukaryota; kingdom Metazoa; phylum Arthropoda; class Insecta; order Hemiptera; family Membracidae; genus Stictocephala; species Stictocephala bisonia. The sequence continues at coordinate 9,382,079 of JAQJVL010000001.1, forward strand.
GGGCTAAGAAGCCATCTCTAGCACTTAACCTGGGGACCAACGGCTTAAGGGTGACTTCCGAACCACAACCAGTGACCGGCCAGGTGTGATGCGTGCAAGGACGGGAGCGATCAGACGATCACCTATCCAAGGGACAGCTACGCTAGATCTTGCTATAACGTCGGAACCCTCCGGTCAAGGCCACTGGCTGTATGAATTTAAAAGGTATTTATTTTGAAATTTAGGTAGTTGAATCATGTTTACACTTATTTTCTCACATATTTGTGTTGTGAAATTCAGAAAATTCTTGTCCACGATATGTGTGATAGCCATTAACTTCTCAAGTGTCTTGCTTTTACTGAGGCCAAGAACGAGTGTTCCAGAGCAAGTATTTTCAAGTGCCCTGTATTTGCTAAGCAAATAAATGGCGACACTCTTGTTAGGAGTAAGTACTGTATAGGCTATTCTAATGACTGGGGCCCCAGCGAATTCTCTGTAACTGCCTAAAACTGATACCGAAGGCTTGCCTCATTTTTCAGAATTGAAAATTCCGCTAGCTATCCAAGGGATTGTAGAAGAAGAGATATCTTATATCCTGGATCAGTTTACAAAAATATAAATCAGTGTTATGAGACACACACAAAATTTAAAAACCTCATAACACGGTCTACAACTTTATAACGCAGCAACATCCAGTTTTTTAGGTTCCTGCAAATTCTGTACGAAAAAAATATTGCTAGATGACATACAGTTACTCTGGAGCCTCTCATAAAGACGATAAGTCCCGAGGGATCCGCTACCTATCCAGTGCACATGATTGCATCGGTGAAGAAGTGGACCAGCAACGAGGTTCTGATACTCTCTCATGGTCCAATATAGTCCAGAAAGAAGGTCGTCCAACCGATTACCTAAATATCAGCTTAATAATTAAGGATAGCAGAAACACGCAGGGCCTCCAAAATGTTTATAAGCAATGGCACTGGGAAAGACTCCTTTGTGGTCAATAAAAAAGGCTATGTTTATCACCAGGTTTAAGCCTAATAATACCGAAACTGAGGGTTGGCCTAATAGTATTTAATGTATCTGTTTCGATGTATGCTTTACAGAAAATAAAAATAAGAGTCCACTGGGTAATGGGATAAATCTTACAGAACTGACAGGAAGTAGGATATCAACTGCACCAGATGGGGTGATGTTCTGATTGCTGTCAGCAAAGAAGCGATCTCATTTAGGAGAACTAATGTTCCCTCATTAGTAGTAGAGAGAACTGAAATGTTCCCTCGAACCCTAGAAAAGACAACTAAGACTTAAAAGTTAAATCGCGTTTATTGATGTAACCAAGTGTATCTTGTGGCAATCTATTAACCAGCCTAGTAATAAAAGCATTAATTATTAGATGAATGATGTCAGTCACGGTCTGAAATAAATAAATACATTTTTCACAGCCTACTCAGATTAATTGTACTTGATTTAGGTATGGAAATAATCCTTGCCGGTCACCAGGATCACTGGAAAACTCTCTCTTTTACTGTATCTTCTTCAATTGTCCCTTCTTCTGTTATCATTCAGCATTTATTCTTTTCATATCAACTTGTGTTTATGCTTCGTTGTTGGTGATCCTGCAGTCCGTAGTACATTCTCTCATTACGCCTCGACAGCTTTCTCAAACACAGGGCATCCCCAGGGTAAATAACACAGGGCCACATGTGGTGGAGAGTGGATGTCCATTAAAATGGTGTGCAACTTCGATTCAAATAATCAGTCCTGGACCAACGTATATACAATTAGAAAAAATTGTTTACTTCCTTAATCCTCCTTAGTACTTCTGTCGATTCTACTCTTACGTCTACCAGACTACACAGTTTATAGGGGATAAATCTGCAGGTAATACATACAATTTATCCTCAGTCTTGCTCCCTTTTTTGTTTTATAGGTGGGTGGATCAGATTTCATACAGCTAAACCTAACCTCAAATAACAATTTTACTTACCTTTTCATTTACTATCCTTTGCACTGTGTAAATGGCGGATTCCACGATAAGTGAAATTATCTATCAGACCTACTTCATATACCTTGGACAAAACTTCTCTTGTGGAAAATAGGTGATTAATTGTTAAGGAAAATAACATCTTAGCATAAGAGGCTATTAATAATGTTTCTCTTAATTTAATTGTTTTAACACAGAAGTCGAAAGTTTTTATATTGTTGAACAAGTAATAACTATACATTCTTGAGTCTACGGTGACCTACCTCCGTGCCTCTACTTCGTCATAAGTCGACCAATGACAGTACCTCCAAGTCATGCGTCCATGTCAAATCTCCAAGAGATTCTAACTCATTTTGTAACTTTTAATAGCCCATAATAGGCTAGGGTCAAGTAAAATTCATTATTGATTGGTAAGACGCCAATGGTTTAGATATGGGTGAATATGAGGGACTAATTAGTGTGATGAGTGTAGATGAACAAGTGTAGTCACTGTTACTAAGCAAGATTGACTTCTTTAGAAAGACCTATTAATAGTTCAATAGCCAGGACAACTAGGGTACTTACAGCTTTACGGGGAATCCGAACCACTTTGTATTGGTCTGATTTTCAGCGAACTGACAAGCCTGACAGTCATTACTTTTCCCTACATAACATCTGAACCTTGATAACCACCCAACATGGACACCTCCAGACTCCTCTAGTAGTTTCCACGTCGATGGCAACCATTGAGTGGATGCTGTTAAGAGGACCGAGCATAGAACCTATCACACTACAATCTCCTCAACACTTTGTCCCCAAGTAGCTTGGTTACAGCACTGCGCCACCAGTGCCGAGTAGTATAACAAAATGAAGTTGTTTTTCTAAGCATATTTGGTTGGTCATTGGAAATTTGTTTATAGGAGTGCACCACTGTAATAGTCACATGGTTAAGTGAAAGAGAAATATAGGATGTTGCATAAGTAATCACTAGTGGAAGGAGGGTGTACAATAAGGAAAAAGACTGCCAAGTTGCTTCCACTTCCAAGTATTTATCTACTTCCTTTCTTCTATTTACTGTTACTCTATGGATAATTTTGTATTTGGTCTTAGATCCTGATATTGAGAAGCGCCCCTTTCTGTTAAATACTATTTTTTAACGTGCAGTAGACTAGCACGTCGTTGTTACATGTTTCTGAGTTACATGGTGCATCAAATACATGAGTGCACATTTACATTAAATTGTTGTTTAAAAATGTAAGGAACGTATATTTCCTGCTTTGTAAATGTAAGCTTAGCTAAGACTTTTTAGCTAAGCTTACAATTTTAATGTAAGCTTACTTTTAATGTAAGCGCCCAGTTGAGCGCTCCAAGAAATGTAGTTCTAGTTTTTCTCACAACTGTCACTAGAAGTAGCAAATAGCTTGCCCACTAACGTGTGTACAATGTTTCCCCTCTCCTCTCTCTCCCCCGCCTGCCCCACCCCGCAAATTGTACAAAAGTACGTAACTTCGTCATTTATAGTAATCTCTAGAAATGAAGTTTTTATAAACTATTAATCTACTCTTTTAGCCAAAGATAATTGTATAAATTTCAATTTTATCTTTCTTTTTATTAAATTTTTTTGCAAAATGTATTTTTTTAGTTTTACACTAGGTTAGATTGTAATTTTTTCCACTTCATTCTCACAATTTAAATGAAATAAATTGCACGATTCCATAATGAGTTATATACCTAGAGAGGCAAAATTAGCCAATTTAAGTAGCCATATTTCAATTATTGAGATATTTTTTTAATTTTCCCTGGATATTTTTATTGCTTGTGACTTTTATTTTAAAAATACCCAAAAATAATGTTTCATCGAACATTCTTAATGCTTACTATAATTTTTAATTCACAAATACAACTGACCGTCTCTGACTTCTGTTTTGTGACTAAAAGTTACTTTTAAAACGAATCAGTTTTTTGTTTTATTAATCTTAGAACTTAGGCTTACGTGATCGGCATTACAGCATAGGAGAAACGTCTGGTTATCTTGTAAATAATGTAGATAGTACCTTGACGTGGATGTCGCAGGAAAATATAGATTCCAGTTTTGATTAATTATAAAAAAAAAAAAACACTATTTCAATCTACAATTCTACTTTTAAATCAACTTTGTTTATAGATTGTGTTTTGTCTAGTTTGTTGTTGAAATCTGAAATAAATATTCTTACAAAATTAAAAAAAAAAAAAACTGTTTTGCTAAAGATGTCTTGAACGGTGAGGATAGAATTTTTTGGATAGAGTTGCAGCTATAGATTTGTAAACTATCTTTTACAATAAAATATGTGGTATGTTATGGGAAATTATTTAATTTTAATTTTATTTAATTTTGCGTGGCCCCGATATTAAGACCATGGAGATGAGCAAAACTTAATAAGTTGATTTGTCGTTTATTTAACTACAATCAACTTGAGCATTAAAGTTAAATTTAGTGAGTAAGAAAGTGTTCCGTTAACCAGAAGTTCTTCGACTCAAATACTACCCTTTTAGAAAGAGAGGTCTCGACTTGCGAACGGGTCGGCGTTTGTTTTTTCCCCATCCAATATCCCCATTTTCCACTCTCAATCTAAGGGGAAGACAAACTTTTCACTTAATTGTGTTTAATTGGAAAAGTTGTGCAACTTCTGTCTCGCAGACCCCCCGCTGTAATACGGGCCGATTAATGGAGTTTCGAAGGAATGCGATCACCGTTAAATACACTTTAAGGACATTTTTCATCACTGGTTTAAGAGGCTTACTTACTAACAGTCTTTTCAATACCTGATTGGTTGATTAAGGGAGATTTGTTAAAGGTGCAAATTGTTTTAAATTAATTGATCTTTTAAATGTAATGTTTTTTATTTCGCCACAGTTTGATTAAAAGTAATACTACTGTTTATATAAAATGATTAGAGAGAGCCGGTGGCCGAGCGGTCTAAGGGGTCAGGACTTTGTACCTGGGTTAGAGATAGAGCAAGTTCTAATCCTGGCCTTGACTGTTAGTGTTATCAGTAATGTTTATCTTGTACTGTACTGGTTCTCGGTCACTACCGAGCGGTCTAAGGCGTCAGGACTTTGTACCTGAGTTAGAGATAGAGCAAGTTCTAATCCTGGCCTTGACTGTTAGTGTTATCAGTAATATTCACCTTGTACTGTACTGGCCTTGACTGTTAGTGTTATCAGTAATATTCACCTTGTACTGTACTGGCCTTGACTGTTATCAGTAATGTTTATCTTGTACTGTACTGGTTCTCCCTCTTTCTTCTGTCTGATGAAGTTCCCCACATAGATATACAGTATATAAAGAATTGTTAGAGTAAGATTAAAAAGGAGATCGACCTGGCCTTAAACAAAAGTTCATGTTAGGAACCTGTTGTAAGTGATGTTATCACATTTGACGGAAGAAAGATGAAAGATCTATGTTAATTTTACTCCCACACATGTAAATATATCAATGAAATCACTCACATCAATGAAATCACAAGTATTGAACTATCATATTACATAACTCTTAAAATGATTGATTCGTGCGATATGATCTTATTTACAAATTTATTAACAACATACTAAAAGTAGGTGTTTTAAGTTACCTTCCATTAATGCATAAAATATAGTATGCATAAAAATAATTTTAAACATTACAAATGTCACTAAAATATTCATCTATGTTGTTCAACTTCAATTATGATGTTTTGTAATTTTTTATATTATTTATATGTTTAAGTAATTTTTCGTGCAATATTTTCCCAGTGTAAGTGTAGTTCTTCTTGAATAATTCTGTCGATGTGTTCTCCTCTCCAAAATAAAATTTCTTCTAGTATTGTGTTTATGAATTTGTTTCATTTTCATCTTCTGCCATCATATTATTAATTATCACATCATATTATTCATACATGATTGGCTGAAACTCCGTCAATATAATAAACCTTACTTTCTGGCGAATGTTTATGTACATTAAATGTTCTTTTATGTTGTTTATTTACTAACATTGAGTTACATACTGGCACTAAAACTTGACAATGTGACTAAAAGGCCAGTCAAGATGAGTGACGTAGACTATCTCTGAAAAATGTTAATGGTTTTATTGAAGATTTCTGACGATATAGAATTGTTGAATTCTCTAGATTTATTTATGAATTTATCAAACAATGAGCTTGCTATATTGGATGATTGGTGTATTAGAAATAAAACGAGTCAGTAAAACGACACAAAATGTCAACCGGTCAATAAAATGTTTGATGTTTATAGACATTTTTTCTATATTCCTTTAATTCGGAGTAACCCTGTAAATTATCTGTTTATACTATTATATTATGAGATGTTTTTAATAATGCAAGTAATTAGGAACTTTTTCAAAAAATAAGACAAATTTAAATGTGTAATTTTTTGATACATTTAAATATGATATTGTTATGATGTTATTTTTTTGTTATTTATTTTTAAAACTTATTGTTGTCTGTTATAATTAGTTCTGTTGCTATTGTTGCATATATAGTGGGCGCATTTTCCATTGTTGAAAATAGTTATGACAGTAATTGTTTATATTATTCTATACATTTTTATTAACTAGTTGTAGATAGTTATTATATTAGTTTACTTACTCTAAATTAATTGAACTTCATTACTCAGCTTTAAACTTAAATTTGCTTGAACTAAGTTAAATCATGGTTGTCTATATGCATGGGAATTATTGAAATATATAATTAATATTATAATCAGCACAAAGTGTCAGAACACTTTGAAACAAATATAATTATAACAAACATGCCTATGAAATTGCGTAATATTCTGCCGATAAAGGAAAGTTTATAATGTGACAGGAATACGAATAATTAACAATAGTTCCTGTTTATTTTGTATGTATTAGATTGGTCTAGACGTAAGCTTGTGTATGTTATGGGGGCTCATTCACACAAAATACAATTTTATTGATTTATGATTCAACAACAATACAAACATTTGTATTTTTAATTTGTATTAGAAAATAATAAATTCAAATTCAAACTTTATTCAGCTAAAATGACTCATTGTCACTACATGCATTTGCTAAGTAGTATAAAATAATAATATAATATAATGATCATATAAGATAAACTAACAAAAGCTAATCTTAACGTAATTCACTTTGAACTTAAAAGGGTAAAAATAAATATATAAATAAAACTCACAAATGTTTGAGAAAGGAAAATAAACAAAATCTGGAGTGTTTTAACATTTGCAACAATATTTGATTTACTATAATTTTCAAAGATCTAGAGGGAATCTTCCTTAATGAATACCTCTGGTCTGAGGAATGTGAACGTGGTGAAATCGATCACAATATGCCTTCATTTTGCACTTAATACTGTAATAAGTTTGTGTTGCGTGATGTTCATTTACATTGCATTTGCACTTATACTGTAATAAGTTTGTGTTGCGTGATGTTCATTTACATTGCATTTGCACTTATACTGTAATAAGTTTGTGTTGCGTGATGTTCATTTACATTGCATTTGCACTTATACTGTAATAAGTTTGTGTTCCGTGATGTTCATTTACATTGCATTTGCACTTATACTGTAATAAGTTTGTGTTGCGTGATGTTCATTTACATTGCATTTGCACTTATACTGTAATAAGTTTGTGTTGCGTGATGTTCATTTACATTGCATTTGCACTTATACTGTAATAAGTTTGTGTTGCGTGATGTTCATTTACATTGCATTTGCACTTATACTGTAATAAGTTTGTGTTGCGTGATGTTCATTTATATTGTATTTTGCACTTATACTGTAAAGTTTGTGTTGCGTGATGTTCATTTATATTGTATTTTGCACTTAAATACTATAATAAGTTTGTGATGTTCATTTATACTGTGTTTTTGTACTTATATTGTAATAAGTTTTTGCTGGATTACTTTCACTTATATTGTGTATATTTTTGCATGTTTTATTCCCTAAAATTCTGTTTCCCCCACAAATCTCACTAAAAAAAAACACTTATCAGCTTACTGTTTATAGAGTACTCCATATATTACTTTAAACTTTCTCTACTTTGGTAAATTCAAAAAGAGTTAACTAAAATTTTTTCTAAGTTCTTGTCATGTTCGACTTGGTTGAGAACCTTCGCTCAATTGGCGTCCCAGTCAACTTGCCTGAGGGTAGACTCAAGCCAATTGTTGTCCTCCTTTCCATTTCTTTTCCTGTTTGAGAATGCTAAGATCGGATGTGTATCATTATATCAAGCTATTATGAATGCATCTATCAATAGCACCTCTTTTATCAGTAACAATTTTCTTTTACATAATTTACATTGACATTTTCTTTTTACTTATTATGTTTTTATGAAAATGGGATTTACTTAACTTTTGTTATTGAAGCACATCGATAAGGTTTGTGCTGAGCATTTTAATGTTCCACATTATTAATTGTTTAACTAATAAATGTATGTATAATTTGAAACATTATCTTTAACAATGTTATAATTAACAGATACATTTAAGAACTTACAGTACTTTCAGCTCAGTATATAAGTTAGGTGATGTAGATTATTTATTTAAAATATATGAATGAAAACAAAAAGTTCCATGTAACTGTTTCAGGAGCTAAAGTTTCTATTGTAAAAATTATATTTTGTATGTCCTAGTGAACATTCTTTAAGCTGCTTTTGAGCAAATCAGTATAATTAACTTATTTATTTCTTGCTCAAATCCTTCGATGTTGCTCATGCAAATTAGTGAATGTAATATTCACTAATTTGAGAGTGAGGGAAAATATAGATTATTTTAGTAATTAAATACTATAAAATTCTATAACTGTTTTGAGAGTGAGGGAAAATATAGATTATTTTATTAATTAAATACTATAAAATTCTATGACTGTTTCCTGAAGCTAAGTACAATAATGTTAGCTATTTAGTTGTAGCTTAAGAAATCCCATTGCTGTATCCTGTTTTGAAAAGAGTATTCTTTTCGTTGTTAACAATTCTTGAATTCTTGATGATTCAAACAGCTCTCCGTTGCAATTATCAAACAACCTAGAAATTAATATATTTTTATTTTATTTGGTGCCTTTTTCGTAATATACATAGGCTATTTTAATCTATTATGAGATTTGAGTTTATATTATCTTATTTTATGTGCTTATCCTATTGTTATTATTATTTTTTAATTTTTCAGTAAGACCTAAAATGATCCCGCAGGAGAGATTAACAAAACTATTTTTACTATCATTCTGGAAGATTATATACAACAAGCACAATTCACCATAGCCTATCATATTATAAAGACAGCTGGCTCCAATGTACTGGCATCATGTGGACAGGTCAGGCCAATAGCACTCGCCAATGATTGGCAGCCAGAAGTCGAAAGGCATCCATTGGACTATCGTTTGACTACGCTATAGGGATAGTTCACTTCACTGTATGCCAATTTCAGCCACCATGATGTTTGGAGATCTGACAAGCATTGTTACTGTCCAGAAAAGTTTTTGGCAGTTCAGTTGTCTGTCGGAGTTTAGAGAAGAGATCTGACGGGATTCATTGTATTGTATCTGCGTGATCTATCGAACTATTGAAAACTTTTTGTGTAATACAGTTCTAGGTCGAGACAATCATACTTGAACCCGAATTATAGACAGTTCTTATATTTATAATCTTCTCCGTTTGTTGACTTGGTGCCTAGAATAATATCCTGTCTTAATGCCAAAACTTTATATTTGTTTTGTCATAGTGGCTAGAATATTATATGTTAGTTGCTCTGGAGTCTATAACCTTATCTGTTAGTTGCTCTGGAGTCTATAACATTATCTGTTAGTTGCTCTGTAGTCTATAACCTTATCTGTTAGTTGCTCTGGAGTCTATAACATTATCTGTTAGTTGCTCTGGAGTCTATAACCTTATCTGTTAGTTGCTCTGAAGTCTATAACATTACCTGTTAGTTGCTCTGGAGTCTATAGCCTTATCTGTTAGTTGCCCTGAAGTCTATAACCTTATCGGTTAGTTGCTCTGGAGTCTATAACCTTATCTGTTAGTTGCCCTGGAGTATGTAACCTTATCTTTTAGTTGACCTGGAATCTATAACCTTATCTGTTAGTTGCCCTGGAGTCTATAACCTTATCTTTTAGTTGACTTGGAATCTATATAACCTTATCTGTTAGTTGCTCTGAAGTCTATAACCTTATCTGTTATTTTCCCTGAAGTATATAACCTTATCTGTTAGTTGCTCTGGAGTCCATAACCTTATCTGTTACTTGCCCTGGAGTATATAACCTTATCTGTTAGTTGCCCTGGAATCTATAACCTTATCTGTTAGTTGCCCTGAAGTATATAACCTTATCTGTTAGTTGACTTGGAATCTATATAACCTTATCTGTTAGTTGCTCTGAAGTCTATAACCTTATCTGTTATTTGCTCTGGAGTCTATAACATTATCTGTTAGTTGCCCTGGAGTCTATAACCTTATCCGTTAGTTGCCCTGGAGTCTATAACCTTATCTGTTAGTTGCCCTGGAATCTATAACCTTATCGGTTAGTTGCTTTGGAGTCTATAACCTTATCTGTTAGTTGCCCTGGAGTATGTAACCTTATCTGTTAGTTGCCCTGAAGTCTATAACCTTATCTGTTAGTTGCTCTGGAGCCTGTAACCTTATCTGTTAGTTGCCCTAGAGTCTGTAACCTTATCTGTTAGTTGCACTATTACCTGTAACCTTATATGTTTCTGGTCCTAGTGCCTAGAACCATATCTTTATCTTTTTATAGGAGCTAGAACTTTATCTTTTGGTTGGCCTGGTACCTAGAACCTTATCTGTTTCTTTTTTCTAGTAGCTAGAACTTTATCTGTTGGTTGCACTGGTACCTAGAACCTCATCTGTTTCTTTTTTCTAGTAGCTAGAACTTTATCTGTTGGTTGCACTGGTACCTAGAACCTTATCTGTTTCTTTTTTCTAGTAGCTAGAACTTTATCTGTTAGATGACCTGATGCCTAGAACCAAGGCTACTTGAACTAGACAAGTCCTGTGAATCATTTTTATTGACCTTGTTGCTCACCGTATATTGGCTGCCAGTATTCACTGGCATGACACCCTAATGTAGCCTTTATTACAGAACCCACTGGCTGTATGGAGCATATATATATATAACTCCATATAATGGAGTTTTATATATATATATGCTCCATAGTTAATGGTTGTTGTAATGGTTAAAATAATTTTAATAAAACCAAAGTTTTTTTTAACACAAGTACGTAACAGTATTTTTACTCTGAATTTTAATAAATGTCAGAACGCTTATTTTGTTTCTTTAGAAAAATTAAATTTAGATCCTCAAATTAGTCATAGTCTTTGAGGTCCTAAACTTCTCTTTCTTATGTATTAGTTTGTTGTTATGTTTTGTTTCCCATAATAACCACATGTATTAATGACATTATGTTCTAGTATTGTTTTGTTGTGATCAGACTTAGCATATTATGTAGCCTTCTTCTTAAAAGATCAAAACATAACTTATATCATTCTTCAAGCATCTTCCTTACTGGATTTAAAATTTAATTTTACTGATGAATAAAACACTCAAGTAGTTATAGTTTTGGATCTTTTTCGTTATTTCACTATCACTACATTCTCGTTACTTAACTACCACTACATTTTTATCCCAGTTACGGTTAGGTTAGGTCAGGTTAGGTTAGGTAACTAAAGTTGATCACAAACTGGTAAATCCAATGGTTGACTTACCACCGAATGCCCTCTCCTTGTGTAAGTTCTTGGAAAGCGATAAGATAAGGCCATCGATATCGGATTCCTAACAGATAAGGAATACCACAATGGATATTCAAATGACTGGGGAACAGTTTTTGGAGTAATAGAATATTTATCAAGTGGCAGTGAATTAATGGAAACAAAAACAAAAAATAAGTGGTGGTGAATTGACGAAAAAGATCTATAGGCTTAGTTTTTATTTCGTTAAAAATATAATATAAATAAAATGTAATTACTGGAGTGTTTGATTCATCTATAACACAACTTATATATTTATACATTTATCTTATATATTGTAACAAGACTTGTTACTTATTTATTTTTAAAACATATTTCATACCTTATTCATAGAACATGTTTCATCTTTCTAATTAAACTGTACATTTGAAAGAGAAAATAAACTTTTCCTCATTCTTATTCTACTAATATATTTGGAGAGTTTGTGGAGTAGTAAGAGTTAAGAACGCTTAATGAATCAATAGAGTGTTTATTTTCCATTCATACATGATTACATATAGATACTGTATACACTGGGGGCGATGAAATGGAGCGGGGTTATTTCAATGCTCTCTTGTTGCGAATCTTTGAAAACTACATCAACCATTTGACGTTAATATGGCATGTTGTACTAATATGTCAACAATAGTAGTTTTGTACATTAAAAAATTAAATTATTACAATAACAGTTACTAAATAACAATGTTTACAATAACATTGAGATTATAAGATTAAACATGTAGTTCTGATAGTTAAAATACATTTTGTTTGAGTAGCAAACAACAAACAGACGGAATTATTTAAAATACAGATCGTAATTAAAAAGGGAGAGTTTCGATATCTAAGTCTTTTTATAATTTACGATTTAAACTTACGTTAAACTACAAATAAGTAAAGCTTTTATATAATAGAACTAAATTACATTTGTATCACAGAGAAGAAAGAAAACAGATGTCGCATCCAATAGTGCGGTGAATGTGTGTCGAGTACATATTTCTCCAGTTTGCCAGGCATATTGAAGGGCAGCACTTTGTCAGTCCCTTCCTTATTCTCCACAAATCGTCAAGGATAAACGTAGCAATTATTACTGCAAATTTAAAAATATGTACATTAGTTTAAATCTATTTATAACTGCCGCTGATACATTCGCTGCGGCCATAAGAAAGCTGCCTCTGTTTCCTTTTTCTCTGTGTGGTTGTATTCATAAAACAAACAAACAAATAAATTTTTGAAAATATAACTTTAAACACAATAAACTAAAGATAAAGCTGGGTAATTTGGGAAGGAACCTAATGATGTTGTAAAAACATTGTTAAACTTGCTTATTCAGATGAATCTAGGTATGAATACGGCAAGACTATTCACGACATTCACAATTCTAATTGAATGTCTACAATTTATACGTAGTTGAATAAAAAAGTATTTCTTCATTTGGATTGATCGTCAAATCGTAAAATAAAGTCCGTCTAACTGAACTTGCAAAACAGTAAATACTTGTCAATAATTAGTTTAATGTTACTTTAACAATCAAACGATAGGAATACGTTTTTATAACGAAATCACGTGGACATAATTTTGAATGACGTCATCAACTAGAGTATTCACTTTTAATTGATTTATATATTAACCTACGTGATTCCTAATGAAGTTCCTGAACGATAAGTAACTATGAGAGAGTCTGTATTCTTTGGGTATTTTTTGTACATATTATTGTCTGTTTTTATGTATAGTACTATTGTTTTTTTAGTACATAAACTAAATAAGATAGCTAACATTATTGCTGTAATCATTTCAGCATTTATGCGTTTTCTTGCCATTCTAAAACGAGTAATACTCAAACCAATAGGGACAACATATTTTGGTGGTGTAAGCAATAGTAATTCTAAATAAATATATAGTTATTTTACTGTTTGCAGCTCAAAAAAATATGAATAGTGTATTAAAAAGCTGTTAATTACCATCATATGATTCATCCTGATGAAGGACTAACCCCACTTAACTTATACGAAAAATTTATCACAAAAACTAATACAACATTAACAAAATTACATAAACATAGTAACAGAAACAACAGAATTGCATTCGCAACAAGGATCTATTGCAAGGGTGATTTCATCTATCTACACAATCTAACACACATAAATAGTACTTCCCGTACGGGCCGTTTGCTACGGAAAACCCCTGTATTCTTCCGAATTTGTTCACGGAGCGATGCTGACACAATAGAAAATCGTACAAGCGTACACTGGACCATCCACTTAGAGCATGGTACACCTAGAGACGTACAGCTAGTATACATCTACTACCTTATATACACCCATTATACACGTAAATGTCCATGCTTTATTGCACTTTTGTTAGTTCTGTAAACGTTTCACTTACAATATTCGCAAAGAAGCACAGCCAAAAATAATAAAGTCACCTGGATAGTAGAAAAATAACGTTCAGCTTTTAACAATTATATACTAACATGTGAATGTACGAATCTCAGTGAAAATAGTCTAAACGAAAAAGAATAACCTTAAACATTTTCAGTGGTAGCTGAGAGCAACTTATTTAAAATGTCATTTTAAATGAACATTCTCAAAAGACCGGTGAGAAAGTGACGGACGTGCAGTTTACGGAGTGGACACGGGTACAAGCAAATAATTACTCTGAGTCTAATGTCTTTTGATTGATTAGTATTCTATACAAGTACTTAGGGTCGATAATGCTCGCTGGTTCAACCAATTCCCTAAGTTAAAAGCTGTTGTCGGGGCTGAATAAATACAAAAGTAAAGCTAACGGCGGTCGTCTTACACTAGGCGAAAGTCTCTTCCTTTCGGTAATCCCCGTAGGAACATTGTATTCGGGTTTTACACTCGCGAGCGGATCACAGAAGTAGTCTCTCAAGGCCGTCCGATTATTGGTACTCGGTGTACCAATTGGCCGTGGATTAGGTGGTGAGATGCGTGAACTGGTAGGGGTTCCCGTAGGGCTGAGACATGTGGTAGTGGTAGGGGATCACGTTCATGCTCGCCATCTTGTGTTCCTTCTTCCATTTCATCCTCCTGTTCTGGAACCAAATCTTGATCTGGCGTTCCGTCAAGCACAGTGCGTGGGCGATCTCGATCCTCCGTCTCCTGGTTAGGTAGCGGTTGAAGTGGAACTCCTTCTCCAGCTCAAGCGTCTGGTACCTCGTGTACGATGTTCGTTGCCTCTTGGTCTCTCCATTCGCATTCACAGTGCCTGTAACAAATGAGAACGGTCAGATATAAGTCTCATTAAACACCTTTATGCACAAAATATCTTGTTATTACCACGGTATAGACAGTCTATGATATACATGATTCGGTGCCTTATATTTAAATCAAATTCCATTTACTAATTGTGTCATGTACCACAGTTGGTGCTGACACCGGAACTGAAGGTGTGACGCAGAGAACAGGATAGTAGACAAGGAAAATACACTAGCCATACTCTATGTGTATTTGTTTTATGAAACTATAATTTTCTTTCTTTGTTTACTTGTTTCTAAGTATACATTTTCAAATACAAATGGTAATTACTGTGGATTGTGTATCAAGTAAACTTTATCATCAGCGTTTGAAAATAAAATCATAAGATAATGAGGAACTAAACTATATCCTTATCGGTTAGTTATATGCAAATATCTAACTTTTTTTTTGATATCTTACAAAACTCATATCAGATTTCTTATCAAGTAAATATTATTATCAGTGTTTAAAATAAAATCATAAGATAATGGTGACAAAAATAAACATAATAAATATCTATAATATTATGTTTATAGATAGATAGGCCTATATATACACATATATAGGAGGGCGATTTACATTTAGTTTTCAAAAATATTTTGAGTTATTGCTCATTGTGTTTGGATTAAGACAATGATTTTAAAAATTGTCTATACAAACTTCGTTTCAAAAACTAAGTTTAAAACGGTTTTTACAAAATTAGTGACATGTGATCAATGAACGTAGTATTCAAGTATTTATTTGAATAAAATACTAAAAATTATTAAATTATTAAATAATGATACATTTCTATCAGAATAAACTTATTTTCGATGACTCGTTATTGTATTACTTTGGAATATTACATGATACATTAATATTACATGATACATTAATATTCAGAATTCAATATAATAAGTTTCGATTGAAATACGATGGCGCTTTATCAATATGAGATGCAAACGAGTAGCAGATTTAATAACTTCTGAGAGATAGTTAATCCTTGTAACCTGGAAAATGATATATGTAGACGGAGCTGAAGAGAGAAGAACCAGAAATAATATGATGTTCCGTTGGAATATACAGAAACAAGCATAGGTGAGGTGGTACTGAGAAGAAAAAAGTTTTCAAATTGTTGTTCAAGATGTTGAAGAATTGGCAATCGTTTATGATGGTAGATTTAAATGTCCCTTTCAGTATTCCTACAGTCCAGTTCTAAAGGTACCCAATCTTGGCCACGGTACAGACTACTAATTTAGAAGTCATTCTTCACCCTGACTAATGCAATGGCGGTTACAAATTACACGTTATGCTTTTTTGCAAGTGTTTTAAAACCCTCATAAAATAAGCTAATTATAGAAGTACTTTAAACCATTTTTTGTAAGTGGCACTTTTCAGTGGAGATTACATTTTTACTTTTAGGAAAAAAGAAAAATATTAGGTTTTCTTAAATGTTGCATTGTGGGTACTCAGATTGGGCGAAATTTTGTCTCGATCAAGAATATTTCAGGGGTTTTGCAATCGGACCAGTATTAAACGTTTTATTAACGGGAGAGTGCCAAGTTTGGGTAAGGTTAGGTTTTTGTATTGTTAGGTTAGGTTTAGTTTTATAAGGTAGGATAGGTTACGTTCTGTTAGGTTTAGTTGTGTTAGGTTAATAAGGTTATTCTGGTTTTATTAGATTGATTTTTGCTAATCAAACGTAATAAAACCTAACCTTACCCATAAATGTAGGATAACCAAACCTATCATAACTTAACCTAACCAAACCTTACATGATCTAACCAAACCTAACATAACTTAACCAATCAATACCCAACCCATCATAACCAAACATAACCTCACTGAAACCAGCACATTTCCGGTAATAACTTAATAATGTTCCGATTGCAAAACTCCTGCGATATTTGTGTTTACGACGAAATTCCGTACAATTTGAGTACATACAACAGTGAATTTAAACTCAAAATGCTATATTTATGGAAAACAAATTTCCGATGTTCATGATTATCCCGGCTTTCCCCTAAACAATGTCTTTAAATTTTCTTGTTTTCTAGTGTAAGACCTCAGAAGTGAATGTTAAGACATTCACCCCCAGAAGTGACCCTGTACTGTAGAAGTAGGCTACGACCCACCCGTGGTATCACCCACCTAAACACGTTTGTTTCACCTTTGAACTCATCACATTACGGGTTCACCTTCAGCATGGGTCGTGAGAGTAGGTGATACACGTGTAGAGCCAAATACTGTATTGCCGGGAGACATGGAATAGCTGGCATCGCAGCTTTTAAAAACCTATTTATAATAGGAGACGGCGCTCTAAAAGCGTCGCGGGCAACCGTGCCACCATCGCTTACAACTACAGCCTCACCCCGCACGTATTATTTTGTAAACACACACGTCCCTTCAGTGTTCCAGAGCACTAACTCACAAGTGACCCGCTCAGTAAATTATTTCCGTGCCGGGCTCACATATTGTAAAAAATCCCTGAAAATGGTTTTCTAACCACTGAACCAACCCGTGCTCTTTGTCTTACCAACGAATGTACATCAACATTTAAAATCAGGATTAAGATCCTTCACGTATAGATTTATTACAATGTAATACTGCGCTGTGATTGGACATTTTCAATGTTGTAAGTCTATTTAAAACTTACATAACGTTTCGACAGATATGAAACTAATATCGTTTTCTGAAGCTACTTACCATCTTATCCTACATTAAAACTGTTTTTACTTACTTTTTTGTTTATGTATATATACTTAACTAACTCATATAAACGTAAAAAACATGTAAAAATCACACGTTTGTACAATTACATTTATACAAATGTTGTAAGAAGACGTGATTTCCTGATAAGTTTATCGGGTGTATAAACATGTGCATTGTTTAATTGCTTTATACGTTGTTATTAGTTAGTTAAGTAGTATAAAAATTAATAAAAATAGTTTTATATGTAGGATAAGGTAGCTAGCAGCACCTGAAGACGACGGGAGTTAAATACCTGTCGAAAAGTCGTGTTAGTCTTGGAATTATCCAAACATTTATCAATATGAACAATCCAACGTTAACATATAACTTTTAACAACAATTAAGTACTGTATTTACTAAATTTATTAATATTTGCACTAAAATTAGTCCAAACCATAAATATGGATTCCGTTGGATACTATTAAAAAAATTGTGAAACAACTATGTGTCAAAAACTAGACGAGTTAACATCAAATTGCTGAAGTAAGCTGAAATAGAAAAACCTATTTAAATCCACAAAATAAATGTTTTTACAAAATAGACTGGAACACTCCCTACCGGCGTTTGTTGTATACTAAGAGAGTAATCGTTACTATGCGATAAAATAAAATAATGTTGTGATATATAAAGTAATCTACGCTGTGGTGCGTCCAGCAAAACCCCACTGCATGAATATATTGGCTTTAACCATCTACAAACGATTACTATATTTATTATGAACACCCACTGCAAAAATGCAAAAAACATTTAAACTACTTTACAGAAAAAACAAAAAAAAAAAACAAATATCTTGCCCTTAACATTAGTTAAGTCGCTCATTACCTACAGTAAACCTAAGAGTAATATATTAATTCAACCAAAATGTTATACCAATACACATGACAGTACGAGAAAAAAAGTGGCTGTGAAACTAATAATAAAGATGTTGAGATAAATGTCTACGACAGTACGAATATAATAGTGGCTGTGAAACTGATAATAAAGATGTTGAGATAAATGCCTACGACAGTACGAATATAATAGTGGCTGTGAAACTGATAATAAAGATGTTGAGATAAATGCCTACGACAGTACGAGAAAAAAAGTGGCTGTGAAACTAATAATAAAGATGTTGAGATAAATGTCTACGACAGTACGAATATAATAGTGGCTGTGAAACTGATAATAAAGATGTTGAGATAAATGCCTACGACAGTACGAATATAATAGTGGCTGTGAAACTGATAATAAAGATGTTGAGATAAATGCCTACGACAGTACGAGAAAAAAAGTGGCTGTGAAACTAATAATAAAGATGTTGAGATAAATGTCTACGACAGTACGAATATAATAGTGGCTGTGAAACTGATAATAAAGATGTTGAGATAAATGCCTACGACAGTACGAATATAATAGTGGCTGTGAAACTGATAATAAAGATGTTGAGATAAATGCCTACGACAGTACCAATATAATAGTGGCTGTGAAACTGATCATAAAGATGTTGATATAAATGCCTACGACAGTACGAATATAATAGTGGCTGTGAAACTGATAATAAAGATGTTGAGATAAATGCCTACGACAGTACGAATATAATAGTGGCTGTGAAACTGATAATAAAGATGTTGAGATAAATGCCTAGTACTCCTACGACAGTACGAATATAATAGTGGCTGTGAAACCAATAGACAAGATGTTGAGATAATTGTCTAGTACAATGTAGGCCTACAATAGGTGTGAGATATTACTTATTTAAGCTCTGCAACTGGTCCACTGTACGTAATAATATAGTGGCTTATTACGTACAGAATTATGGATATAGCTAAAATAGTGGTTTACCTGTCTCCATTTTCGCTATATATTAATCGTACAAGAAGACCGCTATTCTGCGATGGTATATGTTGCGAGAATGAGTTATAAGAGTGTGTTGACGGGCAGGCGCGGGTGCGCTGCTCTTGGACTCCGCTCAAGCGGTCCGCCGGCCGCCGCCAACCCACCTACTTCTTCCTCCCAACACGGGTTTCGCTTTAGTCCGTCTTCCTGTTGCGTAATTTGCCCAAACTCTATTTTCGATTACACAAGAAGGCCCTTGTCTAATGGACCATTGACTTAAGAAGAATATTTTTATCTGTTGAAGATTAATTTTCCGTTGACTCTCGGAAACGTAGACATTACGCCGTTTTCTAAAAGCGTTCTAGTTTTGCAGAATGGATAGTAATTAACTCATTATATTTTGTCTGTGTAAAAGAAATATTAGTAATACAGTTTCTATATAATTTTAGTTATTTATACGCAACATGAATCAGTTGTTTCAAGTTGAGGTAAGCTTATTACTTAGGTGTTTACTTTGTTATTATTTTATATATTATACAAATTTATACGTTCCTTTATAAGCTTAACCCTTCATTCGGTGGCCGGTAATATATAGCGTCGAATAGTAATTTATTTTAGTACCTAAAATCGGCAATGGAAACGTTCTTAGATGCCTAATCGATACATATACTAGTTTCTGCCATAGACGAAGTTTTCAATTTTGTTTAATAAAATCCTTTTCCATTTGACGCAAAAATCACCTATTTTAATTTTTCCCTTTAAGCTTTTCCAGTTCAATAAAGAGAAAGAAAACTTTGCGTAACTTCCTAATAACATGTGGTTTGAATTATAAACAAATGTATAGAATAGTAAAGGAACAATTTAATCTCTGTGAAAATTTATAACATTGTTTACTTCAAGGTGAACAAATTCTAGACAACGGGCCGCTTTACTGACACCTTATGGACACCAAAGTTACCATTCACAAATATTTTTATGTTATAGAGTATGTTTTTGAGTAAATTTTATTGTATTTCACAACCCTGAATAAAATGTAAGGTAATAGAATGTTTTAAAATCCATGTATCATCTTAAAAGCTTATATTTTCGGAAACTAGAATAAATGTTGGACTAGAATAAATAATTTATAGTTTCTCATGTATTTTATTGTACCCCCGCCCGAACATAATTTACAAATAGCCCTTGTATATTTATATATCTTTTAGGATTATATCATAGCCTAGATTATTATGCACATAAAGATAACAAACACAAGTAGATTATTAATCATTTACTGTTTTTTATCAATTTGTAAATAAAAGTATGAATATTGATAAAAAATCGCTTATCGGTTTGGAAAAATCAATCGCCAGACAGAATGTCAAACATTACAGGGAAATGTAAAATTCTTTCACAATGCTTAGCATATTACTGTCCATTAACTGGGATTGTAAGATAAATATTA
This sequence comes from Stictocephala bisonia, assembly GCA_035578905.1. NCBI lineage: Eukaryota > Metazoa > Arthropoda > Insecta > Hemiptera > Membracidae > Stictocephala > Stictocephala bisonia. The sequence continues at coordinate 9,403,015 of JAQJVL010000001.1, forward strand.
TATAAAGTATGTCATAGATGTTGTTTTTGCCGTTCACATTTAATTGATAAACTAATACCATTATATATTCAGATATTTTAGTTTGGAGTAGTTATTGTCCACAAAAAAAGCAGAAAAACAAATGTGAAAATTGTTGTATGAGATCTACAACACTCAGTAGTTATTGGCATGATTTTGTCCGATAAAAAATATACAAATTTAGTGCAATAGGCAGAATCAGTCTAAAATATTTACTTTTTCCGTGAAATAGTTGTTCTCACGATGGCACGATATTTGTTCTCACGATGGCACGATATTTGAGTGCATTAGGGCAGATTTAATCCTGAGTGAGTGGGAGGGATTCAGTCTCTAACGTATGTACGTATATATAGATGACGATGTATAACTTACGATACACTTATATACAAGGTTACTTATCTTATCGTTTCCCTCTTTCGTGCACACCTAAGTACCCTATTTTAGTTGGTTTTCAATCGATATGAAGGAATTGCTTTTTCAGAGCTTTGATAAAGTTTAAGAAGACATTTAAAAATGTATTCGATCATAAAATATGAAAGACCTTAAAATAACTTAGTGTGAGTAAAACACAATATTCCACTAGAGAATTTCAAGCGGCTGTCAACACAGTGTCACATTGAAGCGAAACGCTTGAAGAGAATCAATTTGGAGTCGACGTGAGGCGGGGTGTTATTAGAGAATGTAGTTGCGGAGTCCGCCACAATAACATAGACAGCGCTGCTGCCTTGTCAGACAGTTATAAATGGAAAAGAGAAGGAGAGAGCCTCAAAATTGTGTTTATTGAAAGAGCCGGGGGTTTGCTCCCCTCTTACGTGTGATTGCCCTGCGGGATGTTTAAATCTCGTGTCACAGGTGGTACTGCGTGCTTAGGTCAATACTTGACCCTGTCAAGTCATAAATCATAATATTAAATCTGTTACTCTTTACTGAGGAGAAATGTTATTGACAAATTCGACTTTTATACATTCTTACAAAAAACTAACCACAGTACTGCATAAATAAAAAAAGTTAACTAGTATTATGATAACACATCTTGAAGTGTCACAATATAATGCAGCTCACCTAAATACCACCATATCGTAAATGTGTGAGTAGGTGGGAGGGTTTTTAACGGGACAGTTGTGTGAGGGGGTGGGAGGGCTTTTGATATCGTACGTGTGTGTGAGCAGGTCAGGGACCTTTAACATCACAGTTGTTTCAGTGGATGGAAGGTCCTTCGACATCGTATGTGTGTGAGTAGGTGGGGAGGGGGTGGGGGTTAACAGCATTTTTGTGTGAAGGGGTGGGAGGGCTTTTGATATCATACGTGTGTGTGAGCAGGTGAGGGACCTTTAACATCACAGTTGTGTGAGTGGATGGGAGGTCCTTCGTCATCGTATGTGTGTGAGTAGGTGGGGAGGGGGGTTAACAGCATTTTTGTGTGAAGAGGTGGGAGGGCTTTTGATATCATACGTGTGTGTGAGCAGGAGGTGAGGGACCTTTAACATCACAGTTGTTTGAGTGGATGGGAGGTCCTTCGACGTCGTATGTCTGTGAGTAGGTGGGAAGGGTTTTAACAGCATATTTTTGTGAAGGGGTGGGATGGCTTTTGATATCGTACGTGTGTATGAGCAGGTGAGGGACCTTTAACATCGTAGTTATTTGAGTGGATGGGAGGTCCTTCGACATTGTTAGTATCTGTGAGCAGGTGGGAGGATCTTTAATGGTAGTTGTGTGGATGGGTGGAAAGGATTTTGATATCATACGTGTGTATGATGGAGGGTGGGTGGAAGGGTTTCGATATCGTACGTGTGTGTGAGCAGATGGGGTATTAAATATCTTAGATGTGTGATGGGTGAGAGGGTTTTGACATCGTACGTGTGTGAGTGGATGGTTGGTTACATATTAAACAACCTTTTTTTAATTCGTCTATTTGTTAAGATAAAATATCGATAAAAAGTGAACTATAGTAGTGAACTATAGTACTGTATAGAAGCTTAGCAAGAGTGATTTCAGCTACTAATATAAAAAAATAAATAACTTGTTACCACGTTGCACATGTTTGACTTTTCCCTTGTTTTCAATCATCAGCACTACTGCAAATGTTTAAGAAAAGTCACGATAATTTAAATGTTATAGTCGTTTAAGTGCTTTAAAATTATAATATTGTTTGTGTATTGATCCGATAATGAATCATATTGAAACTAGTCGTTACTGAAGGCCCACACACTGTCCGTCCAACATCACTCTTGACATCATATTGAAACTAGTCGTTACTGAAGGCCCACACACTGTCCGTCCAACATCACTCTTGACATCATATTGAAACTAGTCGTTACTGAAGGCCCACACACTGTCCGTCCAACATCACTCTTGACATCATATTGAAACTAGTCGTTACTGAAGGCCCACACACTGTCCGTCCAACATCACTCTTGACATCATATTGAAACTAGTCGTTACTGAAGGCCCACACACTGTCCGTCCAACATCACTCTTGACATCATATTGAAACTAGTCGTTACTGAAGGCCCACACACTGTCCGTCCAACATCACTCTTGACATCATATTGAAACTAGTCGTTACTGAAGGCCCACACACTGTCCGTCCAACATCACTCTTGACATCATATTGAAACTAGTCGTTACTGAAGGCCCACACACTGTCCGTCCAACATCACTCTTGACATCATATTGAAACTAGTCGTTACTGAAGGCCCACACACTGTCCGTCCAACATCACTCTTGACATCATATTGAAACTAGTCGTTACTGAAGGCCCACACACTGTCCGTCCAACATCACTCTTGACATCATATTGAAACTAGTCGTTACTGAAGGCCCACACACTGTCCGTCCAACATCACTCTTGACATCATATTGAAACTAGTCGTTACTGAAGGCCCACACACTGTCCGTCCAACATCACTCTTGACATCATATTGAAACTAGTCGTTACTGAAGGCCCACACACTGTCCGTCCAACATCACTCTTGACATCATATTGAAACTAGTCGTTACTGAAGGCCCACACACTGTCCGTCAAACATCACTCTTGACATCATATTGAAACTAGTCGTTACTGAAGGCCCACACACTGTCCGTCCAACATCACTCTTGACATCATATTGAAACTAGTCGTTACTGAAGGCCCACACACTGTCCGTCCAACATCACTCTTGACATCATATTGGAACTAGTCATTACTGAAGGCCCACACACTGGCCGTCCAACATCACTCTTGACATCATATTGGAACTAGTCATTACTGAAGGCCCACACACTGGCCGTCCAACATCACTCTTGACATCATATTGAAACTAGTCATTACTGAAGGCCCACACACTGTCCGTCCAACATCACTCTTGACATCATATTATGCACTCACATATCACAGACCCTCCATCATGAAGCTTTACATTGAAGGATCTCCTTCTTGTAGAGTTGGTATGTTAACATTAACCAATTATCGGTTTTGGCTTGACAACGTTGCAATTAAGGTATTCGGGTTGATTTCAATAACAAATTTCTTAAGATTTGTCGTTTATACAATAAGTGGGTGAATGTTACTACAGAGAAGAAAGAAGCAGAGGTCTTATCTATTATGAAACTAATTATGTGTCGAGTAGTTAGTTATCTCGTTTGCCATGGGGATGGCAGAGCCAGCACCTTGTCAGTACCCCCCCCCCTTATTCCCTTGAAATCCTCAAGTATAAACATAGAAATGTTCATTACAGGTGTGGAAAGATGTACATTAGTTGTAATCTACATATAACTGCCACTGAGTTGTTCACTTAGGCCATACGAAAGCGACCTCTATTTTTTATCCGTGATGTTACGTACACGTCTAATTGGATTCGGCTTGTGCGTTTGGTCATCCAATTTATAACGTAAGTTTTATCTTAAGTGTTTATTTATCAAATTATTATGTTTCTTTATTTATATAAATATATATTTATATTTATGTCAATAATATATTATTAAATCTTTGTTTTCTTCAGTTACTATGTTTATATAATTATTGTGTCTGTAATTTTGTCATTATATTTTAACTGTTAGTTCAACATAAATTTGCATAATCGTTATAACTGAACTTTTTTTGTTAGTGTTATTTTCTTTTTTAGTTATTAATAATTTTTAATTATAATTATTTTAATTCTTTCTTACTATCTGAAAGTTTTTTGCATTCTCACTTAATTCTCTATGATTTTGTATACATCTTATTATTCAGTATTAAAGACTTCACCAGTCACTAATGGTTGTGGTTATAATAATGCACTAGTTCTGTTTTAGAATGTAATTGAATGTCAATATTGTAAAATGTTTTGTACTGTAAAATAAATAAATAATAATAATACAGGGTTTTTTGTGTACTCGTATTTCCACCTCAGGCCTTGGTCATTTTGGGCCCTACGTTTTTGATAAATATATCCCAATCAATAAATACCAGGGAATACAGAGTGCGTTAAGGAGGCTAGACGTCTAGAATGTCGTATTGTACTGAAAGGCCATGTTTTTTGCGTGTGGTGGGGCTAATTATGTAGAAGCTGTGCGCGGGCTCGGCATACAGATTAGGCTGGTGTATTGTCACGAAGAACGACTGGCATGCTAATCCACTCTGGCATGGCAAGCTACACGCACGCCCACGCACACACTTCTACTCGTCCCTGATGGGACTTTAACCATATTTATCGTCTGTTATCATTCAAACTAACGAACATAATGTCTCATCAAAACAAAATAGATCGAGAAATTTGACAAAAATGTAGGTTGCGTTAGGTTTGGTTCATGTCAGGGTTAAGGTTAGGTAGGTTAGGTTAGGTTAGGTTATTTTAGGTTAACAGCCTGTATGTGTATATGTGGGTGGGTGGGTCATTAACACTATGGTACTGACCACAGTGCATGGTTGGATAAGCGTGTGGGTCAGTACCACTGTACGAGTGTATGGGGGGGGGGCGAATGGGTCATTAAGTCCCCTTAGTATGAGTAAGAATTGGTATGACTCTCTTCAAAAGTGCGGGGGAGACACTTACACCAACTATCTTTTCTGTAAATATTGACGTGCCTTAGAGGTCTGGTTAAAGATGGGCTGCTTACTCCTTATTTTACTGACAAAAAAAGGCACACATCACAGAATATGATGGAAATTCAAATGTATTAAAAATATACGAATAATCCAGGTACCATAAACAGCTTAAAACAACCTAACCTAACCGAACCGAGCCTAACCTTAGATTAGAGAAGAAAGGCTCTAAAGTTGAACAAACTATTGGTAGAATTGTTATTCTTTCTGCGTTCAAGTGTCTAGGTAACGTGCTTTCTTTAGGATAAAGAGATTTCTATCAAAGGTAATAAAAAGGCTCAAAAGAGTAAGAGTCATTAAATATTTGGGTAAAAAATAATTAACATACTAATGGGTCAGCAAGATGTAACTAATACTGGCAGTTCCTCTACAGGAAATTAGTCATTAAACAGTCTTTACCGATCAAAGAACAAATTTTTACAGAGAGAACGTACTCATGGGTCAGCAAGATGTAACTAATACTGGCAGTTCCTCTACAGGAAATTAGTCATTACACAGTATTTACCGATCAAAGAACAAATCGTTACAGAGATAACGTACTCATGGGTCAGCAAGATGTAACTAATACTGGCAGTTCCTCTACAGGAAATTAGTCATTACACAGTCTTTACCAATAAAAGAACAAATCGTTACAGAGATAACGTACTCATGGGTCAGCAAGATGTAACTAATACTGGCAGTTCCTCTACAGGAAATTAGTCATTACACAGTCTTTACCGATCAAAGAACAAATCTTTACAGAGATAACGTACTCATGGGTCTGCAAGATGTAACTAATACTGGCAGTTCCTCTACAGGAAATTAGTCATTACACAGTCTTTACCGATCAAAGAACAAATCGTTACAGGGATAACGTACTCATGGGTCAGCAAGATGTAACTAATACTGGCAGTTCCTCTACAGGAAATTAGTCATCAAACAGTCTTTACCGATCAAAGAACAAATCGTTACAGAGATAACGGACTCATGGGTCAGCAAGATGTAACTAATACTGGCAGTTCCTCTACAGGAAATTAGTCATTACACAGTCTTTACCGATCAAAGAACAAATCGTTACAGAGATAACGGACTCATGGGTCAGCAAGATGTAACTAATACTGGCAGTTCCTCTACAGGAAATTAGTCATTACACAGTCTTTACCGATCAAAGAACAAATCGTTACAGAGATAACGGACTCATGGGTCAGCAAGATGTAACTAATACTGGCAGTTCCTCTACAGGAACTTAGTCATTACACAGTCGATACCGATCAAAGTAGCCTATTGTTCTCTATCGATTCTGCCACAATACCTGTGACCCATTTAAGGATATCAATCACTTGTTGGAAGCTTAGGCAGGGGTGAAACAACACTTTCGATCAACCCCAACCCAACCCACCAGATCCTGTCTGGGGGGAGGGTGTGTAGGTGAGTGTGTGATTGTGTGGGTGTGGGGGTGTAAAGTGCAGCCAGGGAACTACAGGATGCAGATAAAGGGAAATATAAGGCATCAATCAAAGCCTTCTGCCTATCACAGTCTTCCTGTTCCTCCTATCGCACCTTTCCTCCCCAGAATCGCTCCCTAAATTACCCCTTTTAGTGTCCGAATTTCCAACTGTAATCTAATTAATTAGCCTCAGCTGCGCATCAGTTGGTTTGTCCAGTCCAATTGTCTATTAGTTTCCCATAGTTTGCTATTATCTACATTAGTTGCTATGGCCTAATAATGCGCATCTGCCCGCTATTTGGTAGGTCTCTTCACAAATCTTCTTCCACTTACATTTGAGAAGACATTTAGTTGTATTTCATTTGTAAATATTTAAAGGAAACTGTTCATTATTTACTATTTTATTTATAACCTTAATCGCATTAATGATGGTGGCTCAGAGGCTAAGTATTCGGACTGTTGAGTGCATGGTTCCAGGTTCGAATCCTCAATTGAGCTTACGGCTGGTTCTTCACTTGTTAAATAAATTTTGTGCACAAGCCAACAGGCCCATGAGAACTTGTGAATAAAGTTTTTTTTTATAACAAATCTTTGAAGATTTAATATCGGACCATTTTTACCCTTAAAACCTCGCATCAACATTTTGTAATTAATAAAAAGATTTTAAAACTGATTTAGAAATATTTTAAAAGTATTCTAAATTACTAGATAATGTTATTTTTATTTTAACAACCTGATTCACCAATCAAATCAAATTAGCCTATGTTATTCGAACTTCCATATTCCATCTCACGAAATGATGAGGTTAAACTATCAATATTTTACCAATTAATTGTAAAAACAATTTGTAATAGCATATTTAATTACTTAACTATATCATGAGCCTCTTTTCCTTGGCCAAACTGACAATTTACATTTAATTTGTGTCCAGATTTGCAATTCATGCAGGTTAACTATGACTACAATAATGAAATTAATTAGGTAAATATAAAGTATAGTGGTACTACCCATTTACGTTATTTTTTCCAAACTAGTCAATACACATTTCATAAACACAAATCCATAGGAAGTTTTCCCCGGTAAACAGACTTTTTACACCAAAACAGTAACATAATTTACATTAATCTTATGTAGTATTTTCTCATAAACACGAATATGACATCCAATTCATAATACGACAAATAATAACTGAGATAATTAGCTGGAAAGGTGAATTAGGTTAAGTTAGGTTAAAAGTATAATCTAATCTAACCGAACTTAATCTAAAATAAACAAATATAACATAACCAACTTCCTAACGTAACCTAACTTTTCAGTTGAATATATATTATTTGTAGTATGTTGAATTGGATGTCATATTCGTATTTAGGAGAAAATAATAAATTAGATTAATTTAAAATGAGCTACATCGATTTAGAAGCCAACATATTTTTCAAATTTAGAAAAAAAATATTCTCGATAAATATTACCATATATTCGTGTTCGTGGGGATGATATTGACTAGTTAAAAAATCGTTAAATTCGGGTGGAACCTCCATATTCCGTATTTACCATTCATTATCATACTTTTTTTTTAAATTGTAAGTTTTCTTTTTGTACTTTTTTTCCTAAGAATGTTTTTAATCTTTTAGTCCTACCACCCCCTAGTTGCGGCAACTACATATGTTAAATAGTTTTTTAATTAGCATAATATATGTTGGTACATAGGCTATACAGTATAAATAAAACGTCACACAACACAAAATGTATTACAATATAAGCACTAAATGGACAAATATATTACAATACAATTACAAAATGCATAAATATTATGATGATCGATTTCGGTGAACCACGCTCACCTTCCTCAGACCAGAGGGATTCACTAAAGAATCAGACCAGAGGGATTGATTCTTTTGTGAATCCCTCTGGTCTGATTATGGTGCGCGTGGTCACCGAAATCGATCATCATAATATTTATGCATTTTGTGCTTGTATTGTAATATATTTGTCCATTTTGTGCTTATATTGTAATAAATTTTGTGTTGTGTGACGTTTTATTTGTGCAGGCTGTTTTTACCATTGTGCAGATGTTTACTATAAAATTCATAAAAAATAGTAAAATCTAATTAAGCACTACGTCATACATCACTGCACTCAAAATGAACCACAAAATCATTTGGGCATATATAATATGTGTGTATTTTTTGTAACTACTGTAATTTATAAAAACTCGTTTATAAAAAATTAAAAGAGCGTAGGTGTGCCTGATGAAGTATATAATATTTATAAATTCCTAGATAGACAAAGTGTAGACAATTTCATCTAGTTTTAGGAAATATTAAATATATAGCAGTATGTACATAAACAAAAAAGTTATGTTACATATTCCATGTGTAGGATAAACCACAATTCGTTATCGTGGAAACCGTTGTTTAAAAAATTAATTATTTAACTATAAAATTTTAAAATTTATAAAAAATTTATATTTTTATGGAATTAATATAATATGCAGATATATTTTGTAACTACACCTCATGTAGTTATTTATATGTAACACCAATTGAGAAGGAACTAATTTGTTTTTCAATATTCACATATAAATACTACAATAACCCACATAAAACCACCAATAATCTTCAAAACATATGATCAAATATATGAAACTAAAAAGACCAATATCACGTAAATATACAAATATTAAATTTACTAATAAGTGGTTGGGCTAGGTTTGCTATTCACTTCAAAGATTAGTTTGTCTTTGTCTTCTTCTTAATCCATGACAACGTCATATCGAGCAACAATCAAAATATACCATCAAACCGGGCACTTTTCTTTTAAAGCAGTGGTGAATAAATCATATCGATACTATCAATGTGCGTTTAACAATCAACTATTATATATCACATGGCGTAAAAGATAGAAATACGCAAATTAAAAGATTCAATTAAATATTTTTTTGTAGTTTGGATTTTTAAAGGTTTGAAGAACCAAACAGTTTTAAAAGAATTTATTATTTATGCAGCTAACAATAACACTTAAAATAAACAGACTAAAATAAATAGGTCGGACAACCACAATAAATTCGAACGGCTTTTTAAAATCATATAACAAAAAAAAATAACAATTGAGTTACTGTAAATCAGTAATCAATTAAAGACAGTAAGACAACAAAATAAACCTACATGATTGTTCAATTTATATTTGATAAATAAAGTTAAATTACTAAAGAATTGTGAACATCTTTACATTCTAGTAACGAAACAAACCATTTACTTCCTGAACATGACATGGACTTAAGTTAAAAGTCTTCTGGTGGAATAACATTATTTCCTGATAATTAATAGAACTTCCATTTTCAAGTCAGCAACGATTAATACTTTCTCACAACAATTAGTTACGGCGTTTTAAGTCCCATCAGCAGTACAAACTGGAGTACAATATTGTACGTACAGTTTTATGTACTTTACAATATCTTATGTACTGTACAGTTGTATTTACTATACAATTATGTATGTACAGTTTTACGTAATCTACAATATTGTATATATAGTTGTATGTACTGTATAGTTGTATTTACTGTACAATGTTTTATGTACAGTTTTATGTATTGTACAATTTTGTATGAATGTATATCTGTATTTATTGTACTATTTTGTATGTACTATACAGGTGTACTTACTGTAAAACATTTTATGTACAGTTGTATGTACTGTATAATATTTCACGTATTTATTGTATTGTAGGTATGTATTATACAATGTTTTATCAATTGTACAATTTTGTGTATATGCTGTACAAAATTTATGTACAGCTGTATGTAATGTACAATGTTGTATGTACTGTGCAGTTATTTTTATTAAAAGTGGTATATGCTGTACAATATTTTATGGACTGCTGTATGTATTGTACAATGTTTTATACAATGCTGTATGTATTGCACAATATTGTACGTACTGTATAACATTGCATGTACAGTTGTATTTACTGTGCAATATTTGATGTACAGTTGTATGTTTTGTACAATGTTTTATACAATCCTGTATGTATTATACAATGTTGTATGCACTGTGCAGTTTATTTTTATTAACAGTGGTATATGCTGTACAATATTTTATGGACTGCTGTATGTACTGTATAATGTTGTATGTACTGTGCAGTTTATTTTTATTAACAGTGGTATATGCTGTACAATATTTTATGGACTGTTGTATGTACTGTACAATGTTGTATGTACTGTGTATATGCTGTACAATATTTTATGGACTGCTGTATGTACTGTACAATGTTGTATGTACTGTGCAGTTTATTATTATTAACAGTGGCATATGCTGTACAATATTTTATGGACTGCTGTATGTATTGTACAATGTTGTATGCACTGTGCAGTTTATTTATATTAATAGTGGTATATGCTGTACAATATTTTATGGACTGCTGTATGTACTGTACAATGTTGTATGTACTGTGCAGTTTATTTTTATTAACAGTGGTATATGCTGTACAATATTTTATGGACTGCTGTATGTACTGTACAATTTTGTATGTACTGTGCAGTTTATTTTTATTAACAGTGGTATATGCTGTACAATATTTTATGGACTGCTGTATGTACTGTACAATGTTGTATGTACTGTGCAGTTTATTTTTATTAATAGTGGTATATGCTGTACAATATTTTATGGACTGCTGTATGTACTGTACAATGTTGTATGTACTGTGCAGTTTATTTTTATTAACAGTGGTATATGCTGTAAAATATTTTATGGACTGCTCTATATATTGTACAATGTTTTATGTACTGTATAACATTACATGTACAGTTGTATTTACTGTGCAATATTTTGTGTACAGTTGTATGTATTGTACAATGTTGTATATACAGTTGTTTTTACTTTATAAATTGAATCAATAAATTCTTGACTACCAGAATGAGAATGTTACACATATTTTACTATTTATTCACTTTCTTCCAAATCGTTTTATCTCCAACAAATCGATTACTGGTTGTCTTGATTTGTGTTGCTCGAGAGCTTTTCAATAGTTAATACAATATGAATTAAAAATCTTTACGGAAAGTAAAGTGAATTTATAATTTGTCTCACATTTGTTATTGCACAAGCTGATATTGTTATTGCACAAGCTGATATTGTTATTGCACAAGCTGATATTGTTATTGCACAAGCTGATATTGTTATTGCACAAGCTGATATTGTTATTGCACAAGCTGATATTGTTATTGCACAAGCTGATATTGTTATTGCACAAGCTGATATTGTTATTGCACAAGCTGATATTGTTATTGCACAAGCTGATATTGTTATTGCACAAGCTATTGTTATTTTAATATGTTTTACTTATTGAATGGAAAATATAATATAGGCTATTAAAAATGAGGAAAATTAAAAGATTGCTGTTTATTGGCGAATCAACAAATCAGAACCGATTGGTGGTATAGCTTGTTTGCACTATTATTGTAAACTTTAATTCTTAAATATGTCATTATCAGAACTGAATATGCATGTGCTGACTCTTATTTATTCATTAATATTTATGTTTTTAATTGCTGAATGTAACTTGTGAATTATCTTTTATTGTCATTGTTTTATTTATAAACCTTTAACATGTATTTTAGTGATTAAGATGTAATTAATTAGATATTTGATTATTAAATGACAATGTCACCTGTTTATCTAACTATTGTTAATGTTATGTAACAGTAAAAGATATTGAATTAAATTTAAATAAGATAATAACGTACGTAAACTATAGTTATAGATCATATAATGAGGCACTAATAGGCTCAGTTGTCTAGTTTACATTAAGATAGATCATAAAATAAATGTATATTATACCATTTTAAATTTAAAAAATAATGCCCCTACAAATGCATATTCTGCAATATGTCAAACTACTAGGCTGTGCGAATTGCTAGGTTGAGAGACACACAGGTGCTAGTAAATCTGAGTGAAATTCATTCTATTTAAGTAGAAGTGGATATGTTTTTTTCATTTTGCAAGATTTAAATTCATGTTTACAATTTCCCCCCCATCCCTTTGTTAACAATAGTTACGATAGCTTCATTGCATGTAAGTAGCAATCAATGAAACAACAACGTTACAATAGCTTCATTGCATATGATAAAAATGTTACGATAGCTTCATTGCACGTAAGTAGCAGTCACAACAATGTTACGATAGCTTCATTGCATATAAGTAGCAGTCAGTGATAAAAGTGTTACGATAGCTTCATTGCACGTAAGTAGCAGTCACAACAATGTTACGATAGCTTCATTGCATATAAGTAGCAGTCAGTGATAAAAATGTTACGATAGCTTCATTGAACGTAAGTAGCAGTCACAACAATGTTACGATAGCTTCATTGCATTTAAGTAGCAGTTAATGATAAAAATGTTACGATGGTTCATTGCAAGTAAGTAGCAGTCAGTGATAAAAATATTACGACAGCTTCATTGCATGTAAGTAGCAGTCAGTGATAAAAATGTTACGGCAGATTCATTGCATGTAAGTAGCAGTCAGAGACAATAATGTTGCGATAGCTTCATTGCATGTAAGTAGCAGCCAGTGACAAAAATGTTACGATGGTTCATTGCAAGTAAGTAGCAGACAGTGATAAAAATGTTACGATAACTGCATTGCATGTAAGTAGCAGTCAGTGACAACAATGTTACGATAGGTTCATCGCATGTAAGTAGCAGTTAGTGATAAAAATGTTACGATAGCTGCATTGCATATAAGTAGCAGTTAGTGATAAAAATGTTACGATAGCTGCATTGCATGTAAGTAGCAGTCAGAGGCAATAATGTTACGATAGCTTCATTGCATGTAAGTAGCAGCCAGTGACAAAAATGTTACGATGGTTCATTGCATGTAAGTAGCAGTCAGTGATAAAAATGTTACGATAACTGCATTGCATGTAAGTAGCAGTCAGTGACAACAATGTTACATTAGGTTCATCGCATGTAAGTAGCAGTTAGTGGTAAAAATTTTACGACAGCTTCATTGCATGTAAGTAGCAGTCAGTGATAAAAATGTTACGGTAGATTCATTGCATGTAAGTAGCAGTCAGTGATAAAAATGTTACGATAGCTTCATTGCATGTAAGTAGCAGTCAGTGACAACAATTTTACGATAGATTCATTGCATGTATGTAGTAGTCAGTGTAACAATGATGTTACGATAGCTTCATTGCATGTAAATAACAGTCAGTGATAAAAATGTTACGATAGCTTCATTGAATGTAAATAGCAGTCAGTGAAACAACAATGTTACGATAGGTTCATTGCATGTAAGTAGCAGTCAGTGAAACAACAATGTTACGATAGCTTCATTGTATGTAGTAGTCAGTGACAACAATGTTACGATACCTTCATTGCATGTAAGTAGCAGTCAGTGAAACAACAATGTTACGATAGCTTCATTGTATGTAGTAGTCAGTGAAACAACAATGTTACGATACCTTCATTGCTTGTAAATAGCAGTCAGTGAAACAACAATGAAATGTTATAAACTTAATTGCATGCAAGTAGCAATCAGTGAAACAACAATGAAATGTTACGATAGCTCCTATGCATGTGTTGAAACATTGATTTCAGCAGTAAGTGAAAAATCAATGTTTAAATACATATGCCTTAAAATTAGACTGTAATATCACATTGAAATTTTAAAAATATTGGGTTAGAAATAATTATTATAAAATAAATGAAACTAATCGTGGAAGTTTATCAACTGTTTAGAGAGATGAGTGTAAAGCCGGATCTGAGGCCAACAGCAAAAATGGCATTTCCCCATCAGCCTTGGCTGTTGAGCAATGTTATGATGGCGGCGATTTTTTCCGCCCTTTGGCAGTCAGTGGCTGTCGTATTTGTAATCGTTACTAGCGCCATCAGTCTTGGATTAGCACCGAGGTCACAGGAAGACAGTTGGACACCTATTTCGTTAACTCACTTAGCTCAAAATACGTTTTACAACATCATCAAGATCCATTAAGCACCTTAAGTACTGATTTAAAAAAAAAACGAAAAAACACAAACACAACTGAAAGTTTCAGCATTTTTTATTAATAACCAGTATTAAATTTTGTTCGTAATTGTAAAAGAAAAAGGGATGTACAGTGCATGAAAATTAACGTTTATTAATATAAGACGTATTTTGATGGCAGTAGGCCCATCTTGGCCCAGTCGTCAGCAGTTACACTTGATGAACGGTTATGACGTGGGTTGGAAGTATAAAGTTGTCAGCAGTTACACTTGCCGGTGCATGATTCTGACGTGGTTAAAGTCTAAAGTCGTCAGCTGTTACACTTGCCGGTGGACAGTTCTGACGTGGGTTGGAGGTATAAAGTCGTCAGCAGTTACACTTGCCGGTGGACAGTTCTGACTTGGGCTGGAGATCAAAGTCGTCCACTATTACACTTGCCGGTGGACACTTCTGACGTGGGCTGGAGGTCTAAAGTCGTCAGCAGTTACACTTGCCGGTGGACAGTTCTGACGTGGGCTGGAGGTCTGAAGTCGTCAGCAGTTACACTTGCCGGTGGACAGTTCTGACGTGGGCTGAGGGTCTAAAGTCGTCAGCAGTTACACTTGCCGGTGGACAGTTCTGACTTGGGCTGGAGGTCTAAAGTCGTCAGCAGTTACACTTGCCGGTGGACAGTTCTGACGTGGGCTGGAGGTCTAAAGTCGTCAGCAGTTACACTTGCCGGTGGACACTTCTGACGTGGGCTGGAGGTCTAAAGTCGTCAGCTGTTACACTTGCCGGTGGACACTTCTGACGTGGGCTGGAGGTCTATAGTCGTCAGCTGTTACACTTGCCGGTGGACAGTTCTGACGTGGGCTGGAGGTCTAAAGTCGTCAGCAGTTACACTTGCCGGTGGACACTTCTGACGTGTGCTGGAGGTCTAAAGTCGTCATCTGTTACACTGCCGGTGGACAGTTCAGACGTGGGCTGGAGGTCTAAAGTCGCCAGCAGTTACACTTGCCGGTGGACAGTTCTGACGTGGGCTGAGGGTCTAAAGTCGCCAGCAGTTACACTTGCCGGTGGACACTTCTGACTTGGGCTGGAGGTCAAAGTCGTCCACTATTACACTTGCCGGTGGACACTTCTGACGTGGGCTGGAGGTCTAAAGTCGTCAGCAGTTACACTTGCCGGTGGACAGTTCTGACGTGGGCTGGAGGTCAAAGTCGTCCACTATTACACTTGCCGGTGGACACTTCTGACGTGGGCTGGAGGTCTAAAGTCGTCAGCAGTTACACTTGCCGGTGGACAGTTCAGACGTGGGCTAGAGGTCTAAAGTCGTCAGCAGTTACACTTGCCGGTGGACTGTTCTGACGTGGGCTGGAGGTCTAAAGTCGTCAGCAGTTACACTTGCCGGTGGACAGTTCTGACGTGGGCTGGAGGTCTAAAGTCGTCAGCAGTTACACTTGCCGGTGGACTGTTCAGATGTGGGTTGGAGGTCTAAAGTCGTCAGTAGTTACACTTGCCGGTGGACAGTTCTGGCGTGGGCTAGAGGTCTAAAGTCGTCAGCAGTTACACTTGCCAGTGGACTGTTCAGATGTGGGTTGGAGGTCTAGAGTCGTCAGCAGTTGCACTTGGTGGTTAGCAATTCTTACACTGGAATTTTTGCACTCGTCAACTGTAACACTGGGTTACCGACGGTTCTGACGATGGCCAGAAGTCTAGAGTCGTCAGCATTCACACTTGGTGTTTGACAATTCTGACGCTGGAAGGTTAGGGTCGTCAGTTGTAACACTTGGTTGCTGACGGTTCTGATGACGTCCGGAAGACTAGAGTCGTCAGCAGTCTCACTTGGTGGTTGACAATAAGCTTAAGCAGCTTAGAAGCAGCTGCTATTAAAATAAGCAGCTCAGCTACTAGGCAGTTGAGTGAGAATACCTACTTTTCGGCAGCAGTTATCCTCGTCCAACAGTTACAGAAAGCAGGTTGGTCAACTCAACAGCAGTGAACAGTAAGCGCGTTTCTATATTAGTTGCTGTCTGCAGCTCTCTTGTACTGTTGTGTTTATATACACTGTTGTTGTCTGCAGCTCTCTTGTACTATTGTGTTGCGATGCACTGTTATTATGCACGATATACTTTGAATTAAATATTCTATTAATGGAAAGGTATACACAAATTTTATCAAACCATCTCCAAGAAATTGTATAGTCTTGTCTTTGTATATTTGCTGTAACTGTTTGATATGTATGTGTAACTAACTATTCTATTTGATCTTAAAATTTAATTAAAAGCACGTTTAAAGCTGGCTAAGCAATTTTCAGTTAACAACAGTATACAGAAACAACGTGCCAATATGTGTTCTGTAGCTGAGCAAAACTGATTGTAATAAGCAGCTTAGTGATGCCAACTGCTTTCAACTAAGCTGCTTCTTTCAAACGTCAGTTTGGCACATCTCTAGTTGACAATTATGAAGCTGGAAGGTTAATCGTCAGCTGTAACACTTGGTTGCTAACGATTCTGACTACGGCCAGAAGTCTAAGTCGTCAGCAGTCACACTCGGAGGTTGACAATTCTGACGCTGGAAGGATAGTCGTCAGCTGCAACACTTGGTTACTGACGATTCTGACGATGGCCAGAAGTCTAAGTCGTCTGCAGTCACACTCGTTGGTTGAAAATTCTGACGCTGGAAGGTTAGTCGTCAGCAGTCACACTCGGTGGTTGACAATTCTGACGCTGGAAGGATAGTCGTCAGCTGTAACACTTGGTTACTGACGATTCTGACGATGGCCAGAAGTCTAAGTCGTCAGCAGTCACACTCAGTGGTTGACAATTCTGACGCTGGAAGGTTAGTCGTCAGCAGTCATACTCGGTGGTTGACAATTCTGACGCTGGAAGGATAGTCGTCAGCTGTAACACTTGGTTACTGACGATTCTGACGATGGCCAGAAGTCTAAGTCGTCTGCAGTCACACTCGGTGGTTGAAAATTCTGACGCTGGAAGGTTAGTCGTCAGTAGTCACACTCGGTGGTTGACAATTCTGACGCTGGAAGGATAGTCGTCAGCTGTAACACTTGGTTACTGACGATTCTGACGATGGCCAGAAGTCTAAGTCGTCTGCAGTCACACTCGGTGGTTGAAAATTCTGACGCTGGAAGGTTAGTCGTCAGCAGTCACACTCGGTGGTTGACAATTCTGACGCTGGAAGGATAGTCGTCAGCTGTAACACTTGGTTACTGACGATTCTGACGATGGCCAGAAGTCTAAGTCGTCTGCAGTCACACTCGGTGGTTGACAATTCTGACGCTGGAAGGATAGTCGTCAGCTGTAACACTTGGTTACTGACGATTCTGACGATGGCCAGAAGTCTAAGTCGTCTGCAGTCACACTCGGTGGTTGACAATTCTGACGCTGGAAGGATAGTCGTCAACTGTAACACTTGGTTACTGACGATTCTGACGATGGCCAGAAGTCTAAGTCGTCTGCAGTCACACTCGGTGGTTGACAATTCTGACGCTGGAAGGATAGTCGTCAACTGTAACACTTGGTTACTGACGATTCTGACGATGGCCAGAAGTCTAAGTCGTCTGCAGTCACACTCGGTGGTTGACAATTCTGACGCTGGAATGTTGGAGTCGTCAGCTGTAACACTTGTTTACTGACTGTTCTAACTACGGCCGGAAGTAGACATACATAACCCAATCATTATAAATCAGATTTGATATTAAAAAGGACATTGGATTGTACAAAGAGCCACGCCAGTAGTAATTAGACAGCGACCTGCAATCAGCTTGCTTTCAGTCCTTCCTCGGTAGTAGAGGCGGTTCAGTTTCCTGTCACTACCAGGAGCAAGCAAGTTCACGATATGTTAAGACAATTTATCCCAACCATTATTTGCGGGAATGATTTATTTTCCATTTCATTTAAATCCAGTTCGGAATTTTATTCCGTTGATAAACATAAGCTAACTCTGTGTAACATTAAAAAACAAATAATGAAATTCCAAATTGTATTATAAAAGTTAAAATTGTATCCTAGATTCAAATTATGAACAATATTACTTTGTTGTTGAGGTGAAGAAGATCTCTGAGGCCATACCTGATACGTCAACCTTGAATTTATTGTGATTAAAACTTTTATCATACTCACCACCAAACCAATGCTATAGCTTATGTTTTTTAAAATAATAAATTTCTTCATTATTTTTATTCATATCACACTTTATATTTGGTAACATTGTCTTAACTGTAACGATAATTTGTATAGTTTATTAGCATGATAAAATGCAATTAAAGAACTTTAAAAAATCATTCAATATTTTTAGCATGCAGATGCTAATAAAATGGACAGTTTTCAATCCAGTTGCTCAAATTTATTTATTTTAAATACCATCTAAACACAGATGACAGTTTTCGAGGATACATCAACTGAATTGCTATGTTATATTAAAATAAAATTACAGCCAGTGACAAAATATACTCCATAAATGATATAAAAACCTATTAAATGTATACATTTTCCTAAATATGTCTAGATACGGTAAATCTTTCTATAGCAAACGAATTGACGTAGTTGTACTTCAAATATAGAAAACCTTTTCAGATGGATTCAATATAGTTTTGCCAAAAGGAAAATATATCAACAGTCACATTTCTCATAAACTAAAATCTAACAATTCACTATTATAAAATGCATTATATTAAAACCTATTGCAAATAAATATTCAATGAGTTAATGAAGAGTTTGCATTTTATATTGAAAACAGGAAATTATAGCCAATTAATTTATGATTATCATATACAGCGCTAAAACACTGATTAACGTTTTGATCATAAAAAAAGGAGAGCAAATCATCATTTAAACAATCAATAATTAAGTAGTAAATGAAGTGCTTTCCTTGCCATTACACTGATCGATCTCACACTGACAAACACCGCAAAAATAAAATTCTGCCACCTTCGCCATTCTTGTAGGCTATTGAATCCATACTGCAGTGTAGAGACACTGTTAGATGTTTACAGGGGATATTGCGAGAGTCTCGTACGTTATGGGGGTATTTCCATGGACATCACACAAAGACATGGTCAAGATTTAAGCTACATTAGACATAAAACGGCTCTTGAGAGAAGTCCGTTGCATTATTAGCTTAATTTTTAGCAGCCTTCCTCATATAATAAAACAAGAACAATCATTGAAACGGTTCAGGATACTTATAAAATCCCTGCTTTTCACAAAGTAATTATTAAATAATTAGTAAATATTAAAGAAACTGCTATTAAAGAATTCTTAAAATAGCAGTTTCAACTAATCTTTGATTTTGCTTTTGTCAATATTTTAAACACACAATTAATTGTCCATATACCTGAGAAATCTGACCTAACACCATTTGAGTTTTTAAAAGGGCCAAACCACCATATTTGTTATATGTTTATAATCAAATGGAATCTGATGATAAAGTGCTCATTGCTTATTAGACATCAAATAACTTGTTTACATCGAAAGCATGTGGTTTAGAATAATTTCATATTAAATACACAAATGAATTTATTAGCTCCTTGACCATTTAACTTTCAATAAAGATTTGTCATGCATGATTTTTATTAAAAAAATTTTACTCGCCAGTTCAAATGGGCCTAGAGGCCTGTGTGTGAACTTTATTCAACGTCTAATGTACCAACCGTTAACTCAGTTAGGAATTCGAACCTTGGACCTTGCCCTCCGCAGTCCGAAGCCTCGTCCATTGAGCCACCACGCCGGCATAGGTGTCCCACCCTATTTTTATTTATTTATTTTTAACCAGTCAATATTGAAACACGACTCCATAGAAATTTTTCAACGTGAATAAAAAAACATTGGAAAAAAGAAAAAAAATTTACACCGAAAACTACGTATATTTCATTTATCTTGAGTATTGTTTTCTCCTAAACACAAATATGACAATTATTCATCAATCATCAGACAGATAATAACTTCAACAACAAAAGTCGGTTAGTTTGACCGTGAATATTGCTTATTCAGAATCATTTGGACACTACATGAATGAAACTAGAACGTTATATTGTAGTAATTCATTGCTACGGAGGTAGATCAACACACCTAAGTGTAGGGGAAATTATTTTGTTTATTTTACTGTTGCTTTCTTATGGCCGCATACACGAAATAGATTTATACGAACGAACGCATCTTAGTTATAGATTACTAAGAAATATAAATCTGTAGTAATAATTACTACGTTTATCCTTCAGGATAAGGGGGAATAAGGGGAGGGACCGACACGGAGTAATCCGCATGGCAAACTGGAGAAATAACTACTCGACACACATTTAGCGTACTATTGGATGCGACCTCTGTTTATGTCTTCTCTGTGATCGTATTCACAGTTTCTTTATTTATATGAACGATAAAATTCCTCATAATTAATTGTTGTTAAACACAGCTCACAGAGCCTATTCTTGAATAAAATACAAATCCAATAAAACTTTGATTTAATTTAACGATTTTGAAAAGGGCTTATGGTATAAACGATAGTATATAGTTAGTTACGGAAATCAAAGAATAAAAGTTAAAACCATCAAGCCCACTTTTATAGTTCTTTAAGTAAATATATATATTTATATATTCCACTTGATTAATTTCTACACACATTAATTGATAAATAAGATGTGTTTTTTTTTATTTTAAATATTTTATTTAACTTTTTTTCATGATTGACATCTTAATTAAATAAAAAGATTTTCTTTTTAATTGATTTTAATAAAAATAAGAATTTTCATCACTCACACTGTGATGAAAAATGTAGAAGACAAACGAGCACTTGACCCTAACGTGTAATATTCTCTTACTTGATAATTTTTATATTTGTTCCTCAAGTGTGTTATTAAATGTGATTGTGAGACGTTGTCACGTTGCCGGATGAGATCTGACAACGTCGCTCTCAGTTACTCCTGCCTTCACCTCCAATTTGTCATATGCGCTGGCCCCAAACATAACATCACTTTTAATAAACCTCCCTTAGACTTTTATCTGACGCTTTTGACCCTCTTCCATTTCGAAAGATTCTCTAATAACTGTACGTGGCTAAAGAAAACACTCTCGTATTATTTATTACCAAAATCTATTTAACTCATTATTTTGATTAATCCAATCGAAATCTGGATAAATCATCTACATAAAAAAAACATTAACCAAAACAACAAGATCAAAAAGAACACACAGTATAGTAGTGTTATAACACATGACAGATTGGTTTGGTGGCTCCAAACACACGATGGACTAGTATGGTGACTCCAAACACGCGATGTACAAGTGCGGTGACTCCAAACACACGATGGACTAGTGTGGTGACTCCAAACACACGATGGACTAGTGCGGTGACTCCAAACACAAGATGAACTGATGTGGATGTTCCAAACACACAATGGACTAGTGTGGTGACTCCAAATACACGATGGACTAGTGTGGTGACTCCAAACACACGATGAACTAGTGCGGTGACTCCAAACACACGATGGACTGATGTGGATGTTCCAAACAGACGATGGATGAGTGTGGTGACTCCAAACACACGATGGACAAATGCGGTGACTCCAAACACACGATGGACAAGTGCGGTGACTCCAAAAACACGATGAACTAATGTGGTGGTTCCACAAATATGATACACTAGACGTGTTAAATTTTTGACAAGAGAACGGTTTATATATTATAGGTTAAGGTGGTCGTTTCCTTTACAGCCAAGCCAATGTTGGACAGTAGACTTTTTTAGTGGGCGATATAATCTTACTGTCAGCGTACAATCAACTGACGGTTCGAGTTTATTTCTATAATGAGGTATAGTGAGTGAACAGTGTAATTGTTAAAGGTATGGACAATTTAAACTAAACTTACAAAATATAAAGTGTAGTATCTTGAAGTTAGCTATGTCAATAAATGTCATCATAAATTAACTCACCCTCTCCATTTTTAAATGTCAAACGTGGTGTGCCTCAGGGTTCAGTTCTGTGGTCAATTCTATTTGTATGTTGTTTGACAGGAATCCCAAATGATTTAAACTCTCGTAAAATGTTACTATTTGCTGGTGATATTGAAATTATCATTTAAAGAAGGTATTGTGTGTGAACGATAAGTATATTGTTGTGAAAATTGATTGTTTCACAGTTAAGTACTTTATGTCTTCTTTAAGTATGTAATTCTTAAAAACATACTTAACTGTGAAACAATCAATTTTTCACAAAAACTAACTTATGGTCCACTATTTGTGGCTTCAATTACACCTCAAGTGCTGCAATATAATCATTATTACGGAACCGAATCCATAAAATAGAAACCCATGTTTTTGGCATTTTTCGCCAAGCGAAACGGCCCTCATAAATACAACTGTATTTTAATTTGTATTACTGTATATTATAATAAAAATACATATAAGATTTACATTTTATAATTTTTACACCTTTCCATAACATCAGAAAACTTTCATAATGGAGATAGTAACGAGAAAAATTTGTAATTCTTTCATTAATGGTATCCTCTGGATTTGTTGTTTCAAGTCATATGTTTGAATGTACTTTAAACATTAAAGAAATATAAATTTACTTATGGAAGTTATAAACGAATCAACACCTGTTAATTGTTATATTGTTTTATTTTACCATCGCAGAACTTTACTGTATAAACACACTCAAGTTCATTTTGTAACAGTGTTAAAGTGTTGCGAAGGTGGAAGCGTTGACTACAGTTTATCGCATTTTGTGGCTAACAATATCATTAATCCAGGTATTGTTTGCTACGGCAGTTTATACCGTTTTATTGAGCGATTACTGGCGTAATGCATATTAACAACTCACTCCAACGTGATTTGATAATGGGTGTGATTAGAATGAGGGGGGGGGGGTAGTGTTGTGCGTTCGAACACGCTACCGCCAGCACCGTTTTGAGATGTTAATTTATTTCTTAGCGGTACAGCCCCTTAATCAAGTTTTTGTGATTTTTTAATAAGCTTGATTTAAAATCTATTTTTACACAGTAAAAAGGTACATGACGTCTCAAATAAGTTCCTGAAATTTTCAACACAAAATACGAGAAAAAATGTATCGTCGATCCAAATATCCCGGGGAAGTTATACAATAATTGGGTTCTTAAAAATTATCATCTTGTGTGGTTTGTACATTTATGTTCACTGTTAAAGTTCGCCTAGTTTGTTGGTTCATACCACGGAGAAAAAGAAACAGAGGTCGCTTTCTTATGGCTGCAGCGAACGCCTCAGTGGCAGTTATTATATTAACAGATTACAACTCGTACATCTTTATACATCTGTGGTAATAATTACTACGTGTATTCTGAAATATTTGGGGGAAAAAGGAAGGGACTTACAAGGTGCTGACAAACTGAAGAACTAACTACTCGACACACATTTAGCGCACTATGAATGATACCTCTGTTTCACTATTCTCTGTGTTCATACTGAGTGGACATTGTGTTAAGATCGTCGGAACACTTGGAATCCGACGTAATGTTTGTAAGATGCTGAATGTAAATTTAATTGTAATTTCAATTTAATTGTTCTTTTTTCTGTCTTAAATAAAGATATTCTGAGTTCTGACATTATCAACCTTATGGTATAAAAAATGTGACTGACGTCCTGTGTGGTTTGTACGTTATATTTACTATTGTGGTCCTGTAAAACTGACAACTCTTCAATATCATAGCTGTCCTAATAACATCGACTTTATTTACCAAGTTCCACTAATAGAATATGTACATTTTATTTCATTTGTAGATGTGTGCTTTATTATGCAGCACCAGATGTATTTACTTACAAATTCTTAAAAAGTGTTTAATTTATTATTTTGTCAGCGATATAATATTGTGATATTTAGGAACCAAGAACTTGCCCTTATTTTCGTCTACTCGCAAGTTTTCAGCGACTGCGTGGTGCCTCTCACTCTAGTAAGGAACCAAGAACTTGCCCGTATTTTCGTCTACTCGCAAGTTTTCAGCGACTGCGTGGTGCCTTTCACTCTACTAAGGAACCAAGAACTTGCCCATATTTTCGTCTCCTCGCAAGTTTTCAGCGACTGCGTGGTGCCTCCGTAAGGACATTTCTGTAAAATGACGTAGACAATAAATAACCGTTATGACTAAGTCCACATTAATCCTGTTGGGCAAAGTGCACACGTCCCGTTATTGTACTTGTCTGTCTGGGTCATCCATCTACAAGCCAACCGCCTCGCAGGGGTGTTTAGCAGTATTCTCTGTCCATTAAATTGTAATAAGATCAAGTTTTGAGGGCACCAAGATTTACGGCCGAACGCCCCTTTCTCCGAGCCTCCCCTAATTTCCATGACTTTTCCCTGAGCGTGATATGTCTGCAGGTCAGGCTTCCCGGGAGTCCAGGAAGGGGCTATATCCCGGAGAGCGTATGTTAAAGAGGATAAAAACCGAAGAACCGGTCGAGGGAAAACGAACAAAATTTATGGCGGTGGGGGGAAATAAAGAAGAAGTGGTTGCCGGGCCAGGTAAATAATCATGATCAGGTCACGGGACGGCCGCCTCATCCTTGTTTGGAGAGGGAGGGGGCAACAGAGGAGCTCCCGCGAGATTTATCACCGGGAGAAGCACCTAAGTATGTTGTCAAAATTGTCACGCTCCTGACAACTGGATGATAAACGTCAAGAGGCGACGGTGCTGCCCCTGCCGGATCAACGCGGAACCAACTCCTACAGGAAACACGTACAAATAAATGGACTGTCTTAACTAAACAACACGGCATGTCACCGATAAATTGTTACCCACCTAGGACGATCGTTCCATTCATTTTAATGATCTCTGTTTATAATATGAAGGTAATTTCTGTCTAATATTTTCCCAACATTTCATAAAAAATATATTGATTTCTTATGGTAAAAAAAACACACAAATTGTATTTTAAAACTGAAATAATATATTTTGTGAATGTTTCAAAAACTAGTTGAGTAAAAAATACCTCCAAACTGTAATTTTTAGCCTAAAGTAAAATAAAAAATTTAAGTTAATCTGTTGTTAACATATTTAATCTTTTATATACTGTGTGAAATAAAAAAATATTGTTACAAAATGTGCAAATTTTTTTCAAATGTATGGATCATATAGTACGATAGAAAAATATGTGCAATATTTTGTAGTTTTTCATGGTTTATTGAAAAAGGAATGGCATTTCACAGTCAAAGGAAACTCAAGATTTGAACCCGTGTTTCTGACTCTTACCCCTTTTCAACAGCTTTTACAAATGAAATATAACATTGTCCTTCATAAGGCTCGCCATTTCATTGCGTCTGCTTAAGAGCCCTCAGAGGCTGTCGGCCATGTTGGTTTTAATCCCATAAGAACAATGTTATTTTCGAATCCATATTTTTTCGTTATTTATTGACCAAAAGTTGTGTATGCGGTGTCATTTTAAATGTTATCATATTGAGCGTTGGGTTTGCTTTTGATATTTTGAATACCTACGCCTAGTTTTGAAAAATAGGTGAAAATAAAAACTCCAAACTAAATATTTTTTTATATTTTTTCTATAAAATTAATTAGGAATTCGCAAAGCAATTCCAATGTGCAGTTTCATTCTTGATCAAATGCAATTTGTTTGTAAAAATCCATTTAAAAATAACTGTTTGATTCGGATACTCGTGATCATATGTCCGGTTCGATAACATTCTTCTTAAGGGATTAAAACCAACATGGTCGATAGTCTCAGCAGACTCTTAAAAGGCACCACACTGATCAGTGTTGTCCGTTGTCACTGACGGCGGAATGGAGGGCAAGGCTATATAACTTCATCATCATCACATCACCACTATAATTAAGCATAATCATCACCACCACTACCAACACCATTCACCACCACTATCATCAGTATAATCATCACCACCCCCACCACCATCATCAAAACCACCAATACCAACACCATCATCATAATATTCACACCACCATCAACAAAATTTCTTTCTTTGTGGTCAATAGGCTTACACAGATTGTAACGCAACAGTGCCATTATGTCCTAATAACCAAAGAATTCAAAATAGTATAATAAATTCTTACATTCTTATATATGAGATGCTGACACACGTTGTTGGTATTTTAAGATTTGTCTTAAAATACCACCAGTGCCGACATGTGTTTCAATAAACAGGTTAATAAAAATGCCATACAATTAAACCTATATTGAATTCACACTTTAATGGTGCGCATAATGTTATTCTTTCTCTGTGAAATATTCTTCCAGTGATGAGAGCTCCTGCAACGTGGATAACTTTAGGCTTAGGCCTAACTCTTTTAAAAATATGTTAAGGGTTACAATATTTGTTATGGATTGATATATTTTATTTCAACATAGAAGGGTTTATTTTTAAAATTTAAGTGTGTGCCAAAAATCCAAATTTTCTTCTACTTCTTGTTGAGTAGTTGTGGGTCCTACCCGGTTGGTAATATGTCAATTGACTCTTTGCGTGCAAAATAATTTCCAGTTTGTATTGACTGAAAACTATCAATTATCTTAATTCTTGTAAAATCCCCTTCACGGAAACTAACCAACCTAATATTTTTAAAAAAGAATAACTTTGTCATGTAGTAATGGTATTCTAATTAAATTTTCAAAAAAAAAAAAATAATAATAACTATTTAGAACTAATACAAAAGAAATGTGTGTATAAAGGAATAAATGTATATAATTTTCTTAATGATATTTTAGATATTGTTTTCAATATGAATAATCTGGATTTAATCTTTATACATATTTCTAAGATGTAAATATTTCAATTTAAATGTTAATTAATTTGTAACCCAAAATGCATATTGTCTTTTACTCCTTCTAAAATAAAACTGCTTAAAAACTATTGGTATGCTAATGCTGTTCGATTTGAGCAGAAGAATATTTAGAATATTTCCTTTTTTTGTTAAATAGAAAATTTATATCAAAAAATTGTTCTAACTGTGGATAGCTTATTTTGAAAGGTTATCAATATGTCCACAATACTCGCTGGAAATTGTAACGTTAGTTTAAATCCTTTGGGATTTCTTTCAAATAACATGTAAATAGAATTGGCCCCAGAACTGAACCTTGGGGTACACTATGTTTGACATTTAGCGATGGAGAAGGCGCGTTAATTTATGATTAATTTTATTGACATAACTTACTTCGAGATACTACTTTCTATTTTGTATTCGTTTTGAATCCCGAGGGGGTCCTTTCTTTAACACCTAAGCAATAAAAAATCTTCACCAATTTTTTCACAGTGACACACTGCCAAGGCTTTAGCGATAACGCTTTTTAGTGTCTGAATCATTTTATAATTTTATTCATAAAACTCCCATCACAGAGTTCTTGGCGAGACCACCCAATCAGGAGACTGAATCCAAAAGGGTGGGAATATTGACCAGGAACATTTGTATGAATGTTGGTTTGTAAGTCAGAATGTGGTCTGGATGTGGGAAGAATAACAAAATTGTAGTTTAATACTAAAGTTTGCTAAATGTATTCATATTTCCCCATTAATGATTTAATTTGTTATCTAACAATACTCAAACAGTCGTTTTACCTTCTACCACAGCGTCAATTAATTATATTTTCAATAAACTCGACCGTCGCCCTCATGTCAGACTTTCCGTAGCAAACCTCATGTTGTTACTCATCTATAAAGATTCTAAAACTTCAATTGTTTGAAAAGTCACAGTATATTCAAACATTTTTGAAAAGGAAGACACTATTGAAACCGGGCGAAAGATTTTTCAAGTATATTATCGCCCTCTATAAGATTGGCTTTATTATTGACATTTTTAGTTTGTTAGGAAAACTGAGGTAAATAAGAAAAGCATTAATAATATCATCAAGTGGATTCATGTAATATAATAAGCATATCAATAAGCAATGATATATCATCAAAACTACAAACACTTATTTTTGAAAAACACTACTTATTTAGTCACGGATAATCCACGAGTTTTAGAGAAAAAATATTCAGACCTATCATGGTTAACAAGCACTGATATTCGACCATAGAACTCAGCTTGATCATATCATGTTCCAACCTATAACATTTATCTGATACCTTCTAAAAAAAGCAAGACGTTTTGTGGCGAGTTAACAGTTTATCGTATCCCTTATAAAGAGCACTGCTTCCCATCCGGCCATTATTGTCGTGCGATTTCAACACATTATACTTTGAAAATATATTGAAATGGCTCAATTAGAGAGCAGCTGAGCACGACCAAGTGGCTGCTGGCTAGGGAGGGAATTATTTATAATTGGCCGAGAAGACAGGTATTCCTCTCTGGCTACCGTTACCTGGTGAATGTAGACTGCCGAAGGGGTCTAAAGACAACTCATAGATGCCATTTTACAATTATGATTTTTCTACTCCCTTACAAGCTACCATTATTTGTGAATATCCAAGCGAATTATCATCGTAAAATCACGCTTCGACGGAAACCGGATCAACTAGTTTGTGACCAGGGTATTCTAGTTGCTGCTCATAAATCTCAATATAATGTTTTGAGCAAAGGCAAATTTTGGGAAATTGAAGAGCTATTGCAGTTATTTTGGTTGTTTCATAAGTATGTATGATATATAGTTGCTTTCAAAGAGAAGAAAGAAACAGACGTCGAATGACGCTAATGTTTAGAACACTAAATGATGTCGAGTTCGTGTGTCGAGAAGTTATTTCTCTAGTTGTTCGTTTTTTATTATTTTAATACTTGAAATTAATTATGGTTTGTTTTATCTTAATATGTTATATGTACAAGACATTAAAATAAAAAAAGATATATTTGATTTTATTTTCTGTTTAACTTGTTTTAATATTTTAAATGTTCATTTCTTAGCATAAAAAAGTTTCCAATGAGTATAATTACAAGCACAATTAACAGGAATGTTTTTAGTTTAACATAGTATATATTTGTTGTAAATACTTTAGAATATCACTGTAAAGAATATTAGGAATATAGTTTTGTTTGTTTGCTACTACATTGGTCTTTTTGTTGAAATATTATTCTTGTAATGGAACCCCAAAACAGATCTATGATCTAAGGGGCCCTATTTATTTTCTCAACAGATTTACATTTAAATGGTACAAAACATATGTATGATACAGCTGCAGGTTGGGTAATTGTGTGTACATGTTATATCATATATGTGTGTATATATTTATTTGTATCTATATATTTCTTGTATAGGAAGGCAGCATTGGGAGTACAATTGTTTGATTTTTTATCTTTGTATGTATAAAATGAGAAAATAAAACATTATCATTATTATTAGTTTGCCCTGCGATCGCACGTCCAAAACCTTGTCAGTCCCTCCCTTAATCCACTCGAAACCTCAAGGATAAATGTAGTAAATATTACTATAAATGTTATAAAGATATACATTACTTGTAATCTACATCTTAGTGCCTACTACATCTTAGTGAAATAGTAATCATTACAAAATTGACTTCATTTACTTACGATTCCTGGCTATTATTCATAAACATAGTTGTCAAGACATTATTTTATGAAACCTGGCTGTTATTTTTAAAGATGCTGGTCATTGTTTCTTTATACCAACAATGCTGTAAAAATGACATTATTTTATGAAACCTGGCTGTTATTTTTAAAGGCAGTGGTCATTTGTTTTCTCATACCAACAATGCTGTAAAAATGACATTATTTTATGAAATCTGGCTGTTATTTTTAAAGGGGTGGTCTTTTATTTCCTCACACTAACAATGCTGTAAAAATGACATTATTTTATGAAACCTGGCCGTTATTTTTAAAGGGTTGGTCATTTGTTTCCTCATACTAACAATGCTGTAAACATGACATTATTTTATGAAACCTGGCTCTCATTTGTTTTCTCATACCAACAATGATGTAAAAATTATATTATTTTATGAAACCTGGCTGTTATTTTTAAAGATGGTGGTCTTTTGAATTTTCACATAACAAACCTCAACATCTGACATTTTATTTTTATATTAAGATATTTTACATTTATTTCCAGTCCGCAATGAAATTTCTTTACAATCAAATACTAAACTTCAAATAATTTCCTAAAATTTGAAAATAATTGTGAAAAAGGAGTGTTGTGCAGTAGAACATCTAATTATCCCGATATACTTCTTGTATCGAAAATATAGTATAGGACTTGAAATACATGGAGAATCGAGTCCTTTATAAGTCAATTTTACAATCTGTTCTAATTTGAGAGTTAATTAAAAATCAAAATAATGCAATTAAATGTCTGTAAATTGTAAAGTCATTAGGAACTCACTGACACTTTACAAGCATCACGTCTCTGGTAACTCCTTCACGATTTTTCAACTATGACCAAATCACACTCAGATTTTAATATTGACACTCATATTGTCGCATTGATTAATGTTGAGGAAGTATATTTGATGTAATAATTCACAAAACTGTTTCTTATAGTCACTAAGGCGTTATCAGTCGAGGAAATACATTTCTTATAGAGCCAGAGCTGTCTAAAGCATCAGGACTTTGTACTAGAGTTAGAGATAGCGCAGGCTCTAATCCTGGCCTTGACTGTTAGTGTTATCAGTAATGTTAACCTTGTACTGTACTGTTTCTCCCCCTTACTCTGTCTGATAAGTTCCCCACACAGATCAATAGTCTATGGGGAAGTGTAAGGTAAAAAAGGAGATCGTCCTCTCCTTTTTTGTAAAGAAAAAATTCCTTTACATTCGATATTTTGACTAGACCAATCAACTATGAACTGAATAATATTTAAATCAAATACAGTTTTCTCGTTGTCTCAGTGGAAGTTGGTGGTTAAGGAAAGAACGAATGCACGATGCACGATCGCCATGTTGTCGGGCCTACGTCTCTGCCTGTATACGACGCACTGCGCATTATTCAAATTTTATGGAAATCTGAACACTTTATTATGAATTAATTTACAGGAGAAATGTAGGAATTCGATTAAGATAAGGATACCAAAAGGATAGGGCTGGGTTCCATTATTTTTCTTACTTTTCGTTTCCTATACCCAAAGTATTTATCCACTGCTTGGAAATTGTAATTGTTCGGTTAAAAAGAGTACCAATAATTTTACTGTAACGAAAGATTCCTGTGAATCAGTATCTACTAAATGAATTAAATAACATTATTGTAATTAAAATGCGTGACATCTTATTTTCATCATAAGCCTATCATGAATCGATTTCTGTCATTGATTATAGATTATTTATCACAGGGTGTCCCGCAACAAATTGAACAAACTTTGCCACACTGTTCAGCAGGTCAATACTAACAAATGATACAATATAACACGTGTCCTATCTCGATTGGTCTTCTGTCTGTTGTCTGTATGCGATTTTTACTAAAAACTAAATATCTCAACGACTGTTTTAGATGACATTTTGAAACTCAGTAGGAACATTTATAAAAATAGTATACGTTTTACTGAACATTTTGGTTTCCCTTGAAAAATCCATTTCAATATGGCAAACATTAAAAAATGTCATTAATTTTTTAGATATTTATCAATGAAAACTGTCAGAATTTTGAAATAGAGTTTTTGAGGAAAACAAATATGCTGAATAGTATGGCAAACATTGCTCAAATAGTTGCGGAACGCCCAGTATATATAGGCTCTACATATTTTTTTTTTTTTTTTAAGGAGGACCCGATCTTCTCTTTTATCTTGCTCTACCGATTCTCCATAAGCTATGGATAAGTGTGGGAAACTTATCAGACAGAGTAAGGGAGACGACTATTTCAGTACAAAGTCAATATTACTATTAAAATTTCCTGTAAAGGCCAGGATTCGAACCTGCGCAATCTCTAACTCAGGTGCAAAGTCCTGACGCCTTACACCGCTCGTACCTGGCTATCCTATGAACTATAATTATATAATACCTGATAGTGAGTTCGGCAAAAGATTTAAACTACTATTATTTGAGTAAACAATTACAGTGTTCTAGTTTTAATTATTCTCTCTTATAATTCTATAACTACTCTTTTGCAATAATGAAACACATTTTCTCCTTACTAATTCACACATTCTAGGCCTAGTGCTATATTTAAACGTATGTTTTCCTTACTTATTTAGATTAATTAAACACAATTACTTCCTAGTAGTCTTCTAGTATGATCAGGTTGAGTTATTTATATGAGAAACTTCATGTTTGTTCTTATCATCGTTGAATATTTAAAACGTATACAATAAAATACATGTTTTTATTTTTATATTTATTTTTACAGTTCGATAAATGCGTTTTCTGTTCTTTTTTTTATTAACATCCCTTTACTTCTACTGCCGGTGGGAAAACCTCTTACGCAGAACTACAAAGAAATCGAAGAAATTTACACAATCATAAAAATGCGTGTACGTTTATCGTTTCTCAAGTACAATATCGTCTACGATGGTTGATTGATGATTGTCTACCTAAAACCACAAAATGAGCGGTTTAAGAGTTTTTTTCTTTGAAAATTGAAAAGAAAATTATGAGAATTACAAGCGACGATGGAACTACGACAGCAGATTGCATGGGACCACAAAGGGAGGAACAACAAACTGAGTATGTAGCATGTTTTTTAACCAAATCCCAGAATTAAAGAACTAATCCAATTTTTTTAAATTCGAGGCTAAAAACACATGATTCTGAAAAACGAACCTGGAAGGAAAGCGATGAAAACTCTGTAAAAATAAATATATTTATATATCGTGGCTCTTGAAAAAAAACAATCAAGAAGTATGAAAAAACTTATGACATATAAACATGTCAAATTCCAAGCTGAATTAAACTGGAAATCCACGAAATACTCTGAACATGAGTAAAATATAAGCTAAAACAACTAAAAAAATTAAAAACAAAAAGAAGGAAAAACTTTTAATGACAATTTTATTAGGCTGATTTTGACACACCCAAATGACAGAAATGTTAAATGTTAATCAAAGCCATGGTGAAATGTGATTAAAATCAATTTCCTTAATAGGAATAGTACGGAAAAGTCAGAGGCAGGAACAGTTCAGTGATGGTGCTTGTTTCGTGACGACATAATGAATACCATATTTATTAAAGAAAGTATTTACAAAAGAGAGACCAGTTGTAAGCATTATTTCCCGTTACTTTTCGCTTAAAAACAAATACAGCGACTATTACACACAGTTAAAGCCAGACTGTCGAGACAAAAGAAAGCCTGTCCATTCGTGGCAGTAACTAGTTGAAATGCGATAGATTAAGGCACATAAATAATGAATGCGGACAGTGATGGCGGATGGCGCATTACATATGCTGGCGGGCCCACAGCTGACTAGGCGGTTAATAGAGTTATATAATAAATACGGCGAGATATTTGATCGGACGAGGGGGAGAGGCCGAAGTTGTGATTTATATACGCACAGCACCAACTGGCAACACCAGATCTACCTTAACCACATCGCTGCTCTTGCAACCAGTAATTTACCTCTTTTCAACTCGATTAAGATTACAAAATGGTTCTGTTTTCATCCGCCTCTCATTCTGGCTAACATTTCACTACACACTCTAGTTTTATTGCTCATAATAAATAACGGGTCGATAATGAACTATAGTTGGTGATACAGTTATCACGATCGTGTTGGATAGGATTGACACTCACGGTTGAAATAAATTGTATCTATAGTATTTAACTAGGAAACAGATTAAGAATCTTTGTTAACCTTGTATCCGACGACCGTAAACAAAATTCCATGAAATTCGGCAATGTTAAATTTGTGTTAAGGTTGAGTTATTGACAATTTTGAATACAATTGCTCTACTCCGTGAATGCACGAATTTCAAACTCTTGATTTATAATTTCGTTAAAGTAGAGTCGTGACATCGGCGCACTGCTCGAGTGACCCGTGCTGTAGTGATGAACCAATTTCATTTACGTATAATAGGAATAAGAGATGACTAAATATCGATCCCTGTGCGACTCCATACCAGACATATAGATCCAGATTGTATTTCGTAAATTTGGACAGTTTGTGTTACTTGTTAAGTTTCTGAAGTAGAATGGTGTGGTCAACACAATCAAAGGCCTTGGAGAAATCGAGAAACACATTTAGTGTATCTCTCCAACCCTCCAACCCTTACACTATAATTTCTACTAACACTATGACCGCGTCAATTGTTTGAAACGGAATTTGTCTATTAAAAGTAGATCATGTTTCTCTAATAAATTGAACATTCGGATCAGGAAAAGCTTCTTAACGATTTCACTAATGATTGGTAACATTGAGACTGGTTGGTAATTTTGAATGCTACAAGGATCAATTTCCTTAAGATTGGCGTCTCTTTGTTAGTTTTCAAAGACAGAAGGAAAAACACCCAATGATAAGGAAATATTAATAAGATGTTCCAAGGGTGTTGGAATATGACCAGAGTTCTTTTTTAGAAGCCATGTAGATGCTTCGAAGATTCACGTCATTCGAGATCTTGGGTGCAAGCTCACTTCCGTAATATACTATTCCGTGACTGGAGCCAATGCCAAAGAGGCCGATGGACTCAGTCTTGATGAACGACGAGTTTTTACTCAGTGGCACAAGTCCTTGATTGGAGCCCACCGATAAGAAGGAGTTAAATCCTCCACAATACTATGTTCACCGCAAAGTTGATCTCCGCTAATTTGAAGTTGAATTTGTTTATCTTTTTTTGAAATGTTATTGTTTATGATAGCCGAGACAGCTTTTGATATATTTTTATATGTAGTTATTGCCTTGTTTATATCATAAGCTTTTTCCACTGTAGTAACTTTTTGTAAATTTTCTTACAATTTTGAAATTCAAATTAGTATCATTCTTTTATATATTCGTGAAAAACGTAATCCTTTCGCTTGATGTAAGGATACATTTTTTTAATCAATGTACATGCTGTTTTCTTTGTTGTTAGTCTGAGTGTCTTTACAAGGCAGTTCACATTAAAATGAACAGGTATGCAATTTTCGAAATGTTGATATCGTAAATGTTGTTAATAAATCAATGAAGTTTTAAAAATCATTCTCTCTTTGTGGTGAAAAATCTAAATGAGCGAAGTGTTTGGGAGTAGTGTCTCTAATTGTTGTTCGTTTAGTTATAGGATCCCGTGCCGGATAGCAATCACAGATAATAGCCTGTTGGCTGTCCTAATGATCTGAGACAGCTGTGTTGACCACACTGACTTCCACATCAGGCACGTTTGTTATAATGTGTCTTCTGCTTGTGAAATGGCGTTAACGTTCTTAGGAGAGTTAATAGACCCTTTAGGCGGGCTAGGTGTGCAAATTTAGACCGATCATGCATTCGGCGAAAATATAGACAAAACGTTTTGCAATGAGGTTACTGACGTCTATCACGTCAATATTAAAACAGTGAGAGATCGTCTATTTTATGGTAGCTTTTTGTGAATTTAGATGTAGTAGAAGAATTTGCTTGTTATTTATTGTTTTTTTGTTCTTCTTAAATTGAGTTTCCGAGGAAAATGGTCAAAGTTAGTAAGTTAGATTCGGAGGTTTGAAGAGAGTTCCCTAAAACCTTTTTTCTTTTAGCCAAGTCAAATTTTACATTGAAATGTTCGTTCGGAATGTCTTCGAGTGAGGAACTCTGCTCCGTCGAAGGTCTCGTAAGACAGTGTGGTTGCCCTCACTGACCTTGTTTATAACAATATACAAGCTAAACCCATGTGTTACCCAGATCAGCGGTTACCCAGTCAGACGTTAAGTGGACAGACCATTTTTCATAGCAATCTGTGCACAGTATTACGGTTAAAATATTTCAGTGCTGAGCGAGCGGCAACCAAGACTAAAACATAAATAAACCGCCGATTAATCCGACGAGGCCAACCCACGCTTAATAATGATTAATATATAATCCGTTTAAAGACAGTAGAATATACATCTTTATTAGAGTTTAATTAGAAAATAAAGTGAGACTGTTTGAGTAATGGTTGGTCGGCGAGTGGTGTTCAAATTAAAGAGAGGGACTGGCTAGCGATATCCCCAAATTGAAACTCGACTCCATTCTGACTTCAATTACTTCCAGGCATATTAAAGGAAAGGATGGAACAGGAAATATATAATTTTAACTGCTTCGGTATTAATGGTATGCTATTTTCCATGATCTTGCAATTCTCGGCGATAGCGCGATAGTGTGATAATTTGCATATCTCACTGCATCTCTCCTGCTTCTGTGATGCAAAATAATGAAAACGAGTGAGATTGATTGTTTTTTTATAAAGCTCTCTTCTTACTACCAATGTGCATTATTATGAATGTGTTAATACCAGTAAAGCATTGTAGAATGTGTGTTTATTTTATATTTTGTTCTGTTTTAAATATATCTCCATTGAGTTACACAAATTAGTAGATTTGTTCCAATAAAAAACCTAACATAGTAGACTGCATCTTATTGCAGGAAAAGCTTTATTCTGTTGCTAATTTTTATATAAATGTCTTTAACACAAAATCGGCCCTCTGAGCGCCATCAAAATTACAAAGATATAGTTTAAGTCTTGAAAACAACACATACACATCTATGCAAGGTCGATGAGCAATGTGTGTCATGTATACTTTTTATTTAAACAAGGTTTCAAGGGGGTTCCCTCACGGCTCCATCCTCGGCCCGATTATATTTCTCCTTTTTGTAAACAACTTGTCAATCATTGTCCAATGTACTAGGACCAATGTATGTCAGTATGCTGATGAAACCAAACTGTCTTTATTTGACCAGAGTTTTAAAAATGTTAAGCAAATATCCTTAATTGACTAATAGTTTACATTAGTGGTTTAGTGACAAGTTAATACTCCTAAATCCAAATAAAACACAACTCCTCAAGTTCTCAATTACTGATCTATCACGCAATCCTTAATTTAGACTCATGTTGGATTAGACGACTGTTCCTTCGTCTGTGCTGGTAGATGAGTGGTTGTGTTTCCATCACCTAACTAATTATGTGGCTAAGGAGATAATTATCGGTATTTTGTGATGCAATCTGTTCCAAAATCACTACAAGCCCATGATCTTCTTGGTGCTTATTATGGTTTCGTTTATTCCTATCTGGCCCATATTGTACCTATTTAGGGATGTGAAAATAAAAAAACTATATTTTTGTTTGAATTGTGAATTAAAGCTGTTTTTTTTTTTCCTTTTTTTTCCAAATTATTATTTTATTACTCTTGTTTTTCAAACAGAATACTTCCCTGTTTCAATCAGCTGCTGAATGCACTTACACTTTGCAAAGAAATAGGTCAGAGTACCAAAATACAAAACTTCCTTTAGAAAACGCAATATTTATAGTGGAATTACACTATTCATCTACCTTCTCACAACATTACAACTAGAGAAATATTTCTCAAAATTGAAAAGATAACTATACATCTGCCTTAATACTCAACCTCTGCTATTACAGCACTCGTGAATTCCAAGCTGACGTGAATAATATTTTTATTTATAATGAGTAACACCTATTAGTGTTTACTAGTATTTATATATTTTGTATTTCACTTTTACATTTCAATCTATATTTACTACTAATATTCATATGATAGTATCCCATAAGAGAGCTAACCATTCTGTGCCATGGTGATACTCTACGATAGTACTAAGTACTGTGCAACTAGCTCATCCTGAAAGACTAACTCCGCGGATCCCACGCACCACTTTTAGGAGACGACTTATGCCCCCCCACCGCCACCCTACACACGACTCATGTAAATAATTTTATATGTTACTTTAGGAATAAAAAACCACCTAAGATCTATATTTATCTATGTTTGATATCATTCTATTTCATTGTTTTTTAATTTATACACATTCTACAGTATGAAGTCTCCTTTAAAAAAGAAACACTAACTTGGTTCTCGGCAACTGTAAAGAAGTTTATAAATATTTAAAACACTTAAAACTGTCCAGAAACAACCAGTAATCTCCCACGACTCGAAAATAACAATACTAACACAGTTTCTAAAATCAGATGGAATAGAAATAACTATAAACATAAAAACAACAAAGCTTCAGGTAAAGATAGAATTGTAGCAGAACATTTCATGTCAGCTGGCTCCAACACTGTAAAATAAATTACTCAACTCAAAAAACACATCTGGCAAACAGAAATATTTCCTGATGATTGGAAAATTTGACTTATTTACCTATTACATAAATAGGAAATACCGATATTAACAATTACAGTGAATCTATTAAAAATACTTTCAGTTCCCAACAGTCAGGTGCAACACAAAATTAGAGAATACCAAACAGAATGGGTCAGTACACTGTATATGTATGTAAGGGCGGGTAGGTCGATAAGACAACTGTGCTACGGTTGACTTTTACATCCCATCTGGAGATCTTTGGATTGAGCCTAAATCGTTATAACAAATGTGTGACTATGTTGTTAACAATAAACGTTATCCGCTTGAAGCTCTTTTGATTTTATTTGTTAACAATCTTTATTATTTAAGGCGGTGCGATCGGTTTTCGGTGAGTTAATTATTTTCCAATTCTAATTTGTTTTTCCTTTTGAAATGTTTATGATCCTACTAACTGTGACATGACTGCATTCGTTTACATCCCCCTAAAGTAGACTTATAGGGTAGTAATTTAGTAGGCCCAGTAATTTAGTTTTCAATTCAGTAAAACCTTGGTTTTTAAGGAAAATGGCAGCAGGCTGAACTTTTATATTGTTATGATGGTTTAGAGAGAACTACGTAGGAAAGGGTATGCAAGCATAGAGAACCACCCTGTAACAAAGCAAGGGCTGGTGGCTAGTTAAATTATAAAATCTACTAAGACTGAAACAAAAACAAAATATTTAAAATATCTAAGTTTTATACACTTCTGT
The DNA here is from genome assembly GCA_035578905.1 of Stictocephala bisonia. Classification (NCBI taxonomy): domain Eukaryota; kingdom Metazoa; phylum Arthropoda; class Insecta; order Hemiptera; family Membracidae; genus Stictocephala; species Stictocephala bisonia. Next base: position 9,442,281 of record JAQJVL010000001.1, read on the forward strand.
ATATTTTTTCTGGCAGCTAAACAAGCAATGTTTTACTATTTACTTAAATAATTCAAAAGTGGTTTGTTCTTATAGAGGAAGAGAAGCTCGGAAGTGTGTGAAGGAGTCTGCTAGGGTTGAGGAGGGAAGACAGGTAGTTTCCCTTAGCGTTGTTAGTCAATTTTTCACACTCTCTCCAGACATGTAGACCTAGTATTGATGGGAGTGGGCTGGCCTTGAGATGGGGGAGAGAACAATGATACCCGCACATGCCCAAGGCCACCTCTTTACCTACTGTAATCGATTGCTATTTTTCATCTTAATAAAAGAACTCTACTCCTTTGTCTCTTTAGTTTTGTATCTATTAACAGAACAAATTAGAACACATAGTTATCGTAATAACTAATTTTAAATAACTCCCATTTCATTTTATCGAAGTAGTAACTAGTGTGACTAAATTAATGTGGATTAAGCATTTTGTTTTTTAATTACTGTACATGTTTTATTAATATTTTGAACGAAAGGCCTGGCGTCGGCACTAGTGGCGTAGTGTTGTAACCCAGCTACTTAGGACGCAGTGTTTTGGATATTTTAAGCGATAGGTTCTATGCTTGGTTCTTTTAATACAAACACGGCCTCCGCTTAATGAATGTCATCGACATGGACAGTACTAAGGAAGTCTGGGTTGTCCATTTTGGGTGGTAACACAGAGAAAAAAGAGATAGAGGTCGCTTTATTTTGGCCTAATCGAACGCCTCAGTGGCAGTTATAAATAGATTACAACTAATTTACATAAGCAGTAATAATTACTACGTTTACCCTTGAGGATTTGAGGAGGAATAAGGGAGGGATTGACAAGGTGGTGGCCCTGCCATCGCATGGTAAACAGAAGAACTAACTACTCGACACACATTTAGCGCACTGTTGGATTCGACCTCTGTTTTTCTCTCCTCTGTGCTGATAGTCAAAGTCCGGGTGTTTTCTAGGGGAGGAAACTGAGTATCGGGTTAGTTAGTTAGCTAAAAATCAAACCAATACCACATGGTTTGGATTCCATGTGAAGCTGTAGGTCTGTTGGTTGCCCTAACTTTTGGACTGTTAAAAAAATGGCCTTAGTATTAACAACATTGACATTAGACCTTAGTAACAATGACTATATTCGTTCATTTACTCTCATCACACTCATTTGCCTCTCATATTCGCCCATATCTATAGGCCTACGATCTGCGTCTCAGAAAAATAAGAATAACAACAATATCACAAAACTGTGATAACAGTTGTACGACGGCCCATTGAATAAATATTTTGTGTTGGCAAGTAGCAAACAAGTTGTATTGAATTAAGCTATTTCTCAGAATTTTAGGGATGCTTAAATAGTGACTGCAGGAATGCAAGTGGACTGACTCTTGGATTCGACTGGTATCCGGACCAGGATCGTAAATCGTTAACCGTCAAAAAATATTTTACTTGTTATGCTTGAGCAGACAGCAATAATAGACCGCCCCGTATGCAGACTACCATTATGAGTTTGCAGAGGCTGTCGGCCATGTTGGTTTTTTAACCCCATAAGAACAATGTTATTTGCAAATCCATATTTTCGTTATTTATTTACCAAATGTTGAGTATGAGGTGTCATTTTAAAAAATATCATATTGCGACTGTGTTTGCTTTTAATATTTTAAATACATACGCCTGGTTTTGAAAAGTAGGTGAAAATAAAAACTTCGAACTAAATCTAAATATATAAAAACACAAGTCCTGGCTCACTTACTGACTGATTCAACATCGCCAAGCAAAAGCCATATAAGAAAGAGACATGAAATCTTATGCCCTATAGGCGCACTAAGGTGGGATTTTCGAAATTCCATTCCTAAGGGGTACAAACAGCCCCTCAAAATTCCATTTTTTCCATAAGAATAACATTGGGTTGATTTTAGTAAATTAATAACAGCTGTTTTGTAAATAAATAAACATGTTTAATTTATATGTTTACATTATACTATTGATGCATTAAAAGTTTAAGATATTAAACAAAAACAAATGAAACGAACACATTTGAAATAGGCTAAGTAATACCATTGGATATTTATACCAATGTCTCGATAGCAACGCGAGTAATGTAAGTGAAATACCGTTAATAAAATTAATATTGTGATTTACGTTATACAGTTAATCTACTATTATTTTTAGTCAAAAGTCACATGCCAAGGCCGAAGACCGAGGAGTAACGAGCACAGCGATAGTCGGCTTAGTAGACTTATTCGTACTTTTATACTTTTTTTTAATTTTACATGAAATCTTTAGTATATTCGATTATATAAGGTAAACTTTGCCCAACTTTTCAGATAGAATTTTGCTTGAGAGTTTTAGGTTCATTCACACCCAATGGCACTTTTTTATATAATTAATTCTTCATGAAACCTTTGTAGATATTTTGAACGTTGTGTGTCCGAGATACTGGTAGCTAAATAGAATTCTTCATCAAAGGTTTATTAAATGGATTTTCTTTTTGTGTGATAAATGTTTAAACATCTTAATTCTCTTGCATAACGATTTCAGTCTTTAATTAATTAATGTATTTTAGATCGATAGGTTCACATTTTACATTTACTACACAGAGAATAAAATGCAATAGGCTCTTTCAGGGAAAAGTAGATACAAGTTAGGTAATGGCTACAAGGTAGTGCGGCGTCACGGAGTGCCCCAAGGGGTGGGTGCTCGTCCCCGATTATTCGCACAGAGGGGAGCTCCCCGCCCTAGAGGGTCACTGGGCCAGTCCAAAAGGTCGCCGGAAGTCCCTTACATAAATTTACGCCACATGGAGGAGTTGACAGTTGGGTTACTTGAACTACTCACATTCAGGAATGTGGCAGTCTTTGGGATTCCTCTTAGGATTTTCTTGAAAGCAGATGTGTTTCCTAGTAAGGAATGATACATGACATAGGCCTACAGTTTTGTTTCTTGTCTTCTGTTCTCTAAAATACTTGTTAATGAATATATGTGTTTTACCGAGTTATTTTTTAAAACACAATACCCAAGCATGCGCCATACGATAACTAGACTAAATAATTATAAATATTTATAACATTAAAGTATATTTTTAGTTAGTTTATTGTTATAAATATTTTAAAAGCATATTCCCAAAAACTGATGTATAAAGAAATTCATCCATGATTGGGAGTCCATGATGTTATTAGAATAGCAACGAGATCACTAAACCCCCAAATTCCTTATTAAGCCGTAATATTAATTCAGAAATACTTTTTACACACTTACTTAATAGATTTCATTTTAAATAAGCCAAATAGTTTTTGTTACTAATTCTATCTGTGAGGAATTATTTGATAAATATCTATACATTTTGAACACAACAATGATCTCGTAATGTTTCAATAAGTAAAGTAGAAAATCCTGATTTTCAACGCTGCACGATTCTTACCTCAGATCTAGAACGTTACTGAAATAACACGAACGCTGGAATCAAAGCCCCAGGTTTATCTAACTCTTTTGTAACATCGGTTCCAGGAGATCTAACTTTGTTTTTGAGCCTGCACATTCCACCCACATATTGTCTAGTCGGTGTTTTGTGATCCTGTGTTGAGGTATTGTTTGACCTCTGGTGTACGGATGGGGCCATTCTTCCGTGTCCTTATTCTCCACACGTCCTCTTCCAGGGTGGCCTATTACTTTCAGTCCTGTCTGGCCATCGACGTCCAGCAGCCACCCCACTAATGGCAAATACAATTTATAAACATTAGCTTTGCATGCCTAGATCTCCTGGAATGCATGGCATGTTTTAAAAACGAACATTTTTTACCCAAAACAAAACAAAGTGAAAATGTTCACATTTCAACAGAACTTAACATTTAACAAGTAAGCAAATTCGTGTAAAATTTACTGAGTACGAGTAGGCATTTACATTTCATAGTCAATATGAAACTTTTTAGCAAACTAAACATACGTTATTTCAACAGCCTCTGTTTCAATGTAAAAGACTAAAGAAATATTTAGCCTACTCCATTCTTCGATTATCTTTTAAAACACCCTTTAAACAGGTGGTTCAACGAGCCTACTAAGCCAAAATTGGCTCGTCTAAGCAGGTGAGGGAACTGTCTCTTAATCGGGCATCTCTCCCCACTGAAAGCCATACAAAATATCTTTTGTTAGAACATTTGGACCTTTTCCGTTTATAAATATTCTACTGCTCTAAAAACTGTCCCCCGATCATTTTTACGTCCACTGTGGTATTCCTTATTCACTAGGAATCCGACATCGCTGGTCTTATCTTATCGCTTTCCAAGAACTTACACACGGAGAGCGCATTCGGTGATAAGTCAATCATTGGATTTACCAATTTGTGATCAACTTTAATAGCCACCTAAACAAACTGTAATTGCGATAAAAAAAGTAGTGGTAGTGAAGTAACGGGAAAAGTAGTGGTTGTAAATTAACAAAATAGGTTCGAACGTTATACAATGATACAAAAGTCAAATCCTAGATTTTAAATATTATTTGAAATTCGCTTAGAACAGAAATAGGCCTATAATATCTGTAATTTAGCTAACTGATTGTATAAAACTGTGTTTCTAATACCACTACGTTTTGTATAAATGGAATAACAACTCCGAAGTCGGCTTCTAGGTGGTCGGGCTAGACAGAAATCGATCGTGACGTCACAAACCTATTTGTTACCAACGCGGGGACCTCGCTGCCAGCTCGTATGATCGATACTCTAACGTGTAGAGATGATCTGATAGTGAAGCCAAGTAGACCGGGTGAGGAAGTCAGGAACTCTAAGCGTGGTGTTTAGGACTTGCGTTTTTTCTCTATTGTTTTTGGACTTTTTTGAAAAGTGTAATTTAGTGATCGATGCTATTATATTCATGGATTGATACTGCCACAAATTTGATTTCATTATTTAAAAAAAATCTAAATAATTTAGAAATAGAAACATAAGCTAATTAACTCACTGAAATATATTAGTTGAGTTTAAATGATTCACTTATAAAACACAATAATATCCTATATGACATTGATTATGAGATATCTTTCGTTTTTCGAGGTCAAACAAAACTATTTATTTCAATTGTATTTTTCATCAAACTACTATTTTTGTTTCTATTGGACTAACTTTTATCATTCGAATATTCCTGAGTCATACGCCTAGCCTTGTTTTCGGAAATCGTTTACACATCACACCTAACCTAATTATAATACCTAAAAACAAAACGAACTTTAATACTCACAGGTACCAGTTAGGCCGGGACAGTCCTAATTTTCTGTTGTCAAAACAATTGCATTGTGTCAAATCCGAATGTCCGTCCATCCGTCCATCCGCATTACTACAATCATTACCAAGCCTCCCTTATATTCTTAGAAAATAATTGAGTTCAATACAGCCTGCTTACTGCCAACGCCACCTATCTCGTCAACGGGACGTCGTACAATTGTGTTCAGTGTTGTGATATTGATCTTCATTTAGTAAGGAACGTGAACCATAGCTTAATTATTTCTCATTAACCGTCTTATTTATAGCATTTTAATTGGACCGAGCTATTTCAAAGAATTGAAACAGAGGCTTGCTTATGACCTCAGAAATGCGAGTGGCTTGATGTTCGAGTTCGACACAATGTGCATCTTATTTAGGGGAAAAGTACAGTCAAGGCACCTCTGGCTCGTTTTCGTCTACGTCATACTTTTGTACTCAGCACTAAGTGTTTGGGTGCGTTCAGTGACAACCGTACAAATGGGGTTTTATTTCTAGTGTAAACATAGGTCAGAGAAACCGTCGGTGGCCATATTTCATAACCGGTGCCGGAAACTTGCATTTGTCAGCCACAGCTTCAGCTCCCACTTGCCGACCGGAGAAACCAGTTTTCCCCGTCCCGTCCCAAGTCTAGTCCAGGCCGTACGGGGCATTCGTCATCTAGATCGTCAGAGAAATCAACAAGTTAGATTCATGGCGTCCATTCTGTTTAAAAAACCTAAATCTGCCTGCACCTCAAGAATTTATCTATTTCGTATTTTGAGTTAGTATAGGCTGGGCTACTTATAAAACTAAATTTCAGATTTTAGAACGTTAACTGTACCTAGTCTATTACACGTAAGCACGTGTTTGTGAATATCCTGTTAGAAAGGTGGGGGTGGACATCCAAAATTCTCTTATAATTTTTATTTTAACTGCATATCCAAATATTTCTTACTTTTTACCCCCAATAAACAAGGTACACTACAAAATCAATTTACTACTCTGATATGATCGAATCTTACTCATAGTCAACTAGTAAAAGAAAAAACTACAAAACACTAAATAAAGGCTAACAAATAAGAAAAATAGTTAAAACATATAGAAAACAGTTAAAAAATAATATAAACACGATAAACAGCGCAGCACATGCGGGAATAGGGGACGCACTTCCAAAAACGTCGAGCTGACGTGGACTTGCTGAAAGGCCTATTACGAGAGGACATGCTCGTGGGCAAGTCCCAATTAGAAAAACGGATCCTATGTTCATGTGCATGTCCACGTCAAAAGTAGCTTAATTATATAGCAGACTTGCTCGTAGGCTTGCTGATAATATATGGTGTAGTTGTACTTGTACTTTTGTACGGTGTAGTTGTACGCATAGTTGTACTTGCCCATAAGCAATATTCTTACGTGTAAGATGGACGTGAACTGCCAGGGTTGCCACCCGTCCCGATTACGTCGGGACACGTCCTGATGAGTTCCTGGTCGGGACACATATTGTTCCCATACTTTAATCTTTAAAATAAATTTATATTTTAAGAAAAGGCTATTTTAAGAAAAGCATCAATTAACATTTTAGGCGCACAATTTTATGCTTAGAATACACATGGAAAAGAGTGTCCAATTTGAAATAAATAAATCAGAGCCACTGGCCTAGATTTGGCTGATGAGTAACACGAAGTTACAGTCCTCATTCTATCTTCCGAGTTGCCCCCCCTCCCCCGTCCTGATCAAACACCAATGGTACATTCCCGATTTTTTCTTAAGGAAAGGTGGTAAACCCTCATTACTGCTACATTTAGTACATTTTTATTGCGTTAAAAAAGCAAAAGAACGCCCCACCTACATGTCGAAAGTGATCCAATCGAACTTAATACATATGAAACTTTCCGTCATCCTGTCGAAACGCGGTATTAAGTAAGGATTTACGGAATCCACGTCTATAACTAGAGTTAATTGGTATTGTAGCAGACAAGTGTTTACTGAGCGTGGAACAGGTGATAAGGAGGAGTCCAAACAAACAAAGAGACGAACAGATAGACGGACGGACAGTTGCTGCTGTAAGTCTGTCGGCAGACTACTGACATCGAGTGTTGCATGCCGGGAGCGTCTGTAGCCAGGGTAGGAGGAACTGACTTGACACTGGAATGGTTTGCCTTTGGTGATCGACATGCTTTCTGGACATTTGCCTTCATTACCGTTCCTCACGCTTTGAATAGGTTGGAGTACTAGGCCTAGGCTTCAAATCATTCTTCTTTCCGATTAATGATTATTTAGCCCCATAAAAATCTTTATAAGTATACATTTTCAAAATATCATTCTGCCAGTTTCATATCCCCAATGTTTTATTATAAATCATTCAATTGTAGTTCGCAATCAGTTGTCTCAAAATAGGAACAGTTATTACGGTATTTGAACAGGTTGACGTTGGATCAAACATCTGATTGTTATTGTTGTTTGAAAGTTATTTTTTTGCAGTGCATTGTTAATAAGCCTATTGGTAAATTTGTTGGAGATTTCAAACACTTCAAGAGTTCCTAAAACTATCGATGTTTCAGGAGGTACAAAACTCCTGACATCTTCAGGAGCTACTTACTACCTTTTTATATTAGGGTGAGTTAGGAAGTAGGCTACATATAAAAAGGTATGACATAAGTTTTATACCTTTCGAAACGTCGTGTTAGTTTAAAAAAACGCATGGAGCGTCGGTAATCTCTAAAAAATGTACCAATATGCTCGTTATTATTATTATTATTTTCAAGACACAAATGATTGTTTTGTCAGTTGGGCTGCACTGAGATACAGTAGCGTGTTATTAATGGACAGATGACCCCGTGAATGTTTGCTTATGGCTGATCATTAATACACGGCAATTAGAACGAGTGCAGTGGCGATTTTCCAAAACATTAATGTACTGGAACTAAGCGAATTAATAAATAAATGGCCATCCCAGTTATTTATTGCATTTGCACTTTGACCGTGATATGTCTTAAACATTAACTGTTAATACAATTTCTTTCTTTATCGATGTTCTGTTAGTAAAGTTTTATCTCAAGTTTCTTAAAATTGTTTATGATGATTACTTTACATAAACAATTGTATACAAACCCTCATATAAATTGACAAGTCAAGTCAGGTAATGATATTTTGTTTATTTTCAGTGACACTCATTCTAAAATAAGTATATAAGTAGGCCTACACAGTCAGATTAACCACGAGAAAATGGTCCTCCTCTACAATTGGGAGTGATGGTTCGTCGGACATGAGAATATGGTACTCCCGTACAATTGGGAGTGACGGTTCGTGGAACATGAAAATACGATGATCCTGTACAAACGGTGAATGACGGTTCGTCGGACATGAGAATATGGTTCTCCCGTACAAATGGGAGTGACGGTTCGTCGAACATGAAAATACGATGATCCTGTACAAACGGTGAGTGACGGTTCGTCGGACATGAGAATATGGTTCTCCCGTACAAATGGGAGTGACGGTTCGTCGAACATGAAAATACGATGATCCTGTACAAACGGTGAATGACGGTTCGTCGGACATGAGAATACGATGTTCCCGTACAAACGGTGAGTGACGGTTCGTCGGACATGAGAATATGGTTCTCCCGTACAAATGGGAGTGACGGTTCGTCGAACATGAAAATACGATGATCCTGTACAAACGGTGAATGACGGTTCGTCGGACATGAGAATATGGTTCTCCCGTACGATTGGTGAGTGACGGTTCGTCGAACATGAGAATACGATGATCCTGTACAGACGGTGAATGGCGGTTCGTCGGACATGAGAATATGGTTCTCCCGTACGATTGGGAGTGACGGTTTGTTGAACATGAGAATACGATGATCCTGTACAAACGGTGAATGACGGTTCGTCGGACATGAGAATACGATGTTCCCGTACAAACGGTGAGTGACGGTTCGTCGGACATGAGAATATGGTTCTCCCGTACAAATGGTGAATGACGGTTCATCGGACATGAGAATATGGTTCTCCCGTACGATTGGGAGGGATGGTTCGTCGAACACGAGAATATGGTTGTCCCGTACGATTGGGAGTGATGGTTCGTCGTACATGAGAATATGGTTGTCCCGTACGATTGCGAGTGGTGGTTCGTCGAACACTAGAATACGATGTTCCCGTACAAACGGTGAGTGACGGTTCGTCGGACATGTTAGGTCGATTTATCTTACTGCCGTTTAAGTGTGTTCAGCAACCCTTTGACATTAAAGTTTTTTCTGCTTGTTTACTTGAGCCAGTGTAGTGTGAAGAAAGTTTATTAATGACACAGATGATGTTCAAAAACAATTAGCAGCCCTGAATTAGTACCCTGCCCTGCACCCTTCGTCCATGCTGTGGCACCCTTCTAGAGGGTCCCGAACACCCAGGTGTCCCCCCTCGATTGTTTCCCTAGAACACTGGGGGAGACCGACTGTTCTCTATGAATGAATGTTAAGCTAGTCTCTACTGTCCTAAACTATAAAACGTTTTTATGCTCTATTCGATTTAAATTTATGACTTGAGGGCGCGGTTCCTTTTGCCACTGTTTTATTGATAACGATACTGTTTGGCCCAGCTGGCTCGACTATAAAATGTTGGCATTGTGTGAAATAACTTCTGGTTCTTCTAGTGTTGGAAAGCATTGTTATTTTCCTATTTATTCTAACGCATATTCCATGATTATTTTATGAATGTCATATATGAAATTATTTATAACAAAATATGTTTATTATGAGTATGTTAAAACAAATTACATAAATTTGTTGTATGTGAGTACGTGTAGCTTCTATTCTAAATATACAATAAATTGTCTAGTGTACTAACCATAAATTCTAATGTTTCCTTTATTTTACAAGGCCAAAAATATTTTAAAGTTGAAATTTCATGGATCAAATCAAAAGATTGAGAGAATTAGGGAAGGTTGAAAGGATAAATTTGAGTTTAAACGCCATGAAAGTTTTTTAGCTAAACTGTTATTTTCAGTCAACGCAAATGAGTATTCAGTTTTTATTACGATGCAGCTAATGATAGAAATATGGTAACTGAAATAAAAATATACTTATTAAAGCAAAACCAATCAAAACAGATTTGTTATTTATATAACCTACAAACATGAATGTTACACCTCCTATATAAACACCTCTACCGAGTTATTTATAAAAATAACATTGTTTTGTTGGGTTGTTATTTGGTTTGCATAGTTCACGTGGAGAATTTTGATGTCCAAGTGCAAATTCTTCTATAACGGTGCGTCAGTAAATATATATTGGCAGCTTGTCGCATGGGCTTCTTGTTTTATACGTTGCTAAACATAACTAATAGATTATTAATTTATTAGTAGTAAATAATTATAAACATTCCGATTATCTTGTACTTGAAGGTGTGAAGATAATCAAGCAAAACAAATCAACAACCCAGCATAAAGTTTGTTTCGTATTTCATCTTCAGATTTAAAAAGAAATTGAGGAACTTTAACGTATAAACTATCTTCAGACATAACATTTTATATTTCAGAGGAGTTTTGATTTATGGTATTCATATAGCATAGAGGAAAAAACAAAGGTCGCTTTCTTATGGCCGTAGCGAACGCCTCAGTAGCATTAAATGTATAAATAGATTACAACTTATATACGTATTTATACATATATAATAATAATTAATAATTTTAACCTTGAGGATTTGGGGGGCTAAGGGAGGAACTGACAAGGTGCTGATCCGGCCATCCATTCGACAAACTGGAGATATAACTACACGACACACGTTAAGCACATTATTGTATGTGACCTCTGTTTCTTCTGTGTTCAATATATGCGTTGATGGTTTTCATACGATCAACGAAGAACTTTAGTAGTCAAATATTACGATAATTCTTTCCTCAAAAATGATTCGTAACTTCTTATTGGAGTGGATAGGGGGTAAACAAGCATGAAAGCAAACATGAGCTGAGAATTAAATAGTTTTTTAAATAGAATAGAATATACTATTTTTTCACAAATTGAGAAGTATGAGAATGCCTTGTAACAGACCTGGAAAGAATAAACAAATTTGTTGAGCAAGTAAATGCGTGTTTAGCTCAGATTAATTTTGGGATGTGTAATAATTTTATTTTATCCTGTTTTTCGTTTTTTTTATGAGAACCTGGATGCATCATGTCAACATTTAACAAAAATAAAAACTTCTTTAGGGATAAAAATTAAAGTGAAAAAATATATTCGTCTAAGAATCTTCCTGCAAACAGGGCTCAGGATAAAAAGTTTGGTTAATCGAATAGCCCTTGTAATACAGTATTAAACAGTCTGTAAATCGGGTAAAAATGCTATCATTTATGTTGTTACATTCGAATAAAAATCATGTTGGATTTGCGAATAATTATTTGTCCTTATGTATATTATTTGTTGTGTCAATAATGTTTATTATTTATCACAGAAACCTTCATCAACATACAGAATTTATTTGGTCTTGAAAGATCCAGTTTCTCATCTAAGATTTGGATAAAAGGCAGCACACTCATCATTCATTTTCTTTCACTAACATTTATACTTTGAAATTATTTGGAAAATATCCGACTAAAAACCGTTCGTCTGACCAAACTTCTGTGTTGTATGGTTCTGTTCTGTCCGCCGGGAACTCGCACAGGGTTCTCTCTTTTTCTTTCTCTCCCGGCCATGCGGAGACGGGCGGGTCCAAAACAGGTTCCAAAGGTACAATTAAAGTCGACCCGATCATGTAATTGCTTGGGTATGCATGATTCGATCGGCGGGCCACGCTGCTCCATGCCGCCTCTCTGAGTATCGCGACTGCCATCGCAGGCGACTTTTTTTTGAGTCTGGACCAAAATGGAAGTCATTACCAAAAGAATCTGATATGACGCTGGCTAACAGTTTTAAATGACGACCGTGACTAATTTGCCTCAGTGGCAAGCAAATAAAATAAATAATGCCAACCAGTAGACGTATAATAAGTATTAAACTCAGATCAGTTGAAACTACCAGTGTTGTTAGGGTCTACGCAAGGGTTGAAGGCACTTCTCACCCATCCTTGTATACATCACACAACTTTACGTGGGCTTCAACACCAGGCACAAATCTATAACAGATGTTGAAACTACCAGTGTTGTTAGGGTCTACGCAAGGGTTGAAGGCACTTCTCACCCACCCTTGTATACATCACACAACTTTACGTGGGCTTCGACACCAGGCACAAATCTATAACAGATGTTGAAATTACCAGAGTTGTTAGGGTCTACGCAAGGGTTGAAGGCACTTCTCACCCACCCTTGTATACATCACACAACTTTACGTGGGCTTCGACACCAGGCACAAATCTATAACAGATGTTAAAACTACCAGTGTTGTTAGGATCTACGCAAGGGTTGAAGGCACTTCTCACCCACCCTTGTATACATCACACAACTTTACGTGGGCTTCGACACCAGGCACAAATCTATAACAGATGTTGAAACTACCAGTGTTGTTAGGGTCTACGCAAGGGTTGAAGGCACTTCTCACCCACCCTTGTATACATCACACAACTTTACGTGGGCTTCGACACCAGGCACAAATCTATAACAGATGTTGAAACTACCAGTGTTGTTAGGGTCTACGCAAGGGTTGAAGGCACTTCTCACCCACCCTTGTATACATCACACAACTTTAAGTGGGCTTCGACACCAGGCACAAATCTATAACAGATGTTGAAACTACCAGTGTTGTTAGGGTCTACGCAAGGGTTGAAGGCACTTCTCACCCACCCTTGTATACATCACACAACTTTACGTGGGCTTCGACACCAGGCACAAATCTATAACAGATGTTGAAACTACCAGTGTTGTTAGGGTCTACGCAAGGGTTGAAGGCACTTCTCACCCACCCTTGTATACATCACACAACTTTAAGTGGGCTTCGACACCAGGGACAAATCTATAACAGATGTTGAAACTACCAGTGTTGTTAGGGTCTACGCAAGGGTTGAAGGCACTTCTCACCCACCCTTGTATACATCACACAACTTTATGTGGGCTTCGACACCAGGCACAAATCTATAACATATGTTGAACTACCAGTGTTGTTAGGATCTACGCAAGGGTTGAAGACACTTCTCACCCACCCTTGTATACATCACACAACTTTATGTGGGCTTCGACATCGGGCACAAATCTATAACAGATGTTGAAACTACCAGTGTTGTTAGGGTATACGCAAGGGTTGAAGGCACTTCTTACCCACCTTTGTATACACCACACAACTTTATGTGGGCTTCGACACCAGGCACAAATCTATAACAGATGTTGAAACTACCAGTGTTGTTAGGGTCTACGCAAGGGTTGAAGGCACTTCTCACCCCCCTTGTATACATCACACAACTTTAAGTGGGCTTCGACACCAGGCACAAATCTATAACAGATGTTGAAACTACCAGTGTTGTTAGGGTCTACGCAAGGGTTGAAGGCACTTCTCACCCATCCTTGTATACATCACACAACTTTACGTGGGCTTCGACACCAGGCACAAATCTATAACAGATGTTGAAACTACCAGTGTTGTTAGGGTCTACGCAAAGGTTGAAGGCACTTCTCACCCACCCTTGTATACATCACACAACTTTAAGTGGGGTTCCACACCAGGGACAAATCTATAACAGGTGTTGAAACTACCAGTGTTGTTAGGGTCTACGCAAGGGTTGAAGGCACTTCTCACCCCCCTTGTATACATCACACAACTTTATGTAGGCTTCGACACCGGGCACAAATCTATAACATATGTTGGAACTACCAGTGTTGTTAGGGTCTACGCAAGGGTTGAAGGCACTTCTCACCCACCCTTGTATACATCACACAACTTTACGTGGGCTTCGACACCGGGCACAAATATATAACATATGTTGAAACTACCAGTGTTGTTAGGGTCTACGCAAGGGTTGAAGCCACTTCTTACCCACCCTTGTATACATCACACAACTTTATGTGGGCTTCGACATCGGGCACAAATCTATAAGAGATGTTGAAACTACCAGTGTTGTTAGGGTCTACGCAAGGGTTGAAGGTACTTATTACCCACCCTTGTATACATCACACAACTTTATGTGGGCTTCGACACCAGGCACAGATATATAACATATGTTGAAACTACCCTCCCACCCTTGTATACATCACACAACTTTATGTGGGCTTCGACACCAGGCACAAATATATAACATATGTTGAAACTACCAGTGTTGTTAGGGTCTACGCAAGGGTTGAAGGCACTTCTTACCCACTTTCAGTTTTCAATAATATCATTCCTCCACCTGATATCTTATTATCAAAAACAAGCAGCGCCCGGACGAAATTTTGTTTGGCTGGATGGATTTTAAATTTTTTTGAGAGGTTTCTGACCACAGAAATCGATTGGCACTGGTCTCAACCCTAGGAAAGATTGATTTCTGCCCCAGAGGCTCCTAGACGTCAAGTATTATCGACTTTTAGCAGAAAAAAACAATATGGAACCATTCCGATTTCTAGCAGAAAGTAGGGTATCAAACTATAGGTATTTATCTCCTAAATCACATTATACTACTACCTACATTTCAGAAGAGACAACATTTAAGTGATCTGCACCCACTCCCAAATAAATAATATACTCAAAAACCTAACCTTGCGTAGTGTTAAACTAGTACACCCAAGTGAGTTATCTAATTAAAGGTATTCTTCTCTTAACTACTAATATACTATCATATTTTAGAAAAGGCTGTGTTTATGGGCTCCACTGCCCCAAAAACCAAAATGCATGGTCATACTGATAAGAATCATGGCGAGGCCATAGGTCGATCTTCATCACGAGGCTGAATGCTGAGATCTACAAATTGGACTGTAGCAGAGTGCCTTGGTGAGGTCACAGGCCGAGTTCCACAAAGAGGCCTGCTGCAGAGCGTCTTGGCGAGGCCGTAGGCTGAGCTCCTCCATGTGGCCGCAGGCCGAGTTCCACAAAGGGGCTAAAGGTAAACGCGGAAGACCTCCGAAACGAAATTTTATTAATAACCTGCAAGGAAGAGCAACAACAAACTCTTCTCAGGACCCTCTGGGAGATACGGATGCAAAATTCAACTGAGCGAAGCTCGGTCTCCCGCTACTCTAAATAATATTTAATCGTGTTATTGGGTAAGAAGTTAGAATTTATTAAGGATTTTAATTGCTCTTTTTGGCCTTTCTATAAACATAAAAATATGTAAACCAATATTATCATTAATGTTTGCATATTTTGTATGCCTACTTTGTAGATATGTTAAATTATTAATTAGCCAGGTGGTACATATAAGGCTTGAACCCAGAGACCAATGAGGCCTGACACTATGGCTCATTAACAGAGTCTACCGGAGCCATTTTACAGCGTGTGCCGAGGCATTGTCCAGTACAATGGGCAATCAGTAGAAGCTTGCCCACTGGGCATACTGGCACAGCAGTGTGATTGGGACGTGATTGCTGGTATTTAATCTAGTTGAATCCAACATCTTCCCCTTCATATCTTCCATGTGGAAGGTTGCTTGGTTATGTTCCCTCTTGTCACCCTTATATTTACTTCTTTGTTTTAGTAAGTGGATACTTGTAATTTCTTTCTTTCTGTTACGAGTTATATTTCGTTTCATTCATATCACTTATTTCGAGGTTTTTTTTCAATATCGTTGTATTTCTCAACGTAGTACCTTTCTCAATCAGTTTTTAAAAACTACTAATTTCACTCTTTTTTTTAATTTTACTAGCTGAATTCGGCCACGCTTTGCTGTGGTTCAGTCTAATATTATTAGTCGTTATTACATTACTTTAGTTGTTAGAAAAATAAAGGTTAACTGTTCACTTAATTTTACCTAGTAAAGAAACGTACAGTTGTTTTCCTAAATAAAAAAATCAGCTGGTCACAGTAATAAACTCGCAGGAAGTGATTTAGATATAATATGCACTTAAGTCAGCTGATCAGAGTAATATTTCTTGACAAATTTAAATGATTGAGGCGTCAAAGAAATTTCCCTGTGTTCGTAGTTGTGCAATAAGGTCTTAATTCTTCAATATTTTTACCCTGAAGGGTATAGGAAGCCTTCAAAGTACGTTTTTAGACTACAACAATAGCACGGAGAGCACGCTATCTTAATACGGTAGGTGCCATGCGGTAACAGCTGATATCTGTGACGTCACAGGGCTTTTCCGATTTAAGCGCTATATGTAACCAAAACGGCTTCGAATGTAGTTTTATTCGTTTTTTAAACTTCTTTAGTCCATATTCAAATACGGAATAAGTGCTATATTTATTTTAATACCTTTTTGACTTGAATAAGCAAAGAGAATGCAATATTAAATGTAGGCTAATTAATGTTACCACCTCATTAATAAATGTATTGTTAATTAGATTAGTATGAGATTAATTAGTTAAAAAAATATTCTAAATATTCTATGTTTGATCTTCTTAAGCGTTAAATAATACAATGATATGTTAAAAATATAATATATTTATTTAGTCTAATATCCATAAAGCTGTATATTAGTTTTAAAATACAAAAATTTAACATGCTAATGTTCTCATTATTTTCTAGAAGGAATTTGACAAATTTTGTTTTTACGCTTTACTGCTCTGTTATTTATGTCAAAATTTGAGTATATGCTTGTTAATGTTTGAATTGTTGGAAGAGCCTTATGTTTTAAAATATTTCTTTTTGGGATATTTAAGAGCTCAGTCTTTATGTCATCAGCTACGAAGTGTATGGAGCACACTCGGACCGTTTGAGGGTTAAATTGATCTTTTCTTTTATAAAAATGTATCCACTTTTTCTCGAATCTAGGCTACGTTTTTAAGAAATAGGCGAACGGAAATTCCTTCTTTACTGGCATTTGCTGATGAGAACGACGGCACAGGAAGGCATTATAAATATGGAATATATTAACAATAAAAACCACTTCCATCATAGAATAAGTACATTAAAAATATATTTTATAAAACTACTAAACAACTAATATAAATAAATGCTAAAAAATCTAAAACACCGCGCTAATTTATTGTATAACTCGTTTATTGTTTTCAATATTGGTCTAACTAATTAACGCTGTGAAACAGCTGATAGCCACATGACGTCACGTGGCTATGATCTATTGCGCACATGCTTGGTGGCACCTACCGTTTGTTTATTAAGATACCGTGATGGAGAGAGATTTAAATGAATCGAAAATTTACAGCTGTTCAAATGGAAATAATGATTTCAAAAAAGTTTTAACAGCTGTTGGAATGTAAACAATGGTGTTTGTAATATTGATGAGGTTAGATCTGTCATAATGTTAAACTTGGGAAGGTTGTAAGCATGGTTTTATTCACATTCGATTGTAGGACTACACTCTGCTGAACTTGAAGGTTTCAATATGGTAATCGAATGTAGTTATTTTATTTCTACTGATGTATTAATCTTCAGCTGTTAAACAAAAACAAATTAAATGAACATGTTTGAAATAGGCTGAATAATATCATTGGGTGTTTATACTGATAAATAGGTAGCGACGCAAGTAATGTGAGTGAGATATTGTAAATAAATTTAATATTGTGATATTACGTTTTACAGTTAACCTACTATTATTTGTAGTCAAAAGTCACCAACGAGCTCAACGAGTGACGCGGTTGGCACGTGAAGCCTGCAGGGGTGTCCCCTAGTATATATATATATATATATATATATATATATATATATATATATATATATATATATATATATATATATATATTTATATAATTAAGTAAGAATTATCTGTGTTTAGTTAGTATTGATTTTAAAATATCAGAGTTTATCTGTGTTTTTTTATTATACTCTATGTGTTATTTTAAATATTTGTTGAATATAAATAAAAAAGCAACATATTCCAGATGTTTATAAGTGGTAATACGGCGTTCGCCCAGAATCCAGGACTACCTAACGTCGATCGAATTCAAGAGGCAATTATTTTGACCTCCGAGACAAAAATGTACCACAAAATAATCTATATAACCACAACCGCACGCCACTTATAACCGCCAATTGTAGTAATATAGGTAAGATGTCTATAATCAGTTTCTTAGGGGACGTTTGCTTACATTCTTTATTCTATTTTCAGAGATTATCAGAAGGTGGGCATTTATGATTGTTTTTTTTTTTTTCTTTTTTTCATTTCGTTCAGAGCAAGTATGTGTGTTAGATGTAGGCCTGGTCCAATAATAATAACAACTTCTTTGTTTCACTGGCATTATTCTAATATTTAAATAAAATAAATAAGTAAAAATCTTTAATTAGCCATTGACAGATAGCAAAACTATGTACTTAATTCTGAAACAAACAGTACGAACAAATATTGTATACACATAAACGACTAAAGATCCAAAAAATCCCTAGAACAACTCTAGAAATCACTCTAAATAGAAGAGAAGATTATAGCTCTGCTTCCCCTCGTCCCTTTCTCAGTTCGGCTAGAAGTATATAGAAATATTTTACTGCAGAATCACAGAGAAAAAAGAACAGAGGTTGCTTCCTTACGGTCGTAGCGAACAGCTCAGTGGTAGTTATCAATATTTTACAACTAATGCACATTTTTGTATCCACCTGTAGTGATAATTACTATCTTTATCCTTAAGGATATTGTGGAATAAGGGAGGGCTGACAAGGTGCTGTCCCTGCTATAGTATAGCAAACTGGATAAATAATTACTCGACACATTTAGTGCACATTTTTAAAATTATTTTTTGATCCACACATATGCAATTATTACCAATGACATTTTCGGAAAATCAGGAAAAATGCTCTTCTCAAAGCAGTTTATTACAAATAATAGTACTTATTTGATCTTGGAGTTTACAATTATGATTAATGAAGAGCTTATACTGTCAAACCAGGTGATATTCTATTTTTGAGTAATTTGATTACAATAATTGGATCTTTTCCGTTAATTCACTACCACTTGATAAATATTCTATTGCTCTAAAAACTCTTCCCTAATCAACTTTACGCCAACTGTGGTAATCCTTATCCGCTAGGAATCCGATATCACTGGCCTTATCTTAAAACTTTCCAATAACTTACACACGGAGAGTGCATTCAGCGGTAAGTCAATCATTGGATTTTCCAGTTTGAGACCCACTTTAGTAGCCACCTAAACTAACCTAACCTGACAGTAATTGCGATAAAAAAAGTATTAGTAGTGAAGTAACGGAAAAAGTAGTGGTAGTGATTCAAAGGAAAAGGCCCCAAGTTACCTCTAGTGTACTGGATCTAGAAATATACATTTTATTGAGCTTTGATTAATAAATACTGTCTATTATCTATGAATAGAAAATTTGCGGTTTATTTTGAACAACACTCGTACTTCTAAGCGCTATATTTTTTAATTTAAATATCAAATGGCTTTATAAGATGTAACAAAGTAGATATAAGATTACTAGCGTGTAAACCATGGGTTTAACCAGAAATAGTATAGTTTAAATACGTTTTTTATGCGTGATTTGCCGAGATTAAACTGTTACTTTGACCAGAAAAAGCCGTTGAAAAAGGGTAATTACGTATTATTTTTACTACTTGACAAGGCCTAACTGGGTCGGAATGTCATATATTGTTTGTCCGTCATCTCAGTTGCAGCGAGCCCTTCAGGGAGT
This sequence comes from Stictocephala bisonia, assembly GCA_035578905.1. NCBI lineage: Eukaryota > Metazoa > Arthropoda > Insecta > Hemiptera > Membracidae > Stictocephala > Stictocephala bisonia. Next base: position 9,462,149 of record JAQJVL010000001.1, read on the forward strand.
GTGTAAATTGATGTAGTTAACCATAGTTCAGCCATGACAATGGTTTCTATCTGTTTTGTTGTACTTAGTCATAAGATATATTGTCCACGGTCAATTTATAATCTAAACTTTTATACAAAAAAATCATATGTGAGACCAACATTTAAAAGTATTTTTACCTGAAATTATAAAAAGAGAATTAACATATTCAAGGTGAAACTAGGAAAAGTTTTGCTGACGCTGCCTTATATTCAATAAAAGAATTTTACAATGTGAATAATAATAACAAGTTAAAAATAGAACAAAATTAACAAAAGAACAAAAAAATTTGAGGACGAATAAATAATAATTTCAATTTGAGAAACCTGAAGCCTTTGGAAAATGTCATCAAAATAGTAAAAAGATGCAACCAAAATACCTTGTGTCTACGATATATATATAGTTATTTAAGTCATACATATAAAATTGTAAATAAACATTACGTACCATTTATGTAATTTAGAATATAACCAAAATTTAAGTTCAATAAACTGTATTTTATTACTATATAGACATTTGTTATTTTGATATCAACTTGAAAAGTGGCGCCAGGAACAAAACATTGATAAGGTTTCAATTTGCTTCAATTCGTTTCCATTTCAGATTAGGAGTTAATTAATCTGTCTGCAGCATGTGTTCAGTTTTAATGATTTGACGACCTTCAACCTTCTGCTCAAACTTCTGTGTGTCACTTCCTAAAATACAGTATGATAAAAAGTTTCGTATCTTTGATTAATAACTGAATTATTGTACAACCTTTTTAGGGCTTGGAGATTTTGTATGGTAGGTTCGTAGCATAAATAAATTTCTGAATTGCTACTAACAATTTCTCTTCTCATTACTTTATTTATATATATTTTAGAAAATAACGAAAGAAATTATATTGTCCTGAAGTTTTTAAAATTACTTTTTGACCCGCTCTCATGCAACGGGATTAAAGTAATGAATACGATCACTTATGAAAGAACGCAGAATCCTACTCAAACTTTTGTTAGAAACACAGGTAAACCAAGCCAATTTATTACATAAAATATCCTTGGCTTAGAAAGGCAAATTGAACCAGTTTAACTGGTGCATATATCCACTTGAAACGCCAGTATTAAGTTGTTAGCGGAGGATACAGTCGACCGGCTAAACTGTCTAAACGATAAATACAGTGATGAGAAACGGACGAAGCGAGGGGCTTGGTGGCCGGATAACATGTTAATATGTGCGCCCACAACCACGCTCCAATTAAATACAAATCTCCGCGCCTAGCACCGAGCTGGTGGGAGTACAATCCTCCGGGTGACTACGTTTTTTATGAGGTGAAATTATACGTCTGTACATACACGTCAGATCCATACCACCTCAGGAAATTCAAAACTAAAAGGTATTTCGATACAACCATTTTGTTCAACCAAATGACACGTCAGTGCAAAATCCGAGTATGGAGTGCTATAGTTTTTATTTTAGTTGACAAAACAACTTGAGATAGTGTTCTAAACGCTGAAGCATGTAGTGGATGAAAACCAGGTGGCCTACGTACAAACATAAACAGTCCCTCCCACTATGGCAACTAGTCGGCACTAGTGGCGCTGTGTTGTTACCCAGCTAGTTAGGGACAAAGTAATCTAGAGATTGTAGGCGATAGGTTCTATGATAGGTAGCTTACTCTTAATACCGACAAGGCAACCGCTCAATAGTTGCTATCGACGTAGACATCACTAGAAAAGGCTGGATGATACTCAAGGTCCGGATGATGTGTAGGGGAGAAAACTAAGTATTGGAGGATCAATTAGCTGAAAATTAGACCAATAATCGTGGTTCGGATTCCGAGTAAAGCTGTAGGACCCTTAGTTTCCCTGTCTATCAGGCTATTAATAAATGGCCCTCTCTGAGCATAAGTCGAACTCAGTTAGTAACCAGACTACACAGGTTATCCACACTCATCCTACAATCATTTCATATTCATATTTGCCTTAAAAAACACACAAAAATCGAGTCGACGTCTCATATCTGAGGAGAATCCGAAAATGCTTGGTTGTAATTATTGGATTTTAATGGCAGGAAAATTGTTATCCATTAATCAAACTATTTTATGTTTCATGAAAGGGGTTATTTTTAACTATTAAGGTTAATGAAAATGTGTGGTAATGTGCAATGGGTAAACAAAATTATTATACCGTTTAATAATATATTTAATGTCGTTTTACTGTATGTAGTGTGAAAAAACAATACGGTGTAAGTTGAACGTATTTTGTCAAATGTATCCCTATTGGTCAATGTAAAGTTACTAACCACCCTCACCATTTATTTGATGCATGTAATAATAAGTGAAGTCCTTTATCCATTCAAAAACATTCAAAAAGATGCATCGTTAGATGCTCGTCCGCAAGTAGATTTAAGATCAAGATAAATAGTAGAAAAATACGGGATAGTCGACACCATCAATAATCTGGACTTGAAATGAGGTCTTCAATTGAAGAAGGTTTTTCAGATTTAACTGAATATTTACCTATTTTCAAAGTCAACTCTTAATGGTAAAAAATAATATTTTCCACTGGCCAGATAAATCAGATTTTAAGCAGATGAGGTTCCGCTGGTTATTTTGAACCATCGAGAAAGAAAGGAGTGAGGTGCCAACGAATTACTTGGCAATGTAATCATTTTGTGTACAGTGGCTACAACAATTTAGTTACAAAGTGAGAAGGACAATTGTGTACCGAATTGAGAATTTAAAAATAGCAAAAACTAAACAGTATAATTTCCGTATGAACGTTTGTTGGCACGCATTGCAAAAATTAAAAGGTGGAATTTCCTTATGAATGTTTGTTGGCATACATTGCAAAAATTAAAATGTGGAATTTCCTTATGAACGTTTGTTGGCATACATTGCAAAAATTAAAAGGTGTAATTTCCGTATGAACGTTTGTTGGCACGCATTGCAAAAATTAAAAGGTGGAATTTCCTTATGAACGTATCTTGGCATGCATTGCAAAAATTAAAAGGTGGAATTTCCTTATGAACGTTTGTTGGCATGCATTGCAAAAATTAAAAGGTGGAATTTCCTTATGAACGTTTGTTGGCATACATTGCAAAAATTAAAATTTGGAATTTCCTTATGAACGTTTGTTGGCATACATTGCAAAAATTAAAAGGTGTAATTTCCGTATGAACGTTTGTTGGCACGCATTGCAAAAATTAAAAGGTGGAATTTCCTTATGAACGTATCTTGGCATGCATTGCAAAAATTAAAAGGTGGAATTTCCTTATGAACGTTTGTTGGCATGCATTGCAAAAATTAAAAGGTGGAATTTCCTTATGAACGTGTGTTGGCATACATTGCAAAAATTAAAATTTGGAATTTCCTTATGAACGTTTGTTGGCATACATTGCAAAAATTAAAAGGTGTAATTTCCGTATGAACGTTTGTTGGCATGCATTGCAAAAATTAAAATGTGGAATTTCCTTATGAACGTGTGTTGGTACGCAATACAAAAACTAAAAAAGTGAATTTCCACATGAACTACAAGAATAAAGTCTTGAATATTTTGAAACTTTTTTATTAGTGTTTACGATTCCATATGTTATGTACTGGCAAAAGTCATTATACTCTACATTTAAAACGAAATTTAGTGATTGTTGATATTCAATAATATTTACTTATTTATTTGTGGGAGTAATAAGACTAAAAAAAGGCATCACTGTTCTTCTGGTGAGATTTGTGCAAGAATATTTCATGCTCGATCCTTGATGCTGTTAAGTTCTTATAATTTTCAAGTTCTTGTAGCTATTGGCAAATAATTATGGAAATTAAGTTTGCAAATACAGTAGTTACTAGAAATATATTTTGTATGACAATCGTTTGATATAACAAAACTGTTATAAAACGAATTGCTAAGTCTAAAATATAAAATATTCTTAATTCAATTGGTAGTGGTTAAAGATTAGTAAAAGTGGTTTTATACAAAAACATCCCAACGTTTACTGTCTCGGCGCTGCTTATCTCAATTTGGTGGATAGAAGATAAGCTCCAAAAGTTATAACTAGATGTGCAGAATACTTTCTTAGGGCTGTTACAGGTATGCCGGTGAAGTAAGTCGGAGGGAGTATGAATTGAAGAAAAAACGGAATGAATACAATCAATTAAAATTATGGATCAGAATAACAATTTTACATCTAGTTAAACAGCTTTCAATCGTTATTTAAAATTCATAAAGTATTTATGAGTAATTTTCAAATGAGCTAGGCAAAAAGTAAAACGATTTATATAATTCATTAGTTTAATGTAATAAATGTTATAACATTATCATAAATGTTAATGTATTACGATGAGAAACAATTTCTTCTGATAGAGTGTGACGTTTCCTTTCCTAAGAATGAATAATGTACCACCCACAGCCGGTAAAAATAAATTCGGCTGAATATTGCAAGTTGGTGGCTGGCCAGGTCGAGTGTAAATTAGACAATTGACAGAGAGAACGGCTGTCGGCTAGTCAACAGTGCTGGCAGCTAGTCGACCACAGAATACGTAGTTATCAAGCTAGAAACTAAGCATTGGCTATCAGCATACCTGAATCTTACTGGTAGACTGTTTGTGGATTATTTTCAGTACTTTATGATCATTAACAGCTGATTTTTTTCCCAGTGTTATTATTCATGTAATGATTATTGTTATGTATAATTATCTATTTACTTATAAATATATACCTGTAGTTGTAGATTTTTTTTTTTTTTTTAATCAAACATCTTGAAGGTATTAGTGTACTTAATTTTTAACTAAGGCTTTTCAATTTTCTGTTTTTCTGCTCCCCAAAACCTTTTTCTTTTCCCTTAATTAATAAAATCATTTAAGTAATCACTTTTACAATATGATATTAATACATTTTCAACTGAAGGAAAGTCTTGTAACAGTTGCAGCGATACCTTTATCTTATCTGATAGTGATAAGAACAATGCGCCTCGCCACTTCGTCCAGTAAGATTGCCAATTCAGAACGCTCCTGTTGTGTCGTGCTGTGACTAGGGAACAATTGTTGGCTGTTCCAAATAACATTTTGAATTGAATGGAATGTTTAAAAATAAATATAATTTTATTCAATTATTTCAAAGTCACAAAATGATTAATCAGCCAATGAAAAAGAACTGGGGGTAGATATCGTAATTAGATCCTTTAATATTTATTGTTTGTTTGTTTGTTTGTTTATTTCCTATTTCATATAATTTGTATTATTACACGTTAATATTTAATTACACATGAATCAAAGTGCTAAACAATATAAAAACTTTCAAAATGAAGACTATCATAAGCACTGTTTAATAATGTAGCCTACATTGTGTTTAGTTTTGCCCATATTGATGTTGGGATTGTTATACAATATGAAGAAATACAGTAGTAGTATATTATTGTAACTGTTAGTTTTACCTTGTAAATGTAGGACTTTTATGTTGGTATTACTGATTAGTTTTCGTAAGTCATATCTTTAATGATGTTTCGGTAAACTATTTTAAACACTCTTTGTTATACACACTAATCAGTCACATAAATTATTACTCTATGTTATGAAATGGTTTAGGATTTGTAATTTTGTTAGTAAATAATCTAAGTGAAATAGTATGATTCTAATATGCTTCATTCAACCTAATGGTATTAAACAAATTGAAGCTATTGTTCAATTAGATTGAATTAATAACCGAATGCTAAATAATAAAACCTACATCAAGGAGTAGCCATTTCGTTTCAGTTATGGAGAATTGAATTGGTCAATGAAGAAATTACTTATAACTCAATTGAAAAAATAAAAAAAAAACATTTTGAACATATATACAAAGTAGTTCTTCAACTTATCGTATTCATCGTCCAGAAATAGTTTAAGTCATCATCATAACAAGTAATATCATCTTACTTTTTCATAACGGTGCGGTGGCCTCTGATGCAAATTCGATGACAATCTATGGATGGATTTGATTTAGTACTGTATTACACACAATAGCTAGTGTAAGATAAAGCCTAAGTTTGATGTTGAAATAATCTAATGTGAGTTTTCAACGTTAGGTAATTTTATTATCAACTATTTATTAATCAACAAACTGTTGACGTAATATTGAGCTTTCCCTCCAAACAACACTCTAATATTTATTAAGTAATAACATCGTTACTAGTATTGAGTTAGTATTGAAAGTTAACATTTATTTAGTACTGGTACATATTTATCTTATTTAAATATTTAATTTTATTTATAATTTATAATATATTATAATTATAATTTATAATTATATATTTATTTAATTTTGCATTACCGAAACATTTTAGGATTTTTATTAGCGTGTTTTACTCCTTACATTATTTCTTATTTGATTTCTGGTCAGATGTGCTTCTGTTATTTTGCTGGTACTGACAACAAAAAATACCAAATCAGCCGGTGCAACAACTTAAACGTTTCATTTATAGATTTTGTTTGTTTTACATTTTTCACTTTAAAAGCTTTTTGCACCCAGTTACGTATTTGACTGTTTTTACTGTTTGATAACGTGAAGTGAACTGGGTGGTTTTTAAGTGTGTTTAATACTTTTAAACTAAATCATTCTGGTATTTTTTAAAAGAAAGACCTTACAGGTAATTATCGAATTCCTTACTCGGAGAAAATTGGTTTCAGGTTTTTTCTGTTGTTTTATTTGTTGCATCAAACGGATTCCTCTCAAGTAAGAAATTCTTTACTGTTAATTCTATATACCATTTATTGCATTTAATGTCCAATTCAACATTTTGACTCTGTAAAATACGTGTGGATTGTTGTTGCAAAGTTGAATTCTTCATTATTAATGATTTCAGAAAATAAATGCTAAGTTATAAACATGCTAAGAAATAAACATTTCCAGAAAATAAATGCCATTTTCTTTGCAACTGGTTTATAGAAAATTAAATAACATTTACTGATGACATTTATCAAAATTATGTAAAGTTGTTGTTCTTTAATGACATGTAACTGTTATTGACTATATATTTGCGTATTTTCATATCCCTGCGTTGTTGTTATTTACAAATAACAAGACTATGGGCCTTAAATAGTTTTTTTCTGGAAATGTTTACTATTAATGTTATGATTATTTTAATTTTATAATGATAGTTATTGTTTGTTTTTGTTATTTAGCATCGGAATATTTATGTGTTAATTATTGTGGCATTAGGGGAAATGTTTTTTTTTTATTAATTTCTTTCATTCTGCGTATTACTCGTAAGGTAACATCAAACGAAGGTTGTCAAAACGCGTTACCATCCATTTACATGTATTTGTAAATCATGTACCAATATGTAAATTTACATGTACAAGTATGCTTTTTTTATATATTTCTGTTGCGTGTTATCAACTTTGTATTTTTGCAATTTTAAGTTTAGCCTAATAATAGAAGCACCATTATTAAGGACCGCTCGTGTTGAGTCTTTCATGGAGCGCACCCCTTAAAATATCTGAACTGACATTTTTTTTACTAGAAAATGATCCCCTCTTAAACATTTAACAAATAATAATTACCCATCCCTCCGTTAGGGTTATTTACCTACTGAGAACTTGGAAGTAGCCCCAGCTTGAAAACACTTGCGTAGCAAATTATGCCAATATTAAAACAATCCCAATAACTCATTTAGACCGGGCAGCAGTTTCCGTAACCGGTTCTGGCTCGCGCAAGGTATAATTCAAAATGATACTAAACAATGCATAATGCTCAGCCAGTATTGTTCTGACTCCTGACATGATTTGTGACCTGCTAATGGCCGGTGCACTCAGAACGAAACCCCGGCCCGAATGAATCAATTCCCTTCGTAGGCCTACCCAACTGGTTCTCATTCATTTGTTCATAACTATTTATTGTTATGCGTTTGTTAAAATGTGATTTATATTGCCTTCCTCTTTTTTTGCTCATAAATTAGCCAAACAACTTAGCTCTCAACGGCAACTTTCTTCGTGAATGCACTGGGTGAACTTAATAATGTTACTAACACAGAAGATGGATATGTTCTATGTACTACTAATATATATACAGTATATATTGTTTTTTAGTATAAGTAAGTATATATATATATATAATTTTTTTATCAATTGTGTTCGTACGTGTATGTGTTTATGTGTATTTTGAGTACGCGTTATTATTTGTATATATATATATATATATATGTATATGTATTTAAACATAAGATTAATTTATTTTTGTATTTAGAACACAATTTTATACTGTTGACTGAGGCCTGCAATAAAGTGTTTCTTGTTCTTTGAATGAAACGAAATAAACCATATTTAATTTCTTTTTTTTTTTAAAGAAAAATCCTTAACGTAAAATTCAAATTTGGTTATTTTATTTATCCATATGACAGTTATTTAAATTCCTGTATGTCGTCGACAGCAAATACTAAAACAATATATTACATATTCTCCTGCAAACAAGCTTTGCATTGGAGGCCTCATGTTCCAAAAATCTATCTTTTATGTATTGTTCAAAATTAAAATAAAAGCACTTTGCTATTTTTGTTATTTTGTCCATTAACAAATTGAAGGTTATTATAGATCTGGTCGGCCTGAGTACATAAGATTGTTCAGTTAAACGTCCCGTTTTGTATAGATTCTATATTCATGTTTGTCATTAGATTGTGGGATCTATATAGGCCTATTATAGGAGCCATCCATTAAAGTAGTTAATGTTATTAGTTGCAATATAAATTTAAACTATGACTCATTTAATCCTATTTCCTAAGACAAGATTTAAGCTAGCTATATATAATTCATTGTACAATTTTACGTTAAAATTTAAACTTAAAGAATATTTGTCTATCCAGAGCCTTTATTTTAACACATAATTGATAGTGAATAACTCAATAAGGCCTAAGCATATATATTATCAACCGATCTAGACTAAAGCAATACAACCAAATTAATGAAACAAATTATAAGCAACAAAGTTGCTAAATTGACGTGAAACATGTTTTACAAAATGCGTCTATGTTTCCATGGTAGTCAGAAAAACGATGCAGTCGTTTTTCGGGGTATTTTCAAACTGGAAAAGAAATTAAAATTTGGTTCAGATTTCAACCTTATTTACTGCACTTTGCTTCTAAATGTTCCCTACTTAATGTAATTAAGTGACAAAACTATTGGGTTAAAAACCATAAAATACATAGTTTTTGAAAAGTTATTTAATATAATTTTTACTGAGGCATAAACAAATTTTGAACAAAAAACTAAAATGTTTATCTATTCATATTTCATGCTGTCTCCACAGATGTGAATAAATTTGACTACTGTCTGTCACAGATAAGAAAGAAACAGAGGTCACTTTCATATAGCCACAGGTAACGCTTTAGAGGTCGTTATATAGAGATTTCAACAAACGAGCATCTTTATACATCTGTAGTAATAATTACTAGGCCTACGTTTATCATTGAGGATTTGAGGGGCTTACAATGTGCTAGCACTACCGTCGCATGGCAATCTGAAGAAATAACTACTCAACATACATTTAGCGCACTATAGGATGTGACATATGTTTATTTGTTCTCTGTGGTTCTGTCAGCTAGCAAATAAAGTATAAAACTCTAATCAATTTAAAATTAGCGAGCTGGTAGCCGAACGGTCTAAGGCGTCAGGACTTGGAGCTTGGGTTAGATTAAGCGCTGGTTCGAATCCGGCCTAGACTGAAAGATTTATTCACTAATATTCACCTTGTACTGTACTGGTTCGCCCCCTTAGTCTGTCTGAATAAGTTCATCACACAGATCAATAGTCTATGAGGAATGGGCAATGTAAGGTTAAGAAGGGGCTCCTTAAAAAAATATAAAAATAAAAACTACTTGTAAACCCATTTCCTTCATAAAACCAACGTTCTCGATCCTGCAAAATATTGCTTTTACCATAAACAATGATAACTCACTATAGAAGTCGTCCAAATGTGACGAACACTGGCATGAAGACTTTAGTGTTGGGTGGCACAGGACCCATCCTCATCCTGGAGGACCAACGTGGTTCTTCCTAGCAATAAATTGCCAATGGCAAGACGGGGCGGAACGGAAAAGGAACACATGACGAACTAAAAACAAGCCCGCTAGTGACATGGGACCGCCCGGGGACCGTGTAAACGCGGCGCAAAAACGTCAAAGGCCTCCCCACCAGATCAACTCCTCTAACTTATTTACTTGGTTTGATTTATATCACCGAGAAAAAATATTATTAGGCCTATATTAAGTCCTGTTGATTAAGAGGGACCACCATGGTCTGTGACTAATACATATCAAGACAATATGAACATGATAGGCCTGCCTTTTGTTTTTTACTAATTTGTCATTTAAACAAGTTTTAAATAATGAGAAACTATATTTAAAAATAACGAAATGGGAGGCCTGACAAATATTTAAATAAACTGTAAATATATCTAATAGACCGTAATAAAAATATACATATAATGTATGTGTACAGTATATAGGCCTACATTATATGTATACAACGCTATTTAAGTATGAATGATAAACGCAAAATTGTAATTCAAGAATATTGTCTTACGCCTTACTTTTTTAGTAAAAAAAGCGTAAATATTCATTGGTTTATGCATTTTTGTATTTTATAAGTATTTAAAATTAGTTTTTTAATTATCATAATACGTGTTGGTACATATACAGTACAAGTAAACGTCACACAACACAAATTTATTACAATATAAGCACAAAATGCACAAATATATTAATAATCACGATTCTTTTGTGAATCCCTTTGGTCTGAGCAAGGTGAGCGTGGTTCACCGAAATCGATCACCATAATATTTGTGCATTTTGTGCTTATATTGTAATACATTTGTGTTGTATAACGTTTACTTGTACTGTATATTCAAAATTATAATTTTCTCTTATAAACCAATAAGAGAAAATAACTAAAGTTATTTAAGATTGACCATTAGCCTAACTATCAATAAATTTGCCATTCATCTCAAACTCATTTTCCCAAGTTACAGTGGCAAAGTATTGTTTCTATAGATATAATTAAAAATAAGGGAATTAATAAATTTTTTACATGGAAAATAATATTTGCTGTGTAATTTTGTATGGTACTTATATATTAGTTATGTCGTCTGAGCAAACTAATAAATTTAGTAATAATTTAAAATATTGCATGTTTAACACACACTTTTTCTGTTTCTATTCTTTTTTATATTCACGAATTTGCTTAAATAATAGCTTTATTATACAAATATTGTTAAGAACACTTTTAGAGATATTTTTCTGAACACAATTTTTTTTATGAAAACTGTTTCTAAATAATTTGATATTCGGAAGTAACTGAACATTTATTACTATCTTGAATGATATAAAATGTTAAAAATCAGTCTATACTCTTTTATAAAAGTAATTACAATTTACTTTCCAAACAGATTTATTTCGTTTGAATGTTTGCATTTATGTTCTTAATTAGTATTATACGTTTTGGTATTGATAAAAGTACAAGTGAACGTAACAGAACACAAATATATTAAATATAAGTACAAAATGTAAAAATATATTACAATATAAGTACAAAATGTTCATATATTATGGTGATCGATTTCGGTAAACCAGGTTTACCTTCCACAGACCAGGGATCCACAACGGTAAACTAGGTTTACCTCTCACAGACCAGGGATCCACAACGGTAAACCAGGTTTACCTCCCTCAGACCAGGGATCCACAACGGTAAATCAGGTTTACCTCCCACAGACCAGGGATCCACAACGGTAAACCAGGTTTACCTTCCACAGACCAGGGATCCACAACGGTAAACCAGGTTTACCTCCCACAGACCAGGGATCCACAACGGTAAACCAGGTTTACCTTCCACAGACCAGGGATCCACAACGGTAAATCAGGTTTACCTTCCACAGACCAGGGATCCACAACGGTAAATCAGGTTTACCTTCCCCAGACCAGGGATCCACAACGGTAAACCAGGTTTACCTTCCACAGACCAGGGATCCACAATGGTAAACCAGGTTTACCTCTCACAGACCAGGGATCCACAACGGTAAACCAGGTTTACCTCTCACAGACCAGGGATCCACAATGGTAAACCAGGTTTACCTCCCACAGACCAGGGATCCACAACGGTAAACCAGGTTTACCTTCCACAGACCAGGGATCCACAAAAGAATTAGAATATTTCTGCATTTTGTACGTAATATTGTAATCAATTTGTGTCGAGTGTCGTTCATTTGCATTCAGTTCCATTTGTATTTGGCCTGATTGCTGTTAGAGATAAAAATAATACCAACCCATATATCAATAATGAAATCAAAGAATATACTAATTTTTCATAGCCCGACTACGGATTGATTAATAGTGAGAGTTGGCTTCCATAAATAAAATTGTGATATGTACAAATCCATCATCTATGTAAATGAAAAGTAAGTCGTAGTAATAAATTAAAATATTGAAAGTTACTAGAAGAAAATTACAATATGCTACAACAACTTAAGAGGTAATTAAATAGTGCTTTTAAGAGGGTAATAAAGTGAACACGATTGTACGATGTTTTCGTGATAAGTTCGACTCCGGTACTTGACTTTCGTGATTCAAGTGCCGTACTTGTCAGCCGTAGATCGGTCGGCGCTTTCATTGTGATGCCTTCACCATTATTCATAATTCCGTTTGTTCTCTTTATTGATTAATATTTTACCTTAGTTTTATATTTACTTGTCCTTAATTCACTTTTAAAGATATTAAATTAACATTTTCTATCAAACAAATTTGTTCTGTGATTTCTGCTACATTCTATACGTGATAAGGTAACAAATCATCTATTTTATGACAGACATATCACACTGGGTATAATTTAAACAGAACAAAATTAATTGTTTTCATATCTATTACTCAACAAGAAAAACTATTATTAATGAAAAACGTAAATATCGATCAAGTCTTAAGTTTATTCTGAAACTATAATTATTGAAAATAGATTACAAAGTGATTAATGTTTGATATAATGAATGGTAACTCTATACAGTATGATCATAAATGATCATAAATGATATGATATGATTATACAGTATGATCATAAATGATCATATTGTATGAATAAAAAATAGAACAAAATAAGAGAAATTTGGAAAACTATTATGAAAAAAGTGAATGTTAATAAAAAAAACTTGAATATGACTTTAGTCGGTAAGAAAGAAGGCCTACTTTTTTAAACTTTTAACGAATCGTCATATGTTTAATGTTTGTTTGTAGTTAATTTTTTGTTAAACTATAACGAAAACTGTTCCGACACTTAGATAGCTTGTTAACGTTTGTTTATATTGATCCAATTTCATCAGAGTCAAATCAAATCATCTTTATTTTAACAGAAATTAACAACTGTATAAGAGCATCAGATTTATTTGATATATTATCTTAATTTAAAAGATTATCTTAATTTGTTCTTGTATTAAATAGAAAAAGTAAAATAAACATTCTATCAACACCACTTAGGACTACACTTGTTCTAAATATTCCCTAACACTATCAAAGCAGCGGGATAGTAAAAACTCTTTGATTTTATGATTAAATAAATGTCTTTAAGTCTCTCTCACACATGAACCAGGTAGCGAGTTGTAAAGTCTGGGAGCACTGTATGATAAATGTTTTTCAAAAAAGGCAGTTTTGTGACGTGGTATTAAGACAGCGTTTCTCTCTCTCAGCTCGTATTGAAAAGCTCGTGGATTGTCCCCAAATAGATTTAAGTTCTTCTTATAAAAAAAGACACAGTTTAAAAAATATATAGATGAAAAAAGTAAGAGCTTATGCGACGTAAATAATTCTTTACAGGAGTATGTTCTGGGCTTTTTAAATATTGCTCGTATGGCTCTTTTTTGTAATCGAAACAGTGTTGTTACATAATTTTCAAAATCATACAACTTATAATAGTTTATACATTTCAGATATTGTGATATATTCGACCACATTCGAAAAAACCGGTGCTTAAACTCAGGCTAAGTAATAGTTTATAAAATGTTTTATGAGTCAATATAGCCTACTTGTCGTTTATAGCCTACTACAAACATGAACTTTAAATGTTTTTGAGTCAATATAACGTACTTGTCTTTTATGGGCTACTAAAAACAGAAATTTTAAATGTTAATGAGTCAATATAACGTACTTGTCATTATAGGCCACTACAAATAGGGACTTTAAATTTGTATGAATCAATATAACTTGCTTGTCGTTTATAGCCTACTAGGAAAAGGTACTTAAATGTTTTATGAGTCAATATGACATACTTGTCGTTTATAGGCTACTACAAATACATAGTGTTCAAGAATTTAAGAGTCTGTTACATCGCTTGATTTCAAAACGAGAAAATGATAAGGGGCCTATTAATTTATTTTGTTTTCTTTCTTGTCAAAGAATTACGTTTGTTCAAGGTTACATCGTTGAAAAGTTATCCTTAATTCAATCAAATCGAACATGCTCTCTCAACAAAGAATCGTGAACTAATATTTATATGGGGATATAAAAGACGATTTTGAAATTTAACCTATACGTCAAAAGAGCAACAAATTATACACGCATGAAGAATTTTAAATTTATAAACATACAAAATTTATTGTAATGAAACTGTTGATTGTAATGAGAAACAATTTAGCTCTTATTGTATTTTTAGTTCAATCATTGATAGTTACAGAAGACCAGCTGATCTAATATATTTCCTTCCTTTCTATTGCCACGATACATTTTATATTTATTTAACATAACAGACCTTATTATTTTTTTCTCTTTTATAATTTGTTTGCAAACTTTTTTTATAATTATTTTAAGATGATAATTTTGTATTTAACCTAAAGATGGTATTCTAATACCAAAACGTGTCGCGAAAAAAATAAAACAAGGACATACAATTTGAACTATTGACAGGTTAGTATGAATATTTTTTAGTAAAATAATATACCCTATATGAACAGTTTGTTATAAACAAATCATGGAAAATCATTTTATGATTAACGGTTAAACGCAGTTAAGGATGTAATTAAAACAATTCTAAAAAAACGCAAGTCAGAAAATAGTTGTTTTACATTCCATTAAGCCTTATATCTTTGCACATTTAGCGTAAAAAACTAAGTACACCGTAGTAATAAATTAAAATGAAATAAATTGAAAGTTACTAGAAGAAAATTATAATCTACAACAATTCACAACCTACGACAAAACTAAAAATCACCGAATGGCAAGAAAGAAGGTGTTACTCTAGAGTCTAGAGGAGGAAACAATGAATACACCTTGGACCCTTCGCTCGTGAATGGGGAAGGCCGTGTAATCACCCTTATTGTGGTTGCCCGTGATTGGGATCGCTCGGGCCAGCATGGGGGGCTCCCTCCGTTATTTATGGCTACAATCTGGGTCACTAGCTCACCAACTAACTTATCATCGTCCACTATTATTCAAATATTTTTAAAATTATAAGAAAATTAACTTCTATTTCCCATTATTTCCGATGTCACATGTTACTTTAATGCAGAGTTGCAACTCGTCCCGACTCCGTCGGGACAGATCCGATTATAGATCCTTTTGTTCCACGTCCCATCGGGTCGGGAAGCATATTGTCCCGATCCATTGATTTCTAAAGTAAATTTATATTTTACCAGGCCGTTTAAGAAAAGCTTGATTTAACTTTTAATACATTTTTTTTTTTCATGGAAGTATTCAACTTTTTTATAATCGTCATCTTCCTGGTCCTTGGGGGAGGGGAAAGTGACTCAAACACTGAAAGCCCAGTCTCGATTTTTCTTAAGAAAATGTGGCAATTTCTGACCTAATGGCTATACCAACTCAAGTAGGGACTGAGTTTCCCTATCACGATGCCTCTATTTAATCTCTTTTTAGTATTAAGGAAAAAAATTATGATTTTACTTTAACCATCAACTAAAGTATGGTCATGATCACAATAATAGTGTAAAACTTGTATTTCCCAGGTCAAGGTCTGATAAATGACCTAGGTCTTTTCCTGTTTCAGGTGTAAGGTTCGTTCATCAATTACCTAATCAACTAGAAAACTTGGACAAAATAAATTTCAAAATAACATTCTGAACTGGCCAATGTACAAATTGAGTGATTTTTTGATCTGATAGTTCACATGCTAGTTGCTTTTGCTTGTCTTCATGAGTTTATCTTTAGTTACATTTATTAGCATTAAGACCTAAGCTATTATACAACAATTGATGTTTGACTCTACTACTTGGTTTGGTTTGCAATATGCTATTTTTTTTCTTTTTGTGCATGGTTTGAAGTGTTTTTACGAATGTATTGTTTTATATACATTTATCATGTTCTATTTGTATATTACTGAATTATGTTTTAAGCTTCTATTTCAGCATAAATATTGTAGCATGTAGCCTGATATGGCCTGTAACACTGTCTTCTTGATTGGTTGGATAAAATCATTGTATTCATTGAATCTCTTTGGTAATGCATTCTTTAATAAATATATATAATGGTTCACAATAATAACAAAAATACCTGTATGAACATTTTTGTTAATTGGACGTTACGTGTGCATTTAACTACAGTGATGTGTTTTAGCACACGCAAAATAATTTATGACAAGCAAACAAAAAATGTAAAATATCACTGAGGGATACAAAATAGGCTATACTTAAACCTATTGCCCTCGTTTAAATGGATGCTCATTAGACATTTTCTAATACCCATTTATGCAAGGGAATTAGTTTAATAGGTCTATAAATAAAACTGTGCAATTTTGTATTTTTGTCTACCTGCTACTCTAATTTTATAGAAGATATCGACATTTTAAGAAAAAGAGTAAATTAATAATTAAATTTTCTCAGTTAAAAGTAAATTTATCTTAAACATATATAACACATTTGCGAAGTCTACAAGTATTCTAATCAACCGCATATCATGTGTAAAATGTATAGATTTATAGACACATTTTTCTTGTATTTAGCTCAGTTTTTGGCAAGACTGTGTGCTCCTAATTTTAATGCCAATAATTTAATAGCATATTTTTTAAATCTAGAAATAATAATCTGAGTAGGCAGGTATGATACAAATTTCATGACATCTGTCATTGTGAAATACTTATTAAGGACCTACCACTCAGTATGAATGTTTTAATATTTTAGGCCCAAAATACACATAGTTTAACTACTTAGATAGTTTTAAAAATTGGTCAACATAGTTTGAAGATTTTGAAGAGGGATGAACTCTACAGTCTTTGATACATACAATAGAGACATATTTGACTCACTTTGACCGAGGTGAACTCGCTTCATCCATGGGTAAATCTGAGGTGGTGGATTTCCGGCTGAGTTGCTCTTAGAAGTAGAGTTATTCCCGTGGTTGGAGGATGTCGAGGATGTAGAGGATGCCGGGGAGGATGAACTCTGTGAGGCAGCGGCCGAGGGGGTGTTCTGGGCGGCCGAGGAAGCTGGAGAGGTAGCTGATCCTGCAGCAGAAGTCCTGGCTGAGCTTGCAGGAGCTGGCTTTACAGGGGAGCTACTCCTAGTGGGCTGGCCACCACCGGTACTCAAGTCTTGGGGGGAGCTGACTCCGGTGGCCGCAGTTGTCGAGTCCGCGTACTTGCAGGAGTTAGCGCTTAGGTTTGTTACGCTGGTGCTGGAAGAGGTGTTTAGGATGGGAGAGACGGCTCCGGGTGTATGTAAGGGCTGCAAGTGACTGACAGCCAGTCGCTGATGGGACGAATGTAGCTGCGTGTAGTCGATCATGTCCCCAGTCTGGTGCATGTACTGTCCGGCGTATTGCTGGGGAGAGTAACAACCTCCGACTCCAGGGGCCGCTGCATACACGGGGTTAGCATTGTAGTAGTCAGCTCCAGGGGAGTTAGCCTGAGGATGTTGTGGGTCTGCTGGGGAAGTCCCCGATCTACCTTGTCCTTGTTGGTAACAAGAGGCAAGAGAATTCACAAACTGATAAGAACTCATTTTTAATTAATTTTAGTCGTCGAAGTAGTCACATAGAGAGGAGTTCACTTTAGTTACATACTAGTAGCACAAGAAGGACGTACGGTGACGGGCACTAGAGTCACGCGCGACGCGGCTCACTGTCAGTCGCTATGTGACGCACGACACGAGGCGCACTGGGTGACTTCTGTCGAAGCGCGGCTCCGCCACTCGACTCACCGCTAGTGCCTCATTGGTCGACTGGCTGGGGAGGGGGGCTTGGCCTAGCTCCTCCCCCAAGCACCTCCCATCGCTACAGACACAGACTAGCCTTTTCTTATCTAAATATTTTGTTTCCAATCCGATACGATTTTAAAATTATTTTCAAAAACATGTGTTTTCGTTCGATTTACTTGAACTCCCAGTTAATTGTGTTCTTTTTGTATAATGAAGCCTTTGATTAACATAGAGAAAATTAATCAGAACCTCTTACTAGCCAAAGATAAACAATCCTGAAGTAGATGAAACTCACTGATAAAAATTTACAATTGTAAATTTCAAATTCTATCATAGCATTTAATGTAAACAATTGCACCCCTCGGCTTTGCCTACTCGGTCAGCTGGCTCGAACTATTGTCATGTAATTTAACAATTATTTTATTATTATTTAACTTTTCTACGATAAAAATCTTGACGAACGCAGAACTGGTTGATTACGTTCATAAAATGTAGGCTATGATAGTTCTTGTAACTACGGAGATTTATGCGTACAATAGCAGGACATAGCCACAAAGTCTATGCGCATAAATTAGGGCAGGATCTTTTCTGTTAATTCACCACCACTTCTTTTTTCTTTCTGTTAATTCACTACTGCTTCATAAATATTCTGTTGCTTTAAATGTTCCCCAATCATTTTTACGTCCACTGTAGTATTCCTTATCCGCTAGGAATCCGATATCGCTGGCCTTATCTTATCGCTTTCCAAGAACTTACACATGGAGAGTGCATTCGGCGGAAAGTCAATCATTGGATTTACCAGTTTGTGATCAGCTTTAGTAGCCACATGACCTAACCTACACTAACCGTAATTGCTATAAAAAAAGTAGTGGTAAAGAAGTAACGGAAAAAGTAGACTATTGGTAGTGAATTGACGTAAAAGGTCCGTAGGGAGATATGCGTACAATGTTTCGTCTAAGTGATAACACGAGTCTTGATAGACGGCAATTCCTGATACAAGTAACATGAACCATTGAAAACATATCATGTAGGCCACTCTAAATGTTGGTGATGAACAAAACTAGAGACAATACCTGTTAAAGTGAGCATGAACAGTAGGGCCTACTAAAATATAGGTAGACTCACAATAATTCGAGGTAAGGAGGGAGATAACATTAATGATACTAGAAACCCCTAATAATGAATGAGTGCACATAATAGGACATACTGTACGTTGTTTCATGTTCATGAAGAATAAGTTTATGGTAAGGAATGAGATAATGAATAATCCCACTTTAGATGAGATATATTTGTGATTGTGAGATAGAGCACTTTAGTTGGTGAGTAGGCTATGGAGGAGGTAGGCCTTTTTTGAATGATAAGATTCCCTATAGAGTTAGGCTAAGGGAAATGGGAGTTCGGAATTCCCACACGTAACCAAATTGAGGTTGGCCTATGTGGGTACCTTTTAAAAAGTTATATTCCTGTACGATTTCAGAATCCATAGAATTTTAGGATCCTGTCTCTTCCTTTAAAATGCCAAAAATATACGGTTTTTTAAAAGCCAATAGTGAGGTAGTTCTTTAAAAAACCAGAGGGAGATGACGTTTAAAAGACTAGTGACAGATGGTCTTTAAGAGACCATAGAGTCGGTTCCTTAAAAACCAAAGAGGGATAATGCTTCATAATTCTGGAGGGAGATGGTTCTTTAAAAGACCAGAGGAAGATGGTCCTTTAAAAGGCCAGAGGAAGATGGTCCTTTTAAAAAACCAGAGGGAGATGGTCCTTTAAAAGACCAGAATGACATGTTTCTATAAAAGGCCAGAGAGAGGTGGTTCTTTAAAAGACCAGAGGGAGATTGTTCTTTAAAAGATCGGAGGGAGATATTTCTTCAAAAGACCGTAGGGCTATAGTTCTAGACCAGAAGAAGATGGTTCTTTAAAAGACCAGAGGACACTGGTCCACTGAACACTGAAAATGACGTGTCGTCCTCAAATAAACAGATTTGGCTGTTTGAATAATTTGGTTGTGTTGTTGATAAAAATGAGCAAGAATAAGGGTCCAATGATAGTAGCACCTTCACATACTGCCTACAGATTATGTAGAAGTCACATTTCAGAGCTAAGCCTCTTCTATTTACAGACTGTATTTTCTGTAACAGTGATTTACCATCAAAAGCTTTACTTAGGTTAATATCCTTCATGATTATCGACGTAAGAGCATCAGTAGTATTAGGCCTATTCCATTTAGAAATTAGGTCAGACTTTTTAAAATTAATTATCTTCTCAAAAGTTTTTGATACTGTTGAAATAAATGTTATGGATCTAACATTTTTACAAAACTCTCTTTCTTGTGAATAGGTTTTACAACAGAGACTTTTAGTATTTCTGAAACAATCCATTTACATCTGAGGAATTTATTACTTGTGTTGAGGGGACGGAGAATATATTATAAAACTTTTTAATCAGCATTTAAGATATTCGATCTGATCCCAAAGTCTTTTTTCTTTTCAGACCATGGATAGAGCGCTCTCAAACTCTGTTATAGTAATAGGATAGAGAAAAATGAGTACATAGCTTACATAGACGATATATAATAAATGATGCTATGGATTACTTATCTGTGTAATACTCGCATTGTGATGTTAGTTGTATGCTAAGAGGATCAGATGAAGATAGCGTACATAAACGATGTATCATAATTTATGCTATGGATTACATAGTTACTTATCTGTTAAATATTCGTATTACGATGTTAGTAGTATGCTAAGAGGATCTGATGAAGATAGCGTACATAGACGATTTATCATACACCGTTTTTAGATGTTGGTGAGACGATAGGGTATGGATTACGTAATTACTTATCTGTTTAATATTCGCATTATGATGTTAGTTGTATGCTAAGAGGATCAGATGAAGATATGTTACAAGGAGGTAGAGATATACAATATTCTACAGATTAAGTTTGATGACATATTCACTTCTCAAGGTAGTTAGTAGTGAATGAGGCGGCAGTACCATAGAACCCCCATTTTATCCTGTAATTGTTTATGGTAAGATAACTATTATGCCATTTCTCATCATCATTATTATTATTATTATTATTATTATTATTATTATTATTATTAGATGTTGATGAGACGATAGGGTATCCCATTTCACCTTGAGGGTAATTGTGTATGATAAGATATTGTCATGACTTATATCATACCTCTTTGCAGATATCTAGTTGTAAAAGAGACAATATTACCATAGGGTGTCTCATTTCACCATGAGGGAAATTGGATGTGATAAGGTTCTAAGACATATCTCATATCTCTTTAAAGGTAGTTGTGAGTAAGAAGAATCAAAGGGGTTTCCTTTCATCATGAGGGTATTTGTGTGAGATAAGATATTACCATGACTTATCTCATAGCTCTTTGAATGTAATTGTAAGTATGAAGAACCAAATGGTGTCCTTTTAAACTATGAGAGTAATTAATTATGATAAAAAAACTACCATGACATATCTTATTGCTCTTTGAAGATATCTAATTGTTAGTGTGACGATAGTACCATAGAGTGTTCCATTTCACCTTGAGGTTAATTGCATGTGGTAAGATAGTGTTTTGACATTTATCATAGCACAATGAAGGTATGTAGTTGTTAGTGAGACGATAGTACCACAGGGTGTCCCATTTCACCTTGAGGGTACTTGTATGTGGTAAGATAGTGTTTTGACTGTTGTCATGGCACATTGAAGGTATGTAGTTGTTAGTGAGACCATAGTACCATAGGGTGTTCCATTTCACCTTGAGGGTACTTGTGTGTGGTAAGATAGTGTTTTGACTGTTGTCAAGGCACATTGAAGGTATGTAGTTGTTAGTGAGACGATAGTACCATAGGGTGTACCATTTCACCTTGAGGGTAGTTGTATGTAGTAAGATAGTATTTTGACATTTGTCATGGCACTTTGAAGATATGTAGTTGTTAATGAGACGATAGTACCATAGGGTGTCCCATTTCACCTTGAGGGTAGTTGTATGTGGTAAGATAGTGTTTTGACATTTGTCATAGCACATTGAAGGTATGTAGTTGTTAGTGAGACGATAGTACCATAGGGTGTCCCATTTTACCTTGAGGGTACTTGTTTGTGGTAAGATAGTGTTTTGACATTTGTCATAGCACAATGAAGGTATGTAGTTGTTAGTGAGACGATAGTACCATAGGGTGTCCCATTTCACCTTGAGGGTAGTTATATGTGGTAAGATAGTGTTTTGACTGTTGTCATGGCACATTGAAGGTATGTAGTTGTGAGTGAGACGATAGTACCATAAGGTGTTACATTTCAAATTGAGGGTAGTTATGTGTGGTAAGATAGTGTTTTGACATTTGTCATGGCACATTGAAGGTATGTAGTTGGTAGTGAGACGATAGTACCATAGGGTGTCCCAATTCACCTTGAGCGTAGTTGTGTGTGGTAAGATAGTGTTTTGACATTTGTCATAGCACAATGAAGGTATGTAGTTGTTAGTGAGACGATAGTACCATAGGGTGTACCATTTCACCTTGATGGTACTTATATGTGGTAAGATAGTGTTTTGACATTTGTCATGGCACTTTGAAGATATGTATTTGTTAGTGCGACGATAGTACCATAGGGTGTCCCAATTCACCTTGAGCGTAGTTGTGTGTGGTCAGATAGTGTTTTGACATTTGTCATGGCACATTGAAGATATGTAGTTGTGAGTGAGACGATAGTACCATAGGGTGTTCCATTTCACCTTGAGGGTAAATGTGTGTGATGAGATAGTGTTTTGACATCTGTTATAGCACATAATGATATGTAGTTGTGAGTGAGTCGATAGTACCATAGGGTGTCCCATTTCACCTTGAGGTTAATTGTATGTGGTAAGATAGTGTTTTGACATTTGTCATAGCACAATGAAGGTATGTAGTTGTTAGTGAGACGATAGTAGCATAGGGTGTCCCATTTCACCTTGAGGGTACTTGTATGTAGTAAGAGAGTATTTTGACATTTGTCATGGCACTTTGAAGATATGTAGTTGTTAGTGAGACGATAGTACCATAGGGTGTCCCATTTTACCTTGAGAGTAGTTGTATGTGGTAAGATAGTGTTTTGACATTTGTCATAGCGCAATGAAGGTATGTAGTTGTTAGTGAGACGATAGTACCATAGGGTGTCCCATTTCACCTTGAAGGTAGTTGTATATGGTAAGATAGTGTTTTGACTGTTGTCATGGCACATTGAAGGTATGTAGTTGTGAGTGAGACGATAGTACCATAGGGTGTTCCATTTCACCTTGAGGGTAAATGTGTGTGATGAGATAGTGTTTTGACATCTGTTATAGCACATAATGATATGTAGTTGTGAGTCAGACGATAGTACCATAGGGTGTTCCGTTTCATCTTGAGGGTAGTTGTGTGTGGTAAGATAGTGTTTTGATATCTGTTATAGTACAATGAAGGTATGTAGTTATTAGTGAGACAATAGTACCATAGGGTGTCCCATTTCACCTTGAGGGTACTTGTATGTGGTAAGATAGTGTTTTGACTGTTGTCATGGCACATTGAAGGTATGTAGTTGTTAGTGAGACTATAGTACCATAGGGTGTTCCATTTCACCTTGAGGGTACTTGTGTGTGGTAAGATAGTGTTTTGACTGTTGTCAAGGCACATTGAAGGTATGTAGTTGTTAGTGAGACGATAGTACCATAGGGTGTCCCATTTCACCTTGAGGGTACATGTATGTGGTAAGATAGTATTTTGACATTTGTCATGGCACTTTGAAGATTTGTAGTTGTTAGTGAGAAGATAGTACCATAGGGTGTTCCATTTCACCTTGAGGGTAGTTGTATGTGGTAAGATAGTGTTTTGACATTTGTCATAGCACAATGAAGGTATGTAGTTGTTAGTGAGACGATAGTACCATAGGGTGTTCCATTTCATCTTGAGAGTACTTAAGTGTGGTAAGATAGTGTTTTGACTGTTGTCAAGGCACATTGAAGGTATGTAGTTGTTAGTGAGACGATAGTACCATAGGGTGTCCCATTTCACCTTGAGGGTAGTTGTATGTGGTAAGATAGTATTTTGACATTTGTCATGGCACTTTGAAGATATGTAGTTGTTAATGGGACGATAGTACCATAGGGTGTCCCATTTCACCTTGAGGGTAGTTGTTTGTGGTAAGATAGTGTTTTGACATTTGTCATAGCACATTGAAGGTATGTAGTTGTTAGTGAGACGATAGTACCATAGGGTGTCCCATTTTACCTTGAGGGTACTTGTTTGTGGTAAGATAGTGTTTTGACATTTGTCGTAGCACAATGAAGGTATGTAGTTGTTAGTGAGACGATAGTACCGTAGGGTGTCCCATTTCACCTTGAGGGTAGTTATATGTGGTAAGATAGTGTTTTGACTGTTGTCATGGCACATTGAAGATATGTAGTTGTGAGTGAGACGATAGTACCATAAGGTGTTACATTTCAAATTGAGGGTAGTTATGTGTGGTAAGATAGTGTTTTGACATTTGTCATGGCACATTGAAGGTATGTAGTTGGTAGTGAGACGATAGTACCATAGGGTGTCCCAATTCACCTTGAGCGTAGTTGTGTGTGGTAAGATAGTGTTTTGACATTTGTCATAGCACAATGAAGGTATGTAGTTGTTAGTGAGACGATAGTACCATAGGGTGTACCATTTCACCTTGAGGGTACTTATATGTGGTAAGATAGTGTTTTGACATTTGTCATGGCACTTTGAAAATATGTATTTGTTAGTGCAACGATAGTACCATAGGGTGTCCCAATTCACCTTGAGCGTAGTTGTGTGTGGTAAGATAGTGTTTTGACATTTGTCATGGCACATTGAAGATATGTAGTTGTGAGTGAGACGATAGTACCATAGGGTGTCCCATTTCACCTTGAGGTTAATTGTATGTGGTAAGATAGTGTTTTGACATTTGTCATAGCACAATGAAGGTATGTAGTTATTAGTGAGACGATAGTAGCATAGGGTGTCCCATTTCACCTTGAGGGTACTTGTATGTAGTAAGAGAGTATTTTGACATTTGTCATGGCACTTTGAAGATATGTAGTTGTTAGTGAGACGATAGTACCATAGGGTGTCCCATTTCACCTTGAGAGTAGTTGTATGTGGTAAGATAGTGTTTTGACATTTGTCATAGCGCAATGAAGGTATGTAGTTGTTAGTGAGACGATAGTACCATAGGGTGTCCCATTTCACCTTGAGGGTAGTTGTATATGGTAAGATAGTGTTTTGACTGTTGTCATGGCACATTGAAGGTATGCAGTTGTGAGTAAGACGATAGTACCATAGGGTGTTCCATTTCACCTTGAGGGTAAATGTGTGTGATGAGATAGTGTTTTGACATCTGTTATAGCACATAATGATATGTAGTTGTGAGTCAGACGATAGTACCATAGGGTGTCCCGTTTCATCTTGAGGGTAGTTGTGTGTGGTAAGATAGTGTTTTAATATCTGTTATAGTACACTGAAGGTATGTAGTTATTAGTGAGACAATAGTACCATAGGGTGTCCCATTTCACCTTGAGGGTACTTGTGTGTAGTAAGAT
The DNA here is from genome assembly GCA_035578905.1 of Stictocephala bisonia. NCBI lineage: Eukaryota > Metazoa > Arthropoda > Insecta > Hemiptera > Membracidae > Stictocephala > Stictocephala bisonia. Next base: position 9,487,859 of record JAQJVL010000001.1, read on the forward strand.
AGTGTTTTGACATCTGTTATAGGACATTGAAGGTATGAAGTTGTTAGTCAGACGATAGTACCATAGGGTGTTCCATTTCACCTTGAGGGCACTTGTATGTGGTAAGATAGTGTTTTATCATTTGTCATGGCACAATGAAGGTATGTATTTGTTAGTGAGACGATAGTACCATAGGGTGTTCCATTTCACCTTGAGGGTACTTGTGTGTGGTAAGATAGTGTTTTGACATTTGTCATGGCACATTGAAGATATGTAGTTGTGAGTGAGATGATAGTACCATAGGGTGTCCCATTTCACCTTGAGGTTAATTGTATGTGGTAAGATAGTGTTTTGACATTTGTCATAGCACAATGAAGGTATGTAGTTATTAGTGAGACGATAGTAGCATAGGGTGTCCCATTTCACCTTGAGGGTACTTGTATGTAGTAAGAGAGTATTTTGACATTTGTCATGGCACTTTGAAGATATGTAGTTGTTAGTGAGACGATAGTACCATAGGGTGTCCCATTTCATCTTGAGAGTAGTTGTATGTGGTAAGATAGTGTTTTGACATTTGTCATAGCGCAATGGAGGTATGTAGTTGTTAGTGAGACGATAGTACCATAGGGTGTCCCATTTCACCTTGAGGGTAGTTGTATATGGTAAGATAGTGTTTTGACTGTTGTCATGGCACATTGAAGGTATGCAGTTGTGAGTGAGACGATAGTACCATAGGGTGTTCCATTTCACCTTGAGGGTAAATGTGTGTGATGAGATAGTGTTTTGACATCTGTTATAGCACATAATGATATGTAGTTGTGAGTCAGACGATAGTACCATAGGGTGTCCCGTTTCATCTTGAGGGTAGTTGTGTGTGATAAGATAGTGTTTTGATATCTGTTATAGTACAATGAAGGTATGTAGTTATTAGTGAGACAATAGTACCATAGGGTGTCCCATTTCACCTTGAGGGTACTTGTGTGTGTTAAGATAGTGTTTAGACATCTGTTATAGGACATTGAAGGTATGAAGTTGTTAGCCAGACGATAGTACCATAGGGTGTTCCATTTCACCTTGAGGGCACTTGTATGTGGTAAGATAGTGTTTTGTCATTTGTCATGGCACAATGAAGGTATGTATTTGTTAGTGAGACGATAGTACCATAGGGTGTTCCATTTCACCTTGAGGGTACTTGTGTGTGGTAAGATAGTGTTTTGACTGTTGTCATGGCACAATAAAGGTATATAGTTGTTAGTGAGACGATAGTACCATAGGGTGTTCCATTTCACCTTGAGGGTAGTTGTGTGTGGTAAGATAGTGTTTTGACATCTGTTATATCTCATTGAAGATATGTAGTTGTTAGTGAGACGATAGTGCCATAGGGTGTCCCAAATCACCTTGAGGGTAGTTGTATGTGGTAAGATAGTGTTTTGACATTTGTCGTGGCACATTGAAAGTATGTAGTTGTTAGTGAGACGATAGTACTATAGGGTGTTCCATTTCACCTTGAGGGTACTTGTATGTGGTAGGATAGCGTTTTGACTGTTGTCATGGCACATTGATGGTACGTAGTTGTTAGTGAGACGATAGTACCATAGGGTGTTCCATTTCACCTTGAGGGTACTTGTGTCTGGTAAGATAGTGTTTTGACTATTGTCATGGTACAATAAAGGTATGTAGTTGTGAGTGAGACGATAGTATCATAGGGTGTTCCGTTTCACCTTGAGGGTACTTGTATGTGGTAAGATAGTGTTTTGACTGTTGTCATGGCACATTGAAGGTATGTAGTTGTTAGTGAGACGATAGTACCATAGGGTGTTCCATTTCACCTTGAGGATACTTGTGTGTGGTAAGATAGTGTTTTGACTGTTGTCATGGTACAGTAAAGGTATGTAGTTGTTAGTGAGACGATAGAACCATAGGGTGTTCCTTTTCACCTTGAGGGTACTTGTGTGTGGTAAGATAGTGTTTTGACTGTTGTCATGGCACAATAAAGGTATATAGTTGTTAGTGAGACGATAGTACCATAGGGTGTTCCATTTCACCTTGAGGGTAGTTGTGTGTGGTAAGATAGTGTTTTGACATCTGTTATAGCACATTGAAGGTATGTAGTTGTTAGTCAGACGATAGTACCATAGGGTGTCCCATTTCACCTTGAGGGTAATTGTGTGTGGTAAGATAGTGTTTTGACATCTGTTATAGCACATTGAATGTATGTAGTTGTTAGTGAGACGATAGTACCATAGGGTGTTCCATTTCACCTTAAGGGTACTTGTGTGTGGTAAGATAGTGTTTTGACAGTTGTCATGGCACATTGAGGATATGTAGTTGTTAGTGAGACGATAGTACCATAGGGTGTCCCATTTCCCCTTAAGGGTAGTTGTATGTGGTAAGATAGTGTTTTGATATTTGTCATGGCACATTGAAGGTATGTAGTTGTTAGTGAGACGATAGTACCATAGGGTGTCCTATTTCATCTTGAGGGTAGTTGTATGTGGTAAGATAGTGTTTTTACATTTGTCATGGCACATTGAAGATATGTAGTTGTTAGTGAGACGATAGTACCATAGGGTGTTCCATTTCACCTTGAGGTTACTTGTGTGTGGTAAGATAGTGTTTTGACTGTTGTCATGGTACAATAAAGGTATGTAGTTGTGAGTGAGACGATAGTACCATAGGGTGTTCCGTTTCACCTTGAGGGTACTTGTATGTGGTAAGATAGTGTTTTGACTGTTGCCATGGCACATTGAAGGTATGTAGTTGTTAGTGAGACGATAGTACCATAGGGTGTTCCATTTCACCTTGAGGGTACTTGTGTGTGGTAAGATAGTGTTTTGACTGTTGTCATGGCACAATAAAGGTATATAGTTGTTAGTGAGACGATAGTACCATAGAGTGTTCAATTTCACCTTGAGGGTAATTGTGTGTGGTAAGATAGTGTTTTGACATCTGTTATAGCACATTGAAGGTATGTAGTTGTGAGTGAGACGATAGTACCATAGGGTGTCCCATTTCACCTTGAGGGTAATTGTGTGTGGTAAGATAGTGTTTTGACATCTGTAATAGCACATTGAATGTATGTAGTTGTTAGTGAGACGATAGTACCATAGGGTGTTCCATTTCACCTTGAGGGTACTTGTGTGTGGTAAGATAGTGTTTTGACAGTTGTCATGGCACATTGAAGATATGTAGTTGTTAGTGAGACGATAGTACCATAGGGTGTCCCATTTCACCGTGAGGGTAGTTGTATGTGGTAAGATAGTGTTTTGACATTTGTCATGGCACATTGAAGGTATGTAGTTGTTAGTGAGACGATAGTACCATAGGGTGTCCAATTTCACCTTGAGGGTAGTTGTATGTGGTAAGATAGTGTTTTTACATTTGTCATGGCACATTGAAGATATGTAGTTGTTAGTGAGACTATAGTACCATTGGGTGTTCCATTTCACCTTGAGGGTAGTTGTATGTGGTTAGATAGTGTTTTGACATTTGTCATGGAACATTGAAGATATGTAGTTGTTAGTGTGACGATAGTACCATAGGGTTTTCCATTTCACCTTGAGGGTAGTTGTGTGTGGTAAGATAGTGTTTTGACATCTGTTATATCTCATTGAAGATATGTAGTTGTTAGTGAGACGATAGTGCCATAGGGTGTCCCAAATCACCTTGAGGGTAGTTGTATGTGGTAAGATAGTGTTTTGACATTTGTCGTGGCACATTGAAAGTATGTAGTTGTTAGTGAGACGATAGTACTATAGGGTGTTCCATTTCACCTTGAGGGTACTTGTATGTGGTAGGATAGTGTTTTGACTGTTGTCATGGCACATTGATGGTACGTAGTTGTTAGTGAGACGATAGTATCATAGGGTGTTCCATTTCACCTTGAGGGTACTTGTATGTGGTAAGATAGTGTGTTCACTGTTGTCATAGCACATTAAAGGTATGTATTTGTAAGTGAGACGATAGTACCATGGGGTGCTCCATTTCACCTTGAGGGTACTTGTGTGTGGTAAGATAGTGTTTTGACTGTTGTCATAGCACATTGAAGGTATGTAGTTGTTAGTGAGACGATAGTACCATAGGGTTTTCCATTTCACCTTGAAGGTAGTTGTGTGTGGTAAGGTAGTGTTTTGGCATTTGTCATGGCACATTGAAGGTATGTAGTTGTTAGTGAGACGATAGTACCATAGGGTTTTCCATTTCACCTTGAGGGTAGTTGTGTGTGGTAAGATAGTGTTTTGACATTTGTCATGGCACAATGAAGGTATGTAGTTGTTAGTGAGACGATAGTACCATAGGGTGTCCCATTTCACCTTGAGGGTAGTTATGTGTGGTAAGATAGTTTTTTGATATCTGTTATAGCAAAATGAAGGTATGTAGTTGTTAGTGAGACGATAGTACCATTGGGTGTTCCATTTCACCTTGAGGGTAGTTGTATGTGGTAAGATAGTGTTTTGACGTTTGTCATGGCACATTGAAGGTATGTAGTTGTTAGTGAGACGATAGTACCATTGGGTGTTCCATTTCACCTTGAGGGTAGTTGTATGTGGTAAGATAGTGTTTTGACGTTTGTCATGGCACATTGAAGGTATGTATTTGTTAGTGAGACGATAGTACTATAGGTTGTTCCATTTCACCTTGAAGGTAGTTATGTTTGGTAAGATAGTGTTTTGACTGTTGTCATGGCACATTGAAGATATGTAGTTGTGAGTGAGACGATAGTACCATAGGGTGTTCTATTTCACCTTGAGGGTAGTTGTATGTGGTAAGATAGTGTTTTGACATCTGTTATAGCACATTGAAGGTATGTTGTTCTTAGCGAGACGATAGTACCATAGGGTTTTCCATTTTACCATTTTTGTGAACTATAATTTTTCAAATGACATTTATTTTATTTTATTTACTTGCTTCATTACTGGTTGAACAATTACAATGAAAGCAGTACTACTAAATAAAGTGTTCATTGTAGGTCGTCATGAAAAATACAAAAACCATAAACTATAAATCAAATTAATACTATGAACTAAATAGAGTAACAGTAAACACAACAATCAAATAAGTTAATTCAGGAAATTAAACTAAGCTACTTGTTAACAAATTCATTCCTCAAACAAAAAATATATGCATATAAAATAACAATATGAACAAAATAAATACATAAAAAGCCAATACAAAAAATAATTCGATTACACCAGAATATCAATAACATTAATAATATAAACAAAAGAATAGATAAAAAGCAAATACAATAAATAATTCAATTATTCCAGAATCACAATAAATAACTCATGCAGTTTTTCCTATAACTTGTGATTGTATCATTGAAAATATCGATATTATTGCCCATTATTGAGTTATATGATCTTATCATCCGCAACAGCGGCGAGGAGGAATGCATGACTGTTCGGCGATAAGGTATATTAAAAATTAATTAATTTCTACTGTTAAAATTTTTTACTGTGAAACAAACAGCACGCAGACTTGCTGCGTCGTCTATTTTTCCCCGGACCAATTTATACAAGAACATGAGTTCTAGTACCCTTTTCCTCAGTCTGAGACTCTCATATCCAAACAGACGCAATAATTCATCATATGGAACTAAAAAGGTATAAATATTAAATTTCTCAAAAAATAAATAGCGTAAAAATCTTTTTTGTATTTTCTCCAACCTCTCTTCATAAGTTATATGGATTGGGTTCCATATAAGTACTGAACTCTTTAATCTCGACCTAACCAAGGTCACAAATACAATGTTATCAGAGTTTTTAAATTTTTAAAATTTGCTCCCTGTCTAAAAATAAAGCCCAAGATCTTGTTTGCAGAAGACACACATTTTTCTATATGTAAACTGAAAGACAATTTTGAGTCTAAAAATACCCCCAGATCCTTTATTTGATTAACTCTTGAAATACTTGCCCCATTTATAAAATAATTGTAATCAGCATATTCCTACAAAAGGAAACCATGAAACATTTAGAAGTATTGAAATGCATTTTATTGTCAAGGCTCCATTTAAATACGTTGTCTATATCTTCCTGTAACTTATGTGCATCATTTATACTAGATATGTGCAAGAATATTTTCAAATCGTTAGTAAAAAGGAGAGCTTTTGCTGACTGTATATACTTAACTAAATCATTAATTAGAATCATGAACATGTTTAGTTAATAAGTAAACATGTTTATGTTTACTTATTAACTATTATTGATATTAAAATTTTATGAAAACCAAATACTCATTAAAGTGTAGAATGTGGATAAATCATATGCATGGAACCTTGTATTTTTAGAATTTCCTCTTTTTTTATATATTCCTTTTTTTAAATTGGTTACTATTAATAGTTTGAAACTCTTCAACTCGAGCCCCCTCTGTAATGCAAACGTAGTTCTTAAATACTTCCGTTGTCTGTCCTATGATGACTGTTTTAGTGCTGGTAAATCTGTCATGCAGTAATGAATCAGTCGCATTATAATTGAACGTAAAGGAGTAAAGGATCGTGAGAGGAAAGGGTGTGAAGCAACATCGTCATCTGTACAGTGGGGCTAGTAGAGAGTAGATCTCCACAGGTATTGTACTGGAATGCGCCAGGGAGAGAAGTATTTTTCAAAATTGTTTATATTTTTAGCGATGTTGATATTATATTAGGACTTAAATTTACAAACATATGATCCCAATTTAAAGTTTTAAGGTTAATCAGTAGATTAAAAGTGCAATATTTATCTTTAAACTTTTGAATATTTTGTATATAATGTTTTTATTTTTAAGAGATAGAACTCTGGAATTGCTATTTAAAATAAGTGCAGGTTGTGCTGTTGACAGAATAATCAAACACCAGAGTAAACAACCCACTGTAAACTACCATGGAGATCAAACTATAATTATAATAGTCTTAATAAAAAACGAGAATAAAGTATAATTATCACGTTTTTATAGAAAAATACCTTTTAAAAACTTGCCTTACTTAAAGCATTGCATTATATTTTTCAAGATTTTTAGTGTTACTTAACATTTTGCTCAGGATGAATAAAGGCAGAATGTTAACAGAGGTCGCTTTCTTATGTGCGCAGTGAAGGCCTCAGCGCCAGTTATAAGTCGATTTCAACTAATTTACATCTTAATACAGCTTTAGTAATAATTATCACATTTATCCTTGAGGATTGGAGGGAATGAAGGAAGGGACTAACAAGATATTGGCCCTGCCATCCGCATGGCGAACTGGAAAATAACTCCCAACACACTAACTTGACACAAATTTAGCGCATAATTGGTTGTGACCTCTGTTTATTTCTTCTTTGTGACTATTCTAAAATTATACTTAGCAGGCCACACTATGTTTTCTAGAAAAGAAAAAAAAAAAGCTTATCATCTAAACTCTAGCTATATTTCATGTAAAGCATCCTAAGACTATGTTTGTAACATTGCTAAGAACAAAAACTTGACAGAACACGTTTTAGATGTTGCACTGAGATCAAATAGGATGTAGAGAAGAAGAATAAGGCCCAGGAACTCTTGATAAAACACTATCTGGTGTCTTTAGTGTTAACCAAACTTGGGCTTATTAAAAAAGTAGTGCTTCTATCACAATCAAAATATTATCCAAATTATGTTGACAGACACTCATGCAACTTATATTAACATAATCAGTACAAGTTTACAATATTAATAATTATATTAGAATTTAATAATTTTAAAATTTATAACTTACATGTGTCCCTGGCCTGCGACATTGCTCAGTAATTCCATACTTAGTACTATCTTTTTAATAAAATAAAAATTCATCGTAAAAAATCTAAAGTAAAACTCAAAATAGTCCAATCAATTGCATGTTCATTGTTAATAAATATAAATCAGATTGTATTTAAACCTTCATCAAGAGGCGCTGATGGTACCAAACTTAATAAAACATTTTAATGGGCGTGTTCCTAAACTCATATATTTGGCCTAAATGCTAATATGTACTTTACACGGGGGGGGGGGGGGGTGAAGGGTTAGATGCGATCAAGCTGGACCAAATGCTACAGTGGACTGGAAACTTGAAGGTGAAGTGTTGTAGCGTTCAAGCTGGCCCAAACGCTACTCTGGACTAGAACCTTGGAGGGCCGGTATTGGTACGATCAAGCTGAAATTCATGCTGCTGTGAACTGGAAAGTTGGAGATATGGTGTTGGCGTGAACTAGCTGAGTTAAATGCTACTGTGGACTGGAAACCTGGTGGTAAGGTGTTGAAATGATCAAGCTGGGCTAAATGATACTATATACTGGAACTTAGAAGGGGAAATGTTGAGGCGGTCAAGCTGAGCCAGATGATACTGTGCACTGGAAACTAGGAGGTATGATCAAACTGGGGTTAAAGCCATTGAAGATTGAAGAAGTTGGAGGAGGTTAAGGGTTTGGGATGATCAAGCTAAGCCAAATGCTCTGTGTACTGGGAACTTCGAGGTAAGGAGTTGGTACGATCAAGCAGGACCAAATGGTACTGTGAACCAGAAACTTGGAAGTGGAGTGTCGGTACGATCAAGCTGGCCTAATTCTACTGAGGACTGGAAACTTGGAGGTGGGGTGTGTGGCGTTCAAGCTGGGCCAATTGCTACTATGGACTGGAAACTTGGAGGGCCGGTGTTTGTACGATCAAGCAGGACTTAATGCTACTGTGAACTGGAAAGTTGGAGGTAAGGTGTTGGGGCGAACAGGCTGAGTCAAATGTTATTGTAGTCTGGAAACCTGGTGGTAGGATGTTGAGATGACCAAACTGGGCTAAATGGTATTGAGGACTGGGAAGTCGGAGGGGGGTGGTGTTGGGACAATCAAACTGAGGCAAACGCTACTGTGAAAAGTGAACTTGTAGGGTGGTGTTGGCGCGATCAAGCTAGACCGAATGCTACTGTAGTCTGGACATCTTATCACTCAAGGTATAATACCTGTCTGGGCTGTGATTTCTGTCAGACAGCCTTTCTTCAGTTGTACAATAGGCTTAATGCAATTGATTGAACAGAGTTGTATTGTTTAAACAACATCAACTCTGCAGTTGACTTTTTTACAAACAAATTTATAATGTTTTAAACAATTCTTGCACCAAAAAGAGTAATAAAATAACTAAATATCTATATTGGTTTTCGTCCACAATTAAACTCAAATTGAGACAAAAAGATACATTTCATAAAAAACATAAGAGAACGGGAGTTTATCAATACTATGAAACTATTAGGAAGTTGAGATCTGAATTAAAAAGTGACATTAAAACTGCATATGGGAACTATCTGAGCAGTGTTGAAAATAATATTGTTGCTGATTGTAAATTTGTTTGGTAATATATAAAAACAAGAAGTTATCTCATTGTAAATATCATTTAATGCAGTACCAAGGCAAGAGTTTAGGTAACGGAGTTTCGATTGTTGATTCTTTTAAAGATTACTTTGAATCTGTATATGACAAGTATACATCAGTTCCAGCTGCTGATGTAGCTCTGAGCGGACCCACGGTGGATGGGGTGGCCTGTCTGACCTTGGACCAACTATCTGAGAGTGACGTTTTAAATGCTATAAAAAAACGTAATAGCAAGCCAACTGGACCTGATTTTCTTCCCCAATATTTATTTAAGGGATGTTCTGACATATTTTGCAGACATCTAATGTATTTGTTTAACCATTGTCTACAATCTTGTATTTATCCTGAAAAATGGAAAGTTACTAAGATCACACCTATTTTTAAAAATGGAAAAGAGTGCTCGTATTAACTTCAGACTGGTAGCAGTATTGTCAGTACCAGCTAAGATTTTTGAGATAGCGATACATAAATATTTATTCAGCCATATGCAAAAATATGTCTCTCCAATTCAGCATGTATTTCTGACTGGTCGGTCTGTATCAATGATTCTGTTGAATTTCACGTCATATGTGTCCTCAGGATTGGACTCGAGTACTCAGATAGATGCAGTGTTTCTTGACCTGGCCAAGGCATTCGATAAAGTCAACAATCACATAGTTTTTAAAAATTTGCATTTTTATGGGTTGTCATGTAAACTGTTAGAACTCTTCACCTCTTATTTAGTAGATAGGAAGCAATATGTATTTTTTTAAAGGATATTCCTCCTCTGTGTTTAATGTACAATCTGGCGTCTCTCAAGGTTCAAACCTAATCCCAACCTTGTTCATGATTCTAATTAATGATTTAGTTAAGTATATTCGGTCAGCGAAAGCTCTCCTTTTCGCTGACGATTTAAAAATATTCTTACACATATCGAGCATACACGACTCACGTAAGTTACAAAAAGATTTTGACAATGTATGTAAGTGGAGCCTTGACAATAAAATGCATTTTAATATTTCTAAGTGTTTTTTAGTTTCTCTTCGTAGGTCAGAATATAAGGATTACAATTATTTTATTAATGGGGCAAATATTTCAAGGGTTAATCAAATAAAGTATCTGGGGGTGGTTTTGGACTCAAAATTATCTTTTAATTTACATATATAAAAATGTGTGTCTGCTGCAAATAAGGTCCTAGGATTTAATTTTAAACAGGAAACAAATTTTAAAAATTTAACAACTTTGATAAAATTATTGTATAAGTCCTTGGTTAGGTTGAGATTGGAGAGTGCATCACTTATATGGAGCCCAATCCATATAACTTACGAAGACATCTTGGAGAAAATACAAAACGATTTTTACGCTACTTATTTTTTAGGAAATTTAATATTTACTCCTTTTTAGTTCTTTATGATGAGTTATTGCATCTGTTTGGGTATGGGAGTCTAAGACTGAGGAGGCGAGTATTGGAACTCATGTTTCTATACAAGTTGGTCCGAGGATGGTTAGACGACTCAGCCAGTCTGGGTGCCATTTCACTCAGGGTACCAAATTTTAACAGCAGAAATAAGCTAATGTTTAATTTACCTTATTGCCGAACAGTCATGCATTCTTCCTCGCCGATGATGAGGTCATATAACTCAATAACAAACAATGACATAGATATTTTTAATGAGACTATTACAAGTTTAAAGGAGAAATGCATATGTTATTTATCGTCAGTCTGTTGTAATTTAAATTACTTGTTGGATTTATTTTGTATATATTTGTTTGTTTTTATTATTATTTTTTATGCATATATTGTTTGTTGAAGTCATGAATTTGCTAATGGATAGCTTGATCTTCCTGAATAACTTATATAAATTATTTTATTGTTGTGTTTATTTGTTTAAATTATTTCATTGTTATATTTGTTGTTTTATGATTTAATTTTTACTTATAAATTAATTTGGTGGTTAATAGAGTTTGTGGTTAATATAATTAATTATTTAAAGAAGAAGACCCACAATGGATACTTTACTTAGCATTACTGCTTTCATTGTAATTGGGCTTATCCTGTTATGAAGCAAGTAAATAAAAAATAAGGTAAGGTGTTGGGACGATCAAGCTAGACAAAATACTACTGTGGACTGAACACTTGGATGGGCGGTGTTGAGACGATCAAGCTGAGTCAAACGCTACAGTAGACTGAACACTTGGATGGGTGGTGTTGGGACGATCAAGCTGAGCCAAATACTACTGTGGACTGAACACTTGGATGGGTGGTGTTGAGACGATCAAGCTAGACAAAATACTACTGTAGACTGAACTCTTGGATGGGTGGTGTTGGGACGATCAAGCCAGACAAAATGCTACTGTGGACTGGAAACTTGGATAGGCGGTGTTGGGACGATCATGCTAGACAAAATGCTACTGTGGACTGAACACTTGGATGGGCGGTGTTGAGACGATCAAGCTGAGTCAAATGCTACTGTGGACTGAACACTTGGATGGGCGGTGTTGAGACGATCAAGCTAGACAAAATACTACTGTAGACTGAACACTTGGATGGGCGGTGTTGGGACGATCAAGCCAGACAAAATGCTACTGTGGACTGAACACTTGGATGGGCGGTGTTGAGACGATCAAGCTGAGTCAAATGCTACTGTGGACTGAACACTTGGATGGGCGGTGTTGAGACGATCAAGCTAGACAAAATACTACTGTAGACTGAACACTTGGATGGGCGGTGTTGAGACGATCAAGCTGAGTCAAATGCTACTGTGGACTGAACACTTGGATGGGCGGTGTTGAGACGATCAAGCTAGACAAAATACTACTGTAGACTGAACACTTGGATGGGCGGTGTTGAGACGATCAAGCTAGACAAAATACTACTGTAGACTGAACACTTGGATGGGCGGTGTTGAGACGATCAAGCTGAGTCAAATGCTACTGTGGACTGAACACTTGGATGGGCGGTGTTGAGACGATCAAGCTAGACAAAATACTACTGTAGACTGAACACTTGGATGGGCGGTGTTGGGACGATCAAGCCAGACAAAATGCTACTGTGGACTGGAAACTTGGATGGGTGGTGTTGGGACGATCAAGCCAGACAAAATGCTACTATGGACTGGAAACTTGGATAGGCGGTGTTGGGACAATCAAGCTAGACAAAATGCTACTGTGGCCTGGAAACTTGGATGGGTGGTGGTGAGACGATCAAGCTGAGCCAAATGTTACTGTGGACTGAACACTTGGATGGGCGGTGTTGGACGATCAAGCTAGACAAAATGCTATTGTGGACTGAACACTTGGATAGGCGGTGTTGGGACGATCAAGCTAGACAAAATGCTACTGTGGACTGGAAACTTGGATGGGCGGTGTTGGGACGATCAAGCCAGACAAAATGCTACTGTGGCCTGGAAACTTGGATAGGTGGTGTTGGGACGATCAAGCTAGACAAAATGCTACTGTGGCCTGGAAACTTGGATGGGTGGTGTTGGGACGATCAAGCTGAGCCAAATGCTACTGTGGACTGAACACTTGGATGGGTGGTGTTGGGACGATCAAGCTAGACAAAATGCTACTGTGGACTGAACACTTGGATAGGTGGTGTTGGGACGATCAAGCTAGACAAAATGCTACTGTGGACTGAACACTTGGATGGGCGGTGTTGGAACGATCAAACTGAGCCAAATGCTACTGTGGACTGAACACTTGGATGGGGGGTTGTTGGGACGATCAAGCTAGACAAAATGCGACTGTGGACTTAACACTTGGATAGGAGGTGTTAGGACGATCAAGCTAGACAAAATGCTACTGTGGACTGAACACTTGGATGGGCGGTGTTGGGACGATCAAGCTAGACAAAATGCTACTGTGGACTGGAAACTTGGATGGGCGGTGTTGGGACGATCAAGCCAGACAAAATGCTACTGTGGACTGGAAACTTGGATGGGCGGTGTTGGGACGATCAAGGCAAACAAAATGCTACTGTGGCCTGGAAACTTGGATAGGTGGTGTTGGGACGATCAAGCTAGACAAAATGCTACTGTGGCCTGGAAACTTGGATGGGTGGTGTTGGGAAGATCAAGCTGAGCCAAATGCTACTGTGGACTGAACACTTGGATGGGCGGTGTTGAGACGATCAAGCTAGACAAAATACTACTGTAGACTGAACACTTGGATGGGTGGTGTTGGGACGATCAAGCTAGACAAAATGCTACTGTGGACTGGAAACTTGGATGGGCGGTGTTGGGACGATCAAGCCAGACAAAATGCTACTGTGGACTGGAAACTTGGATGGGTGGTGTTGGGACGATCAAGCCAGACAAAATGCTACTGTGGCCTGGAAACTTGGATGGGTGGTGTTGGGACGATCAAGCTGAGGCAAATGCTACTGTGGACTGAACACTTGTATGGGTGGTGTTGGGACGATCAAGCTAGACAAAATGCTATTGTGGACTGAACACTTGGATAAGTGGTGTTGGGACGATCAAGCTAGACAAAATGCTACTGTGGACTGAACACTTGGATGGGCGGTGTTGGAACGATCAAACTGAGCCAAATGCTACTGTGGACTGAACACTTGGATGGGGGGTTGTTGGGACGATCAAGCTAGACAAAATGCGACTGTGGACTTAACACTTGGATAGGAGGTGTTAGGACGATCAAGCTAGACAAAATGCTACTGTGGACTGAACACTTGGATGGGCGGTGTTGGGACGATCAAGCCAGACAAAATGCTACTGTGGACTGAACACTTGGATGGGCGGTGTTGGGACGATCAAGCTAGACAAAATGCTACTGTGGACTGAACACTCAAACAGTACTGAACACTTGGATGGGTGGTGTTGGGACGATCAAGTTAGACAAAATGCTACTGTGGACTGAACACTTGGATGGGCGGTGTTGGGATGATCAAGCTAGACAAAATGATACTGTGGACTGAACACTTGGATGGGCGGTGTTGAGACGATCAAGCTAGACAAAATGCTACTGTGGACTGAACACTTGGATGGGCGGTGTTGGGACGATCAAGCTAGACAAAATGCTACTGTGGACTGAACACTCAAACAGTACTGAACACTTGGATGGGTGGTGTTGGGACGATCAAGCTAGACAAAATGCTACTGTGGACTGAACACTTGGATGGGCGGTGTTGGGACGATCAAGCTAGACAAAATGCTACTGTGGACTTAACACTTGGATGGGCGGTGTTGAGACGATCAAGGTAAAGAAAATGCTACTGTGGACTGAACACTCAAGCAGTACTGAACACTTGGATGGGTGGTGTTGGGACGATCAAGCTAGACAAAATGCTACTGTGGCCTGGAAACTTGGATGAGGTGTGTTAGGACAATGAAGCTGAACCATGGGTTAATTTGGACTGAATATTTAGAGGAGGTGAGGTATTGGGACGATTCAACTTTGCTATTCCCTTGAACACGTTTCGGAATTTCTTTCTTCCACATTTCATGTTTCGTATCTGTAAAATCACTCATAGTGATTAAACGGCTACTACACTCGATCTATTTACAGTACAGAGGTAGTGTGTTTATATTCTATTCCGAATATTTTAATCATGATACTTCACAGTACGATATAAATTAATACATTTTTGTAAAAAATTTAACTGAGCAAGCATCCTTAACATAGCCAAATTTAAGGAGGTCTTTTAAAGATTATTTAATATGTGGATAAAGAAACTGAAACGAAAGTGATTGTCCATTGTTATGAAAAACATAGAACAATTAACTATAGAAAACGCTAACTAATTTAGGAGTGGTTTTTACTCTTTGGTTCAATTTAGTGGGAATCTACTTGGTGGGGTATTTTAACATTTCCGCACAAGTGCATAGTCTTTGAAGATATAAGACGGTCTGTATATTCATCATATACAGAGAAAATGGAATGGACTAACAAAACTTTACCTCTCTCACAACATTTACTATGTCTTTCTATACGTAATTTACAGAGTAGGCCATATGTTAAAATATATTCTCTTACAAACATGGAAGAACTGACCAAAATTTATCAACATTTAAAGAATATTGCTACTGATATTTTATTTTTCAAGGGACAGACATTAAATGTAGTTAAATATAAAAGTATAGTTTTAGAGTTAAAAATAATTGTAGACTAGAATTAAAATAATAGTTGAGTGATGTCGCCATAACTTTATGTTACGGGTGGAAAGGGCTCTTTGGTTATGGGCTTCGAGTATCCCGAAAAAGTGAACTTTTACGTGCATTAAGGGATGATATATTACTTTATTTCGCTTAATTCTGCCCAGCTACTAGGAGGGACTAAACACGATAAAACCTTGCTGAGTAAACGAGAACTTATGTAAAACGTTAGAACTCATCATACAAGGTACGGTTCTCAGTCATGGGCAGTCAATTACTTCCGCCCAGCTACTAAGCCAAGAGAGACTAAACTCTAAAACAGGATAAACCCTTGCTGAGAAAACGAGAACTTATGCAAAACGTTAGAACTCTTTATACAAGGCTCAGTCCTCAGTCATGTGCAGTCAATTAGATCTGCCCAGTTACCAGGTGGGACTAATTAATTGCTTGTGAACTCGATGGTGAGATAAGAAGTTGAAATTTGCATAATTTTTTAACAAAGTCAGGTCAAGGTAGTTCTTTACGGAATGTAAATTGTTGCATATTGGGAGAAAACAAGAACTTTTGTAACGAGATGAAACTTACAAAACTCAATTGCTATTCTCAAATTGTTAGCATTAAAAAGTTCAATTAATTAAGTATTAGCATATTTTGATTTCCAGGTTTTATAATGGATTTGTTTGGATTGTATTTGTGTACGAATGTAATTTATTAGCGTATTTATTACGATGGTGGTCTTTAAGATTATAAAATAAGACCATACCATAAATTTATAAAATTAATAGTCTTTATCCAGCAAAGTAAATTAAATTTTCTTCATTTATTGGTACAGCAAGGGTTTTCCTAGAGCCATTTAGTTTCAGTCAGTGCTTGGATAAACTTTGAGTATTCCCTTCTTATTAAGTCTTGGGAATTAAACGTATATTTTGAGTTGTTTTCCCAGTAATAATGGAACATTGTTAAGATCAGATTATTTTTTTTTCTGTATTTTTCATTCATTTACTTTGAAACCCCAGTAAATACAATTAGGATTTTTTTTCTTCATTCTACTTCTAGTCTAGTTGTAAGACGCATATCACCAATACTGGGTTATGAAATATTTTGTAAAAGAATATTTTATTTATAAAAGAATAAATATATGTCAAAGAAAACGTTAATTTATTTTGATGTTGTTGGAATAAAACAACTTATATATATCACGTTACTTTTACACATGTGAGAACATGTAAATTTAGTCTAGTGCAATCCGATCAGAAGATGTACACAATATCATTGTATATATAATCCTGTTTTATAAAATATATTAAATAAAATCAAAAATCGCTTTATTACAGTTCAATTACAAAAAAAAAAAAAAAATACAAAATTACAAAAGAATACCTTTTGCATAGACTAATGGTCTGTGTGCAAGAGATAGCTCCTCCATGGCTCGTGTAATATTAATTACCAACAATGGTATTCTAGAGATATTTACAAGGAAAAAAATTATATCTTAATTATTTTGAATTATTTAATTCTAAAAAAGTGACTCGTTAAACTATAGACCAACTGTCATCACCAAAATATCCAGGCTAATTAAGAGCTGAACAATTCTAAATAACATAAAAAAAAATTAATTAATTGATTGAAAAACCTAAAAGGACTGCAAACTTTTAGCTGACTATGCTAATGAATTATATATGAAAAAATTGGTAATTTTTAAAATCAATTAGGCAATCCATTCTGTGCTTGACAATAAAATTAGAAAGTCATGTATATTGGGATTGAAGCAAGTTCTCTACATCATCCAGGCTGAGTTGAAGTAGCCACTCACTGATCGTACGCTTATACAAGGTGACACTGGCACCTTCCAAGTCAACAATTTGCTGTGGTAAATTTTTATATAGATAATGCGCAAGATAAAAAGTATTAGAATGATCCAATCTATTAATCAGTCGTGGAATTTGATAACCAAAGCCAATTCTATATCTTGTTGCATAGTTATGTTCCAAATCCCAAAAAATATTATTCTTATTATTTCTGACATACACCAGAAGATTTTTTACAAAGAGCTTCCTAATGTTTAAAACAGGAAATTCAGTATTTAATAATATGGTAGGATAAAGTTGTTTTTTTAGAATGATTTTAATTATTCTCCTCTACGCCACGGCCAGGGGCTCCAGGACTGCCAAGTTCTATAAGTTGTGGAGAAGATAGAATTATGTTAATAAAATTAAAATGTCTGTTCACAAATTTACTGTAAACGTGTCTCTGCAGTTCTGTATACAACATATAATATAGGATTATATAAAGGCGTTAAAAAAATGACTGCTAGTCAAATTATAATTGGTCTAAAATGGTGTTTTATAAAGAATCTAATGCAGTCATTTCCAATGTTTGTTATATTACCTTAAATTTAGCTTAAATCAACTCCAATAAAGCTGATTGAGCTGACTCCAGTCAATACAACAGTCTTCTCCAGTGAATAATTTTGTCGTAGTCCAGCCTCCGACACTCTACTTTGGCACTACTACTTGTATCAAGATCGACTATCAGAAGATCGGTTGTCTTCATACCGTCCCTCCCCAAACCATTGTGTGATCTGAACTGTTGTGGCAGTTGACTTTCCTTCCCCGCTTGGCTACCAGGCAGCTCTAGTTGTCAGCAACTGACGCACGCGTTTTGCAGCTGAATACTATTTCTCTTGAAAACGTTCCACGTTTACATTTTTAAACATATGTATTACAAATTTTAACATGCTTTATAGTATAAATGTGACTAGTGTCCACTGAGACACATTTTCATACTGTTTTAGTTTGTTTTAAAAAATATATTAAATTAGAACAAATGTCATTGTAATATAAAAAATAAACCAATGATACAGTTTTAAAAAATCTGTGTGCCACATCGGGCACTAGACAATTGTTTCTACTTTCGAAAAAGGTCAAGTTAAAAATTATACATTCATAAATAAAAATATAATATTTATATGAATGAAACATTGACCTTATGACAAAATTAAACCCAATATGTCAGCAGGTGTATCAGAATCTTAATACTTTGTGGACACCTCGAAGTTATGACAGGAAAAATTTCTCTGACGAAACCCCACAAATAATTGTTATTTTGTACAATAGAACTTTAGTAATACGTTATTGTAAGGATTTGAGCCATTTTTAAAAAGTACTTTATAATAAATTTATAACGCCGTTATTATACTTAAATCACAAATGATTTGGGATGTCATAACATTGATTCAGTGTGTACAGAGATTATTTTTTTACGAAATATACGAGTAAACACTATGCATGGGCTACAAGTGTGTGTTCCAGGGTGGATTCTATAACTTATTAAATAGAAATACTAATGTAAGATATATTTGTTGTACAATAGAAATTTATAATACAACTATATACAAAATTTGATAGAAACATTAGTTACTAGAGTTGGGTACAAAAAATTACCAACTGTTACCAGAACCGAATAGTAAAGAACCGAGGATAGATTATGTTACTATAGTAAATATGTAATAATGGTTGATTTAAACGGTTAAAAATTGATCATTGTGGAAGATAATAGATAACTTCGATGATTTTCTATATAAATAAATTAGTAATAGCAAATATAACTAAACTAAAACATAGTGAATGTGTTAAAAATAACGATAATTGTGTTAATTAATAATATAAATATACTAATCTGCAACATTCTAATGTCTCGTTTAAGTTTATTTATTCGAAATATTATGTCACCTAGTCATTTTTCAACTATATGAACTGGGATTTGATCAGCTCTTCAGCTACGTCTGCACCAAATAACCTGGGATATAATTATTTCACAATTTTTTCAATATTTTTATAAAATTCCTTTAGATCTTCATACTAATGTATCGTATGAAGTCTTTGCGTGTATTTCCAGACTCTTAGTTAGTATAAAGAATTAAAGAATTCCAAAACTGCTGGAATGAGTTCGATTTCCAGATATCTGGGACCGCTGGCTTCAAACAGGATCCTCTCGGTTCAATGAACTCTTTTAATTATTTTTCTTGTCGCATTCAAGAAAAAAACGCCGTCTCCATAAGACAAGACACATGACAAAATAAATTCACCTTTTATTATGTACAACTGTGTATACATAAAACATACGAGAAATTGATTGGTATGTTAATCAGGCAGATGTCAAAACGGGGTATTGTGAAATGTCCAGTGACAAGCAGAAGGCGTAAATCTGCATTCGATAATCTTCCCTTGATTGGACAGGCAGGTAACATTGGATATTCGTAAGTAGTCACAGTGTAGGAAGAACTCTTTCCGATTCTGTTTGTGGATGAATTAGCGGCCGCTTTGTCAGTGGCTTGCCGCTGCCTGTTCTAAATCATCTCAGTGTCACACTGTCAAAGCGTTTTTACGTGAAGCACTGCTCCAAATTTATTAAAAGGAGCTGTATCATAGATCATAATGAGATAACTTGGCCCAGCAGGGGTAGCATGTGTTTTATACTTTTCCCACCGAAGGATGGACTCTTGATCATTCAAGAGGTAGGAGTCTGGAAATTATTAAATACAGACCTAAGTTGGTGCAGAACGTTTGATAATTTATTTATTTCATAGTTATTGAGTATGTAACTCACCATAGTTGAGTTCTTTATTGGAGAATTGTTTAAAATATAAATAATTTATATTTATTGTTGATTTCTGACCATGCCTACCTTGTAAGCGAAAGGCCTCACAAGAATAAATTATTTTATTGGATTATTTGAGAATTTTAAAATTATTACTTTACAATTTACACCATCGGTGTTTTACTTCGGTTGCGTATGTTTAAAAAGTATAAAATTCCATTAGTTTATTTCATTCATACATCTTCAATTTACATAATCGTATTATATTACTTTTTTTAACGGTCGATCATTGTTGAGAAAAAATATAACAATTTAGTCTACCCTTTGTTAAAATAACAAACTCATGATGGTCTAAAAAGAAATTACAATTCCTAATTAATGTAGACTTATATATTAACTGTTAAACTTCGTTAACATACTCACTTATACGTACATGTAGCCTCCACATTACTGTACGATACTGATGACCTTCCCGACCAAACCATATACACGCAGGATAATAATGACGTTCCTTCTCGCCCACAGAAACGTATGGTATGAGGACCTTACATCCAACCTCATCCAAGTACGATATAGACGACCGGTAGGTCGCTGACTCACAGAAACGTATACAATATTGACAACCTTTTCAACCACCACAGACACGTACGCCATACTGTAGATGACCTTCCCATCCAACATGAAATTTGATTTGATTTGAACACGATATATACGTACGTACGATATATATCGTGTTTATATATCGTACGATATGTAAACGTACGATATCGGTGGCTTTCTCACCCACCACAGACACGTACGATATCAATGACTTTCTCACCCACCACAGACACGTACGATATTGATGACCTTATCATCCACCCTCATGCACTTACGAAATTTACGATCTTCCACCCAGCGAGCTCATTCAGTGCTCGTTGCTTCCACCCAATTTCATACACGTGCGATATTTATGACCTTCTAACGCACCCACAGACACGAACGATACTGAAGACTTTCTCTCCTATCCACAGACACGCACAATATTGATAACCTTACTCCCAACCCCATACAATTACGTTATATATACCCTTCTGGCTTTCTTATAGACACATACGATTTTGACGACCTTTCCTCCAACTTCATACAAGTATTTTATTGAAGACATTTGTCACTTACTCACAGAAACGTTCGATATTGATGATATCCTCGACCACCCACATAAACGTATAGTATTGAAGTTTCACCCAACCACATATAATTACGATATAAATTACCTTCTCGCATACTTACAGATAAGTACGATAGTGATGACATTCACACCCACCTACATACACGTACGATATTGGAAACTTTCTCTCCCATACACATACGTTATTGACGACCTTCCATCCAATCCCATACAAGTACGATATAAATTACCTTCTCATTAAAGACAAGCATGATATTGATGACTTTTCACCCTCCTACATACACGTACTATATTCTACTTTCTCCTGCTCTCCTATACACGTACGGCATTGATTACATAACCACCCACCCACTGACACGTACAATATTGAAAACCTTATCCCCACCCCGTAAAATTACGATGTATGATATTTCCTTCTTGCTTACGCATAGACATGTAGGCTATTTTATTAATTTCTCTCCCACCCACATACACGTACGATATTTACTATATCCCCGACTACCCACATACACGTAAGAAATTGACGACCTCTTACTCCCATGCACGTACGTTATTGAGACATTCCACCCAACTCCATACAAGTACGGTAAATGACTTTCTCGCCTATCCACATACACGTACAATACCACTGTAAGTGTAGGGGTGGGTGGGTGGGTCAATACCACTGTATGTTTAGGGGTGGTTCAATACGATGGTAGCCTACGTGTAGAGGTGGGCGGGTGGGTCAATACCACTATACGTGTATGGCGAGTGGGAGGGCCAATACCACCGTACATGTGGGGATTCCTTCTAAAACAATTAACATTATTCTATTGCAAATATCTCTTTATTTTATATCCTATATTCTAATCAACTATTAAAAGGTTGTATTGTTGTATGTTTGTATAGCGACCGATACAAACAAAATTATGCAAATTAAATGTTAGAAATTACCTATTATAATATGTAGGCAAGGAATACGTAGTATAATATGAATACGTACGATATTGACAACCTGCCACCCAGCGAGCAAATTGCCACATCATGGATTGCCACGTCCAGCATTCCTCAGCCTTCCTGATTCCTCAGTAAGGAATAACCGCTGGTCAAATCAGAACTGTCAACTCAGAACGCATGGTCCAAGCTCTTGCAGCTCCACCTACATTCTGAAAAGCCATGCCCCAGCATCGAAGGAATAATGCGAAGCAAGCCAGATGTTTAGAGATTTACAGAAAGTTCAGGAATACATGATATTAAAACAAAAAAATATTATACAAAATAAAATAACAAACCCATTACATTTATAGTAAGATGCGTTTAAGAATATTTTATTTTTCCAATGAATGCGTACGTAATTTGATACTCGTAACGTTCTTTTACTTTACTGGTTTTACTTGTGTATTTTTAGTGGAAGCTATATATTTCATATTTATGTTTTATCAGGCACTTTGAATATTATTATTTATTAGGAAGAAGTGGCCGATCTCCTTTCATGTGCAAAGTCCTGACGCCTTAGACCGCTCGTCCCGTAAGGTGTATTGAATTACAGTATACAGTTTTCACTTCTCATCATACATTCATCTACTAGAGCCTATTTCTTATTCTGTGATAATTTCAATTTTTGTCTTTTTATTCTTAGTGTAGAATAAATTATTTTCGGGAGGAATTAGCCTTTCATTTTACATCGAGACAGACCTTTTTTCAAGTAAAATACTTTAAAAATTCCGTTTTTTTAATGCTGTCATTAAAATATATTTTTATTTTTAAGGTTCTTAAAACATATTTTATTCGAAGTGGAAATGAAGAAACAAAGCAATTTCAATACAACATTTAAATAAAAGATTACTTTTATTAATCCCAAGGAAAACAAAAATTATAGAAAGACCTTTATATTTATAGGTCTAGATATATTTAATAAATTCCCATTATAACTAAAGAATGACAAAAATGTTAATTTATTTCAAATAAAATTAAAAATATGGCAAAAGATTATATTGACGATGTATTTACGATATTGCAATAAGTGTGTTTCTATGTGAATAGATCTCTTAGTTTGCAAAATGAGTTACATTTGTACTTAAATTTAATACTTTTTCCCTTATAATTTATTTTCTTTAATCTTAAAGTAAATTTAATTCCTGTTTCTCGTCTTTGTTACTAGGCCTAATATGTAATGACACTGCAGCTTTTTTCCGTTAATTCATTAACACTATTTTTTTATCGCACTTACGGTTAGGTTAGGTTAAGCGAGCTTAGGTTAAGTTAGGTAGCTATTAAAAATCACAAACTGGTAAATCCAATGATTGACTTACCGCCGAAAGCGCTCTCCTTGTGTAAGTTCTTGGAAAGCGATTAGATAAGGCCAGCGATATCGGATTTATAGCGGATAAGGAATATCACAGTGGACGTAAAAATGATTGGGGAAGAGTTTTTAAAGTGATATAATATTTATAAAGTGGTAGTGAATTAACGTAAAGAAAAAAAGGTAGTGGTAATGAATTAATGGAAAAGATCTGATTTAATTTTGGAAAAAGAACAATCACAAGTATTTCTTTTTTATTTAAATAAACATTGCACGCTTTTTCTTTCTTCTTTTAAAGATTTTCAGATTTATTTTATTTATTATTTATAACACATCGGTTACTTTTTTGGGGATTTTTAAACTACAGGCTACTTTTATTTTATTATTTTCAGTAATAAGAATTTTATTGCTCTTTTTTTTAATTGAATAAGCTAACAAAATTAATTAAAAAATGAATATACAGATAGATTACGCTTATAAAAATAATTTCTTATAATTATAGTTAAATGCATTTTTAAACTATATCACATTTGGTAGATGTAACATTAAATTATTTTTTTCAGGAAATCTTCAATTTTTGAAATTATTTATTTCTTACATAATTTACTAACTTTCTTCTAAATTATTAATAAAGTGTATAGATTGGTGGTCGGGTGGGTCAAGACTACCTACACAACTACCTGTATATATAATTACATATATCCAGTGATTACATACTCGTATGTAATTATTTATGGCTTCAGCGCACATTGTAGTTAATAATGTACCCTACGATGAAAATATTTCGTAATAACGTAAGTATTTCGAAATATTTACGAACTAAACATAATATTCATAGTTAAGTTTAAGTGTTGATATATTATAGATGATTCTTTTGCAATTTTATACGGCCTGATAATGGTAAATGTAGGTGGTTTACTGAAATTGATAACCTTAATTTATATACCTTCTTCTTATTCTCGAGTCTTCTGTTTTGAACTTGTGTTAATTGATGTTTCGTTTGTTTGTAAAATACACCTGTCAGAGAAGTCTCCATGTTATATCGGATCTATAACTTTATATATCCGATGTAAATGTTTAATAGACATAATATGATCACAAATTACTTGCTTCAGTATACTGTATGTAAAATGAATACGTCTAGTTTCAAGGGTTACTTGCACAACAAATTGATCTTTTACTCAAGTGAACTACAAAAAGTGAATTTTAAACAGTTATTAATAGGGTTAATTGTTTTAACAACTTTTATCTGCCATTTTTAACTAAACAAACTCCTTCCTAGCCACTTCAACCTTATGCTGAGAAGCCCTATCCTTACTCCATAGAAACTATATCCATTAAAATCAGTTCTATAAATTAATCACAATCAGCTGTCTCTATTTTAAAAATAAACAGGTACTGTTTACCAAATCAATCATTATTGACTCTTTTTTGTTTCATCTACGCCTAATGATTTAAAATCATGTACTGTTTAGACTGAAACAATCTGGCAAAATTGAAGTTCCAACAATTACTGTATAAATGAAATTCCCTGTACAGTTATTACAATATTAATCTATCATTTCGTAAATTTTTTAACTTTGAAGAAAAACTTACCATCATAACCTGTAAATTACTCAATAATAATAAAATTTAATAAAGAAAAAATGTATATTATTGTACTTATGTATAGTATATAATATACTTATTGTAGATTGTATGTCAGCTTATCTTTAATAGATTGGTAGAAATGGAAAATTTTGCATTATTTTAATGTGTAAAATAATGCAATACCGTAAATTGCTGAAATACCGTAAGTGGATTGAAATTAGAAAAAATATTTACCCAAACTCTAAAATCTAGTTAAAACATTAATTATTTAAATTGAACATTTTAATATTTAAAATAGATTTGTCATCTCTAAAGAAAACCAGTAAAATTTCACATTTTCACGTAGCAATAAGTCATCCAGAAAAAATGCAATAACAACGAAGTTGGATTTAAACAAATTTAACCGTATTAAACGTTAAATAGAAAAAACGTAAAAATCTATAATGGGAAGAAAGACGAAACTTGCATTGTTCATTGAAATTATAAAGAAAAAAATACATATGATTGTCATATTTTTTCCCAAAATTAAATAATATGTAAAATATAATGTTAAAAAGTAAATATTTTATTTTAAAGACAATAATAATAATGGAGATTATTTGCTAGGGTAGACGGGGATTGTTCAACATTTTCCACCATTACTAAACGATATTTCCACTTGGTACAACCCAAGTTTTTTCACAGTACAGTACTAAATATAAATTACGTCTAATTGGCCTATGCTAGGGCCTATAGTATTTTGACTTATACTCAGAAACACTTAGGTATAAATTACAGTCCACACTTTATCAATATTATTTTTTCCAATTTGTTTAAATTTTCGATTATTTTAAGTTTGTTCGATTTAAAAAAAAAAAGTATAGCCTAAATAAATTTGGTGTTTTCATAGTTTTTGTAGTTGTCAGCTCTAACTACTGTTTTTTTAGTCAATTTAAGAAATTAATACTCAAAAAGATTTGGGTTGTACCAAGTGGAAACATCGTATAGGGGTTTTTACGCAATTTAGATGGAGAATCCAACGATCCCTGTCTACCCTATCAAAATAAAGATGTTACACATGATTGATCATATTACAGTAGATATTAACGTCATCAACAATCGGTTATTAACGTTAACAAAACACATTCTCAGTCGCATATTGTAATAACATTTCGAAAGAAAATTTGTTGAGAATGTCATATACAAGCACAGAGAAGAAAGAAACAGAGGTCTTATCCTTGCGGTCACATCGAATGTCTCAGTGACAGTTTTAAATAGATTAAACTATTATATATCTTTATATATATATATATGTAATAATAATTAATATGTTTATCATTAATGATTTGGTGGAATGAAGGAGCGACTGACAAGTTGTTAGCCCTGCCATCACATGACAAACTGGAGAAATAACTACTCGACACACATTTAGCGCTCTATTGGATGTGACCTGTGTTTATGTCTTCTCTGTGCTTCATGGCACTGTTTCAAATCTCATTTTCTTAGGAATTGGTCTTACCTTTGTGTTTAGGAAAGCAATTTAAAGTCTCGGGGGAAAGAGAAAAAAATACTTGATTTTATAAATTATTTATAGAAAAAATATTAACATTACAAAATATAATAAAATACCAGACAAACTGAATTTAGGAATTTTAAATTAGGAAGTAGAGTTATTAGGTCCGTGGAATCCAGGTTTATAAAAGTGCTTCAGACACCTGCTGAAGTTTGGACATACTTAAAATGTAAGGATGAATAAAAAACATGTCTTGTGTAATGTGGTAAATATTTTATTTACTTTTTTACAAAAAATAAAATTACACAAGGTTTCTTTTAACTTTGGACCCAACAATTGGACAATGCAAATTTAGGCCATAATATGGATGTCCTAAATAAATAAATCAAGTAAAAAAATTTGATTTTTTATCAGAAACAACATATATTAAAAGCAAAAAACAACTGGTATATGTATTATAAATGTAGAAATACATATATTTATTTAGTTTTTAAGTCCTCAGTATGAGGTTTCATGGTATATAATATCCATCAACTTGAGTCCACTACCAAAAGGACTCTCCTCGGAGTTCTACAGTTAGCAAGGGAGAGAGTTGCTTAGTGATTTAATACAAATAATAAATGAAAAGACAAATACTTAAAGTTTCATTACGTAGTCTGCAGCTAGCGTGGTACACATTTGGGTTTATTTTGTACGATGGTATTGTATTTTAATGCAAATTTATTTGTAGATTTAACCCTCAGGTTTCAGAAAATAATTCTTGTATTGTAAATATGATCTTATCAACCAATGAACTATCTACACAAATTTCCAGGGCGTTTAAAGTTAGGCAATAAATTTAAAGAACTATGAAAGAAACTTCCTTATAGATGTGTTTCTCTATATTAAAAAGAAATTAGTAATGTCACATTACAACTACTCCGTTAAAGGGCCATTATCTATTATATCTCCTACTTTAAGGGATGGCACATTACAACTACTCCGTTAAAAGGTCATTATCTATTATATCTCCTACTTAAAAGGGATGGCACATTACAACTACTCCATTAAAGGGCCATTATCTATTATATCTCCTACTTTAAGGGATGGCACATTACAACTACTCCGTTAAAGGGCCATTATTTATTATATCTCCTACTTTAAGGGATGGCACATTACAACTACTCCATTAAATGGCCATTATATATTATATCTCCTACTTTAAGGGATGGCATATTACAACTACTCCGTTAAATGGCCATTATCTATTATATCTCCTACTTTAAGGGATGGCACATCACAACTACTCCGTTAAATGGCCATTGTCTATTATATCTCCTACTTTAAGGGATGGCACATCACAACTACTCAGTTAAATGGCCATTGTCTATTATATCTCCTACTTTAAGGGATGGCATATTACAACTACTCCGTTAAATGGCCATTGTCTATTATATCTCCTGCTTTAAGGGATGGCACATTACAACTACTTCGTTAAAGGGCCATTATCTATTATATCTCCTGCTTTAAGGGATGTTACATTACAACTACTTCGTTAAAGGGCCATTGTCTATTATATCTCCTACTTTAAGGGATGGCATATTACAACTACTCCGTTAAATGGCCATTGTCTATTATATCTCCTGCTTTAAGGGATGTTACATTACAACTACTTCGTTAAAGGGCCATTATCTTTTATATTTCCTGCTTTTAGGGATGTCACGTTACAACTACTCCGTTAAAGGGCCTTTATCTATTATATCTCCTGCTTTAAGGGATGTTACGTTACAACTACTTTGTTAAAGGGCCATTAACTTTTATATTTCCTGTTTTAAGGGATGTCACGTTACAACTACTCCGTTAAAGGGCCTTTATCTATTATATCTCCTGCTTTAAGGGATGTTACATTACAACTACTTTGTTAAAGGGCCATTAACTTTTATATTTCCTGTTTTAAGGGATGTCACGTTACAACTACTCCGTTAACGGGCCATTCTCTATTTATCTTCTGATTTAAGGTATTTTACATTACAACTACTCCCTTAAAGAGTTGTTCCCTATTGCACCTCGCAATGTGAGGGATGGCACATTCCAACTACTACCCAAAGCACATTTTTGGAAGCCATTTCACAAATTGGAAGCCATAAACAGATCATTGGGTTAATGTTGCGCGGTCTCTACAAACGGGGGGCAGGACAGTCGCCCTCTTGTTGGCCAGTTGTCCTCCAGATGTCACCATTCGTCCTGGCGTCCTGTTTCTCGGCAGCTTCTTCATATCCTCTAGGGTCTGTCTACCTGCCTGAAAATTTCCTGTAACAAACAAATAAATAAAATTTGAAGTTCTATATTTTTAAGTCCTTAATAGAAAAAGTTTTATAACATTACCACCTAAGAATTTTCTTGCTTTAAACATTTTGTTTTGAACTAATATAAATTCGTCATTGATATTTAATAGCTGAGCGTACTACCCCTCATATCTTTATGAGTTGATGGATCTCATATATGTTGACGTTTCGAAATACGGAAAGGATTTTATTTCTCACCAGATTATTACGTTTAACTGTTGCCACTTTCGTGTGCTAATCAGTATTACAATAATGTTACATTTACGATTATTTCAGTTATCAGAAGACATGAATGGTTCTCAATGTTACATAGCCGAATGCAATCATGAGCTACGCGTTGATGACACTTACACACGTCACGACTTTTGTTCTCAACTGTTATTTTCGGCATGGAATGGAAAAACTACGTTGGCTCACAGTTAATGGTCTTATCAATGTTGGCCTTTTAGTATATCAGATATTTTAGTTTATAAGCTGAAATCAAATATGCGGTTCAAATTTACTATAGCGTTATTTAGGAAACTAAGTTCTGTTAAATATGAATCTATTCTTGTATTTTGGCAGTGTAAGTAAATCCACTTTTACTCTACAAGGTACCTCTAGAAATGTTGGCCCAGTTAATAAACTGTACGGACCTTTTCCGTTAATTCACTACCACTATTTTTTCCATTACTTTACTACCACTACATTGTTTATAGTGATTAGGGTTGGGTTAGGTCAGGTTAGGTTAGTTTAGGTGATCTCTAAAGTTGATCACGTACTGGTACGTAAATCCAATGATTGACTTACCGCCGAATGCGCTCTCCGTATGTAAGTTCTTGGAAAGCGATAAGATAAGGCCAACGATATCGGATTCCTAGCGGATAAGGAAAACCACAGTGAACGTAAAAATGATTTTGGAACAGTTTTTAGAGCAATAAAATATTTATCAAGCGGTAGTGAATTTAAAGGAAACAAAAAAAGTAGTGGTAATGAACTAACGGAAAAGATCCAAATGTGCTACTATTCAAATCATAAAATTAATAGTCATGCGTGTGTTCTCTTATGTCTTCAAAGATAGGTCAAACACATTTCAATTCCAGAAGTGTCCACTGAAAATCTTGGTAACATTCAAATTATTGTATTCAAATTAATGTACATATAACAAAATAATACATTCTATTATTTGAATGCAACCTCATGAGAAATGATAATTAATTAAATATATTGACTATGATATTTATCAATTGCAAATTACAGTAAGATATCATAAAAAAAATCAGGATTCTGCAAAGATACAACCAAGCAATAGTGTTTTTACAAAATTCGTTTATGTTATTGGCACTTTTTAGTATCATATTAAATATATCAAAATTCTAACAATTACTAGTGTTTTAACCATAATATTGAATATCAGTTATTTTTAGAATGCTGGGTAATAAACCTAACGAGATTAAAACTATTGTGTTGACTAATCGGATCGAAAGAAGTCGTGTGATCCTCTGCAGGACGCGCAGCTCACGCCAAAACTGACCGCCCAAACATGTAAGCCTCCGGTCTTTGGGCGTCGCACGCCCTCCACCTAAGCCACTTACATTTCAATTCACCCTGGGCTTAATCTCTTAAGGGCGAGTCAAACGATATTAAGTACAACAAGGATGCATTAATGAGAACACAACTTTTAAAGCTATATTTAATCCCTAAATTTGAATTTCTAACACTTATCATTGTCGTTTAACACTCCTTTATCGTGTTTCAATAATAATAATTTTTCTGTGCAATTAATATATAATGTCTATTTCATATTATTTTTAAAACGATATTTGTCAAACGACATTGTGTTGGGCGAGCTGGTGATCGAGCGGTTAAGGCGTCAGGACTTTGAGCCGAAGTTAGAGATATCGCTAGTTCCAATTCACTTCGTACTGCACTGGTCCTCCTCCTTACACTGTCTAATAAATTCCCCGCACAGATGAATAGTCTATGGGGGAATGAGCAAAGCAAGGCCAAAAAAGAGATTGGCCTCTCCTTAAAAAAACAAATACATTTCGGTTTTAGCCGAAATGTATTTGTTTAGTTAATCTTTGACTATAACAAATTAAAAAAAAAAAAAAAAAAAAAAAAAAAAAACACTAGCTTGAAACAAACACTAAAAATTGGTTGTAAGACGCCTATACCAATTTATATATACAGGGTGAATTTTATGTCAGTTACCCCCTCACATGTTTATAAAATATTTGATTTTTTAATATTCCATTAAATTAATACTGACCCTCGCTATATTTAGAGTGTTTCAATGATACTAAGGATCACTTGAGGTCCAATATCTAGGCGTCAAATTCAAAGTTTTAAAAGCAATGTAGTCATGTGATGTGTTATGTAACACTGCCACTTTAAGATAAAAACGCTAGCGCAATCAGAATCTAAAAAGGATGTGTCGTTTTTTTTTTAGTTATTTTGTTATTGTATTTTATTGGTCATCGCCCATATATTTTCCTATTTAAATTATTGTTTTGTTTTAGCCATGCTGAGCAGTTTTAATCAGGAAAATATACAGACGACGACCAATTCAATATTAAAGAACCACTCGTCCATTTTACATTCTGATTTCGCTCTCATTTTTAGCTTGAATTGGTGGTGTTAAATGACATATGACTT
The DNA here is from genome assembly GCA_035578905.1 of Stictocephala bisonia. Lineage (NCBI taxonomy): Eukaryota > Metazoa > Arthropoda > Insecta > Hemiptera > Membracidae > Stictocephala > Stictocephala bisonia. The sequence continues at coordinate 9,519,347 of JAQJVL010000001.1, forward strand.
CACCATGTTCCCTTTAAAATGTCAAAGTTGACTTCTAGACCTTGGACTCCAAGTGATCCCTAATAACATTGAAACGTTCTAAGTGTAGTGGGTTAGTATTCATTTTACGGAATATTCAAAAAGCAAGTGTTTTATAAACTGTGTAAACAACTTAGGGAGTAGGTAACTGGCTAAAACTCACCCTGTATACATATCTTTATTTAAGGAGCTCTAAATAACCGAAACCATGGAAATAACCACAGTCACACATATGTTACGATGAACTTACTCAAAGAAAATGTGTAATTTATTATGAATTTGAAAATGAAAACATAATTCTGACTATAAAATCCAATATAATTAATATTATCAATTCAACACTAACTGCACAAGTGGATGTGAAAAAAAGAAACAGAGGTCGCTTTCTTATAGCCACAGTGAATGCCTCAGTGGAAGTTATAAATATACTACAAATAATGTACATCATTACAAATCTACATATAGTAAAAGTTACAACGTGTATCCTTGAGGTTTTGAAGAGGTGGAATAAGGTAGGGACTGACAAGGTGCTGGCATACTGGGGGATAATTCCCCATATGGCATACTGGGGAAATAACTAGACACTAACTTGACAGTTATTGTAAATAAGTCTTTCATTATAACTAAACTAATTCTTTGGGCCAAATCATCAATGAAACAGTTTACAATTACAACAAATTCTGTACATTCACCAGCTTATATAATCTTACAGGTGGAGCCGTTTAGTGTGTGAAAAGTATGAAATATGATTTATGTAACTATGAATCGTGGGGTAAGGGTAAATACCATTATATAGACTGTATGTGTGGTAGATAACTCTACAATCTGCCAATAAATTTTGGAGTTCACTCTGCTTGTTGTGAGGATCACTCTACAATGTGCCTGGACTTCACTCTGCGTAGTGTGTGGATCAGTCTACAATCTGCACATAAGGGTTGGAGTTCACTCTGCGTGTTGTGTGAATCACTCTAAACTGTACCAATCTAAAATTTGCCAATAAGTGTTTGAGTTCACAACATGTTATGTGATTGTAGCAAAGGAAATGGACTCTTATTGGCAATAATTTTTTTTAATTTACGAACTTTACCTTCACGCATACGAAACCACATTATTTAAATAATCCACATATTTAGCACACTAGGATCACACAGAATAATTATTCGTGTAGAAGCTACTCCAACAAGAAATCGTTGCCAGGACCTAGTTCTGCGAAGTGTCACCCCTAGGGGAGTCTGTCAAGGACTTCCTGTCCTGGCCCCCGTCCGGGAACACCTCTCCGACCCATCCTCCAATCGTCATTGGCCAGCTGCTACGTCACATATATGTCATTCTTCCCTGACACTTTTTCTAATTGTATTTTAAGTGGGTGACTTCCCTTCCACTAGCTGTCAGTAGGGTTTGTTTTTTACAAGTTAAATGTGACTTCAAACTTGTAGGTCGTTAAAAATATAATAAAATTATCTTTTGAGTATTCTAAATTTATTTACCTGATGTTTGCCACGTTCGTAGATTTAGGCATTTCTTCAATTGCTAAAACGGTGAGTTTCTAACTAAAATTTTTTATATAGGTAGGCTAATCACTAATTAGGATATAAAAAGGAAAACACTAATTTTAAGTTGCATATTTTTAATAACTTGTCAAATTTTGCTTATCTGTAAAAAAAAATACTCATTCGACCTATTTGATAGAGCAGTACAGGACAGTTCTACCTTCTGGCCTTTATTTCGTAAACATTTACTGATAAATCGTCTTACTTCTCACGTTTCTAAAAAAAAAAAAAAAAACCACTCACGTTTGTGTAAGGATGGGACAACATGGAGGCAATTGTATCCAAATTGGATAGTAATAAGCCATTCGAGGTATATGGATATTACTTCTTAATACAATAGGATCTTTTCCGTTAGTTCACTACCGCTTGATAAATATTCTATTGCTCTAAAAACTGTTCCCCAATAATTTTTACGTCCACTGTGGTATTCCTTATCCACTAGGAATCCGATATCGCTGTCCTTATCTTATTGCTTTCCAAGAACTTACACACGGAGAGTGCATTCGGCGGTAAGTCAATAATTGGATTTACCAGTTTGTGATCAACTTTAGTAGCCAGCTAACCTAACCTGAACGTAATTGTGATAAAAAAGTAGTGGTAGTGAATTAACGGAAAAGATCAATACAATATATTAAATCTTTCAAAATAATACGTATTTGGAAATACTCATATCCTTTCACATACACACTGAGTCCTGAAGAAACATACGTTTGGAAATAACACTCCTGTGAACCACCCGTCAACCCATAATTGACACCAATTGACCCACCGACCCTCCCATACACATACAGTGGTGTTGAACTCTATAGGCCTAGTGTATATTGTGAGCAATATCCCGTACGTGTATGGGTGGGTGGATGGGTCACTACTACACTACTGTACGTGTATGGTGGGCAGGTGGATCAATACCACTGTAGGTGTACTTACGTTCATTTGTCTGCTGTGGACGTAAACAACAGAGACATGGTTAAGTGCTGTTTCGTTTACAATAGAAATTCATTAAAAAAATTATCTCCAAATTCTTTTACGGATTGTTGAATATGATAACTAAATAGCGTTCCATCCACGCCCATGGGTTCATTATATGTCCAGGGTAGAATTGATAATACTATAACCATTTTTATAATATATTCTCTGCATTCTAAGTACTGCCCTAAAAATATATAGTTTGCCCTTCTTAGTCCTTAATCATGACTAATCATCCTTAAAAGTTGTCATCACTCTTTAACGAAAATTTTTATTCCTCAAATTTCAAATGGTACTGTATCGCAATGTTTTTATTTAATTCGAAGCTGTTTTGAATTCCTGAAAACTATTACATTACTTTAAATAAAACCCCCATGAATCCTAAAAGAATAACAATTTATTTTTTTAAATTTTTTAAATCATTAAATTTATTTTCAGAATACTGAATAAATTGTTTGCAAAAATCTATATGTATGGCTCCACTGCGTATGAAAATATTTGCCAGCAAGAATCATAGCTAATTACACTTTATGTACACATTTAAATATAAATTATTTTAAAAAGTTTGTTCAGTAAAAGTACTAGTAATGGCCAGTAACAGTGACAATAAATAACAATAGTACAAAAATCTACATTAAAACATTAGTAACTACTTATCAATAGATCAGTGGCTCCATTTTTAGTACATATTAAAAAAACATAGTTTATTTAAATTTTTTGTATTAAGCAACCAGTTTTCAGAAAAAAATTTAGTATAAAATGATACAATAATTTAAGTGCTTTAGCAACAAAGTTTCAAAGTTGTAATAAATCTATTTTATAAAACATTACTCATAACAGAGGGGGGGAAAATAGAGGTCCCTTTCTTATGGCTGGATCGAAAGTCTCAGTAGGTTATAAATAGATGTCAACTAATGTACATCTTTACTTATTTGTAGTAATAATTACTACGTTTATCCTTGAAGATTTGGAGGAATAAGTGAGGGACTTACAAGGTGCTGGCCTTGTAATAGCAAGCCAGACTGGAGAAATAACTACTCAACACACCATTAGCACACTATGGGATGCGACCTCTGTTTCTTTCTTCTTTTTACACTTATTTTTAAGCCCACTAGTAACACTAAAACGATTTATTTATGTTATGAAAAGGTTTATTTTCTAAGAGTCTACAATTGAGCTTGCTGAATCTTCCCTTTTATTCTAACCCATGAAATACAAAGTTTGCCTTAAACAGGAAAAATTAAATGTTGGTCTTTTACGTTTCTCATTAAATAGGATTTATTTAATTCATTACGTACAGAATTTTCATATTAAGTCATACTGATTTATTCTATGCCTGTTGTTGGTTGTAGCTTATAGACGTTTAGTATTTCTGTCTATTTTATTTTGTGTTTCAGTTTATATATTTATTGTTTTTTTTTTCGAATCAACCATAACATAAATTGGAGCTTAATAAAGCTTAATTATATTTGAATACTTAAGTTATCGATAGTATTGTTGTTGGATTTGTTTGAATGTTTTATTTTGTTAACTTTTATTTTTTTCATAAGTTAATATCTGACCCACCTGCTCCTTAGCCCCTTTTCTAGGGCCTCCGATGTAGATTGTCGAGTAAATAGTTCTCCAGTTTGCCATGCGATGGCAGGGACAGCACCTTGTCAGTCCCTCCCATGTTCATCCCAAATATTCCAGGATAAACGAAGTAATTATTACTATAAATGTATTAAGATGTTTTTTAAATAACATCAGTCTTTTAAATAATGTAAATTGCATTCACTATATCATTGCTCAGTAATGATATAGTAAATTGATACTGTAAATTGCTCAGTAGGTAAACAGCAATAAATTAAAGTAAGAACACAACAACATGCAAAACACAACAATATAAGCTCTAACAAAAGTAATATAACACCACGCAGTGACACCTAACGATGACAATAATAATAATAATAGTAGCAACAAAAATATTAACAACAGAATAAATATTGTATAAATATGTACAAACAGATGAAATAAATAAGATTACAAACATACTTTAGAAATTTATAACATATGGTATATGGTACATATGGAACTGAGGCGTTCTCTGCGGCCATTAATAAGTGACTTCTGTTTCTTTTTCTCTGACCTGTACTTATAAGACTAACAACGTCGTGAGACTGTGCATTATATTATATATGGCTGTCACTTTTATGAAGCCAGAAGAAGTTAAAGAAGAATGTATGGACTCAGTACACATAAAATCGATAAAGGAGCAAAAGGAATAGTTATTAATACATTTCGGATATACGTCTGGAGTTATTATTAAAATAAATATTTTGAGTATGTATGGAAGGAAACTGGTTAGTCGTTAAGTAAATAAGATTTTATAATATTTCGTGGTGTTTTGGTTTGGTGACGTTGTTACTTAAACAATTTATTTATCCGCACCCATTAAAATAACTCATCCAATGTTAAACGTTTTGTTTCAAATTATCAGCTTGGAGTGCTAGATGGACCCATGTAAATATGGTGCAGTTTAAACCAGTTGTAACTTTACGAACTAACTAAATTGTGGGCATAAATATTCTTATTAGATGAGATATAAATTGTAGGGGTAAATAATTAAGGATTAAACAAAGTAAATTGACAATATTTAATTTTAAAGATTAAACCTTTACATATTATGTACATAACAATATATATAAACGATAACGTTTTCAACGTTGACGAAATAAGTACATGCTGATTTTAGCATAACAATTACAGACAACAGGTTATTCTTTGGATTCCCTATCTGTATGGTTAAATAATAGAAGTAAGTGGCATTGCAGTCTATATTCAATCATAATCAGGCACAAAATTACAAACATATTTTATACTATGATTTTAGGAGGTAGAACGCTATAACACAAATTTAATGTTATTCTCAAGTAGCACAGGAGTTTGTAAGGAACGATATTGACTGTGGAGCTTGAGTGATGGATTTCACCTAACGATGGCTGACTCAATTCAGAGCCCGTCACTCAAACTACAGTAGATAAATGTGAAGCGACCTGCAGTGCCCCAGCACTTACTTTACTGCTTCTATATGTATAGCTACACAGCAGTAGTACAACATATGTCTACTACATTGCCGTTCAGTAAAGAACACTTGATACACAAAGTGTGACCTGCAGTGCCCCGGTACTTACTTTACTGCTTCTATATGTATAACTACACAGCAGTAGTACAACACATGTCTACTACATTGCCAGTCAGTAAAGAACTCTTGATACACAAAGTGTGACCTGCAATGCCCCGGCACATACTTTACTGCTTCTATATGTATAACTACACAGCAGTAGTACAACACATGTCTACTACATTGCCAGTCAGTAAAGAACACTTGATACACAAAGTGTGACCTGCAGTGCCCCGGCACATACTTTACTGCTTCTATATGTATAACTACACAGCAGTAGTACAACACATGTCTACTACATTGCCAGTCAGTAAAGAACACTTGATACACAAAGTGTGACCTGCAGTGCCCCGGCACTTACTTTACTGCTTCTATATGTATAACTACACAGCAGTAGTACAACACATGTCTACTACATTGCCAGTCAGTAAAGAACACTTGATACACAAAGTGTGACCTGCAGTGCCCCAGCACTTACTTTACTGCTTCTATATGTATAGCTACACAGCAGTAGTACAACATATGTCTACTACATTGCCGTTCAGTAAAGAACTCTTGATACACAAAGTGTGACCTGCAGTGCCCCGGTACTTACTTTACTGCTTATATATGTATTACTACACAGCAGTAGTACAACACATGTCTACTACATTGCCGTTCAGTAAAGAACTCTTGATACACAAAGTGTGACCTGCAGTGCCCCGGTACTTACTTTACTGCTTCTATATGTATAACTACACAGCAGTAGTACAACACATGTCTACTACATTGCCAGTCAGTAAAGAACACTTGATACACAAAGTGTGACCTGCAATGCCCCGGCACTTACTGCTTCTATATGTATAACTACACAGCAGTAGTACAACACATGTCTACTACATTGCCAGTCAGTAAAGAACACTTGATACACAAAGTGTGACCTGCAATGCCCCGGCACTTACTTTACTGCTTTTATTTGTAAACCTACACACCAGTCGTACAACGCATCTCTAGCACATTGCCAGTCAGTAAAGAACACTTGATACACAAAGTGTGACCTGCAGTGCCCCGGCACTTATTTTACTGCTTCTAAATGTATAACTACACAGCAGTCGTACAACCCATCTCTACTACATTGCCAGTCAGTAAAGAACTCTTGATACACAAAATGTGACCTGCAGTGCCCCGGCACTTACTTTACTGCTTCTAAATGTATAACTACACAGCAGTGGTACAACCCATGTATACCACATCGCCAGTCAGTAAACACACAGTTTGACCTGCTGTGCCCCGGCACTTACTTTACTGCTTCTATAAGTATAACTACACAGTAGTTCAACAACTCTACCACGTTGCTAGACGGTCAAGAACGGTTGATAGGCAAGGTGTAACCTGTAGGTCCCTGGCGATTACTTTACAGTGTCTATAAGTATAACTACACAGCAACGTTACGACCCAACTTTACCACGTTGCCAGATGACATAGAACAGTAGATAAAACTACACAGCAACGTTACGACCCAACTTTACCACGTTGCCAGATGACATAGAACAGTAGATAAAAACGTGTTACCTGCAGTGCCTCTGCACTTAACTTACAGCTTCTATATGTATAACTACACAGCAACGTTACGACCCAAATCTACCGCATTGCTAGACGGTCAAGAACAGTTGATACACAAGTCGCGTCCCCCAGTGGCCTGGAACTTACCTTTCAGCTTATATGTATAACTACACAGCAATGATACAACCGAACTACCACATTGCCAATCGGTTAAGAACAGTTGATAAACAATGTGTGACCCACTTTCCCCAGCCAATATTTGTTGAACATCCATTAAATGTCACTTTTCCTTTTGTTCTAATTACAACTACAGTGCATGGCAAACAACTACATTGATTGTGCTTTGACTAACATATTTGATAATCGACTTCCGTGAACACAGATTCCCTCCATAAACAACAAAGACAAATGAACGGTTCGTTATAAGTTGATCTAAGAAAAATATTTCATATTGTTTGCTCAATAATGTGATTGTCTATGTTACAGCATCACGGGAAGAGTATTTCCAGTGTTAAAAGAGTACAATAAATACGCATTACATTGATTTTATTCTCAACTTTAATTTTTCTTCTACCTTAGCCAAACAGGAACTATACTACTTAACTTAAAAACACTAAAAATATTGGAAAAAGACATAAATCTCAACATAATAAACAAAAGGTAATATCAAAAATAATATTTCAGCCAAACAAAATCTATAACTATTGTTATGTTGGAGATTTCCAGGTCTGTGAAATAAAATATATATTGGCGTCTAGTACATTATAAATATATTTTTAACGTGGGATCATTTCCGTTAATTCAATACCACTACATTTTTTGTGTCCGTTAATTCACTACCACTTGATAAACATCCAATTGCTCTAAAACCTTTTCCCAACCATTTTTACGTCCACTGTGGTATTCCTTATCCACTATGAATCCGATATCACTGGCCTTATCTTATCGCTTTCCAAGAACTTACACACGGAGAGTGCATTCGGCGGTAAGTCAGTCATTGGATTTACCAGTTTGTGATCAACTTTAGTAGCCACCTTACCTAACCTAACTGTAATTGCAAATAAAAAAGTAATGGTAGTAAAGTAACGGAAAAAGTAGTGGTAGTGAATTGACGGAAAAGGTCCCTAACGTGTAGGCTCAACTTTAACCATAGACCCTACGATATATAACACTGTTTTTTATAACTAACTTTTGAATTTATTATTGGTTTAAAACATAAAGTTAGTGATAGTGAGTTAAGTTTGCTAACAGATAGATTTGAATATACGACAAAATCCTTTATAATTTATTTTGCATTCCACCACACTTCTAAGAAATACATCTACCTACAACCATCGCCGTAAGACAACTACGCTAGTATATACTAGTAAGTAGCTCAACTCAAATTTCAACTATCCTGCTTCTGCGGTCCTGCCAGCCATAGCTGAGTAATGGCCCTCGACAACCGGGCTGTCAAACTAAGATGGATGTCCTTCCCCTCCCCCACACCCTCCCGACACCCCACCAAAACCATTTTGAATCCCCCTTGCGCTTATTGTTACTGAGGTACACGCGGCTTCTCCCATACAACACGCTTTTCCCGCACAATCGACGTGTTTTTGGATCAATTAAAAACCTTAGCATACGTCGTCGTTGCTCCTTGCCCCTGATCCGCCCATTCAAACCGCGTGATTAATGGTTCCAGTAATGCTGCCAACGTACAGTCTGGGTCACCGGCACTCTACTTCTGGATTGTATACTCCACCGTAATTGAGTATCTTTCAATATAGCTCTAGTTCCTGAGCAGTATTATCTTCCAGTATCATCCTGTGTTTGAATATTATAACTGGATTACTTTGAAAATCCTCAATATAATTCAGTAGGCCTACATACTTTGTGTTAATATTGCATATACTCAAAGAATACAGTTAAAGCGTTTAACTAAATAAATATAATAAATAATAAATTTTCTATCCCACGTCACTTACAAATTTTACAAAAAAGGCTAAGAAAGTGAACATAATTTTGAAAAATAAATAATTTTAATTTTTAAATATATTCACACAATTTGATTGTAGATTAAGAGTGCAGATTGTAAAATGTATGGTTACCATAATGTTCAACAATTAAACCATTCAGTAGTAACAAATAACAGTTAAATCTCTCAGTACATTATATTAATTAGTTATATTACATGTATTTGCGTATTATTGGGAAAACGACAACATAGCGCGTGTCAAAAATGTCAACCTGTCAGAGAGAAAATTAGCTAAGTGCGACAAAATCGCGCATGGTCTCAATAAAGCGCTGTAATGTCGTACCCCCACGGGTCGAGTTTGACATGTGTTTGTCAAGGGTTCTCAATACAGTCTGAGAAGCTTGGATCTAGTGCATCACTAGTTGGGCTCGCACGAAGCAGTGTAATTCTATCAGTAACAAATAAATAAAGTAAACCAATATTTATATTATGTTTTATATTTTATGTAAATTACAGTACACATAGGCCTACTGTATATACAATAACCATATAAGAAACGTACTATTAATAATATAATCATGTACTGTACTAATAATAAAATTAGTAACAACTTAATTAAGAATCATTGTGTTGCTTATATTGAACTAGCCGTCTGACCACTAGGCCTATATGTTATATCTGAACGGCTTAAATTAAAACTCCAATCTGGTAGGTTTCAATTTTCTTAGCTGAAAAAATCTACTCTTATGTATTATCTAGTTATGATAACATAACAGCTATCATAACAGATACACACATCAATTGAATAGTGCAAAGATGAATTTTAAATATGTTAAATTAAGAAACACAAAATGTTCTTAGCATCGTTCCTGAGTAATAAACTTAGGCATGATCTCTGGAAAAAATTATTTACATTTTTCCAAACATTAATTTTTTATAACAGTCTCATAGAAAACCAGAGTTACATATACTATTTAAGTATAAAAACAGAGGCATATACTATTTACGAATTGCTAGAATCATCACCAAACCATTCCACCACTATATAAAATTTAATAATTTTGACTCAGTTGTAAGTATATCAAATCGTAATTTTAATTAAATGCACTCAATAAATAAATATTTTCACTCGCCTGACGAACAAACTGAGCAAGTTGTCCAAACCATTATGACGGAACTGGCTTCAACTGCCGTAACGTTAGTTGTATAGGGAAAGCGACTCTCTGTGATCTGTGTAGCCAATTGCTTATGCTAAAACTTAGTCGCTGAAAAAATTTTCTGACAAAAAATAGTTTTTCCTTGCAGACTAACTTTTTCATATAACAAATAGTTATAAGATTTGTTCAAATATTATGTGTTATTGTAAATATAATTTTAAATATTTAGCGCTACTATCAGTATTAAGCACTAAATAATAATAATAATAATAATAATTCTTTTTATTGCAAAAATAAACATTTAACATCAATGTATCGCAATCGTCAGGTGGTAAATAATATATAAATATAGACAAATAAAACATATAGACAAATACAACATATAGACAAATCACATTCTATGTTCCAAATTTGGTAATTTTAAGTCGATTCTAAATGTATCTAATTGCAGTTTGTTGTAGCCCCTCTATTTTTATACTGTGCTCACTTCTATAAGACTTGACGGCATTCCATTCACAACTACAAGCATGCCAGTCAATTGTTTGTCTACAGATGTCAAAATAATGGGGTGTACTTTTCAAGGTCAAGGGACTGGACTTTTGTATTCTCTTTTTCCTTTCTTTCCATCGGCGTTATTTACTGTCTACCAATTCTCATTTCCTCTTCACTCTCTCTCCCCCAGCTTTCGCCCAGCAAACGAACTCCCAGCGATCGTAGCAGCCTGTTGCTGAAACTGTTTTTTGTTTCCATGATTTTGGTCTGACTTTTGCCCATATGAACTGTTCGTCTTATTCTATCTGTAGTCATTGGTGTAGCTAACCAACCCCCTCGCCGCTACCTGCAGAGAGAAGTTGCCGAGTTCGTGCTTGGGATTAATTGGCCCTTGTTCCACAATAATATTCAAATAGTACGATCATACTAAGTTCAGCGTTCCTAAATTATTCGCAAAACAACCTGTGTCATATATTTTTTCGTATTTTACAATTTAGGGTTTCTCAAACATAAAAATTCATGTTCTGATACATTTTGCGTTTGATTTTATTATACGCATTCAGTGTTTCTTTTTATTTTTTTAGTGTTTGCTAAATGTAAATAACATATAGTATGTGGTTTTATTATTCATAGATTTCTTATATTTATTTCATAGATACCTCTTAAATTTCTTCTGTACAGTATCTCATAGTGTTAAGTTAAATATAAAACTAGGTATTGTCCTATTTAGGTATCGTCTACTCTATGTTGTTTATAAATGTAAAACGCTTCTTGTACTTTTGATTGTTTTTACTATCTCGTATTTTATAATTTATTGTACCTTAAACATAACAATTTATGTTCTGATTACATTTTGCGTTTGATTTTATTATTCAATTCTAGGATGTATTCAATGATTCTTTTTGTTTTTCTTAGTGTTTGCTAAATGTAAATAACATATTGCTTGTTGTTTTTATTTTTCATAGTGTTTGATAAATATATAAATAGCATATAGTAACAGATTTTACCTATTAATAAATTAAATTGTTTATTCGGAAACATAAACAGAACCCTTTGTCCACACATACATGTATAAACTGCATCAGCTACCCGTCAGTACAATCACCACCTTATTATTGTGATTACGTTTAGCATTGTTTGGCATATTTTTTAATGATGTGTATTGTCATTTACGTTTTGTTCATTTAGGTAAGTAAAATTCGTGTTTTGTTGTTTACGTTTAGCACAGTTGTGTTTTATAAAGTATTTTGTACCAAGTACATGCTTTGTTGTGTAATCGATCGTGTATATTCATTTTGCTTCTCCATAAATCTTTTTCGCTACTGTAAACTCAACAACAACTCAAATAACTTGTAACTTGGATGGTATGGTTAAAATTACGTAAAATTATTATTGAATTGCAAAACGTCCAGATTACCAATTTACGTATAGGTTTTATTTCATTCTATTGAACAACACTACAAAATAAGTGGCACGTAGGCAGTACATCACAACTTCACCAGAGCTTTCATCCGAGCTTTACTAGCAGGTAGGAAACAGCCAACAGGTAGAACTGGATAGATCAGGTAGTTTGAGGTGCGACAGAATAGCGCGTACAGGGAGGGGTGGGGACGCGCGATAATTATTTATGACCACCTTTAGCCACGTATAACGCGCGATTTTATCGTACATTCCGTACTTTTAACTGCATACTCTATTGGTGAACGCAGGCAGTGCAGAAAATAAAATATATTTGAATCAACACCCATCTAAACAAACAGCTCGCATGAAGTTAAAATGTTTCCTATGTTTTTTTACATTTAACACTGTCGAAGTACGTTTAACTCCATGCAAATTGGAGCCTCCCCTCTTTACGTATTGGCGAGAGTGCCCCCATCCCAACCCCCCTTAGTCAACCCCTGTGTTTTTTGTCTACTTACAACGAGGGCGTTTAAATTACATAGGATTCTTTAACTTGTTGAGTGGTTATTGCTTTGGATACTTTTCGTGTTCAAAAATCATGTGCGCTTACTTTTCTTTTGACTAATACTTGTTGGACGAGTTTTGATTGTGACTTTATATTTATATATATTAGTGTGATCAGAAAATATTGTGATATATATATATATATATATATATATATATATATATATATATATATATATTAGGATGTAATAAAATTAAACTGAGTACCCTTATATTTATTTTTATTAAAAACTCAACACAACATGTTTCGACTTTCTGGTCATTTTCTAGTGTAAATTAAATAAGTTGAGTATATAATAATTTTTAAACTAAAATTGTTAAACATGTGGTTTTTGTAAATATTTTATTACATCCTAAAATACATAAGTAGCCCTAATTTTAACTTTATATTATATATATATATATATATATATATATATATATATATATATATTATTACTATCATATATTATATATACTACCTATGTACACAGAGGTAATTATAGAAATATATACACCATATTTACTAAGAGATTAACGAACATTGCGTATAAAGATTAAGTTAACATCGGCTGGGTCGACAGTAAATCTGAATATTGATAATTACAGATTAGGACATTGTATTTCATGATTATCTTTCCTTACGGCCTACCATCGAAGCCTTAAAGAGTCGTCTGTACTTAATAGGGTAGTCTAGTAATGTCTACGTAGTGCTAGTAAAATTATCTATCCTCCAATATTGTGTCCTTATAGCCACCCGCCAATAGTGGATCCTTATCGTCCACCCTCGTTCTTATCGTCCACCCTCCACGAGTGGATCCTTATCGTCAACCATCCACTCGTGGGTCCTTATCGTCAACACCCACTAGTGGATCCTTATAGTCCACCCACTACTAGTGGATCCTTATTGTCCATCCTCTACTAGTGGATTTTTATCGAAATCCTTTCACTAGAGGTTCCTGATCGTTCACCCTCCAATAGAAGGTCCTCATCGTCCATCTTTCACTAGTTGATCCTTATCATCCACTCTCCACTAGTGGGTCCTCATCGTCCACACTTCACTAGTCGATCCTCATCGTCCACCCTCCTCTAGTGGGTCCTTATCGTTCACTCGCCACTATTTGGTCTTCATAGTACACCCTCCACCTAATCCTTAACGTCCAACGTCCACTAGTGTACTTAGCGAACATCCTCAACTAATGGGTCCTCAACTAGCGGATCCTTATCTAGTGGGTCCTCTCTCCGCTAGTGGGTCCTTATCGTTCATCCTCTGCTTGTAGGTCCTTATCATGCTACTGGTTTATGCCATACTGTTCCTGATCTTTTAACAACAAAGAGACATTACGGACGATTAATCCCGTTTTTAATTGGACCTCAGAAATTGTCCCATGTTTGATGTAATGGAGACACGTTCTCATAGTAGTTGTTAGGCTACGACACCTTTCTCTATATGGGATGGTAAGATAGTTATTGAGTAACGTTCACTATATTGAGTAAATATTTAATTTAGCAAAACACGGCTAGAAATAAAATATATATATCACTATTTACTTAACGTAGTTTGAATGACATATTTTGGTTTTAATTATAATGTTCAATTAATTAACAACTAGACTAAGTAAATAGGTAAGTTGTTTTAACCAGCTTTAAACCATGTCACTTAATTATATCGATCTCTACAGTTGTAAAATGGCCTAATTGTCATATTCTAATGTTTTCCTCATATACCAGTTAATTATATAGTACATATATTTTAAATTATTACTTATGTTAAGAAAATTAACTGTAGTTACTTTTTCATATAACATAATAATGTGTTATATTTCGTATATATTTTATAACGATGATGGATCGCTCTCGGATCCCATTAATGATATTTGCTTCCTTGAAGGGCGAGTGTAAAAAGATCGATAGTGATCTTTATAAATAACAACCCAATAATAGAATCGGTTCCAAAGTATGGAGCACTGCCAAATCCCAGATAGCTTATCACAGACCCCTCAGTGTGTCAGGGGTAGTTGAGGGGAGCTCGCGATGACTGAGTCACCCCGACCGCTAGGGCGCACACGCGGGGGAACACCCATGAAACCATGGAACTGGATTTTGTAACTAATTCCGAACGATCTAATATTCCAAGACATCTCCTAACTGTAATGATGTTAAAGGAGAGGTTTAATATTAATAATTAGTTGAAAAGAACAACGCGAGGGGATCAAAATAAGAACAAACACCGGATAATCAAACTTTGTGATAGTGAAATTATCAAAAACAAGAAAGTATAGTGGATCAAGGGAAAAGCAGATAATCTAGTGATAGTCAAATAATGGAAAAACAAGAAAATGCAGTGTTAGTGAAATATGTAAAACAAGACAATGAAGTAATACGGAATGAAGGGGAAATAAGAAATTGAAGTGATAGTGAAATAACTGAATAAAAGAAAGTGTAGACGTATTGAAGTAATGGAAAACGTGTAAACGTAGAGGCATTGAATAAATGATAGTAAAAAAGTAGAGATAGTGAACTATTAGAAAACAAGAAAATGTAGTGGTAGGGAATGAAAAGGAATAAGAAAATGTAGCGATAGTGAAATATTCGAAAACAAGAAAATGTAGGGACAATGAACAAACGAAATCAAGTAAAGTTCGTGATAGTGAAGCAACATATGGTCCTATCATTAAATTATTTCTATAATATATAATTTCTGCAATAATTATACAGCTCCACTGATTAAATTATAATGAAATGTAAGGAGTTAGAAATAAAAAAGTGTAACTAACAAGCAACTGACAGTTCAATTTAAATGCTGTTCGTTTTTACAGTCTTTTTTGGCTCCGAAACTGTTGATGGACCGACAGAGCATCCTTAGATATAGCAAAACAGTATCTTTGGTGGATATATATGCCGGAGTTGAGTCTACTTGCACCGACAGAGCATCCTTAGATATAGCAAAACAGTATCTTTGGTGGACATATATGCCGGAGTTGAGTCTACTTGCACCGACAGAGCATCCTTAGATATAGCAAAACAGTATCTTTGGTGGACATATATGCCGGAGTTGAGTCTACTTGCACCAACAGAGCATCCTTAGATATAGCAAAACAGTATCTTTGGTGGACATATATGCCGGAGTTGAGTCTACTTGCACCGACAGAGCATCCTTAGATATAGCAAAACAGTATCTTTGGTGGACATATATGCCGGAGTTGAGTCTACTTGCACCGACAGAGCATCCTTAGATATAGCAAAACAGTATCTTTGGTGGACATATATGCCGGAGTTGAGTCTACTTGCACCGACAGAGCATCCTTAGATATAGCAAAACAGTATCTTTGGTGGACATCTATGCCGGAGTTGAGTCTACTTGCACCGACAGAGCATCCTTAGATATAGCAAAACAGTATCTTTGGTGGACATCTATGCCGGAGTTGATGAGTCTACTTGCACCGACAGAGCATCCTTAGATATAGCAAAACAGTATCTTTGGTGGACATCTATGTCGGAGTGATACGGTTGATCTTAACTTATCCAAAAATATTTATCGATGTAAACCTGGTTACTAATGTATCACGTTGCTTTCATCAACAGGTCCAATATTTGTTTATTTATTTATTATAATTGATTATTCAATTGTATTAAATAGAGCTAAACTTATTAAATTAACTAACTAACTAAAAAATTGTGAACATATATATATATATATATATATATATATATATATATATATATATATATATATATATATATATATATATATATATATACTATCAAACTTTCATGTGTTTGTTTGCAAAAATCTCGAAAATTATTAAATGGAATTATTTGACAATTTTACAAAATGTGAGACAAAATTTTTTTGTAATGAGTGTTTTTGTATATTTAGCTCCTAAAATTGTAAACGGAAACAAGGAATTTCAAGCATTTCCTGACCAACTTTCGTTTACTAATGAAAATAAAAGTGAGTGCTGTAAAAGTACTTCTGTGAGCAGCTGATTTACGGGCATATTATGTCCAAATTATATCCATTAAGTTTTTTAAACTGTAAAAAGTAAATTTAAGTACTGTGACTAGATGATTGTTTATTTATGAAAACATCTGTGAGTTATTTTATTTCAGATTAAATCAAGTAAACATTCAATCTTTACTTTTGTATCAACTGAAGGCAAGAATAACGACTAAAAGCCAATATCAGGCGTGGACTGGTTTATCTAGTTTTGAATGTAAAAAATTTGCTTTGTAAGACTCGATTTAAAATAAATTAGATACTAATTCGTTCCAGTAACGAATTCTCCAGGACTTTACCACGTCACTTACATGTGATATAACCTAAATCCAGTAAAAATTGCTCTGAATTTTGACAAAATAAAATTATACATGAAAGTACGTCTAATAAGTATACAGTTCCATGTTAAACTAAATTTGTCAATCAGTTTCAATTCACAATTCAATTTCATTGTTAATATTGATATACCAGACACACTCTGTATATATTATGTGACAGCACAAGTATGCTCCAACACTCTCATAACGAGTCTCATCTGTCAATGTAATCAGATGTGTAATCAATATTGTCGCTACTATAGATTGTGAAAACATTTCCTCGAGTTCTGCTTTGCAATTTTTAAAGCAATGGACTTCCATACTACCATCGAAAGAACTAGAAGGTGTATTTTGAAATTTTAAGGGATATTCTTAAAATATAACTTTTCCGGTAAAATATTTCTGTTATCTGAAGATTTTTTGGAAATGGTAAATTTATGGGCGTAAGAGTGTAAATTATCAACTTCTTTTTAAAACAGGAAACGTGTATTGACTATCCGCAAGTGACTACTCACCCATTCATCGAAGGTAGTATTTAGGGTTAGTAAAACACACAAATAGACTCACCCTTACTTTTAACGTAGTGTTGATGAGTCACAAAACGCACAAATAGACTCACCCTTAAATTTAACGTTGTATTGATGGGTCACAACACGCACAAATAGACTTACCCTTATATTTAACGTAGTGTTGATGAATCACAACACGCACAAATAGACTTACCCTTATATTTAACGTAGTGTTGATGAATCACAAAATGCACAAATAGACTTACCCTTATATTTAACGTAGTATTGATGGGTCACAACACGCACAAATAGACTTACCCTTATATTTAACGTAGTGTTGATGAATCACAAAACGCACAAATAGACTTACCCTTATATTTAACGTTGTATTGATGGGTCACAACACGCACAAATAGACTCACCCTTACATTTAACGTAGTGTTGATGAGTCACAAAACGCACAAATAGACTTACCCTTATATTTAACGTAGTATTGATGGGTCACAAAACGCACAAATAGACTCTCCCTTACATTTAACGTTGTATTGATAGGTCACAAAAACCACAAATAGACTCTCCCTTACATGTAACGCAGTGTTGATGCGTCACAAAACGCACAAATAGACTTACCCTTATATTTAACGTAGTATTGATGAGTCACAAAACGCACAAATAGACTTACCCTTATATTTAACGTAGTATTGATGGGTCACAAAACGCACAAATAGACTCTCCCTTACATGTAACGTTGTATTGATAGGTCACAAAACGCACAAATAGACTCTCCCTTACATGTAACGTTGTATTGATAGGTCACAAAACCACAAATAGACTCTCCCTTACATTTAACGTTGTATTGATGGGTCACAAAACGCACAAATAGACTTACCCTTATATTTAACGTAGTGTTGATGAATCACAAAACGCACAAATAGACTTACCCTTATATTTAACGTTGTATTGATGGGTCACAACACGCACAAATAGACTCACCCTTACATTTAACGTAGTGTTGATGAGTCACAAAACGCACAAATAGACTTACCCTTATATTTAACGTAGTATTGATGGGTCACAAAACGCACAAATAGACTCTCCCTTACATTTAACGTTGTATTGATAGGTCACAAAAACCACAAATAGACTCTCCCTTACATGTAACGCAGTGTTGATGCGTCACAAAACGCACAAATAGACTTACCCTTATATTTAACGTAGTATTGATGAGTCACAAAACGCACAAATAGACTCACCCTTAAATTTAACGTTGTATTGATGGGTCACAACACGCACAAATAGACTCACCCTTACATTTAACGTTGTATTGATGGGTCACAAAACGCACAAATAGACTCTCCCTTACATGTAACGTTGTATTGATAGGTCACAAAACCACAAATAGACTCTCCCTTACATTTAACGTTGTATTGATAGGTCATAAAACCACAAATAGACTCTCCCTTACATGTAACGCAGTGTTGATGCGTCACAAAACACCACTTGTGGTAGAATCATCTTACATTTAAAGTAGTATTAGTATGGCTGTATGTTGTGTCAAGTATAGTTATGTTTTCACCACTTAGTTGTTTTAATTGTACTAGTTATTGTACACTACTGCCCCAGAGCGCTATTAGGTTTTTTATTTTCATTAACATCAATTGTTTTTCCTTGTTTAATATACTGTACAGTCTTATTTTTTTATTGTAAAATTTTTATTGTAAACAAGCCATACTAACTTGTTGGGACCGCATGTTATAAAACTTTTTTAAATAAATGAATTTAACTGATAGGTCACAAAACAAATCGTTGATTTGATGGTATCCAATTTCAAACTCTATACAGAAAAAAGAAACAGAGGTCGCTTTCTTATGGCCGCATTGAACTACTCAGTGACAGTTATAAATAGATTCTAACTAATGTACATCAGTAGTAATAATTACTACGTTGATCCTGAGGATTTGGAGGGAAGGGAGGGACTAACAAGGTCATGGACTTGCCATTACATGGAAACTGGAGAAATACCTACTCGAGAAACTAACTCGTCACACATTTATCGCACTGTTGGATGCGGGAATTTTCTCTGTATTTTAAAGTACAAATTTGTAATCCTTTTTTAATTGACTAAACAAAATATTTTTTACGTATTTTATACTTTTATTTTACGTTGAATGTCTGTCTCCCTAACGTTTAAACCTATCATAAAATTAAGTATTGTTCATCAACTCAGCTCTGGAAGAGAACTGTCTGTAATCACCGCCGTTCAAAATCTAACAAAGCATAATAACTTTATTTTTTTTGCTTTATCTAAACTTATTTTAATTTTTCCTAGAATGAACAAATTTTTAATGTAAATTAATTTTAGTAGCTACATGTTAGTTAATTGAAATTTAGCAATCATGGAATTTGCTTTTAAGAGTGGACATGGTCTACTCCACATAATTTTCAACTTTTGCAAATGTTGTGTTTATTTTAAGAAATTGCTCTTTTTTAGTTTATAATATCTTGCAAACCTTAATTGCAATAACTTCTTTCATACTCTGCTTACTGTAACCCAATAAAATATGATTTGGCCTACAAAAATATGTGTTTATAAAAATACACACAAAACTATTTATATATTATTAAATATTTTTGTAGATTTTTGTACTTATTGGTGTTAAGATGGACGATATACGCCCCCTTATCTTGAGCAAATATTTAATTACATTTGTAATATAAATAATCAAAATAGAATGTTCACAACGTATGTAGTATAAGGATCATTTTCTAGATACTCGTATGGCAAAATCTAAGGTTTAAGAAGGATAATTTTTTTATTTTTAAAGGAGCACGTGTGCTTGTAATGAGGGTCCGGGATAGGATGGGTCTGACAATGTGATGATTGTTATCGAACGTTCAAACCAATATAATCAATACGCCGCAATAACAATTAATTGTGACACTGAAACAAGAAGTTCTTATTTATTTCATTATTCACTCATTAATTATGAAAGTGGAGATCACGTTATCAGGTCTAGGCAGACGACTGTTTGTCGGTTTAGGCTGTGTTTGTTCATTAATTAATCGATGCATCTGTCTCATCAGACTGTTGACTTGTTTCGTTGTCACAGCGCCACTCAAATGTCACTGCGCTAATGATGTATTAATGAGTTGATTTATTTATAGTAAATTCATATCAGATGATAAAATTTGACTGTTTAGTTTGACTTTATACAATAGTTTTAGTTTTTTACATTGATATGTCACGTGAACAAGAACCACTTTTGTCTTGTGCCTTACAGGTAAAAAACTATAAAAACACAAATGAACATATTCCATACAAGAGCTTAACATTAAACTAATCAGAAATAATCGACTCAGATTGCAACGTCCTTATTTCGACAGATGGAAAATTTCACAGGATTCTTATGACTGAAGGACTCAGATTGTAGACACCCTACAGCGACCGAAAGACGTAGGTCTAGATAGCAAAATCATTACTTCGACTGTTGGACTAAGATTGCAGAGTCCTTACTTCGATTGAAGGACTCAGATCGCCGAATCCTTTCTTTGACTGAAGGACTCAGATCGTAGATACCCTATATCGACTAAAGGACTCAGATCCCAAAATCCTTACTTCGACTGAAAGATTCAGGCCTGTTTCACATTATACGATTTCGATCGTACGAAATCATTTCGTACGTGTTTTTTCCGTTGTTGGTTGGTTTTCACACTACACGATTTTTCTGTCTAAAAGGGCGTGAGAACTGATTGAGTTGTGACTTCCGTCTAAGTAGTTTTTGAATTTCTTAATATTGACTGCAAACAAATAATCCCACTGTGGTTTTTTATCGTCATCATAAAATATATACTTTTATATAAATTACACATACGTCGTGGAGTATTTATACTTTTAATTAATACATTAATTATAGCTTGATAATAATTTAAAAATCTTAGTGTTTTATGACCTATTCTTTGAAATATTTTTAATGAAATAAATTCAAAGTACATTTTTAGATATCGCCAAAAACATCGATATTTTTGCAGCTTTCTTGGATTTATAAAGAATACTAAGAATAGAATTATTATTATTTGAAATAAGAATAGAATAATATTAACAAATTATCTATTATTTATTTAGTTATTATGATTAGTTGATGAGTGAAACTCGTTTTGATCTTTGTATTGTTGTTATTTATTTATTAGTATCGTTCTTTGGTATCTTGGTTGAAAGCCATCAAACATGAAAAAGTACTATGTCACAGTATTATTAATGTTAATCTTCATATCTTGTTCAAAATATTTAACATGCATTGTTAAAATGTCGACCAAAATGATTTACTATTTAATATTTATTAATACTGTATATTAAATGCTAAATTTGTATATTTTAACTGTTTTAAAACAAATATGCCTTCTCTGGTGAGATTTCATGTTCGAATACCCACGGTAAACAATTATTATTATTAATGAACGCTTAATAAGGATCAAGTAATAATAAACAATTTCAAATTATTGATAGTATTTTTACTATGATACCATGTAGATACGAATTATTGAAATTTTAGTAAATGTAATTTTTTTTAAATTAGAAGAACGTTAAGTTTTACTGTTTTTCTATCGATCGTACCCACCCAAAGTACCACTGCACGTGTATGGGTGGGTGGGTCAATACCAATTTACGTGTATGAGTTTCTATAGGTCGTAAAATGAATTACTTGGTCACGTTGTAATCTTTATAACATTTATAGAAGGCCCTAATGATTCATTACTTTTGTATACGTAAGCAAATGCAGTGATTTTGTATTGATTTAAATCAGTTTAAAATGACTGATGTTAGATGATAGTCTATGAGACATGCACATATTATCATGGACCAAGCGTATTTATTTGGTTTGCGTTATAAGAATCAAATTTATTATGGTAAATGAGAATATTAATCAAAATGTAATTTTCGATGCTATCCATCTTTTGAACAAAATCACAAAGGAAAATCAATTGTATAAAGCCATGCGAAGCTCGACTTGTAAGAACTACGTCATCGTCCGTACGAAGGAAATCGTGTAGGTGCAAGCGCCCATTTGATCCCGTGGGCCACTGAGCCCAAACGACAACACGAAATCGTCAAGCTCTAGTGGCAGTGAACGACTGGTACACGGAAAAATCGTGTCCGTGTGGGAATCGTCCAATGTGAAAGGTCCCACATCCTCCTTCAGTCGACTAAAAATTATTTTCCGTACGAAATTATTTCGTAGAACGAAATCGTGTAATGGGAAAGAGGCCTCAGATCCTTGAATCTTAACTGAAGGACTGAGATCGTAGATACCCTATATCGACTGAAGGACTCAGGTCGCAGACACCCTACATCGACTGAAAGACACAGATCGCAAAATCAGTACTTCGACTGATGGACTAAGATTGCAGAGTCCTTACTTCGACTGAAGGACTTAGAATCGCTCATTCAAGTAGGCCTACAAGAGCGGTATATATTTATATTTATTTATACATTTATAGAACATGAGCGAGAGCAAAGTAGGCATATTGTACGGAGAATAAAAGTTATTGTTAGGTTTCATTTTTACGATTGAGCCTTTTATTACATACTTGAGCTGTGTTACAGCATAATCCTTTTTGTAAATTTATTTTACTGTAAAAAACTCTTTTGTGATTACAACATTGCCATCTGTAATTAGATAGATAATTGTAGTACATATTTTGTACATACTATCACATGAATGAACTTACCTTCAGTATTATTTATACAAGTTTTTTAACTATTGTTGTTTAATTTATTAATCGATTTCAAAAATATATTTACAGTAGGCATACATCCCTAGTTGAATTTTTCAACAATTAGGCCTAGTATTTTCAGGTCATTCAACGTCAAACATTTTAAAAGGCCACATTAATAGAAGTTTTCTCTGAATAAAAATGATTTTCTCGTGAATTTATTTAGTTTATAACAGTCCATGCAAAATTTTAGCTTAGTAAACAGTATGTTCCCTAAATTGTAAACTTTTAATTGAAGAATACAATAGCTTCCGTAGGAACTAAGGTTTTTTTGGAAGTTTGAATACAATATTTTAAATCTAGTCTACTATGTTCTGGTAACAATATCAAAAATTATTCAGGAGCAACCAATATACTAACTAAGTAATTGTAAAAGAGTAAGCCAATATTCTAATTACATTTCATTGCATATTCATATAAATGGAAGAATCTGTTCTTCGAATAGTATTTATTTAACTGTTTTTTTTCTATTAAATTAGTTTGTTTCTTGCTAAAAACAAAACGTATTTTGCTTCTATAGTTATAACGCCAAAAATAGCCCAACAGGTATAATAAAAATTTACTTTCAAGAAACATTCTAGCTTCCAGCTTTCGATTCAAAACTCAAGCAATTTTACGTTATCTGAATGCTATTTCAAATAGTCCTACTAATTTTCCAAAACAACTTTAAAGCTGTCTAAATTTACTTTATATTGACAAGCAGGCTAACAAAGCTAATTATTTTCTCAAGATACTCTTAAATTTGTTTTATATTTTGAGCTTATCGTGGTAGGGTATTACAAATTTAATCACTTTATTCTGGTAATACACAATATACGACTATAATAAAATAAAAAAACTTATGTTTCCAGTAAATGGATTCATTTAATATTGCAGACCTTTTCCGTTAATTTACTAACACTAGGCCTATTTGTTCCGTTACTGTACTACCACTATTTTTTTATCACAATTACGGTTAGGTTAGGTTATGGCAGGTTAGGTGGCTACTAAAAGTTGATCACAAACTGGTAAATCCCTAGTTTACCTAACCTAATTGACTTACCGCCGAATATGCTCTCCGTGTGTAAGTTCTTGGAAAGCGATAAGGCCAGTGATATCGGATTCCTAGCGGATAAAGAATACCACAGTGGAGGTAAAAATGACTGAGGAACAGTTTTAGAGCAATAGAATATTTACCAAGCGGTAATGAATGAATGGAAACAAAAAATTAGTGGTATGAATTAACGGAAAAGATCCAATATTGCTACTTTCTTAAATCCATTTATGAAATTTAAAAATATCTTATTTATACTTGGTAGGTTTTCATTGTTTTGAAGTTTAATACTGAGGTTATGTTCTGATATAGACCATCGTAACTTGTGATTTAACACACCTTTAAAGAAATAGGCTACTTCAAACTGTCTATAGAAGTCTTATAAAGCAATTATATTTAACCAATTCTATTTGAATAAACATTTTTTTACCTGTTTGAATCAAATATTACAAGGAAAACAGCGAGGAATCCTGGACTCGGCTTGATGTGGACGGCGCCATTTTAACTCACACTTAGCTGCGTGCGCACTCTCCTTCAACAGCTGCCAGCCCCCCACCCCTCAAAGACCATTACGGACCCAACGGTTCTCTATTGTTGGAATTTTTACATCTTCATGAGCTAGTGTCGTCAGAATGTTATTCCGTCATTGTTGTTCTTGTAATCAAACAGTAAATAAGTTTTGTCTACGTGTAATATTTGTTAATATTGATATTTGACTTGCATAAGTCAGCCATTACCATTTTTATATGAACAGAACAGTCATTTATAGACTAGTTACGAATTTTCAGCAATATTTTTCATACATAAGAAAACAAAGTAGTGGTCACTCGACAAATGATCCATCGCTTCTCGTAATTAAACATATAAACCAAGTTAACTCATCTATAGTTAGGCCTGAGTTAGCCTGTATAGGTTTTTTGCCTATATTTATTTTACTGTATAAATTCATGGATATAAGATACTATTACAGCCATATAACTTCACTGCTATACATTTTTCAATTGTTTAAAACATTCTGATTACAGTAGACTCTCGGTTATCCCAGGTAGGCCTAAGTGGGACCGGGACCACCTCGGATACGTAAAAACTTGGATAATACGGAGGTTATGGTAAAAATTAATGTAAAAGCCATGAAAAAAAGTACAAAACTAGTTTATTACAAGAAAAAACTCAAAATAGTGTAAATTTAGTTACAGTCCTGTTAAAAGTAGGAACATCAGATTATGTCTTTTAAAAGTTGTACTACCGCAGGATGACAAGAAGTTGGGAATAAGTATACCATTTTGAAATTCTACAACACTCGATACAAAACTACAATAACATAATTTAACAGTAAAAATCTAATGTAATGTCCATAGGCAGCATTGTACGTGGGCAATTTCCTCTAACGTTACATTTGTTGACAACGAAACCTTTCGTATTTATTTCATCCACGGTAGTAATCACTTTTTAAGTGCAGGGTACCATTCAGGCCGATTACCGAACAAAATTATCGTACTTATCCTGTCGTTTAACACAATCTACATTACTCTCGTAATAGTGCAGGGAACCATTCAACATTTTAAGGAAACAAAACTATCGTATCAATACCACATTTGTCGTACACATTGGCAACGAAAACACTGATTGATTCATCATTTAATTTCGTTATTAGCAACTGTAAAACATCTACCATTCATATCAAAACACTTGAATGAAATATTGAACAATAACAGTAACAACAATAAGTTAGGACAATATTTCCAAAACTGTATTGTAAAACACGAAAGTCACACTAAAACAACCATATTTAGTGCGAGAGCAGTCGACTAAGCCGATGGTGTCAGGTGGTGATGTGTCATGAGTGAGTGCATTTGGGTGGGAAAATTATTCCAATAGTAGGGTACAATATCATAAATACGTCTCGTCACGGCCCTGCAGCGCCTTAACCTAGCAACAACAGCCAATAGAGACACTGATTACTTGTCAAACGATTATATGATGTGTCGCGCTATAGTTTTCCTTTTATTAATTTAGATTAAATTAAAAAACCATTAATGATTTTAAATAATATTCAATATATAGAATCAATTTTGCACGTGAATTGTAACGTAATTAGAAAAATTAATTAATTAATTGTTATAATTAATTAATTATAAATCCACAAGAAAAGAAGTACTTTCATCTGAGTTATATGAAGCCACAAATTCCAAAATATGGTCATCTAAAATTAATTCTGAATGTCATCATTTGTTAGTTTGACTAACGTTCCTTCCTTCAGTTTGAATTTAATTAATATTAAATATTAATAATAACAAAATAAATTTTATTTTGTTTACTAACCCTGAAATATAACACTTAAATTTGATCTTTTCCGTTATTCACCACCACTACTTTTTTTGTTTCCGTTAATTCACTACTGCTTTATAAATATTCTATTGCTCTCAAAACTGCTCCCCAATCATTTTTACATCAACTTATAAATACTCCTTATCCGCTAGGAATCCTCTATCTCTGGCCTTATATTATCGCTTTCCAAGAACATAAAGGAGGGTGCATTCGGCGGTAAGTTAATCATTGGATTTACCAGTGTGTGATCAACTTTAGTAGCCACCTAACCTAACTGTAACTGCGATAATAAAGTAATGGTAGTGACCCCGTGCAATATTCGAAACCGTTACTGATCTTATGCTCAGCTTTCCCAAGTGAGTTGTCACAGAAAATAAATAAACAGAGATTACGTGCGCTGAATGTGTGTCGAGTAGTTATATCTCCAGTTTGGCATGCAATGGTAGGGCCAGCACCTTGTCATTCCCTCTTATCTCTCCCATGTCCCAAAGGATAAACGTAGTAATTATTACTTATAAAGATGTAAATTAGTTGTAAACTACCACTGAGGCGTTAATTACGACCATAAGGAAGCAACATCTGTTTTTATTCCTTGTGGAGTTACCTACTCTTGGTTAGGTGACGTGCGTAAGTCATTCAATGTCAGAAACCTAAAAATATAAAATAATGATTATGATTTAATTCAATGACATAACAACCCCCCTCTCAGAACCACAGAAATAAAAAAAACATTCGTTTAGTAGCAGCAAAAAACTTTATTATTGAAATACAGTAATACAGGCTTACTGAAATGAAATAGTTTAGTTTTAGTTGGCAGACTTGTTTAAATTAATAGTTTTGTTGTTTGATCAGTAATAAATTAACATTCAACAGGCCTCTTTAAACTTTAACTCACTAAAGAGAATATTTCTAGTATTAAATCTAACTTAATTTTAAAGAATAAGATATATGATTAGGCCTATTATATTACATTCTTAAATATAGCAAAATCACAAAATTACAATGCTGAGATATCTTCACAGTTAAAATGATAAAATAATCTCTGCAGAAATAACATAACTTAAAATTAAAATACAGTAACTACTGTCCATTGACTATTAAACGTAATACTCACTGGAAGTTGTAGGTTCTGTCTGCTCTTGGTGGTGAAGGACTGAGGTTACAAGCCAAGGTGTAGGCCGAAGGGCCGGTGAAAGCTGCACCCCGTAGAGCCTTTGTCGTCCCGTCACCCTCTGCTCTTCACTTTCCGTCCCTCCAGGTCGACAAATATAACTGCTACAGATTGCCTAAATTTACGACCAAAACTTTGCTTTCTCTACTTTTTACAGTATGCTTTTTATTGTTTAATACTCCTAACCATGTAGTCCCATTATCCTGTGAATAAAAATCCTACAAGATCTTTGTAAAGGTTAAAATGCAACCAAATTTTGAGCAACTGTGTCTGTTCATCATCATGGAGACAGGATCTGGGGGACTGCTCTCTCTTGCACTAAGGTAAGCAAAAAGGTCGAGCACTCCCACGCTCTCTCTTTCGCACCCAGGACAAGGGAAAAACTACTTTAGCTTCAAAAGTGAGTAGAACTGAAATATGTTTGAATAATTCTAGGAAGCTGTGATGTTCTTATTAGATACACTGAGATATGTAATTCTTATAAATTTATTTATCATGCAAACAAATAGTGTGGTGAAATTTTACCATGTAGCTTTCATTAAACTCATCAAGTGGTAACTCACTACTGTAAGGTCATAAATAAGGGTCGAGTGTAAGTTTTGTGGGTGATAGGGCATGTCTTGAGTCATAGATGTACATGTTGTGGGTGAGAGGGTATGTGTAGAGTCATGTTTACGTGTAGTGGGTAAGAGGGTGTGTCTAGTCATGTCTACGTGTAGTGAGTGGGTGAGAGAGTATGTCTAGAGTCATATCTACGTGTAGTGGGTGAGAGGGTATTTGTAGTCATGTCTACGTGTAGTGAGTAATAGTGTATGTCTACAGTCATGAATGTACGTATACTGGGTGAAAAGGTATGTCTAGAGTCATTGGTACGTCTTGTGTGTGTGAGATGTTATGTTTAGAGCCTAGTATAGTATGTATATGGACAGAGGGCGATGTTTGTAAATGAAGGGTTTGTCGACGTGAACTTTCCACTTATTCAAGAAATTTATGAGCGAAATCTGTATACTTCGAACCTACAAGCATTCAAACAGTCATTTCAGAACCATATTTATAACAATTTTAACAGAATAGAGAGTAACATTTTCAATGTACTTAATGCTGTATGTTATGACAACAATAGATCATGTATATATCAGTTATTCCTGATCTAAGATTCTCCGTATGGGGTATAATTACAAATTTTACAGAGCTGAATAGTATCAAACTCTTTGTATTTTCATATATTAGGGCATTTTTTTAAATGGCAGTCTTGTTTTATGAAATTCAATGGAAACAATAAGATCCCAATCAGGTTTTTCTGTTTAAACGTTGCTTTTACTCGATTCTTGCCAGGTTGAATCTACTTTCTTCTGTTTAAAACGTTGCTTTTACTCGATTCTTGCAAGGTCAAACCTAGGTTCTTCTGTTTAAGCGTTATTTTCATTCGATTCTTACCATATTAAACCTAGGTTCTTCTGTTTAAACACTGCTTTCACTCGATTCTCACCAGATCAAACCTAGGTTCTTCTGTTTAAGCTTTAGCTCGGTTTTTGCTACGTCGAACCAAGGTTCTTTTATTTAAAGATTGCTTTCACTCGCTTGTTGCCAGGTCGGAAGACGGAAGGTAGAGAGGCCTTAAGTCATCCCTCTGGCAATACGTCATAACTCACCAGTGTTGTCAAACATGCTACAGCTGTCAACCCTTCTTCGACACGGCCACTTTCTTTGAAACAGCATTTTGGCATTGTGAGGGTTCGTCTATGGAATTGTCTTAAATATTATATGGACATTTGTGTATTGTTAAAAAAAAATATATATATATATACTAGTAGACACGGTATATGTAAATAAAGCAAAATTGGTTAAAATCGATGTCAATAATCGAATAAACCAATAAATGTATAGATTATCTGCAAGGCTTTTCGATTACGAAGTAATCATTATCAAACACTCACATCAACTAGTATAAAATATATTTTTGATTAGTTGTAGGTAGGCCTATTAGTTTTGTGTAAAAATTCCAGTCTAATTGTGTAATGGTTAGCATTTTAATTTATCTTTTTTATTTTGACATTTCAGTTCTCTTAAAACTGAAATCTTAAAAAGTCAGTGATTAGGCCCTTGTATGGTTCACAAATTACTCGATGAGATTAATTTCAGTACAATATTTAAAGTGAGGTTTAGTCATCTAATTTTTATCCATTGTTGGCAAATGTAAGCTTTAATTACAAAAACAAATAAACAAACACTTGAAGTGTGATGAAACATGTGTGGGTTTTCATAAAGCTAATTATAGGTATTAGGTACGTTCACAATAACATATCTGGAATAATATTTTCATATGTACATTTCGAAGATGAAAATACAGGACTTTTCATAGGCTAGATTTCTAAAGATACCAGTTACAACAAGCTGTATGATCTGGAAATCAGCAAGGCTAAGAGCTTGGAAGTGTGGTGAGGAAACATGGTGAGGAAAAGGGTCCGTTCTTTTAATATTCTCCATATTATAGAGTGAGAGATGTCTAATATCCTAGCTATCAGCTTCTCCCTATACCAGGTTCTTCATCAACACGTTGTAGAACATTCTCTTTTAACTCGGGAATAGTACGGATAAAACTTTGCGTACCTTTACTATCAACGGTTTTTTTAATACAACTTACATTTACAAACAATGAATAAAAATCATCTGATTAGTCTTAACTTTAATGTTGTATCGAAATTAATCTTATTCAGTAATAAACTAGTAACCCAGGTGAGGGCTAAACACTGCCTTTTTGAGATTTCAATTTAAGAAAAGTAAAAGCATAAAAGAAAAAAAGGTTAAAAACAATAAAATTATTTTAACCGTACACCATAAGGCTGGAAATTGAACTGGCAATAAGCAACTATCCCTGAAAAATTTTATAAAAATATATGGCTTTTAGTTATATCACTTAAAAAATTAATGTGGCTACAATTTTCAATTTTTTTCTGTTAATTCACTACGACTACTTTTCTCTTTACTTCACTAACACCACTTTTTTGTCACAATTACGGTTAGGTTAGGTGGATACTTAAGTTTAACAGAAACTGGTAAATCCAATTATTGACTTACCGTAGAATGCGCTATTCAAGTGTAAGTTCTTGGAAAGCGATAAGATAAGCCCAGCTATATCGGATTCCTTGAGATAAGGAATACCACAGTGGACGTAACAATGATTGGGGAACAGTTTTTGATCAATAGAATATTTATCAAGCGGTAGTGAACTAACGGAAACAAAAAAAAAAGTAGTGGTAGTGAATTAGCGTAATAGATTTAATTCTAACCAATTATAATCATGTGTCACTAAAACTGAAGGGTAATGCGTTGATTGTTTAGCGTATTTAGTGTTTTTTTTTTAATTTTTATGTTTTTGACGTGCTTAAACTATCAAATGGGATAGACAAGTAGTTTCATCAATATTATTTAGAAAAAAACAATTTGTCAAAATTTGAATCGGTGAAATCGGTTAATGCTCAAACGCTTTAAAGGATTACCAAAGGAACTATGTTTTTGCTTGCTTTGAGAATATTTTACATTTATCTAATGGAGAATACATTCGTGCTGGTCGGAGGTTACCAAAATATCTTAAGCACTTCATTGTGTTCAGGTCTGAAAACAAATGAAACTAGAAGACGTATATTGGTTTAAAATATATATTATAATTTTACAAAAGCTTTACGATAAATCTCAATTTTATTTATTTCAATCACATTATAATTACACACTATGCTAAGTCTAAATAATTATACAGACTACTGGTCCATATGAATTACTGACAGAGTGGTTTGGTGGTGCTTGCTGCTTATGCTCTGGTATTTCCACCAAATACCAAAGAATAAATCATGCATGTTGGTTCACTATATTTTTGGAGTAAAAGAAATTATTGCTAATTCGAACACACAATGCATATTATTGTGTTTGGCAATTTGATTGATCAATATCATGGTTGATCTAGATCTTAACTCTAGATCTTAATTTTGAAGGAATATGTGTGATATTTTCGTTTAGAAATTAAATTAATACACATTATTATATTATTGATATTAATATTGAGTTCACAATCAAAATTTTAAATCAGATTTTGAAATACTTAAAAGGTTATTTATTTTATCCATTAATCGACTTTAACGCTTTGGGTTAACGAACCTGAAATCGATTACTATATTTTAGTTTATATTTCAACTATCCCGATTATATAATATAAAATAACGAACGATATAAAGTAGGATTTAACTCGGATTCGTTCTGAGATCAAGTTTTAAAATGTAATTTTCGTTGAAATGGAATCACCATGACATTTGGAGTTTCCACACAAAATATTGGTGATCATTTCCGTTATACGTTTACCAGACCAATGGCTATCGTACGAAGTTGCATATTGTACAGGTTAGGTTAAGAATATAATACGATAAACCATACATAATATATAAATTACTATTCGAGCCTCATACTGGTGTACACAACCAAACAATTGAAAGTACAGTATAACCCCGTTAACCCGGATCTCTCACCGGTTCCCTTATATCCGGGTCTCTCGAGGTGATGTATAACGCACGAAAATATATAAAAAAAAAAAAAAAAAACTGAGTTTTCCCAGAATATTCCGTTGATATTTTCATTTGGTGTGCTAGTAATTGTACGAGTTTTCAAAAGTTGTTCTTATATTTTAAAATCAGCACTGTACTGTATTCATAAATATTAAAAGTATTTTTCACACCATGAATAAACTATTGATTATGACTTTTGTTTTGTTTCTGGTATCCTTCGAAAAACCCGGATTTTCTTTGACCCTGATCAGGCGCTGAACTGGATAGTCCAGGTTAACGGGGTTATACTGTACGGAATAAAGTGCAGTGTGGGACCAGCCTTGCAATAGACTCCTACGTGTGGCAGTGGTGACATGCTAATGTGGCAATTGTTGCATGATGGAAAGAACTTATTAAAGGAAATACTGCACAAAATTGTTTAGTAGACTATTAGCCTTCTATATAAGTTAAAAACGTTAACTATTTAAATGTTTAAAATTTATCTCGGTTAACTACAGAATTTTCAAATAGTGACTTCAATACTGGCAGGATATACGTATAATGTAAAAATCCAATATTGGTTATACAGTATTAAAAAAAATTGGATTTAATTGCCTTAACAGCCAGATGGCGCGTTTTTTTTTTTTTTTTGATTTTTTTTACATAAGTGATAGCGCATTTTTTTAAAATATCTATTGATTTGTTTTCATACATTCATAAAATAGAATTAATTTTCAATACATAGTAACAATACAATTGAAACAAAAGTGTTTTGCTATTATCTATAAGTGATATGTAACAATGCCGTTTTATAAGTAACTAATTTTAACCACAGAATAAACTAAACTACAAAATATGACTTTTGGGTGGGATAATTTGTTCACATTCTTCTCTTATTAACCTAAGATAAAACTTTAAGGTGGCCGTTGCCAACCGCTGGGAAGTCAACATGCCCAGACAGACCTACAAGTTTAGTAGCCATGCAATCTTACCACCAGTGGGCTAGAATTTGCTGATATATTTCCACTGTACGGTTCGTGTTTATTATGAGTTTTGGTGAACACTATATGATTATTAAAGGTTCAATTTAGTAAATTATTAGTTGATATTATGAAATTTTAATTTTAAAAAGTCCAGAATGATGTTCAAGTTTCACATATTTAACGGGGAAAAAATAATAAATATAAAACACTAAATTTTGTAGAAAAACAATGTTATCGTCCATTACAACAGGGTGTCGCCTATCAAATAACACTTCAACCGTTGCTATATGATCTTAATTACGGACCGAATCCGAATCGTTGAAATAGAAAGCCATGTTTTGGTTGCTTTTCAAAGAGCGAAACGGCCCCCTTAAGCGTAAAATTTCTATTTTAAATATAAAGTACAGACTTTTTAAAAATTATACTTTTTATAAACTGAAAATATTACTCAGTTGAATAGTTAAAATAAAAATAATTAGTTATAATCATTATTTTGGAACTATATTACAATACTGTACATTAGTTTTCAGTAGTTACTCTAAACCCAAAGCAGGCCCTTACCACCCATACAAGAGAACACTTACATAAAAATATAAAATTAAAAAAATATTTCATCAGAATGTTATTCGCCAGAAATTATAACTGATTTGTATATATACATTTTGATTTTGCACTCGAAATAAATTAACGCCTTAGTAAATATGAAATATGGGAGTCCCACCCGAATTTCAAGATTTTTTTAACTAGTCAATATTAACCACACAAACATGAATCCAGAGGATTTGTCCGGTGAAAACCCGATTTTTCAAAAAATAAATAAAAATATAAATAAACAAATAAAAACAATTTTTACATTAAAAACGACGAATATAACATTAATATTAAGTAGTTTTCCTTCTGAACACGAATATGTAATCCATTTCTTCAAAAAAAAAAAAAAAAAAATTATATTGGCCTATTTAATAAAACAGGTTATGTTATGTTAAGTTAGGTTAGGTCAAGTTCGGTTAGGTCAAGTTAGTTTGGGTTAAGTTAGATTGTGTTAGGTTGTGTTAAGTTAGGTTAGGTTAGCAATATGTATTCATGGTCAACATATAGTACTAGTAATTTAACTGACCTGCCTGTTAAATAGGCCTATCTGTTATTATTCGTTATAGGTAAGAAATTTAATAATATATTCGTGTCCAGTAATAAAAAACTACACTGTATTAATATATATATATATATATATATATATATATATATATATATATATATATATATATATATATATATATATATATATATTTTAATGTAAAACTGGTTTTTATTGTTTTTATGATTATTTTTTATTTATTTATTTTTTTTTTTTTTAATTTTGTTACCGATGTTTTTGGATTTGTGTTCGTGGGGATGGCATTGACTAGATAAAAAAAATCATAAAAATAGTGTGAGACCCCTATAATCCATAGTTACTAACGCCTCTTTTTAATAGTATTTATAACTGATCACTGATGCAGGTTTGTGGCCGGAGACTTAAATGCTGGGGCAGCAAGGACGTCGTGGAGCTCACTACCTGACCACTCTGGCTGGCTTCCTCACCTCCTACTTCATCCACTTTAGGCTTTACTATTTCCTTCTTCAGCTTCATCCTCCTGTTTTGGAACCAGATCTTGATTTGGCGTTCTGTCAGGCACAGCTCGTGGGCGATCTCAATCCGCCTCTTCCTGGTCAAGTACTTGTTGTAGTGAAATTCTTTTTCCAACTCCAAAGTCTGGAACCTACTATATGTTTGGCGTGTCCTTTTGCTTCCTGGAGTTATACCACCATCTGAGAAAAAACAGTAAAAATAATAAGCAAATATCAATATAATAGGGTTTCTTATTTAGTCATTTATGTAATTGTCTTCGTTTCCAACTCAGATCACATCTTCATGTCCGGTGAAGTACTGTTAGAAAATAAAATATATTTTAGAAATTATAATTATAGATTATAAATGTTTTTAAAAGAGTTGTTCCTTAAAGACGTATTAATCTCTCTTGGAAAATGATATCTTGCAGCTTAATACGTTTGGCGTTAGGTAATTTGGTATGTAAGTAAAATATATTTCAATTAAAAAAATTTAAAAAAACAACACATTGATGTGTATTTGAAACTTAAGACTTAAAGTAGTTGTTACATTGGATGTTTAAGGAAATGCATGACAAGAAAGAAATCTGTTGTTGTTATATTAAAGTATTGGGGATTTTGAATAATAACCTTCAGTCGACTACCAATATATGTTCAGTATTAAATCTTAAGAACCATACGGATATAGACCCAGATGGCCTAATTAAGGAATAAATTTAATTACAAATTAAATACAGCCAAATATTTAAGACTACTGTAGGCCTATCCAAGCTCCACAAGCTCGAACTCATCGTGGAGCTTCCATATGATGCCTTGGCCTGGAAGTTAATAATAAGAATTGAACCTCTATTCTCAAGATATTGATAAAATATCAAACAAAGAACATTCAACCAAATGAAGTCAATGAATAATCAACGACAAATCAAGCCAATTATACGTAATAGTAAACAAGAAATAAATTATTATTTTGGTGAGAATTGATGAAGTAGAGGAAATGTATAAACATCTATAATTGTAAGAATTCAAGTAAAAAGACGAAGGAATAAACGGTACATTTTAAGTAGTACGCGTTAACTGATATATATATAAGAAAAGTTTATAATAAATGGATAAGAACGAAAAATTCACTTATTGAAATGTGAATAACCGATGACGTCGAAATTAATAAGAAACAGATATATTTGAGTGTTAAGATGATAAAAATTAATACATGGGAAAAAGGTGCAAGTAATACATTTAATAGTAGTACTAAGAACTTCCTATGGTATTTACAGCGAAAATAAGAATACAAGCAGGAAAAGGTAGAATAAATATATATGAAATTGGACCTCGGGCATCACAAGAGTTCCGCAAAGAAACAGAGATCGTCACCAGTTTTCCATGCGGATGGCAGGGACAGCGCCTTGTCAGCCCCCTTTATACCACCAAATCCTACAAGTAGTCGAAACTATTACTACTGTTGTACAAAGATGTTCACTAATTAAAATATATTTATAACTGCCATTCAGGTGTTCGCTATAAAGAAAACATTATATACATCAATTTGAAAAAAAATGTTTTTTTTTTTTTTTGAAGAATCTTATATAAATTGAGATACATTTCTTAAAAAGCATTGACTTTTGAAAATGAAGAAAAAAGGGGAAATGGAATGTAGAATAAAACTGAATATTTTGATTGGAAACAACCGTGGCATGGACAGGAGTTTATAAATGTGAAAATGAAATTTGCCACCAATGTAAAAAATAAAATAAAAAGTAGTACGTAAGAAAGAAAAAAACAAGAAGATAATGGCTTTCAGGTCGAAAACCCCCTCACGCAGCAGTTAAAATGTTGGTTTGTATATCAAACGAAAGTAATGAAGATTGTCATTACACAACAAATCTTTAGTGAATTAAAAAACACACTCTTTATAATGGAATAACACTTTTCATCTCTCTTCCACTTTCTTTGAAAGTAGAAAATAACCACGTAAAATTCAGGAAACAAATAAAGAACCTGCTGCTTGACATTTGTTGCTACAGCGTCCAGGAATTCCAAGCTGGCCACCCCTGCCAGTTATGTAAATACTTATTGGGAATTTTTGTATTAGTTTAGAAATTAAACCAGCGTAAGTTAATTTGGGAAAGTTTTCAATCTTGAATTTATTCGTTTAAATTCAATCATTGTCAGTAAGAGAATTTCGTTAATAATTTTTGGGGGATTGGCAATAGATCACGTAATTGGTATTAAGTCCATTAGCAATGGAAGTATAATTATTGTCTTTATGTCCTCAGAGTCCACGTGGATCCACTCGCCCGGCAAGAGTTCGAGCTCGAGCTAGTGGAGCTTGGATACAGGAGTTTTAAAAAGTTTTATATGATTTTAAATTTAAAGAACTGTTGAACGTATCACGTTGGGTCGTTAAAATATGTTTCATGAAACATTTACGTAAGTACTGCAAATTTTGAAGATGTATATAAGTTTGCGGTTGACAAAGGGAAGAGAGACATTTTTGTCCGATTATATTTGAATGCGTTTTATATTTTTAATAATATTTTATGCAATACAATATTCATTTGTAAACTTACAATGTTTTATTATTTGTCACGCTTCTCAGGGCTTAGGCTCCTTCGAATAGCCCAGTTATTGTGTAAACTTTGAGGGGGAAGTTTGGAAGTTTTTTTTTTTTATTTTAGATTAGTTTTGAGTTTACCCTATCGATATCATCATTATATTCTATGAATTAGCTAATGAATGTACAAAACGTAAATTTAGCTAAATAAAGTTTGAATTTCAATATATTTCAATTATATGTTGAGTATACACCACCTCGTTATCTTAGCCAATAGAACCCTAAACTGTCTTCTGATTGTACAACGTCACCAATGAATTAACAAATCCTATATTTCCATCACCCAAATAGATTCTGAGCCAACGACCGAAGGAAGACAGATGTGTACGGTTGATGAGACCTGGATTCTGACCGAGATGGACCACCATTAGGCCACTGTGCAGTCCACTCGGAAGGCGTGGGCGATTGATTGATGAAGTGTCCGATTAGGCGTTATTGTCATCCAAGAACGAACGGCAAAGAATAAATAAACTCCGCAGGATGTGCAACTGGATTGATTCAACGGAACTCAAGGTATGAGATATAAAGCGGGTTTTATATACCGCTCTTCAAGGCCCCTTAAATCACCTTCGACCTTAGTCATCCTCTACAAATCACTTGCACGTCCGATACTAGAGTACTGTTCCATCATTTGGTCTCCTTACCAAGTAGGCCATATGGACATCCTAAACAGAATCCAAACACGTTTCCTCAGACTGTTAGGCCTCAAACTTGGTTTCCCGTTCCTACAAGTACCAGTAACAGCTCTAGAATTGCAGTTTGACATACAGCCGCTGCCGGTGAGACGTCGGGTCTGTGATACCATCTTCCTTTACAAACTGGTGAATGGGATCATCGATTGTGCTGAACTTTTGACCAATATTGACCTAACAATTCCCAGGGGTACCAGATCCAGGACAGTCTTCACAAGGAGATACCAGCCGACCAACTACACTCTTAACCACGGAATCTCGAGACTTCTGAGAACCAGCGAAGACGTCTACTCTCGGCTAGATTTCTTTGGACCATCGCCAGGATCATTCAAGCGAGACGTCCAGAGGCTACTCTTCTGAGGCTCCTTGCATAAATGAACATTGAGAATACTCTGTGCTTAAGTAAAAAAGAAAAAAATGTAAGTGCTGATGGATGATTCTTTTAAAGATCGATGTCTATATCCATCCTATAGTAGTAGCAACCTAACTACTAAAGTTGATCACAAACTGGTAAATCCAATGACTGACTTACCGCCTAATGCGCTCTCTGTGTGTAAGTTCTTAGAAAGCGATAATATAAGGCCAGCGATATCGGATTCCTAGCGGATAAGGAATACCACAGTGGACGTAAAAATTATTGAGGAACAGTTTTTAGAGCAAAAGAATATTTATCAAGTGGTAGTGTCATCAATCAAGTGTCACACATCAATCATGTAGTTTTTAGACATTGTCATACTTCAAAAGGTCGGTGTTGGTTCTCTTTTATTATCCGTTATCCGTTAGTCATAACGGATATTACCCATGGTAAAATAACGTAGAAAATACAGAAATAACGGTTTACTATACCAGCACTTATTGTAAAAACCTGTAAAATTAATAATTTAAATTACGTTTATCTTTAGAGCAATCCTGAGCAACGACATACGGTCCATATATTTCGAGACCACAGTGAAAAAGAAACAGAGGTCGCTTTTTTATGGC
Source organism: Stictocephala bisonia (assembly GCA_035578905.1). NCBI lineage: Eukaryota > Metazoa > Arthropoda > Insecta > Hemiptera > Membracidae > Stictocephala > Stictocephala bisonia. The sequence goes on from JAQJVL010000001.1 coordinate 9,558,673, forward strand.
CACAGTGAACGCCTAAGTGGCTTATCTATAGAGAGATCACGAAAACAGTACATCTGTAGTAGTAATTACAACTTTTATCCTTGAGGATCCTACGACGATCCTTGTCAGTAATGGAGGTACTGACATGGTGTTGGTCGGGCCATCCGCATGGCAAACTGGAGAAATAACTACTCGACACACTAACTTGACATACTAACTTGACATACATTAAGTGCTTTATTGGATGCGAGCTCTGTTCATTTTTTCTCTGAGGTGAGCGTATACCTCTGTAGAGAATCTAATTTGAACGATTCATAATTTAAATTAAATAATAAAATCCTAAACGTTTTTTATTAGGGTACATATTAAGTATTTTTGTCGTTGAGGGGCAAAAGTTAATATCCCTCAGTAGCACAAAAATAATAATAATAAATAGATTTCTTATTAAAACCCACATTTTTTAATAAAAATTATCAAAAATTAAATCATTAAACAGGAAAATCAAGAACTCTATGAAAAAATTACATAAGATTTTGAAAGTAAACAATTACTTAACAATGAGCAGGTGAGAGGCCGAGATAAGTATCAATCACAGTCATTGTAATTGAGATTGGATTTGATGCTTTATACATAAATAGTCAATATGGAGATTCTACTGAAAAGGAAGAAAATTAAATGAAACTGACATATTAGAAAATTATAAAACTAACATATTTATGACATTTCACATAAAGAAAATACACACATAAGGTTATAAACTAAAGGTTAAGTTCATTTTGTGGTGGTAATACAGTATTTATGTGCCCTCCTTACTTTTAGTAGGACCTTAAACTCACACATAATTGGGTTGGAAGGACTTTTGGCAGGACCTTCAACTCATAGATAATTTGGATTTTTAAGACTTTTATCAGACCCTTGAACTCATAGATAATTGGGATTGTCAAAGACTTTTGTATGAAAACTTATTCTAAAGCAGAACAATCAGAATTACATTTTCATCTGAAGTGTTACACTTTTAATTTAATAAAATTTCAATTAACTGTTGTGATTATCAAGAAATTGAGACTGTGGCTGTCGTGCGAAAACCATATTGCCAACGAAACAATATGATCTTCATTACGAACTTTTTCTAGTGCACCGTCACTCAAAGCACTATATTTCTCCTTAATAAATTCTAAAACAAAATATGTATTAGTTCGTTATGATGGTGCATATACAACTTTTAAAGATAACAAAGGAGCTGGCAAAAGTATCTTATACGAATTCTTTTTCAAAAAATATCCGGAGAGCTATATTTTACCACTCCATCAAATATTCATTTCCAAGGTTTCAAGAGTAGTTTTTATTAGAAGTTGTCACAGAGGGAACAATGAACATTTTCATACCAGATATATAACTCGTGGAAATATTAAAATTCCTAATGCAATATGTTTATTTATCGTTTTCCAATGTACAGCACTAAAGTGTTACAATAAATTGCCTGTAAACATAAGAGGGATTCAAACTCTCGAATCTTTCTTTAAAACAGTTGATTAAATGGCCCTCGAGTCTTAATAACTTCTTAATTAATTGTTCAACCTTTCTTGTTAAGCTGAATTTGGGTTCTTTCCTTTTGTCTTGTTTACCAATTTTTGATGAAGCCTTAGTTTTTAAATTATTAATATTGTAACATTATAACTCTACTCCCGTTTTACCTATTTATTCTAAAGATTACACACAGGCTTATGCCCATGTAGGTTATTCCATGTCAAGAAGTACATAAAAATGTAATATATTTTATATTTTGTTCTATCAACAATTATGTACCATCAGTATGCTTGTTTTATTTGCCATGGTGCAGTTGCATAGTTTTCTGAAGATTCATTGTATTGTTCTTTTCTGGAATAATCCTTTGAGTTGAGTTGAGTTGAGTGGAGTTGAGTTTACCGATCACCCAACTTGAAATTGTGGTCAATTAATTTCCAAGTTTTTAATTATTTTGTAAAAAACTTTACACCAATTTAATTTATTCATTGATTTATTCAAAATAATACACTAATTTGTCACTTCATCTGATGAAAGTAAAATATTTGTGAGAGAAAAAACTCTGGAACTAGTGGAAAATTTACACAAACAAGATTGGTTGAATGGAATTTGTATGGATACAAACATACACATACAAAAATTTACGAAAAAAGGAAAGTATGAATAAACTAGAAGTCAGACCATAGTGAAAACGTGATCTGTTGACAATCAAGTTAAAACTTGATCTGTTGACAATCAAGTGAAAACGTGATCTGTTGACAATCAAGTGAAAACTTGATTGTTTTCTGAAAAAAATGTTTCAGACTAAATTAACGAGAGTGAAAGATCGATAGTAACTAGGAAAGAATTTTTACTGTCATGCATATTATGAAAAGTAGCCTACATGGCTACATTATTGAAGTTAAAATCTGATGTACCTTCGTGCCTGCACAGTGAAAGCCTTTAATTTGACTACGCCATTGAAGTTTAAATGCTCTGTACATGACTGCATGATTTCATAATAGAAAATAAACATGTAATTAAGGCCTTGGTTGAAAAATTGAAGTTAATTTAACGATATTTTCGTCAAAATCCGATCAATATTATAATACCTAATAAGGTTAATCCGAGACGTTAAGTCCCATTCTCAAGCACTTACGTTTTAACAATTTTAGCTAAATTTTGCCCTAATCAGTTACTGATAACGACCTATTATGATTTAATTACCCTCATATCTACTAAGGTGTAACTTTATGGGGATATTCAGGTCAAACCTGAACAGAATTTTTACGATACAAAATGGCATTCAGGATCATTGCTAAATTACAGTAAAGAGAATCGTGTATCCCAACATTTAAACAATCAAATCAGTACATAATTGTATGTTCAAGGCCGTTCTCACAAGGGGCGGTGACAACCTCCGGACTGGGCAACACAGGATAGTTGTGTGTGATCACTTCTTGCCCTCTTAGGTGGGTTTTCGTATAGCCAACAGCTTACCAGAATTTACTAAAAGTGCCACAACATCCAAGGCGTTTTGAAGAACCATATCAAAAAGATTCCATCCAAACTTTCATTTTAAACGAGTTCATGGTACATAATTGGGATGCTTCTGGTCAGGAAATCTGACACCGAGGAGTTTCAGAGGTAGAATCAGGGAATGAATGGGAAATTGGGTGCAAGATATATTTTGTTTGTTTGAAAAGCTTATTTTTAAGGAATTGATGACAAATTTCTAGCTTCACTAATTAACTGAAATACAACTTTTATAATTATTTTAAAATGCAATAAAAAGACTATTATTATTATTTGCGTGTTGAGCTTGTTTGTTCAAGCAAAGCATATATGAATTACACTTTCTTTAAGTTCGTCTTGTTTGCCCACCATTTCTTCGTCTTATCACTAAATTCCACCTTTCTTTCCTCTGTACATTTGGGCATTTAGTCTCTTTTCTTTTTGTTCGTCTCTAGTTCTGGCTTCCACTTTGTAATCTTGTCCCTGTCTCCTTAGATTCGTGCTTTCGTCATTTCCTGTTTAACTTGTATTAACATGGCGCTCATGTTTTCCTCTCTTGTATACAGGTGAGTTTATGTTTCGTAAGTCTGAGCTCTGGTAGTCTGCTAATGTGTCCATAGAATTCTAGCATTCGTGTTCTTATGTCTTCTGCTGTGTATGAAAGGTTTCCTGTCGCTTTCCTTGATTGAAGTCCATACACTTTCTCCGTGTGTTTTAGTCCTAGAATGTTTCTCATTATTTTCCGTTCTTCTTTGAGTACGTAGGTCTTCGAAGCCCCCCTTGAAGTGCATTGTTAGTGTTTCGTTTGCTTACAGTACTTCATGTTTGATAACTGTGTTGTAGTGTCTGACTTTCTGTTTATTGTTTGAACTATTATAATTATTATTGTAGAAGATGTAAAAACTTGTTTACCTCATAAAACTAGATTCATGCAGAGCACTGATAGAATTGGTGATAATAGTCAACTAAACAGGGTACTTTTCAACGAACAATCCTCTTTCATAGTTGAGAGGGAATATTCGGATGTGCTATTGATCGTCCAACCATCACTAATAAAGTGGTTCCGCCACTAACAAGTGCCAAGTCACCCGTGACGTCAAACACGATAACAGCTGGAGTAACGTTAGTCTTGACGGTGTCAGGGTATTGTCAAACCGAATAAGTGAGTTGTGATCTACAAAATTTGATGGTACATGTTCCACAAAGGGATGAAGTAGGATTCCAAAAAGTGGAAATGGTGAAATTAAACAATGACCATCCTCGTTTTGGCTTTTGAGTCAGGCGGTGAGTGCAGGTGTAACTTCTAGAATAAACCTTCAGAGTAAGCGCATTCACAGAGGTCGCTTTCCTGTGGCCGCAGCGAACGCTTCAGAGGCAGTTGTCAGAAATGTAAATCTTAATAAATTTATAGTAAACATTTCCACGATTATCCTTTAGGATTTGGAGTGGAATAAGGGTGGGTGGGGGGGGTGGACAACGATTATGGCCCTGCTATCTACGCATATAACTGCAGAACTATATTCAATACAACTTGTTTATACAACTCGACACGCATTCAGCGCACTATTGGATGCGACCTCTGTTTCTTTCTTCTCTGTGTCACATTACAATGAAGGTGGCAAACCTCTTTATTATATTTGAAGTTCCTCCCATATTCCCCCTAATCCTCAAGGATAAATGTAGTATTTGTCCCCTTTTATAATATGACCCCGATTTTTCAATTTATTTTCTATAGCCACCAAGATCGAGAAACGTTGTCTCCTAACCTAACTCAAGCTGATCACGGATGCTACCCAAGCTGATCACGGTTACTACCTACACGTATGATAAACAACCATATTCGCTGCCTGTATTGATACCGATTAGTGTCATGTTCTGTAATACCGAATGAAAATTAGCACTTGGTGGTTATAGAAAATAAATTGAAAATGCGTGGACATATTAGAAAAGACCCCGTAGTATTTATTACTACAGATATGTCAATATGTACATTAGCTGTAATATATGAATAACTGCTACTAAGGCGTTCGCTGCCGCCATAAGAAAGTAACCTCTGTTTATTTTTCTATGTGACTAAACACTCTGGATGTCGATGTCTTTGTTGACTCACTTACTTACTCCATAACCTTTATCATCAATACTAAAGGTAATGCTTTGGTAATTGCTCAAATCAGTAATTAATCGTTCGTACTGATCTCATTTTATTCACTCATCAGTATTATCAAAGGGTAGGCCTATTACTTCATATCTCTCAAACCGGATGTTCAAGATCGGTTTCATGGATCGTTATCCGACTCAGCCCAGATATAATAGTAAACGAGACGATAGCGCTTATCTATCTTATCTCAAGTTCAGATCAGATCGAACCATTACACTATCGCCGACATCAGACTTCATCTTATGGACCTCCTCCCTAGAATTGATTCTACCACAATCCAGGATTATTTCGGTTTAAAAATTTATACTAAAAAAGAAGTACAGTATTTCTTTGAATTTTCTTTAATTTTTTTATTTAATTAAACTAAGAATTTATACTCGTATACAATAAATACTTTTTTTCTGTACTTGAATATTTAACCTCTATCCAAAGTGTCACCAATATATTTATTGTTCATCTAAACATAAATAGCTTTTAGAAATGAATAACATTTTGTTATATCAAAACGCTATTGCTATTCATTATCCATTTATAATGTGGACACTATTATACTTAAATTGCTTTTTACGTTTATAGGAAGTTTAGTGTTTTTTTTTGGATGACAAAGCAATTTATATTTGACTTCAAAGTGACAAAGTATATTGTTATTCTTCGAGATCTATCCTAAAACAATTTATTGATGGATGAAATTTTAGATCTGACTTACGAGTAGACTGGAGAAATGTCAATAAAGTATTACATTTCAAGTACGAATTAATAATAAGTTCCAGTTAAAAAAAATATATATATCAATTATAATTTATTCTTTAACTTTTATCATCCTTAAACGCAGAAGTCTGTCTGGTATAGAACGAGAGTCCGAATCCCCATTTACTCCATTCGTGGACATATATATGTTTACGGATTGCTGACCTAGCTCAAATGTAACGTAATATTTTTATAGCTCTTCCAGAGCCATACATGACTCTCCCAATCACTCTAAACAAGTTTAAAATCTGATGTTAGCAACAACCCAATCTATAAATCAGATACAACTGTCCCCGTTATATAGACACACCATAACGATTTTATAGACACGTGTCCTAGAGCAGGTCATGAGTGGGTCGACACAACTTAGTAGAGGTCACAAATGCGTGGAAAATCCTAGTAGGGGTCATGAATATATAGACACAACTTAGGAAACCTGAATGGACGGAGAACACCTACTGGAGGTTATGAATGGGTGGACACACCCTAGTAGAGGCCACAGTGGGTGAACACATCCTAGTAGAGTTCACAATGGGTGGACACACCCTAGTAGAGGCCACAATGGGTGGATACACTCTAGTAGAGATTACAGTGGGTTTACATATCCTAGTAGAGGTAACAATGGGTGGACACACCCTAGTAGAGGCCACAGTGGGTGAACACATCCTAGTAGAGTTCACAATGGGTGGATACACTCTAGTAGAGATTACAGTGGGTTTACATATCCTAGTAGAAGTCACAATGGGTGGACACACCCTAGTAGAGGCCACAGTGGGTGGACACATCCTAGTAGAGTTCAAATGGGTGGACACACCCTAGTAGAGGCCACAATGGGTGGATACGCTCTAGTAGAGATTACAGTGGGTTTACATATCCTAGTAGAGGTCACAATGGATGGACACATCCTAGTAGAGGTCACAATGGGTGGACACACCCTAGTAGAGGCCACAGTGGGTGGACACACCCTAGTAGGAGTCATGTATGGATAGGTACACCCATCATGAATGGTATACACAACCTAGTGATGGTCATAAATGTATAGACACACCCTAAGGGGAGTCGTGAATGTACACTCCCTAGTGAGGGTCATCAATTAGTGGAGGTAATGAGTTTTGGACACAACCTTGTGATAGTAAAAAATGTATAGACTCTAGTGATGGTCATAAATGGATAGAAACACTCTAGGATAAGTCATGGTCGGGATACAACCTATTGATGGTCATAAACGGATAGGCACAACCTAGGCGAAGTCATGAATGAGTGGACACAACTTAGGAGGTTCATGAATGGAGACACCCTAGTGGAGATCGACACATCTTAATAGAGGTCATGAATGAGTGGACACAACTTAGTCATGGTCATAAATGGATGGACACGTGCTATTGGAGATCCTGTATGGGTAGCCTCATCCATTAGACCGTGTTTTTGATTGAAGATTACGCTGATATATCTTCATTGGAGAAAGGAGTTTAGAATTGTTCTTAGTGTTGAGGCTTAGTTGGCTTGGTCTCCACGCCCGACAGTCTAATACTTCTACATTCTATGTTAGAATCAATTCACTAAGAAATATGTTTATTCATAAAATTTACATATAAAAAATGAATCCTTAAGGATAAATGAATAAATCGGCCCACAAATTAATATTACGGATCTGTCAGTAGTGCTGGAGATCAGTGTACCAAATTTCATTGGATAGTTATTAAGAAGATATGGTGTATTCAAGAGTGTGATAAGAAAAGATAAAATAAAAAACAAAAACTTGAAATTTGTGGAACTAGAAAAACTAAGATTGATTTTTTATTATTTCAATTAAAATATACTCATTAATTTATATTTCAATACTTAACTTTAAGCTCATAGAAAAAGAAACAGAAGTTGCATTCAACAGTATGTCGAGTAGTTATTTCTCCAGTTGTCAGTCCCTCCCTTATTCACCCCAAATCCTCAAGGATAAACGTAGTGATTATTACTACAGTTTAATAAAGATGTACATTAATTGAAATCTATTTATAACTGCCATTTAGGCGTTCGCTGCGGCCATACGAAAGGCAGATAAATACAACCTCTGTTTATTTATTTTCTGTGCTTAAATCCAAAAATAACAACAAAGAAAATACTAGAATATAGAGATTCTAATTCATAGTCTAATAACAATTATGAAATCGTCAAAAATCAAACTTTTAAAATTTTACAAATTAAGTGTATCCACATCAGGTGGGGCAAGACTATGCCCACACCGTAAACGACGACACCGACACTCCTGCATCAATAATTTTCGGGGCAATTCCTGTAGACGAGTTATAGAATGAATTGGTGTTTTAGGAACAAGAGTTTCGTTGACTCTTTGATACTTGATTATATTCCTTGTCATATTTTTGTTGCTCCGAACAGTTGAAGATGTTAGCAGCGAATAGCAATAATGAATAGCTTGACGATTGCAATGCATATTTTTACTATGTTCTACGCAATAAACCATTTATTATTATTATTATTATGTTCATCTTAATAAATTTGATTTATATTAGGAGAGGTTTTAAACTTTTAGGAGGGATTACAACTATCCAACATCACAGACAAGAAACAAATAGAGGTCGCATCCAGTTGTGCACTGAAGATGTGTTGAGTAGTGTTTCGAGTAGTTATTTCTCGAGGTGGCCATGCGGATGACAGGGCCTGCACTTTATCAGTCCCTCCATTTATTCTTTCTAAATCCTAAAGGATAAATATAGTAATTATCACTCTAAATATATAAATATGTTCATTAGTTAAAAAGTTAAATATAAGGAAGGACAATTTTCCCCTGATTTCGCTTCAATAAAGAAAATGTTATATTCTATTCTATTTGTTTAATCCATTTACAACTGCCACTAAGGTGTTCGCCATGGCCATACGAAGGCGACCACTGCTTCTTTCTTTTCTGTGCTAACATTAAGAACTGAAATTAAAGTAAGCAAATTAATGGTACGTCGGGGAGGGTCGGTCCTGTAATGATCCACAGATAGCACTCCGCTAAGCTACTAGAAACTTTCCTTAAGCCTATTCATCTTTGTCTAATATATTGAGCAATATTATACAAGTAAGTCCGTTTTACTTGCGGGCAGAATTAAAATCATGTCTCTTGCCCACAATCCTTTTACCTGGTATCCAGAGAATGGTAAAAACACGAGGGTCCAACCTGACAGGCTGGTTGTCCGTATAACTCCTAGCCATGAATGGATTATTCAAAGTCATATGCACATCTTAATTCAAATTTAATTATTTTTTTAAATAAAGATAAGAGTAATCAATTGTTATTCATTTGACACGAACTCGAATTAAATTTTGCGTGGTTTGATGTACTCATTTTTGCGGAGGTAATATTACAATATTATGATAATTTACTATATAAGTTATTGAAATACAGGAAATTGGTGAAAAGGCTCATGACCAAAGACACACATTTCAAAGTTTTAAACTGTAAATACTAATTTAAAAAAAAAAATTACCTTCAATAAGATTATCTAATGAAGTGTTGTCACCCGTTGTCGTAAACATTTCATCTCTAAAGTGATCAAGAAAATATGTATAAATCATAAATAAATTAAATTTACTCTATGCTATTTAATTTAGAGTAAGAATCAAAAGACGATAAATAATAATACAAAAATATGTAAAAAGGCAATACCTTTGTGGAAGGATGTCTTCATCCAGGGAAAGATCCTACTGTCGTCAACAGGCAGGGAATTCTTGGGCGGCGCCACAGGTGTCTTGAGGGGAGTCCCATTGTTGTTGGATTCCACGGAGTAGTTGCGCAGGTGTTGCTGCGCGAAGGGAGGTCGCATGTGAACGTCGGCGAATTTAGAAGGAGCCGGCTCATCCTGCCCGAAATGTAGCATGTTGGGTGATCCTTCGGCTAGTTTGGGGTAATCCAGGTACTCTTCTTGGAGGGGAGAAGTATTCCTTGGACTGAGCTGGTTCTTCTCCTCGACGAATTTCTCAAAGTGAGGATGTTGGAAAGGAGGTAACCTCGTTTTCTCCATTCCTAGTTTCATTTGTTCGAAGAAGGCGTGCTCGTTTGAGGGAGGAATAACGTTGTTTTCGAAACTGTGAGGATGGTTCAGATGAAAATCATTGTAGAACCTAGATGGGCTGTTATTGAATATGTGCTCCACAGATTTGCTGCAGTGGGAATGCCTCTGCTCGTCACAACTTATCGAATCTTCATTCTCTAGCTTAATATTCATCTTGTCATAGTCCAGCATCCTTTTGCAAACGAAATCTTCTTCTTTTTCTAGGTCCTCTCTGTGGTCGAACATCCCATTGGATGGCTGATAAAAGTTTTGATATTGGTGATACAAATGATTGTAGTGATCATTCCAGTACGGGCTAGGAAACTGCTCTGCAGATTCTGTACCCCTATCGGGACGATTGTTATAGTAAGTTGACGACGCACTCATGATAGAACAAACGAACTTACGTACGGTACGTATACATCTAATTGATTTCGGGTTTACAAGAACGAACTCGGTTCACGAGACGCGATCCAAGCGGCGACTGAACAAGCGGGCATATGCACAGATAACAATCGCTCTTAGACGCTGATAAGACAACAATAACTCATACGTTATCTCGCTGATAAGGCGAGAGTGTCCACCGGCCTCCAGATTCACGGTGAAAATGATTTGTGCGTATCAGGAAAATGTCGAAATCCCCTCCACCATCGAAAAGTATGTCATCGCACCCCGAGCCTGCCCTGTGGGGTGGGGGTAGGGTCCCATTGAACGTTTTGACAAACACTGCAACTACGGGCTGGCCGTTCATTGTGTCGCCGTTTTTGGTGGTTTATGAGAGTGGGAGGGATCCCCTGCCCTCGCACGCTACACTCGCATCTGCCCTCCCCTTGCCCTAGCCAGGCTCTCCCCTATTTAAACTTTCGCGACATCAATACCCCGTACCCTTTATGTTGAAATCTTCCGAGACGAAATTTGTTTGTGTTGAGGTTTCCTTTCCGATTGTTGGATCTCTCAATGTCCATTGCACACGAGTATTAATGGGGTTGAAATTGCGAATGAATGGGGTTGACATTGCGGATGAATAATAACACGTTGGTGCTAGCAACGACTATATAATACACTCTCATCAAATACACTAGTTTTATTTGTCTGGCACCTTTGATTTTACCTCTAAGAATAAACCCTAAATTGCTCAATCAATAAAATGCTCGCTCTTAGATTTACTAAAAAGAATGTTACATTCAATTTCTGTTTCTTTCTTTGTATTCAAACAATTCTGGCCATTTTGAGACAGTTCTAAGATGACTTATATACAAGGATACATATCAAATGTGGGATAAGATCTAGTAGGAAAGTACCTCAAAGACCTTTTTAAGGTTCATTGACCCTCATATTTTGGTGCCTTTAAGTCTTCCAATGATAGCTTGGAAGTATTTTTAGGTCTTCTTCCAAGGAGGAAACAGATTTATAAGAAAGAATATTATTGTGAACGGCAGAGCAGCATTGATGAGGTGTGCCGGGGATTTTCTACTCGGCTCTATGTGGGAGATGTGGAAGCCGCCTTGAAGCTTTTTGGAAAGACCTCTATGGGAAACATTGACTACAGATCACTACGTTTTATGCGGGATGTTATGGTTATCGATAACCTTGGGATGGAAAAGTGTATAAAATTAAACCGTTGTTATATAGAGAGATCTGTGGTGTAAGCCTACTAGTAGAGGCTACTTTGTCTACAATGCTGAACCATGCAGGTACTTTGCAAATGACACAATTTACACAATGACATATGAGATCCCTTATGTTAATACTATTTTGTCGGAAATATAGGCTGAACGACTAAGCGTTCAGCAATAAATAAATAAACAAACAAATAATAAAATAAGCAAAAACAGATTTTTAAAGATTTTTATATAATATAGACAGGAGCAAATTGACTAAACCACAGAGAAAAAAGAAAGAGTGGCTGTAATTCACACACACACACACACACACACACACACACACACACACACACACACACACACACACACACACACACACACACACACACACACACACACACACACACACACACACACACACACACACACACACACACACACACACACACACACACACACACACACACACACACACACACACACACACACACACACACACACACACACGCACGCACGCACGCACGCACGCACGCACGCACGCACGCACGCACGCACGCACGCACGCACGCACGCACGCACGCACGCACGCACACGCACACGCACACGCGCACGCGCACGCGCACGCGCACGCGCACGCACACGCGCACGCACACGCACACGCACACGCACACGCACACGCACACGCACACGCGCACGCACACGCACACGCACACGCGCACACGCACACGCACACACACACACACACACACACACACACCTGTGGTAATAATTTCTACGTTTATCCTGGACGATAAGGGGAGCATTAAGGTTGGTGATTCAAGGTGTTGCTGGCTCTCCCATCGCCTAGAGACCGCCCTTCAATACAAACTATATATTTTATCAGTACCACTATCATGCGAATAAATATTTTATATTAAAATACGTAGACATTAAAAATAAAGCGAACAAAGCAGTAGATTTGATATGAATTAGTGGAGGAAACACTAATTGTTAAATATTCCTAAAAGATAAAAATGTAATTTTTGTTGCATAGACAGATGAAAGAAATGCAAAAGTAGATCCCTGTCAATCCACTCTACAGGCATTGATAGAAAATAGTTTCCTAATCAGCATATTACGTGTTGGCATAGCTAAAATCCAAGGGAACGTCAACTCGGAGGAAAAATAAACAGAGGTCGTTTCCTTATGGCCGCAGCGAGTACAGATTACAACTAATGAATATCTGTATATATTTACAGACGAATATATTCCTTGAGGGGGAAATAAGGGAAGTACTGACATGGTGCTGGTCCTGACACCACGTGGCATATTGGAGGAGTAACTACTCGACACACATTCAGCGCAGGATTGGATGCGATCTCTGTTTCATTCTCTGTGGTGCCACACAACATAAATTCATAACAAAATATTGCTCTTTAGATTCTGTTGTGATGAATCGATAGTCTTATAGTATTGTTGAGTGATACAAAGAGGAAGAAACTTACTCGGAAAAATTCCACAATACACCTTGACCGTGGTTTGACTTGTTGGGATTGTCATGTAGACAGCGTTTGCTCTAAATTATCTTCAGGCATTCATGACTTGAGGAGGCTGGCCAAACGTTGCCCAAATCAGGTACTGATGACGGATATTATGGCATAATCCCCCTTCACCTTTCATACAGATTAACTCTGTGAGGATGTTATCCAAACACATGTTTTTAAAGGTCATTTATCTTCCAGAAAATGCAATCAGCATAATCACAAAGCTTCGATAGGAGGGCCGTGAAGGCCTACATTAAATTATATGAAACCGTTGATACTGCACTGCCTCTATATTCTGGAAAATTGTCTTCTTTCAAAGGAGAGCCACTGGCCGAGCGGTCTAAGGCATCTGGACTTTGTACAGGTTCCAGAACTGACCCACCCGTTCACCCATACAGGCTTAGTACAGATTTAAAAACAAAATAGACCTCAATCGGCTCGCGAGAAATATACAATGATAATTTCAGTTCCGAAAAGGAGCTGAACGGTTCCTTGCGGCGGGTGTGACACACACGTACTGTGTTATTGACCTACCCGCCCACCCATACACGTACACTGTACAGTGGTATTGACCCATCCTCCCAACCATACACGTACAGTGGTATTGACCCACCCACCCACCCATACACGTACAGTGGTATTGACCCACCTGCCCACCCATACACGTACTGTGGTATTGACCTACCCGCCCACCCATACACATACTGTGGTATTGACCTACCCGCCGACCCATACACGTACAGTGGTATTCTTGTACAGGAGAAGGTTCAAATCTTGGCTTTTACTTTTTCAGTACAGTTAACCTTGTACTGAACTGGCTCTCCCCCTTACTCTGTCTGAAAAGTTCCCAGCACAGATCAATAGTCATGGGGAATAGGTTGAGTAAGGTTAAAGAGGAGACCGGCCTCTCCTTTAAAAAAATTGCAATTTCATAAGACGAAATGACCTAAACTTCCTTGATGCAGTGACAACTACCGGACTGAAAGGAACGAGACGGTGGTTTGTGAACGTTTGTCTTCACAGGCAGGAGTTCAAATTGTCAACAGACTGCCAAATTCAATCAAAGTTTCCCTATGCTCAAGGCATTTAAAACTCGTCTGAAAACATTGTCGTTTGCAGTAGCATTCAACAGAAAAGAACAATTCATGACACACGGCTTGGGGCAGTAGAATCGGATGACTGGCCAAGGGCAAGAGAGGATGGATCCGAATGGGTGAGGGATGTGAATGTTTGAATTGTAAGTTTGTAAGGGTCTTAGATGTAGCTGTGAATGACGCATTTTATTATGGAATCACTAGGACTATGAAATAATATAAGAAGAGTATGTATAATGTCCAAATCACGCAAAAACTATTTAAGAATCTTTGCTGTAAGGATTAATCAGTTCAATCTTTACAGCAGTGAACAATGTTTAGTAATCAATAATAATACATTTATTTAGATTTTGACAATCACACCACATCAAATGTTCATTCAGACCTACAGCTCCATCATACATTCACTCGCCAATTTTCCCTCTTGCAACGTCGGGGTCAGTCTTCTAAATGAACGGTCTCAAAATCATAGGTCATAAACGCCTATGACGCTAAAAAGCGTTTTAAACCTTGTATTTTAGCATCTTTAACGTTGAGGCGTATCTTATCGAGTTTGTAGTTTGTTGAAGAAACGAATATACTGACTTGTGAGGGCTGGTTTTCGTAAATTACCGTTCTGTGAGTTACCTCGGTAGTTACTCTGAATCTTGTCTCGTGAGAATGTATGTTTCGGCCTCTTGTCTAGGCACTTTTATATAAGCAAAATAAAAGTGTATAAAATGTAGAGGCTCGGCAAAGTCAAAAGTTGATAATTTTTTACGAATTGTTCTTTGAATTTCAATTGTGAGACTATGCGAATCGCTCTAAACACTCTAAAAATGTGTTATATGCAGACCCTACACACAACACCAATCCGTAGGTAAGATGCTGGTAAATATGCCGTCAATATCTGACCTCAGAACATAATTTGCTTGGGACAACTTAGAGCATATATAATGTACCTGGTTATTTATTTATTTATTCATAAGACGCCAATCGTCAAGATATGGGCGAATATGGATTTAGAATGAGAGTGATGAGTGTAAATGAGTGAATGTAGTCATTGTTACAAACTAAGGCCGACTATTCCTTAGACAGTTTCATTAATTAATAGCCCAATGACAAATGAACCGCCGGTGGTTATCAGCTGATCCCTCTCAAAATTTATTATGACTCTGATTGGGATCGAACTGAGAACCTTTAGCAAATGAAGTTGGGATTGAACCAACTATGCTACCGACCAATTCCATGTCAACTCTTCATTCGACCCTTCAACCCATGATTGTTACCTATGTAGGGGATTGTTCATTTGTTTTAATGAATAGTTTTGTATGACGTTTTTATCCGAATTGATTACTTGCCCAGGTAAAAGGACATCAAACAACATCCCTCTCAAATGAGATCTCCATAATCTGAAATTCTTTGAGTTAGTTCATCGATTGACTCTTTGGGTCAAAGTTGAGGCACAAATGAATGAGTAGACAATCTCAGGGGGGTGTTGATATCCTAGCCATCACTGAAGGATCAACTGAAGCAGCTATGGGGTGGGTTATTAATTACCATTCTATCCTGAAAATTGGAAAAGGGGACAGAAATAGGTTTTGGCTGCAGACCCCAGGGAAGAGAGCGATGTCCTCCCCTCTTCCCCGATCTGCAGAAACCACCCCCTCCCCAACACTATCACCCCACAGTCCTGCATTCATACAACAGTAATGGATTTATTTCTATTTAATATTCTTTTGTCGGTTTCAACTGTTGTAGTCAGAAGATTAATAGTGTGACTTATTAGATGCTAAACATCTGTCCTTGTTAACATATGTTCCCTCAACTTTTTAAATATCTTAGTCTGCATTCTGGCTATATACCATGCTCACAAAATTTGTGAAAACTTTCGTAAAATTTTAAGATCATCCAAAAGGGGAACTAGCTTTCGTGAAATTAATTTCCAACTAATTACATTTGCTACATCATTTAGTCTGTCATTATTGGTGTTGAATCATTTTTGTCATAACCAAGTATTCATTGTAGGAAATTCATAAATAATTAATTTAGTTAGCAAAAATGCATTAAAAAAGTATACGTGCCACAACACCAACAACGACGTCGAAGATTGTTTAATCCACCGTCTTCGGCCACGTCACCGGTGGAGTGTTGACAGAAAGTAGCAGTAGTTACTCTTCCTCCTTCTATTCCCTTTTTGTTAGTTACAAAAACAAAGAGAATGTAGACCCCACCAAATTAGATCAATTCGAGTATGCCTTTCAAATTTTTAAATATTCAAATTTTAAACTCAAAATTAAATTAAATAATTTGGTGAACTATCTAAGATAATATGATTAAGTTAAGCTAACCGGAGCTGTACATTAAAATTTAATTCTGAGACAGCTCGTGTTTTTTATTTAAGAACTTAAAATTGTGCAGAGAGAAATATACATAATAAACATACACAAAAAAGATGGGAAACTAGTATACATTTTTTGGTAGTGAAAAAAAAACGCACAAACATTCTTTAAAAAAAATTCAAACCATATCGGCACTAGCGGCTCAGTGGCCAAGGCTTCGGACCGCGGAGGGTAGGTCCAAGGTTCGAATCCCCAATGAGCAAACGGTCGGTACTTCACTCGTTGTATAAAGTTCACACACAGGCCTGTAGACCCAAGTGAACTGGCGAGTGAAGTCTTCACAAAGAAAAAAAAAAAAAAAAAAAAAAAAAAAAATAGTGGTGCAGTTCTGTAATCCATCTACTTAAGAACAAAGAGTTGTGGAGATTGTAGCCAAATAGGTTCTATACGGTCCTCTTAATACTGACACGGCGTCTACTCAATGGCAGCCATCTACGTGCACTTCTAGAAAAGTCTGGGGCTTCTATGTTGGATGATAATCAGTGTCCGAGTGTCGAATAGGGAAGAGAACTGAATATTAGGTTCGTCAGTTAGCTGACAATCAGACCTATACTACGTGGTTCGGATTCCATATACAGCTGTAAGTACCTTGTTTGTCCTGACTATTGGGTTATTAATAAATGGTTCTTTCTAAGGAACTGTCGACCTTAGTTAGTAACAATTACAATACTCGTTCATCTACACTCATTTTCATTCATATCTCTACGATCGGCCTCTCGATGATGAATAATGAATAATAATAAATAATGTCAATAATAAGAAGTAATAAGTTAAAGCACCCTAAATAAGCGCTTACTCGAAATAACGATTCAGAAACAGTCAATCGCAGGTGGTGCAGTTGAACAATTCCTTGTTGGTCCTGATGTGCTAGCGCAAAGGACAGCGTGTTGGCCTGGTCAAGACCGCGCGCGGTTCGGGAACCCAGCAAGATTGATGATGTGTAGCACGGTCGAGCGATCGTGCTGCCGCCGCCCGATAGTGGTGCGGTCGTTGCGACGCGTCATCTGCAAGCGGTCTGAAAAATGATACAGACTTCATTATGGAGTATCGATTGCATTGGTAAACCTTTATTGAAACTAGAAATGGAGGGTGGGCCCTACCATTGAGCTACCGCATAAACTTTAAAAATATTAAATGTGATTTCTTTTCATCTTTTTTTGTCAAGTTCTTTTTTGTCAAGTATTCAAGAAAGGTTTTATTTGAATTCATTAGACGAATTTGTAAAGTATTGTCACAGAAGGTATACCCCGTATACATAATTACACCAACTACCTTAAGCTCAGGAGTTTGGTGTTTTATAAGGCCTACTATAAATTCCTATATTCATAAGATCATACACGAGTATGTGAAATGATGATATTCAGTGCTCTTCTGCGTACAGTCCTGTAAACTTATGTAGACTGACAACAAGTTTGACTTCTTAAATTCCTGGATAAGGGCTTGTAGCCCATGACCACAAAGTACCACGTACAACATATCACATTACCATTAGTTCACAGTGGCTTGTAGCCTATGTCCACAAAGTACCACGTACAACATACCTCATACCTTTTTCCACGCTTGCTTGTAGCCCATGACCACAAAGTACCACGTACAACATATCACATTACCATTAGTTCACAGTGGCTTGTAGCACATGTCCACAAAGTACCACGTACAATATACCTCATACCTTTTTTCACGCTGGCTTGTAGCCCATGACCACAAAGTACCACGTACACCATACCACATACAATTGTTCACATTGACTTGTAGCCCATGACCACAATATACCACGTACAACATAACACATACCATTTTTCACAGAGGCCTGTAGCCCATGATCAGAAAGTACCACGTACAACATACCACATACCATTGTTCTCAGAGGCTTGTAGCCCATCACCACTAAGTACCACGTACAACATACCACATACCATTGTTCTCAGAGGCTTGTAGCCCATCACCACAAAGTACCACGTACAACATACCACATACCATTGTTCTCAGAGGCTTGTAGCCCATCACCACAAAGTACCACGTACAACATACCACATACCATTGTTCTCAGAGGCTTGTAGCCCATCACCACAAAGTACCACGTACAACATACCACATACCATTCCTCACAGTGGCTTGTAGCCCAAGACCACAAAGTACCACATACAACATACCATATACCATTGTTCACACTGGCTTGTAGCCAATGACCACAAAGTACCACGTACAACATACCATATACCATTGCTCACACTGGTTTGTAGCCAATGACCACAAAGTACCACATACAACATACCATATACCATTGTTCACACTGGCTTGTAGCCAATGACCACAAAGTACCACGTACAACATACCATATACCATTGTCACAACTGGTTTGTAGCCAAAGGATAAAAGTTGACAATCTTACAACACCATTAAGCATGTTCCACTTTGTAGAATGACCATAAGTAAGTGACAAATGTAATCACTACCAGTTCTTTAGAGGCTTGTAGAAAAATGTTACAGTAAAATACATAATCCTTGTTTACGTGGATTGAGTTCACCTTTGAAGCTACAGTACTATACACCATATACATTTAAAAATTGTTGTACACGTATGACACAAAGGTACCACATAAATAATAGAACACTTGTTTAATTGGGTTTGCTATGACCGGTACAAGTACAAATACACATAATTAGTTCACAGTGTTGTAGCCCTGATAAATGGTCTACCTTGTAGTACTTATATAACCACAATCCTTAAGAAATTATATTTTAAAAATTTATAGGAACATAGTTAAATTATTTTACTGCTACATACTTCGCTGATCCATGAGAAGACTCGGCTTTCCTGGACAACTAATTAAAAGTTAAAAAGCAAATTTTTCTATCGGACAAATACGGTTGTTTCATTCTCTATCAGATTGCATGAATCTGGGTTTTAGTCATTGCCTAAGCAAAGAAGAGCAAACAATAAGGAATCTAAAGTAATAATCAACAACCATACCCCTAGGAAAAATGTGAATTTTAAGGTTCACCATATTTGATTGGAACTGTTTTTATGCTGTATTTTCCATCTGTGTATTATTGAACAATTGTTTATCATGTTTATGTCTTTATTTTGGGATTAGTAATAAATAAAGAATCCACGGTTTTTCATAAACGGATAGCAGGCCAAAAAATCCATGATAATCAAACTACCAATAAAGAACAGATAAATAACCTTTAGATTTTTTGAAAGTTCTAAAAAGTAATGTTTAAAAATTATTATAAAAGATAAAAGTATTAAGCTATTTAATTGAAAAAGAATATAACTTATTCGATGGATTCAGTCCTAAATAATGTATTGGACATTATCAGATTTACCACAGGAACGATATGGTAGCTGCCGGATCGTCATATACCACAATTTCTGTCTTCGGGTTGAGGGTCACTGACACATAGTTATGTATGAGCGTGAGGATGGGTCAATACCCAGACATAAATTTGTTAGAACAAAACAAAGATGTCGTTTAAGTCTTTTCACAATATTTTGATTTTGTTTAATTCCAATCATGAAATTTTAACATGAAATGAAAAAGACTACTTATTGAAACTATGGGGTTAGGATCTAAAAATCCTCTCTTAAATAACCTTTGAGAAATTTAATTTTATATTTCATAGACTAAAAAAAAATCCTGATTGTTTTAACTATACAGTAATCAAATTAACCCTCTAAAGTTAATAATAATGTTGTACCTGAAATATTTTAAAAAGCATAATTTTCTAAAGTTCTATTTACTCATAAATTCAATTTTACTAACTTTTAATGTTTAGAGTGTTTTCTAAATATAAAGTGGTGCTTATAAAAAGTATAGAAATGTACGATGATAGTTAAGTGCCCAATCTGACGACCCGGTTTATAAATCAAACGTTGTTGGAATTTTTTATAGAACATTGAAGTGTTGTGAAATACTCAATCAAATTTTCAAAAAAAAACAACTATCAAAGACTGCAGTTTGGTTTAAGGTAGTAAATTTTTTTTTGTTCAGGCCAAAGATCTATTATAATCTCATTCTTTACTGGCACTTGTGACGCACTTGTTTGTGACCTACAGTAGCCTTTGCTGTTTGAGATTACTTTTTTGGAGAAATCATTACATTTTGAAAAACTAATAACATTTTTGTCATTTTTCAGTCCGCGATTGTTCATTGGATAGACAACAATCTTCACAATTAGCTGACATTAAATAGTGAAAAGTTATTTTTTTACATATAATTTCTTTTTTAAAGAATTTATATCCAGTTAGCACATCCAATTTAGATTTTGTTTCTAATTTTCCAATTCCACATCAGCTCCGATGACTTCACCTTTTTTAACCTGATTATTTATCTGTTCAAACGAGCAAAAAAATCACATATCCAAATGTGTTCTATCTGTTTTTCAGTCTGTGGTGTTTTATCTAAATGAATAAAATCAAAAAGGTGATTATAGTTTGAAGTTACCAATAAAATGATTTACAATTTGAAATATTATTTCTTTTCAAATATTGACAGCTCTTAAAAATGTTAAACTTAATAGAATTACATCATTTTAAAAATATTGAGAATTCATGAATATACTATTTTATTATGTATAGTGCTATTTTTTGCTTTTTCAAAGAGTTATATCTTATGGGCTCTTACTTTGGGGTAATAGCTCACATGCTCAGGATATTTTAGTTCTACAAAAGAAAGTAGTTAGGATAATTACAAACTCAGAAAAATTTGCCCACTGTAAACCTTTGTTTATTAATTTAAGAATATTAACTTTAGTTAACTTGTACATCTATACTGCTATCTTATATACAAAGAATAACTTATCAGCCCACCAACGTAGGCAGGATATACACCCTTATAGTACAAGGAATAATAAATGCATCAATATACCTTTCTGTAGGCTATCTAAATAATTAAACAGTCATGAAATAGTAGGTATGAAAATGTTTAATAAATTGCCCCTTGAATGGAGAGTAGCTCCGTTGAAAATATTTAAGCAACAATTATATAATTGGCTCGTAGTGACACCTTTTTACAGTATCAATGAATTTTTCGAATGTAAATTGTAATATATATAATTCAGAATTGGGTTATTTGAAATGATTACTTTGTTTAGAAATTTGACTCAGTTGTAGCCTATGTATGTCTTTTTCGTTATAAACATGTACAGATATTTGTAACCTGATTTTTTATAACTTACTGCAGTGTTAGTGGATTCTTAAATGTTAAATGTAATTTGTAGAATATAATTTTCATTGTTTAGTGTAAGATGATTGCTTAGTGTAGGAATTTGAAACATTGCTGTTTGTACAGATATTTGTTGTACATTTGTAAATATTTGTAATCTGACGTTGTCTATTGCTGTAAAGTTTAATGACAATAAAATTATATTTATTTATTTATTTTATTTTACCTTGTAGGTCTCTTTATAAACCACAAATCCTTAAGGATAAACTTACTTATTTTTTACCACAGATTTATAGAGATATACATTAGTTAAAATTTATTTCTAACTGCCTCTCAGGCGTTCGCTGCGTCCATGAGGAAGCGACCTCGGTTGCTTTTTTCAACTAACTAATAAATCAGAAAAAGCAACTTTGCTCATTCGGACAAATGTAGGCGTGTTTTCTATAGTGTTTCTACTATCTGAGCACATGTGCATGAAGGCTGGGTTTTGTCGCAGGTGCCTAACAAAGGAGACGAAGACATCAACGCGAGAAAAGCTACCCTCCCAACCAACTGGAACCTCCCCCAGTGAAAAATGGGGCACCCTTTGTCCCATTTTTGATGGGAATTCTGTTTTTTTTTGCTGTATTTTCCATACTGTTTGCACTACGAACACAATAATGGATTGTATCATGGCAGATTTCAACCCCTGTGCGTTTTATTGTGTTTAGTATAAATAAAAACGCACAGGATTTTTCATTATACGGATTACGTGTCCAAAACTCAGATAAGTTATAGTATTCTTTTGAAAGTTACTTACTAAAGGTATGTGAAAATAAATAATAAATAACAATGTATTACTATTTTAGATTGAAAATTTTATTTTGAATATATACTTAGTTCGATGGATTCTTATTTATACATTTTTTGGACATTTCTGATTTTTCGACAGGAACGAAACTTCATGGATAGCTTCCACGATCGTCACTATCACTAACAAATTCTAGGTCTTCGGGGTTTTACCGCGTCACTGGGCTATGTTTGTACATAGCCTAGTGATGCGGTCGATCCCCGAAGACCTAGAATTTGTTAGGAACAAAACTGCTGTCGTCTTAAGATGACATTTTCTACATATATTTTGTTTACTGTTTAAGTAACCTAAATCACCGTAGAAAGTCCTTTAAAATCAATGAAATGAAAAATGACTTTACTTTATTGTACAAACAATTGGCGAAGTTAGGGCTAAAAAGTCCTCTCTTACACCTAACCTTTGGAGACACATTTTACATTTTTATAGACTTCGATAGACTTCTAAAAAAAATCATGTATTGTTTAAAACTATTTCAGGTACACAAAATTAACAAAAAAATTAATAATAATGTGTACCAGAAATATTTTGTAAGAAAGCATAATTTTCTGAGAAGTCTATCTATCATAATTTATTTTACTAACTTGTAATGTTTTGGTGTTTTCTAAATTGATGTGGGTTAGTTAAGTAGTACAGTATAAACATGTACGATGAGGTAGTAATAAGTAGCACCTGAAGACGACAGGGGTTTATAACTGTCGAAACGTTGTGGTATTTTTAAAAGAACACTTGAAGTGTTGGAAATCTGCAACAAATTTACCAATATGAAAAACCAACCATATCAAATAACTTAAAAAACAGTTAATGGATTTAATATTGGTATTTTATTTTTTTTTAGTTCAGGCAAACGATCATATTTATATTCATTCTTTACCTGGCACTAGTACGATTCTATGTTTTTACTTACTGTAGCACCTTATGCTTCTTTGAGATTACATTTTTCTTCAGCGAGAAACATAATATTTTGAAGAACTGATGAAGTATTATTTCCATCTATTTCAGCTGCGTTCGTTCAATGAGTTGTCCAACAATATCATTATCACAATTAGCTCTTATTGAACTAATAACATTTATGTTATTATACATATATATTTCTTTTTTAAAGAATTTAATTTCCCAAGTTAGCACTTCCAATTTAGATTTGTTTCGTTAGATTTGTTCCACATCTCCACATACAGATTCCAGCATCGACTTTCCCATTTTTTACGTGATTACTTTTCAGGTCAAAACGAGCAAAAAAATCAATATAAAATGTGTTCTATCTCGACTAGTTTTATCTCTGTGTGTTTGTATTTGATATACCTGAATATATAAAAACAGGGTGGGATTCAATACGTTTGATCTTAAAAAGTTATTTTGAACTGGACAATTTTGCAAAATTATTCTTTTCAAATTGACAGCTGTTTAAAAATGTTAAACTTAAATATGTAAAAATTCACAAATCTATTTTTAAAAATATATTAGGATTACATGAATATACTTATTTTGTATTAAGCTGTATAGTTGTTGCTTTTTTTGTATTTTCAATACATTATTTATGTTTTATTTTAATTTTAGTTATTTGTTTTATCAAGTTTTTCAAACGCCACGAGATTTTTATAAAGTGATGAGGCTGGACTATATTAGGGGCCTACTTTATTTTCATTTGTATGTTTCAATTATATCCTCAAACAAATGATTACAGGAATAAATAAATATTTCAGTTTAATTAATTTAAAATCAAAAGATTAAAAAATTTTATTTTATCACTTTTTGTTATATTTGGTATTGCCTTTTCCATATACTACTTTGCTTCTTTATTTTCTGTGGTCACTAGTGAAAACTATTCTAACACGTAATTGCACAGATTGAGTACTGGGGTTGTCCAGTTGCACCGGGCCATGGTCAGTTTAAATTTATTAATTTCTAGGATGAATTATGTCTAGCTACTTTACTTCCATTACAAACAGTAATAGGCTTGCGTTGTGCAGTAGCCAACCTCACTAAAAGAAATGTATTTCCATGTAACGTATCATTCATTAGTTGTGTTATTGTTCTGAGGTATCAATGTGTTTAGAAAAGCAGTACTTTCTTTCCAGACTCAATTTTATTATTCTTGAAAGCCATGCATTTATATTTATGTGCTTGAAAGTACATCGTAGATATTTTGCAATGTACGTCTTTATTTAATTTTGTAATATCTTGTTAAACTAGACAAATTAACACTTTGGTTTTAATATGAAATTAATATTGTTCTGAGATAGCGACAAAAAGTTTGAACTCAATTTATTTCAATAACCTTGTATTCATTTTCATATTGTAAAAAATGTATTGGTATATTGTTGAAATCCTCTAATTTATTTTTTTAAATAAAATCATTATTTAAAGAATATTTTATATTGATTTCGAAATTACCTCTTCCCGACTGTTCAATATTATCCCTCGATTTTTTAGTAACTGTGTTTTTGCTAAATAAATTTGCTAAAGACTTAAACTTTGTCTTGAATGATACAGTCAGTTAAGTGATAATTATTATAGTTGAGGTTATTATAATAAACAAAAGCAATGATAGTGTAACTTAAAGGCCTAAGTTACCGATGTGTTTACCAGGGAAAATGAAAATCTGCCGTAAACCTCTCTTATAAGAACTATATACGGCTAAGTTGGTAATCCTTATAAAAACAAACTTTGTTTTAGAAAGTTTCACTATTGAATTTAACCATTGTTCACACTTAACTCTCAATGAATTCTACTTTGCTATCAGAAACCATCATATATACCAATCATACATCAGTGTATGTCATTGTTTCATATAAGTGAACTTTTTGTTGAACTTGTCTGTGATTATTAATGAATATCCCGGAATGGAAGTGTCTCTAGGTAGAGCTTATGCGTTCTACCTAAAGAGACCCAGAAATGAACGCCGGTGCAACTAGACACCAGCCATTCAGTACAGTTTCATTGATAATAAACTTCTTGCGTGTCATAGCTAACTTTTAAATGCTAATGAAGTTACTATCCAGTATTTATGGAATTAGGAATAATGTTTTCTATCGGACGAGTTTGCTGATGTGGAATCTATCCGAATGAATGTGGAATATGAATTCCTGTTAGGAACGGTGCGGAGTTGTCAAGGGCCTACCGGACGACTTTCCTTTTCAAAGTCGTAATTCAAACTGGAAACAATGATTGGACCTTTAGTCAAAGCAAACACACGTTTGACCTTGGGTGACATTTGTACCGGCAACTTTCAGAACGACGAACCCTTTCTGCTAAGCGAATTGTATTGTTCTCAGTGTTGTCCAAGGAAATATATAGAAGTACAACTTTTTGTCTCTTACAATATTTTCTTTTCATGATTCTGTGTCAGACACGCACTACAATTTGCGCATAAGAGTAAAATTGTGCTACTTATGTATAGCTTTTCAACCTGAGGTCGGACTCGAACATAAACTACTATCAATAGTTATATGGCAATACGCAAAATTAACTGAAATAAACCTAGAAGAACCTTTTTTCTAATAAAGTAAAAATTTGGAAACTTGAAAAACATACTTTCAATAACATAGCAAACCACATAATAAAGTTAAATTAGTTTTGAATAACGGGTTTTCAGTTGACAAATTTTTAAATTTGAGATTTTAATGGAAAGAGTGAACAAACCGGAGTTTTTCGTTTTAATTGAAATACTATATAAACACGTGACCAAAACTTTTGTTGCGAAGAGTAAATAACAGGGCTTGTAGCATGAACTTGGGGCCTTGGGCTGTATGGCTCCAGTGGCTGTTATAAATAGATTTCAACTAAAGTATATCTTTATACATCTGTAGTAATTATTATTACGTTTATCCTTAATATTTTTGGGGAGATAAAGGGGGAAACTGATAAGGTGGTATCCGCATAAAAAACTGGTAAATAACTAACTTCACACTAACTCTTCACACATTTTGGTATATTGGATGCCACCTCTGCATATTTCTTCTATGTGATAATGCACTTTAAGAGTTATTTGTTTCTTTTATTATCTAGAGAGGAAATATATTTTGTATTCACCATTAAAAGGTGTTCTCACTGGGACACCCTTAACGTCCTCACAGTCATCAAATTACTTTGGCGACGTTTCTGTCACTTCGTAAAATTCTATATACTATTATTTTATAGTGCTCCCACTGACCCTACACTCTGGCAATCCTCCCACTGTCCAATGACCCGGCAGGATTGAGTTCATAAGTGTAAAAAACAGACCTCTGAGTGAGTGATTTTTTACTATAAATGGTTTTTGTTAGTTTAAAGGCAGTTGTCGTTTATTGCAACGAGCTTCATCTGTAAGTTTTGAAGCTGATTCATAATTGTTGTATAGTTTATGTTGTGAAATGTATCTTTAATTAAGAAGTTTTTATCTATCGTGTTATTTATAAACAAATATATACTTGAACAAAATTTTAAAACGGTTGTTAATAAAAATATATTCTTGAATTGTTTACTGATTTCACCATACTTGACAACATTCTCTGTAGATGATGTTCAGAAATAAAGCATTATTCTATTAAATTTCATTCTATTCTGTTATGTTAAGATCTGTTCTATTCTTTTTTTATTATATTCTATAAATATAATGCATGCTATTCATTGTAGTTTAAATGTCGTTTCCATAAGAATCGCGTTATAACTAAAATAAATATTTCAGCATTTTCCAAATATCGAAACAGCTAGCTCTGTACGCAGCTTTACTAATATTTAAGGGGCAGGTATTAGTATTGTTCATAATTACAATAAGTAACAATCACAAATCGCAATAATGCATGACATTGATTATAAATTTGGCGAACCTTTTCCATTAATTCAATACCACTATTTTCCCGTTACTTCATTACCACTTCCTTTTAATCGCAATTAAGGTTAGGTTAGGTAACTACTAAATTTAACCACAAAGTAGTAAATCCAATGACTGACTTACCGCCGAATGCACTCTCCGTGTGTAAGTTCTTGGAAAGCGATAAGATAAGGCCAGCGATATCGGATTACTAGCGGATAAGGAATAACACAGACGTAAAAATATGATTGAGGAACAGTTTTGAGAGCAGTAGAATATTTATCAAGTGGTAATGAATTAACGGAAACAAAAGAGTAGTCGTAGTGAGTTTACGGAAAAGATCCGATTTGGCTTTACTTTACCATTCATTTTACGTATTGTAAAATGAAATGATCTATATTATATAATTTATCAAAGCTAGTAGCATTATTTACGTGTTGTACGATAAATATTTTTTTTCAAACATAATAAAATAATGAAAATCTATCATTATTTTTAAGTGGTAATATATAATTACTGTGATAAACAGCATGTGATTAAAATATATCCCACTCATAAGCTTCATCGCATTACTGTAGACTTAAATACGGGAGTAGTTTCTTAACTAGGTTTTTAATTTGTTTCGCATTCTAATCGGCTTTGAAGATTAGGTCTTTTTGTGAACATTCCAATTTGCAAACAAGAGTAAAGTCGATGATAGAAAAAAGTCTTGTCAATGGCAGATTTCAAACAGTAAATATCTTTAAGTTGGTTCACGCCAACTAACACATATTTTAATATGTGTTCACAAACTGAGAAAATACTAGTATGGAAGACCAAGACATTTTTGTGATAAAATATTATTATAGAAGACCAAGATATTTTCGAAAGAATATATTACTATGGAAGACTATGATATTATCATGAGGAAATATTACTATGGAAAGCTAAGATATTTTCGTGTGTTTGCAAACAAGAGCCAACCGCTATGGCTGGGGACTGGGTCATTGCTGGTGGCTTTGTCTCACCCCAACGATGTGTAAAATAGTTACATTTACCCCTCCCCAAAGCCAGGGTCACCGAACACCCACACTATGAGCAGATGCCTACCACCCAGCGTCGGTCAGCATTTAGCCATTCTCTGTTGGTGATAGATTCAACTTGACCTTACATTGGGGTGACATACTCCCTTTGTAAACGGGATAATGGCCATAGGACCCTTTTCGCCTTGACCGGCAACTCATTGGCGTTTCACTTTCCTAGAAATCGTGCTAATTCAGTTGGGTCTTGTTTGCGAACAGTCAAGTTATCGAAGAAAGATAAAATATTTTGCAAACAAGGTGGTTTTCGAACATACGAAAATGTTTTTTTTTTCTTCCTTAATAATATTTTTCCAGTTTGTGAACGCGTAATTGAAATATTACAAAAAGACTAAATGGGCAAAGCTGGTGGATTTTCTCCTCAGAGGACGTGCGTGTGAAGAGCACGTTCCGTGGGATACAGTGAGGTATTCTTCTCCTCATAGGACTTACTGTGTGAAGAGGACGTTCCGTGGGATACAGTGAGGTATTCTCCTCAGTGGACGTACTGTGGGAGGAGGATCATTCTCAGTTATATTTTGTATTGCTAAGTTTATACTTTTCTTTTTTTGGGAGTAAACCGATTTTTTATTTAATTTGACTGTGGGAAGTAGTAAGGTAAACTTCTCAGAGGACATAATGTGTGATGCAGTGAGGTATTCTCCTCAGAGGACGTAATGTAGGATGCAGTAAGGTATTCTCTTCAGAGGACGTACTGTGTGATGCAGTGAGGTATTCTCCTCAGAGGACGTACTGTGGGATGCAGTAAGGTATTCTCCTCAGAGGACGTACTGTGTGATGCAGTAAGGTATTCTCCTCACAGGACGTACTGTGGGATGCAGTAAGGTATTCTCCTCAGAGGACGTACTGTGGGATGCAGTAAGGTATTCTCCTTATAGGACATACTGTGTGAAGAGAACGTTCTGTGGTATGCAGTGAGGTATTCTCCTCAGAGGACGTACTGTGGGATGCAGTAAGGTATTCTCCTTATAGGACATACTGTGTGAAGAGGACGTTCCGTAGGATACAGTGAGGTATTCTCCTCAGAGGACGTACTGTGTCATGCAGTGACGTATTCTCCTCATAGGACGTACTGTGTGAAAAGGACGTTCCGTAGAATACAGTGAGGTATTCTCCTCATAGGACGTACTGTATGAAGAGGACGTTCCGTAGGATACAGTGAGGTATTCTCCTCAGAGGACGTACTGTGTGATGCAGTGAAGTATTCTCCTCAAAGGACGTACTGTGTGATGCAGTGAGGTATTCTCCTCAGAGGACGTACTGTGTGATGCAGTGAGGTATTCTCCTCAGAGGACGTACTGTGTGATGCAGTGAGGTATTCTCCTCAGAGGACGTACTGTGGGACACAGTGAGGTATTCTCCTCATAGGACGTACTGTGTGATGCAGTGAGGTATTCTCCTCAGAGGACTTACTGTGGGATACAGTGAGGTATTCTCCTCATAGGCCGTACTGTGTGATGAGGACGTTCCGTGGGACACGGTGAGGTATTCTCCTCAGAGGACGTACTGTAGGGTTTTGTAAGAACTTCCCATGGAGAATGTATCTTCAAGAAAAAAATGCTTGAAAATACAGTCTTAAATGTCAATAGAGGCATGAAGCGTTGACGTTTGAAGCAGACAATCCATTTAAAAAGATACGTCATTTTATTGATAGATATAACAACGTTACTAATTTTTAGTACTAGATAGAATTGGATGAATATGTCGAGGTAAACATTTTTACTGTTTTATGTATAAAATAAAATATTTCTTTATTTTCATTGACGTTTATTACTATCTCTAAATTTTATTGTAAAGTTATGAAATGTATTTATGATGATTTATATGATATGTTTAAAAAAGAAAACAGAGTATATCTTGATCATTATCAGACCAAAATCTTATACTAGTACCATTAAATTTGCATATTGTAATTCTACAGCTAAAAACTTATCTAGATTTCCAAGATCAAGTCTTGTGATTAATTTGTGCATTTGAATAAAATAAATGTACAGTTATAAATTAAACACGAAGCTTTAAATTACAGATTTAGGTTTGAGCAGTTGTTAAAGGGCAATAATAAAAAAGTAACTAGACACAGCAAAGTAAGAGACAGAGGTCCCATCCAATAGTGCGCTGAATGTTTGTCGATTAGTTATTTCTTCGGTTTGATATGTTGATGGCTGGGTCAGCACCTTTTCAGTCCCTCCTTTATTCCCCCAAAAATATTAAGGGTAAACGTAATAATAATTACTAAAGATGTATAAAGATGTACTTTAGTTGTAATCTATTTATAACGGCCACTGAGGCGTTCGCTGTGGCCATAAGAAAGCGAAAGCGACCTCTGTTTATTTTTTCTTTTAGAAATAGTTCACATTTTCAATGTATCAAAGTAGTATAGTTTAAATATTAGGCAATAACCTGCAATCGGCAATATCATATAAAACATTTTGGCAGTTCGTGTTAAGTGTGTTAAACTCCAAGGAATTTAGTTTTAGACTTCACGCAACTGTCGCTAGGAGTATCATAGAACCTGCCTCACTAACATACATACAATGTGTTTCCCTCTCCTCTATCTTCCTCAATGTCCCCGCCTGCCTCGTTCTTCGAATTGGACAAGAGTTCACAACTCCCTCATTAATTGTAAACTCTAGCAACGAAGTTTTTATACTGTATATTATTAAGAGTCTCCAGAGTCTGTCGGCGATGTTGGTTTTATTCCCATAAGAACAGTGTTGTTTTCGGACCGGACATACGATCATGCGTATCCAAATCAAACAGTTATTTTCAAACCAATTTTCTCCAAACAAATTGTGTTTGATCAATAATGAAATTGCGCGTTGGAATTGCTTTGCGAATTCCTAATTAGTTTTATAGAAAAAATTTAAAAATATTTACTTTTAAGTTTTTATTTTTACTTATTTTTTCAAAACTAGGCGTATGAACTCAAAATATCAAAAGCAGCCCCAATGCGCAATATGACAGCGGCAGATTTAGGGGAGGAGCTTCCGGGCTCAAGCCCTCCCCCAAAACAAACAAAAAGTTTAAATTACTATAGTAAATAAAACAATATCAACAGGTGTTTAACGATATCGAACAATTATTGAAAACGTGAAAACTATTTGCTTTTTCCACACTCACATAAACACGCATTTTTTAGCATGAATTATTAATACCACAATTAGTAACTCACAACTAACTTGGTAAAAACTGACGTAGCGATATGAGCGATGATATGAAGTGAAATATATAAGCAAGCCTCTCATGCGAGAGAAGCGCGAGGACTGAAGGATTCTGATGCGGTAACGTCACACGGCAAGCACGGGGGACTGGCTGATACGGAACCAACGCATTATACCGAAGTGGCTAATTCCAAAATTACTAAATATCATTATAGTGAACCCTACAACGACATTCTAAGACAAGACGATCCATTCCGTGTAGATAAAGTTGTTTCAGTAAATTTATAACTGTTTTTCTTACGAGACAAATTCTTAAATGCATAAAATAAATAGGACGTACTATTATTTATGTCACATTCACATATTAACATTATGGTTGTAATACCATGTTAGAATTTTGAACTTTGGGCTTATATTTAAACTTTATTATTGCTTTAAATTTGAATGTTCAACAACGTTTAATTTGTTGCTACTCATTACAACATAAAATAATGAACCTAAGTTATAGGCATACACTTGCATTTAATATTTAAAAAATTCAGCAAGCAGTAATTTTTTAAAGTTTGCTATTTTGTAGTTATTTTAGTTACTTCAAATAGTACTTATATTTTTTCTGCAGCACTAGTAGTTTGAAGATAGGAAAATTTTGCTTAAGAATTACATCTGCATCCTTGAGGTTCGTTATTCCTTAAAGTATCAGGCTTGTCGGACGTCCTTGAAAACCGACCTTAAAGCAGAAACCAGTCCGAACCAAATCTTTAGTCGTGTATGCGACTGTAAATATAAAAAATTAGTCGTTTTCAGTATGGTAATTAGTTAATATAATTTTGAGACCGCAAAGTCTGTCCACCGAGGATACCGGCTAGTAAATAAAACGATCCAGATTTTATTTAATAGACGTCCATTTTGGCGCAACCAGTGCCAAAATGTCAACTAGTTAATAGACTACAAGCGAATAAAAAAATGTTTTATTACATATTGTAATAATAGTACTATCATGCCGCAAAAACCGTCCACCGAGGGACACCAGAAACCAATCCACTACACGGCACGTTTTTGTTCTCTCACGTCCGATTTAGACCTAACCGGTAGCAAAATGTCGATCGGTTAATAGACTATAAGTGTATAACAGATTATTTCATTCCGTTCTGTAATAGTAATATTACGGTGCCTCGAAGTCCGACCATCGCGGTTCGCCATTCGTTAACTAATCAGGATTTTCGCACGTCTTTGACGACCGATCTTACAACAGAAACTATTCCGTATTATGCCTAACCTGTATCAAAGAGTTATCGTGTGTGGGAATGTATAAAATAAAAAATATAGTCGTTTTACGTATGATAATAGCATGAATATGAGACCGCAATGTCTGTCCACCGAGGACACCGGCTAGTGAAGTAGTCTGATCAAGTGTGCGTCTTTTACATCCGAGATTTTATTTAATCGACGTCCGATTCTGGCACAACCAGTGCCAAAATGTCTGTCAGTTGAAATAATATAACCGCATAAAACATTATTACATTACGTATTGTAATAATAATACCATCAGACCTGAAATTCCGTGCACTGAGGGACGCCAGACGAAAACCAATCGGCCCACACGGCACGTGTTTGACGACCATCTATTCAGTTATCTTGCGTCATACTCC
This sequence comes from Stictocephala bisonia, assembly GCA_035578905.1. NCBI lineage: Eukaryota > Metazoa > Arthropoda > Insecta > Hemiptera > Membracidae > Stictocephala > Stictocephala bisonia. The sequence continues at coordinate 9,591,925 of JAQJVL010000001.1, forward strand.
ATACTTCTTTGTTATTGGTTAAAAATAGAGTCATCAGTTTACATTTAAAATATAATAAATTGGAATAATTAAGATAGAAAAGTTGTGGGTCTGAATAGTTAAAACTTGTATGTTCTAATAATTAAAACTTGTATGTTCTAATAATTAAAACTTGTATGTTCTAATAATTAAAACTTGTATGTTCTAATAATTAAAACTTGTATGTTCTAATAATTAAAACTTGTATGTTCTAATAATTAAAACTTGTATGTTCTAATAATTAAAACTTGTATGTTCTAATAATTAAAACTTGTATGTTCTAATAATTAAAACTTTTATGTTCTAATAATTAAAACTTGTATGTTCTAATAATTAAAACTTGTATGTTCTAATAATTAAAACTTGTATGTTCTAATAATTAAAACTTGTATGTTCTAATAATTAAAACTTGTATGTTCTAATAATTAAAACTTGTATGTTCTAATAATTAAAACTTGTATGTTCTAATAATTCTGAATTTTATAACAACCTTTAAAATTCCAATTTATTACGAGGCTTGGGCAATAACTGACATGTAAAAAGCTCATATTAAATAATATTCTCAGGTTACATTGAGCTGTTTTATTTATTATTTAGGTATTTTTCCTTTTCCATAGATAACAAAATATGAATAAGAAATACCGTTGTACCTCTTAAATTTCAAACTGTCTTTTAAGACCACTGATGTGTCACTCAAGAAAAATTAAAAATATATATATATAATTATCTACTAAATTAACATACAACTAAAAGTTGACAATTTATGTGTTTTGGCGAGATTTATAGTCTATTATAAAATGCAAGAATATTGAAAATATTGTGCCAAGCATATCAGTAACATAGGCTTAAATACAAAAATGTTGGTGAAAATGGTTCAGCAGGAATTACAGGTTCTCTTGATGAAATATGAATTAAATGTTAAATTAGCGTTTAATCGTGTAAAAACGCATTTCCTGCAGAGCTAGGCTTAACCATGACTTAAAATTAATTCTTAAATTTAACTTCACAAGCCCTAGAATGAGTTTCCCAATAACGTACCCACGAGCCCCATAAACTCGGATTAGCCCCTCCCAAAATAATTTTCTGGATCCACCACTCCAATATGATAACGTTTAAAAAGACACTTCATACACAACATTTGGTGAGTATATAACGAAAAAATATGGATGGGCAAATAACATTGTTGTTACAAGATTAAAAACAACCGACAGTCTCTGCAGACTCTTAATTTACTCTTAGCCAAAAATAAGTATACGAATTTCAACCCGTACAGCCGTAATTTATATAAAAATAATAGGATGCACTTAAAAAATATGTAAACATGTGTCATCCTCATTCCTCTTGTACTTATATTGTATTAAACTTGAGCTTGAGACATTTTACTTGTTTTCAATTTTCTTTATCTCTGTAACTATCCACATTAGTCATAAGCTGCAGTCGCTGTTCAGACTCAAAATGGAGTATATTTGATGACAGTGGTTTGGGGAGAAGTTTTTCGATTTGTCACCCACCAAACCATGCGACAGCTCCCGTCCCATGGCTTCGTCTAACGGCTAATACAATACCCCCAAAATGAGGAAAAATGAATCGGTAGCCAAACAGGAGTGGTTTTAGCGTGCGAATTTTCGCGTCGTGTTAGTAGTATAGGGGGTGTAGATGTCCATCGATCATGCTTTGGAGGGTCGTGGCCGGACTCCATTTGATCACGTATTCTCACCCCATTATCTAGCAAGTAAGCCAATACATTCCTCTCTTTTCCTTTAAAGGAGTCATTTCGCTCTACGAAAAATGCAGAAAACGTGGGTTTCTATTTCTACGATTCGGTCCGTAATAATATTGTATCGTAAAAGTTGAAGTGTCGGGCAGTACTAAGAATAGTATCGTAATAGTTGAAGTGTCGGGTTGTACTAACGATAGTATCGTAACAGTTAAAATGTCGGGCAGTACTAACGAAAGTATAATAACAGTTGAAGTGTCGGGCAGTACTAACGATAGTATAATAATAGTTGAAGTGTCGGGCTATACTAACGATAGTATCGTAACAGTTGAAGTGTCCTGCTGTTTTAACTATAGTATTATAACAGTTGAAGTGTCGGGCAGTACTAACGATAGTATCGTAACACTTGAAGTGTCATTTGATAGGTGAAAAACATAACTGTTTCAGAGTTAAAATATACTTTCACAGTTTTAAAACTTTGAATATCCTTCTTGACTATTTCAAATTAAAAAACTCATAATATCAACTTGGTCCACGAAACTGGACCTTTAGTAAGCATACAGTGTTCCCTACCCCTAAACCTCATTATAACAAAAAAAAATAAAAAATAAAAAAAAACTGTACAGTTCAAATAGAAAAGCATGTTTTGGCCCGCTAGCTGTCTACATAGGGCTGTCGACTTCCCAGTGGTGACGTCATAGTTTGGGAAATGGCCACCTTAATTAAGTCTTGTAAAGGATCAGTTTTTCTATATTTACTTGTGTGGTTCGTGAGATATTGAATTTTTAGAAATCGTCATAAACGTAAAAAAAAACCTGCAGACCCAAGATTTAAATCACAAAATAATTTTAATAATGTTAACCAAATCAGTTTCGCTATCTTTCATTCATCAAATAATATTCTTTTTGCATAAAATAAACCTTTATGAAATTCTTCCTCACAGTCGGCTAAACTAGATTATTCCTAAATTTTTTCGTAATACTTGACAACTGGAAACAGTATTTAAGTGATTTTTGTTATCTAAGATAAATATTAATAATTCATTCAATTTGAATGTTATATATAATAATGTGCTCAATAATAATTTGTATCTTAATTAAATATAACTTTTTACAACATTTAGATTTTAACACTTAGTATAAACTGCTCAGAAACAAGATAAATTGGTTATTAGTTACTTTCAAATTAAATCTAAATCGTCACGGTTTTTTAATTATTTTGAGCTGTTGTTAGTTTGTAGTTATGGTTTTGTTATTATTTTGAACTTTTGTTAGTCATGGTTTTGTTATTATTTTTAACTTTTGTTAGTTTGTAGTCTTAGTTTTGTTACTTTTTTGGACTTTTGTTAATTTGTAGTCATGGTTTTGTTATTATTTTTAACTTTTGTTAAGTTTTTAGTCATGGTTTTGTTACTTTTTGAACTTTTGTTAGTTTGTAGACGTGGTTTTGTCATTATTTTGAACTTTGTTAGTTTGTAGTCATGTTCTTGTAAGTATTTTTGTTAGTTTAGTGGTTAGCACTTCTACTTCCAATGCAGTGTCACGGGTTCAATTCTTGGGAGATTCAGTTAATAATTTACCAAAACCCCCTTAACAACGTGTTTGTACTCTCGTCCTAAATGCCACCGGCGTAGAAAGACGAATAACTCGATCTTTGTCTTCATACATATACTGTGCGTACATTACATATTTGATTCGCACGATGTAATGTATTTACTCATGTTTCTAACTTCAAACTTCTAATAAGGTACATACTTGTCCAATGTTAATCTCTCAGAAAACATACTACTGTCTTCAATACATTAAAAGCTCCATTAATTGGTATGATTAAGACTCATTTAATGATACCACATTTTACACTTGAGCGTGTTAAAGACTCATTTATCCTTATGCATTGCTCTAAGGAAATGTTGGGATCCATTGGTTATGTTTCGTTAGTTGGGGAAGCTTTAGAGTTCGAGTGTTATAAGTTTTACTCCTACAAAATGTTCAAGACTCATGTATCCTAAATTTAGTTTCTTGGGAAAACATAGTGTTCATGTCTCCTACATTGTGTTCCATTTTTGTTTGACTGATCCCACTCTAATTATGTTTCAATATTATGAAATGTATATTATTTTTTCTAGGCGTATGTATAGGAACAAAAATTTTATATATTTAACTATTCATTTTTTTCAAATGTACCTATCGTTGTGTGTTAAATTTTGCACAGTACAACATGTACAAACACAAAATTGTTTTCGACTCTTCGTCATATTTGAGTACTTTGGAAATATTTATATATTTCAAATGCAAGCATTTTTCATTAATAAAAATTGTTTATGAAGGACGCCTCTTTAAGCAAGGTTTTAAAATTACATTAAGATTATATTTATACAATTTTATATAATAAAAATGGAAACTGATTAACCCTCCGGGTGCTGCATTACAATCCCCCAAAGTTCTAGGTTATTGTTTTGTTATTCCTGTGTTTAAAAAACACAATTATAAAAGTAATAAATAATAGATAATTATATTCATATACATAGTTTTGTAAAATATAACAGTTGAGCTATTAGATAATACCTTACAAGTTATCTTTAATTTTCCAAAATTAAATTTGTAAAATCTCAATTTTATTTTGCGTTTTTTGAGTGCACTTTACAAATAAATCGAGATAGGTATTTTGTAGACAAATTATCACTAAACATTAAAGATAAAACATGATAATTGATATATATATTTCATATATATTTAAATACGACTACACGTCTCCACACTATTTGCCCATAAGAGAGACACAGGGCTCTCACTTCAAAACAAAAATAAATATGACAGCTGTTTTTTTTTTTTTTTTTTTTAGTCAGATGAAAAAATTTCACAATGAAGCCTAGAAGTTTATTAATCGATTCTTATTCTATTAATAGTGATATCGATAGTAAAAGACAGTAAAATCGATCTAAAATGGTGGATATGCTATATCTATTGAAATCTAGATGAGAGAATGTCAATATAAATCTATCGATTGCCACTTTGTCGTATTCGATTAAAAGTGATATCGACATTAAAAGACAGTAAAATCGATCGAAAACAGTGGATATGCCATGTTAATAGAAATTTATTGATTGGCACTTCTAGATGAGAGAATGTCGGATGAAATATATTGATTTCCACTTTTAGATGAGAGAATGTCAATAGAAATTCATAGATTGCCACTTCTAGATGATATAATGTCAATAGAAATCTATATATTGCCACTTATAGATGAGGTAATGTCGATAGAAATATATTGATTGCCACTTCTAGATGAGACAATCTAGATAGAAATCTATAGATTGCCCCTTGTAGATGAAAGAATGTCGATAGAAATATATTGAGTGTTTCTTCTAGATGAGAGAATGTCGATAGAAATCTATAGAATGCGACTTCTAGATGAGAGAATGACGATAGAAATCTATAGAATGTGACTTCTAGATGAGATAATGTCGATATAAATTTTTAGAATGCGACTTCTAGATGAGAGAATGACGATAGAAATCAACAGAATGCGAGTTCTAGATGAGAGAATGACGATAGAAATCTATAGAATGCGACTTCCAGATGAGAGAATGTCGATAGAAATTTATAGAATGCGACTTCTAGATGAGAGAAGGACGATAGAAATCTATAGAACGCGACTTCTAGATGAGAGAATGTCGATAGATATCTATAGAATGCGACTTCTAGATGAGAGAATGTCGATATAAATCTATAGAATGCGACTACTAGATGAGAGAATGTCGATATAAATTTTTAGAATGCGACTTCTAGATGAGAGAATGACGATAGAAATCGACAGAATGCGACTTCTAGATGAGAGAATAACGATATAAATTTTTAGAATGCGACTTCTAGATGAGAGAATGACGATAGAAATCGACAGAATGCGAGTTCTAGATGAGAGAATGACGATAGAAATCTATAGAATGCGACTTCCAGATGAGAGAATGACGATAGAAATTTATAGAATGCGACTTCTAGATGAGAGAGTGTCGATATAAATTTATAGAATGCGACTTCTAGATGAGAGAATGACGATAGAAATCTACAGATTGTCATTTTAGATGAGGGAAGGTCGATATAGATATATCAAGGTTTCATATATTAATTGATTTAAATCGTTAGATAGCCTATTGAATGCTGTGTGGTTTGCTAAAATCAATTCGATAATATCCCTCTTTAACAAGGCGAAATTTGATGTGAATTGACTACACATGCCAATAATAGTGGTCAATAACGAAATGTTGTGTTTGCACGTATATTCCGTGAGCTTGTCTTCCGCAATGGCAACGCTTTCCACAATTTGGCGTCCCCCGTGACGTCAGACATACGTCACTGTCAGCCGGGACGGAGGAACGAGCAATGCCGGCTGTACGGCAACACTATTCTACTTTGCACTTAAAAGTGTGTGCCGCTTTGCTTCACTCCCACCTACTTGAGAGTTCGTTTATCAATCTTCTTATTATTTGAATGTCTGTTTCCTTAGCTGTAGTGCTACTCATATTTTTTTAACACAATTAATCTTGATTTTAAATTAAAATTCCCAGATTATGTAATATTTAATTGGGAGCGTAGTTTTATCAAATACATCTACAAAACATGGGTCAGGCTCAAACGAGTTCATTTTTTATATAATACTAGCTGAACCCGGCGGACGTTGTCTCGCCTTTCATTTTTCATTGACATACCAAAATTACTTATTTTTTATTTTCACGTTTCACCACATGTTTTAATTACCGAGGAAAAAGGTTAACACCAAATACAGATCACCTGATCAAGTAAAAGTAGTGTGTGCTACACTCTTAAGGTGAAATGTAGAACTACAATAAATCAAAACATATACAGTACTGTTGTTGTGAGAACTTCAATCTTCTTATGGCATGTGAAACTACATTAAACCACACAGTCATATGTTTTTTGTAAACAATTTAGATTCTCCATTTGAATAACATGGGATCTTTAGGAGCCCGTGGAGCGGGACCCTGTGGACGGATCTGCATCAAACTTCACAGAAACCATCTCGGGAGTATACAGGACAACATCCTAAAGTTTCATGGCGATCGATTGGATGGTTTGGCAGCGCATGAACTTCAAACATATATATATATATATATATATATATATATATATATATATATATATATATATATATATACAAACATCCTCTTTTTTATAAATATAGAAGATATCCATGAGATTAAATAAGAAATGAGTTTTTGCCCTTACAGTTAATTAGATCTTTCCTGTTGATTTTTAAATCAAACCAATTACGAATGAATATATAATTTAAACACCCAGGTCCACTGAGTACAAAGTTTCATTAACTATGTAGCGAACGTAAGTCCTACACTAGACCGTACACACATCGTACTCGCTTTTAGAGCTTAAAAAAGTTAAAGAATATCTTGATTTACCAGGCGAAGTTAGGGCTAAGGATCCCTCTCAAACACTTAACCTGGGGACCAACGGCTTAAGGGTGATTTTCGAACCATCACTCAACCAAGGAACAGCCATGCTCGAAGTTTCTTGACGCCCCATTGTCATGCGATAACATCAGAACCCTCGGTTAATATTACTAGCAAAGCTATTTATGACCTAGTCTTTATAGTTTTAAATAATTTCCAACCATATACTTACAACCCTAGATATGGACTTTCAACCGTCAAACGTACACAGTCTATACAAAACCTCCACAACGGTATACTTACAACCCTAGATATGGACATTCAACCATCAAACGTACACAGTCTATACAAAACCTCCACAACGGTATACTTACAACCCTAGATATGGACATTCAACCGTCAAACGTACACAGTCTATACAAAACCTCCACAACGGTATACTTACAACCCTAGATATGGACATTCAACCGTCAAACGTACACAGTCTATACAAAACCTCCACAATGGTATACTTACAGCCCTAGATATGGACATTCAACCATCAAACGTACACAGTCTATACAAAACCTCCACACCGGTATACTTACAACCCTGCATATGGACATTCAACCGTCAAACGTACACAGTCTATGCAAAACCTCCACAATGGTATACTTACAGCCCTAGATATGGACATTCAACCGTTAAACGTACACAGTCTATACAAAACCTCCACAATGGTATACTTACAGCCCTAGATATGGACATTCAACCGTTAAACGTACACAGTCTATACAAAACCTCCACAATGGTATACTTACAACCCTAGAATGGATATTCAACCATCAAACGTACACAGTCTATACAAAACCTCCACACCGGTATACTTACAGCCCTAGATATGGATATTCAACCATCAAAGGTACACAGTCTATACAAAACCTCCACAATGGTATACTTACAGCCCTAGATATGGACAATCAACCATCAAACGTACACAGTCTATACAAAACCTCCACAACGGTATACTTACAACCCTAGATATGGACATTCAACTATCAAACGTACTCAGTCTATACGAAACCTCCACACCGGTATACTTACAACCCTAAATATGGACATTAAACCGTCAAACGTACACAGTCTATACAAAACCTCTACAACGGTATACATACAACCCTAGATATGGACATTCAACCATCAAACGTACACAGTCTATACAAAACCTCCACACCGGTATACTTACAACCCTACATATGGACATTCAACCGTCAAACGTACACAGTCTATACAAAACCTCTACAACGGTATACTTACAATCCTACATATGGACATTCAACCGTTAAACGTACACAGTCTATACAAAACCTCTACAACGGTATACTTACAACCCTAGATATAGACATTCAACCATCAAACGTACACAGTCTATACAAAACCTCCACACCGGTATACATACAACCCTACATATGGACATTAAACCGTCAAACGTACACAGTCTATACAAAACCTCTACAACGGTATACATACAACCCTAGATATGGACATTCAGCCATCAAACGTACACAGTCTATACAAAACCTCCACACCGGTATACTTACAACCCTACATATGGACATTCAACCGTCAAACGTACACAGTCTATACAAAACCTCTACAACGGTATACTTACAATCCTACATATGGACATTCAACCGTTAAACGTACACAGTCTATACAAAACCTCTACAACGGTATACTTACAACCCTAGATATAGACATTCAACCATCAAACGTACACAGTCTATACAAAACCTCCACACCGGTATACATACAACCCTACATATGGACATTAAACCGTCAAACGTACACAGTCTATACAAAACCTCTACAACGGTATACATACAACCCTAGATATGGACATTCAGCCATCAAACGTACACAGTCTATACAAAACCTCCACACCGGTATACTTACAACCCTACATATGGACATTCAACCGTTAAACGTACACAGTCTATACAAAACCTCTACAACGGTATACTTACAACCCTAGATATGGACATTAAACCATCAAACGTACACAGTATATACAAAACCTCCACACCGGTATACTTACAACCCTAAATATGGACATTCAACCGTTAAACGTACACAGTCTATACAAAACCTCTACAACGGTATACTTACAACCCTAGATATGGACATTCAACCATCAAACGTACACAGTATATACAAAACCTCCACACCGGTATACTTACAACCCTACATATGGACATTCAACCGGTAAACGTACACAGTCTATACAAAACCTCTACAACGGTATATTTACAACCCTAGATATACATTCAACCCTTATACGTACACGGTCTATTTAAAATCTCCACAACGGTATACTTACATATTTAGACAGGAATTACAAATAACTAAGGCTTCCGGTAACGGCAGTGTCAAAGTGTTATATACAATATTTACATCACCAAACGTTTCACCCACAGTGTGATACCTTAGTTATTAGTAATGATACCGGCCGCTTAAGCCTACGAAATAAAATTAAACGGGAATATTGGACTTCATAGTACACGACCTTTTGATTTGCTCTATTAGGGTTTCATATTATTTTTTAAGGAAAACAAACATAAACAGGACCATTTTAAATACGAAAAATATTTTCATTTTAGATCAAGTATGAAAAAAGTCGATATCCACTTATCCACAGCTAGTAACAAGTCTTGTTCCACTATATACCACCTCGTATATTAGACATTTATTAAACACATTATAGTGACATCGAAATACTTACGATGTGTCCTAATTTACGATACTAAGTCCTAATTAATGAGTTGAACGTTTTTGTTTATGAAAATTGTTATTATTAAACATTATGAAGGTTTGGTTTAACCATATCAGGTTCAACAAAACAATCTAAATATTCAGTGAATATTTCCCCATTGTAAGGAGAATCAATCTTGGCGAGATTGTATTTGTCAGTGACGTAACAAGGCCCCTACTGACAAGTGCCTTTCAGCCCCTGGCTTCATCGAGTACCACTATTGTACTTCATTTTGAACTCTTCTTACATTGTACGACTTTAACGTGTTATGTATCTAGAAAGGCCAAATTAGCTATTTTACGTATCCATATCTCCATAAAATTGTTTTGAATGTTTCCCCTGAACACGTTTATTACTTTAGATAACGTTTAATAACACGTTTATTATGAATAGATTAAAATTTAAAATAAAAAACTTTGTCAAAAATAATGTTTGATCGAACACCCTTAACTAGGTAGGCTTTAGTAAACTATGTGTGTGCGTACGTGCGTGCGTGAGAGAAGGTAAGACGATGACCACGTGTCAACGACGAGTGTTTTTATGCCATTAAATGATTCTTTTTCTGTTTTGTTAAATATCTCAGTTTTTATATGTCGTAATTAGAAAATGATGTAATATTCGTGTTTAGGAGGAAAACTAAATAATATTAATTTAATATATATAGTTTTTGGATTAAAAATGTTTTTATATAATTTTTTGTCAAAAACAATATTTTCTCTTCGCAGGTACATTTCTATGGAGTCGTGTTCATGGGGTTGATGTTGACTAGTTAAAAGAAATCGTGAAAATCGGCTGGGACCCCTTAATTTTATATTTACTATAATTTATTTAATAATTTTGGTAGGACCTTTATCGCAGCGTCTTCCACAAGTAGGCCAAAGTTGATCGTTTCCCATTCCACCTTTTCACCCTATCGCGTGAAGTGTCGACGCTCCGCTAAAACAACTTCTACTGGGAAACAATTTGAGTGTTGCCACGCCACGCTCCCCCTCAAAACGTTACTCACTATTCATTTAGAGGTGAGGATGCGATCATTAGTCAACCAGTCACATCAGTGTCAATCAAAGAACTACCCCGGGGAGGATGAAAGGGGCTGCTCGACACGACCGAGGTTCACGTCCCTTGTCTTACGCTTCAAGTACATATCATTAAAGACCACTGGGCCGATGAAAAACTAAGGAAATATTAAACATTACTTTTAAATCTGCTATTTGAAAACAGTATTAAATAATTGCAAAAATGTGTATACAAAAATTATTTTGTTTTTAGATACCTTTAATTTTATATGCAACAGCTATATACATGGCTAATGCTTCCTCTAGTACTTTTGATAATGAACAAAGAAGTGAGATTAGACGGTAGTTTCCAGTTTCAATTTTACCATATTTTTTAAGTTGGTTTTTTTAAAAATTTTATCTAACCCTATTTTTACAGTAAAAAATTGTTTTTCGTTAACCATTTTAAAACTAACTGAGATATACCAAAACGTGTTAAATACAAAATCTTTATATTTATAACGACCTCTAATTTGATATGCAACCTGAGTAGGTTGTTGTCTGATTTTTTTACTTGCTCGTATGTTTGACGATTTTTAAAATTTGAAAAACGAAAGTTAAATGACTATCCATGTTATTTTCTGACATATATCACTAGTAGAATCGGAAAATAAATGTTATATGCCTTCGATGAACATAAATTACAATAACGTAAAACTTTGGGCCATCCTGCCCCTAAGGTTAAGAATAATTTTTAAAATGTTATATCAAGATGATAAGATTTTAAAGGCCCTTAAATTTATGTTTAACATGAGCAATGTTACATTTTAACATTTTCCAAAAGTGATCCCTCCACTCCAAAAAGTGTGATCGAGGCAAGTAACAGGATTGAAAATTATTTCCTTGATATCTTTGACGTCGGAAAAGTAGCGTTACAATTGGAATAAATATTTAATTTCAATTCGTTTAGATGGCACAGGTATCCAACTGGTCTGAAACACCCTGTATATAAATAGATTTTAAAACAAATCACATAATGTGATATATGTAATAAAGGAGCTGTTAAAATTAATGTTTTATGTAATATAATCTCCTCAGTATAATTATATGGTAGATGATCAACTAGATTCCATCTTATATTTTTCTAAGGCCTGTTCAGGTATTGATTTACTCCTAAAAGTTGACGAAACTGTATGCATTTCAAAATAACTACTTTTAATTCCATTTAATCCATATATGTATAATTAGGGAATATCAACTTAACTGATTATACATAAAAAATAAATATTCAGGTAATTTTTACATTATATACATTTCATGAAATTTAGTATAAATTGCAGTAAAATGAAACTGCTCTGTTTAACAAAAACATTTTTATTACAATTACAGTATTATTATATTATGTCTTTTCTACTTATTCTTTGTTATTATTAGAGATTACTGTTTGTTCTATATTAATAGTTATAATTACTGCTTATTTTCGTTATTACTTAATATTGTTTTTATGTTGTGTGTAAATATTTATTCTGACTGATCTAGATCTTGCCTTATTAATGTATTTATCCTTAAACCTTATTCAACGTACACTATTATTATGCAAGCCTTATTGTTTGTAGTCTGGTGTATAAGAATAAAGTAAGAACTGGTGATGCATTTCATTTTGTTTCTTCGTCATCTTTTGCTTAGCATATTTATTAAATTTATTATTGCATGTTGTTCTTTCTTATTCTGTAAAATGGTTTTACTGCTGACAATGAAATAAATACACTAAATAAATAAAAAACATGTTATTCAAGGAATTGCCCATAAAACATTCACTTTCATTTTTTTCTTTTTTCTCTTCATGAAGAACAATGTTTAACTTATTTATCAAACTGATGAATACTTTTTATAAGCTTACTCTTTAGGTAAATTAAGCTTACTCCGTAGCTATACCTCACAGCTAGAGTAATCGTACTCAGTAGCTATACCTCACAACTAGAGAAAGCTTACGTTGTAGCTATACCTCATAGCTAGAGAAAACTTACTCCGTAGCTAAACCTCACAGCTAGAGTAAGCTTACTCCGTAGCTATACCTCACAGCTAGAGTAATCGTACTCAGTAGCTATACCTCACAACTAGAGAAAGCTTACGTTGTAGCTATACCTCATAGCTAGAGAAAACATACTCCGTAGCTAAACCTCACAGCTAGAGTAAGCTTACTCCGTACCTATAACTCGCAGCTAGAGAAAGCTTACTCCGTAGCTATACCTCACAGTTAGAGTAAACATACTCAGTGTCTATAACACACAGCTAGAGAAAGCTTACTCCATAGCTATAACTCACAGCTAGAGTAAGCTTACACTGTAGCTATACCTCACAGTTAGAGTAAACATACTCAGTGTCTATAACTCACAGTTAGAGTAATCTTACTCGGTAGCTATAACTCACAGCTAGAGTAATCTTACTCGGTATCTATGACTCACAGTTAGAGTAATCGTACTCCGTAGCTATAACTCACAGTTAGAGTAATCGTACTCGGTATCTATAACTCACAGTTAGAGTAATCGTACTCGGTATATATAACTCACAGTTATAGTAATCGTACTCCGTAGCTATAACTCACAGTTAGAGTAATCGTACTCCGTAGCTATAACTCACAGCTAGAGTAATCTTACTCGGTATCTATTCCTCACAGCTACAGTAAACTTACTTCATAGCTATACCTCACAGCGAGGGTAATTTTACTCGGTATCTATACCTCACAGCTACAGTAAACTTACTTCATAGCTATACGTCACAGCAAGGGTAATTTTACTCCGTAGCTACCCTTAAACATACAGTGGTGTTTAGCCACCCATATACCTAGTGTGGTGTTGATCCACTTATATACCTAGTGTGGTGTTTAACCACCCATATACCTAGTGTGGTGTTGATCCACCCATATACTTAGTGTGGTGTTGATCCACCCATATACCTAGTGTGGTGTTGATCCACCCATATACCTAGTATGGTGTTTAGCCACCCATATACCTAGTGTGGTGTTTAGCACCCATATACCTAGTGTGGTGTTGATCCACCCATATACCTAGTGTGGTGTTTAACCACCTAGTGTGGTGTTTAGCCACCCATATACCTACTGTGGTGTTTAGCCACCCATATACCTAGTATGGTGTTTAGCCATCCATATACCTAGTGTGGTGTTTAGCCACCCATATACCTAGTGTGGTGTTTAACCACCTAGTGTGGTGTTTAGCCACCCATATACCTACTGTGGTGTTTAGCCACCCATATACCTAGTATGGTGTTTAGCCATCCATATACCTAGTGTGGTGTTTAGCCACCCATATACCTAGTGTGGTGTTTAGCCACCCATATACCTAGTGTGGTGTTGATCCACCCTTATACCTAGTGTGGTGTTTAGCCACCCATATACCTAGTGTGGTGTTGATCCACCCATATACCTAGTATGGTGTTTAACCACCCCTATACCTAGTGTGGTGTTTAGCCACCCATATATCTAGTATGGTGTTTAACCACCCATATACCTAGTTTGGTGTTTAACCACCCATATACTTAGTGTGGTGTTTAACCACCTAATACCTAGTATGGTGTTTAGCCACCCATATACCTAGTGTGGTGTTTAGCCACCCATATACCTAATGTGGTGATTAGCCACCCATATACCTAGTGTGGTGTTGATCCACCCATATACCTAGTATGGTGTTTAACCACCCATATACCTAGTGTGGTGTTTAGCCACCCATATACCTAGTATGGTGTTTAACCATCCATATACCTAGTGTGGTGTTTAACCACCCATATACCTAGTGTGGTGTTTAACCACCCATATACTTAGTGTGGTGTTGATCCACTTCGAAATACGAGTAATAGTTGGAACTTCATTTAGTATTGAATGTTTACGATATATTTTAGTTTAAATATTGAGGAACGATTTTTAGTTTAGTGTTTTGTAGAATATTTAATATTTGTTAATCTAACCAATAGCTGTTTAATATCAGGTTTATAAAATGTAACTAGCCAGTTCAATTTTCTGTAAAGAAACGTCAACTAAATATTTATCTCCTCAAATTTTAAATGATTACAGAGGGCACAACATTTTTTTTTTTTTTTTATTTAGAGGAGGATTTATTTTATAAAGTGAAGTAACGGCAAAGAAGCCCTCTCTACTTAACCTGGGCACCAACGACTTAAAGTTGACTTCTGAACCACCACCAGTGACCGAGCAGGTTCGCTAAGTGCAAGGACGGGATCGCTCAGACGGTCACCCATCCAAGGAACAGCCACGCTCGATGTTGCTTGACGCCGTTATCTTGCGGTAACGTCGGAAAATTCCGGTCAAGGTGAATGGCGTAAACACCTTTAACATAGAATATATATAGTATAGTAGTATATATACTGTAAATAGATCTCAGTAAGTTATAGGCATTTTTAAATATCATATTAAATTTATATATTTAAAATTGAAGAAACATAGAGGGCCTCAAAGGCAATGCCGGTTCAATTGGATGTTTGTCTACATATTCATAATCTGAAATAGTTAGATAAAATTAAAACGCATTAAATACTAAAATATATCAAATTTTATACTCGGTTGTTGATATGTCGCGGTAATAAACTAACTATAGAACGCGTAGTTTGTATGTAGCAAAAGTAATTTAAAAATATAAATAGATTAGTAAGGGATGTCATCCCTAGGGACTTTTAAACAACCCAGAACAGTATCCATGTATGAAAAATGCCGACAAGATTATGTATCTAACTATAGGCCTATTGGCTTAATACTAGTTTTGTGACAATAAGGTGAATTCACCTTATCTGTTGGCTATCTGTCATAATGTTGATTATTTGTATTAATGGTTAATATTGTTATTATTGCTTATAAAGTTTATATTGTAGATTTAAACGCTTTTCATAGTTAATAGTACACCATTTTAAAATGAGTGAGTCTAGCTAAATACATTCTAATGTACTGTCCCACTAAATTAATATTAGAATATTTGTAACTCCTCTTTAAAAAGTGTGTATACGGCAATTCCTGTGAAGTTATTGATGCAATATCCACCATCCGGAACGCCAGTGCGATCTATGGGCGCCACGGAGAACTGGGCAACGCACCCCTCCGCTACCTAGGGGCAATTTTGGCAACTTTAACTTACTTTGATATACTATAAAAGAGTTTTGAATATTAATCAAATACTTAATTAAATACTGGCTTTGCTTTGAAACTCCTAAGTCCAATAAGTAATTAACTTCAGTGTATACAACAACATTTGTATCACTAAAAATGCTTCAATGTAAGTGCTTTTTATAGTAAAATTTTACGATGTCTATACACTTTACATCCCGGACATCAAAGTAAAAACTAAATCATATTTGTTAATTTCATTATTATTCATTAACTAGTTTTTTGAAATCAAACTAAAACAAATAATAATAAAAGTAATATAAATATTGTATTCTTGTTTGTTCCACAACAAATTGTATATAGTTAGAAATCCAGCAAAATAGTAAGCTCTTTAAATATAAATACATATTATTATTAAATTTTATTATTTTGTTTATTTTATTTTAAATTATATAAACTTATATCAACCTTTATGAACAATTATGAAAGATTCCATTGTATTTTGGTTTGTATCCAATAGTTTTCAAAATTAGAATAAAGTCCTTTAGTAAGCAAAATTCTTTAAATTTTCAAAGACATTCATTCCATCCTGGTTAGTTAAAACGATTGTAATCTGAGTTTTATATTTAGATCACTATCGGTGGGTTATTTCCTCCAAAATGCATGTGATGACAAAAAAACTACAAACTGATTCTACTTTATCACAGAGAAGAAATAAACAGAGAACCAATCCTTTAGTGTACTGAATATTTGTTGAGTCATTTCTCCAGTTTACCATACGATGGCAGGGCCAGCACCTTGTCAGTCCTTCCCTTATACTCCCTCCAAATCTTACAGAATAAAGGTAGTGATTATAACTACAGATTTTTAAAAGATGTACATTATTTAAAATCTATTTATAGCTTCCAATGAGGCGTTTGATGCGGCCATAAGAAAGCGACATCTGTTTCTTTTTTATCTGTGGATCTTTGATGTTCTAACCGTCAGTGTAAGTGTATTTATTGTTGCCGACAAATCCTCTTCAATAATTTGACAAATCTTTGGGTTTTCTTCACTAAATTAATATTTTCTCTGCGAATATAGTCGGATATATATGGTATTTCAACATTTTTTCATTTAGGCTTAAATTTTATATATATATATTAGATTTTACAATCATATTTGCACTTTGGAAAGTCTATATGTAACCCTAAATTCCTCTTGGACCGATCTCCAAACTCAAAGTAGCCTTAAAAATGTGGCTCTTCAGAATATTCCGCACCTTTACAGAGGGCAACCAACAATCGCCAAGAAGGATTTTAAACATAGAGGTAATTGATCGTTGCTATCGACAAGGAGTTCCATTAATCTGGCAACAATAATGTCCGTCTGTCCGCCGGCCTCCGCCACACCGCCATTCCCTAATTGTAGAACCCTGTCGGCTCTCCTCTCGTCACTCCTCTTGCTAATCAATATACTTCACCTCTTTTATATTCTCCTCTAAATTAATTACCTTTTAAAAATAACTCCGACTTCTAAAATTGAATGTTTTCTCTTTTCCAAAGCTGCGTTTCCCAACACTCTCTCCAATTCGAGCCTCAGGATTAATCCCCAAGGTGTCGTCAAACCCCTTAATTAATTATGTCGATGTTTGTTTGTTAAGTTCAATAATTAAAAAAGAAGATAGCAGTGCATAGTATTTACATCACATATCACCTCAGATACCAAACGTAGGCTGATACATGTTCCAAACAAACATTATAAATTTAAAGTAGAAGACTAATATTAGGAATAATGTAATCAAATCTATAAAATATCCACTAAAATATATCAATAATCTAAACAGCGTTATCTTATTATTGGCAAGTTTCAAATCTACACATTAATAAGAACTTTAAGGATTTAAAGTATGGTAATTATTATTTTAACAATGTGAGTACTATGTTCTCACTTCATAAATAAGACACCCTTACAATTAACGATGTGTACAAGCCCACTTCATTATACAACACCCTTACAATTAACGATGTGTACAAGCCCACTTCATTATACAACACCCTTACAATTAACAATGTATACAAGCCCTTCACATTATAGTACACCATTACAATTAACGATGTGTACAAGCCCACTTCATTATACAACACCGTTACAATTAACGATGTGTACAAGCCCACGTCATTATACAACACCCTTACAATTAACGATGTGTACAAGCCCACTTCATTATACAACACCCTTACAATTAACGATGTGTACAAGCCCACTTCATTATACAACACCCTTACAATTAACATTGTATACAAGCCCATCACATTATAAAATACCCTTTCAATTAACGATGTGTACAAGCCCACTTCATTATACAACACCCTTACAATTAAAGATGTGAACAAGCCCACTTCATTATACAACACCCTTACAATTAGCAATGTGTACAAGCCCACTTCATTATACAACACCCTTACAATTAACGATGTATACAAGCCCATCACATTATAAAATACCCTTACAATTAACGATGTGTACAAGTCCACTTCATTATACAACACCCTTACAATTAACGATGTATACAAGCCCACCACATTATAAAACACCCTTACAATTAACGATGTATACAAGCCCACTTCATTATAAAACACCCTTACAATTAACGATATATACAAGCCCACCACATTATAAAATACCCTTACAAATAACGATGTGTACAAGCCCACTTCATTATAAAACACCCTTACAATTAACGATGTATACAAGCCCACCACATTATAAAATACCCTTACAATTAACGATGTGAACAAGCCCACTTCATTATACAACACCCTTACAATTAACGATGTGTACAAGCCCACCACATTATACAACACCCTTACAATTAACGATGTGTACAAGCCCACCACATTATAAAACACCCTTACAATTAACGATGTATACAAGCCCACCACATTATAAAACACCCTTACAATTAACGATGTGTACAAGCCCACTTCATTATATAACACCCTTACAATTAACGATGTATACAAGCCCACCACATTATAAAACACCCTTACAATTAACGATGTGTACAAGCCCACTTCATTATACAACACCCTTACAATTCACGATGTATACAAGCCCACCTCATTATAAAATACCCTTACAATTAACGATGTGTACAAGCCCACCTCATTATAAAATACCCTTACAATTAGAGATGTATACAAGCCCACTTCATTATAAAACACCCTCACAATGAACTATGTATACAAGCCCAATTCATTATAAAACACCCTCACAATGAACTATGTATAAAAGCCCACCTCATTATAAAAAACCCTCACAATAAACTATGTATAAAAGCCCACTTCATTATAAAACACCCTTACAATTAACGATGTATACAAGCCCACTTCATTATACAACAACCTTACAATGAACGATGTATGCAATCCCACTTCATTATAAAACACCCTTACAAATAACGATATATACAAGCCCACCTCATTATAAAACACCCTTACAATTTACGATGAATACAAACCTAATTAATAAATAAAACATCCACATATTTCAAGACGTATAGATGCTCATTTCATTATAAAACTCCCTTGCAATTAACGATGTGTACAAGCCCAATTTATAAATAAAACATCCGTACAATTAATAATGTGTACATGCCCACTTCATAAATAAAATATCCATACAATTAACTATGTGTACATTCCCAATCCATTATAAAATATCCTTACAATCTACAGTGTGTACAAGCCCACTTCATTATAAAACACCCTTACAATTAACGATATATAGAAGCCACTTCATTATAAAACACCCTTACAATTAACGATGTATACAAGCCTACCTCATCATAAAACACCCTTTCAATTAACGATGTGTACAAGCCCACTTCATTATAAAACACTCTTACAATTAAAGATGTGTACAAGCCCACTTCATTATAAAAGACCCTTACAATATAACGATGTGTACAAGCCCACCACATTATAAAATACCCTTATAATTAACGATGTAAACAAGCCCACTTCATTATACTACACCCTTACAATTAACGATATATACAAGCCCACTTCATTATACAACACCCTCACAATTAACGATGTATACAAGCCCACCTCATTATAAAACACCCTTACAATGAACGATGTATGCAATCCCACTTCAATATAAAACACCCTTACAATTAACGATATATACAAGCCCACCTCATTATAAAACACCCTTACAATTTACGATGTATACAAACCTAATTAATAAATAAAACATCCATATATTTCAAGACGTATAGATGCTCATTTCATTATAAAACACCCTTGCAATTAACGATGTGTACAAGCCCAATTTATAAATAAAACATCCTTACAATTAATAATGTGTACATGCCCACTTCATAAATAAAATATCCATACAATTAACTATGTGTACATTCCCAATCCATTATAAAATATCCTTACAATCTACAGTGTGTACAAGCCCACTTCATTATAAAACACCCTTACAATTAATGATATATAGAAGCCACTTCATTATAAAACACCCTTACAATTAACGATGTGTACAAGCCCACTTCATTATAAAACACTCTTACAATTAAAGATGTGTACAAGCCCACTTCATTATAAAAGACCCTTACAATTAACGATGTGTACAAGCCCAATTTATAAATAAAACATCCTTACAATTAATAATGTGTACATGCCCACTTCATAAATAAAATATCCATACAATTAACTATGTGTACATTCCCAATCCATTATAAAATATCCTTACAATCTACAGTGTGTACAAGCCCACTTCATTATAAAACACCCTTTCAATTAACGATATATAGAAGCCACTTCATTATAAAACACCCTTAAAATTAACGATGTATACAAGCCCACCTCATTATAAAACACCCTTACAATGAACGATGTATGCAATCCCACTTCATTATAAAACACCCTTACAATTAACGATATATACAAGCCCACCTCATTATAAAACACCCTTACAATTTACGATGTATACAAACCTAATTAATAAATAAAACATCCATATATTTCAAGACGTATAGATGCTCATTTCATTATAAAACACCCTTGCAATTAACGATGTGTACAAGCCCAATTCATAAATAAAACATCCTTACAATTAATAATGTGTACATGCCCACTTCATAAATAAAATATCCATAAAATTAACTATGTGTACATTCCCAATCTATTATAAAATATCCTTACAATCTACAGTGTGTACAAGCCCACTTCATTATAAAACACCCTTTCAATTAACGATATATAGAAGCCACTTCATTATAAAACACCCTTAAAATTAACGATGTATACAAGCCCACCTCATCATAAAACACCCTTACAATTAACGATGTATACAAGCCCACTTCATTATAAAACACCCTTAAAATTAACGATGTATACAATTCCACCTCATTATAAAACACTCTTAGATTTAATGATGTGTACAAGCCCACTTCATTATAAAACACCCTTACAATTAACGATATATACAAGCCCACCTCATTATAAAACACCCTTACAATTTACGATGTATACAAACCTAATTAATAAATAAAACATCCATATATTTCAAGACGTATAGATGCTCATTTCATTATAAAACACCCTTGCAATTAACGATGTGTACAAGCCCAATTCATAAATAAAACATCCTTACAATTAATAATGTGTACATGCCCACTTCATAAATAAAATATCCATAAAATTAACTATGTGTACATTCCCAATCTATTATAAAATATCCTTACAATCTACAGTGTGTACAAGCCCACTTCATTATAAAACACCCTTTCAATTAACGATATATAGAAGCCACTTCATTATAAAACACCCTTAAAATTAACGATGTATACAAGCCCACCTCATCATAAAACACCCTTACAATTAACGATGTATACAAGCCCACTTCATTATAAAACACCCTTACAATTAACGATGTATACAATTCCACCTCATTATAAAACACTCTTAGATTTAATGATGTGTACAAGCCCACTTCATTATAAAACACCCTTACAAATAACGATATATACAAGCACACTTCATTATAAAACACCTTCACAATTAACGATGTATACAAGCCCTCTTCATTATAAAACACCCTCACAATGAACTATGTATACAGGCCCACTTCATTATAAAACACCCTCACAATTAACGATGTATACAAGCCCACTTCATAATAAAACACCCTCACAATGAACTATGTATACAGGCCCACTTCATTATAAAACACCCTCACAATTAACGATGTATACACGCCCAATTAATAAATAAAACATTCATATCTTTAACGACGTATAGATGCTCATTTCATTATAAAACACTCTAATAATGAACTATGTATACAAGCTCTCTTCATTATAAAATACCCTCACAATTAACGATGTATTCAAGCCCACTTCGTTATAAAACACCCTCACAATTAATGATGTATACAAGCCCACTTCATAATAAAACGCCCTCACAATGAACTATGTATACAAGCCCACTTCATTATAAAACACCCTCACAATGAACTATGTATACAAGCCCACTTCATTATAAAACACCCTCACAATGAACAATATATACAAGCCCACTTCATTATAAATCAACCTTACAATTAACGATATGTACAAGCCCACTTCATTATAAAACACCCTCACAATTAACGATGTATACAAGCCCACTTCATAATAAAACGCCCTCACAATGAACTATGTATACAAGCCCACTTCATTATAAAATAACCTCACAATGAACTATGTATACAAGCCAGTAGAAGGGATATGGGGCTTTACCAACGCCCCATGAGGAGTTTTCGCCACATGAGCAGGTCGGGGGTGGGGGAAGGTCACGTGACCTTAATCGATACTGTGATTTGATTCTTATTGACTTTGATTTGATTTTGATTGACTTTGATTTGATTTTGATTGACTTTGATTTGATTTTGATTGACTTTGATTTGATTTTGATTGATATTGATGGCGGCGGCCACCTGCCGGACCCAAGATGGCGGCGGTCACGTGACCGGATCCAAGATGGTGACCCTGCCAACCTGTTGGGGAATGTTCCCTCCCAAAATTTCCCTCAAATTTCCTTCCAAATTCCCACGTTATACTATATAAAATACACTGTTAACCATGTTATATTATATAAAATACACTCTGTTATACTATAACAAATGTAATATTTCATATACTCTATGTGGTTTCCTTCGTATACCCTTAGCCTACGATGATAAGCGTTTCATTTTGGAAGGAGGAATAAAGACCCTGCCATGGGGACATTATTCCATCGACGAAGAAGCGATGATTGACCGAGCCGTCTTAGACGCGCTGATGGTGGAGTAAGAAGATGGATGGGAGCACAAGAGTGCAGGAGGTAGCAAATAGAAGAAGGTCGGCTACCACTTTCCGCAGCGGGGAGGGGCTGCGGAATCCCTTAAAAGCAATGACCGAAATGTATTGATTGTTTCGGAGAATACCCTCGGGGGTTTCCGGAGTTTGTCGGGAACCTTCGACAATCGTCGAGGCCCTGTGTAAGCTCACCGGTCGGCGATCAGTTGTCGACGAGCCTTCGAGCGACAAGTACTGTTCTCTCCTGACTCTCTGATTCCTGTCTGCGCAGAACTTCTCTGTTGGTGAGTATTTGGATATCATCATGTACGGAGAATACAACGCTACTACTGAACAAGCACCCATCCTGGACGGTGACTGCAACCCAGTCGTCAAGCAGGATCCGTGGGAAATCTACAAGGACTTTATGTGGCTAGAACATAATATTAGTAAAAGATGGCATGCTCAACCACGTGATGAATTCGAAATGCAATGGTACGAAGAGGATATGAAGTTTATGCGTGAAGAAAACCCGATAATTGACCAGCATTGGGAGTGGATAAATTCTGAACAGAAATATCTCCAGGCATACCTCGACACTGTGGATTGGATGGACCTAAAGAATTTTGTACATGGAATCCATTACAACAGGGAATGTCGTAAGAGAAAACTTGCAGATGTAGAAATGGAAAAGCACATAGCACAAGAAAAGAGACTGCGGGAAAAATTTCATACTTACGTTTCCTTTACCTTTTATGAAAAATAGAAACAACTCACTTAAGGGAGCACAGACGTGCAGGAGGTAGCAAATAGAAGAAGGTCGGCTACCACTTTCCGCAGCGGGGAGGGGCTGCGGAATCCCTTAAAAACCAATAAATATTTTGGTTTACAACAATCTTAATCAGTTATGAATTGGACACAATTCAATCCAGTTATGAATGTGAGAGAAACCATCGCCAAAGAGCTACACGCTCCAGCCAGAAGAACATTTCCCACCAGACCTGTGGAAGTCAAAGGAATAGACGATCTGTATCAGGCTGACTTGGTGGAGATGATACCATACTCAAAGTTTAACAAGGGCTACAAGTACATTCTCACAGTAATCAACTGCTTTACCAAATACGCTTACGCAATACCAGTCAAGGACAAGTCTGGACAGGAAATCGTCAAGGCTGTACAACCTGTTTTGGAGGAGAATCGGATGACGCATCTGCAGACCGACATGGGAAAAGAGTTTTACAACACTGGATTCGCCAAGCTAATGAAGAAACACAACATTAATCATTACTCTGTGTACAGCGAGAAGAAGGGAGCCATAGTGGAGAGATTCAATCGTAGTCTCAAGTCTCTAATGTGGAGAAAATTCACAGAACTGGGCAACTACCAATGGATTAAAATCCTACCCGACCTGTTGGAAGAGTACAACACGAGAAAACATAGAACAATTGGCATGGCACCTTTTGAGGTGAACAAAAAGAACGAAGATTTGGTCAGACGAAATATAAACAAGAATAGCCAAAATATAAGAAGAAGGAAAATATCGAGTTCAAAGTGGGTGACAAAGTAAGAATAAGCAAGTATAAAAAGGTTTTCGATAAGGGATACCTACCCAACTGGACAAACGAGATTTTTACTGTGGAAGCGGTGCGTCCAACTGTACCGACTACGTATCACCTAAAGGATTACCGCAACAACATGCTTCAAGGAAGCTTTTACGGAAAAGAACTGCTCAAGACCAGACACGGAGACGTATACCTGGTGGAAAAGGTGTTGAGAAGAAAGGGTAACAAAGTGCTGGTTAAGTGGCTTGGCTTTGATGGTACTCACAATTCGTGGATAAATAAAAGTGAACTTGTGTGAATTACTCAGTTTGAGCTTAGACATTAACATGAAAACACCCAAATTGTCTATCGTAAACTTTGACGTATACTGTGGAGGAGATATGAAGGAAAGGAGCAAACACAGTGATCTGCTGCCAAACCATGTTCGATGTATCATGAGCGGACCTTCAAATTCCGGCAAGACTAATGTAATGTTAAACTTGTTGTTTAATCCAAATGGACTAAAGTTTGAAAATGTCTACGTTTTTTCAAAATCACTCCATCAGCCAAAGTATAAGTTACTAGAGAAGGTACTACTGACTATACCCGGTATAGGATATTTCCCTTTCACAGACAACGGTGAGGTGGTTCATCCAAACGAGGTGAAAGAACACTCTGTGATGGTGTTTGATGATGTCGCATGTGAAAAGCAAGACAATATCAGAAACTACTTTACAATGGGACGACACCAGAATGTTGATACTTTTTACCTGTGTCAAACATACAGTAGAATACCCAAACAGCTGATAAGGGACAATGCAAACTTTATTATTGTGTTCAAGCAAGATGACAGAAATTTAAGACACATATACGATGATCATGTAAATACGGACATGTCTTATGGGAGATTCAAAGAGTTATGTGCCACCGCATGGAACAGTGGTAAGAACAAATTCGTTGTAGTGGACAAAGAACGTAACATTGACGATGGTAGATACCGCGTCGGACTCGACGAGTTTGTCAAAGTTTTACAACGTCATGCTGAAGGTTAGTTTTAGCCAACCTCTTGTGACAAGAGAGTACAATCTACCGATGAATGAGGATCGCAAATCATTATGGCAACAAATGACGTTAGACAGGCTACGTTTTAAAAGGCGAATAGATACATTGGAAGAAACAATTTTGGACCCACTCCTTTTGCTGCATATTGCGAAGCAGAAAGACTTGGAAAATAGGAAAACAGAAAAACAGGAAAACATGAAAACAGAAAAAACAGGAAAACAGAAAAACAGGAAAACAGAAAAACAGGAAAACAGGAAAACAGGAAAACAGGAAAACAGAAAAACATGAAAACAGGAAAACAGAAAAACATGAAAAGAGGAAAACAGAAAAACAGGAAAACAGAAAAACAGGAAAACAGGAAAACAGAAAAACATGAAAACAGAAAAACAGAAAAACAGGAAAACAGAAAAAACAGGAAAACAGAAAAACATGAAAACATAAAAACATAAAAACAAACCAGAGGGGATTCCGTAAGAAGATGGATGGGAGCACAAGAGTGCAGGAGGTAGCAAATAGAAGAAGGTCGGCTACCACTTTCCGCAGCGGTAAGGGGCTGCGGAATCCCTTAAAAACCAATAAATAAGGATGTAATGTTCGAAATTAGTTATTCGACAAGATGACGTTCAAGGATACACATCTTAAACGAGAAATAAAGATGCTGCAGGATAGTATAAGGCAAAAGTTGCGTGATATTAAGAGCAGTTCAATTCAAACACAACGTTCGTTGGAAGTACAGTACAGACCGTTGATTGATCCACTAAAACAGTTGACGGAGACGGTTGTTGCTGCCAAAGAGATCAAGCAAGAGCCCAAAGAGGAGAATGAAGGGGAAGTGGAGGAGGAGGAGGAGGAGGTTTTTGAGCCTGAGCAGTCATTTGGAAGACCGTCTTTAGCGTCAGAGTTTGACGCATTTATTCGTGCAAACAACATTGGAGACTTGTTAGGTACCTACCTTCAGTTTATTCAGACAGACGATAGGGAAGAAGCTGATTTTACGTACGGCATTCACTATGATGGCAACGAGTGGAAAATGGGATCGTATCCGGTTAGCTTTTCCGATAACGACATAATTATAAATGGAGTTGAATACAAGGGAACACCTGGACTGTTTGAGTTGATTTTCAAGAAACATCCGCAGAGTGGATCGTTCAACGACAATGATTTAAAAGTGTACAAGCAAATGCTAGAGGCAACTGGTGTTCACAAGCGTGAAGATGGAAAAGGGATAAAATCCAACAGAGGCTACAAGTACACGAATATTATATCAAATATGTTTCCACCAAAAAATAAAAAGAAACTACCCTTACTACGTGCTTCTCCAGCGTCTAGAAAAAGACCAAGTCAACCACTATCACCATTTATTGGTGAAAAGAGAAAAAAGTTGGGAGAGGGTTTGCTAATAGAAGTTGAGAAATCCAAAATTGACTACCGTTACTGGGATGACTCTAATGAATTGGTTGATCGTTTGCGTCTGTTGTTAGCTTCGAAAGAAGCAGGTAACAGTGGTCACAATAATGAGATTATCGCCATTCTGGAGGAGCTCAAGGAGGCGGATATTATAAAAGACTTTGATAACTTTATTTTGTAATCATTATCGTAATGTCTATCGACAAGTTCGGACGTCAGTTAGTTCAAAAAGGTGCTGCTGCTGCTGCTGTGCCCAAAGGAGCACGAGGTGAAGGATTTAAATTGACTCCTGAAGGAAACTATGATATGCAAAATAAAGTTTTAGCAAATGTAGGCGATGCAATAAATGAAACTGATGCCGTCAGTCTAAAAATGATAGGTGAACATTGTGTATTATTCGAGGAGAAGTACATTAATGCTAGAAATAGGTATATAGCGAACGTTGAAAATCCTACTGCAGCAAAAGATGCTGCAAATAAATTGTATGTAGACTCTCTTGTTCCACCTAGATACGACACCTTTTGGCACTTTGGAAAAAAACGGTTGGTTGAGGTGGCCGACCCCTTAAATGATAGAGACGTAGTTACAAAGAAATACCTGACGGCTAATAGCCCGAAAAGGGCTAAAAGTGGGTGGGAGTTTAACAATATGCGATTAACGTCAATCAAAGATCCTGTTGAACCTCAAGATGCAGTGACTCAAAACTACCTTTCAGGATCTCTTAACGTAGTACGTGAAAAGTGGATTCCTAAACAGACCGCTAATGAGTGGGATTTCGGAGATAAAAAGCTTTCCTCTGTGGGTGATCCAGTCACCATGCAAGACGCTGTAACTATGAATTTTCTTGTACGAGCAATGAGTGCATTACTTTACGATCTATACTATCGCATATTGCCACCTCAAGATCAGATCCACAGTTTGTCTAAAGAGGAGTGGATCGACAAACATATTGTACGACCGTATTTCTTAAACGAAGCTACTAGAGTTAGATCACACGAATAAAAACCCTTGAATTTGAATAGAGACCGTCATTTGATTATTATAATGCCAAGAGTCAACAAGAAAAACGTCAGTCGTCATTCAACAGTCAAAGGGTGTGGACTGCTAGAGACACTCGGTAGTTTTGCCAGTTCAGCTCTTAACAAAGGGATCGATCTACTACCAGTGGAACTTCATCTACCAGGGGGTTACAGGTACTGTGGTCCAGGTACCAAATTAAAGGAGAGGTTAGCTCGTGGTGATCAGGGAATTAACAAGTTGGACGAAGCCTGTAAGGAACACGACATTG
The DNA here is from genome assembly GCA_035578905.1 of Stictocephala bisonia. Taxonomy (NCBI): domain Eukaryota; kingdom Metazoa; phylum Arthropoda; class Insecta; order Hemiptera; family Membracidae; genus Stictocephala; species Stictocephala bisonia. The sequence goes on from JAQJVL010000001.1 coordinate 9,620,609, forward strand.
CATATTCCAAATATAGTGACAATCAACACCGTAGACAGGCGGATCAACAGCTGGCCGATAAGGCTTGGAATAGGGTTAAATCATCAGACGCTTCTTTAGCAGAACGAGCCGCAGCTTGGTCCGTGACAACAGCTATGAATGCCAAGAAAAAGCTGGGAGGTACAATGAAGAGACGACGCGTATGCAAAAAGAAAAAGATCGCAAAGCGGCGAGGTAAAGGTTACTATTTAAGACCTTACAAAAAGGGAGAGGGATACTACTTAAAGCCGTACAAGCAGGTAAATGGATCACCTAAAGTCGTACATAAGAAAAAAAAAAGTTTGCGTTAAAACACTTACCGGATCGGGCTCTTACAAACTTTGACCTGGACAGAATACCACATTTTTGAGGTGTTTTTATGAGAGGCGCCTTGCCACAAAATATTTGGAAGAAGGAAAATGCCATTGTTAATTTAGATTCAAACAGTGGGAGGGGCACTCACTGGGTGTGTTATAAAAAAGTTGATAACGTGGTGAAATACTTTGATAGTTTCGGAAACCTACAACCACCACCAGACCTTTTAAAGTATTTTCAGGGATGTAAAGTTTTGTACAACTACACTTCGCATCAGACTTTCGGCTCCAACATCTGCGGTCATTTATGTTTAGAGTTTTTGACGAATCAACTTTAGTATGTGTCTGACTTTTAGAGAGTGAGCAGCATTATGTTTTGTGTGAGTGGAAATAGTTCAGTGTTTGGCTGTAATATTTTTCCTGCAATAGACCTCTCTGAGGGTGATTGGGAAATTGGATTGGTAGACTTTACAACATACAACTCTATACCAAACGTTGAGAAGGGAGTCAATAATTTGTTCCATTAAGGTGATAAAGTTGTCGACATACCGACTGGTTCTTATGAAATTGACGACATTACACAATTTATCGAACACAAAATCAACGATCCGAATTTAAAAATTAGAGGCAACAACAATACGTTTAAAGTGGAAATTTACGGTGAAAAAATAATTGACTTCTCTCAGGAAGACAGCATAGGTTCACTGTTGGGCTATTCCAGATCGATTCTTGAACCAAATAAATGGCACGTGTCAGACACACCAGTTGCCATTATTAAAGTGAATGTCATACGAGTTGAATGTAACGTGGTTAGAGGTTCTTATCAAAACGGTACAGAAGGACACGTTATTCACGAGTTTTACCCTGCCGTACCTCCTGGGTTTAAAATTGTTGAAACGCCCCGTAACGTCATTTACTTGCCAGTAAGCGTCAAGAGGTTGGAAAACATAACAGTTAGACTCTCCGATCAAGACAATCGTTTGATAAATCTGAGAGACGAAGTGGTCAACATTAGACTTCACTTGAAACGCAAAGATGGGTCTGATTTTCAATAAATTAGATGGACACAGGACAAAATCAATCAGTCGCCTGTTACGTTTGAAACGGTTAACATCAAAGAACAAGGAGTTTTTACAGTCTCTCGGTCTTCAATATGTTGTCCGTAAGTAGTAAAGCACAATTTGATGAAAGTGTGACAGAGTACGAGTACCGTACTCATGCACCTTTTACATCGACAACTTTTAATCCGGACGATGAGGTGCGTATTTCTATTCAACAGCAGGATGGGTTTACATATCCTTGTGAGAGTTACTTACACGTGACTGGTAAAGTGACAAAATCTGATGGTCAGACACAGTATGATAGTTTACATCTAGTCAACAATGCCATGGCGTTTCTGATAAACGAGATTAGATACGAAATTGGCGGTGTAATTGTCGATCGATCTAAAAATGTCGGTATAACATCCACTATTAAGAATTTAGTAACCCTAACTCCAGACGATGAGAAGCGATTGATGAACGCTAGTTGGGTTGGAAAAGGATCATTGAATACGGTGAAGGAGTTTTCTTTTTGTATTCCTTTGAAATTGTTAATGGGGTTCTTTGAGGACTAAAAAAGAATCATTGTCAACCAAAGACAGGAATTGATTTTGCTCTTGTCTTCCAATGTTAAGAACGCCTTGTACAAGGAGGCTGCGGCCACTGATTTTAAGTTGACGATTGATAAGATTTACTGGCGGGTTCCCTACGTAAAGGTGTCTGATGATATGAAGTTGTCATTACTACGGGTGCTGGAACAGGATCGTGTATTGGAAATGCCTTTCAGGTCTTGGGAGCTGCACGAGTTTCCTGAACTTCCCACAAGTACGAGACAATCTTGGACCATTAAGACTTCTTCACAACTGGAAAAGCCACGTTACGTAATATTAGCCTTTCAAACTAGTAGGAAAAATGATATAACCAAGGACGCTAGTATCTTTGACAAGTGTTCACTGTCGGATGTAAAGCTCTTTCTAAACTCTCAGTACTACCCGTATGATAACATACGTGGCGATGACGCTCTGTTGTATGAAATGTACGCAAGGTTTCAATCCTCATACTACGGGTCGAGTTCACCCAGTCCCATTATGAATCGTACAGCTTTTGATTCTTGTCCCGTTTTTGTAATTGACTGTTCCAAACAGTCTGAGAACCTTAAATCAGGACCTGTAGACGTCCGCCTTGAATTTGAATCTTCTGCCGCTTTTCCAAAAGGTACAAGAGCCTACTGTCTGATTATTCACGACGCCCTAGTCGAGTACAGTCCACTTACTGGAACTGTCAACAGAGTTCTCTAGTGTCGTACGCCTTATAAAAGGAAGCTCAGCACCCACTCGGTCTCAGTCGCTGCTCCACCACCACCATGGCATCATCATCATCTGCTGTTCCAGACACTGATGTCTCTATAGTAGAGTTTCCACTGGTTGACAAGGAAGGTGTACCTACTCTGGTGACGGTACCGGACAAACGGGATCTGACAGCTTTTCTCAGGGTAATGTACAATCTCAACTCGGATTTTACTAAATTTGTCACTGTCAGTCTTTTTAATGAATTTCTTTTTCAAGTGGGCATTTTGTTTCACAAGCAAGGCATGCGTAAATACGTTTTACTAAACAACGCACAGTTCTCAAAGTTGAAAGAAACGGAACCTTCAATTACCTATGCTCTGTGTCATAAGGATCAACAAAAGAGATTCACTGAAATGGACATTAAATACACTATCCGTAACATTTTCAACAAACCTTATGTAGAGCTTTTTGACAGAGATAATAACACCGCTAACTTTTCACTAAAGAGGAATGGTTGAATTTTGTTAGCTTATTGCCTTGCATTTCACGGTACATTGAACAGTTGACCTGTGTCGAGCCTTACCTGATTGAACACATTGATCGGGTTATGCGTAGTGATTCGGTCTATGTTCCTCCACCACAGCAAGTAAACGGTTGGGACGCTGACCGTTTGCATGACGAGATTGTTTGGTATAAGAAGACAAAGCCCACAGTAGGTTGATCATAAACATGTCAACACCAGCTGTGGTGGAGTTTCATGGGTTCAAAGACAATCGCAATAGATTTATCGTTAAAGAATTTGTCGTTGTGGGTCCTTTTGTAAATGTAAATATAGTTTTCAAGTCTCCTTATCCTGAAAGTAAGTTGAATAGTGCTGCTCGGAAAGCTAACAATTGGTGTGAGCGTAAGTTTCACAAAATACTTTGGGAGGAGGGATGTGTACCTTTTAACTTCAAACTAGTTCGTAGCTTACTAAAACCTTTTGATATAGTCTATACCAAAGGGTTGGAGAAAAAGTTATTTCTTTCCAAATTTCACGGGAATGTTCAGGAACTCGACGAGTCTTGGACAGTTCCCGACATGTATACGTTTTTACCTTGTTGTTTACCGCAACACGCTAGTGATGGCAAGTGCGCCTTAGTAAGTGCTCAGTTTTAATACAAAAAGTTGCTTGCTTTTAAATGTGTGTAATTTTACTGTGAAAATTTTGATAAAAATTGTTACTATCATATCCATAGCTCTGTGTGAATGTGTGTTCTATGGCTGGCCTAAACTCCATAAGTCCAGGACATGAACTGTCGAGGTGAGGGCGGCCCAAATTCAATAAAAAAAAGCCCAACTGTTCTCTAAGGCAGCCGTAAAACGCATAAGTCCTGAGGCAGTCCTGCAGCTTGGGGCTGGGCTAATCCCCGTAAGACCTTGAGTCGCAGTCCGGGCCCTCGTACAGTTTGGATGTGTGTAACACTCTATGGCTGGCTTAAACTCTGTAAGTCCAGGGTGTGAGTAAGGGATATTTTTAGTAACAAGAAAAATAAATAAAAAATAAAAGCCCTTTGTAAGTTTGTGCGTCACATTGAAAGGCTTCTCCAAGTAAAGTGGCGGCTAGACTTATAGGGGATCTAAAAAAAAAAAAAAATAAAAAAATAAAAAAAAAACACAAAAATAATACTGGGAGGTAGCAATTTTGTTATGGAGTGGCTATCACCGTAGCTTGCGATGGTTGGGGCAAGTTACATTAAAGTAAGTGGGATTATGCCTACTGGGGACACCCACTATAATAAAAAACGCGCCAATGCACAAAGTGCAATGACCCTATACCCCTTGGGTGGTGTGGAAACTTGGGTCAAGGTCAAGACTTGTCTGAGAATGCAAGGACAAGTGTTACGACTCGTGCATAGGCCTTCGGGGAAGGAGGCACAATACTCCTAACAAGCCGTGACTCTCAAGGTCAACTGAGAGTATAAAAGGACTCGTATTTCCACTTTTCTTATCAGTCTATCATGGCATCTTTTGTCGAACGTTTCAACGCTGCTACTCCGATGAATTACATTACTGTCAAGGTTGGAGATTTGTCATCCAACATCCAGTATCCAGTCAAAAGTATTACACGCATAAATACGAAATACGGTGATACTCTCGTTGCGATACTGTTTGATCCGCATTTGGAGGAGGACATCAAGGTGTTTCTACCTAGAAGATACGTCGACACTTTGCATGAGGGGGAATCAATACCGGACAACTTGGTACTGATCAAAGAAGTTGGATCCACGTCTGCTGTACACATTTTCCAGGTACGTATGTTAACTTGAGGGAAAAGTAACAAGTTCTTTTGTTATGAGTTGTTTTCTTATGTGTGCTGTTATTGTTTCAGAAAGATGGAGCATTGCTGCAAGATGTTTAAGTGTTTCAAAACACCAGAAGATCGAGTACACGACTGCAGATACTGCAAAGTATTTTTACTGCAAGAAGAAAAAAGGAAAAGACGCTGCATCCCATTGATCTTCATACCGTGTATTTTGTTCGCAAGTTACATGGTCTACGAGATTTACTATAAACACCTAGAGTAAATCTCTATGGAAAGGTGGCAGGATGGCTACCAACGTAATGAGCGATGGTTGGGGCTTATTACAAGGGTTTGTTTCTCCGTACCACAGGGGTATATGGTCTAGACCTGTGGGAGCCTCTTTGTTTACCCTTAAAAATCAAAAGAGTGACCTCTGAGCTGGTAGAGGAGGTTGACGTTCCTTCAGAGGCTTTGTACTAACAGTCTACCGACCATACAGGGTGAGTATCTAAGTAATATGTTTGTGCATGCTGAAGTAGTAGTTAAGCCTGTAGGTTGTCGACACTATACGTACCTCGATAAGGTTGCAGCCAAGTGTGCATTTGCGTAGAGTGCAATCGATTGTGTATGTGGTGTGTTTGTTCATGAGTCAATTAGTTATGAATTGGACACAATTCAATCGAATTAAAAAACAACCTTGTGTCCGAGAGGTTCCGCATCCGACTCCTAACCCAACTTTGACTCAACGAAACCGACAAACTATCTCCTTTATCTCGATTCTAACAATCTTTATGGAAAGGCCTTAAGTGAGCCGCTCCCTCATTCTGAATTCAAGTGGTTACAACAACAAGAAATAGATCAATTGAATATTAGAGAAATACCAGATAATGCGGAAATGGGATATATTTGTTGAGTCGGGTACGCTAACCACTGGACCACGAGGGGTTGATAGCTTTTTGTCTAATTTGTTTAATATATATTTATGTATTAGGAAATTGCTGCTAGGAGTGCTGGTAGCAGCACACAGCTGTTTCATGTAGTAATTCCTCGCGCATGCATCGTAGGCTAAGGGTATACGAAGGAAACCACATAGAGTATATGAAATATTACATTTGTTATAGTATAACAGAGTGTATTTTATATAATATAACATGGTTAACAGTGTATTTTATATAGTATAACGTGGGAATTTGGAGGAAAATTTGAGGGAAATTTTGGGAGGGAACATTTCCCAACAGGTTGGCAGGACTGAGGGTCACCATCTTGGATCCGGTCACGTGACCGCCGCCATCTTGGGTCCGGCAGGTGGCCGCCGCCATCAATATCAATCAAAATCAAATCAAAGTCAATCAAAATCAAATCAAAGTCAATCAAAATCAAATCAAAGTCAATCAAAATCAAATCAAAGTCAATCAAAGTCAAATCAAAGTATCGATTAAGGTCACGTGACCTTCCCCCACCCTCGACCTGCTCATGTGGCGAAAACTCCTCATGGGCCGTTGGTAAAGCCTCATATCCCTTCTACTCAAGCCCACTTCATTATAAAACACCCTCACAATAAACTATGTATACAAGCCCACTTCATTATAAAACACCCTCACAATGAACAATATATACAAGCCCACTTCATTATAAATCAACCTTACAATTAACGATATATACAAGCCCACTTCATTATAAAACACCCTTACAATTAACAATGTATACACACCCAATTAATAAATAAAACATTCATATCTTTAATGACGTATAGATGCTCATTTCATTATAAAATACCCTTACAATGAACTATGTATACAAGCTCTCTTCATTATAAAATACCCTCACAATTAACGATGTATACAAGCCCACTTCATTATAAAACATCCTTAAAATTAACGATGTATACATGCCCAATTCACAAATAAAACATCCTTACAATCAATAATGTGTACATGACCACATCATAAATAAAATATCCATACAATTAACAATGTGTACATTCCCAATCCATTATAAAATATCCTTACAATCAACGGTGTGTACAAGCCCAATTAATGAATAAAACATTCTTAAAATTAACTATGCATATAAATCTAGGCCATAAATAAAACAGTCTTAGATTTAAAGAATTTTTATTTCTACGTCATGAAGAAAATATCATTAATTTTGACAATGCGTACACGACTATTTATGAAATTAAACTCTTATGTTTAATGATATACTTAAAATGTTTAGGAATCACATGGCTGTACAGCACTTATGCCTGCTGCCATGCGTTCTTTATATACCAAGAACTTAGATAGTATTGTTCTGTAACTAACCAGGAAAATTGTAATTCTGAACCTGAAATATTAATACTTTTCCCGAAGGTCCTAATTCTACCCCAGTGTATCAGGGCTGTATGCATTTTGAATTATCCATAACTATATTTATATAGTTAGTAAGTTTAAAATATTTGTTGTATTGACTTATAAGTAATATGAAAATGAATAAATATTATATAAATTATCTTTAATTTACACTAGTTACACTTTTCAGTTTAAAGCATATACAGGAGATTTTAAATTCCTACTCGGATAAATTTAGTAAGCATTACATACCATTATCCCATGTTTGGTTTTCATGTAAAAAAATTAAATGTTCTCCTTTATTGATTAATTATTGTATATGACCTGTTAACAAGAAAATGAAAAAAAAACACATCAGGGAATACCAAAAAGAGCCAAGAGTAGAAATAACAGTAATTTGAAATGACATAACTGGCTATAATAAAATCACTGTAGGTAGAGAATATGTTGATAGAATGAATTAGTTGGAAGATGATGAATAATTTAAAACTATTCAGATCCAGTCTGATTCCATATATATATATATATATATATATATATATATATATATATATATATATATATATATATATATGAAAACTTAAAAAAAAGAACATATTTTCATAATATAAAAGTTTTAATTGCCATTGTCCCTAAAATATTCGATACTATACCCAAATATTTGTTAAATTTTAAGAGTTTTTCTACTGGAAATCTCCACCACAGATAATAAAGAAACAGAGTTCACTTTCTTATTCAGCTTTCTTACGTAGCGAACGCCTGAGTGTCAGTTATACTTATTATTTGGTTTTTGACAGAAAAAGATCATGCAATATTGTCAACTCCTGAAACAAGTTCTACATATCAGGATTCTTTTTTTTTTAAAGAAAAAATATCCTAAACAAAAACATAAATAACCTTAAGTTAAGAAACTTAAGCTTATTTATGTTTTTGTTACCAGATATTCAATACTAGTCTTTTTTTTATTAGATTAGGTTAAAAAATATTTTACATTTAATAAATTAAAATATCAACAGATATTTTTACTATTATTAAGAGATATAAAATAAATAATTTATCTTAAGTATTATATTCAGTAATTTTGGTATGTTATATTGGTTAATGTTATTCGATAATCAGTTTGAATTTGTATTATTTTCCATCTGGTTGTATATTTACGATTTATAGTTAAAGCACCAACGCCAAGAGCGCATATCATCTTTACATATTAATTTATGACAAGTAAATGTTATCTTGGATTTTATAACTATAACACTGAGGAAACCACATCACTCTGGTTTGCAAGACCTCGCACTCGAACTTTAGCACGCTCGTTGTCACTTCTGTTCCTGATGATGAGATTATTCAATCAATTATTTACCTCAAATGACAATCTAGATATATTTGGCGATTCTTTAAATGTATCCAAATCTACCGTTTTTCCGTTAATTCACTACAGCTACTTTTTTTGTTTCCGTTAATTCAATACCGCTTCATAAATAGTTTATTGCTCTAAAAACGGTTCCTCAATCATTTTTACGTCTACTGTGGTATTCCTTATCCGCTAGGAATCCGGTAACGGTGGCCTTATCTTATCGCTTTCCAAGAACTAACCAACACACGGAGAGCGCATTCGGCGGTAAGTCAATCATTGGATTTATGATCAACTTTAGTAGCAACCTAACATAACCTGACCTAACCTAACCGTAATTGCAAATAAAAGTAGTGGTAGTTAATTAATGGAAAAGGTCTGAAATCTGTAATAACTATTCATGAAATATTGTTGGAAAATACATTCATCATTCATTAATATTTTACAGAGTATTTAATTTGTTTTTGTGTTTATATTTTGTGGCTTCCTCGTTTGTGTCCTCTTGAGTAATGTTTATTGATCATATTAATTGTATATTTCGAGTGTTAGTTTTTATATTTAGATTGGGTTTTAATCCAACGTGGAATATTTACTCCGTTTGTTAAGTTTGAACTTACACTTAAAGTTATTTAAAATTATTGTTACATTGTTATAGTTTTCGTTTAAATTTATATTATTGTTATCAGCTTACTTATTTAGTTTAGTAAAATATGTTTTGTTTTCCTAGTTATTTCTCAGTATTGTTATTTATTGTTGATATATGTCAGTGTTTAAAATAATTACTAGCAATGTGTAATATATTTGTACATATTTTGATTTTCTTACTCGTAAAATGCATGTAGACGGTTAACACCATAAAAGCTGCTACCACTCTTGAAAAATATTTTGAGTTGTATTTTGCTGCATTGTAATTGTTTTAGTTCTGTCATGTATCATGTAAAAATAAAATGAAAATCATGGTAGGCCTATGGTTGAAATGTCTCGTGTTATTATAAATAGGGTACATATTTATTATTTAAAAATCATGCGTAAAATATGTTCCCTGAAATGACACCTAATGATGAATTTGTTGGGACAAAATATTAGAAACATTTAAAAATAATTTAATCTTAAATTATTACTTACACAATACAACCTGATATTCTACTCGACGTGGCAACTATTGCATTGGTTTGTAAAATGTGATTATTATTTTACGTTTTATTTAATTTTTATTTATTTAATTATTTATTTATTTAACGAATTAACCTATTATATACATAGATAATTCAAATTAGCTGTCGTTTGTTACATACTTTAAAGAAGCAATCAATTGAACACGAAACTAAACAAACAAAATACTGTAGTGCTAACCACAAAAAAGACAAAAATTAGATTAATTTTGGCAAATGACGGAATTGCAGTAGATAAAATACAGTCCACTAAATTATGAAGAAACAGTTATAACTATAAGTCTATATCACTATAAATTTAAATAAAGAGGGAAAACAATAATAAACAACCATTTAATACAGATAAATCAGTATAAATCAGTAAAAATAAAACATATATACACATATACACAAGAATAATAAACATATATATGATAATATTCTAAATAATACTAACAATAAGAATAAGTAGTGGATAAAAACGGAGAATAAACTAAAAAAAATACAAAAAATAAAGTAAAATAATGCATGTTCATATACCTAATTATTTTAATAACGATAAATAAGAAATTTTAACAAAAATAATATTTTGAAATACGATAATTATATTATTTAGATTTTAGGTTTTTATTGAAATAACAAATACGACATTATTTATTTATAGAGATCCAATAGTAGCTCATTTTGGTATTCAATTGTTTTAAGTGAGAGTGCCCTGATGCCGCGAAACTTATGAACGGTACAGATGTGCCTTTTTTATAAATACCAAGTTATTTAGTCGTTATCGATCCGAAACAATAACCGAGAATAGTGAAAAGTGAGTATTTAAATTATATTATGTTTTCTTAATTCATGGTCTTCACTGTTTAATGTACGTGGATAAGTAAATACTCAGTTAATATATATCTTTTACTCACATACTGAAATAAAAATAATCAGATAGTTTTTTTAATGTGAAGGGAAATTATTTAGTTATTAAATAAATTTTATAAATATTTGGAGAGAATTTATCATTATATAATTTAATATAGTATAAATGATATACGCAGTTGAGAGTAGACTGCCATTTACTGTGTAGATGCCCCCAGCGCTACCCTTCGGCGGTGGTGCGAACTTGATGGGCGACTGCTATTTGCAGATCTGGTTTCAGCTAATGCGAAATTCAGAGGCTTCTTGTTAAGTTGTTAGTCAAATTATTTACCGTGCTGTTAGTGATAAAGGTAGAAGACATAAGCCTTTTGTTGAATAAGCTTTTGATAAAATGAATATTTATTTTTTTAATATTCGTAATTTTAATGTTATTGTTTATTTATTTTGTCTCTAACTAATCAAACTACTTTAAAACTAAATATTTCAAAAACACTTTCATTGAATATTTTGTTTCAATATTGTACGGTCATAAATAGTTTAATTTTGCTCTATAATACAAACTAGATAAGCCTCTATTAAATACAAATATTAAACATACTAATATACAGAGAGCAACAAATACAACAATAGGAACGAAATATGAAATCACCGTTAAGAGAATATTATCTCAAAGTTAATAAATAAGTGAATAAGGTTTTTTAGTGGTTCAGGAAATATATTTAAGTTAGTATTATTGTTAACGAGTTAATCAATATACTGAAATTCTTGTAATTAGTACTCCTGAGCAGGAACAAGGCTAAAAAGGGTGTATTTCTGGAGGTTTGTCAAAGAAAAAGAAAATTTATTCAGTCCCTGACTAAAATAAATTTAATATAATACTGAGGAAAAGTTTAAATTCATTAAAAATGTTCATTTCAATTTATATATTTTCTTTGTAATAGGATAGCTCATAGCTAATGAAAAATGTTACTACTATAACGGTAAGCATCACTAATGTATCGAACTGTTGTAAATCTGTTGTAGTTACTATAACATCAGATAATTTGTAGGAATCACTGATGTGTCGAATCGTTGTAAACCTGTTGTAGTTACTATACCATCAGATAATTTGTAGGAATCACTGATGTGTCGAACCGTTGTAAACCTGTTGTAGTTACTATACCATCAGATAATTTGTAGGAATCACTGATGTGTCGAACCGTTGTAAACCTGTTATAGTTACTATATCATCAAATAATTTGTTCGAATCACTGATGTATCGAAGCGTTGTAAACCTGTTGTAGTTACTATACCATCAGATAATTTGTAGGAATCACTGATGTGTCGAACCGTTGTAAAACTGTTAGAGTTACTATACCATCAGATAATTTGTAGGAATCACTGATGTGTTGAACCGTTGTAAACCTGTTATAGATACTATACCATCAGATAATTTGTAGGAATCACTGATGTATCGAACCGTTGTAAACCTGTTGTAGTTACTATATCATCGAATAATTTGTTCGAATCACTGATGTATCGAACCGTTATAAACCTGTTGTAGTTACTATACCATCAGATAATTTGTAGGAATCACTGATGTGTCGAACCGTTGTAAACCTGTTATAGTTACTATACCATCAGATAATTTGTAAGAATCACTGATTTATCGAACCGTTGTAAAGCTGTTGTAGTTACTATACCATCAGATAATTTGTACGAATCACTGATGTGTCGAACCATTGTAAACCTGTTATAGTTACTATACCATCAGATAATTTGTAAGAATCACTTATGTGTCGAACCGTTGTAAACCTGTTGTAGTTACTATACCATCAGATAATTTGTAGGAATCCCTGATGTGTCGAACCGTTGTAAACCTGTTATAGTTACTATACCATCAGATAATTTGTAAGAATCACTGATTTATCGAACCGTTGTAAACCTGTTGTAGTTACTATACCATCAGATAATTTGTAGGAATCACTGATATGTCGAACCGTTGTAAACCTGTTGTAGTTACTATATCATCGAATAATTTGTTCGAATCACTGATGTATCGAACCGTTGTAAACCTGTTATAGTTACTATACCATCAGATAAATTGTAAGAATCACTGATGTGTCGAACCGTTGTAAACCTGTTATAGTTACTATATCATCGAATAATTTGTTCGAATCACTGATGTATTGAACCGTTGTAAACCTGTTATAGTTACTATACCATCAGATAATTTATAAGAATCACTGATGTGTCGAACCGTTGTAAACCTGTTATAGTTACTATACCATCAGATAATTTGTAGGAATCACTGATGTATTGAACCGTTATAAACCTGTTATAGTTACTATACCATCAGATAATTTGTAGGAATCACTGATGTGTTGAACCGTTGTAAACCTGTTATGGTGACTATGCCATCAGATAATTTGTAGGAATCACTGATGTGTCGAACCGTTGTAAACCTGTTATAGTTACTATACCATCAGATAATTTGTAGGAATCACTGATGTATCGAACCGTTATAAACCTTTTATAGTTACTATACTATCAGATAATTTGTAGGAATCTCTGATGTATTGAACCGTTATAAACCTGTTATAGTTAATATACCATCAGATAATTTGTAGGAATCTTTGATGTATCGAACCGTTATAAACCTGTTATAGTTACTATACCATCAGATAATTTGTAGGAATCACTTATGTATCGAACCGTTGTAAACCTGTTGTAGTTACTATATCATCGAATAATTTGTTCGAATCACTGATGTATCGAACCGTTATAAACCTGTTGTAGTTACTATACCGTCAGATAATTTGTAGGAATCACTGATGTATCGAACCGTTATAAACCTGTTATAGTTACTATACCATCAGATAATTTGTAAGATTCACTGATGTGTCGAACCGTTGTAAACCTGTTGTAGTTACTATACCATCAGATAATTTGTAGGAATCACTGATGTGTCGAACCGTTGTAAACCTGTTATAGTTACTATATAATCGAATAATTTGTTCGAATCACTGATGTATTGAACCGTTGGAAACCTGTTATAGTTACTATACCATCAGATAATTTGTAGGAATCACTGATGTGTCGAACCGTTGTAAACCTGTTGTAGTTACTATATCATCGAATAATTTGTTCGAATCACTGATGTATTGAACCGTTGGAAACCTGTTATAGTTACTATACCATCAGATAATTTGTAGGAATCACTGATGTATCGAACCGTTTAAACATGTTATAGTTACTATACCATCAGATAATTTGTAAGAATCACTGATGTGTCAAACCGTTGTAAACCTGTTACAGTTACTATACCATCAGATAATTTGTAGGAATCACTGATGTGTTGAACCGTTGTAAACCTGTTAAAGTTACTATACAATCAGATAATTTGTAGGAATCACTGATGTATCGAACCGTTATAAACCTGTTATAGTTACTATACCATCAGATAATTTGTAGGAATTACTGATGTGTCGAACCGTTGTAAACCTGTTATAGTTACTATACCATCAGATAATTTGTAGGAATCACTGATGTGTCGAACCGTTGTAAACCTGTTGTAGTTACTATATCATCGAATAATTTGTTCGAATCACTGATGTATCGAACCGTTATAAACCTGTAATAGTTACTATACCATCAGATAATTTGTAGGAATCACTGATGTGTCGAACCGTTGTAAACCTGTTGTAGTTACTATACCATCAGATAATTTGTAGGAATCCCTGATGTGTCGAACCGTTGTAAACCTGTTATAGTTACTATACCATCAGATAATTTGTAAGAATCACTGATATATCGAACCGTTGTAAACCTGTTGTAGTTTCTATACCATCAGATAATTTGTAGGAATCACTGATGTGTCAAACCGTTGTAAACCTGTTGTAGTTACTATATCATCGAATAATTTGTTCGAATCACTGATGTATCGAACCGTTGTAAACCTGTTATAGTTACTATACCATCAGATAATTTGTAAGAATCACTGATGTGTCGAACCGTTGTAAACCTGTTATAGTTACTATACCATCAGATAATTTGTAGGAATCACTGATGTATCGAACCGTTATAAACCTTTTATAGTTACTATACTATCAGATAATTTGTAGGAATCTCTGATGTATTGAACCGTTATAAACCTGTTATAGTTAATATACCATCAGATAATTTGTAGGAATCTTTGATGTATCGAACCGTTATAAACCTGTTATAGTTACTATACCATCAGATAATTTGTAGGAATCACTTATGTATCGAACCGTTGTAAACCTGTTGTAGTTACTATATCATCGAATAATTTGTTCGAATCACTGATGTATCGAACCGTTATAAACCTGTTGTAGTTACTATACCGTCAGATAATTTGTAGGAATCACTGATGTATCGAACCGTTATAAACCTGTTATAGTTACTATACCATCAGATAATTTGTAAGATTCACTGATGTGTCGAACCGTTGTAAACCTGTTGTAGTTACTATACCATCAGATAATTTGTAGGAATCACTGATGTGTCGAACCGTTGTAAACCTGTTATAGTTACTATATAATCGAATAATTTGTTCGAATCACTGATGTATTGAACCGTTGGAAACCTGTTATAGTTACTATACCATCAGATAATTTGTAGGAATCACTGATGTGTCGAACCGTTGTAAACCTGTTGTAGTTACTATATCATCGAATAATTTGTTCGAATCACTGATGTATTGAACCGTTGGAAACCTGTTATAGTTACTATACCATCAGATAATTTGTAGGAATCACTGATGTATCGAACCGTTTAAACATGTTATAGTTACTATACCATCAGATAATTTGTAAGAATCACTGATGTGTCAAACCGTTGTAAACCTGTTACAGTTACTATACCATCAGATAATTTGTAGGAATCACTGATGTGTTGAACCGTTGTAAACCTGTTAAAGTTACTATACAATCAGATAATTTGTAGGAATCACTGATGTATCGAACCGTTATAAACCTGTTATAGTTACTATACCATCAGATAATTTGTAGGAATCACTGATGGGTCGAACCGTTGTAAACCTGTTGTAGTTACTATACCATTAGATAATTTGTAGGAATCACTGATGTGTCGAACCGTTGTAAACCTGTTGTAGTTACTATACCATCAGATAATTTGTAGGAATCACTGATGTGTCGAACCGTTGTAAACCTGTTATAGTTACTATACCATCAGATAATTTGTAAGAATCACTGATGTGTCGAACCGTTGTAAACCTGTTATAGTTACTATACCATCAGATAATTTGTAGGAATCACTGATGTATCGAACCGTTATAAACCTTTTATAGTTACTATACTATCAGATAATTTGTAGGAATCTCTGATGTATTGAACCGTTATAAACCTGTTATAGTTAATATACCATCAGATAATTTGTAGGAATCTTTGATGTATCGAACCGTTATAAACCTGTTATAGTTACTATACCATCAGATAATTTGTAGGAATCACTGATGTATCGAACCGTTATAAACCTGTTATAATTACTATACCATCAAATAATTTGTAAGAATCACTGATGTGTCGAACCGTTGTAAACCTGTTATAGTTACTATACCATCAGATAATTTGTAGGAATCACTGATGTATCGAACCGTTATAAACCTGTTATAATTACTATACCATCAAATAATTTGTAAGAATCACTGATGTGTCGAACCGTTATAAACCTGTTATAGTTACTATACCATCAGATAATTTGTAGGAATCACTGATGTATCGAACCGTTATAAACCTGTTATAATTACTATACCATCAAATAATTTGTAAGAATCACTGATGTGTCGAACCGTTGTAAACCTGGTATAGTTACTATACCATCAGATAATTTGTAGGAATCACTGATGTGTTGAACCGTTGTAAACCTGTTATAGTTACTATACCATCAGATAATTTGTAGGAATCACTGATGGATCGAACCGTTATAAACCTGTTATAGTTACTATACCATCAGATAATTTGTAGGAATCACTGATGTGTCGAACCGTTGTAAACCTGTTATAGTTACTATACCATCAGATAATTTGTAGGAATCACTGATGTGTCGAACCGTTGTAAACCTGTTGTAGTTACTATACCATCAGATAATTTGTAGGAATCACTGATGTGTCGAACCGTTGTAAACCTGTTATAGTTACTATACCATTAGATAATTTGTAGCAATCACTGATGTGTTGAACCGTTGTAAACCAGTTATAGTTACTATACCATCAAATAATTTGTACGAATCACTGATGGATCGAACCGTTATAAACCTGTTATAGTTACTATACCATCAGATAATTTGTAGGAATCACTGATGTGTCAAACCGTTGTAAACCTCTAGTATTTAGTATACCATCAGATAATTTGTAGGAATCACTGATGTGTCGAACCGTTATAAACCTGTTATAGTTACTATACCATCAGATAATTTGTACGAATCACTGATGTATTGAACCGTTATAAACCTGTTATAGTTACTATACCATCAGATTATTTGTAAGAATCACTGATGTAATGAACCGTTGTAAAGCTGTTATAGTAACTATACCATCAGATAATTTGTACGTATCACTGATGTATCGAACCGTTTTAAACCTGTTATAGTTACTATACCATTAGATAATTTGTACGAATCAGTGATTTATTGAACCGTTGTAAACCTGTTGTAGTAATTATACCATCGGATAATTTGTACGATTCACTTATGTATCGAACCGTTGTAAACGTCTTTTAGTTACTATACCATCAGATAATTTGTACGAATCACTGATGTATTGAACCGTTGTAAACCTGTTGTAGTTACTATAACATCAAATAATTTGTACGAATCACTGATGTGTCGAACCATTGTAAAGCTGTTGTATTTACTATACCATCAGATAATTTGTAGGAATAATTGATGTATCGGACCGTTGTAGACCTGTTATAGTTACTATACCATCAAACAATTTGTACGAATCACTGATGTGTCGAACCATTGTAAAGCTGTTCTAGTTACTATACCATCAAATAATTTGTACGAATCACTGATGTATTGAACTGTTGTAAACCTGTTGTAGTTACTATAACATCAGATAATTTGTACGAATCACTGATGTATCGAACCGTTGTAAAACTGTTGTAGTTACTATATCATCAGACAATTTGTACGAATCACTGATGTATCGAACCGTTGTAAACCTCTTTTAGTTACTATACCATCTGGTAATTTGTACGAATTACTGATGTATCGAACCGTTGTAAACCTCTTTTAGTTACTGTACCATCAGATAATTTGTACGAATCACTGATGTATCAAACCGTTTTAAACCTGTTGTAGTTACTATACCATCGTATAATTTGTACGAATCACTGATGTATTGAACCGTTGTAAACCTCTTTTAGTTACAATACCATCAGATAATTTGTTCGAGTAACTGATGTATCGAACCGTGTAAACCCTTTGTAGTTACTATACCATCGTATAATTTGTACGAATCACTGATGTATTGAACTGTTGTAAACCTGTTGTAGTTACTGTATCATCAGATAATTTGTACGAATCACTGATGTATTGAACTGTTGTAAACCTGTTGTAGTTACTGTATAATAAGATAACTTGTAAGAATCACTGATGTGTCGAACCTATTGTTCTTAGTATACTCTCAGAAATTGTTGGTTTCATTTGGTGTTTGCTGCTGGTTCCTTCCTGCATGCACCCTCACGAAAATGCTAGAAGAGAGAAGTGGGTAACTAAAATAGAAAAACTAACTTTTACCCACAGCAGGCTTCCTCCTTACTCCGAAATTAGGGTTAAAAATCGTTTATTCGTCACTGAAATTTCTTGTTAATGGAGATGAGACCTAAATTGATTACTAATTTTCAGAGGTGTTAGAGGGCGTTGTCTCGTTAGAAAATACAAACATACAAGTAAGCTGTATGTTAGATTTTACTTATTTGCAATTTAGCTTCAATATATTAGGTTGTCAACTTATTTTTGCATGTTCACAATCTGTAGATGGGTTTTGATTTGATTATTTAAATTCATAATCAATTTTACCTAACTTATTTCGTTGCGAACCTTACGTTTTTCAGTCTATTAACATTTTCAAAATTAACCTCCACTCAAGTGCGCTTCACCACCCACCCATTTACATACGGTGGTATTGAATCATCCACCCCTTCATTACCTACTACCCACCCATTCACATAAGGTGGTATTGGCCCCTACCCATCCATACATGTATCTTACCCATTAACATAAGAGTGTACTGATTCACCATTCACCTATACACGTAAGTGGTATTCATTTGAATGTTTGGACTTTTTACATGAATGTCATTTATCTGCTCAGTCTTTGAATCAGAAAACATTTTTTGGACCTTTTCCGCTCTTTTTTTTCTGACCCCTACTACTACTTTTTTCCGTTACTTCATTACCAATATTTTTTTATCGCAATTACGGTTAGGTTAGGTTAGTTTGGGCTAGGTTAGATTAGGTGGCTACTTAAACTGATCACAAACTGGTAAATCCAATGATTGACTTACCACCGAATGCCCTCTCCGTGTGTAAGTTCTTGGAAAGAGATAAGATAAGGCCAGCGATATCGGACTGCTAGCGGATAAAGAATACCACAGTGGACGTAAAAATGATTGGCGAACAGTTTTTACAGTAATAGAACATTTATCCAGCGGTTGTGAATTATTGGAAAAAAACGTAGTTGTAGTGAAATAACGGAAAAGATTTCACTTTTTTATTATCAGATTTTATATTTTTATTCGATAGCTTAGTTGTCAAATAATACATTTTTATTAATATTTTTGGAACGTTCTGTTCACTTCCAACTTAACCATTACCAGACTTGCATTATCAATCAAACAGAGCCAGGAAGGAATTTTATGAAATAATTGAAACGCTTGTAATGACGACGCTTACACTAATCGTTCGTCATTCCAGCCGCCTTATTGCCGAAGAAATTACCGCGCTGTTTCAGAATGAAGGATCACAACCAGCTTAGAATTAATGGTGACCATTTTGTCTTGGCACGTCCTTGGATCCCATACGGCGTCCCTTAAACAAATTGGAATTTCAAAAAAGCTTGATGAACATGACCGTAACCATAGGCAGTTTATCATGATGTTCCGGCTGTAGGGGGTGGTTGGGTGTACCTTAAAAAAGGTCAAAGTGAACGATCTTTTTATCTGAAGTAGTATCATTGGAAAAAAGAAAGAATTTAGTAAACATAGGTACCTAGTAAAATTACGAATTTCATCTTTTAACATTACAACAATTTAGAGATTTTATGTAAGTGGAAAGTGATCTTAAATGATCGAACACCTAGTAAACCCTTAATCTAGAGCAAACTTCCAGTTATAACCAAATTAATACCAATAATACTAATCAATAACCAAATCAAATTAAAAAAATTATATCAAACCATTCTCTTTGTACAAAAATATCAACAATAAATTATTCAAATAAAATTACAATAATAAAATTTAGCTGTTTATATTAATTTCTTATGTATATAATAAAAATAAACAATCTTCGTAAAATTTTACAAAAGTTTGGTTAAATAAATAAGCACCCCAGAGTAAAAAATGTTTTTGGGCTGCTATTACTTAAAAAAAAAAAAATAGTAATAATAATAAAACTCAATCTAACAATATATAATGGTAGAATAGATATTCAAACATTGAAGAAAAGAGCAAATGTTGGAAAAGTATGAACTTTAATAATAAATCAAAATTAATCAAGAAGACCTTTTTTAAACACAGTAATACAAACATTACTTACTATTCAAAAAATTAATTGAAACATGTTCTTTCAAATATTAAAGATACAAATAAAAATGAAGAAAAATCAGGAATATACGAAATTAAATGCAATGACTAACAAAAAATATACTGGCCAAACTAAACAAAATTTGAAAATAAGATTTGACGAACACAAATATTTTAAAAATAACCATCCAGAAAAATCAGCTATTGCCAAACCTTGTTTAGAACTGAGTCACTCTTTTTCAAACATTAGTTTGTTATAATAAATCACTAAACCAAATTATCTTGATGCTCATGAAACGTATTATATAAATGAACATAAAAAGTATTTAGTGAACAACGAACCAGAAATGTTCCATATTTTTATCCTTTCTTAAATTATTAATATTTATTTATATCAACTGATTTATTTTATACTTCGAAGATGAAAAGTTAGTTTTCGAAAGGCCTCTGGTAAATTTAATAAAGTTTTGGAATGTGAATATCTATCCTACTACTATAAATCATAAATCCAATAAGTGAGTTCTCTTCAATATGACATCAAGGTAAATATGAGTTGACTGTAAATTCAAATTCTATATAAATAAGAAAATAAATACATAAATAGTTTGTTCTGAATTTTTCGGGCAGTAAATTTTGGAAAATATAGTAAATGAATTATTCCTTGCTGCAATTTGTTAGGAAATATATTTAATAAAACAAGTTATTTTTCCTCAAACTAAGCCAATAGGTTTTCAATACTGTGGTAAGACATTAGCCATTCCTTAACCATTTGTTAAGTAAGTTCGTCCTAGAATTACTGTTTTTATTTCCATCTACTTGATTTCCGTTTTATTTGTTTTTAATAGAGACATAAAATTGCAATTTTATAGTTTTTATAAGCTTCGGTTGTAGCGCAGGTCACAGAGAATAAAAGAACAGAGGTCGATTTCTTATGTCTGAGGCAAAACGCCTAATGGGCAGTTATCAACAGATGTCAACTAATTAACATCTTTATATATATATATATATATATATATATATATATATATATATATATATATATATATATATATGTAATTATATATGTAATAATTATTTCATTTATCCTTGAGGATTTGGGAGAAATAAGAGGGACTGACAAACTGTCGTCGCGTGGCAAACTGTAGGAATAACTACTATTAGACACACATTTAGCGCATTATTGGATGCGAAATATGTTTTTTTTTTTCTTCTCTGAGAACAGGTCAGTGAGAGTTTGCAGTTTTCTCTAACTTTCACGTTGCTTACCCATTCTGTTGTTGGAGTTTTTTCTTTATTTTTGTCTCCAGGAGATCATTGATGCATGTTTATTTTTCTGGTATGTTTTTTCTGTTATCTAATTTTAAGTAGTCATTACCATGTTCTTTATTGAAACCATACAGCCTATTGATGAAAATTTTTGCTGTTACACATGTTGCTGCATTAGTATTTATTGTATACTTTTGATAGTTTATACTATTGTTATTGTTATACAAATAAGCACCTGTTATTTTAGTAGTTTGAATATTATAATACAGAGATTAACGATATATTATTTATTCTCAAGTTGTACCTGTGTTATTAGTTATTAATTGTTACACAACATAGTAGATCTATCCATTGATTTATCATCTTTGTTTTTGTTTCATTAATATTACATTATAGTTAATTACTATAGTATAAAATGTGCTTGGAATTGTTCATGGAACATTTATGTTACTGGTTGCATGTAGCATCCTTGCATTAACAAGCCTTGGTACCGGTAATAACTAAGTTATACTATCTTGAGACTATAACAAGTATCTACTTATTCGTTTATTATATAAATGGAGAAAATCCGGAATAAAAAAATAAAATAAAATGACCCTTTTCCTAAATGCTATAACCGATTTTTAAACAGGTATTTTTCACCTGTTGTATTTTCCCCACAATTATTGATAACTTTTTTAATTCCGTATCTTGTACACTCTAGTACAACACTGGGCAAATGTTTGTAGTACTATAAGGTTCTTGTAAAGATTTTGAAAACAAATGTTTGTTTATTATTCATATTTATTGACTATCTCTACAATAACATCGGGCTTTAACAAGTTATATAATAAACATTTTTATTTTTATTTGTGATTGTAAAGATAAATTGTTTTTAAATTTTCTGCACTCTCAATAATTTAAGTAATAAATTATAAACTACATAATGATATAGAGTATTTTAGCGTCTCAGTTCTGTACGATCTTTATAATGGGTCTCCTCCATTTGAGATAATTTTCATAAATCACATTCCTTAGACTTTGAAAAACCTTTGAATCTGAAATTTGACACGGACGATCTCCTTATGTTTTAGATAGCAATAAGACCGTGGTCATAAAAATAAGCAATTTAAGAGGTTTTCATAGTGACCATTTTAGATTTCCACTAACTCCGACACTGCCTTACTTTGCAAGTATACTTCTAGACTATAAAACTTTGTTATCCAGGAGCAAAAATTTTTTTTAATCATAAAATATTAAAATTAACTGGAAACAGCAGTAACCTGATCATAAGGCGTGTCCAAATTCCGTGAAATGAGCTCCTTTAAGAATAATTTCCTCTGAGTCTGATCACTTTAATTCCAACAATAAACGCTTGAGTACTGTGGAATATCGTTATAAGTTGATTCAGCAGGTCGAGCTTTTATATCGATGTAACGGGTTAGGGGGGACCATGGGGAAATATAAGCAAGCATAGGGAACCATACCGTAGCGAAGCACGAGTAGTTGTCTCTTTTTACACATAATTTGTTATGATAATTCGTGTATTTAATCAGCGCAGTGGTAGTGCCTCAAATAAAATCAGATTCTTAATTTGAGGCATAAAATAAAAGGTACATGGGCGTACGTCATATACAAATTATACAGATATTTAGGTAAATAATATATATATATATATATATATCCAATATTCATCATTTACAAAATCTGCTACGATATAAAAGGACTCTTTTATCAATATATTTTAAATTTTACTCAGAAATTACTTTTTTAATTTTGCCTTTTAGTAGGGCTGGGAGAGAGTTGAACAATCTGATGTCATTTATGAATAAGTGATTTTCAGAAAAGGAAGAAGGGCGTTTTAGTATTGGTAAGTTACTTTTGTTGTGGAGATTGAGGTTGTGTTGAGGTTGTTTTCTTTTTATAGAAAATATTGTGGTTTTTAATAATAAATGTTGATGTTTATTAAATGTAAATTGAGGGAAGTATTGAAAATCTGTATTTTTCAAAAAAACTTTTGCCAGATTTTTTTCATTTAAATGCAATCCTATCAGTTCTCTTTTGAAAACTAGAAAGTTGCTTTGTTCTCAGTCTCGAGCCCCACATAGGAATCCCGTATGAACGATGTGGATAAACAATCCCGTAGTAAGCTGTCAAGATGTGCTGACCTTCAAGATGATATGACAAAACCCATAGTGGAAAAATACGTGAACTCACCGACCTACATATCTTCTCTACGTGATTGTCAATTTTAAAATTCCTGTCAATACGCATCTCAAAGTATTTAACAGAATCCATAGAGCTAATAACTGTCGAACCTCCAACAAGCAACGTAAATAGTGGCTTTCTTTTTGAACTATATAAAAATCAACTAAGCTTGTTTTCTCAACGTTGACTGCGAGTCTGTTTGAACCAAACCACTGTAATAGCTGTTCACTTCTACCAAGAGGATTTGCTCCAACAATTGCCTACTAGGCTTCGTAATTATTAAAGCAGTCTCATCGGCAAAAAGGCTTGGATCTGCCTTTGATACACCAGAATTTATATAATTGATGATTATAAAAAAGTAGGGGTCCAATAACAGACCTTTGAGAAACTCCAGTTTTCATTTGAGTTACGTTTGAGAAACAATGCTGGAGAACATTTACACTGTCAACATAGGGAATTTTTACCCGCTGATTCCTAGCCAAATGTTATGATTCGATAACTCTATCATTTTGTTTATTTACATAATTGAAAAATGTGTGGTAATGTGTATTATTTACATAGGATTATCCTTTTGTGTGGATTTCTTTATTTCCGTGAATAAATAAAGTAAAATATAGCTCGGTTCTTAATCAACTTCAAATAATTCCAAAAGTCAGATAAATAGTTTCAGAAATTAAATCCTGGATTTCTAATCGTCTGACGAGTCAGAGGTCGAGTTTAATGCAATTTTCCGGACCGACTCTGAGGGCATTTTTCTTGTCGGCTGGGTCCTGGCGCCGTGGCTTAACGAGGGGGTTGGGGCCCAGGGGGAGCCTCTTCCCCTTTCGGGTAATCACTTGGACCAACTCGCTAACTTTTAATCGTACGTCCATTACCCGATGGTCCCCAAGCTCCCGGTTTATTACTACAGAGAGCCCAACTTGATGTTTTGTAATTGTATGCAAAGGTGTTCGCATCTTAGAGAGTTTCAAATTTTAGTTTATGGCAGCCCAGCAATGACAGTTGACTCCAGATACGTATATTATAATCTTCAACCAAGAAAAAGTTTGATTTTGTTTCAATTGGATTTTCAAAGACCTGTAAATAAAACTATAACGTGTACCTTTCTTTCCCCCTTTGGTCCCAACAGAAGGTATATTTCATTTGCAGAATAAAGTGATCCGTATAATATTTGGATTTACTGATAAAGAATCTTATACAACCATAACTGAGATAACAATATTCTTACATTTTCTTGAATTTTTAATTCCGAGCCTTTATTATTACTTTTTCTTTTTCAAAATAACTTGCATCTTTTTACCAACAGTCAGACTTTTTCTAAGTACACACTTAATCGAAGAGAAAATACCCCCATCCCCAAACACAGTTCTTATTGTTATTTTTTTTTAAGATTAAATTCAACTGCGTTAAATTTTGTAATTATATTCCGGCTTGTTTAGAGGTGGTTATGCCTCTAGATATCTTCAGGAAAAAATCAAAGAAACTTCGTCTTGATAACACGTTTTACAGTGTCCATGATATGAGGTGGTCTGTATAGAAATATCAGTACAGGTTTATTTGATATTGGCTTATCGTGACTTCCGAAACAAGGATTTAACATAGGGGTAAACACCTTCATAGTCACGTAGGGAATCGTACCCAGACTAGCCACCGGGCCGCTTTGGATGTGATTATAAAAAAATCATTATTTATAAAATACGTGAAGTCGTTTTTTGTCAACGCAACTCAACCTCATTTCTTTAACAATTTTAACCATTGAGGTGTCAACAAATTGTCTCCTATTCGTAGTAAGGTTTCAATGTTTCAATATTTTTACCTTGAACGGTACAGGAAAATATCAAAGTAGCTCACGATAAGCTGGCTCTAATAATGATTTAGAAATGGTAGAAATAGAATTAGTAATGTTCTCAACCTCATTACTTGTTCAATATTATAAACATCATTATTTACATTCTTACAACTGTTAAAATTACGTAAACATTTTAAGAGCTGTTAATTTTTACTAATTTAAATCTCTATCCACGGTACTTTGATATTTTCCTGTACCGTTCAAGGTAAAAATATTGAAACATTGAAACCTTACTACGAATAGGAGACAATTTGTTGACACCTCAATGGTTAAAATTGTTAAAGAAATGAGGTTGAGTTGCGTTGACAAAAAACGACTTCACGTATTTTATAAATAATGATTTTTTTATAATCACATCCAAAGCGGCCCGGTGGCTAGTCTGGGTACGATTCCCTACGTGACTATGAAGGAGTTTACCCCTATGTTAAATCCTTGTTTCGGAAGTCACGATAAGCCAATCCAACATTCTTAGGACTTTTGTTGGAAATGATTTTTGTATTGTTTAACTGTTTCAAATGCAGAAATATGTCTTACAGCAACCATTTATTCTTGATTCATAATACCGTATATCTATTTATGTGACTTTTGAGATTATGATAGTTTTATTACAACTAAAAACATAAAAATATTAAGCCCATGTACATATTACTATGTTTCTGTTAATGTATAGTACTTTTCTAAAAACCATATTTACATTAATGAAGAATCAATCGTTAGATATGCATTGTTGGTAGATTCAAGATCAATAAAAGTATTGATGTAATAACACCCGAAGTGTGATAGAAAGATTGTTTATAAACTTATTAATTGATAAGAAACTTGTAATTTCTCTGTTATTAACGAAATAGCACTTTATAACATTTCAACTTCTTCAAAATATTATTATGATAATATCTTGAGGCTACAAAATGTCTATTAATTTAATCTATTATTTCTTATTCTCTTTGTTAGTTTAAAAACTTTAGTTTAAGTTGTCGTACATAATTTTAATTTTGGTATCTTGTCTGTCAAGAATCTTGAAGATTTGGTTTCCTGTTTTACCCATATGTTTTTGATGTGCTTTCATATGTTTTATTTCTTCATAATACAATTCTCAAGTATTAAGTACAGTCTGTACCACCAGACTGTATATTTATTTGTTTTAGTTTGATGTTAATATATCATGCTTGTCATTGTGCTTCAATATGTTATTCGTATTTGTTATTGTTTACTATAAATTAATTGCTTTTAACTTATTATTATTGTTGTTGTTTATTATCTTAATTTTTGTTGTTAACTTATATTTTTATCGTTGTCATTTTGCTGTTGTTAATTCATATTTTCAGATTAATTAATTCAGGTTAATTCATTTATTGTTATCAGTTGTGGTTAAACGTTTATTTCTAGTATGTAATGAATAACATTATTTCTCACTTTCAATAGTATTTAATATTAATATTTTCATTTTCATTGTTACAGTCACCTCCTAATGAAAAATACCTTAATAATTTGGATTTTAGACTTTCCAGTAAAATTTAAAGTTGTTGAACTACTTTTTAAAGCATGTTACATTTTGTTTCATATCTTAAATATAACGTGTAATTGGATTTGTATCTGTTTTATAGCTTAAATAAATAAACAACAGAAGATACGACTTTCATTTATGGTCGGGATAATTGAAACTGCTATGAAGCTGCTCGGTTCTATTTGAAGAAATATTTTTTGTGGACCACAATACCTAAATAGTAAAACTTGAGCTGTTGTATTTAGAAAACTATCAGACAATTCAGACTCCTGAGGTAAAAGAAAATGTTCTGCAACGTGTTGAATGCAGGCCACTTCGGTTTTTGATGGCTTAGGATTTAGCCTCTAGGTTCTAAAATATTCTTCGAGGGCTGCAAGGTCACTTATGAGTGTTCTTTTAGTATATCTGGAGTCCTTTTGTTGATAAGTTAAAGCATTTGCATCTGCATACATACATTTTCTGGACTTTGTCATTTTGATGTCCGCAGTATACACCCCTGTGGCAGACCATATTTCAGCTGTCTAAAAGAGCTTTCCTCACGACCGAGAAACTTTCATTAGCCTGGCACTATACACTAAATGGTTATGTGTAAGAGACGACTTCTTAGTCTTAATCTCGCCAATTGTAACATAACTACAATAAAGTCATTTCATTTTTTTATTTCAATAAGCATTGACACCAAAAGTCACAAAATAAATGGGCAGGGATGGAGATTGAAGAACTTTAACAACAAACCTTTGCTCCGTACTGAGTCATAAGCCGCAGTAAGATAAACAAAAGATGCAAATGTTTTCAACTTCTTTTCAAATCCATTCGGTGAGTCTATCTAAGCAATGGATTTTGGTTACAGAGTGGTCCGTGTGCTCTTTTGTGTAGCTAGCATAAATATAATCAGTAAGGCAGGTTTTAAATGGCTTGATGGATTGGATTTAGCTTTTTGGCAGGATATCACTTTATATTTGTATTAATAAATAACATGACTTTTGGATCTTCTTCGAAATATACACTACAGATTTTTTTTAAAGATAGCAAATTGTATGATTGTAAACAAATCATATGCTACATATATGTTAAGTAGCTTTGTTTAACGGCACATCCTGGAGTGCCCATATCTGCTGCATCAGATCTTCTTCCATACTCCAACCAGCACAAGATCTCAAAGGCTTTTTAAAGATATCCAACATCACAACTACCTCTTTAAAAAAAAGACCTCTTCTGCCTGTTCTGATGACATGAACTTGACAAGGTTACTAGAGTATTTGATTTTTTTCTCTCTTGCTGTATTGTTACTGTTTTCTTAGATACAAGTTTATCTTTGTATTTTGTTTTGTTTTCTAATGTTTATCTAGTTACTACAAATATTCCATGATTGTTATTGTTCTATTACTTCTTTAGTTAATTATCTACTTCATATGTCTTGTGACTTGTTATGGTTTTTTAGTTTTATTGCTGTTTTGTAATGTTTTTATTATTGCTATTCATGAAATGGCTAAGTGTGTACAATATTTATTGTTCGATGAACATTTTTTATTGGGACGTAAGTTTCGCTCAATAATTTATTACCTTTTGATATATTTTCTAAGCTTGCATTTTGTATTTCTGTCTTTCACATGTTTTGCTTGTTACTTGATTTTTGTTCATATTTTAGTCTTGATGAAGTCCTCAGTTTGAGGTTTTGAACATATATATATAATTACGCCTGTTGTGGATATTGGGTCGGTCCAATAAACCTTCTTAAATTGAATTGTTATTGTGAAAATGGTATTAGCATAGATATAATAGCCTAAATCAAAACAATTATAGATTTTTAATGCTGGTTTCCTTAGTAGACTATGTGAAATATAGGACTGTTATCATCATTACTATTTATTTACAGATAAAGCTCTTTTTTCAAGTGATGGTATCGAAAATTAGACAATATATATATTTGGTCACCTTTATATTAACTTCTTCCGACCACCAATAATATCTCAAGTTGACTAGCACAGCTGGTTTTTGGCAAGAATTCATTTCAAATTACCAAGGAAGCTTATTTTTGGACTTGCAAGTTAGGAGATTTGGAGTAGATAAGATCTTTTTTAAATCTCTAAGAAAATTACCTTTACGTTGTCTTCCAGGAGGAGCTATGTTGCACAGTTTTGGATGCCGCGGTAGAGGAGTTGCAATGAGACCTGATTGCCATATTGGATATTACCTCTGATACATGAGCGTCTATGTATTGGTAGGTCCAAGGCCCGTCAATATATGGGAGGGTGGGAGAGCTGTCCTTGCATTGACGTATATGTGGGTGGGAGGGCTTTCCTCGTGTCAATGTATGGGTGGGTAAGTGGGCTGTCATTTTTTCAATGTATGGATTATTTGTATGGACTATATGGCCGTTGGTTGTTTTGTAATAATGAGTTTACATGACAGTATTTTAACATTTACTATCGATATTGCTTTTCTGTGTTTTAGTTTCGGTGAGCTGTTGGTCAACTTGAAATTACTGCCATAAATAAACAAATATCAATGCATAAGCCTTTTACTTTGAAAACTATAGTTTAAAATACACAAACTATTAGTTTTGCAAAATCAGCTTATGTTATGTGCCAAAACGTTATAAGACAAAACGTTAGAGTGATGAACTTTTCAAATATCACTTGAACAAGTAAACTTGAGCTCAGTTGCTAAGAAAGTTTTGTGAAAGAAATTAAAACATTCTCGACTTATACTGGATTCCTTTAAAATGCAGATACATTTGGTTCAGATTTTGAAAGTTTAAAAACATATCAATCATTGAGCGTTGTTTAGGACGTCTCACAAATGTATTTTTCTATCACAGTTTATGGATCACGTGATGGCTTTCAAGGTCTTATGGTTAATAATATGACTGTCATTAGTACTCCTGGCTACGACCAATAACAGCTTCGAAACCGTTCAGATCTGGAATGAGTTTTACTAGCCCTATCATCCCCTTGAACATCATATTGGACAATTTTAGTTAATGGCTTTTGGACAGTCCTGATGATATTTAGAATGCTGCAATGTAGCTTCTCAATTACAGATATAGCATGGTTTAATCTGTCTCATTCGAGTACACTAACCAGATAATTCCTATGGTCTACAGCACTAAACGCCTAAAACAGTGATAATGCCCCACCATCAGGGGGCACAAAGATATTGCGATTGTTATCAAACAATCGCAATATCTTTTAACATTTACGTCATGAGAATCTCAGGATACCTATTTGATGAGATAAGTATGATGAATAATTTTTTTAGGCTTGAAATATTTTTTTAAATATTTTTGGAAAGCCTGTATCCGAGTGGTCTAAGGCGTCAGGACTAAGTACCTGAGTTAGAGATAGCGCAGGTTCGAATCCAAGACTTGACCGTTAGTTTTTGTCAGTAATATTCAGTTTGTACTGTACTGGTTCTCCCTCTTACTCTGTCTGATAAGTTCCTAGTGCAGATCATTAGTATTTGGGGAATGGACAAAGAAAGGTTGAAAAGGAGATTTCTTTTCTTTTCTTAAAATATAAATCTGTAATATTGCCTTTAACGCTCTCGAGTTTGGAGTGATTCCTTCGTTAATTTAATTAAATATAGGGCTTAGAAACAAATATCTCAAACAACTCTTCCCAAAAAACATTTTTGGATTGTTGTAGCTATTCGATTGGTTGTTTCTGTGTCTTAATAATTGTGTGCAATATCTTGAACTCGTAAATAGTTTAAAACAGTGCGAAATCACTAATCAAATTGTGTTTGGAGACAGCGCTGTTTCAGTAACGAGTGGTTCTAGAACAGAACTGTCCAGCGACGCCTTGACAAGACTATGTCTTCCTCCACTCCAGGAGTTACTCCTACGTTAACCAGTTGCTTGGAAAGACATCATCATTTTTAACAATGACAATCGGGAGCATAAAAAATAGCATAGTTGTCTAACAATATGACTGAACTATCAGTCTAACAATCGACTGATAAGAACAAAGCAGGGCCGCCCGTGGAGCAAATCCATCAGGCGGCCGCTTCATGAAGACATCATTCCCCCTCCCCACACCCACGCCCGGTAGTCTTGTAAATGGTCGCATTAATTTGACGAACGTTTCGTTATTACAGGAGCATTCTTTGCATGATGACCTCAATCCTTCAACAGAGCTTGTTGCTTGTACATGTGCTGTTGACATGTGGACAGGGGTGGATGGTTGCTAGTTTTGAGTGAACGGGATTGTTTGGTTACATTTTGTTTTTAATGTTGGTTTGTACACCAAACAGGGTATATTGTTTCTGTAAAGTTTGAAGATACGAGTAGAACTGTCCAGTGCACCAATAACACCAATAACACATCCTCTACTCTAGTCACTCCAATGATATCAATAATTCTCGTGTTTATACACAGGGTCTCACAAAAACTGTCCGGGCTCGTATTTTTCTACGAGATTGTACACCTAATGTAGAGCAAAAAATGAAGACTAAAGCTTTTTTAAATTCCATTTCGTTTAGTGTCTATCTGTCTTTTTGAATAAAAAATCATTATCTCAAGAACGAACGAATAACTTCGTCGTATTTGAATTTTTGCTCATTTCTTTTCACCGCCGTTATTCAACACAACAAAAATATCCATTGAGTTATCCTTAGCTATTTCAAAGTGGTGGCCATTTGAAAATCTTAACTCGAAATATTTTGATAGTAAAAGTCGTTTAAACATTTTAAATTTCTACCATTTTTAAATGGCTAAAGATAACTCAATTGATATGTTTTGCTGTTTAATAATGTTCATTTAAATAAGTGTGCAAGATTTTATGTAGGTCGATCAAAACCGTTTTTAATTTATTAAAGCTTATGTAAAAAAAATTAAAAAATACAGTCACTAAACGGAGCAGAATTCGAAAAATGTATCCCTCGTTTATTAGCTTTTTTTAGGTGTAGAATCTGAAAATCAATAGCCATTACACCTTTTTGGTGACATCTTGTATACAACATTAATGACATATTATGTTGTACTTTCTCTTTCGGCTGAGACTTCTGACTTCTTCTACTTGTGGCTAAAAGTTAAAAGGTGAGTTTGTTTAGTGATTTTCGTGTTTCTGGTTGTTCTCCTGTATAACAATTTGTTATATGTTTTTCAAAATCTGTTATAATGAAACTGAATGTTCCTCTTTATAGAACTGTTACTCAGGTTTTTAACAGTAATTTATGCCAGACTATGGTAACACCGATACTAGCAAGTCACGTGGTGAGCAAATTAAAAGCTGTTATTTAATGTATTATGGTCATAACAAAACCTTTGTTTTCTTTTATTGGTCACGTTTTGTAGGATTATCCTAGCCGCTTTAAATTTTATTTCGTGAATTTGATTATATTTTGTCAAGTAGGCCTAGTTTTGTTTATTAATTGCTTTATCAAAAACTGTATGTTCTTTTTCATAAGTAATTATTTAAAAAAATAATATTCTTTTATTTTGTCAATTTGTGTATTTTTCAGTAAATATCTATTTTCTGGCCTCCCTTCCTTTTGATCCTGTTTCCCTATGAAACTCTTATGTTAATTTATTATTTATTATTTTTTTTGGGTTGTGTATTTTTAGGCTGACGTTTCGAATCAGTATTTTAGGAGAACTATCCTTGCTATGCAATATCCGCTAGGAATTCTTCAAAATAGTGTATTGCGTCCCGTAGCATCTGATTTACACTAATACCGGTTTTTCGTAGATGTTGCAATGTTCATTTCTCGACGTCTGGTGCATGGACCGGGTAACCCGACCTGGTCAATGGAGGATTTCCATCAATACTAATAAGATTAATGCTGTGTGTGCTTCCACAAGAGTTGCATGGCCATGGTGAGACCAGTCTCAGTCCTTACTCCAACCTATGGAATAGACGATGTTTGTTACGTGTTTCAAAATTCATTTGGATGCCTTTCTAAAATTCACTTTAGCATCTATCTAGATCTACGGGCTATCGCTCCTCGAGGATT
Source organism: Stictocephala bisonia (assembly GCA_035578905.1). NCBI lineage: Eukaryota > Metazoa > Arthropoda > Insecta > Hemiptera > Membracidae > Stictocephala > Stictocephala bisonia. The sequence goes on from JAQJVL010000001.1 coordinate 9,653,786, forward strand.
CTTCACATCACTCGTGGAGCTATTATTTCTCTTCCAGCCCCGGGGTGAAAATGGTTGTGAGAGCCTCTATAGATTGATGGGCTTGAACAATAAAAATATCTATTTTCTCCAGAACAAGACACTGCGGATTACCTCAAGGCAGCCATGGTTCATAAGGAACCCTGTCATTGAGAGAACAAATTCTAGCAGAGTTTTCCCAAAATGTGACTGAGATACTAATAACATCCAGTCTAAACTGGAAGATCACGTAAAATAATGGCTCACCAGACACCTACAGAACCAGCGGCCGTTCTACATGACGCACTCATGGTGAATTACATGAACATCAAAGCTAAGCAATGACACAGACAAAAAAGAAACAGAGGTCGCTTTCTTATGGCCACAGCGAATGAGGTAATATTTTCGAAACCATCCCGACCTTATATTTTGTTTTAGTAGTTCTCTCTGTTTGTGTAATTCATTTTGATTTGTTGAGATCCCTTTATCAAATGGAATGAAGGCTCTAAGCTAATTAGCTATGTGGAATGTACAATGGTACGGTGACTTTGGCGGGTAAAATTTCGTTTCTATCAACCGGACCCAGTGCTTTTTATGTTATTCCCCTGACAAGAAGAGAGGGCGAAGAGATACGGCAGGGTTTTAAGGAAATTTCAGAAATATAGTAAAGGTCAAATCTCATACAAAACTATTACAGCGATTTTAAGTGAAAGCTCTGTTAACCTGGAATAGCTTTTACTGTAAGGATCTTACCTTTATAAACAAGCGTTTAAAAAAGTGTTTTATTATTATTATTATTATTATTTAAATGATATAAAAATATTTAGTGAATGATAAAAATTATGTCATGACACACTATGAAATACGCCAAACACTGGGGAATAGTTTATGACGTTTTTGTCAATATTACGACTATAACTGTCAGTAGCTAGGTTATTTAAATAGTGTCCCCAATCTGACTCACGTTTAAGTAACAAACTTTTATTTGACTATATTTTATAATTACTTCAAATTGATTAAATCCATAAATTAATTGAACATAAAAAAGGTTTAAAATTGTATTAAGTTATAGTTTATACATAGTATTCTATTTGCTATATGTGAATTCACCTATTATGTGATTATTTCTTTCTTTTATGTTTAAATGTGAACACTTTGAAAGTCATTGTCAGATTGAATTATTTTCAAGTTTCGTCAATTGAAAATGTCATTTAAAATTTTTAGAATATTTTTAAATAATTGACGTACTTTATATTATTATGGCCCATTTTTCAATTTTTAACTTGTTATCAGACAGTACGCCTTTTTCAAAACCTTTTATTAGACTGTAGTATCTTATAAAACCTGTTATCAGAAATTCCGTCTCCTTCAAAACTTATTATCAGACTTAAGCTTATTTCAAAACCTGTTATTAGACTGTATTATCTTCAAAAAATGTTATCAGGCTGCACGTCTCTATCACAACTTGTTATTAGACTACACATATTTTCCAAAATTTGTTATCAGCATTATACGTATCTTACAAAACTTGTTATCAGACTGCACGTCTCTTTCAAAATTTGTTATCAGACAGTACACCTCTTTCAAAACCTTTTATTAGACTGTACATCTCTTCCAAAACTTGTAATCAGAATCCACGTATATTCCAAAACTTGTTACAAAAAATGCCGTTCAATATTTCTCGTGTTGTTTCTTAATATTTTCGTTACTTCGGGCTTCTAATTCATATTAACTATCCGATAAATGTATTCGTAGTGGTGACGTTTTTGTAGCTAGTTTACACATTCCTCTCTCAACTAAAACAGACGAATGCGTCACGTTGTTGTAATTACTATTCAACGATTTATTTCGAACCATGTTGTTGGGTATGTATTCGGAAACAATGTAGGGATAACTGATGGCGACCAATCTGTCAGCGGCCTCAGTTTTGGACTCCCAGGGGCCAACAGACCGGGTGGATTGATCGGAAAAACCATCAATAATGATAGCTGATTTTAGAAACTCCATGGAGAAATTACGAAAATTTCTGTTGAATCAACACAGTTATTTTAAGTTCAATTTGTTTTGTTCCATGGTTAAATGCACTATTGTTAGAAATTGATTTAATAAAAATTGACCAACAAGTAAATTTAAAGATTAATTATTATTACATGTAAAATAAAATACAAATCAAAATTCAAAAATATGTATTTAACTATAAGAAATAACAAAAACATTAAGTCTACTAAAACTTGATAGTAAATAGGTTCATGATAGATATATTGAGTATAGGGCTGCTTAGATGAAAAGGGTTCTATTGTAAACTGTGGACATTAAATATATTTAAATATATGATTGATATGTGTAATAGCTCGTAAACAAATAAAATGTCACATAACACAAACTTAATGCAATATAAGTAATAAAAAGTACAAATATTACAACTATCGGTTTCGGTAAACCACATTCCTTTATGTCCCTCTGGTCTGAGGATGGTAAACGTTATTTGCCGAAATCGACCACCATAATACTTTTAGGCTACTTTTTGTAGTTATAATGTTTTTATGCGTGACTTTCTTTTGTTGGTAATTTCTACCAACAAGTAATATGCTCATTTATAAACTACGTATAATAATTAGCTATGCCCAACTCATTAAACTCAGACCAGAAGGACTTTTGTGAATCCCTGGTCTGAGGAAGGTGAGCGTGGTTCACCGAAATCGATCACCATAATATTTGTGCATTTTGTACTTGTATTGTAGTATATTTGTGCATATATTGTAATAAATTTGTGTTGTGTGACGTTTACTTGTACTGTATATATACCAACACGTATTATGCTAATTAAAAACTATCTGATCTTATTAAAATTCTTAATGTGTCTTTAAATTAATCTAATCGATATTTTTTTTCAATTTGAGTATCGAACTTAAACAATTAGTGGTGTTAAAAAAGACTATCCATAAAAAGTTTTAGCAGACTTTTTGTCAAGTCAAATTTCTACAATTCTCTATACTTTGAAATGATTGTGGCACATTGTCCACGCAATGCCTTAGCAACTATATTCGGCATGTGGAGGATGTCATTACACACAAACCCTAAAATATTCTGAGGGTAAGAGAGAAAAATTAAGAAGCAGGACTTCCCAACTTCCTCGTTTAACTCTTCATCTGATCCTTTTCAAATTTCTGAGATGGTTGCTAACTTATTCACCTCAGCATTTTCACCGCCATCTCAATTCATTCTCCCAAATCACCTTCCCAAATTGGAAATGAGGCCCTCTCAAGATGACATATACAGTGGAGGAGATGATGGTACCAAGGTCACTGGACCGGATTTAATACAAATGTGTTAAAGCATTGCAGATATTTGAATGCCGACCCATCGACTTCCATTTTTATCGAGTCAATTGAAGAAGGGGTCTCTCCTAATACCTTATAAGTGGGGTTTGTTGCCCATCTATAAAATGAACCCAAAAACATAGTCAATAATTACTAGCCAATCGTCATTCAAACAGCATTGGCCAAGGTATTTGAAAACTTATGCTAAGAAGAATCAACGCCATCTCTCCATCCCAAAATGGGTTTATTTATAACATATCTAACACAACGAATTTAGTGACTCTTCAGGACAAGATTACATCACCCTTCAGTAAATGGAAACAGATGAATGTTATTATAATTCGAATTCGCAAAGGCATTCCACAGAGAGAGTCACAGTCATATTTTGGCCAAACTTGAACAGCTTAGCATTGTTGGATCACTCATTGAATGATTCAGAAGCTATCGGCATCATAGAAGCTTGATGACGGTCACGATCGGTGGTCAGCTTTCTTCTGAATTTTGCGCTACTTCTGGCGTTCCTCAAGGTTCTCATGTAGGACATAAACTTTTAAACTTTTTCGTAAATTACATCATCAGTTAACTGAATGTAGACAGCTTATTGTTTGCTGATGATATCAAATTATACAGCTCAGTCTCTAACATCAACGACTGCGAGACATTACAGGCCAGTCTTGTCTCAGTTGCAACTTGGTATGGTATAAATAACACGTCCCTCAACATTGGTAAGTGCCTCATAGTGACTTTCCGCAGGATCAAATCACCAATCCTATTTCAATACAAACTGGTTGTCCAGATCTTATCTCGTTCCACTACTGTCCGTGAACGTGAGGTTCAGATTCCATACATTTAGCCCTGAGCTACGCATCCACAGAATTTGTGTCAGAGTGTACAGGAGTCTCGGCTTCCTTTATCGGGCTACAAGAGACATGATAGATGTTTACACCTTAATACCATTTATTTTGATTACGTTCATCCGAACTTCAGTTCTCTCATAACAACATCTGCTTTATCTCCAGGAGGAAATCTAGAGTATTCAGGACAAGTCCTTGAGGCTTTTTGGCATGAGGCTTTATTTTTAATACTATTCAGTACCTAAAGAACTTGTTGCCTAGCAGCTTTTCCTTCTTCCTCTTATGGTTCAGAGGGATACACAGGATGTTTTATTCCTGTATAAACTCTTGAATAACTTCATTGGTACTCATAGATGGGGCCTGCTATGTCAAGTGTCCCATCTCTGATATGTGAGAACGAGATCTAGAGATCTGTTTGGTTGAAGGCACTTGCGTACCAACGAAGCCAACTCTACCATCTAGTGCATTCAACGCCTAGGAAACTCAGTGGCACCCTCTGTTGACTTCTTCTCTACTCCATGCAGTTTTCGGAAGTAGCTTTCTAATACTTATGAATGAGTTTTATGTGGCATCAGAGACGCAACACTTGATTGTTACTGGTTGTGTGTTCCTTGGTGGTAATCTCTAAACGGCTGCATGTGGTATCATCAGTGCCTCCCTATGTCAAGTGTTCATTGTGTCTGACCAATACTCGGTGGTTATCTCTAAACGGCTGCATGTGGTATCATCAGTGCCTCCCTATGTCAAGTGTTCATTGTGTCTGACCAATACTTGGTGGTACCTTTGAAGGGTCACACTAGTGTATTGTGCTTATGTTTTATAGGCACAATCAATCAAGAGGCAAGTATTTAAATTATTCATTAGTCTGTATTCTTGTTTATTTATTATTGTTTCTTACATTTTGTTAAAATTTCTTACTAGTACATGTTTATCTCTAGTCTTAGTCAAGTTATTTATTATTGTTGTTATGCTTAATTACGTTATTAATTATTGTTTTTATAAAATGTTTATACGTTACTTTAGTCATAATCATATTTTTTACCATTACAAATTAGGATATTGTTAGATATTTCTTCGATGTTTGGTAGAGATGATGTCGTACATTTTTTAAAGATAATTTGATAAATATTGGACTTGTTATGGCGACTATTTAACGATCATAAAAATGGATTTTCCATTGCTAAATAAACTCAATTTAAATCATATTATTAAAATGTAGTAATTCAATTTAGATTCCGCCGTCTGATTTACCAATACAAAGATTTCTCTATTGCGTAATATAACTTTACGAAATGTGTATAGTAGTGAACGTAACAGGTGTTTGGAAGGTAGACTGAATAATTAAACAGGTGAGGACGTAGTACATGTAGCTGATAAACATCTTAATTAAAACTGGTTCATAGTAGCTGTTAATGAATCTTTTTGGCATTATCTGCCTCATGAAATAAAACACGTCAAAGTCTATCATGTTGTCCTTAAATCAACCTCAAAACTGAAATTCAGGAGTAATTCGAGTACAAATGGGAATAAATCAAGAAAATGAGATAATTTCACATAAAATAGATAGTTCAATTATATTGCTAATATAACATTTTCTCTTTTTAATAAAGCATGATTAATATTTTGTTATAACGTATAGTCATATTTTTCGTAACAATTCTTAATTTAAAGAGAATATAAATCATTTAGATTAACTATTTAGATGTTACTATTCTCTGAAGTGGAAAAATACCAATAACCTGCACCTTTTCATGAGCCACAGTATAACAACTTAAGAATTTTTCAGAGGCCTAAAATGAACAAATCAGAGTATATGAATTCTTCCAGTACAGTGATCCACCTCTAAAGTGTTGAAAATTAAAGCTGGAAAGATTAAACCAATAGTTGATTAAAGCTGGGTTAAGATGTTAGCAGCCACCAGTAAGCGTCCAAAGTAAGAATGAGTCGTGTATAGCTGGGTTACGATATTAGGAACCTCCTCGTAAACGTGCAAAGTAAGTAAGGGCTGTGTATAGCTGAGGTATGATGTTAGGAGCCACTTCGTTAGTTTTCAAAGTATTTAGGTTTGGTTAAAGCTATGTTACGATCTTACGAACCACCTCGTGAGTTTCGAAGTAAGTAAAGGTCGTCTATAGCTGGGTTACGGTGTTAGGAACCACCTCGAAAGTGTTCAAAGTAATTAGGGTTAGTTTAAACTAGGTTACGATCTTACGAACCACCTCGTGAGTTTCGAAGTAAGTAAAGGTCGTCTATAGCTAGGTTACGGTGTTAGGAGCCACCTCGTAAGTGTTCAAAGTAATTAGGGTTAGTTTAAGCTAGGATACGATCTTACGAACCACCTCGTGAGTTTCGAAGTAAGTAAAGGTCGTCTATAGCTAGGTTACGGTGTTAGGAGCCACCTCGTAAGTGTTCAAAGTAATTAGGGTTAGTTTAAGCTAGGTTACGATCTTACGAACCACCTCGTGAGTTTCAAAGTAAGTAAAGGTCGTCTATAGCTGGGTTACGGTGTTAGGAGCCACCTCGTAAGTGTTCAAAGTAATTAGGGTTAGTTTAAGCTAGGTTACGATCTTACGAACCACCTCGTGAGTTTCGAAGTAAGTAAAGGTCGTCTATAGCTAGGTTACGGTGTTAGGAGCCACCTCGTAAGTGTTCAAAGTAATTAGGGTTAGTTTAAGCTAGGTTACGATCTTACGAACAACCTCATGAGTTTCGAAGTAAGTAAAGGTCGTCCATAGCTAGGTTACGGTGTTATGAGCCACCTCGTTAGTGTTCAAAGTAATTAGGGTTAGTTTAAGCTAGGTTACGATCTTACGAACCACCTCGTGAGTTTCGAAGTAAGTAAAGGTCGTCTATAGCTGGGTTACGGTGTTATGAGCCACCTCGTTAGTGTTCAAAGTAATTTGGTTTGGTTAAAGCTAAGTTACGATCTTACGAACCACCTCGTGAGTTTCGAAGTAAGTAAAGGTCGTCTATAGCTGGGTTACGGTGTTAGGAACCACCTCGTTAGTGTTCAAAGTAATTTGGTTTGGTTAAAGCTAAGTTACGATCTTACGAACCACCTCGTGAGTTTCGAAGAAAGTAAAGGTCGTCTATAGCTGGGTTACGGTGTTAGGAACCATCTCGTAAGTGTTCAAAGTAATTAGGGTTAGTTTAAGCTAGGTTACGATCTTACGAACAACCTCATGAGTTTCGAAGTAAGTAAAGGTCGTCCATAGCTAGGTTACGGTGTTATGAGCCACCTCGTTAGTGTTCAAAGTAATTAGGGTTAGTTTAAGCTAGGTTACGATCTTACGAACCACCTCGTGAGTTTCGAAGTAAGTAAAGGTCGTCTATAGCTGGGTTACGGTGTTAGGAACCACCTCGTTAGTGTTCAAAGTAATTTGGTTTGGTTAAAGCTAAGTTACGATCTTACGAACCACCTCGTGAGTTTCGAAGTAAGTAAAGGTCGTCTATAGCTGGGTTACGGTGTTAGGAACCACCTCGTTAGTGTTCAAAGTAATTTGGTTTGGTTAAAGCTAAGTTACGATCTTACGAACCACCTCGTGAGTTTCGAAGAAAGTAAAGGTCGTCTATAGCTGGGTTACGGTGTTAGGAACCATCTCGTAAGTGTTCAAAGTAATTAGGGTTAGTTTAAGCTAGGTTACGATCTTACGAACAACCTCATGAGTTTCGAAGTAAGTAAAGGTCGTCCATAGCTAGGTTACGGTGTTATGAGCCACCTCGTTAGTGTTCAAAGTAATTAGGGTTAGTTTAAGCTAGGTTACGATCTTACGAACCACCTCGTGAGTTTCGAAGTAAGTAAAGGTCGTCTATAGCTGGGTTACGGTGTTAGGAACCACCTCGTTAGTGTTCAAAGTAATTTGGTTTGGTTAAAGCTAAGTTACGATCTTACGAACCACCTCGTGAGTTTCGAAGAAAGTAAAGGTCGTCTATAGCTGGGTTACGGTGTTAGGAACCATCTCGTAAGTGTTCAAAGTAATTAGGGTTAGTTTAAGCTAGGTTACGATCTTACGAACAACCTCATGAGTTTCGAAGTAAGTAAAGGTCGTCCATAGCTAGGTTACGGTGTTATGAGCCACCTCGTTAGTGTTCAAAGTAATTAGGGTTAGTTTAAGCTAGGTTATGATCTTACGAACCACCTCGTGAGTTTCGAAGTAAGTAAAGGTCGTCTATAGCTTGGTTACGGTGTTAGGAACCACCTCGTTAGTGTTCAAAGTAATTTGGTTTGGTTAAAGCTAAGTTACGATCTTACGAACCACCTCGTGAGTTTCGAAGTAAGTAAAGGTCGTCTATAGCTGGGTTACGGTGTTAGGAACCACCTCGTTAGTGTTCAAAGTAATTTGGTTTGGTTAAAGCTAAGTTACGATCTTACGAACCACCTCGTGAGTTTCGAAGAAAGTAAAGGTCGTCTATAGCTGGGTTACGGTGTTAGGAACCATCTCGTAAGTGTTCAAAGTAATTAGGGTTAGTTTAAGCTAGGTTACGATCTTACGAACAACCTCATGAGTTTCGAAGTAAGTAAAGGTCGTCCATAGCTAGGTTACGGTGTTATGAGCCACCTCGTTAGTGTTCAAAGTAATTAGGGTTAGTTTAAGCTAGGTTACGATCTTACGAACCACCTCGTGAGTTTCGAAGTAAGTAAAGGTCGTCTATAGCTGGGTTACGGTGTTAGGAACCATCTCGTAAGTGTTCAAAGTAATTAGGGTTAGTTTAAGCTAGGTTACGATCTTACGAACCACCTCGTGAGTGTTCAAAGTAAGTAAAGGTCGTCTATAGCTGGGTTACGGTGTTAGGAACCACCTCGTAAGTGTTCAAAGTAATTAGGGTTAGTTTAAGCTAGGTTACGATCTTACGAACCACCTCGTGAGTTTCGAAGTAAGTAAAGGTCGTCTATAGCTGGGTTACGGTGTTAGGAACCACCTCGTTAGTGTTCAAAGTAATTTGGTTTGGTTAAAGCTATGTTACGATCTTACGAACCACCTCGTGAGTTTCGAAGTAAGTAAAGGTCGTCTATAGCTGGGTTACGGTGTTAGGAACCACCTCGTAAGTGTTCAAAGTAATTAGGGTTAGTTTAAGCTAGGTTACGATCTTACGAACCACCTCGTGAGTTTCGAAGTAAGTAAAGGTCGTCTATAGCTGGGTTACGGTGTTAGGAACCATCTCGTAAGTGTTCAAAGTAATTAGGGTTAGTTTAAGCTAGGTTACGATCTTACGAACCACCTCGTGAGTTTCGAAGTAAGTAAATGTCGTCTATAGCTGGGTTACGGTGTTAGGAACCACCTCGTAAGTGTTCAAGTAATTAGGGTTAGTTTAAGCTAGGTTACGATCTTACGAACCACCTCGTGAGTGTTCAAAGTAAGTAAGGTTCATGTATAACTGGGTTAAGATGTTGGGGACTACCTCTTAAGTGTTCAATGAAAGTAAGTGTCATTTACAGATGAGTTACGTAAATGACATGTATTAAGTCATAATACATGGTGTATATTTGGAGGATTTGTATAGCAATTTTCTGAGCTTGCAATTTTTGAATGAAATTATAAGTTCCTTGAACATATCTTTACTTAGTAATGACTAAACCAACAAAAAACTTTAATGAATGTTCGAAAATGTACACTTGAAAAGAAAAGTTAGCTACATAGAAGTGACAAGAGTTTGGAAGATGATGGTAAGCCATTATTTTAATTGGAGTTGGCAGTCCTTGCCAGCATCTCGATTAGGATGCGATGCGAGTAGAATGAAACTTGCCCTTTCCAAAATCCCTTAAGGGTTGTCACCGCTCAATAAGTCAACCAACTCCTGTGTAAATATCTTGAGACATTATGCATTTATTATCATCTTAATAACTACAATAATCGCTTAGGGTGAATTGACCAATATTTTATTACCGTACCTACCTCATTTTTATCAGTTTCAGTCTTTGTTAAATTAATTTTCATTGATAAAGTTTTATTTCTTTATTAAATCCCTCTGGTCATATGGTTCACCGAAATCTACCACTATAATATGTGTAATTTTTTTAATTTAAGTTATAACTAATTACTGCTGTCTTATATTTATTAGTTTTAAATATAAATTTCGTTTGTATAACTGCGTGAACTGTTTTAAACATTTACTGTTTATAAAAAAAGTTGTTCATCTAACGTAACTTCTACATAGAAAATGTACAGATCGTTCACATCTGCAATGAATTAAATTAAGATGAGAATTTAAGGAGAGAATTGTTTCTTAAAATTATCGAGAAATACTGTCAGTATCCTCCAAGCAGTTAGTTCAACATTGCACAATAGAGTATAAATTTTTACAAATAAAAATATTCAAGTTTACAAGTGTTCATGGAGTGTTTGTGAACTTTCTAGACACTTCGGAAATCTTAACATTTTTATCACCATAGGTTATATTATCAGGGGAAATAATTTTATTTCATGGATAACTTGTTTTGCACTAAAAATAATTTTATTGAAAATATTATTTTTCGTAACATCTACGTTATGTGTGATTTCCCATAATTTTTATAGTAAGTGGTTTTTTACCCCGAAAACGAGTTTGAAAACTATTTTGTTTAAGACAGTTATTTCTCGAGACATCAATTTCATTCGCGGCAATTCGCATATGGCAGCCACATGCTCGATTGTAGGTCCGATAAAAGCTATGACTAACCACAAAAAAAAAAAAATGAATTAGCATACATTTGTTATGAAGAGACAGCGGGCAAGCCAGGATCCCCATTTTGATACAAATTACGAATTTTTGTTGATTATATTCATAGGCTAAAGATGGGTTAGGCTTGTTTCGGTTTGGTTAAGTTTCGTTAGGTTTGGTTAGGTTAGTAAAAGTATTTTTAGGGCCCTAAACATAATTTTATTCAAACCCAACTACATATTTGCGTTTAGCATGAAATGTACTGAAATTAAAAAAATGAAAAAATTAAATTTGGTTTATACTATCAATTAAAAGCTAGTTGAATTTTTTCTAGAAACTTTATATTAAATTATGTTATGAGGCTTGGTTTTATGTACACGTTGCTACCGAAATTTCATAAGAATATCTACCAGCACTGTACAGACCTAAGCATTGGGATCCATTACATTAATTTTATTTCGTAGGTTATGCATGAAAAAACCAACAAATGTAATAATATTTCTATTTATATAAAAGCAACATTTGTGCAAATTTTTACTTATTTTAATATGGCTAAATTTAAGAACATTTTCCAAAAATAGTATGTTTTGACAATTAATTAAATTTAGTGACTTTTTGAAAAAAAAAACTATAGTATGAACACATTTTTGTAGACGGTCTATATTTAGATTAAAATGTAAATATATATATATTAATGAGAATTTGCAAGAACAATTCTATTACATTAGTTAGTTATTTTCTCTACTATTAGTGTTAATTATTTATAATATTGAATTATTACTATTGTTTTATATTTATCTTTCTTTTTCAGGCAGGGTCTTGTTATAATCTTGTTCTTTTTGCAAGTTGCTTTGTATTGTACGTCATAATTTGTTATTCTGTCTCATTTTTTTCTCGTTGCATTATAATTTTGAGTAATTATTGCATGTTTTGGTTTGTAATTGCAGGATAATATGCTTCTTTTAATTTATAGTTACGGTATGTTTCAAATTGCAAATGTATTTATTTGATTTGTCAGTGTTTTTTCTCGTAATATAATTTTAAACTGTATCTTGTCATTTGTCTTTGTTTCTGTTCTCATGTCATGATTATGTGAAAATGATTATGACCAGTGAAATAAAAACATGTATGTACTAATATTTTCATTGCTTCTACAACAAAACAAAAGCATCAACTCTGCACGCAAGCAGGCGTTTTCGTACCCACCATTTTATTAATTTGTTTTAATTTTTATTTATTTGTTATGAAACATAAAACATTAATTTTTAAAGAATTTTTGTTATTATAAAAGTAGAGAGAAGTAGTGTGGATGTTTTTAAGTGCCTAAATTATCTTTTGAGGTGACAAGATATGAAAAGCCTAAAAATCTAATTTTTTTCACAAAAAGTTGAGTTTTACAGATTTTGCGCTGTTATACTTAGAAAACAGAGGGAAATTCTATCTAACCACATTTTTGTAAGAAATTTATTTACTAATAAATTCAAGTTTCTCAAATAATTTCTCCACAGAAAACAATTAGAATTTATATGCATGTGTAAGTATTTTGTTTGTTATTTTGTGTTCAATTGATTGAGGCTTTAATTTCTGATTTTTTTCTTGAATTTCCGAGCATTTGTTTGGCAATGATTACTCGTCAAACGTAGTAGAAAGTTCACATATATGTAAGCAAGTAACACGTCAAATTATATTTATTTAATCCTAACCTAACCTAACGAAACTTAACCTAAAAAACCAAGGTAGAAGTCCTTACAACTTAACCTAATCGAAATATGATAAGGCGCTGATAGAAAATTTAAGCGATAACGGTAATTATTTTCTTGTAGTCAAAGCAATGTGACCAATATCAAAGGTTACATTGTAAGTTTAGTTTAGTTCTAGGCTTAGTAGACAGTTTTCCATATGCGGGTGCATTCCGAAAAAGATCCGATTTCTGTAACAAACAACAGTTAACTTGTATTACCCATGTATTTAATGGCTTTAGCCGTTGAAATAAATAAATACAATAAGCGAGCAAGTTACACAGAGAAGGACAATAGTGATTTATTCTTGAGTAGATGGATGAGTAGATTGGTCCAGTACACCAGCCCAGCCAACAGACGACATACTCAGGCACACACCCACGCAGTCACGGAGGCGGCGACAGTCACACAAAGCGGGCTTATCCGTGGACAATGAACCATTATAGCCGGATAAATGGGAGCGTGGATGCTGCTGCTTATCTGAGGACTGTGGTACGCGGTGCAGGATTGACAAGTGATTAATGACCTACGAGACTCCTGATTGGTCCACTTCTCCACCAATCAGCCGCCAACACTACACAAACCATTAATACATGTTTATTCCGGCGAGGTAACAAGAAGGAAGGAGTCCTTTGATGATGCTGAGCCGGGCGGGTAAAGAATGTCCATGATCCAGCTGGAGATATTGAGCGAAACTATGTGCGGTGACGGAAAAACCAGTTAGACTTTTTTAACTTTAGAATAGATTTTCTTAAGATGCAGACCATAAATCTCAATACTCGACTGAGGTGTGACAATATGAAAAGTCGTCAGCCACCCCCACCCCCCAACCTCAGAAATACACTAATCACATATAATTACGAAATGCTCATTCATTCGCAAAATATTCAAACAAGATTATTCAAATGATATTCTATAATTACTGATTTCTCATACAAAGATGCTTGTCAAGACGTACACTGGGTTGGTGGGCTTATCAAGACGTAAACTGGTTGGGTGGGCTTGTCAAGACGTACACTGGGTTGGTGGGCTTGTCAAGTCGTACACTGGGTGGGTGGACTTGTCAAGACGTACACAGGGTTGGTGGGCTTGTCAAGTCGTACACTGGGTGGGTGGACTTGTCAAGACGTACACAGGGTTGGTGGGCTTGTCAAGTCGTACACTGGGTGGGTGGGCTCATTAAGACGTACACATGGTGGCAAGGCTCGTCATTACTTACACTGGGTGAGAAGTCTCGACAAGACGTGCGCTGGGTGTATTGTGGTTTTGTCAAGACGTATTACAAGGTAATCCTATATCGCCTTGGATCATTTACCGATATAATTAAAATGAAAAGTATTCATGTTGTATAACAAATATTTTTTTGATAACAAAAATTAAGAAATTATACAATTAGAAGACATTGGACTGGGTGGGTGCCTAAAAAAACCAGTATACATACATGGGCCTAGGTGGGTTTTTACAAAACCAGTAGTTAAGGGGCGGGTGAGTCCTTACAAAACCTGTAGACATGGGGCTGGGTGGGTCCTTACAACAATAGTATAATGGGGCTGCATGGGTCCTTACAACACCAGTAGACATAGGGCTGGGTGGGTTCTTACAACACCAGTAGACATGGGGCTGGGTGGGTCCTTACAATACCAGTAAACATGGGGCTGGGTGGGTCCTTACAACATCAGTAGACCTAGGGCTGCATGGGTCCTTACAACACCAGTAGACCTGGGGTTGCATGGGTCCTTACAACACCATGGGGCTGGGTGAGTCCTTACAACACCAGTAGACATGGGGCTGCATGGGTCCTTACAACACCAGTAGACTTGGGGCTGCATGGATCCTTACAACACCAGTAGACATGGGGCTGCATGGGTCCTTACAACACCAGTAGACATGGGGCTGCATGGGTCCTTACAACACCAGTAGACATGGTGCTGGGTGGGTCCTTACAACACCAGTAGACATGGGGCTGCATGGGTCCTTACAACACCAGTAGACATGGTTCTGCATGGGTCCTTACAACACCAGTAGACATGGGGCTGGGTGAGTCCTTACAACACCAGTAGACATGGGGCTGCATGGGTCCTTACAACACCAGTAGACCTGGGGTTGCATGGGTCCTTACAACACCAGTGGACATGGGGCTGGGTGAGTCCTTACAACACCAGTAGACATGGGGCTGCATGGGTCCTTACAACACCAGTAGACATGGGGCTGCATGGGTCCTTACAACACCAGTAGACATGGTGCTGGGTGGGTCCTTACAACACCAGTAGACTTGGGGCTGCATGGGTCCTTACAACACCAGTAGACATGGTGCTGGGTGGGTCCTTACAACACCAGTAGACATGGGGCTGCATGGGTCCTTACAACACCAGTAGACATGGTGCTGGGTGGGTCCTTACAACACCAGTAGACATGGGGTTGCATGGGTCCTTACAACACCAGTAGACATGGGGCTGGGTGGGTCCTTCCAAAACCTGCAGACGTGGGTTGGGTGGGTCCTTACAAAACCTGCAGACATGGGCTGGGTGTGTCCTTCCAAAACAAGTAACTCTATAGAAGAGCCCTACGTCTTGATAGCTAAAATTACATAAAATACAAACAAATATTTTCGCTGTAATCTAGTTGAGTGTCGATTACTTGATTTCTTAATTAATTGACAATGAGTGATATAACATATAATTTCCGGCAATAACTCTTGGCCTGATTTTATGTAAAAAGGAATTTTTTTAATTGTAATTAATTGATTCTTACGTAACCAGTACAGTTGTCAATAAAAAGAATAACAGTATTGTTATTAGACAATAACAATATTTTCTAATTTGTTGATATAATGGATTTACCTATAGTCTGAGATGGTAGTTATTGTTTTCTAAACTATTGCATTCTTAATGTATACTACTATAATTATGTCACATCGCACCTTGTATTGTGTAATTAATCATTTTGTAATACGCTTTACAATATTTAACGTACTATTAAATAAATTATTAAAATTATAGAAAATATAACAGAAAACGCTGTCTAGCAACTGGTTCCTGTCCATTACAATCAAAAGTGTTGTGATTGTTTTAATATTGTCTAGGAGAGAGGAAACTAAATCATTGTTTACACAACAACAATAATGCCGAAGTCAGCAATACTGATAAGAAAACGGTTCTCTGTTTTACAGTTTTAAGTCTGTGAATGTGTAGGTGGGCTGGTGTAGGAGGATGCATGGATAATAAGCTACCTTCATTCTAGATTGCGTTAACATTGTCAAAAGTTGTTATCAGCGCCTTCCGCTTGTCGTGACCCTTCCTGGCTGAAAAGCGGTTAATTATCTCCCGTTAAGTAAAATGGCCTTTCAGTTAGTCCTTGCAGTTTCTTATTACTCTTGTGTCTCAAGGATTAATCTGTGAGCCCTCAATTCCCCTCTCACGTGCATGTGATGGTCCTGACTCGAGATTTGACATGCCTTCCGAGAACTCTAGATTAGATTAGTAGCGTCAAGAAGAGTTTTAGGTCTTCTAAGTCAATGTCTACTGACGTGGGGTTGTAGATTATTTATCTCAGCTTTCCCCGAAATTTGCTAATTAAAATCAAGCAGTACCGTGACAGAAGTAAACCAAATTACCTCGCGAATGCACAAAGCACCACTGCCATCTGGCCGCCGGATGCGCCTCTTTGAAAATTCGTTTTGGTGAGATGCGGACTAAGCCATTTTTGAGCTGCTACCGTTCTCCGAACTAGAGTACCCGAGAATTCCGGGATAGGCCGGAGCAAATTGAAAATTTTTTGTATTCCCTCGGTGAAGGATGGCCGTCACTGGCAATTTTAATGCCATAAGATATGGGTTTGGCGGGTAGAAGAGAATGACATGTTATCCGGAAATTTGTCTCAGCCAACAGATCTAGAAAGACGTTAGAGCTATGTGGAGAAGTGACGAACAAGCCTTGCAGTAGAACAGACAACGTAACCAAGGGCTGCAAAGAATGTTCCTCATAAGACATTCTTAGGAGTAACACTATAAAGGCTACAAACTGTCTGGACCCACAAGTTTTTAGTGATGACATAGCGGTACTAAACAAAATAAAATATTCCTATTATTGTTACTTTTTTCCCACATTTCCTGATGAAGAGTCCAAATAAATTGGTTGGGGTACATTACCCACATCATACTTTGAGGGGCGGATAGTGAGCCCAAATGGCGTCACTGTTCACCCAAGCACAACAGGTAAAATATTTTTAACAGTTTAATGATTCAGGTTTGTTTCAATTGTTTAAATAGGGAGTACTGGGTACTCAAATTGTAAGGAAGTTTCTCCTAATCACGATTTTGCAATCGAACCCAAGGCAAGGGTTTTGCATCGGAAATGAGCCAATTTCAAGAAAGTTACCCATACACGTACAGTGGTGTTGAATCACCCACAGACCCATACACGCACAGTAGTTTTCGGGCAAGTATGAGAAATACTATGAATCGTCTTGTAAATAAATTAAAATTTGTAATAATAGATTTTACCTTTGTCTGTGCTAACGGACTTGATGTTTTTGAACTTGAACGAACTCACGTGAGCGCGCCCACACACGCGCACTAACCTCTCTTTAGCATGGAGGATTTTCAACATCTCTCGGAAACAAAAAGTGCGCATTAACGAGATCTCGGTTTTGTTGGGAGCGCGAATTTCTCGCGTTCTCATCAATTGCGGACCTCTCTGTCATTTATAAGTCTGCGAAGGACTGCGCTGTCCGGGTCCGCGTCGTTCCTATCGGCTCGCTTTTTACGCGTTTCCAATCCAACCTTGGGCTTTAATGAGGCTAACTAATGTCCCCATCAGGAAGGACTTGTTTCGGCAAGGTTTTTGCTATGTCTTGTCACGAATACTTCTGCGTTGTTGCAGTTTGTTTTGCGATCCCATTAATAATTAAGTTTCTGGCTGTGTTTCTAATGAGAATGTGGGAATGGCATTGCCTAGTACCGAGATTTTGCGTGGGCTTCCTATAATTTGGTCTTAAAGCCGTGAGAACCCGTTCTGACAGCCCCTTATCTCCGTCTGAATCCATATTTTCATGAAAGGGGAGGAATTTTAAAAGGGGTAAGTTATTTGCATCAATCAGAATGGTTTTGTGATGCTTTTTAATGTTCGTAAAGCTCTGGCACAGAGAAAAAAGAAATAGATTCTGCTTTTTTATGGCCACAGCGAACGCCTCAGTGGTACATATAAATAGTTCATCCTTAAGGATTTGGGGGAATGAAGGAACTGACTATTTGTTGGCCCTGCCATCCTCACATCAAACTGGAGAAATAACTAACTACTCGACATACTTTTTGTGCAATATTGGATACGACCTCTGTTTCTTTCTTCTTTGTGGCTCTGGAGATTAACTTCTTTATTCTAACCGTATTTTAAAACAGGGGAAAGAACATTTAGATTAAAATTCCTGTAATGTGACTAAATTTATTTGCAATTGTAAGAATTATTTCAAATTTATCGCACGTAATACATTTATTTATTTATCATCGGATGATATCACTTTACAATTTGGCTAGTACCTCATTAAGCAAACAAGATTGCAAGCTACAATATATAACTGAGACGTGATTAACAAGAAAACTAAAACTGCCCACAAATAACGTGAATAATATCTAATTAAACAACAAATAACAAACAAGAAATAATAAGATAATTGAACAGAAAGGCTAAATGTATATCAAAGCTAGTGATATAAAATTGCTCGTTCTTTCGTGCTGAGTTGTGCTAAACTGAGTTGTGTCATGTATCTTCCTTCTGAATATGTCACATAAAAGGAGGTCATAAACAGACTTATAAAGTGTAGACCAATAAAAGTGTTTAGATTAAAATCAAAGGATTCAAAATTTAATGATGTTAAATTTACAGATAATATGTGTAAATTAATTTTGTGTAATAATAGTCCATTATGCTCATATTTAAGTGATTTTTGTATGGCTTTAAGAAATTTGTTTCTTGTCTGCCATCAAAGTTTGTTTAGAATTCAATAAAATTTGAGACATATAACTATAATTATTTAAGTGTTTTACTTTACATTACAAATTTTTGTGACTAATTCCGCTGTGGCAGATTTACACTTGTGGGAGGAAAACTAGTATCTTTTTACCTATTGTTGTAAAACTAAATAATTAAAAAATACTTTTTATAAAAGCCTAGCTCTTTATGGATTTGTTTAAAGTATTGTTCTAAAATTATAATTACAGTATATTTTGTAAAATGTTTAATTTTTATTAAATATAGGCCTTGATTTTATTTAAATAAAAGAAAAATGTAAATTAATAGGATTTTCATTGAGCAGCTTTAGCCAATAAATTTCTGTACCAGAGTAATAGTCATTGCATTAAATCTTGTTTAATATTACACGGACGTAATTCTAAGATTGAGAGTACGTGGTAGTGTTGGGGTCTTAGCCAACAAATAAATCCAGGCCCAACGAGCACCAGACTAGCGGACCGTTTAACCCGACTAATGAAATTAAATGTATTTTGACTTGTATTTTTGATGACCGATTATTTGTCCGCGGCGAGCTCGACGCGGCGAGGCGAAGCTGTTCTCTTATTTATACGCGGTGACAAACGCTGATGCTGCGTTGTGAGCTGGCAGCAGCCCTACTTCAGCTGATTCATCAGCAGAGTTCACTCATCTCCCGTCAGACTGTGCTCTTTGATTATCAGCTCTCCCGCGCTAAGACTGATTCCTGCCATTAGTCGGCTATTTTAAAAGCCGCGCAACGTTCGCGACACCTGTGACCGCGCTCTCGCAGCTGACAAGGCGATGTAAATACAGATGATAAACAGAGTGCCGACCGATCTCTTCATATCATTGTTCTACTAAAATTGTACTACTATACGAAATGCTCAAAGAATTTTTCGTCTTCATTATAATTGACTTCATAATACAGTCAATACTAGTAGTATTCTTAGTTGTAGTATTGAGAAGAGCAGAGAGCTATGCTGCTTTACTGAATAACCTACAAGTAATTAGCACGCTGAATTATATGTCATTGACTAAAATAATGTATACATAATGTGCCAGCAAGTGTGAAATTTGTTTCCTTTTTTTAACAATCCCTAACTGTAAGTGTTTGGGTGGGCGTGTGGTTCAATACCACTGTAATTGTTTGGGTGGGCGAGTGTGTCGATATGACTGTCCGAGTATGGGTAGGCGATTGGTTCAATACCACTGTAATTGTTTGGGTGGGCGAGTGTGTCGATATGACTGTCCGAGTATGGGTAGGCGAGTGTGTCGATTTAACTGTCAGAGTATACTGTAGGTAGGCGATTGGTTCAAAACCACTGTAAGTGTTTGGGTGGGCGAGTGTAATGATATGACTTTGAATGAGTCTGAGTGGGCGAGTGTGTCGATATGACTGTCCGAGTATGGGTAGGCGAGTGTGTCGATACGACTGTCCGAGTAAACTGTAGGTGGGTGATTGGTTCAATACCACTGTAAGTATTTGGGTGGGCGAGTGTAATGATATGACTGTCCGAGTATGTGTTGGCGTGTGTGTCGATATGACTGTACGAGTATGGGTAGGTAGGTAGGTAGATGAACTCCACTAAACGTATATATGGGTGGGTGGGTGACGTTTATTTCCACAGAATACAAAATGTATTGACCAATTTCAAAACGTTTTCTATTCCGTTGGGTGAGTATACATTACATTGTTACTATAAGTCATAAAAAAATAAACAGAGGTCACAACCAATAGTGTGCTAAATGTGTGTCGAACAGATTTTTCACTAGTTTGTCATGGGGATGGTATGGCCAACTAGCGATCTCCCATTACAAAGCTAAATCCATTCCATCAAGCTATTTAAAACCTGCCTCACTAATATATTTATGCCAGCTATGCTATAAGTGGGGATTACTCCGTAAAAGATAGCAGGGGAAATTCTGTAACTATGTGATCCATTGTTTGGACAGAATCCCCGCAATCACATGACTGATCTATCGGAGTGACAATAACGCAAGAATTGGATTGTTACTATATTTATTATATATCCCATAACTTAGTAGAAAGTTTAAAGGGAGTAGTTCAAGCAACCAACATCGGGGAAAGATAAATATTTTCGCTTGCAAAATCCGTCTGCCATAAATACCAGGCTGGTCACAAATTGCTATATTTATTCTGGAACGTATGCTGTTTAAAGTGTCCAAAATTTGAATGTTTGCCAATTTATTAAGCTATAAAACAAAAGTAATGTATAATCCCTTAGGATGATAGTGTAAACCTTAAATTCATAACCATTTATAAATCTACATTTATTATTTACCTTTTACCTTTATAACAAAGATGGCAGATGTGCATAATTTAAAGATTTAACTTAGCTAACCATCATTCCACTCCACTTTTTAGTTTAGCCCACAAGACATTTAATTTTGCTGTACAATGGTTTAGTAGAATTATTTATGATTTAATTGTCATTTATACTTAGGAGATATTGAACAAATAGTCCTTAAAATCTAAAACTCATTATTTTTAAAGACATTTCGAATTTCTATAGACTTTTAAAATAAATTTTAAATTTAACAAGGAACGTATTATTATATTTTAAATACTAATAGTGCAACTGTGAAGGTTTTTGAAGGTTTTAAGGATTTTCTTTTTCTAGTTTTCTTTTTGGTCCTCTTTCAGAACTAGTGTTAGGACGGGCTCGAGTTGCCATGGTTATTTCTTTATAGTGATGCTCGAGTTGCGACAAGTGCCCAAGATAACACTTAAACGAGTGCTCGAATTGCGAAAAGTGCCAAAGAGAACACTTACTCTATAGTGTTCTAGTTGTGATAAATTTCTAGAGAACGTTTAAACTTGCTCTCGAATAGCAACAAATGTTCAAATAGTACATTAAACTAGTGTTCGAGCTGAGAAAAGTTCCTAAGAGAACACTTAAACTAGGTCTCAAGTTGCGACAAGCGTTAAAGGTGTTCCATAAACTATTACTCGAGTTGCGACAAGTGTCCAAGATAATACTTAAACTAGTTCTCAATTTGTGACCAGTGTTCAAGGAGTTCCTTAAACTAGTGCTCGAGTTGTAACAAGTGTCCAAGATAATACTTAAACTAGTTCTCGAATTATAATAAGTGCCCTAGAGACCACTTAAACTAGTTCTCGAATTGTGAAAAGTTCCCAAGAGAACACAAACTATTTCTTGATGCCCAATAGGACCTTAAAGTAAATCCCGAGTTGCGACAAGTGCCCAAGAGGACACTTACATTACAGTGCTCGATGCGACAAGTGCCCAAGAGGACACTTACATTACAGTGCTCGATGCGACAAGTACCCAAGAGAACGCTTAAATTACAGTGCTCGATGCGACAAGTACCCAAGAGAACGCTTACATTACAGTGCTCGAGTTCCAACAAGTACCCAAGAGAACTCTTACATTACAGTGCTCGACGCGGCAAGTACCCAAGAGAACGCTTACATTACAGTGCTCGATGCGACAAGTACCCAAGAGAACTCTTACATTACAGTGCTCGAGTTGCGACAAGTTCCCAAGAGAACACTTAAACTAGTGCTCGATGCGACAAGTGCTCAAGAGAACGCTTACATTACAGTGCTCGAGTTGCGACAAGTTCCCAAGAGAACACTTAAACTAGTGCTCGATGCGACAAGTGCTGAAGAGAACGCTTACATTACAGTGCTCGAGTTGCGACAAGTTCCCAAGAGAACACTTAAACTAGTGCTCGATGCGACAAGTGCTCAAGAGAACGCTTACATTACAGTGCTCGAGTTGCGACAAGTTCCCAAGAGAACACTTAAACTAGTGCTCGATGCGACAAGTGCTCAAGAGAACGCTTACATTACAGTGCTCGAGTTGCGACAAGTTCCCAAGAGAACACTTAAACTAGTGCTCGATGCGACAAGTGCTCAAGAGAACGCTTACATTACAGTGCTCGAGTTGCGACAAGTTTCCAAGAGAACATTTAAACTACTGCTTCAATTTTGACAATCTACCTGCAGCCGTACCATCAATTTAATAAATATTTTGCAAAGTGTATATATTTGTTGGCAATATATTTTTATACAGTAAATACTCTAATTAATGAATACAAATATTTCATATAAAATATTGAATAATTGATCAATTTGTATATTAACTTAACGTCAATCATCAATTATTGCACATTAAAAATTACTGGTCATTTTGATATAAATCTATTAGAAGATACAGTCCACTTAGACATTAATAGTGTGCACCTATCGATGGTATATGTTAATAAATAATGCACATAGAATGATGTATCATAAGATAAACGATGGAGCAATTTTGTGTATAAAACGAACATGACACTTGATTTATTCTTAAATTAAATGACAGCCTCACAGTGACAGACAAATACAATGGTTTAACAATACAATGGTGTTTCTACCAAAATAAACTAACTGAAGAAAATTTATTTCACTTTAACTTCCATACAATTCAATTATTTTCTTTGTGTGTAATTATATTTTGGTTAAATATTTATATCTATATTTATTAATTAAATCATATACTTTTTACTCCGCATAACTATATAAATTCCTGATTTCCTAATTCTAGTCCTGAAAAAGTGTTCGCTGTTGGCACAGAAATGTTGTGCGCCCACGTTTGAAGGTTATTTACTAAAAAACTATGAGGCCGATGAAAAATCCAATCACCATTGTTTTATTTTTTTTTCAGCTTTGTACGTAATGATATATTCATTTTTAAATTGTATAGTAAGTTTTAATAATTGTTATCCTATTTGGAACAAAAACAGTACCAGAATTTTTAAATAAATAAATATTTCGTTCCAACCAGGATAACAATTTTTTTAAACTTATAACAAAATTAAAAAATTTACGCGTCGTAATGTACAATTAAACAAGGAAATGGTGTTCATAGGCCCCCAAGTTCCATTGTGAACAACCTTCAAACTCAGTTACACATAATTTCTTTGCCGATAGTAGAAATTTGAGATATCTTTATTTACTGATAGTTAAAATTTTGTTCTTAATAAAATATTATTAAACACAAATAAAACCACTATATTTGCTGTAACTTTCACATTCTGTGTCTCGTATAATCTATGTTATTAGTTTACAGAAGTTAATAAATTCATGCTATGCCTGCACTTTAATGTTACTGAACTGTAAGCTTTTAACTTGGGCTTAAAACACTTTAAAATTCGTATTAAATTGGGAAAAAACTAAAATTGAATTGAAAATCGTTACATTTTCATTCGTTTTGTTCATTTTAAATTAGAGTATCAATCAACAAATGTTTAGATTTAAACTAGGATGTGCACTCAACCTTACATAATCGATTTACGGTCAGGGGATTACACCGGACCGCCGGCAGGTCAGGTTGGACCCGAGTTGGCGCTTCTATCACTGTCCGGGCCCCAGGTAGAAGGGTTGTGCGCAAGTAACTCACAATGTTATCCCTGTGCGCTAATCAACACCTGCGGAAGTAACATTGAACCGTCCATTTAGATGAATGGTTGAGAGGGCAAATTCATGGTTCTTACCTAATGGTTTGAAAGTTAATCATGAAAAAAACCGAAAATATTATATTTCCTCTCAAATTAAATAATATCAAAGAAAAAACAGTAAAGTTCTGGGATACATCTTGATGACAAACTAGTTTGACATTCACATAACAACCAGGTTGTGTCTAAACTAAATAGAGCATACTTCCTCTTGTTCAAACTTAAATTTAACGTTAATAAGAATACTTTGACTATGGCCTACTTTTCTTTTTTCCACTGTCATTTGTTATACGGGGTTATGTTTGGGGCAACTCGGTGGGAGCACAAGATGTCCTCCGATGCCAAAAGCGCACTATCAGATTGATGACAGGTTTTGAAAAACAAGACAGCTGTAAGCCTCATTTTGTTGAGCGATCTATACTAACCCTGCTAGCTTATCTATCTAAGCCAAACTGTTATAAGTAAAAAGCCACATAGATGATTTTAATCAACGCAACACAGTGCATACATACAGAACTAGGAATTGCACTCAATTAGAACAGCCAGCAACTTTGTAAAGTCTTTAACAGCCATAGATCTATGCAGATAAGATTATATAGCGTAATAGTTTTCCAGCTTATGTACAGAATCTTGATTTGAAACATTTTAAAACAGCAATTAGTAATTTCTTGTTTAAACAAACTGTTTATACACTAAATGAGTTTTTGTTAATGTACGCGAAATGCTTAAATACTATTGTAACTATTTCTCAGTTTGTATCTTAGTGAGTTAGTTGACTTGGCCTATTACTTGTTGTAATTTTAATGGCAATAAACATATTTTGAATGAATAACTGGAGGAGTTAGTGGCAATACCGCTAGCATAGTCTATTTCCAAATATATTAATTTCTGTACTGTATAGGCGGGTGGGTGGGTGACATCTATACACTCCCACTTACTACACTACACCTACTTAGTAAGTCAAGTAAAAATATCTATTATCTAAGTTTCGCTTGATTATTCTTTTTCAAGTAGCTTTTTAATTAGCATAATACGTGTTGGTAGATATACAGTACAAGTAAACTTCACACAACACAAATTTATTACAATATAAGCACAAAATGCACAAATATATTACAATACAAGTACAAAGTACAATACAAGTGTATTTTGTACTTGTATTGTAATATATTTGTGCATTTTGTGCTTATATTGTAATAAATTTGTGTTGTGTGACGTTTACTTGTACTGTATTCTTTTTCGTTTAAATCACTTACTATTTTTCTTTATCATGTAGAGAAACATCTATTAATACTGTTTTGAGTCTTGGTCCATGTTTTTTTTATATATTATCTGAATATTAAAACAAATCGATACCGTTACTATTTAAAATTTCGATTGCAGTGTTGGCAAACAATATTTTACATTTTATATTATAAGCTTAATTTATTGTATAAAATGAGTTTATTTACAGTCTAAACTGAATTAAAATGTTTTTAATTTTTTGAACTTATATAGTTAATTACAAAAATTAATCAAATTCGGTAATAAAGAGGTGTGACCGAAGCGGTGGTCGGTCCGTCGGTTTGACCGATGACGTCTCGTTATCGTTGACCGACCCGCCATCTTGGACCGGTAGTCAATCATATCGGACAACTCATTTGTCCGACTTACATTTGTTTCGGACGTCAGTAATTACATTACATGACTTGGCTCCGATTAGGGGACGACTGAGTCGAAACATACGGTGGACTTTGAACCTCAGGGCAGTAGTAACTCTAACAGTGATTAGAGTTAATCAAGTCATACAGCTGATATTACATACAGCGTATGGTTTGTTGTCACTTGTCAGCTACCATCTATTGTTTAGAAAAAGAACAAATCAGCAATATATACTTGGAAAAATGTCCAAAAGTCATGTTATATTAATAAAATTATTAAGCGATCTCCTGTCACAAAGTTAAATCCAATCCAAAAGCTGTTTAAAATCTGCCTCACTAATTCTATTCATGACGGTATGCTATAAATGGGGATTACTTCGAAAAGAGCGCAGTGGAAATTCTATAACTATGTGATCCATTGTTTGGATAGATTCCCTGCAATCACATGACTGATCTAGTGTCAATCCCCATTTATATTTCCAATAGTTGCTTCTGCCCACGCCAGTTCAGTAGTGATTCAATAGTGTCCATTCCCTATAAGGGAGGTTCATTCCACCTTTAGGTATTAACAGATCGATAATAAGGAACTTTCGTCCATCAAAACTGTTCTATGCTATGGACCAGCTAGTATTGAGCGGATAGTTTGATCTGCTCAACTGGAAAGCAGTAAGTATAGGTGGATTTCGAGATTTTAACCGACGGTTCTGACATGGGAGATCCTGTGTAGATAGTGATGTTTTTTTCACAGAAAATCTTTAAAGCTGCAGTCCTAAATTAGCAACAAATTTGAGGTAGCTGGAATAGTATCTGCCATAGCTGGTCTCCCAGCTATGGCAGATACTACACAAAATAAAAATTATCTCTTCAGGACCAGCTTAATTTAAAAAGAATAAAGTTGATTAATTCAAGTACGATGGAATAAATTTTACTAAGCAATCAGCAACAGAGTTCTAGAACGTTTTTATATTAAATGGAATGAGATAAAATATGATATTCATTCAATCAAATTACTGGAAACATCTATTCAAAATAATACGTAATTAAGATAGCAACAGAGGCATCGTGGTAACTCTGTACCACATATGATCCACTAATCAGACCACAAATTCACGAGGGAAACTATCTCATTTCTGTTACAATTTAGTATTAAATTCAATAAAATATAATTAAACAATTCCAATGTTTACAATTATTTTCATCAAACAGAATTTAATTAATAGAAACTTGTCTTAAAATTTATGTTCATATTTGATTATCCATACGGTACATATCCATTGATCCATACGCCAATAGTTGTTTTTAAAACATCGTCATTGTTATTATTATTACTACTCATTATTCAACACTAAGACGCCGATCAAAGAGATATGGGCGAATGGTTTTTTATCTCCGTTTTTATCTTCAAAATTGAAACAATGAAGCAGCTTTTTGGTATTTAGCACGTTATTTTCACAGCTGCTAGAGAAAGGGGAGGATATCAGTTCAATTTGATTACAACGCACACACACTTGCTATTATTACTTATAGTGTAAATGGTAATAATATAAAATAATATTATAAAACACGCCCGCCCACCCATACACGTACAATAGTGATGCACACCCGCCCACCCATACATGTACAATAGTGATGCCAGCCCGCCCACCCATACACGTACAGTGCTGATAACCCGTCCACCCAACCATACATGTACAATAGTGAATGTACAATGTAAATTAAGAAGAATTAGTGTTGTCAATGTTATTAAGGTCGACTGCTCCTAGAAAGACGCATTTATTTATAGCCTAATTTCCAGAGCAAATAAGTGACCTACAGCTCTGCGTGAAATCCGAACCACGTATACTGCTCTGATTTTCAGCTTAATATCAAGCCAGATAGCCTACTCAGTTATTTTCCCTACACAACATCCGGATATTGACAACCACCCAACATGGACACTCCAGAATTTTCTAGTAGTGCCCACGTCGAAGGCAACCATTGACCAACCCCCACCCACCCAAGTATTGTCTACCGCAAGCACACGTGGCTTTTCCTTTTTAGGCACATCCCACTCTGGTTCAGTTCCATCTGATCAGATCAGTAAAACTCAAATACAAGCCCCTCAAATCAGCCTGTTCCGTTCCGAGTCCGTTCAGTTAGATATTTTTTGTTCCGATTTTTTCGGAAATAAAGTGATAAGCCTTCTGTCGATGGATAGTTCACGCATGCGCAGATGATATGTTTGTTGGTAATAATACCAGATAACAAAAATTAAGAGTGTCTTATTATTGACATTTCATTATTAATAAATTTATTTCGATAGGTAATGCGTACTCTTCACAATTTTGTACTATGAACACCCTCAAATATTAACTTTTTATTTTAATTCGATCAAAACAGTTTATTACAATCACCACCGTACGTGAAGAGATGGGGTTGGTGGGTCAGCAAGGTCAACTGTATGTATGAGTGGATGGGCAGGTCATCACCACTTCTATACATAAAAAGTTAGCAATTTTTTGTCGTTTGAGCTCATTAAAGATGGTGTCCCTCAGGGGTCTGTTTTGGTACCCATTTTATTCCGCATATACGCAAAAGATTTGTGTAGTGGTAATTTAAATAAGCGTATAACGACGTATGATGACGTAGCTTTCACTTATTCGTACGATAGCTTAAACAAAGTTTTCGACAGCATGAATGGAAATTTATGATATTTGAACATATGGTTTCATTATAACTGTATGCTTCATAGTAAAAAGAGAATTGTATCAGAAAGACTGAACATTTTTAATTTATCATGAACTTGACGCAAAAAATAAAACAATTTGCCTGTGTCTTATTACTAAGATAGTTAATGTGATCAAATATCTGGGATTGTCTATTGACTCGAATCTAGCCCATATTGGAGGACACATGTTTCACATTTATTATAAAGACAATTATTAAGAAGTGTTGAATACTTTTATAATATAGGAAATAATTTCCCGCACAAGTTACTTATTAACTATTCATTGGTGGGCCATAGAATGGGTTGTGGCTTGGAATGTTGGGTGGAACTCATGTTACCACGTTATTTGTTGTAATTATACTCCAAATATCATTCTTCCCCATCATTAGCTCTGGTCCTAGACGCTCCTGTGTCGCGGATTCATTTGAGACTGAATAGTGAGTCCCTTCCTTATGTTTGAACTGTGCGTGTTGCAGTTGCAGTATTTTTCATTAGCGTTGTACGGAATGGAGTTTCAGTTTCAGTGTAAGCTTCTTAAGTTGTTAAATGAGAAAAGTAGGCCGTTTTTGTTTGACGATTTACAGTATCAATCTTATATTGATAAAACGAAAGAAGCAACAGCGAAGAAGCGAGAAGGACTAAAAATGACTACCAAAGATTACCGCCGTATTAATAGATTTGATGTCATTGACATAGGAGACAAGGAGCTGCAAATTCAAAAATTGAGGGCTTGCCGAGCCAGCGAATTATTTGGAGTCTTAAAAGCAGCTTATTTAAAGCTGGGGCATAAGAAAAAGTTATGGAAGCCGAAATTAAGAATAAATTCTGTACTATCACTAGAGAGGTGATAAACTTGTTTTTACAACTTGGTGAAAACTGTGCCATTGAAGAAAAAAAGTAAGAAAAAAGGAGTTATAGCAAAACCAACGGTTAAGTCAGCACTGAATTCAAAATGCCAGGTAAATATTTATCTAAACCTAATATTTATAATTCACTTATGAGTTAAATAAGAGTAAAACATTTAAAATTCAATGGATTGGTTGATTATTAATTTTTATTTATGAATTTTGCTTTTTATCATTTTAATTATTATTTAAAATTAGAATTTCCTGTCATGTAATTACTTATGAAAATATAAACGTAGTTCATATAGTATTTAATGACAAAACGCTGAAACATAATACAATATAGGGCCTATAGCTAAATCATATTAAATAACAGCTATTATTGCTAATATACAAATGTTTAAACAAAGTTTTATTGAGTTTTTTTATTTTCCGGTTGATCTTATAGATATGCAATCGGAACCTGATGGTGAATGTAAATCATGTTTAACTACCAGGATCAATTAACAAAATATGTTGTACTTCGCCCTCTGAAGACGGAAACTGCGCAGGAGAGGCTGATGTCCTTATAGATATGTTCTGCCTATTTGGGGCACCGATTATTCTTCACAGTGATAACGACAGGGAGTTTTGCAATAAGGTAGATTAGTTTAATTACCCTATGAGGAATTCTTACTAGACCTTACAGTGTTTAACATTGCTTTAATTAATGTCTTTCACGTTTCAGATCATTAAAGAACTAGCAGAGAAACGGAATGGTATGAAATAGGTGCACGGCAAGCCGCGTCATTCACAGAGCCAGGGATCAGTTGAACGAGCCAGTCAAGATGTATGAGACAGTCTAGTAGCATGGATGACGGACAATGACAAGCGTAATTGGGCTTCTGGTTTGAGATATGTCCAACACTTTAAGAACGTCAGCTTCCACACTGGAATCAATGGAACACCATATGAAGCAATTTTTGGCGTTAAGCCACAAAATGGGTTGCTCAGCTCTAATTTACCAAATAGTCTTGCTAATAACATATCTACTGAGGAGGAACTCGAAGAACATCTTTTATTAATAAACAAACACTTTATTGATGATGATGCAGAGATGGAAGAGGGTCAGCATGGCGGTGTGACTGAAAATCAAGGAGTTACTGAAGGATTGTCTTCAACATGCCAGGTCTGTAACACTGAGAATGACAAAGGAGTAACATGTGTTGATTTTTCTGAAGGTTTTCATGCAGAATGTAACATGTATTCTTTTTTTTCAGAAATTTCACTATGTTCATTGTGTGCAAAGAAATCTGCTGGAAGTGTTTGTCATACGTCTGGAGGTCATCTAGTGGTCAACGGCGTTGTTTGTCAGTCGATGGGCCTTACAATACAAAACAATTCTTACGAACTATGCACAGAAAACGTGCACGTATTCGTACGCATGTGGTGTGTACAAATACGTGCATGTTCATGCACAAGAGTTTGTACAGAAATATGTTAAGCCTAGCGACAGATAACAGAAAAAAGCTTCACACACAATGGGAAACATCATTTCGGCAATTGAGTAAATCCATAATACACAATCCACGGAATGAGTAAATATGAATGCTCACTCCACGGAGAGTGTATTTAATTTGCTCAGAACCCGAAATAAACCTTCACTTCGGGCATTGAGTAAGTGAAAATAATCACTCCGCGGATTGAGTATTTTGGTTCGGCCATTGCCCGAAAAGTACTCATTCCGCGGAGTGAGTAAAATAAAGTTAGCACTTCGCGGAGAGGGTAAAAATTTCGGACAATGCTCGAATTCGGCAATGGCCGAACATATATACAAATAACAGCTGATATTTAGATTCAGAATTATGATTAACATACTTATTTTATTTATAAAAATTACAAAACTGTTTTAAATTACTGACATGAATACAGTGAAAATTAACAATCACATCGTTTCGATTTGGTAAAACCCAAACCTTTTTCAAGTGCTAAAAACTAAATTACATCTACACAAACATGTTATAAAACTACGTTCTTGAACTAATAAACTTATCTACTTTAATAATTATCTACATTTTAACCTAGATCCTAGAATGGGGTACAACAAAATGAACTTCTACTAAACATAAAAAAATATTAACAGGGTTAAATTATTTTTGTCTCCCTCATCTGATACTCCATCATTAACAAATTTCAAAAACAAAGATGAATACAGTATTAATGTCATTAATTACACTATAGTTTTACTTATAGTTATTTTTTATGGGTGAGGGGTATAATATAACTTTAAGGGGGGGTTCTGGACCTAAGTAACCAAATATGGCAACGCCACTGATTCTGAGGGACACATTATTGACTTGCTTTTTGGTTTATTTATTAAGTTTTCCTTTTCTATTACCAACTATACAGTAATTGTTATATTTGATCCTTGTGTGCTTAATTTTTTGTATGCAAATGTTTTATTGTGGAATTAAAGCCTATT
Source organism: Stictocephala bisonia (assembly GCA_035578905.1). NCBI lineage: Eukaryota > Metazoa > Arthropoda > Insecta > Hemiptera > Membracidae > Stictocephala > Stictocephala bisonia. Next base: position 9,685,456 of record JAQJVL010000001.1, read on the forward strand.
TGAACTAAAAACTGAATGTAATTCCACACTTATTCGAGTATTTGGTACTTGTTGATGATTACCTAGCCTTCATAGTGTTGGTAATTGAAAATAGTGGTTCCATAAATAAATAAAATAATTAATAACTTACCTTAACAGTCTGTCATAGCTACACGTATGTTTACTATTATCATTCATAGTAGCTCCTATAGTATCTGGAGATAAAAAATGATATAACAAATACAGTCTTTTCCAAGGTAGAGCAGTTCATTATAGATTTATTAGGAAATATTTAAAACTTTTTGATATATTTACTTTTCGTGAAAATTGTGGGTTGGAAGGGATATTTTTGAGTTCGTAACAAATGCGTTACAAAATCAAAAATATACAAAAATATGCGTTAAGATCAAATATGTCTGATACACAAGTTTGAGTGAGAATTGAATGGAAATTGTTATAAATAAAAGTCATTCTCTTTGTAAGAAAAAACTTATATTTTTATCAAATTTTTACATCCACTTCTATAGACGGTTAACCGTTGAGCATCGACCTCCAACAAGTCCTGAATGCAAAGTAGACAGGTCTGCCCCCTGGAAATCCTGACTCCAGCAGCGCGTACAAGAGTTATCGTCTCTCGGCAGGGACCTGTGGGCCTGGGCGGAGACCTAGCACTACCGGCCTTCTACCACCTCCGAGTAGTCGTAGGCCCACTGCTTCCTCTTGTCCAGGATAAAAGCAGTGGATTAAAAAAACGATGGAATAGGTCCTAGTTGGGGCCATTTCCCTCCACGAAAAACCACAAACGTAGGTTTCTATTTCAACGATTCGGTTCGTAATAATGATCGTATTGTAACACTTGAAGTGTCGTTTGGTAGGTGAAGAGTTGCTCTAGTGGACAATAAGTTAGTTTCTGTAAAAAATTCTTACATTTTTTGATAATTTTTCTAGAGTTAAATATGTGAAAGTTTAAATGTCATTATTTACGATATTAAATCATAGTAAAAAATCATAATATGAATTTATCGTCCACTAGCTTGGATCTTTAATAATCATATAGAGTTTTATTCACACTGTAACTCGAATAAAACTCACGAATCATTCAGTTGAAATAGAACAGCATGTTTAGTCCTGCTGGCGGTAAAATTGCATGCCTACTATAGGGATCTTGATTTCCCAGCTGTTTGGGAGAAGGCCACCGTAAAAGACGAACGGAGCTTTAACACCGCTCCTTACATGTACGTGCTGTATCAACTAATATTTTATTGATTGGCATATTGTCCATGTCATTATAAACACAAACAAAAATGTCTTACAATATACGTACAGAATGTATAAGTATTATGGTGATTAATTTCCGTAGACCAAGTTTACCATCCTCAGACCAGAGGGACTCATAAAATAATGAATACATTCGAATTCTAATCTCCCTCGAACACGGACACCCCAGACTTCTGGAATATTTTCCATGGTGATAGTAACCATCAAGCGAATATTGTGTTGAAGATTGAGAACGGTACTTATCGCCTGCAGAGTTCATAACACTTTTTCTTATTTTTTGGCATTTGTACAAAAAAAAAAAATACAATGGCAATGTGTACATTTGGATTTGGGCAGATGTAGTCTCCTTTTAGCCCTACTCTGCCCATTCATCATATACCACTGATCTATGTGGATAACTTATTCAGACTGAGTACGAGGGATAACCAGTATAGTATAAGGTGAATTTTACAGTATTAATAAAATGTTGAAGTCCAATCCAGGATTCGAATCTGCACTATACAGGCGCATAATTTTTAAGGACGCTGAAGGCTTTGTTTCAAATAACTATAAACTTCTAAAATTGTAGTATATATCACACATATAATGTATCATTCTTTTCAGCGTTTTCATAGGATATTTAGATGTGTAATACATAATTGTATAACAATTAATTGTATACATACTGTAGGTTTACCTATATATTACCCAATTTTTAAAACATTACCTCGAAGTAAATATACAAATATTTGGTAAATTTTAAATAAAGGGGTCCTTCCCAATTTTCATGGTTTTTAACTAGTCAATATTAATCCAAGAACATGAGTCCAAAAAAATGTTTTTGCGAAAATACAGATTTTTGGCAAAAAATAAAAAATATGTATATATTTTTTTACCAAAACTATGTATACTACATTAACCTTATGTAGTTTTTTCCTGAACACGAGGCATGATATATATTCATACGACGAATAAAACTGATGTATAAAGTTGGGTAGGCGAGTTAAGGCCAGGTTAGGTTATGTTGACAGTGAATACATACTGCTAATCTGATCTAACGTAACTAACCAACTTAACCTGTTTTGTCAAATATCTAAGGTTTTGTTTGTGGTTTGAAGAAATGGATGCCATATTCATGTTCAGGAAAACTACACAAGATTAATATAATATACATAGTTGTTTGTATACAAATGTTTTTCTCTTTTTTATTTTTTTTATCAAAAAATATGTATTTTTGACGAACATTTTCTATAGATTCGTGTTATGGAGGGTTTCATATTGACTAGTTAAAAAATCGTGAAAATTGGGTGGGACGACATTATCCTGTATTTACCAAAGATTTTGACAGTTGTATGTGTTAATACAATCAATTTTGTATGACTACATACAAATTTCAATCCCATTTTCATGTTTGAACTATCACTATCGTAAATAATATTATAAATTAGAATAATTTAATTTGAGCAACCAAAAATAATAATCAATAAATAATAACAAATATCAAAAATAAATAACTAAAAATATTATTCAAAAGTTGTGGAAGTTCATTCAGACAAAGACATTAGTCATAAGTGTTTTAGATATGTTGGATCCGAACAAGAATTACCGTAACTGTTCTGATTGTATTAGAGAATTTGTATTTTTAACGATTATTCCCCTTTAGAAGAGTGATTGGACTTGATTTCATGGTTTATTTTCAGACTTTTTTCTTCCCAAATTCTAATCATCCTCTAGAAATGCTGAGAGTAAAATTGTTCTCTTAGTTTTCTGATTTCTTCTTTTATTATTGTTCCTTTTAGGGTATTTTCATCCAGTACCTTTGGATATACAGAAATGTTTTATAAATACATTTCTATGACATTGTATGTAACCTTTTGTGTGTAAATACAAAAGGTTAATTTGTAAGGAGAGTCCAATCTTCTTGTTAACCTTACTCTGCCTATTCATTACCCATAGACTAGGTCTATGAGGGAAACTTATCCAAACAGAATAAGGGGAACAACTAGTACAGTACAGAGGGAAAATTACTGATAAATACACCCAGTCCAGGCCGTAATTAAACCTGAGCTATGTCTAGCTCAGGCTCAGAGTCCTGATTCCTTAGACCACTCGGCCATCCACTCTGCGTAGGTTAATCGTTTAGTTCTTGAGGAAATTGATTTACTAAAACTTAAATTCCTTTGTGTTTAAACATTACATTTTAGGTGACTAACATGTAAGTACCGTTTAAACAGAGTCAAAATCTTAAATCATCCTATGCTATCATGTGAGGTAAAATTCTTGACAAAGAATTTGCTTTTACTGAATTTTCAATTTCCACCACTAACATCACAAGAATTCTCCACAGGAAATAGTTCGTTAATTTTTACCGTCGTTTAAGAAGAAATTTTAAATTATTTGGTACATAAAGAATATCCGCTATTTTCAACTAAAGTGTAACTTTCTGTGTTTGTAAATACTTTGAATTAGAGTCTTAATAATTCCCTACATCAATACTAATAAATTTATCACTGTGGTAAAATATAGAATAATAGTTAAGGATGTATTCAACAAAACAGATTAGGGTTGGTTAGTTAAAGTAAGTTAGGTTAGATTAGGTTAAAAATATGTATTCATAGTCAAAATATACTAACCTAACCTAACTAATCCTAACCTAACCCACTTTTTGTTAAATATGTTAGTTATGAATTTATTCGTCGTATGAATAATTTGATGTCATATCCGTGTTCAGGAGAAAACCTACATAATTTCGATGTAATATATATAATGTTTTGGTGTAAAAGTGCATTTTTCTTTTTTTCAATTTTTGGATCTTTCCGTTAATTCAATACTACTACTTTTTACTACTGTACTACTTTCCCTTAAATCACTACCATTTAATAAATATTATATTGCTCTTAAAATTGTTCCCCAATAATTTTTACGTCCACTGTGATATTCCTTATCCGCTAGGAATCCGATATTGCTGGCCTTATCTTATCGCTTCCAAGAACTGACACACGGAGAGCGCATTCGGTGGTAAGTCAATCATTGGATTTACCAGTACGTGATCAACTTTAATAACCCCCTAACCTAACCTAATCTCACCGTAATTGTGATAAAAAAGTAGTGAAGTAATGGTGAAAGTAGTGGTAGTGAATTAACGGAAAAGGTCCCAATTTGTTTGGAAAAAATCAGTATTTACGCTAAAAAATTTCTACGGATTCTTGTTTGTGGAGTTAACATTGACTAGTTTTTTTTAATAATGGAAATTTGTGGGATCCCTATATTTCATATTTATCAAAATTGTTTACTGCGATCATATTTTCTAGAACGAGGTCTCCTCAAATTTTTGAAGTAAGATATAAATCCACGTTAAATTTACCGAATCGTCAGGAACATGAAGACATATTGGTAGATGATCGTCGATACAGGTGTACGATGTTGAAGGCAAACAGTCGAGTAATCAATACTCGGTGTTGTTATTGATGAAGGTTTCGCGTCGTACTGACGTGGCAGACACACACACGCACACACCTACAGATGGCACGCATGACTACAAGGCCTCTTGTAATTACAAACCTGAGCTCCTTCGTCAAATAATAAATACCCTGAGACTGACAAATCCTGCCATCCATCCAAGCACATGGCACGGTGATTTGTTCAAATGCTAATTGCTCCGAGTGTATCGGTAAGTTTCTCTGTAAAAACGTTTCCACTGATCCATCATAATCCATCTCAGCCCGACGCAATGCCGCAGGCTGGCTTTGATTGGTTGCCCGTTGCCATGCAACTCAACGCATTGTTGTTCTGGTATTTAATTTTCTCAACATCTGGTGGGCTGTTAGCGACTCGTAAAAAGTGATTTTTCAGTAATCAAAGCCTCTTTTTCAGGATAAAAACGGATCAAAATTTTACTTATGAAGAGAGAAACTAAGAAAAACAAAGTTTTTCTTTTTTTTTCTTAAAATTGTTGATTGAGTCTTATTTCACTAATATTGAGTGTTACAAACAGGTAGAACGCCTACTTGGGCTATCGAGAGTTGTAGCCATAGAAAGGTTGAAAGTGATACCGCTACAAGTGAAAAGGGAAAGCTGAAGGATTCAGGGAATGGGACATGTGAAGATAATGGGGGTACTCCAGAGAGCAAGGTGGGAGTACCAAGTGTGGGAGGATGAGGAGAGAAGAGGAATGCAAAATGGACAAGTGGAGGAATAGGAAACCTGGAGGGATAGAAAAAATGAAAGAAACTGTGTACTGCAACCCGTGAAAATGTATACGTCAATGGATGGTGACGATGTACAATAATCTACTTACTAAAATGTGATGTGCACTGTACATCATGTACATTTACAAGGGTGATCTGTCAAAATAGAAAGTACGATGTGAAGATTTATATTGTAATTAACATTTGTAAAACATAAGAAACATAAATATTAAATTGTATAGATTTCACTGTAGTTATAGGATTATTATTTAAATTTTTTTAATGTAGATAACTGACATAGGTTAGCAATAGCAAATAGTCATGTCATACAAGCAACACTTGATGTGGTAAGGAAAGCAATAGTCACAACAATGGAAAGTTTTAATGAAGAATTAAAAGGAATTCTGAAAAACGAAAGGCTAACTTCAAGAAGGGACTGAAAACATATCACGGATTAAAAGAGTCAAAAGTCACTCAAGAGAATGAGTTGTAGAAGCTAGTAGCTACTAATACAGACGGTCGATAATTAATCCAGTATTGGTATTTACTGTTTACGTGCGAAATTTTGTGAGACCATCACTAATGAATGTTAAAAGTTCTCAAACGATGTGATCAGGCAGTGCTCGGAATACGGTGGTCTTTATAAAAACAAGACCAGACCACCTTGATTGAGGAAAGTACTTAGAAGGACGACCAAACAACGTAGGGGAACGCAGTGGTTCGATCAGACCCCCTTCTTCCGAGATATTTTCTAACTCATTGGGAAACTTAAGTTTCCAGCGACTAAAAGTATTTTATTAATTAAACAACCTTACCCGATAAAAATCTTCCGTAAAATAAGGAAAAGTGAAGGTTGATTAACAAGGCAGATGATGAATTTGAGGCGGGACTATGATATTCATTCATAGTCGAAGCCATCTGAAAATGAATTGGATTACATAATTCTGATGAGAAGCTGAGTTGGATTCTTGAAATAAATCAAAATCGTCCTCCATAGTATTTATGTATAGCAAAACAAAGTACAACTTCTAAAGATTATTCACTTATTACGAAACATCTTAAAAACATTTTGTATAATTTACCTGTTCTTAAATTTCTAAAAATCTAGATTTATATGCTTTTCAAGGGAATCGATAATGTCTTCAGTATGTCTAATCCATCATTTTAAATTACTCAAAGAAAGAAAAGATGAGACTTGTAATATTCTGGTTTTATAATCGTTTTAATAGCCTAAGAAATATTATATATTTATAAGTATTATTGTAAAACCATTGAAAGTATTAGGCTTGCCTTATTTAATATTTTTACTGTTGTCATTCTAAAGAGAAACTTAAAATAAACGTGTGAATGTATGGTTATTTAAAATTAAATTATATATGTGAGAGAAAATATATTGCACTTTTTATATTTATTACTTCTGTTATCCGTATGTATTTAAACTTTATTAGTCTCTATTGTAACTGTATTTTTAAATCATGGTTGCATTATCTAATTTCGCCTTGTGTTGTTCCAAATAAAAACTTGCTATGTATGAGTGAATGTGTATTTATATGTATGATGTATGTGTGTATAAATTTACATTTGCTGCAAGTACCCTAAATATTCAACTATATTTTTACGAACAAAGAATGCTTTAAGTATTGGAGAGGTACTATGTAATTTTGTATTTGTTTATCATATGTACTGGTATTTATTTAAGATTTATTATTGTGTGAATGTATTTATGTATTTAATTTAAACTTGTATAAGTAAAAAAGATTGGAAAAATATTACTATATTAGGTCAATTAATTTCATAAACGTAGGAAATGGATACACGGCAACATAAAAGTTTAATTTTTAATGAATTAAAAACTGAGTTCTTTACGATGCAGCAAGAGTACCATATAATACACCAAAATATCAGGAGTGTAAGGAAAAACTTTAATTTGTTCTATAGCTCTTACTGTAAATTGTTAGACCACATCAGTATAATTGTATTGACAGAAATTTGGGTAAAGGATGATGAAATAGATTTATATAATATTCCTCATTTTAATATGTATCACTGCTGTAATTCTAGTTATAGGGCAGGTGGAGTTGTGATATACGTACATGAGAAACTAAAAGCTAGTCAGGAAATTGTTGCTTTTAGAACTGTAGACTGTGTATTTTTGAATCTAAAAATTAATAGTTACTTATTCAGCATTCTCGGAGTTTACAGACTACACGAGCATTCAGTCTTCGATTTTTTGCTAGAACTTGAAACTTTGTTATCAGGACTAAAATCTAACATTGTAATAGTAGGAGATGTAAATATTGACACACTTCAGTCCTCGACTCACACTGACGCTTATCTAAACTTGATAAGCAACTACGGACTGGTTTCCCTTATCAGTGAACCCACCAGAATAACAAACAGATCAACTTCTTGTATTGATCATGCACTGGTTAGATTCAGATATATTGACACTTTAAAAACTGCAATACTTCACCTTGGTATTACTGACCACAGTACAACCGTCTTAACAATCACTAATACGACAACAGCACTTACTTCAGACAACATTGTCCCACCCATGAAACCGAAATATAAAACAGATTACAATAATCTTGTCCATGAATTGGATAATGTGCAATGGAATCTAAATGAATACACAGATGTTGATTTAGCTTTTGAACTCTTCCTCAGTACATTACAAAAATCCATAGCCAATAATACAACACAACAAACTGTAAATATAAAGCTATACAAAGCACAGAGTAGAAACCCATGGATGACACAAACAATAATCAACAGAATAAAAGTTAGAACAAAGCTATACAATAGAACTAGAAAGAGACCTTTTGATCTAGCCTTGAAAAGTTACTTTGAAGCTTACAGAGACAGTCTACGTAAGGATATTGATAACACTAAGCGCAAATATTTTTCTGATTTACTTGAAAAGTACTCTGGTAACACCCAGGAACAATGGAAAATTATAAGCACTATTGTTGGAGAACGTAAAAATAAAACAATTACAAGAATAAGACAAAGTGATGGAGCATTAACAGAGGATAACAAAATAATTGCCAATGAATTCAATGATTTTTTTATAAATATACATAGCACGCTTGACAACAAAATACAAAGCAATGAGTTTATGGCTAACTTACATTCTGCCACGAATTCATTGTTTGTTGCTCCTACTGACAGGCATGAAGTATATACTATCATTAAACAACTAAAGAATAAAAGATCCACAGGCTTCGACAATTTGTCGGTGGAACTGATAAAGAATATTGTTGTGCAAATCCTAGATCCATTAGTGTTCTTAATTAATTTGAGCTTCAGCACAGGAACTTTTCCAAGCATTTTAAAGAATTCAATTGTTGTTCCTGTTTTTAAGAAGGGCCAGGATGAGCTATTAAATAACTACAGGCCAATTGCACTTCTTTCGGTTTTCTCCAAAATATTTGAGAAGGTTATGAGGGTTAGACTTTTGAGCTTCTTAAATAATAACAATTTCTTTGATGTAGCTCAATTTGGATTCACAACCGGAAAGAGTACAGAGGATGCACTTGCTATATTTACAAAAGGAATATACAATGCTATGAATAATCAATTAAAGGCTACTGGTATCTTTGTAGACTTTTCCAAAGCTTTTGATCTCGTAAACCATGATGTGCTACTAACAAAACTGGAGTATGCGGGGGTCAGAGGCGTTGCTCTTGACTGGTTTGCAAGTTATTTACGGAATCGAATGCAACGAGTCAAAATCAATAATGAAATAAGCAACACAAGGAAAATAGAGCAGGGTGTTCCTCAGGGATCTGTTTTGGCTGCGACCCTTTTCTTGATCTTTATAAATGATCTTCTGAGCATTCCTTTTGAGGGAAAACTTAGTGCGTTTGCTGATGACTTGGCAATTTTAATTATGGACTCGGAATGGGACCGTATTGAGAATAGAATAAATACAGACTTAAGATTACTGAGAAACTGGTGTAGCAATAATGGAATGATAATTAATGTTGATAAAACAAAGTACATAAATTTTTCTTTTAGAGGTCACAACTTTGAGAGACACCCAATTTATCACAAAATAAATTGCACAAACACCAGATGCGATTGTCCACACATTGAAAGTATAGATGATATAAAATATTTGGGAATAGTACTAGACAGTAAATTGAACTGGAAAAAACAAATAGATCAACTTAACCGCACATTGCGCTACAATATAAGAAAGTTTTATTATCTCAAGCGATTTTGTAATGTACAGTTAATGACATCACTATACTTTGCCCTTATCCACTCTCGACTGCAATACGGTATTACATTCTGGGGAGGTGCAAACAAATCAACCCTCGAACCAATAGTAAAAACTCAGAAATATTTCATACGTATTATTCTTGAAAAAAATAAGCACCATCCTTCCTTCCCACTTTTCCAACAATTAAAAATATTACCGCTTAGGCATCTTTTTATTTACAAAGTCCTGAAAGAATTTTATATACGAAGTGGTAACAGAGAAAATTTTCAAAGCTACTACAACACTAGAGGGAATGCATTGAATAATGTCAGACAACCAAAGATTGTTAGAACTTGTTTTAAAAACTGTTTCCTCTTTGTTGGACCGAAAGTATATAATCAGTTACCAACTGATCTTAGGAAATATAATGTTAGTGAATACTTTTCAAAAAGGATTAAACAATGGTTATTCACTTTTGACAATATTGAAACCCTTACAAATATTTTACAGTAGTTTTTTAAAAGTTATTTCAGTTGTATGTTTTTGTTATATTGATAAATGATAGTTATTGTTATTTATTATAGTTATTATTATTTATTGTAGTTATTTATTTATTGTAGTTGTAGTTATTTATTTATTTATAGTTATTATTATTTATTGTAGTTATTTATTTATAGTTGTTATTGTTTGTTGTGGTTATTTATTACTAATACTAAGATTTGTTCAGATTTAATTATATTACGTCATGTTTGTTCAGTTAAATATTAAGTATATCAATCGCCACAGATACGCCGCTCGTGTGTGAATGAAATGAACATTGACTGAGCCTGACTCACTAGAAAGTGATGTAAAAGAGACATTTTTTATGTACTAACCATCTTTACTGGCAGCGATGGTTAGAAATTCCTGTATATATGTTAAATTGAAACTGTATATGTAGTATGTTTTTGCAGGAAATAAATTATTCTATTATTCTATTAATTATTCTATTAGTTGACGTAGAACAGGAAGAGCAAATAGTCATGTCAGACAAGCAACACTTGATTATTATGATAGTTGACGTAGAACAGGAAAAGCAAAAAGTCATGTCAGACAAGCAACACTTGATTATTATGATATTTGACGTAGAACAGGAAGAGCAAATAGTCATGTCAGACAAGCAACACTTGATTATTATGATAGTTGACGTAGAACAGGAAGAGCAAATAGTCATGTCAGACAAGCAACACTTGATTATTATGATAATTGACGTAGAACAGGAAGAGCAAATAGTCATGTCAGACAAGCAACACTTGATTATTATGATAGTTGACGTAGAACAGGAAGAGCAAATAGTCATGTCAGACAAGCAACACTTGATTATTATGATAGTTGACGTAGAACAGGAAGAGCAAATAGTCATGTCAGACAAGCAACACTTGATTATTATGATAGTTGACGTAGAACAGGAAGAGAAAATAGTCATGTCATACAAGCAACACTTGATTATTATGATAGTTGACGTAGAACAGGAAGAGCAAATAGTCATGTCATACAAGCAACACTTGATTATTATGATAGTTGACGTAGAACAGGAAGAGAAAATAGTCATGTCATACAAGCAACACTTGATTATTATGATAGTTGACGTAGAACAGGAAGAGCAAATAGTCATGTCAGACAAGGAACACTTGATTATTATGATAGTTGACGTAGAACAGGAAGAGCAAATAGTCATGTCATACAAGCAACACTTGATTATTATGATAGTTGACGTAGAACAGGAAGAGCAAATAGTCATGTCAGACAAGCAACACTTGATTATTATGATAGTTGACGTAGAACAGGAAGAGCAAATAGTCATGTCAGACAAGCAACACTTGATTATTATGATAGTTGACGTAGAACAGGAAGAGCAAATAGTCATGTCAGACAAGGAACACGTATTATTATGATAGTTGACGTAGAACAGGAAGAGCAAATAGTCATGTCAGACAAGCAACACTTGATTATTATGATAGTTGACGTAGAACAGGAAGAGCAAATAGTCATGTCAGACAAGCAACACTTGATTATTATGATAGTTGACGTAGAACAGGAAGAGCAAATAGTCATGTCAGACAAGCAACACTTGATTATTATGATAGTTGACGTAGAACAGGAAGAGCAAATAGTCATGTCAGACAAGCAACACTTGATTATTATGATAGTTGACGTAGAACAGGAAGAGCAAATAGTCATGTCAGACAAGCAACACTTGATTATTATGATAGTTGACGTAGAACAGGAAGAGCAAATAGTCATGTCAGACAAGGAACACTTGATTATTCGGATAATTGATGTGGTACAGGAAGAGCAATTAGTCATGTCAGACAAGGAACACGTATTATTTTTTAGATTATTTTTGAAATTTCATAAAAAGCTATAATGGTAACTTCAAGAAGGGTAATGAAACGGAATTTAAAAGAGTGCAATGGTCTAAAGTAGAGTTGATGAGTTGTTATTGAAGCTGGTAGCTACTGAAATATCATAGGTGATGAAGCATTAGCACAGTAATCTGGTATTTTAACTAAGTTCCTACGTGCGAAATTTTTGTTGATACTGTACATCTATCTGACTAATAATTTAAATAAAATTCTCAAAAATGTGATCAGCATTCCAGGATTATACGTGGATGGTATTTATAGAATAAGCGTATATATAGCTCTTACACACGACTTTGATTGAGGAACATGTACTTTAGGGAAGATCAACCTAAACCAACGTAGGGGAACTAGCAATAATACGATCAACCACCTTCTTCTCGTAGACTATTCTTTCTAACTGCATTGGGCAACGACATTTATTTTCCTTAGACTCAAAATATAAATTTTATATATATTAAATCAAGGCTTAGCTTGAAGAGAGTTCCGTAAGAGATTAAGGACAAGTGAAGTGCATTAACCAAGGCCAGATGATGAATTTGAGGCCGTGGCTATGATATTCCATAATACATAGTGAATCCATCCTGAAAATGAAAATATTGGAATTATATATTCTTACTGGAGTAACGTGAGTTGGATTTTCTTGAAATATATCTCATCGTCTCCAATAGTATTTATTGTATGCACCAAAGTTATCAACTTCTAAAGAAATTCCTTATACGATGTGTGAGAACTTTGCAAATAACGTTTTCGTAAGTATTTACTGATTCCATTAAATTTCCTAAATAGTCAAAGAAATTCTTAATATGATGTGCAGGTAAATCGTAAATGACGTCTTCGGAAGTATGTACTGAATCCACCAAAGTTCTCAAATTACCAAAGAAAGCCTTTATAATAGGTATGAGAACTTTGTAAAAAATATCTTCGAAAGTATTTACTAACTCCACCAAAGTTCTCAAACTGCCACAGAAATGCATTATACTATGAATGAGAACTTTGTAAATAACGCATTCGAAAGTATTTACCGACTCCATATGCGCATTCTAAAGTATATACCGAAAGTACATACCGAGTTCCAAAATTACTGAATACATTCTTTATACGATGTATAAGAAATTCGTAAATAACGTATTCGAAAGTATGTACTGAATCCACCAAAGGTCTCAAACTACCAAAGAAAGTATAATATGTACTTGTATTTGTATTTGTAAACAGCATCTTCGAAAGTATTTACTAACTCCACCAAACTGCCACAGAAATTCTTTATACTTTGTATAAGAACTTTGTAAGGAACATCTTCGAAAGTATTTATTAACTCCACCAAAGTTCTCAAACTGCCACAGAAATTCTTTATACTTTGTATAAGAACTTTGTAAGGAACATCTTCGAAAGTATTTATTAACTCCACCAAAGTTCTCAAACTGCCACAGAAATTCTTTATACTATGTATGAGAACTTTGTAAATACCACATTCGAAATTATTTACCGACTCCATCAAAGTTCCTAAACTGCCAAGTAAATTCTTTATCCGTTGAATAAGAAATTCGTAAACGTCTTCGAAAGTATGTACTGAATCCACCAAAGTTCTCAAACTACCAACGAAATTCTTTATAATATGTATGAGAACTTTGTTAATAGCTCTTAGAAAGTATTTACTGATTCCACCAAAGCTGTCAAACTGACAAAGTAATTCCGTATAATATGCATGATGGTTAATAAAATGATATACAGTGTTTGTAAAGGACTACGTTGAGTGTATTTAATCTATGCAAGAAATACATTTCTGAAGGTCTGAAAATTTAGTCAGATTTAAAATAATGGGCTTTTAAATTTAAACAATATATTTCCTGTATGTTTTTGAACTTTTCTTCCAAAGAAATCGCCTTGTAGCACATTATGGCTATGTTCATTCCTTGCTCACTCATGGCCTTGTGTTCTGGGGTACGACTGCCGAAGCCTGTCTAGGGTGAATTGTTGTGCTTCAAAGAAAAAGATAATATGAGGCCTCAAGCGGAGTGAGAGTTGTAAAGAAAGTTTTAACATCCTTCATTTTCATTTTTATAGTTTCATTCATTTTTTTGTAAGTTTGAACAACATAGCCATAATTACAGGATAAAAAATAAGTTTAGCTTTACAAATCCTTCCCACAGCTTTTCAGTTCTAAGAAATCTGTGTTTCACTTAGATCCGAAGATATTCAATATTTTACCAAGAATGATCAAGTTGTCGAATAGTCTTCGTTCTTAGAAAACAAATTTCAAATTAATTCTAGTAGAGAGAAGCTTCCTAGTTCGTAAGAATATCCAAGCAATAAATCAAACCTAGTCAAATAAAGAGGAATGTAGTAAGTTAGAATAATTATATTTGGTATATGACCATTTTTAGTACATTATTACTATTTGTTTATGAAAAATTATTATTTAAATTTGATTCATCCTCAATTTGGCCAAGCAATTATGCGTACTGTGGTATTCGAGATATCCAAAGGAAGTACGCTATCTATACCATCGATGTATAAACAAATGGACTGCTCGCTGAACGCTGGGAATGAAGCGACACGCGGTCCGGCTCCAGGCGGATACCCCCACCATCATCCAGTCAATGACGCGACACTACTGTATAGCGCAAGCCGTAAACAATCGCTTTTTAGACCTTTATTTATCGTTTATGGACTGATTTGAAACAGAAGACCATGCCTGATGTATGTTCTGCTTACAATTGCACAAATAGAAGATCTAAAGGCAATCAGATCTCCTTTCACAGGTATATATACAACGTTAAAGTAATATACACAGTACTCAGTATGGAACAGAGTGGAAATAAGTTTATATAACATAAGTTTAACATTGATCTGTATTAAAGGGAATATTTATTGCGTTTCTATGAAGTAATATTTATATAAATGGTTTATAATGTACATTTTCGTCTTTACATAGTGATCAATGGCGAATGAGATTGCTTTCCATGAATGAATGACACAAACTGCATTGAATTATTTTTATATTGAAGTAATTAGTGTTATACCTTCAAATATTTATGTAATTAGTATGCCTATTATGTATAGAAATTGCATATCAAATTCAATAAAACACACTGAAACATATAAAGAACCTGTTTTAAACTATGAAAATTACCTGAAAATTGATAAAACTGTGAAGCTATTGTTTTGTTACTTTTTAAATAAATTCATCGACAGTTTAATAGAGCTTCTATATATAGGATGTATTTTTCACATTTTCTTACATGTGTTATATATTTATTTGAACAAAGGTATTAATAGTTTGTATAAGCTGTTTTGTTTAATTCCTTTTTGGAACGATTTATTTTGCGTATGATTTAATTTCGTTCAAAATTAAATGCATACTAACCTAGGACTGTATTAACAAGTGATGTTTAAACTTATTTGCCCCAAAACATACTTTTATATGCTTCAAAAGCCTTCAAAACGCATATAGCGCCATATGACAGAGCAGCTGGGTTGACTGGATGGTGGTGGGGATAGCCGCTGGGTCCGGACTGCTGTCCTGCCACACAGCACGCGATCCATTAGTTTATACATCGATGATCTATACCTATAAAAGGCAAAAACCACTGACTCACTTATTCATCACTGTAACTAAAATATTACTAAACTACGATGCTGAAATTTTGTAGAGCCAAAGGTCTTATGTTGTAGATGTGCAATAAGAAAGGATTTTGAAAAATGCTTAGTAAATCGAAGATTGCAGCCTTTTTAGTGCCAAACATTTTAAATTCCAAAAACAGCGTTTCTCTAATTGGACTGTAGTGGCTAAATGAACGGTTCTACAATAAAACTAACACCATTTTCTGTGGCTGATTTGAGATTATCTACAACTTTGGCTCTATGCATTTTTGCTCTATCTTCATTCTTGGGTAGAGCTAGATTTTCAATTTGTGCGTGTAAATCAAATTGGTTCATTTACAGCCTCTGAGAGTAGACTTACAGATTTTTCTAGACTGTGAAACTTTGTTATCTAGGAGAACATACTGTATTCAATGAGAAAATATACAATTTAATCTGAACACATGTATAGCCAGGCCATAGGGCATGTCTAAACATGGCTAGAACCCCGACATTTCATTGATTTAGAGTCAATTGCCGTACTTTACGGCCTCTAAAAGTAGACTTTCAGATTTGTTTAGAAAATCAAAGTTTGTAAACTACAAGAAAAGTCTGATTGAAATACCAAGATTACAATATTGCTTTGCATACAGCCATAATTTCCCTACTTTGCTCCCTCTCAAAGTAGGCTTACATTGTTTTACTGTAATAATTATATAAAAGCCATTTACCACTCATCACTATTTCTCCAAAACTAAATGTCCCATTGACTTGAAATTTTGTACATAGGTTTATCTTAGCTCCTAGAGACTCACTAAGAAAGTATTTTCCTCTTCGACCTCAGGATTCCGTCTCACTGACCTCCAAAATTGCAATGGTATTCTTATGGAGCTATATTAATTCATTGATTTGTTTGATTAACAGCTGTTAAATAAAAACAAATTGAATAACATTTTGGTAAGTTAAACTTTTAAAATTAAAAATGATAGAGTGCAGTAGTACAATATTATACATAACATCAGCTGTTTTACATTTTACACAGTGTAAACTGATAGCTTGCTGCACATTTCGATTATATAATCAAAATCAATAATTGTTTTGTGATTATGATCGGCGAAACGTGCGGGTACAGCTGGTCTATAAATAAAATGAAATATCATGATATTCGAGGAGTTCCCCGAATAAAGTATATTTTTACGTACTTTTTCAACAAGGTGCAACATCCCTATCATCCATGGCACTTAAAAGTTTAGGTAAATATGGAAATTAGGGATTCCACACAATTTTCAGAATTTTTAACTGGTCAATATGTACCCCACGAGCACTAATCCATATAAATCTTCCGGTAGAAATGCCGATTATTACAATAATATTTGAAAAAAGAAAAAATTATTGTTACATCGAAAACTATGTATATGACATTGATATTATGTAATTTTTCTCCTAAACACGAACATGACATCCATTTCTTCCTACGAGATATTTAACAAAACAAGTTATGTTTCTTTACGTTAGGTAATGTTGGTTAGTTAGGTTAGGTTATATTAGGCAATATTCGTGTTTAGGAGAAAAAACTACATGAGATTAATGTAATATAGGCCTACATCCTTTCTGGTGTAGACACGTTTATTCTTTTTTTTTATTTTTTGTCAAAAATTGGCAATTCCACAGAAAAACTTCTATGAATTCGTGTTTGTGAGGTTAGTATTGACTAGTTAAAATAAAATCATGAAAATTGGGTGGAACCCGTACATTCCATGTCTATCAAATTTTTTTATCAAGAATCAATTTTCGTATTACTTACTTAGTTAAAGTTAATGTCCGTTGGCACCTTTTAAAATATTATTGCGTTCTTATTAAAGGATTGTATTTATTTTATATAATGTCTGGACTACTGAAGAAGGCGTAGGGCTGCAAAATATGCACAACTAAGTCATTCGCAAAAAGGTTTGCGTTATTGAGGAAGTAAGAAATTTATCAATTGGACCGGACCAAGACAGCAGTCTTGAGATAAATTTCATAAGTTCACAACCGGAGCAGATGACTCACGGCGCAGGTGAGTGTTCTAGTTATTCATAACGTCGTCCAGTCGACATGTTCTTGTCATAACTAATATTACGATATATTGGTATGAATTTGATTACTTAAATTCCTTAAAATTTAAAAAGAAAGGCACACTAAATTCTTCGCCAATATCTTGCGTAGGTATGGTATGTTGAAAGAAATCCAACAAGAGTGACGCAATACGCAGGTAAAAATAATTTATCAATATTAATATTTCAACTATTTTAACATCTAACTATGTAACTTAAACAAAATTATATTGGTTAGTAAATGCTACCCCATAATGTATCAATCTAGAAAGGAATAATACATTTGAGGGATATTTACTTTTTTCATATATACTTTATTTTACACCGAGCTTACAATTCCGACATAATATCAGAACGTTAATACATATTAGATGAATATATAGTGGACGTTAGGCCTATATGAGGACAGTAATACATATGAGACGAATGTATTGCGCACGTTATATCAGGACGGCAATACATACAAACCAATGAATTGTCATCGATGTATCAGGGCAGCAATACATATGAAAACAATGTATTGCCATCGATGTATCAGGGCAGCAATACATACAAACCAATGAATTGCCATCGATGTATCAGGGTAGCAATACATACGAAACCAATGAATTGCCATCGATGTATCAGGGCAGCAATACATACGAAACCAATGTATTGCCATCGATGTATCAGGGCAGCAATACATACGAAACCAATTAGTTGCTGACGCTATATCAAGACAGCAATACAAACGAGACAAATGGATTGCCATCCTTATATCAGGACAAATATACATACGAGACGATTAGATTCTCCAAGTTTTATCAAGATAGCATTTTTAAAATAGTTTTACTATATTTTTACTTCTCGGTGTTTTAGACGAAATCAGCCACGAATTAACCGTTATTAATATTAGAAAATTTGACTACTAGATTAGTAAACTACTAGTTTATATCTCATACTGTTTATTATTTGTGTGCTTGAAGGGATGTTTGTGATAAGATGAATTTTATGTAGATGGAGAATTGAAAAACAACATAAAATGGAAAAGGAAATAAAACACACTAGGCTTTTTTGTAAAATGTTTTCTGTCTCCATAGAATTGTAAACTTGTAGTCCGTGATCAAGTCGGATGCCCCCCCCTCCTCCCTCACACAAAGGCAACTACAAGCCATTACTATGATGGACATTTAATCGGCGTTGTTTAAAAACTCATTGGTGGGCAGCAGTTGGACATTACGGTTGATGTATGTTCGCCTTCCCGCCCGCTTGCCCGCCCCGATGCCCGTCGCGTAGTTTTCTCTAAACAGGAGGACCATTCTATAATATATTTTACAAGCTAACCAGAAGCGTATGACTTCATTTTACTTAACATAGATTTATTATTAATAACTTTTTCAAAGATTATTTTACTCGGCTCATTTTTTGTAGTTTCAAATTATTGAAGTAGTTTCGACGTAATACGTGAAGGGGGGCATTAGAAAGGAAGAGAAAGAAGTTGAATTTACTTTTGGCATTCTTTGTTGAGACTATTGCTAAAATTGAAATAACGAGGTAAACATCACAGACAACTACCTAAAATATAAAGATATTAACGGGAACTTATTTTTTTAATAATATTGATTTCAGGAAGGTTTGTTTTATAATCTACAGTATTTCTGAATTCCTCATTCTTATCTTGACAGAATTTTGTTTTATATACGCTTATACCCTCTGATTCTTACCACATTTAATTTCTCAAAAAGCTTTATGTAGATCAATATATCCTGCACCACTGACTATAATGAAAAGTGAACACAACCCTCTAACCTAAACGACTCGAACACACTTATTAGGCTAGATAATCCTCCCGCCCACCCTACCCACAAAATGGTATATGGATGAACTATGGTTCTTCCAGTCACCTCAAATACACTTACGGATATTTCAAACAATCTATCGTACGACGTGGCTTGTTGTGCGCTTTACCGCAGAGAAGAAAGAAACATCTTTATGACCTTAGTGAATACCTAAGTGGCAGTTATAATTACTACGTTTATCCTTGAGGATTTGGGGGGATAAGGGAGGATCTGACAAGGTGCTGGACCTGCCATCTCATTGGCAAACTGGAGAAATAAATACTCGACACACACTCAATGCACTATTAGATGTGACCTCTGTGTCTTTCTTCTCTGTGATGCTACACAAACTCATGAACGTACATGTATTTATGACCGAAATTCAAGTAAAGAAAATCATTTATTTGAACAAACCAGTAGGCTACATCAACAATGACAAAGTATACTTTACGGACAGTTATTTACATATGTGATATATTCGACAATTATTGACTGTACATAAATAGTGCTTTAAAAAAACATAAATCTTAATTGATAATTATTTGGTAAAATAAAAATAGCACACCATAAGGCCTGTTTCACATTCACGATTTCGTTCGTACGAAACATTTTCGTTCGAGTTTTTTCCGTTGTTGGTTGGTTTTCACACTACACAATTTTTCCAGCTGTTGTTTTAATTTGTTAATATTTACTGAAAACAAATAATCCCATTGTGGTTTTTTATAGTCGTCACAAAATATATAATTTATATAAATTACAAATACGTCGTGGAGTATTTAAACTTTTAATTAATACATTAATTATAGCTTGATAATAATTTAAAAATCTTAGTGTTGTATGACCTAACTTATTCTTTGAAATATTTTTAGTGAAATAAATTCAAAGTACATTTTTAGATATCGCCAAAAACATCGATATTTTTGCAGCTTTCTTGGATTTATGGTTCCTTCTGAAATTTGAATAGAATCATATTAACAAATAATCTATTATTTATTTAGTTATTATGATTAGTTGATGAGTGAAACCCGTTTTTATCTTTGTATTGTTGTTATTTATGTATTTATTAGTATCGTTCTTTGGTATCTTGGTTGAAAGCCATCAAACATGAAAAAGTACTATGTTACAGTATTATTAATGTTAATCTTCATATCTTGTACAAAATATTTAACATGCACTGTTAAAATGTCGACCAAAATGATTTACTATTTTATATTTATTAATACTTTATATTACATGCTAAATTATACATATTTTAACTGTTTTAAAACAAATATGCCTTCTCTGGTGACATTTCCTGTTCGAATATACAAGGTAAACTATTATTATTAATGAATCCTTAATAAGGCTCAAGTAATAATAAACAATTTCAAATTGTTGCTAATATTTTTATTATAACATCATGTACATAAAAAATTGTTGGTATTGTAATAAATGCACATTTTTTTAATTAGAAGAACGTTAAGTTTTACTGTTTTAATGATTTATTTGGTTTGTGTTATAAGAATCAAATTTATTATGGTCATTGAGAATATTAATCAAAATGCAATTTTCGATGCTATCCATCTCTTGAATAAAATCACAAAAGAAAAACCACTCTATATAGCCACGCGAAGCTCGACTGGTAAGAACTACGTCATCGTCCGTACGAAAGAAATCGTGTAGTGTGCAAGCGCCCATTTGATCCCGTGGGCCACTGAGCCCAAGCGACAACACGAAATCGTCGAGATCTAGTAGCAGTGGACGACTGGTACACAGAAAAATCGTCTCCGTGTGAGAATCTTCCAATAAGAAAGGTCCCATAACCTTCTTCAGTCGACTAAAAATTATTTTCCGTACGAAATTATTTCGTACGAACGAAATCGTGTAAGGTGAAAGAGGCCTTAAGAAACCCTGTTTTGAGTTTGTTATTACTAAAAGTAAACAAATACTAAAATAAAGGCTAAAGCATTTACGCTGTCAACCATAAAAGCGGTTTTTATTTTTATGTGTCCTTTCAAAAAGTTCTATGTGCTAGTTTATAAAAAAGATAAGTAAATTAATCTTTTTGTAATATTAGGTATTTATGTATTTTTCTTTTTCTTGTTTTTGATTTTTGATTTTTCTTGTTTTGATATTTGAAGAATAAATTATATTATTTTCTAAAGAGTACGCAAATCTATGCCAACAAGACTTGCAAGTTTTCCTAATCAATTTAAAAATTCTAA
Source organism: Stictocephala bisonia (assembly GCA_035578905.1). Classification (NCBI taxonomy): domain Eukaryota; kingdom Metazoa; phylum Arthropoda; class Insecta; order Hemiptera; family Membracidae; genus Stictocephala; species Stictocephala bisonia. The sequence continues at coordinate 9,707,187 of JAQJVL010000001.1, forward strand.
CCCTAGAATTTTCATTTTTTATCTCGAGTGGTCACAATTTAATTATTCAACGTGCATTATACAAATAACAATTTTAAATTGGGTTTGGGTACCGGTACAATTCTTGCACATATTTTTCTATCATAGGCGTATATTAAAATATGCTGCATTTGGTTTTGAAGTACAGTAGTAAAATGCTTTATTTATAAATGTTTCTTCTTGGCATAATAATTAATTAGATTTAAAAAGAGGTTCAGTATGCTCTATTCTATTTTTCTGTAATCATCATTCTGTAAGGTGATTGGGAATTTTACATTTATATAGTAAAATCCACCCCAAACAACCAATTCCAAAACATATTTCTTCTGAATTGAATTAAAGTGAAGTAAACCATTCACAGAATTAGTAATCGGCACTACTGTCTTAGCAAAAGCAGTTTTATAGTTATATTTTCATAGTATGATTATATTTATATATTAGCCCATAATTTTGTGAGTTTTCACTCAGAGATTTTAGAAGTTTTCCAATTTAGCCTAATGTACATTAAAGGCACAAGTATTTGTAATAATTCACCTAATATTAAATATAATAATTCCTATTTAGCTTCAAAACAGCCACAGTTAATATTGGAATAATAATTACTAACCTGGTTTTTAAATAGTGCGAATTTACTACAATCAATTAAACTTAGGATGTTTATTCATTCACTATCATATGATATTTTCTGACTACATTTTCAAAAACAAAAATGCTCTCATCTCAGTAACATATAAATAGCTGTATGCTTAGCAAAAGCTGCCAAATTTCCCTAAAATTTGGCTTTGCATAATTCATTCGTATAAATCAGGAATAAAATGGGAATCATGGAAGATCCTTGAAGTACCCCACAATGCAGACAATATTGTTGTCCCCCGTGTTATACAATACTCTTAAGTCAAGTATAACATTTTCAATTCTAACACACAACTATATTTTTTTCATGAAACTCTTGGGCCATTTGTAAGCCAATTTCCTTATTCTAGTTGAAGACATTTTGTCAGGTAGTATTTAGTATTATATAAAAATAAATTACCTCTGTCAACAGTTCAAATTTCTTGTAAGAAATTCATTACAAGAAATTTGAACTGTTGACAGAGGTAATTTATTTTTATATAATCTTAAAACAGTTCAGGGGCTGAATAAACAAATTTTGAGTACTTAGTAGTCAACTGAAACGCCATCTATATATAAATAAAAAGAGTACACATTTATGTTTTTCCTTTCATTAAACCTGAAAATGTTTCTCGAAGAATGTTTATGTTAAGTAAAAAAAGTTTATTAAACAAAACTGGTTGACACTAAACAATTGTATTTAATTTTTTTAGAATCTTACAATCTAGAAGCTTGAAGGGTTTAGTGGTATTTCATTCTTATTAATGATAAAAAGTAGATGTTTCATTTTCCATTGAAATAATGTGAACATAATAACCATTGTAATTTAATGTTTAGTATTGGTAACGACATAAACTTGTTTATTACTATTGTAATAATCAGCATACAGACATTTAGACTTATACCAACATAGAATATGGCATTTTAACAATCATTCAGTTAAATATATAATTTTATTAAAATTCTTATTAGGTATCTACTTATTCGGGTATTTTAAATTATTATCAGTTGGGTTAAGGTTAGGTTAGGTTAGGTAAGGTTAGGTTAGGTAAGGTTAGGTTAGGTTAGGTAAGGTAAGGTAAGGTAAGGTAAGGCTAGGTTAGGTTAGGTTTGGTTAGGTTAGGTTTGGTTAGGTTAGGTTAGGTATTAACACTTCCACAACAAGGTTATTTTAGCAATTCAAACAAATTACTAAAATATGTGTGTAACCTTACAATAATCAATCTTACAACCTTCGTACAACCTTACAACAATCGTGCGTTCGATTTTGGTTTTTATTTTTTCAAAATTAAAATCAATGGCTCTCCACCGGTCTGAATTTCTAACATATCATTGGAGAATAACTACCATAATCTGTAGTAAGTTACAATAACTACTTTTATGTAGTATTTTACTCTCTATTTAAAGTTATTTCAAAAATTCCCTTAAATACACTACGATACAAAAATACAGAAAAAACACACATAAAATATACTTCTAAAATTCTAACTTGAATTCAGACTTTTATCGAAATTTTACGTAAATTAAATATTTTATATAGAAATACAGCAGATTTTCAAATACAAATGTATAGCTTTAGATCGTCGCCTTTAAAATAACTCACCCCAACTTATCATATTGTAGTTAACACTATCTTTACTGCCTATATATTTTTGTTATTTCATGTATTCTAATTTTTTTTTTAATGTCTAAGTGGTCTAGTGCACATAAACAAATCATTTGTGAATTTTTATGCCTCAACTAACTGTCTGGACTACCCGCTCAAAAAAAATAATCAATATTTTTCAGTTAAAGTATTTATCGAGTCAATTGGCCGATTTTTCTTCTTCCTTCAAACATCACTCGTCAATAAAATTGAGACACAAAAGTAACCGTTTGTGATCTTCATTTAACCTTGAAATATCGATCAGCTCTTTTGAGGAATTCGGACCTGGAACGACGCAATCCGCAGCTAATAGTCTTATAAATGTAATCACTCCCCAACAAGATTATTTTAGCAATTCATACAACCTTACAATAATAATCGTGCATTCGATTTTTTTTCAAATTAAAATCAATGGCTCTCTACCAGTCTGAATTTTTAACATATCATTGGACAATAACTAACATAATCTGTTGTTTTATTCAATTCATTTACTTCTTCTTAAGACGCCGATCATCAAGATATGGGTAAATATTGATTTCGAATGAATGTGATGAGTATAGATGAGCGAATGTAGTCATTATTACTGACTAAGGCTGTCTATTCCTAAGAAAGTGTCAGCAATTATTAACTCGATGCCGAATGAACAGCCGGTGGTTATCAGCTGATCCCGTTCAAAATTTGTTTTGACTTTGATTGAGATCGAACTGAGAACCTTTGGCTTATGAGCTTATGAAGTTGGGCTTTAACCAACTATTCAACACTTTTAAGGTTAACGATGTAATTATACAAATAATTACTTAAAAACTACGATTCTACAATTTATAAATCATATTGTAAAAGGAATGAATTTATTTCCACTCATAACTATTACATGTAACATTTTTATTGAAATGTAGATTGGCATTGATGTTTGTTGGTTTGGAATTCACCACGTCAGGAACATATTTTGATTTTACAGATTATTTTACTCGAATTGCCCTTTTTTACAAAAGCGTTGACCGAATCATATTTGTCTTATGTAGTAAGAAACTATGCTTTACCACATAGGAAAAGAAACAGAGGTCGCTTTATTATATCCACAGTGAATGTCTCAGTGGAAGTCTAAATATATTACAACTAATGTACATTTTTATATATCTGTAGTAGTAATTACTACGTTAATCCTTAAGGATTTTGGAGTAAAAAGGGAGGTTCTGACAAGGTGCTGGTCCTGCCATCGCATGGCAAACTAGAGAAATACAACTCGACACACATTTAGCTCACTATTGGATGTGACATCTGTTTCATTCTTCTCTGTGGCTTTGCTAAAGAATTTAGAAGAAATTGTAGCTTTGTAAACATAATAACTCATGCATTGAGCGTTTAATTACTAATTTGAATTAAGATAACAACAACCCAGCTATTATCAGTAATTTTAAGATATAATTTGTTATTTACTATAAAATGGTTTGATGTGGATTATGTATATAACAACGAAGTATCATTTTTAACTTCACTGGCCAGTTCACCCAACTTTGCAGGGCTGTGCGTGGATTTTATTCAAAAAGTGAAGTACAAACCGTTAGCTCAGTCGGGGATTCGAACCTTGGACATTGCCCTCCACAGTTAGGATCCTTAGTATGTGCGCTACCACGTCGACATTCGTATTGTATTTTTTTTTCTTTTTTTTTCTTTTTTTCATGTATACAAATCGTCAAGATATTTCAATAAAAATCATCATTTGACAACTGATTTTCGTTTATTAAAACATATAGTTTCATACATATACGGTTAAATAAATGTATCAACTCTAGTTCTGAAATATTTTAAAAAATATAGTCCGATAGAAAAGTATGGTTAAAAATGGCCAGCTCTATCGGAACTGAACATCTTTTTATGAAAAACAGTATGTCTAAGGGGCCCATTTCCTTCCACGAAAAACGCCAAAAACATGGGGTTCTATTTTACTGATTCGCTTACTCATAACAATACTCATATCGTAACACTTGAAGTGTCATTTAATAGGTGACGAACTGTTCTAGTGGACCTTACATCGATTTTATATAAGCCTAGGCCTAAAAAAACTCATAACATCAACTTATAGTCCATTGGAATGGACCTTTGATAATTATAAAGTGTCCATTCTAATTCATTATAATAATAAACACAAACATTACAATTGAAATAGAACAGCATGTAGTGACCTGCTGACAGGATTGCATTGACAGTAAAACTGGAAGGCTATCGACTTTCTAGTGGTAGCTTGGCAGTTAGGGAAACGGATGCCATAACTCAATTCTATGCTGATTGTCGTGTACAAAAGTAAAAATAAATCAAATATGTACGCAACTGGAATAAGGATATTGGCTTACAAATGGCCCAAGAGTTACACAAAAAAAGTAAAGCTGTTTGTTAGACTTGAAAACGTTACACGTGATCTAAGAGATCTCTACATTGTGGAGTCCCGCAACGGTCTGCCATGATTCCCATTTTATTTCTGATTCATACGAATGAATTGTGCAAAGCAGAATTTTAGGGAGATTTGACAACTATAACGCTTTTCACATGTGTTCAGAAGCTAGGAATTTGAGATTTCTAAGAATACAAACAACAGAAGACCTAGATCCATGACGCAAGCCATCCGAGGCCATAACTCGAGGTCGTTACAGCCAGGAGATTAGCGGGATGTATTTTTAATCAGTAGGAGACATCAGTGGTAGGCGGTAAGGCCGGACGAATGCCCGCGCTGCGCCGCGCCACGGCTGTGGCCGTGGCCGGTGTAATCAAAAGCCCATTAAGCCATTGATTGAGGAATGGCGTGCCGCCGTGGCCATTTCTGCCGCTCCCAGGCTTTAATATGTAAATACCTGACATTTTGTCACCGCTAGTCCGTAGTTGATGACAGCTGTTAGCTTCCATTATACAGTAGATACTCTGTATTGTCTTCATCGTATTACCTATGCATTCGCTATTGTTTCCAGACCTTAATGGCACTTTCAAACGGAAGATATTTTGCGTTTAGTTATTCAATTTGCGTTTAGATAATATTCCTAATTACTCCTGCTTTGTTTCAAAAATTCTATTTGCAAAAATGACTACTCAAGCGAGATAAATGTATTGTTTTTAGTTTTGTTAGTATTTTATCATTTGGGTAATTATTAACAAAAACTACTTCTTTAACAAGGTTTAACAAGTAAGTAGGAACGAATGTAAATTGGTGTTAAAAGGTTAGATAAATCAATGTTCAATGGGGAAACACTTCACTATATCTTTTTACCACGCTATTGATATATACATTATGCAGACGACGTACATCGAATATTTACTTCCAATTGCTAGGATCTGACCATTATTGAGCGTGTTAGTGCCGTAAATATCTATGTTTTCGTTGGATATGTTATGTTAGGTTTCGTTACGTTATGGGAGGTTAGGTACGTTTTCGGCATTAACACAATGGTTCTATTGCAAAACCCTGTTCAAGTTAGTGATTGGGACGATATCCTCCACAATTTGAGTACCCACAACGATATATTTACCAATTTTGTATATTATTACTAACTGAAAAAGTCAAATTTTGAAGTGTAAAAAAACAAATTTTTTGTAAAATTGAGTTTTCTCCTAATATTTTTCATGTTCCTTCAGAATTATGAGGGATTCAAGAAAAAGCTTTTAAAAAACAGACTTAGTCTTTGTTAACTTTTACCATAGTTTAAATAAACTGATTCGGACCTTTAGAAGGTGGTAACCTGCTAATGCAGAATAAAACGTTTACATCCGGTATACGTATTTATTCTTATCACCACTCTTCAATATGTAAATACAATAAAAATATGTTTTAATCAACGTAATTATTTAAACAATCCGATAGAATAAAAGTTTATTCGTGAAGCCTTTCGATTACTAGTAATCGTTTTCAAACACTCGTATAAACTAGTACAAAATTTAAAGTTGCAATATGTTGAAATAAATATTAAAATAGAACATATGTTCTATAAAAATAAACACCAATCAAATTAGACCATTTATTCAGCTAGAAAACATAATCACATGCATTACCCAAGTCACAGTAAATGTAATAAAACAATCAACCGTATAAGACAACAAATAGTGAAACATAACTTTATTTATATTCTACGTGTTCCAATACAATTTGTGGGTGGCCAGTCTAGAATTCAGGACACTGTCACAACAAAGGGAAAGCAGGAGGCTCTTTAGTTGTTTCTTAAATTTTAAATGGTTTGTCTTTAGTTTAAGTCAAAGTGGAAGGCAGATATAAAGAGCTACGCCATTTTACAGGTTGTGTCTCTCAAAGTAGTACTCTACTTTGAGCAGTGGGTAAAAATTATATTTAAATTACTTCAGAAAAGGAGATTTTTTTATTGGTAGTAGTTTATTAATAACTTGTTTTTCTAAATATGAATTCAAGTACGTATTTTGTTTCGTATAAGTCAAGATACTAATAATTTTGTATTTATTTTAGTATTCAATAGATGACAAATATTGGCCAGTTTCTCTTTTACAATCTGTTTGTCTTTGAAATATACTTGATGTTATTTACTTCAAGTATTGATTTTTCTTCTTGTTTGGCCTGTATATGCATGTTTACGGTGATAACACTAAATTTTATAAATTCTTGATTTGTCTTGTTTTATAATTTTGGGTTCAGAATTGTCATTAGTACACAATATATGATTTATTTTTATATTTCTTTCATCATACTGTAACTTTAATTTTTTTATTAGTTGATGTGAGAGTTTGAAAATAGTTACGTTTAAATCGAAATGCCTCACAATAAACTTTCTTTTGTTTGATTGTTTAATTATTTACATTTATTTAAAATCATAAATCTAAAAAGAAACCCTCAAGAATTTTCAATATTGAAATTAGGCCTACATTATGGTTAGACGCCCTCAAAAACTATAGCAGTAAAAAACGAACGTAATATCAATACCACAATTCCTTAATCATTTACTTTTTAATCGATTATATAATATTGGAAAAACAAAAATAAATCACTACAGTGAATTATCAGAACAATTGTATATACGGAGTAAAATATTAATTTATTTCGTTTTTATAAACGTTAATTCACTTTAAATTACTTTTGATTAGAATGAAATACACCTTTGTGATTGTACAGGATCATTATAAAACTTAGGCTAGATTATTCACCAGGATAATAATGTAAGCTTTAATGATTGCCAACACTGATATTTATCAGTAAGTTCAAGGCGAATTGTCCAAAAATTTCTCTTCCTGAGAGGTGAAAGCGTGAATAACGTCCTAAAAGTTGAACGCTCATCCCACGGAGAGTTAAGACATCAGAACAATAGTGGAGAGGTTCAGCCACAGCCGTTGACGTAAACGATTGCTGATGACGTGCCAGTCATCAGCAATGAGGAAGACATCAGCAGGAGGTGTTTATGCACCGTGACTTGCACTAGTGAGAGCAATCAGGTGTCGGCGAAGTGATCCTCGCCGCCAACACTATTCGGCTCCGGACAGTTGGCACTAACGTACTTTTCCCCGCCAACAAAGTTCGGCTCCGGAAAGTTGGCACTAACGTAGCTGCTCACCGCAAACACAATTCGGACCCAGAATGTTGGCACTAACGTAGCTTCTCACCGCCAACACAATTCGGACCCAGAATGTTGGCACCAACGTAGCTTCTCACCGCCAACACAATTCGGACCCAGAATGTTGGCACTAACGTAGCTTCTCACCGCCAACAAAATTCACCTCCGCACAGTTGGAACTAGTAAACCTTCTCGCCGCCAACACAATTATGCTCCGGACGGTCTTTGGAAACACTTCGGAAAAGTCTGCACACTAGAGATTTGACCTGATGACTTTCAGGGTGTCCGTTTCAGGTTGTGCTCCACAAAACTACAAATTTGGGAGTACTGTACTATCGGATAAAAGTTAAAACTCAAGTTTTAATTATGGGCCTTACTGTATTATAAATAAAAACGACCATGGATTTCATGTCAAAGGAGATTTCTTCCCTGGCTGGTATCAATTCCAGAATTATTGCTCTAACAGAAACTTCGCCTCATGTAACCATGTTTCAGCTTCTTTAAATCAAAGAATTTTATCGTATACAAAGCTTACAGAAGGCATGATATCAACTGCACTAGAGGGAGTAGTGTTCTGCTTGCTGTCATACAGAACTTGATCTTCTTTAGGAGACCTAATGTAAACACTTTTCTGAGGTCGTATGTGACGAGGCATTTGGAGGCAAGAACTGTTCGTTTTATTGCAATTATTTTGCACCCTCAGTTTATCCTATCATCCTCAACATTTACCTTGAGGCATTGTTAGAAAAACTCCTCTTCATGGGCCTTTAACTCCACTCAATTGGGAGACTTTAATGCTTCTGGTTGTACTTAGGATGAATGCTCCCTTTCACCTGGATGCAGCACTTATTTCAGAGCCACGACTTATTCTCTTTTATAATTTAAGGAATTTGACTGATTATTTGAATATTTTACAGATCAAAATAGCTCTCAAAGTATTGAATTGTATCCTGTATTCAAATTATGAAGAAATATATCTTGTTAGTGTGTCAACAGTCAGAGAAGGTGGAGGCCATCTATCAATTTTCGATGTATAGCGATTGAACTTGAAACCCGAAATTATAAATCCACTTGAAAGATAGTATGAGTCAGTAATTTACTTTCCCATCGTATCTGTTGACACCGTTCTTTAAGCCATCAAGAGCCTTAAAATTTGCTCAGCGTGCATGATTAATTATATTCCATAGTTTACTATCAAAGGAGTGTCCGATGTAATTGCTCCTGTGCTTGCCTTGTTTTTCAACTGGATTTCAATAATGAGATAGTTTTCTTCCCAAGGCAGTAATAGTAACTACGACTCATAAAAAATGGACATAGAAGTATGATTAAATTTAGACCGATATATGTTCTTTGTACAGTATCCGTGATATTTGATAAAGTTGGACACAGTTGTCTTTTTTACAGAGTCTGCCACCTGATCTTTCGTCATCAGATCAGCTTGGTTTTATGAAAGCTCGTACAACTGTTACAATCCTGCCTTCGTTTTTTCACTAACTGGTCCAAAAGTTGAAAGTCAAGCACAGGTTGAAGCCACATATCTCAGTGCTTTTGACAAGAACTCATTCAGTGGATTAAATCACACCTTTAGATTATGGAGTTTTAATTACAAATTGGTGGCGTGTTCTCATATAACTTCGATAGCAGTTCAGGAGTATCCAATAAACACTGAAGACCAATGTGGTTATGTGTTCATTGGGAGTACCATAAGGTTTGTTACCATAAATTTGGGACCCTTCTTATTTATTAATGATATAACATTTGTCATGATCCAAGAGGGTTCAACTCTATACCGAAAGTCATAAAATATTTCTACAGATCATTAACACAAGAGACCAGATTTTAATAAATTACTGATGGTAAGATAAAGGCCAAAGACAATTACAGTACATATTACTGAACCTTAGCAAAACAGTGGTAGTTTCTTTCACTCGTAAAGTTAAATCTATAATTATTTTTTTATAGAATCGGTAGATTTATAATTCAAAGTAAGCGTGCAGTGTATTGTCCTGTAAATGATCCTGACATTGTCATAGACTCCAAGTTGGTCTCTCTGAACTGTGTTGTATCAAAAGCTAGGAGGAACTTGGGTCTTGTTATGTAATTAGTCAGGTATTTTAATCACAAACATTCTTGTTTGACACCTATCTCATTTTTTAACGCTTAAAGTAGGTTCGGTGTCTTAAGTTTGCCTCTGTCATTCTTAATAACGATTCGGTGTACACAGATGCATCAGAGGCTGTACGGAGAAACTTCCTCTCATGAATATCCTGGACTTTCCCAGAGGCGTAAACATGCCTATAAATTAATTTATTTTGTGTACCTTTTTTCACTGAGACAGACATTTTTACAGAGTGCATCATTTCCGCATTAGGGTAAGATTGATTATAGTAAGAATTCCGGGATATACTTTCCGCTCAAGATATCCATCTGTTTGACCATACTTAGGGGTATGTGGCCTGGTCATTGGGTGTGCTATAACTTTGGACTTATTCCTCTATAAATGTTTTATAGTACCGGTAATTATTGGAGGTTTCTAATGCTGAACGAAGCATATAATTCTTTTTTTTATATATATATATTGTGAGATCAGACTAAAATGTGGCATTCCGTTCCAAATTCGATTAGTATGGAAACTGTAGCTACATTTAAATATACATTTAAATTTGACATAACTTTGAGTATTGTATAAAAATTTTTTAATGGAACTGTATAGTTAAATGTAGTATTATAATTAAAATGAAGTCTTGGACTGTACGATTAAATACGACAGAACGGTTAGGATTGACCTTTTAGTGACACCGAGGCTGTAAGGTTAAGGCAGTACGATTAAATATTGTAGAACAGTTAGGATTGACCTTTTAGTGACACTGAGACTGTAAGGTTAAGGCTGTACAATTAAATATTGTAGAACAGTAGGAATTGACCTTTTAGTGACACTGAGACTGTAAGGTTAAGGCTGTATGATTAAATATTGTAGAACAGTAGGAATTGACCTTTTAGTGACACTGAGACTGTAAGATTAAGGCTGTATGATTAAATATTGTATAACAGTAGGAATTGATTTTTTAGTGAGACTGAGGGTCTAAGGTTAAGGCTGTACGACTAAATATTATAGAAGAGTAGGAATTTACCTTTTAGTGAGACTGAGACTGTATGGTTAAGGCTGTACGATTAAATATTATAGAGCAATAGGAGTTGACCTTTTAGTGAGACTGAAGGTCTAAGGTTAAGGATGTACGACTAAATATTATAGAAGAGTAGGAATTTACCTTTTAGTGAGACTGAGACTGTAAGGTTAAGGCTGTATGATTAAATATTGTATAACAGTAGAAATTTACCTTTTAGTGAGACTGAGACTGTAAGATTAAGGCTGTATGATTAAATATTGTAGAACAGTAGAAATTTACCTTTTAGTGAGACTGAGACTGTAAGGTTAAGACTATACGATTAAATATGATAGAACAATAGAAATTGACATTTTAGTGACACTGAGACTGTAAGATTAAGGCTGTATGATTAAATATTGTATAACAGTAGAAATTTACCTTTTAGTGAGACTGAGACTGTAAGATTAAGGCTGTATGATTAAATATTGTAGAACAGTAGAAATTTACCTTTTAGTGAGACTGAGACTGTAAGGTTAAGGCTGTACGATTAAATATTGTAGAACAGTAGGAATTGACCTTTTAGTGACACTGAGACTGTAAGATTCAGGCTGTATGATTAAATATTGTATAACAGTAGAAATTTACCTTTTAGTGAGACTGAGACTGTAAGGTTAAGGCTGTACGATTAAATATTGTATAACAGTAGGAATTGACCTTTTAGTGACACTGAGACTGTAAGATTCAGGCTGTATGATTAAATATTGTATAACAGTAGGAATTGACCTTTTAGTGAGACTGAGACTGTATGGTTAAGGCTGTATGATTAAATATTGTAGAACAGTAGAAATTTACCTTTTAGTGAGACTGAGACTGTAAGGTTAAGGCTGTACGATTAAATATTGTAGAACAGTAGGAATTTACCTTTTAGTGAGACTGAGACTGTAAGGTTAAGGCTGTACGATTAAATATTGTAGAACAGAAGGAATTGACCTTTTAGTGACACTGAGACTGTAAGATTCAGGCTGTATGATTAAATATTGTATAACAGTAGGAATTGACCTTTTAGTGAGACTGAGGGTCTAAGGTTAAGGCTGTACGACTAAATATTATAGAAGAGTAGGAATTTACCTTTTAGTGAGACTGAGACTGTATGGTTAAGGCTGTACGATTAAATATTATAGAGCAATAGGAATTGACCTTTTAGTGGGACTGAAGGTCTAAGGTTAAGGATGTACGACTAAATATTATAGAAGAGTAGGAATTTACCTTTTAGTGAGACTGAGACTGTAAGGTTAAGGCTGTACGATTAAATATTGTAGAACAGTAGGAATTGACCTTTTAGTGACACTGAGACTGTAAGATTCAGGCTGTATGATTAAATATTGTATAACAGTAGGAATTGACCTTTTAGTGAGACCGAGGGTTTAAGGTTAAGGCTGTTCGACTAAATATTATAGAAGAGTAGGAATTTACCTTTTAGTGAGACTGAGACTGTATGGTTAAGGCTGTACGATTAAATATTATAGAGCAATAAGAGTTGACCTTTTAGTGAGACTGAAGGTCTAAGGTTATGGCTGTACGACTAAATATTATAGAAGAGTAGGAATTTACCTTTAAGTGAGACTGAGACTGTAAGGTTAAGGCTGTACGATTAAATATTGTAGATTAGTAGGAATTGATCTTGTAGGGACACTGAGACTGTATGGTTAAGACTATACGATTAAATATGATAGAACAATAGTAATTGACATTTTAGTAAGACTGATACTGTACGGTTAAGACTGTACGATTAAATATTATAGAACAGAATGAATTGACCTTTTAGTGAGACTGAGACTGTAAGGTTAAGGCTGTACGATTAAATATTGTAGAATAGTAGGAATTGATCTTGTAGGGACACTGAGACTGTAAGGTTAAGGCTGTACGATTAAATATGATAGAACAATAGTAATTGACATTTTAGTAAGACTGATACTGTACGGTTAAGACTGTACGATTAAATATTATAGAACAGAATGAATTGACCTTTTAGTGAGACTGAGACTGTATGGTTAAGACTATACGATTAAATATGATAGAACAATAGTAATTGACATTTTAGTAAGACTGATACTGTACGGTTAAGACTGTACGATTAAATATTATAGAACAGTATGAATTGACCTTTCAGTGAGACTGAGACTGTAAGGTTAAGGCTGTACGATTAAATATTGTAGAATAGTAGGAATTGATCTTGTAGGGACACTGAGACTGTAAGGTTAAGGCTCTACGATTAAATATTATAGAACAGTAGGAATTGACCATTTAGTGACACTGAGACTGTAAGGTTAAGGCTGTACGATTAAATGTTATAGAATAGTAGGAATTGACATTTTAGTGACACTGAGACTGTAAGGTTAAGGCTGTTCGATTAAATATTATAGAACAGTAGGAATTGATCTTTTAGTAAGACTGATACTGTATGGTTTAGACTGTACGATTAAATGTGATAGAACAGTTAGAATTGACCTTTTAGTGAGACTGAGACTGTAAGGTTAAGGCTGTACGACTAAATATTATTGAACAGTAGGAATTTACCTTTTAGTGAGACTGAGACTGTAAGGTTAAGGCTGTACGATTAAATATTGTAGAACAGTAGGAATTGACCTTTTAGTGACACTGAGACTGTAAGGTTAAGCTATTCGATTAAATATTATAGAACAGTAGGAATTGATCTTTTAGTAAGACTGAGACTGTATGGTTAAGACTGTACGATTAAATATTAAAGAACATTAGGAATTGACCTTTTAGTGACACGGAGACTGTAAGGTTAAGCTGTTCGATTAAATATTATAGAACAGTAGGAATTGATCTTTTAGTAAGACTGAGACTGTATGGTTAAGGCTGTACGAGAAAATATTATAGAACAGTAGGAATTTACCTTTTATTGAGACTGAGACTGTAAGGTTAAGACTATACGATTGAATATTATAGAACAGTAGGAATTGACCTTTTAGTGACACTGAGACTGTATTATTAAATATAAAGGAATTGTTAGAAATGACCTTTTAGTGAAACTGTGCGGTTAAGTATGTTAAATAGCAGTTGATTGTGTGGAAAGTTCCTGTTTTCCTATTTTCATAGAGCTAAATGTATTGTTGTTGTTCCAAGTGTTTAAGATATGACAAAAAATATACAAAAATTTTAGTGTCAGAGATAGCACTGAGGATGCCACATCATACCATAGGCGAAACACTATGATGCGGTACCGAAAAATCTGTATTCTAGTAATAACACCAGTAAGAACTATGTTTTTATGTTGTTGTTTGCTGGTTTTAATATTTGTATTAAAATACTTTTACTTTATTCCTTAAGTTATTAATTATTTTATATAATTACTACTTTTTAATGATAAGTTGTTAATTTTTAAGTCATAGGAAAGAAAAACAGTATGACCCCAATTATCAGAAACTATTAAGGCTGGACCCGTTTCCGATCTTGGAAATTTTCGATAATCAGAGGTTACATTACTTTAGTACTTGTAGACATTAAATGTGTACCCAGATTGCATAATTATTATTTTAAACTATGCAGAGCATTATATTACAGCACGGTATAATTTTTTAAATAGTTTTTTAAAGTATTTTATTTTGTTTCAATGCTTACAATCACTCTTGTTTGTTTGGCTGACATCCTAAATCAAAAGACCTACACTACTGTAAAAGTGCACAATTTATGTATAGTTTTGTAGCATTCTACCATGCTTACTGTATAAATAAATTGTTGTAGTTGTTTTGGAACACAACAATTGACAGATATTATGTCAGTTGTTTTACCAAAGTGTTTTTTCAATTAATGTTGATTATTCCTTTTCTCACTAGATTATGTTTCGGATAATCCGGGTTTCTGGTAATCAAGGTTCTGATAAACGGGGTTTTACTGCAGTAGAAAATTAATATAATTAGAAGGTATTTTGCAATATGCTTTTATAAACAGAGCACTCTAACACTTCTTCATCTATGATAGATTAACCCTGTCGATTGTAAAGAAGCGTCTGCCTAACAAATGCCTTAGGTATATTATTTTATTATTTTTTACTTAATTCGCTAAATTATGAGTAATTTTCTCATATCTATAACAACACATCAGAATGAAGATTTTCAACACAATTTTGGGAAAAACGAAAGTTGCACAATTCAGGTATTGGTCGTGTTGTTGACACATTTCTTACACATGTGGTAGTCTACCCTTAAGGAGAACACTGTAAAGAATCCAGAACAAGCGAATTCATAATTAGGTTTATACCGAATTCATAATTTAAGGAGGCCGTTCCCCAAACTGCCAAGTCACCGCTGGAAAGTCAAGATCCCCAACACTAGCAATGCAATTTTACCGTCAGCGGGATAAAACATGCTGTTCTATTCAACCGTTCTTGTAATGAATTATATTGACCACTGTGATTATTGAACCTCCATTCTAGTGGACCTTTAAGTTGATATTATGAGTTTTTTAATATAAAATCACCAAGAATGGCATGTAAAGTTTTAAATATTTAACCACGAAAAAAATATAAAAATACTCAATGGTTATAAAAAGTGACCTTATGGATGATTGGCACAAAATACAGTTGCACGTTACATCGTAGTCCAACTAGAGCAGCCTCCATAGCACAACTTGTTACAATGAACAGATCAGGGTGTAGACTGAAGGCATCCCTGCATACTACATTCTTTTAGACGAACCGGATATTACTCATTTGGTGGTTCATCAACTCAGTTTCCAAAGAAGAATTAACATCGTGCATAAATAAATAACTTTTAATACAATAATATGTTATTTTTAATAATTTGGGAACATAGAAACTTGTTGTACAAAAATAAAAATCTTATTCTGCAGAGGCTGGCGTCCATATTGGATTTATTACCATAGCAGCAATGTTAACATTGAAACCAAATAGTTTGATTGTTTATCTTCCAAATTTTGTGAATGGGGTGTCATTTTAAACGTAACAAGAATACAGAACCTACTGCTCTTAAGAGCTTTATTTTTAATATACATCATAGTTTGCCTGAAAAAGAGTGAAATTAAAATTTTTTACTTTGAAAATTTGTATACATTTTTTCCATTGGTTTGTTTCGTTTTGTTTGGATACATAAAATACATAAGACAGTTCACTTTTTCGTAATTATTTACTTGTTGTTAAATATGGGTATATAACAATTAACAACTATTAACTTTAAACAGTGGGTAAAACTGCTGCCCCACATCGAAGAAGTGACAAAAATATATTAAGATCGTTATATTTATTTTAAAGTAAGAGAAACACTACAAGTTTATTACATTATAGTTTGAATATACATAATTATAGATATTAACTTACATAAATTTCCTCAAAACAAAAGTTTACATAAGCATGAAACAAGAAATTAAAATTAACTGAAAATTATACAACGTAAATACTTAACAACACAAGGAAATCATGAATTTATGGCTTTTAAATTATGTTATAAACTGCCTTATAGTTAAAGAAATCTAGATGTGAAACAATTTAAAAAAAATATATATGTATCTATTTATTAGAAGAATGTTTATACAAAATTACACTTATACTTCTTTAAAATTTAATTGTAATTTATATGTACATTTTACTCAACTTTACTATATTATATATTGTAACACCTCATTTGAGATTGGATGTAATACAGATTATTATTATTATTATTATTATTATTATATTAGTCCTTATGGGATTCAAATTATAAAATTAAAATGTGGCGTTTAAGTTTAAGTATTATTGTAACTAATATAATACAAAGAATTTAATCAATGAAGCTCAAAATATCACGAAGTTGGCTTGCAGAAATCACTTTTATTTAATCACATTTAAATTGGTCCGTTTATTTTCTTCCACCTTTAATGTACTTATATAATTTTTTGTATTATATAAAATACAGACGGTAGGTGACCGTTTACCTAAACGTTACATCTATTTCCTCCTCGTTAATTTGAATGTTAATTTTTACATTTATAAAATTGCTATCTGTTATTTAGTTATAATTTGGATTTTCAACTAACTTATATAGATTTATGTTTACTTTCTAAATTTAATTGCAATGAAGCTTATGGGGGCGATTATCATTATTATTAAATAATGTAATTATTAGATTAAAATTCAAATTAATTCAAAGCGTTTCATAGTCATTGATCGACAAAGTTGTATTAAACATAGCCAATAATGAAATTAGTAAATAAATCTCACTGGAAGTAATCACGATCTGTGTAAGACATCAGCAACTGTAATAATAGTCAATACAATTGCAGAATCAGTATACCTAATGCAAATATATATGTCTTTGTTAGGTAAATGTTTTACAAGTTTTATATATTTCAGAATTTTAACATTCCAAAAAAAACTGTTATTATCATATTCCTAAAACGCCGTTTTCTTGGCTTCTAGAAGTTGTAAAATTAATTACTTCGTCACATTGTAATAATTGTGAAAATTATAGTGTAAAATATGATACAATACTTTTATATGCGTTTGTAAATCCGGAGATTTTGTATTGATTTAAAGCAATTTAAAGTGATTTCAAACTGATTTAAATTAATTTAAAATCACTGCATTTACTTACATGTATAAAAGTAATTTATCGTAACTATAACCTACGTTTCATAAGGATTACAACGTGATGAAGCAATTAATTTTACAACCAATAGAAGCTAGGAAAATTGTGTTTCGGGAAATTGATGGTAACATTTTTTATTGAAAAGTTAAAATTATAAAAATTTTTAAATTTTTAGAAAGCATTCAAGTTTATCACATATTAAAATATAAATGTGGTACATTAACTGATTTTTTTGTAACAAAAGTGTAAAGTTGATGCACAGTGAAAATTATTTACAATTTCGGTACTTTTTTGATCCAACTAGGATAAAAATTATTAAAACTTATTAAATTTATTAAATCTAGAAATGCTTGACGTATAATGAAACGAGAAAATCATTGTTATTGTATTTGTCATAGACCTCCTAGTTCCTTAGTACAGAACCTTAAACTCTGCGCCGAATAATTTCTGCGCCGACTAGTAGTTACCTTTACTGCCCTGGTAATTTATAAAATGAACTGCAGGAAAGGTGCATTCTCACTCAGAATACGTATATATTTGGTCAACAGTCTTTAAGAAACACCTACTTTTTCACCTTCTAAATTAAAATAAAGCTAATCCTCAAATCCAAATTAGTGAAAATCTTATCTATGGGCACACGATGATTTACTCTGCCTTCAGGATCGTATCGTGGTGCGAAGGCGGCCGGTCGGCGTTGATGACATTCTAATGGCAGTGTTGATAAAGTCATCCACTTCGTGTCTGTGCTTTTACGGAGACATCTAAATAACGAGGAACCGTGTACCGGTTGACAAAGTATTAATCTGACAGTTAACTCCATCTGTCCTTCCCGCCGGCTGGTTCTTCTCTTCTTTTGGAAGGCATTCTGGGTCAGGATGTCGCAAAGACAGTCCCGGTATAAATCAAGACCATGTTTCCTCGTCACAACTATTACTCTAAGCAAACCTATACCACACTCTCCCCTCGCCTCGGACATGTCGCACGTTCATTATATCCGATAACGTGTAATGGATACCAAGGTACGACCAGTCGGTAACTACGCGACATTCGTTTTTGCTTATTAAAAAATGAATGTTAATATTTTTGTAAATGATATGTTACGAGGGAAAGCAAATGTTATTTTTTTCGAATATATTTGTACCACGTTTATCCACACTAATACGTAAAAATATTTGTGAAACAATTTTTAAATTATCTAGAAAATTGTCTGTATAGACTTATTCATTTAAGGTGGTGCAATAGGTTTTCGGTGAGGTAATTATTTTCCATTTTGTAATCAAAATTTATCTATGTATCTTCTGTGTAATCAAATTGTTAATGTACCTTCCCTTAAGACAGGAAAAATATAGAAAAATTTGTTTAACCACTACATTAGAACTTGTGACAGTTGAAGAGGGGAATTTAGCTGATTTTAAATCAGCGTTAAGACGAAACCATTCGAAGTACAAATTTAATTTTTTATAACTACGTTTTTTACATATAACTGAAGGGATTAAGATGTTTTCTATTTTTTTAAATGTACAAATATTTATAATTTTAAAGGTAAAAAAGGGCATTTTTTCAACTTTAAATCTATAAATATGTTTAAATTAAAAAAAAATGAAAAACATCTTAATCCTTCAGTTATATCCCATTAATATCTTCAGTTATATATAAAAAATATAGTTATAAGAAAATTAAATGTGTAGGCCTACTTCAAACGGTTTTGTCTTAAAGTTGATTTTAAATCAGCTAAATTTTCCATTTCGTAAGGCCACAAGTTTTAACGTAGTGGTTAAAAGATTTTTATATATATTTTTCCTGTCTCGAGGGAAGATATATTAACTAATTTTGATCATAAAATTGGAAAATAATTAATTCACCGAAAACCTATTGCATTACTTTAATTTCGTAATATTAGAGTAACTGATATGACTATTGTATTGTAGAAAGCCATTAACTAAAATTGTTTTCATATTAACACTCGTATCTGTTTCCGGATAATCTGGACTCCAGAACTGCCTGACTGTTCCGTTCGTCCGTAGAAAATGTTTGATATTTAATCTTAACAGTTGGCTTACCGTACAGCGATTGTCGTACGTACGGACACTGGCTAGGTAAGGGTGCTAAAACTATTGCATCAATACCACATCACATTATCTACGTGCACTACGTGCATTAGCTACTGTTCACAAATCATTTGTAGCCTTAGTTTTTATTAAAGTAAACTACAGTATTTTTATGCCAGTTTTGAGGTTCCCTGTTCAAAAACCCATGTTAAATTCTTATATTATTTGATTAATAGTATAAATTCATTAATGAATCTGAATGGAGGCATGGGGAAATGGACAATTTCTCTTGCCTGTCTCTAACTTAATTGAAAGTTGCATTATTTACAAAGGCCGAGTTTTATCCCTATTATAAAATACAATAAAAGACATTTCAATGACAAATCTCTTTACATTCAAAATATAAAAGTACTCTATTGTCCAGATTATAAAATTCTCAATCTAACCTTCAATTTATAACAAACAGGACTAAAATATTTCCCTTAATAACTGACTCCAAAGCCTAATTTAGACCTCTGTTCAGCGCTGTTTCGTCCACGTTTCAGGTAATCAAGGTTAGGGTTATGTGCTTGTACTTGAGTGAGTGTTGTTTCTCTTGTACAACATTGTGATACAAGAGTACAAGAAATAACATTGTGATGGCGGACAGTAAGCCCGAACGGGCCTACTGTCCACCCAAGCAAAACAGGTAAAATAATTTTTGACAGTCTAACGATCCTAGCTCATTATCTGATACGGATAAGACCTGTTAGCGTCAGTCATGACTGCGTGACCACTTCTATTGGCACCTCTACGAAATCAGAGCTGGCCTGGCTTGTAGTCTCGCTCTCAGCATACATGACATAATTGATCTACGGACGCCATGTGGTCGTACGGTTAATCAAAAGATATGAAGTGATGATTATCAAATTTTAAATCCTAATACTTGGTTTGATTCAATATTTCTCTTCCTCTTGAACTGAAAAACTGAAGTCGTAAGTTAGCAAGAATGATTTGACATCCGACATCATTGAAGTTTAATAATTTAAATTCGCCATAAATATTTCTAGTACCTGCTCGTTTTATAATCCTTTAAATGTCTTTTTGACCATTATCCAGTGTGACCGTTAATTTTCTATACTGATGTATTTTATTAATAAATCGTACCCCTCCTCGATAGATATGTCTGAATTCTTCATCGTAGACCTAAAAATAGGACAAATAAGCACAGAAAAAAGTGCATAACGAAAATTCTGAAAAAAGTTTTACTACAGATTAAAGTTTTTTGTTTTAGTTATTTTTACATTAACCACTCTGTAATGAGTTGAAATGTGTTATTATTATGTGCTATGATACCAAACAAACAAATCAAATTGAACAAGTAAATCAGAATATTTGGTAAATAACAAACCTAAATCAGTTTCAGTTATATTAACTCTTTATTTTATTGTTTTATTTTCCGCATATTTTTTTAGTAATGGCTGGTTAGTGTTCTTATTGTAACGTCTATAACCGTCATCCATGTCTTGTTTATTATACTTTACTTTCAGTGATGTTCATTGTCATTATTATAATTTTTGTTATTCCTATTATTATATTGAACTATAATTTTTTTTAAATTTATATATTGTAGAATATATTTATTAATATATTGTATAATAATGTGTAGTAATATTCGTTATTTCAAAGTAATGTTTTATTTTTTAGAATGAAGATATAGCTGTTAAAGTTCATATTGTGTCTACAGTTAATTTTTAAACTTTGTTATTTTTAGTTGTTTATATTATTTGTTAGCTTGGCATATTGTTGAAGACTTCTCAACAGATAAAGATAAAGAGAGTCTAAGTGGGGAGAAATATTCATTAATAAATAATCATGTAGTCTCTGTAACATTTTTTCAATAAATAAACGTTTTTCAATTTGAAATTTGATAAGAAGAGGACTATCATCTGATACAGATCCTACATAACTCTTGTGGGACTTTTTAAATAAATGTTTACTTTTTTGAATTTTCACGAGTTGTGTGTAAGTATGGAATAGATTTATATGATAAAAATTGATGATTTATTTTATTACTTTGAAATAGACATAATTTATTTGTATAATATTATTATTATTATTGGTACTTCAAATCAAGATACATTTGTTTTATTTATAACAATTAAAATAGATTAGTCCCCAATGAAGAACGTTTGGTGAACGTTTGAAGTCCATGCACTATGAAAATAGTAAATATTTGATAATGGAAGATAAAAAAACCCCATAAAACCATAAAAAAATCTATAACGTATAAAATATGTTAGCATATTATTGTAACTAAAGATATGTTATACAAATTTTTACGAAAAAGAAAATAGTTACTTAAATTGAACATCCATAAAGATTAAACACACAACACTCCATCAACAACGCAAGCAATCCAATTTAATATATAATATAAATACATTTCGGGGTGTGATTCTGTATTAAAATAAGTATTTTAATAATCTCATGCAAAGAATATCCATAACTATTGAACCACAAAAAATACTGTCCTATTATAATACTATTTAGTATTCCAATATAATCAAGCTTAATCAAGATATCTAACATATGTTATGGTTGTATTAACACATAAGGTACTCTTGGAAAATATAAAATAGATAACAATGTTAAACATATGTAACAGCTGCAACAATCAACGACAGCTGCGGTATGTCATACAACTAAAATAGCCGTGAAAACGTGGTAGTAGCTAACAGAATCATCCAGTTTATTACGAAATTAATAAAACCAAAACATTACTATCTTGGTAAAATACATAGGATAGTTTTGTGTCAAAATTATTATTTATCAAAATAGACGATCCGTTAAGGTGTGTGCTTTTACTAGTGTGATTGTAAATAAGTAATGTTTCTTAACAGAACTTTACTGCAGTTATAAAGCACTTAAACACTTATTTTAAAAATATAAAACTAAAAACAAATTTAAAAAATACAAAATATTTTCAGAGATTAATAGGTTCTTTAATTTAAAATAAAATAATAATACTGTTTGTACGTATATAAAGCAGTTTCAAAATTAAAAAAAATTAAATAATCTAAATACCATGATTGGAATTTGATAAATGACATTTTATTTAAGAGATTTTGACAACTCTTTACGGGTTTGTTGATGGGAGAGGACTGAAAAGTGCAAACATTGCATGATTCCCCCTTTGGTTTTGTTATTTCGCTGGCTCTTTGGTCATGTTGTTTCGCTGACATTGTAATTGTTATAACTTGCAGGATGAGTTTGGCCTCGTTATTTTCTTTCATTGTATTTGCTATAGCTTGCAGGATATGTTGAAGGAAGTATATAGGCTCTATGGCCTTGTTATTTCGCTGTCAATAGATAGTTCCTCTCTCGGTCTTGCTATTTTAATGTCGTTGTATTTGTTATAGTTGCACGATCATTTTCCTCTTTGACCCTATAATTTCGCTGTCGTTGTAGTTGATATAATTTGCAGGATGATTATTTCCCTCTTTGGTCCTGTTATTTCACTAACATTGTATTCGTTATAACATGTTGGTTGCTTTTCCTCTCTGACCTTGTTATTTCATTGTCACTGTTCTTGTTATAACTCACAGGTTAATTTACCACTTTGGTTATGATATTTTACTGTCGTTATATTTTTTTAAAACTTGCAGGATGATTATTTCGCTCTTTTGTCCTATTATTTCAATGTCGTTGTATTCGTTATAAGATGTAGGTTGCTTTTCCTCTTTTACCTTGTTATTTCATTGTCATTGTACTTGTATAACAATGACTCGCAAATATATAACTCGCAGGTTAATTTATCACTTTAGTTATGATATTTTACTTTCATTGAGTTTTTTTTAAACTTGCAGGATGATTATTTCGCTCTTTTGTCCTATTATTTCACTGTCGTTGTATTCGTTATAACATGTAGGTTGCTTTTCCTCTTTTACCTTGTTATTTCATTGTCACTGTACTTGTTATAACTCGCAGGTTAATTTATCACTTTGGTTATGATATTTTACTGTCATTGAGTTTTTTTTTAAACTTGCAGGATGATTATTTCGCTCTTTTGTCCTATTATTTCACTGTCGTTGTATTCGTTATAACATGTAGGTTGCTTTTCCTCTTTAACCTTGTTATTTCCTTGTCACTGTTCTTGTTGGAACTCGCAGGTTAATTTATCACTTTGGTTATGATATTTTACTGTCGGTGAATTTGTTAAAACTTGCAGGATGATTATTTCCCCCTTTGGTCCTGTTATTTAATATATTGTAACTTAGTTTAAACTTACTATTAGGATTGTCATGTGTAGGCCCACCAGATAGAGGAGTACTGGTCTGCCTGAATCATGAATAGCACATGTGTCAAGAAGATACAGACTGTTGCCGCTTGACATGGACAGAATGCGACTGTGTGCGGATAAGCGATGTGCTGTTAGTAATAGGGCAGGACAGCTACTGGGCGGCAGTAAATGGCCTGAGCCACAAACAGTCAAAGGCCCATCCACACTCCACAGTGCTTATTATTCATTACGACTACAAATGTGTTTATCCTCGTGCTATATCGATTCCGTATGGGAATGAAGGGCCCTTCTTCATTCGCCGTTTCTCGAAATTCCGCCCGCCCGGGAAAAATTGGGTGGTGGTGTGATGTCGGAGGATTGGTGGGGGAGGGGGCGGAAGTGACAGGGAATGATTGAGCGAAGCGAGCTCGAGAAAAATGGGAATGTTGTACAAGACTGGGGTTCGGGGAGTGGGGAGAGGCCACGCTCGGCAACTTGATGGATCTCCCCCCGCCAGACTCGACTGCTACTTTTTCTTCCCCTTTTCGCCCATCGGTCTTTTTATTCCTCCGAAAGATACCAGTGACGCGGTGAAAAATCTCCAAAGGGTTAACAGAGGGAAAATAAAAAGTGTTTTGCGAAATTGTGGAATTGACGTAGACCTCCACTTCCACTCCGACCTCTCCCGCCCTCCCACCAGACTACGCCCTCCAAAGTTGTTAGGGAAATTAAAAAAGAGAGAGAATTGTAATTTTAATGAATGCCATTTTGTCAGTGTCGGCTGTCGAGCGCGCAACGGACACTCGGGTGCGAATCCGTCAACGACACGAACCGAACGATTCTTACTCGCCGACATTCTTGGTTGACCGGTTTAGTCACCATCTATTTGTTACAGTCACAACTTTTCCACTCTAAATACTTTGAGACCACAAAGCACGCCGCAGTTCTACAACATTCAACATTACTTTACTGAAAAACTTCGCCATTAAAGGGAATTTACTTAACTCTTTGGCAAATCGAAACTCGCGCATTTAGGTGAAAATATAATCTATTGGTAATCAACATAGTATATTTTGAGTATATATAAAGCCTTAAAGTAGTACTATTGTATTACAAATTTTAATGAAAACGTCAGTTTAGTTTTGGTGAATTCTTTCAGAATATTTCTTATAACTGAAATATTCGATGTTCAGTTATATCTAAGTATGATTACTGTACTTCATTATAACCGAGTGCCAATCCCGAAATCTCATAAACCTTCACTTCAAACAGCTACAACCAGTGTCAAAATCTACATAATATTTTAGACGTTCACATTTTTTATCAAATAAAATCACATTTTTGTTGTAATTTATATGCTTCTCTAACCGAAATTAAGTTGTTATGGTCCAGATCATATCTAATCTATGACTTTTAACTATCTAATTATCTATGTGTTTAATAGCATTTAGACAAGATATTTACAAAATATGCAACTGATCTCACACATGGTCCGACGTTGTGCTGAGTAGCTTAAGGGTGTTCAATCAAAATTTATTTTTTAATTTTTATTGTTTTGAGGCTTCATATAAGTAATCAAATGTGTTGAGGGAAAAAATAAACAAAGTTCTTAACGGAGATGGCTACGTAAAGTTTCTAGGTATTTGGCATTTATAGGTATATAACTCATTAAGATACCGGGCGATATATTTTTTTAATTTTGAGAAATTAGTAGACAAAAGGTTACTGAGTGTAAAATATCCTTTTTAAAGTGTAACCAATTATTTGTCTTTTAATGTCATCTGTGAAAATGTTGAGATGAAATTTGTACACTTATCTTTGGCTGAAGGAGTAGATTAATGATACAAAAAAAGTTGAGTAAGTTATGCCCTTTGTTTAAATTTGCGGGGTGGGAACAGTGAAGGAGAGAGAAGGCGAACACACTGTTTGTGTTAGTGAGGCAGATTCTTTACTACTCCTAGTGAAAGTTGCGTGAAATTTAGAATTTAATTCCTTGGAGCGCTCAAATGGGCACCTGGATGAACCCATAATGGCATTCATTGTACAAAACTTAACAGAATTTCTGTTTAATGTTTTACGGTTTGAAAATATCTAGACCTGACAGCCCTGAACTGAAATAGTAAGAAAGGATCAAACATCGTATTGGAATCTGTGTTGGTTTAAATTTTGAATTTTTCTTAAACATAGAGTATCAACATTTTCGTTATCTGACAACATTTTATACAGTTGTCTTTAAAATATTTCTCGCTAGATTATTGAAATGTTTGACCTTTTCCGTTAATTCACCACCACTACTTTTTTCAATCGCAATTACGGTTAGGTTAGGTTAGGATAGGTCAGGTTAGATGACTACTAAAGTTGATCACAAACTGTTAAATCCAATTATTGACGTAGCACTGAATGCGCTCTCCGTGCGTAAGTTCATGGAAAGCGATAAGATAAGGCCAGTGATATTGGATTCCGCGGATAAGGAATACCACAGTGGACGTAAAAATGACGGGGGAACAGTTTTTAGAGCAATAGAATATTTATCAAGCGGTAGTGAACTAACGGAAAGGAAAAATTAGTGGTAGTGAATTAATTAACGGAAAGATCAGACATTTTAAAAGTAATCCTGCTGGAAATTTTGCCAATCTTCTAACAAGCCAATAAACACATTCTCTAAAAATATTCTTCCCAAGAAATCAATCGAAACTATATTGTAAGTCATGCGACTAATGAATAAAATTTTTTTCTTAAACTTTATTACAAAAAAAATTGCTGGTTATAATATTATTGGTGCTCACATTATTGTATTATAATTTTCTTAATAGATTACCAATTTTCTGATAATAAAGTCTTATGAACCATGCGTGGTAGCCCTATATGTCAATTGTGTACGTGGTCTAAAATACTAATAATTGATATTTCATGATAACATTTTACATAAACTTCACTCTAAGTCACATATTCATAATAAACCACTTTAATCAAAATGTATTGCTTCAAATATATCTAGGGATTAAAAATAATATCACTGTTATTGTATGATTGACTTAAACTCGACTGTTTCTTAAACTGGAGCTGTTTAAAGTTATTTCTTGGCGTTAGATTTTTTATATTGGTAAATTTGCAAAAAAGTTCCTGCAATGCCTCAAACTATTTTAAAACTAACATGTTTCGACAGGTATAAAACTCGGGTCGTCTTCATGTGCTACTTACTTCCATATACTACATATAGAACAAATTATTTTAAACTACTTAACTATCCAATATCAACTAACTACTTAACTAACCAATATCAACTAACTACTTAACTAACCAGTATCAACTAACTACTTAACTAACCAGAATCAACTAACTACTTAACTAACCAGTATCAACTAACTACTTAACTAACCAGTATCAACTAACTACTTAACTAACCAGTATCAACTAACTACTTAACTAACCAGTATCAACTAACTACTTAACTAACCAGTATCAACTAACTACTTAACTAACCAATATCAACTAACTACTTAACTAACCAGTATCAACTAACTACTTAACTAACCAATATCAACTAACTACTTAACTAACCAGTATCAACTAACTACTTAACTAACCAGTATCAACTAACTACTTAACTAACCAGTATCAACTAACTACTTAACTAACCAGTATCAACTAACTACTTAACTAACCAGTATCAACTAACTACTTAACTAACCAGTATCAACTAACTACTTAACTAACCAGTATCAACTAACTACTTAACTAACCAATATCAACTAACTACTTAACTAACCAGTATCAACTAACTACTTAACTAACCAGTATCAACTAACTACTTAACTAACCAGTATCAACTAACTACTTAACTAACCAGTATCAACTAACTACTTAACTAACCAGTATCAACTAACTACTTAACTAACCAGTATCAACTAACTACTTAACTAACCAGTATCAACTAACTACTTAACTAACCAGTATCAACTAACTACTTAACTAACCAGTATCAACTAACTACTTAACTAACCAGTATCAACTAACTACTTAACTAACCAGTATCAACTAACTTCTTAACTAACCAGTATCAACTAACTACTTAACTAACCAGTATCAACTAACTACTTAACTAACCAGTATCAACTAACTACTTAACTAACCAGTATCAACTAACTACTTAACTAACCAGTATCAACTAACTACTTAACTAACCAGTATCAACTAACTACTTAACTAACCAGTATCAACTAACTACTTAACTAACCAGTATCAACTAACTACTTAACTAACCAGTATCAACTAACTACTTAACTAACCAGTATCAACTAACTACTTAACTAACCAGTATCAACTAACTACTTAACTAACCAGTATCAACTAACTACTTAACTAACCAGTATCAACTAACTACTTAACTAACCAATATCAACTAACTACTTAACTAACCAGTATCAACTAACTACTTAACTAACCAGTATCAACTAACTTCTTAACTAACCAATATCAACTAACTACTTAACTAACCAATATCAACTAACTATTTAACTAACCAATATTAAACTCTTAAAAAATCACATGTTTATAGATTACGAAGGCTTCTCAGAAAAAGCATTGTAAGAAATAGTGTAAGAAATAGTTTGTAAGAAAACATTATTTTCTGAGAAGTCCATCGTATAAACATGGGTTTTTTTACGTGTTTTCTATGTTTATATGGGTTAATACAAATTTTGTTTTAATGTATTATAGTATAGGGTAGTCAGTAGCTCCTGAAGATGACTGGAGTTTCACAACTGTCAAAAGCTTTAAAACGTTTTATCTTGTGTTAGTTTTAAAAACACTCGAAGCGTTGGAAATTTCCAACAAATTTACCGATATATTGACAAATTCGACAAGATAACATGGAACAACCGATTTGGATTCATTCTTATTTTCTAGCAGGAAAGAAGATGTCTGAAATGACAACTGCATGAGGGATGGAAAGTATAAAAACTGTTGAAAGGTGGCTCAAAGAGTAGAGGGCGGATGTGTGGTGGGGGACTCTGATGACGGCATTAGGCGGCCAACTTGCAGTCTCCTGTTGTCGACCCTAATAGGCGATCGTTTCACAGGCCCTGCTCGTCCTCATCATATTGCACTACCGATTGAAAATCAATTGCCACTTCCATATCCCTTGACATAATTTTAAACAAAGCGTTACAAGACGTTCTAATTTAGTTTGTAGGCCTATTACGAGGAAAACTTAACTCTTAAGTGTGTTTTATCAAAATATATTTTTTAATACAAGTATTAGACTTCTTATAAGTAATAAATGTGTTGAGGGAAAAAATTAAAAAATATTTCTTTGTGGGGATATAGCTGCCTAAAGCTAAAGTGCCTAATTTGGCCGTTCTAGGTGCATAACTCATTAAGAAACTGTGAGATATTTTTATTAAAATTTTGAGAATATGGTGTAAAAAGGAACTAACCAACCTAGACTAAAGTAGAACTTAAAAAAATTTTTTAGGTGTGTAAACAAATGTTTATAAGTTAAATCTGTACAAATGTAATTTATAGAAAAATTTGAAATTTTTAAAATTTAAAAGTTCAAATTTGTACAGTTATCTTCAGCTAAAAAGATGGATTGAATAACCCATCAATACCCACCCATACGCGTACTGTCATATTGTCCCACCCACCCACCTATACACGTACTGTGGTATTGACCCACCCGCCCACCCATACACGTACAGTGGTATTGACCCACCCACCAACCCATACACGTACAGTGGTATTGACTCACCCACCCAACCATACACGTACAGTGGGTCAATATTTTTTTATTTATTTTTTTTTTTTTTTTATTTATTTATTCATAAGACGCCGATCATCAAGATATGGGCGAATATGGATTTCGATTGAGTGTGATGAGTTTAGATGAGCGAATGTAGTCATTGTTACAAACTAAGGCTGACTATTCCTTAGAAAGTGTCATTAATTAATAGCCCAATGACAAATGACAAGCTGGCGGTTATCAGCTGATCCTTCTCAAAATGTATTGACTCTGATTGGGATCGAACTGACAACCTTTAGCACATGAAGCTGGGATTGAACCAACTACGCTACCGACCAATTTGCTTGTATGGGTGGGTGGGTGGGTTGGTGTGCACAAGGAGTGCTTTTGCAATCTTGAACTAGGTGGAGGCCTACTCTCTAAGGAAGGAAGAGAAATCTGCGCAACGGTAGTGATTGCACTAGGCTTAGTGTGAATCTCAACAAGTGAATGAGTGATCTTTTTATGCAACAAATTATAAAAATCATCGCTAGAATTAACAATAAATTAGGGAGTTATGTACTTATGTACAGTTCACAAGGCGAACAAGTGGGAACAATCCGCTACTCCTAGCGACAGTTGTTCTGGTCGACTGTGGAGCGCTAGTTTAATGCAGTTTAAACTAATGCATTTAATTTTAATGCAGTTTAAACTAGCTGTAGTAGCAGATCTCACTAACTAACCAAATTACTGGCATAAGTATTCCTAATATATGGGATGTTTATTGTAGGTGTATATTATTAAGGATATAAGTTAATTAATAAGTGTTTTTCAACTTCAGACAGACAACAAATGTTACTGGATAATTTTGATTAAATACTTGAAAATATTTGGGTTTTACTAATTGGAAACGTCGTGTAGGGTTACTTTACGAAATAATTGAAAATGTCCTACAATAATTGTGTACCCAATCAAATCAAGCCGTTCTTTTTTAAAAGTAAACAAAGTGTTATTTATTCTTAAAATAAATATCGTATTGGTAAATGTTATCATTATTTTTGTTTGATTTCATTAATTAATACTCTTCAACCCCTCCCCCCCCACACACAACCATATTCCTCCCAAAAGCATGCCCCTAAATAACCCTTCGACTGTGTTATTTAGCTAAATAAAATAAGCGTTCGACTGTGTTCGTCATAGCACCCTGATTCATAAACTGGATTTGTGTGGGATACGAGGAACGCCACTTAAGTGGATCAAGTCGTATCTCAGCGTAGAAAACAATTTGTAAGTATTTCAGACGTTCGATCGAAGGAGGTGGGACTGAACTATGGGGTCCCCCAGGGTTCCATACTTGGCCCGCTCCTCTTCTTGATCTACGTCAATGATGTTGGTTCATCGGTACACAATGGGCAAGTCACCAAGTACGCCGATGACACGACTCTCTCTCTTTTGTTGCAAAATCAGTCAGTGAACTCGAAAATGTGACTTTTTTTGGAGCTCAATAGCTCAGTTCAACAATTCAACGAGCTCAATCTCAAAACGAATTTGTCGAAAACAACATACATTCAATTTTGTTTGCGACAAACCTATACAGATCATAGTCTTACAGTCATGCTGGATGAGACTGAAATCGAAGAAGTCTACTCGACTAAATTCCTTGGAATACACCTTGATCGAGGGTTGACTTGGGATTGTCATGTAGAAAGCGTATGTTCTAAATTATCATCAGGAATTTATGTTTTGAGGCAGCTTGCCAAATATTGCCCAACTCAGGTACTGATGACGGCATATTATGGAATAATTTATCCACACCTCTCATATGGTTTGACACTGCGGGGAGGTTGTTCAAAATCAAAATGTTCAAGGGTGTTCATCCTTAAAAAAAGCAATTCGAGCAATAGCAAAACTTCACCAGAGAGACTCGTGTAGACCAGCATTCAAAAACTTAAAACTGTTGACACTAACCTGCCTCTATATTTTAGAAACATGCCTTTTTTTTAAATACAAATGCAAACACATAAGAGGTAGCAACTTACACTCTTATGAAATAAGAGGCAGGGAAAATTGCCGAACTGGAAGGCACAGGACGGTGATTTTTGAACAATTGCCTTCACAGGCTGGAGTTAAATTTGTCAACAGACTGCCAAATTCAATTAACAGTGCTCCAGTGCTGAAGGCATTTAAAACTCGTCTGAAAAAATTACTGGTTGCACAAGCATTTTACAGTACAGACGAGTTTATGGCACAGGACTGGGAGATCACAGAAGCGTATGACTGACGCAGAGCGAGAGTTGGAAAAATTCGAATGAAGGAGAGAGTGAATGTAAGAAATGTTGTTTGAAAGGGTCTTTGTTTGTAAGTGTGAAAGCAAAATTTTAACACTAACATTAAGCTTGACGTTTACCAGTACAATTATACTGAAATTATCACGGAAATAAATATATTATTATTATTATTATTACCCTTACACAACCGTACTCCTCAATACTTCGTACACAAACATAACCTTCAACACCTCTCAAGTCTCGGAAGTAAATATAACAACTATAAACGCTAACATATTTAAATCCAAATACTTCTATTTTTGTGGGATCGTACATTATTTTTCCGTGAAAACGGAAAACGAGAAAATGCGAGTCTCATAATCTACCATATTTGTACATGAACAAATATTTTTCAATATTTGCCAAGATTACTATTAAGTTCTCGTTTCCCAAGACCCCACGATGATTAGTAACATCTTACAACACTGCTTCTTAGGTTGAGGACACGTTGGGGAAAAACCGTTGGATTTCTCTTTGATGATCATAAAACAAAGCAAATGGAAAAATAATAAACAAACGCTGAATTAAGGGAAGATAAAGACCGTAATGGAGGAGATTAGATCCCGGGTAGGACAGGTTACTCACGATTAAAGAGTACTTAGTGCTGACGGGTCCGGCAGTTCACAGACGATGGTTGCTCCCTTACGATTTCACTTGTTGCAATGTTTATATAAAATGTTTCCAACAAATAAACGTATACCCAAAATGAATAACAACAAATAATACACGTAACACAAAAAAATTCAGAAGAACAATTTAATAAAGGCAATTAATCCTAAATATTAAAATCATTTACAATTTATATCCCGATAGCTTATTTGTTTTCTACAGTAAATGAGGCCGTTTAAAGTAATTTACTAATTATTGTTTTCTAATTAAGTATTATTTATTACAAATTAATGATAACAAAATCACACCCTATGTTCCTTATTATTTTTGTAATTACTTTAAGACTGCAAAGCCCTTCTAAGGTTATTTTCCTTTTAAGGTGTTATACCTTTTGTACCTCGTACAACTTTTTGTACTTTTTACTGTCCCTAGGAGAGACATATCTCTTGAATCAAGTTGGCCGTTCCCTCGGAGGGACGTATACCTTGCATCAAGTTGTATAAGGCTGTTCAGTTAGAGGGACATATCTCTTGCATCAAGTTGTATAAGGCTGTTCTCTTAGAGGTACATATCTCTTGCATCAAGTTGTATGAGGCTGTTCCCTTGGTAAGCGTTTATACATAACGCTTACATCAAATTGTATAAGGATGTTGCCTTGGAAGAATATATCCCTTGTATCAAATTGTACGAAGCTGTTCTCTTGGAGGTGCATATCCCTAACATCAAGTTGATTGAGGCTGTTCCTTTCCATCAAGTTGTATGAGATTGTCCCCTTTAAGGGACATATCTCTTGCATCAAGTTGTATGAGGCTGTTCTCTTAAAGGGACATGTCCCTTGCATCAAGTTATATGAGGCTGTTCTCTTAGAGTTACATATCTCTTGCATCAAGTTGTATGAGGCTGTTCTCTTAGAGGTACATATCTCTTGTATCAAATTGTATGAGGCTGTTCCCTTAGAGGTACATATCTCTTGTATCAAGTTGTATGAGGCTGTTCTCTTAGAGGTACATATCTCTTGTATCAAATTGTATGAGGCTGTTCTCTTAGAGGTACATATCTCTTGTATCAAATTGTATGAGGCTGTTCCCTTAGAGGTACATATCTCTTGTATCAAGTTGTATGAGGCTGTTCTCTTAGAGGTACATATCTCTTGTATCAAATTGTATGAGGCTGTTCCCTTAGAGGTACATATCTCTTGTATCAAGTTGTATGAGGCTGTTCTCTTAGAGGTACATATCTCTTGTATCAAATTGTATGAGGCTGTTCTCTTAGAGGTACATATCTCTTGTATCAAATTGTATGAGGCTGTTCCCTTAGAGGTACATATCTCTTGTATCAAGTTGTATGAGGCTGTTCTCTTAGAGGTACATATCTCTTGTATCAAATTGTATGAGGCTGTTCTCTTAGAGGTACATATCTCTTGTATCAAATTGTATGAGGCTGTTCTCTTAGAGGTACATATCTCTTGCATCAAGTTGTATGAGGCTGTTCCCTTAGAGGTACATATCTCTTGCATCAAGTTGTATGAGGCTGTTCTCTTAGAGGTACATATCTCTTGTATCAAATTGTATGAGGCTGTTCCCTTAGAGGTACATATCTCTTGTATCAAGTTGTATGAGGCTGTTCTCTTAGAGGTACATATCTCTTGTATCAAATTGTATGAGGCTGTTCTCTTAGAGGTACATATCTCTTGTATCAAATTGTATGAGGCTGTTCCCTTAGAGGTACATATCTCTTGTATCAAGTTGTATGAGGCTGTTCTCTTAGAGGTACATATCTCTTGCATCAAGTTGTATGAGGCTGTTCTCTTAGAGGTACATATCTCTTGTATCAAATTGTATGAGGCTGTTCCCTTAGAGGTACATATCTCTTGTATCAAGTTGTATGAGGCTGTTCCCTTAGAGGTACATATCTCTTGTATCAAATTGTATGAGGCTGTTCCCTTAGAGGTACATATCTCTTGTATCAAATTGTATGAGGCTGTTCTCTTAGAGGTACATATCTCTTGTATCAAATTGTATGAGGCTGTTCTCTTAGAGGTACATATCTCTTGCATCAAGTTGTATGAGGCTGTTCCCTTAGAGGTACATATCTCTTGCATCAAGTTGTATGAGGCTGTTCTCTTAGAGGTACATATCTCTTGTATCAAATTGTATGAGGCTGTTCTCTTAGAGGTACATATCTCTTGCATCAAGTTGTATGAGGCTGTTCCCTTGGTCATCGTTTATACATAACGCTCACATCAAATTGTATAAGGCTGTTCCCTTGTAGGGACATACCTATTCCATTTAACTTACTCAGTAACATTGTCATTGTAATATCTTTATAAGAACCTGAGAACATTGTTCCTAAAGTTTCAAAAAGTGTAATTTCGGTAAACGACAAAAACGATAAAATTACTTATAATCTCTTAATACACTTATTTTAAAAACCTCCTGGATTATAGAGCGTCATCATCTTCTGCTGCAAGCCTCTTTCTTCTTCTGGCAATTCTGACTTCTTTTTGCTGCTTCCTTCGCAGCTCGGTTGGCCTTTCATAAACGTAAGTCATCAGCTTTCACATGTTTTATGTCATAATTATAGTTCGAATAAAATAACTTTGATACTGGCGGAACGGCCACTAGCCGCTGGTCTGAAATAACAAAACTCTGAGTTTTAATTTGCTGTCAAAATTAAAATAAGTAAGCAATAATTTTCAAACTAATTTTCTAGAGTCCACCATGTTATATTCTTCAAGAAAAAAATATGCTGGAGACTTTTCTTGAACTAATTTGCTTTTTATAGTGATATTTATTTTGTATTTAGGAACATGTTTTTATGAGTGAAATTGCGCGTGAGTCGTCTTTAACCTGTAACTGTACAGAGAATAATAATAATAAGCGTATTTCTAGAGGATGGTTGACAGTTTGATTCATTTTGATTAGTTTGGTATAAGACTCATTTAATAATTCAAACAGGTTAATGAGAAATTAATTTTTCATAAACCCTTGCAAACTCGGAAACGACAAACGCCAGACAAAATTTCTTTAAGCATACATTAACTGTGTTATTTATGTATTACTAAAATAATACGCGACACTAATAAAACATTTAGAAAAATAATGGAAAGTTGATGAATTAAACTCTTAATTCGTTTACATGAAGGCTGTGTCGGACGCGTAAGGTATACTCTGCTCAAGGAAAAGTATTCCTAAATAACACAATTAATTTAGGTTTAAATAAATTTTGTCTAGTGTTTGTCGTTTCTGATTTTGCAAGGGTTTACAAAAAAATGTATTTCTCATTAGCTTGTTTGAATTATTAAATGAGACTTATACCAAACTAATCAAAATGAATCAAACTGTCAACCATCCTCTAGAAATACGTTTATTATTATTTTTCTCGGTACAGTTACAGGTTAAAGACGACTCACACGCAATTTCACTCATAAAAACGTGCTCCTAAAGACAAATAAATATCACTATAAAAAGTAAATTAGTTCAAGAAATTCACCAGTATAGTTTTTTTCTTAAAGAATATAACACGGTGGACACTATACAATTAGTTTGAAAATTATTTCTTACTTATTTTAAGTTTCAGTCCAGTGGTGCGAGGCCGTTCCGCCAGTTCCAAAGTTATTTTATTCGGACTATAGATTAGGTTATTATCCTTATATTATCGTTATATCTAAACATATTTTGGTTAGTAAATTCTTTCAAAAGATGGTCTTATTTCCCGTAATATCAAAAATTGAATACTGTTGATAATAAAATAATTTTTAAAAATAAATAAATCCCCACTTCAATAACAATTCTAGAAAAAACAGCAAACAAACAATCAGTAAATTTAAAAAATGAAATAAATGTCTTGTAAATAAATAACTTAACTGCTTATAGATGTTAAAAAACACAAACTCATAAGTTGAACACCCATAAGAGGCCTAAGTTTTAGGTACTTGTTACTCATAAATTATTTAACATAAAGCTCTTAATTTTTTCTTCAACCTTTTGAGATCTTTCTGTATGTTATGCACACCTCTTTTTTACTTATGGTAGAACCAAAATTTTTAAAGATGTTTTTACAAAAGATGCCATCTTTTTTCTAAGCAATTCGAGAAGTATACTTTTTTAATATAAATTTATATGGTGTACACAATTCTGAAGAAACACTAGTTTGTATACAGGTTGGTTAGAATATTCCAAGTAGTTTAGGATTTACATGAACCTATAGGTAAAAGAACATAGTTTTCTGGAAAACGTGACAAATTAAAACGACTGTCCTTTAATTTCTTTTGTGCCCATATAAATTTGTATTCAGCTGTACATTACCAACTCATCAGAGTTGCAACATTATTATTAAACAACAAAATAACTAATATAAATCAAATCATGGATTCTATTCTCAGTGTCAGTTCCAATAGTAGCCTAGTGAATATATAACAAAATGTTTATAACTATAAGGGTCATATTATTGGTATGAAACTTTCAGGATATTCAAATTTTAATTTGGAATAACATTTTAAAGATGTGTAAAAAATATTCGACTTCTCCTAAACGCTTATGTAAACTTTAGATAAACCTAAAAACATAGTTTTATTCGAGAGCTACTAGATACAAAAAACTCGAACCAGTTTATTTTCAAGTCAGTATGTAGAAACTTCGGTGAAATTAATAAGTGTCCAAATTCTTCGCTAAGGAATGTGGCATATTATTTAATCGTACATCTGTGATTCAAGACATATACCTGGTTTTCACATTTGAACAT
The DNA here is from genome assembly GCA_035578905.1 of Stictocephala bisonia. NCBI lineage: Eukaryota > Metazoa > Arthropoda > Insecta > Hemiptera > Membracidae > Stictocephala > Stictocephala bisonia. The sequence continues at coordinate 9,744,439 of JAQJVL010000001.1, forward strand.
AAAATCAGTGTGAATTTAAATTTATAATTAATGCCTTGAATTAACATGCATAATGAATGATAAGTAAGCATGACTATATTATTTCAGAAATTAATCCAATAACCACTCAACATTTTTTATGATTATTCAAACATTTGTTAGCTAGTGTTGGAGAGCCATTAACACGTCAGGATCGTGTATCTGAGTTAGAGATAGCGCAGGCTCTAATCTTAGCATGGACTGTTAGTTTTATCAGTAATATTCACCTTGTACTGTACTGGCCTTGACTGTTAGTGTTATCAGTAATATTCACCTTGTACTGTACTGGCCTTGACTGTTAGTGTTATCAGTAATATTCATCTTGTACTGTACTGGCCTTGACTGTTAGTGTTATCAGTAATATTCATCTTGTACTGTACTGGCCTTGACTGTTAGTTTTATCAGTAATATTCACCTTGTACTGTACTGGTTCTCTCCCTTACTCTGTCTGATCAGTTCTATACACAGATCAATAGTCTATGGGGAATGGGTCGAGTAGGGATAAACAAGACTAGGTGAGAGAGCCAGTGGTCGAGTGGTCTAAGGCTCCAGGACTGTGTATCTGTGTAGAGATAACGCAGGTTCTAATCCTGGCCTTTACTGTTATTTTTTATTAGTAATATTCACCTTGTACTGTACTGGTTCTCCCCCTTACTCTGTCTGATCAGTTCTATACACAGATCAATAGTCTATGGGGAATGGGTCGAGTAGGGATAAACAAGACTAGGTGAGAGAGCCAGTGGTCGAGTGGTCTAAGGCTTCAGGACTGTGTATCTGTGTAGAGATAACGCAGGTTCTAATCCTGGCCTTTATTGTTATTTTTTATTAGTAATATTCACCTTGTACTGTACTGGGTCTCCCACTTACTCTGTCTGATTTGTTCTCCGCACAGATCAATGGGGAATGGGTAGAGCAAGGATAAAGAGACGGAGAGGTTAAAAAAATTAAAAAAGGCCTAAATTTAATGTTCCACTCGGAAGTGACCTGAATAGCTATGGGACTAAAGTGGTGATTGCTACTAAAACGGTACTGGTTCGATTCCCGATGTGACCATAACAGATTTCACACTTGTGCCACTCCCGTGGTTCGGAAGTAATGTTTAAAAGCCGGTGGTTCATCGAGCCTAATACACACAAAAAAGGCTCGTCTAAGCACACAAAGGGAACTGTGTCTTACTTAAGCATCTCTCTCCACTGAAAGCCGTATGAAATTAAAAATTTAACAGTTGTATTACATTAACTCTTTGCCTGCGTGGTGGCTCAGTGGCTATGGCTTCGGACTGCGGAGGGCAAGGTCCAAGGTTCGAATACCCAAACTGAGGTAACGGTAGGTACCTCACTCACTGAATAAAGTTCACGCACAGGCCTGCAGGCCCATGTGAAGTGACAAGTGAAGTTTTTCCTGACAAAAAAATTAAAAAAATGTGTTAGACTAAAAAATCAAACTTTTTTCCAACATTTACAAACAGGGGAAAACAAACATGAAACCCAGATTGAAGAGAGAAGAAAAGCTGTGTAATGGTGGAGCAGGCAGTTCTTGCGACATAGACATCAGGGATATCTCCCGTTGTGACGCAGTCAATTGAAAACCGTGGGGTCCCCCTCCCACCCACCCACACTAAATTATATGGCATTAGTTAAAATACACGTCGATTTTTCAACCTATTCTCCTCTTTGTCGCCATCAGATGTCTGTTTTGTCTGAACTGGCTTCTGGGCATTATTTCTTATTACAGGTCTCCTAATTGTAAATGATGAGGGCCACAAGTATACGCAGCGGACGACCTCTGACATGTGTTCCGGCTGTTGTATGACTGTGAGACTTATGCTCGGTGCTTAGATTGTTAAACGAGTAACTTGACCATCCTAATTCAATTTTGCCACCTTTGGTATGAATTTGGAGATATATTCGTTTATTCGATAGTCCCATAATGCGTTCTTATTTGTCGGAAAGTATAAATACATTTTTTTTTGCTTAAATTGCTTTTTGAAACATAAACTAGGTTTATTATTTTTACTTATTGTATTCTTTACTTGTTTAGGTTTAATTTTAGCTTGATATTTTCTCATTCATAAGTTATACCTCTAGTCAAGAAAAAAGTATATTATATTGTTTTTATTAGCTTAATGTGTAGTATTTAAATTACGAATATAAATAGGGTAGTTCTATTGAATCTGCTAACACAAAATATGAGATAAATAAATAAAACATAATTTAGATACTTATTTTTTATAATTTTAAGTGTAATATTTGTACACAATATTTGTTCGATTGATGATTTCTTTAAAGTTTGAACGTTGATTAAAAAGAATTACTTAAACGCTACAATATACTAGAGGGACGAAGGCAAAGGTATAGGGAGAGGACCTCATAAGGACAAAGGACAAAGCTCACCCGGAAGAATGAAGGCTAAGCCCAAGACTCAAGGTTGGAGGCTGGTCCGTTGTGAGACTAAGGTCCTTTAGCTTAAGGACAAGCTCCCACGGAAGACTGAGCCTCCGCCTGAAGGTTGTAGGGTGGTCCCTTGCAAGACTAACCTCCTGTGGCCGAAAGCAGTCATCCCCTACGAGAACGAAGGACTAGATAACCTATAAAACTGAAGGCTCAGCTCCTGTTTCTAGGTTCGGTTGATGTCCAGTTGCACCGGCGGTCAAATCTGGATCTCTTCAGGTAGAACGCTTAGCCCCCTAAACACAACACTTCCATCCCGGCATTTGCTTTAGCAATGACAGAAAAATTCAACCAAAAGTTCACTTCAATGAAACAATGACATAGACTGATGTATGATTGGTGTACATGATGGTTGCCTATAACGAAGTAGAATTGTGAACAAGATTTAACTTGAACAGTGCAACTTTCTAAAACAAAGAAATTTTTATAATGATTACCATACCAAAAGTACCGAAGCAAAGGATTACCAAACCAAAGGATAGCCTTGTGTAGTTCTTATAAGAGAGGTTTACGGCAGATTTTAATTTTCTCTGGTAAACACGTCGATAACTTAGGCCTTTAAAAGTACACTATCATTTCTTTAGTTTGTTACTCAACACAAATATATTCCAATATAAGCGCACACTGCACAAATATATTATAATACAAGTACAAAATGCACAAATATTACGGTGATCTATTTCGGTGAATCACCAGAGGGATTTACTAAAGAGTCCCTCTGGTAGTAAAGAAGGTGAGCGTGGTTCACCAAAATCGATCACCATAATATTTGTGCATTTTGTACTTGTATTGTAGTATATTTGTGCATTTATGTTGTAATAAACTCGTGTTGTGTGACGTTTACTTGTACTGCAAAAATACCAACACGTATGATGCTAATTAAACAACTATTTAATTTATCATAATAATCTCAACTATAATACTTATCACTACTTGATTCTAACATATTGGACAGCGTTTAATTCTTTTAACAAACATATCTACTAAAAACCTTGGTTTCTAAAATACTAGTCATAATACCATTGATTATATACGACATAATACTAAAGAGACAGGAAAAGGTGTTTCCAAAATCAATTTAAAATGTAGTTTCAAACAATGGTTTTCATAAATAATAATAGTTAATTTCAACAATATAAACCGATACATTTTTACATTCTGTACAAAAAAAAAACAATCTGTACATTACGTCGATTTAAACTGACCCTAGCCCGGGCAACTGGACACTTCCAAACTACTCCAAATGATCACCGCTGCAACTGGACATAGTAATTAGGATTAATCCCTGACCGCCGGTGCAACTGGACGACCCCCCTAGGTTCTAGGAGGGCTAAGCTCCTGTGGCCGAAGGCAGTCATCCCCTACGAGAACGAAGGACAAGCAACCTGAAGGCTGAGCCCTTGCCTCTCGGTAGTAGGCTGGTCCTTTTTGCAAGACTAAACTCATGTGGCCGAAGGCAGTCATCTCCTAGGAGAACGAAGGACAAGGCTACCTTATAAGACTGAAGGATGAGCCTCTGTCTCTAGGTTGTAGGCTGGTCCCTTGGGAGACTAAGCTCCTGTGGCTGAAGGTAGTCATCCCGCTAGTAGAACCAAGGACAAACTAATCCGGAAGATTGAAAGCTAAATCTCTTTCTCTATTATGTAGTTTTGTCCCTTGTGAGAATAAGCTCCTGTGCCCGAAGGCAGTCTTCCCTCGGGAGAAAGATGAACAAGTTCCCCTGGAAGACTGCTGACTGAGGTCCCATCCCTAGGTTGAAGGACGGTCCCTTGGAAGTCTAAGCTCTTGTGGCCGAAGGTAGTCATCCCCCTAGTAGAACCAAGGACAAACTAATCCGGAAGATTGAAGGCTAAATCTCTTTCTCTATTATGTAGTTTTGTCCCTTGAGAGAATAAACTCCTGTGCCGGAAGACAGTCTTCCCCCGGGAGAAAGATGAACAAGTTCCCACGGAAGACTGCTGACTGAGGTCCCATCCCTAGGTTGACGGACGGTCCCTTGGAAGTCTAAGCTCTTGTGGCCGAAGGTAGTCATCCCCCTAGTAGAACCAAGGACAAACTAATCCGGAAGATTGAAGGCTAAATCTCTTTCTCTATTATGTAGTTTTGTCCCTTGAGAGAATAAACTCCTGTGCCCGAAGACAGTCTTCCCCCGGGAGAAAGAGGGACAAGTTCCCCCGGAAGACTGCTGACTGAGGTCCCATCCCTAGATTGAAGGACGGTTCCTTGGGAGACTAAGCTCCTGTGGCTGAAGACAGGAACCACCTTGCTTCACTGTACTTGCTCCACCATTAAGCTTCCCGTGACTGATGTTCACTGATCGGAAAATTTGTATAAAATATCTTTTTTGAGATTACTAAAAAGTAAAACTTAATACAATAAATATTTACAGTCCTCAAACGTAAAACCGTTGATAAAATATGTTTTTAATTTACGACGACAAAATTGTATTCTACTTGCTTTTCACATCGTATTGTGTAGTCGCTTATTAGTAGGCTAAAATTTAATTAAATTTTAATTAATAATACAAACTTATGGATTCAAACTTTAAAACAGATTTCAGATTAAGTACAGTTCTGTATCACCTTTGGGAGTGAATGCAGTTGAGGCTAGTGGAGATAGGCAGCCAGTTCTAAATACCTGGCGTGCTTCTCACATCAATACTGATGTTCACAATATTTACGTTAATATGGATATCATTTTTCTCTAATAACTTAATAATATGACGTACAGAGAAAGCCTACTTCCGTAACACAATAAAACCTCTCGTATCCTTCTTCCCTTATTAAAAACATTTGTATTATATTGAGCTCGTACTGTTATATCTTTCGTATGACGTGTTCTCGATAACATTGCATTAGTGAATGCCATTAACATTGTCTGTTAATTAATTTTGTTTCTTTTCTTAACAGTCCATAACGCTACACAATACTGCTTATCATTGTGCAAAGTAGTACCGACTAAAGAAGACTACTACAATCATTGTACACCAGGTAACAAATTCGTCATTAATTATATTTATGGAGATGTTTTCATTATCATAGTATAATTCACTTGTTATTCCGTTCTTATATCATTTCCTGAAATATCTTAATGGTTATATTTTTAATAACTATTGTCTAATTGTTGCATTGACATTGAGTGAATATTGTTCTATTTTTTACAGGGATTTCAGTTAATATATGTGGTTCTAATTATAATTTTTTTTATTTTTAAGGCGAAGCAGATCTCCTTAGAAATAATATCAACCTACTCAACCATACTTAGATACGTCTTAGGTAAAAAAGTCTTAGATAAACCTTACTCCAACCATTTAATATTAATATGTGCGGGAAACTTATCAGAGAGAGTAAGGGAGAGAACCAGTACAAGATGAATTGTACTGATAAAACAAACCGTCAAGGCCAGGATTATCTCTAACTCAAGTACAACGTCCTGACGTCTTAGACCACTCGGCCACTGGCCCTCCCACTTACATACATAAAATACTTATGTCAGTTAATATGGTTATGTTGTTACAATGAACCTTACTGATGTCAGTTAACATACTGTGTTAATACGTTGATAATGATGCTAGTTTAATAAGTTGCTTCATGTGGCCTACTGATGTCAGTTGATATGGCATTATTTTTACTATTATTTTAATGTCAATTGATAAAGTCGTAGAGATTTAGTTATATTTACGTTAATTCTAGTAACAATACGTAAACGATGAAAAAAGCTCCCAATTACAGGAGATTGATGATTGTAGTGTTCAAGCCCGCTTAGAAAGTGACCTACAAAAAGCACCTCTGTGAGAAAAATACACTGAGTCGTGGAAACGAGATAGAAAACTTTTTTGTCACTTTATTATTCAATTTAAAAATCGTTATGGCAACTAGGAACTCGGTAGGCCGCGAGATGACAGTGCAGTAACAAGCCCCACCCGCTACGTCATTAGCAGTGACCATTTTTGATCAACACTAACGAATCAAGCCTAAAACGATTCAATTAAATCATTATTTAGTAATAAAAAACAATCAATAATAACAATAACACAATGAATAATAATGTAAACAATAAATAGCAACAAATCAAACTTGTACAGTTCATTACAACTTAAAACTGTTGCTGAACACTTAATGGCGGAAGTTCGTCACGCCCGTGATGTAAGGCAGCTGAGCCATGGGACAATTTCCCTCTACTGCTGAAACCCTTATATGCGCTAATTAGAGCACGCAGGTCACTTTCTGTCCGGCATAATCACAACATGCCTCATGTACGATTATATTAATGTCATAAAATTCAGTATGAAACCTATTATTATTATTATTTTAATACACCTCTATTAGTGAAGCAATAACATTAATTAAACTACATTTCGATGGAGTAATTAGACTAAATTGATACAGTTATGTGTTCACAAAAGACCACAACCAAATTAGTGTATGTAATAATATTATCACGCGATGACAAAAAATGTTCGATAATCGTTTGTAACGTGCTGCCGGCTGACATAACACATCACAGTCGTGTCTATCCATGTTTGGACACTTTTTATCTAGTTAATTACAAATTAGCGGCGAGGATGGCGATTAGCGTGCTGGCCATTACGCTTGGCTTTGAAGCGTGCGCCGCGTTGCGTTGTCACTTATTTATCTGAGCAGCGACCCCTAATTGGGTGCAGCCCTATCCGTCAAGCCCAGTCGTTACGTTGGAGCCGGGATCGCGACGGAAAGTTCAAGAATGCTCCTCGGGGGCCGAGTCGACTGTTGCCCAACCTGGGTACGACGTTGACGGAGTGGGTGACTCCAAACCTGAGCCATAAGGGCAGAGATACCTTGACCCAATCTTAGTCAATACTGAGGTAAACTGCAAAAATAAACAGGAATCTGATATAACAGTGCAAATACAAACTAAAAACTAATTATAAAAGTATAAATATAATTTCCCGATTAAAAATCAGCTGGTTTAGTTTAGAGACTCTCATGAACATTGTTAGACGCCTATTTATAGGCCTATAAGCGCTTAGTCAAAGATGTCTATACGTAGAGAAGGCACGTCAGTAGTCATTTTGTATTTAGGGTTGGACTGTTTATAAGTCATGAATTCACGAGGAAGGCACGTGCTAAGTCATATTATATTTGAGGGTGGACTGATTATAGGTCATGAATACACGGGGAAGGCACGTCTTAAGTCATATTATATTTGGGGGGTGGACTGGTTTTAGGTCAAGAATACACGGGGAAGGCACGTCTCTAGTCATTTTGGGGGCACCCGAGGTGCGACATGGACTACCTAAGGGTCATAATTGGACACTCGAGGTGCGACATGCAGCGAAAGAGAACCCAAAACTAACACTCGAGGTGCGACATGGCGAGTTAGTACCACCGTACGTGTATAGGTGGGTGGGTGGGTTAGTACCACCTTACGTGCATAGGTGGGTGGGTGGGTTAGTACCACCGTACGTGTATAGGTGGGCGGGTGGGTTAGTACCACCGTACGTGTATGGATAGGCGGGTAGGTTAGTACCACCATACGTGTATAGGTGGGTGGGTAGGTTAGTACCACCGTACTTGTATGGGTGGGCGGGTGGGTTAGGTTAGGTTAGGTTAGGTTGAAAATATACACGTTATATATACACATCAACAGTCGAACAATTTTGTTGTTTAGTTTGTCAACTTGGACCTATAATCAGTCCACCCTCAAGTGACGTATGGACATGTACTACCTAAGGGTCATAATTGGACACTCGAGGTGCGACATGCAGCGAAAGAGAACCCAAAACTAACACTCGAGGTGCGACATGGCGAACTGCGACACATAAACAGTCTCCCCGTGTAACGTATAGACTGTTGATGTGTACATGAAAATATACACATCAACAGTCGAACAATTTTGTTGTTTCAAAGCCTCACAGAAAATGTTGCTTAGTTCCAAACATATATATTCCAAAATATATATATATATATATATTTATGGACACAGAGAGAGAGCGCGTCTACAACCCCGCAACCCTTCGCCGGGCTACCTGAGGTGGCATGTCGCACCTCGAGTGCCAGTTTTATGGCCCTTTGGGTCGCTGGGATTAACACAGGTAGTCCATGTCGCACCTCGAGTGCCACCGTCATTTTGTATTTGGGGGTGGGGTGGTTATAGGTCATGTATACGTGGAAATGACACATTTTAAGTTACGTTGTAATTGGGTGTGTACTGGGAAGGCACGTCTCAAGTCACATTTTATTTGGGGCTGGAACGGTTATATTCCGAATAAAGTAACTTTGGTACTGGCGGAACGGCCTCGCGCCAATGGTCTGAAATGACAAAACTCTGAGTTTTAATTTGCTGTAAAACTTAAAATAAGTAAGCAATAATTTTCAAACTAATTGTTTAGTGTCCAACATGTTATATTCTTTAAAATCATTCTGAAGATTTTTCTTGAATTAATTTGCTTTTTTATAGTGATATTTATTTATGTTTAGGAACATGTTTGTATGAGTGAAATTGCGTGTGAGTCGTCTTTAACCTGTCACTGTACCGAGAATAATAATAATAAAAAGAGTATTTCTTGAAGATGGATGACAGTTTGATTCGTTGTGATTAGTTTGGTATAAGACTCATTTAATAATTCAAACAAGTTAATGAGAAATTAATTTTTTTGTAAACCCTTGCAAACTCGTAAACGACAAACGCCAGACAAAATGTCTTTCATCAAACATTAACTGTGTTGTTTATATAATAGTTAAATAATACTGTGGTACTAATAAAACATGCTGAAAAATAATGAAGAGTTGATGAAGTAACTCTATAATTCGTTTACATGGACGCGTAAGGTATGCTCTGCTCAAGGGAAAGTGTAGACCTGATGTTCAGTACAAGCGTAAAGTAATGTTAACAACAATAGATTGACGATATTTCCAGATAAGAAATGTCTCTCCAGTAAGAAATAAGGTAAATTACTTCACTCTTGACTTTGAGGTGTGTTCGAGTTCAGTTCTTAATCTATTTAACAGTGCTTGGTATAGTTTAATCACTAGTTTATTTTTATTATAGTAATTTAGTTTTAGTGATATTACAAGTTTTTTTTATTTAGATGTGACAATAATGCTTTAGGATTCAGTGTATATATAAATATCAGTGTTTAGTGCAATCCTAATATTTAGGCCCTTTCAAATTTTAGGTAATGTTTTATTTTTAGAGGCCAGGGATGAGCCAGTGACTGTTCAGTGTGCGTGAGGTATCACCGCCGCCTTGTTGACAATCTAGTTTTGAAAACTCCTGAATCTTTCTTCCTTGTTCAAGAAAATTATATTTAATACATTGTACGATTTTAGTGTCACTTAAATAATACAATTAATTTAGGTTTAAAGAAATGTTGTCTAACGTTTGTCGTTGCTGTGTCTTATAAAAAACTAATCAAAATAAATCAAACTGTCATCCATCTACAAGAAATTATTTTATTATTATTATTATTATAACTATCACTACAGTGACAGGTTAAAGACGACTCACGCACAATTTCACTCGTAAAAACGTGTTCTTAAACACAAATATCACAATAAAAAGCAAATTATTTTCATCAAAATCTCCAGCATATTTTTTTTCTTAAAGAATATAACATGGTGGACATTATACCATTAGTTTGAAAATTATTGCTTACTTATTTTAAGTTTGACAGCAAATTAAAGCTCAGAGTTTTGTCATTTCAGACCAGTGGCGCGAGGCCGTTCCGCAAGTACCAAAGTTATTTTATTCGTACTATAGAGATCGTATATACGTGGGGAAGACACGTCTCGTCACATTTTATTTGGGGCTGGAACGGTTAGAGATCGTATATACGTGAGAAGGTACGTCTCAAGTTACATTTTATTTGGGGAGTGGACTGGTTATAGGTCATGCATACAAGAGGCTTGACACAAGTTACATTGTATTGGAAGGCAGGCTTAGTCTATGTCATATATGCTTTGGGAAGGACCTTCTCAAGTCACGTTGTATTTAAAGGGATGCTTAGTCATAGGCTTTGGGGTTTGAGCTGTAGTTAAAGTCACGTAAATGCTGGGCAGAGTCATGAGGCCGTAGGTAATTTGTTCTATTCATGCACCTGCTCACCCCAACTCTCAATTAGCGATGCTTGGTTGGACGCGTGACTCAACTATATATAATAGGGAAATATTAGTTTTCGTTTTTAAAATGGTATTTATGATATTTATTACCATCTCATTCATTCAAAAATGTTAGATTGAAAGTTTAATTAAAGACAGAGTAATCAAGGTAAATATTGGCATGCGCCAGTTGACATAGGTCTAGCGTTTTCCACCTCTATACCTCCCCTACATAATGTGAAGACAGTTGACCTGGATCCCCAACCTAAGACATGATTTATTCTCGCAGGGTCTGGTGCCTTGCATCAACCACCTATACACACCCTCCTCCTAACGCCTGAGTCAGTTACTCTTGGTCTAGCGTCTTCAACACATACGCCTCCTCCAGCTAACACCTGAGTCAATTACTCTGGATCTGGTTCCTTCCACCAATACACCTTCTCCACATAATCCTGAGCCAGTTACGGTGTATCTAGTGCCTTCCACCTATAAACCTCCTTCACCTAACACCTGAGTCAATTGGTCTAGCGCCTTCCACCCATACACATCATACAGCTAACATCTGAGTCAACTACTCTGGATCTAGTGCCTTCCACACATACACCTCTTACCTAAGGCCCTTTCCTACGTGGGCGACGGGAGCGACGCGACGAGAGCACCAAAATTTCAAACCAATGCTAATGAATGAGAACGTTCTTAATGGACGACATTTACGTTCGTTGCGTTTCCAGCGTGTTTTGTAGCTACAAACGAGTTTGTATCTTGCTGCTGCTGTCACCCGCAAGGTGAAGCTGCTGTCGCTGGTGTTGCTGATGTTGCTCGCGAAGCTCACGTAGGACGGACGCGCCCACAGCGACACCAATGTTGAGAGCGACAGTGACCGACTGTTCTGTTCAGAGTCTACATGTTAGTATATATATATATATATATATATATATATATATATATATATATACCGTATGTGTGTGTGCACTAAAATGTTAAGTTTCTATCTTAAATAGTTTTTGAGTTATGAAATATTTTGTAAAAACATAGAAAGCCAGACAGACTGAAAACTAGAGACCATAGACCCATGTTTATATTGTGGAACAATCTTTGATGAATCGTTTCAGAGAGTCTCTGGGCACCCTGTATAAATATACACTGAAACATTACAAGCGAGCGTTATCCCTACAGGATGCCTCCAATGCGCTTCTTGCGTGACGTCACGAATCCAGCCTTGCGGCCTGGCCTGTTCATTTAGTGTGGCCTTGATTAAAACCCATGATACATTATTATTATTATTTTTAAGCTGTTGAAGAAAAAATGACAAAGTTCAACCGAGAATATAAAAAAGTACCAACTCACAAATCTGAGAGTTCCGCTCGTCTATACAGTAACTGTGGCTAATTGTGAACGCAGCTTTAATGAGTTAAAGCTTTTTTTCTGTCTACGCCACTAGCAATTTTAACATTGTATTCAAACGTTGTTGAGGGACAAAGTTCCAAACCCCTATGGCAAATTTAAGTGGACCTCCCGGGATTTGAACCCGTGACCATCTGCATTGGAAGCATAAGTGCTAAACTCTAGGCTAGCAAGAGACTTTATAAAAACCTACCTGCGTTTACGAACATGCCAGTCACGCCTAACAAGTTTGGACGTTCTCTCCAGTGAGTATGAACAATGAATACACATCTATAAGAAGCGAAAAGCTAGTATTAAAAAGTCAGACTACTATTTTTATTATTTTGCTATCTTAGCGCTGCCGTCGCAAGATCGAGCTTGTTGCGCGGCAGCCTAGAGTGAGACAGAGAATAAGAGAGAGAGCAGCGCGGCTGACAGGAGAGAGGGAGGAGATTGCAAATTGCCATGTAAATGAGAAAGAAAAGAAACGGCTTACAGGGTGTTGGGTTGGGAGAGGGGTACGTGGCCGAAATTCTCAACTAGCGCTACGAATCAGCAGCCGCGCTAAGCCTGTTTCGACTGCTACAGGAAGTCTGACTATTTCCCTATTTATTTTCGCTTCCATCACAGCGCTAAGATAGCAAAATTAGAAAAAAGTAGTCTGCCTTTTTTTTTAATTTGGTTTTCTCTTCTTATATACCGGTATGTGTTCATTGGTATGAAACAGCTGCCAGCCTTTGCTTCGATTACGCCATCGATGAGGTTGCTTCTCTCAAAGCTTGGAGAGTTATAGTGTAAATAACAAACACTTTATGTAGTAGTACTTGACAAACAGCTCATGAGCCTAACTGTATTTTACAGTGTGTAATTAAATTGCAGTTTAAACGTACTGACATTTGTTTTTCATTGTTCTTCCAAAGTCCTAATGCAATATAAATATACTTTAAGCCCACAATTTAGATATTTACGCAAAAAATTAGACATAAGCTTGTTTTAAAATGCAAGTTTGGTTGCTGCTGTTGCGTCTTACGAACTAAACTTCTTTAAGAGTAGGACTTATGACGTTCTCAGTACTTACATTACGCAATTTTAATAAGCAAAGGATAAATACTTAAGCCAGCTTAAAAAACACCACTAAAAACATTAGAACACCAGCAAAAATGTTTAGTAAGTGATACCAGAACTGACAGTTGAGCATAAACGAGATGCTATACACACAAAAAGTCAAGCTCTTGCGTTGATGCTAAAATAAAAAGTTATACTTTCAACAGCCTAAACCCACAAAGTATACAGGCTATAACCTTTTATGAACGCAGGTTGTAGATAAACTTATTAATCTAATGTGTTACCTCAAAATGTGCAGTAAAGAAAATCTCCTTTAGTAAAGAAAAACACTGCTTCAGTAAAAACATGTAAAACACATAAAATACTTCAATTTTGCTCTTAAATTGTCTGCAATTTCCGGGGGAGAGTCCCGGAGCCCCCGTTTTGGTAGGATATTCCATACCCCCCCCCCCAAACTCTCTAAAGGGTGCAAAACCAACTGAATTCGCCAAGGGCGCAGCTTTGACTAGCTACGCCTCTGTTTCGAGAACATTAACAATCAGTGTCGCCCGCAACACCAGTCCACGTAGGACGCAAAAATATACCAAATATGGACGATCCCAGCGTGCCACTGGAAATGCTTTTGTCGTTCTTGTCGCTTTGCTCCTGTCGCCCACGTAAGAAGGGGCCTAACACTTAAGCAGTTAAACTGGATCTAGTGCCTTCCACCTGTACACGTCCCCCACCTAACACGTGAGCCAGTTACTCTGGATAAGGTGCCTTCCACACATACACCTCCTATCTAACACTTAAGCAGTTACACTGGATCTAGTGCCTTCCTCCCAGACACCTTCTCCACCTAACACCTGAGTCAAATGTTATATGTACAATTTATCGTATATATGACGGTTGTTTTCTGTATATTATATATTGGGTATTGACCTACCCGCCCTCCCATACACGTACGGTGGTATTGACCCACCCGCCCTCCCATACACGTACGGTGGTATTGACCCACCCGCCCACCCATACACGTACGGTGGTATTGTCACATCCACCCATCCATACACGTACGGTGTTATTGTCCCACCCACCCACACATACACGTACGGTGGTATTGTCCACCGGCCCTCCCAAACACGTACGGTGATATTGATCAATATCAATACCACTGTACGTGTATGAGTGGGCGGGTGGATCAATACCACTGTATGTGTATGGGTGGGCGGGTGGGTCAATACCACTTTACGTATATGGGTGGGCGGTTGGATCAATACCACTGTACGTGTATGGGTGGGTCAATACCACTGTACGTGTAACCCCCACCTAACACGTGAGCCAGTTACTCTGGATAAGGTGCCTTCCACACATACACCTCCTATCTAACACTTAAGCAGTTACACTGGATCTAGTGCCTTCCACCTGTACACGTCCCCCACCTAACACGTGAGCCAGTTACTCTGGATAAGGTGCCTTCCACACATACACCTCCTATCTAACACTTAAGCAGTTACACTGGATCTAGTGCCTTCCACCTGTACACGTCCCCCACCTAACACGTGAGTCAGTTACTCTGGATAAGGTGCCTTCCACACATACACCTCCTATCTAACACTTAAGCAGTTACACTGGATCTAGTGCCTTCCACCTGTACACGTCCCCCACCTAACACGTGAGTCAGTTACTCTGGATAAGGTACCTTCCACACATACACCTACTATCTAACACTTAAGCAGTTACACTGGATCTAGTGCCTTCCACCTGTAGACGTCCCCCACCTAACACGTGAGCCAGTTACTCTGGATAAGGTGCCTTCCACACATACACCTCCTATCTAACACTTAAGCAGTTACACTGGATCTAGTGCCTTCCACCTGTACACGTCCCCCACCTAACACGTGAGCCAGTTACTCTGGATAAGGTGCCTTCCACACATACACCTCCTATCTAACACTTAAGCAGTTACACTGGATCTAGTGCCTTCCACCTGTACACGTCCCCCACCTAACACGTGAGCCAGTTACTCTGGATAAGGTGCCTTCCACACATACACCTCCTATCTAACACTTAAGCAGTTAAACTGGATCTAGTGCCTTCCTACCAGATAACCTTCACCACCTAACACCTGAGTCAGTTACTCTTCGTCTAGCACCTTCCACCCAAACACCTCCTCCAGCTAACACCTGAGTCAGTTTCCCTGGGTTTATTGTTTTCCACAAATAACCCCCCCCCCCCCTACAACGTGAGCTACATGACTGGGTCGTGCACCTTTCGCTCCTACACCTTTCCCACCTATATCATGAGAGTCATTTGACATTGGATGTGCACTTTCCACCCCTACACTTACGTCACCTACAACGTTATACAGTTCCTCTGGAACTTATACCTTTCACCCCCTCCCATAAACAACCAGTTACCCATGTACTTACCATCCCTACATCTCCTTACCTACAGCTTGAGTCATTTGACCTGTAATTTGCACATTCAACCCCTACACCTCCCCCCCCCTACAACGTAAGTCTGTTAACCTTGGACGTGCCCCTTCCACCCCTACACCTCTCCCACCTACGAGTACTGCCAAGAATTTATGGTCGTGTTTACGTCGCCGTAACAGGCATGCAGACGGACGGACAGATGCACAAAGCAAGCCTTTCTGCTATTGTGCAACCCGTGTTAGTCACACTAGATGGTGTAGGGGTTATCGGCCTCACCACAGGGTGGTTATTTTCATCACCAACTTCCCTCAACGATGAATGGAAATGCTTCTTCAAAAACAGCATGCTGTTTTAGTATGTTATAGCAAAATTATAATGTATTGCGTAAGAGCGAATATGTTTGTCATTAATGACATACGTTAATTGTATTTTAAATTACATATTTTGGGATTTGTCGATACTTTATAACAAATTTTATATCTTTTGTGACAAGCTCTGTAAGGTCTGAATGTATCAAAAGAATCTAGGATGCATCGATTATTTTAAAATAAAATGCACATAGTATAAAAATTATGTTTCTATATGTATTTATCTTTTGCTAATTATGTATCCTGGATGAATGAAAAAAACCTCTTTATTTTTTTAATGGTTAGTGTAAACTTCAGGACCTATTTTTTACAATTTAACTTTAAACATGCTACATAATAAAGTTGTACAATGCGTACTTACTTGCTAAGACTTTTCAACTACTGTATTTCAAAATGGTTCGTTTATTGGTATTGACTTTGATAAACAGGCCACAACCGGATATCCAGCGTCAACCGGATTTAATGGCGTTTATCTGATATCTCAGGCATGTTCCTGAACCAAATATATGAACACTAATTAAACTTCAAATTGGTATTATTATTATTATTATTATAAAACTGGCCAATTTAAATAATATTGCATACATACAACGAGAACGCCAGTCATTTTATTATTATTTTTTTTTAGTTCGATGAAAAAAAAACAATGGTATAAACCAAACCATCTTCATACTATAAAACTGTCAATATAATTATTTACATTTGTTTTTATTCGAATAAAGCTTTATATAAAGGATGTTCAGTAAAAGTGTTCCAACAATTTAGGATTTTGCTTCTGGGGTCAAAATAAGGGGAAAAGTTCCAGTAAACATACGAGTAGGTCCGAAAAGTTCCAGTAAACATACGAGTAGGTCCGAAAAGTTCCAGTAAACATACGAGTAGGTCCGAAAAGTTCCAGTAAACATACGAGTAGGTCCGAAAAGTTCCAGTAAACATACGAGTAGGTCCGAAAAGTTCCAGTAAACATACGAGTAGGTCCGAAAAGTTCCAGTAAACATACGAGTAGGTCCGAAAAGTTCCAGTAAACATACGAGTAGGTCCGAAAAGTTCCAGTAAACATACGAGTAGGTCCGAAAAGTTCCAGTAAACATACGAGTAGGTCCGAAAAGTTCCAGTAAACATACGAGTAGGTCCGAAAAGTTCCAGTAAACATACGAGTAGGTCCGAAAAGTTCCAGTAAACATACGAGTAGGTCCGAAAAGTTCCAGTAAACATACGAGTAGGTCCGAAAAGTTCCAGTAAACATACGAGTAGGTCCGAAAACCCCTCGTTAACCAGATAACCACATTTTTTTATTTTTCATTGAAATCGATCTATCTAAAACTCTATTTTACCACAAACACTTAAAATTTTGAAGATAATTAATTTGATAATGTTTTCATTTTCAAAATGGTGGCTGTTTTAAATATTATTAAACTAACAATGTTTGAAAAACTGGATATTGTCAAAAGTTGTTTCTACTTCATTTAAAATGTTATTACAAACCTAATAGCGTCTCTTTTTGAAAGTCAGATAAAAAATAAGCAGTATCAAATTATTTCAACATTGCTAGGATTTTATAAAACCTTAAGGGAAGAGGAAATGACAACGTTTACATAACTATGTCCCAAAATTATATTCTAAAGATAAAAAATTGTATAATATTTTTGTCAGTATCAAATTATTTCAACATTGCTAGGATTTGATAAAACCTTAAGGGAAGAGGAAATGATAACGTTTACAGTC
Organism: Stictocephala bisonia; assembly: GCA_035578905.1. Taxonomy (NCBI): domain Eukaryota; kingdom Metazoa; phylum Arthropoda; class Insecta; order Hemiptera; family Membracidae; genus Stictocephala; species Stictocephala bisonia. The sequence goes on from JAQJVL010000001.1 coordinate 9,761,940, forward strand.
TGTATACGGTAGGGTGGCGCACGGACCCGCCAGCTACCTGTGTCTGTCCTTTCCTCCCCCCGCGCTCGCGGCTGTTTCCATAATGAGTCACCAACTAGCCCCTCTAATAGAATTATTAACTTTTTTTACTTTCTCATAATATCTCAATTTTAATAGAATATTTGTAAAGTACTAACAAAACTAAGAAAAGTGATATAAAACACGATGTGCTTTGATTATAAATAACGAAATGGTCGAAAGTTATTTTTTAGCCGGAATACTGTATGATTTGTTAAATGTTTTATATTTATCATAATTCCCTAATCTTGATACAATATTATTTTAAGAGTTCTTTGAAAAAAGGTAGAATAATTTAAAACTATGTTATCGCATACTATTTAATCAGCCAAAATATCATTAAATAGGCAACACTACATACTTTACAGTTTATTTGATTAATAAATCAACATTATTTTATATTACTCCCAGTAATCTTCTTCAAGCCAAAGTATTTAGTGTCCAGAAGTTGAGCATTTTCCATTTATCTTCCATGTTGTTTCCGGCTGGATCAAGTCGCCACCTCTGATATTCCAGTCAAAAAAAAACGGTCGAATATCATGAGGAAATGAATTCCGAAGTCTTTGAGGGTTGGTTTTTTGAGGTTCTCCTGAAGTCTATTCCAGCTGGTTCGACAATAGTAATGGACAACGCACCTTACCACTCTCAAGTAGCCAACAAAGCGCCAACATCTGGCTCACGAAAGTGTGAAATGGAGGAATGGCTGAAAACTCGCGGCATTTCATATTCACCAGACATGCGGAAGCCAGAACTATACAGTCTTGTAAAGCTGCATAAGGAACAAAGAAAATCTTACGTAATAGATAAAGAAGCCTGTAAGCGTGGGTTTAAAGTAATCAGACTGCCACCGTACCACTGTAATTACAATCCAATTGAGCTGGTTTGGTCAACTTTGAAGCGGTATGTAGCAGCAAGGAATAGTACATTTAAATTGAACGATGTTCAGGATTTGTTTATGGAAGCTGTAAACTCCTTCACCTCAGAAGATTGGCGCAAATGCGTTGAACACGTCAAGAAAGAAGTCGAGGCAGACTGGACAAACGAAGGACTTGATGACGTCAGTGTCCAAGAACTAGTCATTAATCTGGCCCCTGGTGAATCGGATGACAGTGACTGGGATACCAGCGATGACGATGACGATCTGGGAGTGTCACCTCTAGAGTAATCAGGTAAAATAAAAAATAAAATCTATTTACCTAGAAAATTTTATTGGACGTAATATATATGATTACAAAAAGGGTATAAAAATATGATAATAGTATACAGTAAAACAAAATAATTATCTTCAAATTTACAGAGACTTTAAACGTTTTTTTTAATATAAGTAGAGTATAATAAGATATTACTACTTCTTTATTAGTCATGACAATAAGGTTGCGATGATTGATGAATAGCGGGTACTGTAACATTTCAATGTATGCTTTAAAACATTTTAATGTCATTAGAACTAGTAATAAAATATAACGAATGGTAAAAAATTAACTGCAATCTTAAAATATTGTATATTGGTTTTAGCGCGATTTTGTTTTATTTCAGTGTCACACGGAAACAACATAAATGGAAAATGCTCAACTTCTGGACACTAAATACTTTGGCTTGAAGAAGATTACTGGGAGTAATATAAAATAATGTTGATTTATTAATCAAATAAACTGTAAAGTATGTAGTGTTGCCTATTTAATGATATTTTGGCTGATTAAATAGTATGCGATAACATAGTTTTAAATTATTCTACCTTTTTTCAAAGAACTCTTAAAATAATATTGTATCAAGATTAGGGAATTATGATAAATATAAAACATTTAACAAATCATACAGTATTCCGGCTAAAAAATAACTTTCGACCATTTCGTTATTTATAATCAAAGCACATCGTGTTTTATATCACTTTTCTTAGTTTTGTTAGTACTTTACAAATATTCTATTAAAATTGAGATATTATGAGAAAGTAAAAAAAGTTAATAATTCTATTAGAGGGGCTAGTTGGTGACTCATTATGGAAACAGCCGCGAGCGCGGGGGGAGGAAAGGACAGACACAGGTAGCTGGCGGGTCCGTGCGCCACCCTACCGTATACAGACTGTATATAACTATGTCCCAAAATTATACTCTAAAGATAAAAAATTTTATAATATATTTGTCAGTATCAAATTATTTCAACACTAGTAGGATTTGATAAAACCTTAAGGGAAGAGGAAATGATAACGTTTATATAACTATGTCCCAAAATTATACTCTAAAGATAAAAAATTGTATAATATATTTGTCAGTATCAAATTATTTCAACACTAGTAGGATTTTATAAAACCTTAAGGGAAGAGGAAATGACAACGTTTATCACATCTTGGTCCATTAGAAAACAAAGCAAAACTGAACAGTTTTCATAATATACCCATATCTTATTAACCCGGATAAAACTTTTTAAAGATATCAACTTTCTCGGCACTAGTGGCGCAGTGCGTAACAAAACTACTTGTGGACAATGTGATGTGGAAATTGTATGCGTTAAATTCTATGCTCGATCCTCAATACCGATCTGGTGTCCACTTAATGGTTACCATCGGTGTGGACTCTACTAAAGAAGTGTGGGGTGTCCATGTTGGGTGGTATTTAGGGTTCGGATGTTGTGTAGAAAAAAGAACTATAGTTGTCCTGGCTATTGGGCTATTAATAAAATACCTCTTTCTAAGGAACAGTTGATCTTAATAACAATTACTACACTCGTTCATCTACACTCATCACACTCATTCACCCCTCATATTTACCCATATATCTACGATCGGCATCTTAGTAATGAATTTTAGAATCATAGAGGATACTGTACAATCCTAAAACAAAAAGGTAAAAGTTATTCAAATATTTTATTTCTCTACAACATATTCCTTTTGTTCTTGAAAACACATTAGGATGTAAAATATCATGAATTGATGGCAGATTGTTAGATATTTCTCCATTCTTATAAATAAAAGAGAAAAGAGTCCAATTGTACGTCCTTTATTCTTTAGTGTTCCTATAAACTATATACATTTTAATTATTTAGCTATTAATATTTTTCCTATGAAAAATAGAAATATTCGTATACTAAACACTAGTTTATACTATATACATTTATTTATATTTTATACTAATTTTATAACCAATTTATTATTAGTAATTACGTATGAGCTCAAACTAAACACGCTAAGTCTAGTTAACGTTGAGTGCTCATAATAGTTTCTTCCGGAGTGAGCTCTCTTTCTTCCACTTTTCCTGGTTGTTCCATTGTTTCCCGGCCAGCCTCTGACCAACTTTAAAATATAATTTATTAGCCATATTAGGCAAGTAGTGTTTGTCATTTCAGTCCGTGTTATATACCTGCTACTTTTACGTTATCTTTTTTACATGTGTACATTCGACTGTTTCTATTTTAGCCCTATTTTGATTTTCATAAAATTCTTATATTTCCTTTGTTGAACTATTTTGTTTAATTCTCTTCATATTTCCCATCACAGAAAATAAATAAACAGAGGTCGCTTCGTTATACCCACAGCGAATGCTTCAGTGGCAGTTATAAATAGATTTCATCCAATATACATCTTTATACATCTATAGTGATAATTATATATTACGTTTATTCTTGAAGTTTTGTGGGGATAAAGGAAGAGACTGACAAAGTTCTGGCCCTGACATCGCAAGGGAAACTCGACCCACCAGCTCGACACACATTTAACGCACTATTTAATGGGACCCCTGTTCCTTTCTTCTCTGTTATTAATATATGCAAAGCCAATTGTATTTAGAATGGTCCAATTTATGATATTAATTTTTCTATTTACTGTGTGTTCAGTGCATGGAGTGCAGTATCTAGTGGCATAGTTTGGTTTTTATTTATTTATTTTTTTTTACTTGTATATTTTGATTTCACGTATTGTATGTATTTATTTAATTTATTTTAGTGTATCGCATAACTTATGACGAGCCTATTGTTTGTAAAATTAACCAAATGGTATGAATAAATATCATTTGAACTATAGTTTGGTATGTACTAGTTTACAACATCATTATTTTCCTTCTAGCACATTTTTTGTAATTCTTAAAACTAGCTCAATACGTACATTACAACCTCATGTTTTTGCCAGTTTTTTCGCCTAACCACCCGCCAGGCCCGGAACCCCTAGTCATAAATCGTAGAGGGTATTTCCGCAATGTTGCGGCCCAAACCCAAGGTCATGTTGTGACAACGAGCCCCACAAACGTGCCAAAAGATGGATGACTCGTCTTAGCTTCGCTTTGTTCCTACCGGTTTTTAATGTTTAGGTTTTCCGCTTTAATTTAAATTTATGGATTGTCTCCCAGGCCGACGCAAGCAAAGTGACCAGTTTTACTTTGGTTCTAGCGAAGACCACTGCTTCCTCCAGGTCAGTGTTTAGTAGGGGGTTTATGTACAGCTAGAGTAGTTTGAATGCGCAAGTTTTCAAACAATTTTTTTTATTTTATTTTGTTGATATCGTGAACTCCACACTTAAATTTTATTAGGTAAATCTCTACTAATACTTAAACAAACTAAAATCTTTTCGTATTTTTAAAGTACATTTTTGGGACGTTAAATAACAATATTTAGTAAAAATTATTTGTCACAAACATAGAATTAGTATCATCAGTGATACATTAGTATACACTGAGGCCGCCCATTTAGATCGTGCCATGGCAGTTATGGTTAGGATAAGTTATTATGTTGTTTAATAGCCTATGTTTTGATCGCTATTCCCTGGCTGAAAAGTGGCTTGCGTTAATAAAAGTACGTCAATAAAAGTTCATTATATAATTTAATAACCTAACCTAGCCATAACAGCCAAGGTATGATGTAAATATAGACCTCCGTTTAGTACTAAAAATCGCTACTTGCTCACTCAAAAATGGTTTGCGACACCACATTTTTACAAAACATTATTTAAAGTCCCAAAGATGTATTATGAAAATTTCAAAAATTTGGTTGACTAAATAATAGTAGAGAATTACAGGACCTTTTCCATTAATTCACTACCACTACTTTTTCCGTTACTTCACAAACACTACTTCTTTTTATCATAATCACAGTTAGGTTATGTTAGGTTAAGTCAGGTCAGATTAGGTGGCTACTGAAGTTGATCACAAACTGGTAAATTCAATTATTGTCTTGACGCCAAATGCTCTCTCCGTGTGTAAGTTCTTGGAAAGCGATAAGATAAGGCCAGTGATATTGGATTCCTAGCGGATAAGGAATACCACAGTAGACGTAAAAATGATTAGGGAACAGTTTTTAGAGCAATATAATATTTATCAAGTGGTTGTGAATAAACGGAAACAAAAAAAGTAGTGGTAGAGAATTGACTTAAAAAATCCAAATTACATTTTATTTGATTTCTTTTAATTTAACTTATTACATTGTTATGTAACTCATAGTCATTTTCAAGCTACTTCCAACTTAAAGTCTGCAGAGGTAGTCACCATATTGGATATAAAACCCTTAAGAGAGATATTAAATGTGAAACAGCACTATAAATTTACGGCTAGCATAATTATAATTTTTACATCCATTGAGAGAGCGTAAAAGTTACTAGTGGATACACTTTTTCACTATAAAAATGTTTTAATTGTGTTGTATTAAAAATAGTGTATTTTAGTTTATTATTGTACAATTTACATGAAAATACAAATAAACAATCAAGATTTTAAAAAGAGGATCTACTATAATAACTTTTACGCTTTTTCAAACCATATTCTTTACCACATTTAACATTTCTTTTGTGATGGGATAAACATCAAATATGGCAACTACCTATACAGACACTAAGGAAATAGAATTTCTAAGCATAGTTTTAATAACTTATGGTGGATCAGAATGCTATATCATTATTATTCTGTTTAATTGTTTTAAAATAATAAGTTTTCGGGTGTCGTAATGTATTTCGAAATATATGTTTAGTGTGATTGGGATTCCTTAAAAGCATTGGAAATTTTAATAATAGCCATAGATTTATCATGATTTTTATAGGTATTATTATTATTCTTATTAGATTTATTATTCTACTGGTGTAAATTACTCAGATGGTTTATGTTTTATCGTTTCCTTGTGTTTATTTAGAATTATTATAAAAATATATAGTAAATTTATGCTTGCCAGCCCCCCCCCCCTTCTTCCCCACAATCCACAAGGATAAACATAGCAATTATTGCTACACATGTACAAAGATGTTTATTAATTGTAATCTATTTATAATTACCACGGAGGCCATAAGAAAGCGACATCTGTTTATCTTTCTCTATGGTGAGCTACTATAAATAAATTTACGTATATTATTATATTATGGTTTCACTTATTACAGTTTAACCACTAATATTTGTTCTCAAAACTCAATGCTGAGGCCAAAGGCCGAGGTGTCACGAGGGCAGCGAATTAGTGAGTTGGCACGCGAATCGAGCAAGGGTCCCCTAGTTATGTATTATATATATCACTAGTCTACGTCAAGAAAATTTATAAGAATGATAAAAATGAAAACGAACCAATCCAATAAGTTTGGAAGTGGAATCCGATGAAGGCAAGGATTAGGGACCGAAGGGTTAGAGTGAGGGCAGGGTGGGGGGGGGGCAGTCAGTACAGTGTATATGGCAACATACATTATTTATACCTCCTGCTTATATAAAGATGAAGGCTCCGTGGAGATCAAAAACCGCTTTCAACGCCAAATCTACGTTTTAGATCTAAAAAATTGTCAGAAAACGTTGCCAACGACTTGCTTATTTGTTAGAAAATTATATGTTACATGGAATGGTTTTGTTTCGATGAATAGTAATTGGTCATTTGTTTTAGTAATTTTTCCGTTATTTTCCTTTTCTCGTTACAGGATTAAAAATGAAATTCGTAATTTACTTGTAATTTATATTCAATATTTTATCAAAGCCATTGTGGCAAAAGTAATTTTATTTCTAAAATCATTCATTTATAAAAAAGAATAAACGGTTATCTATTTTAAAAATTATTAAATAAATATAAAATTTAAATATGGTACAGATTGGAACAAGTTAACTTTTTACAAACAAATTTATCCTAAAAGTTTTCACTAACGCAATGAAAGTGTACATTTTAATATAGAACGATTTGAAAACATAGCGTAATTTACATAGCATTAACATGAATTTCATGTTCTCTGGGCTTATAAAAGTTACACATTTTTATACTTTTATACTAAGACGTTTTAAAAATATGACGAACTTGTTACATAACATGGTTATTCTACAAAATCGATGATATGAAAAATTAATAAGGGGGAAAATACTTTGTTGAATTTCAAACAATATTTTTGAAAGGTTTTATTTATTATTTTCTATAAGATTCCTTATCTTGGAGGTGTAAAAACATTTCAACGATTTAATTTGCATGTATAACATAACAGTAGTATTTTGTACAAAATAATAATCAGTTATCACATCAACAATTTTTTAGTAATACTTTTAAAATATGTACGTACTTTATGGACTGTTGGTTGGATTATTTTAGGAAGCGTGGAGAAACTTGAACGCAGAGATTAATTTCAGCGCTAGTTCAGTCGATCTCCGCTAGGTTGCTCCACGTTACGGTGGCCGGCTATTTCACTGCCATATCAATATTCAACAGCCATATTATGTTGCGATAAAACTGTGTTTTACTGAACATTTTATTCCATTTTTTCACAACACAGAGTGTTATGTAAACCGGTTGTTATAGGAATTTATATGTGGATAGTAAAAAAATTATAGAATCGATCCAGTAATGAAAACATGTTAATTTGTAGCTTTATTGTTTTTATTAAATTATATTTAAAGTAGAGATTATGACTATGGATAATATACCGAATAAATAAACTGCCAAATAAATAATTAGGTTTTATTAATACGACATATGTTAGAGAATGTACTGTAATCAAAGGTTTGTAAATTCTCAAAAGTTCTCAAAAGTTCAGCAATACTATTAATGCCTGTTAATAAATGTTGTAATCTTGGTCAATATGACTCAATAAACTTTGTAGCTTCTAATGGAAACATATAATTGCAGATTTAGTGAAACACAATTTCTTGATAATTTAATATGAATTTGATAATTTAATTTCGTAACCTTGATTTACTTAAATTTCTAATATTAAAACAAAAGGTTCTCTCACAAGTAAATTTTTACATAATTTACTAAGACTTCTCCAGTAATATTCAAACAATAAATAATTTTATAACCAGTTATTTATTTTTATGTAAACCGCTAATTATTGTTATAACACACTGAGCATTGAGCAATTCAATGACCACTGATAACACCTTTCTGCAAAAAATGCAATTCTCTGTTCTTATTAGCTCAATGATAAAAACCTAATACTGTTTATGGTTGGTTTTAGCAAATTATTGCCTGTATTTTAAAGAATTGGTCTAAACATATTAGTTATTTTAAATATTTAATAATGGAATATTTAAACTGACGCAATTTTTAAGCATATTTCAGAGAAAAACAAAAACTTACGGTAAAATTTGTCCTATTTAGATTATTATACTTACAAATTTTCAGTTTGTAAACTAACTGGTTTGAAGATATTAAGGTGCTTCTAAAAACACATACTGTCGATCGAGATAGGACACATACTATATTACTTAATGTCGTTATTATAGCTGTAATAGTAGTGCAAATAGTTCACATGATGTTGGTTACTACTTAATGTCGTTATTATAGCTGTCACAGTACTGCAAATAGTTCACATGATGTTGGTTACTACTTAATGTCGTTATTATAGCTGTCACAGTACTGCAAATAGTTCACATGATGTTGGTTACTACTTAATGTCGTTATTATAGCTGTCACAGAACTGCAAATAGTTCGCATGATGTTGGTTACTACTTAATGACGTTATTATAGCTGTCACAGTACTGCAAATAGTTCGCATGATGTTGGTTACTACTTAATGTCGTTATTATAGCTGTCACAGTACTGCAAATAGTTCGCATGATGTTGGTTACTACTTAATGTAGTTATTATAGCTGTCACAGTACTGCAAATAGTTCGCATGATGTTGGTTACTACTTAATGTCGTTATTATAGCTGTCACAGTACTGCAAATAGTTCACATGATGTTGGTTACTACTTAATGTCGTTATTATAGCTGTCACAGTACTGCAAATAGTTCACATGATGTTGGTTACTACTTAATGTCGTTATTATAGCTGTCATAGTACTGCAAATAGTTCACATGATGTTGGTTACTACTTAATGTCGTTATTATAGCTGTCATAGTACTGCAAATAGTTCACATGATGTTGGTTACTACTTAATGTCGTTATTATAGCTGTCACAGTACTGCAAATAGTTCACATGATGTTGGTTACTACTTAATGTCGTTATTATAGCTGTCACAGTACTGCAAATAGTTCACATGATGTTGGTTACTACTTAATGTCGTTATTATAGCTCTCATGGTAACGCAGCGATAAGCACGGCATCGATGATCAACCCCGAATAAGTGCGTACATGTTAGCGGATGTAAGCACGGCATCGATGTTCAACCCCGAATCAGTGCGTACATGTTAGCGGATGTAAGCAGGGCATCGATGATCAACCCCGAATCAGTGCGTACATGTTTAATAGATGTAAGCACGGCGTTGATGATCAACCCCGAATCAGTGCGTACATGTTAGCGGATGTAAGCAGGGCATCGATGATCAATTTCGAATCAGTACGTACATGTTTAACAGATGTAAGCAGGGCATCGATGATCAACCCCGAATCAGTGCGTACATGTTTAACAGATGTAAGCCGGGCATCGATGATCAACCCCGAATCAGTGCGTACATGTTAGCGGATGTAAGCAGGGCATCGATGATCAACCCCGAATCAGTGCGTACATGTTTAACAGATGTAAGCACGGCGTCGATGATCAACCCCGAATCAGTGCGTACATGTTAGCGGATGTAAGCAGGGCATCAATGATCAACCCCGAATCAGTACATACATGTTTAACAGATGTAAGCACGGCGTTGATGATCAACCCCGAATCAGTGCGTACATGTTAGCAGATACAAGCACGCTACGGGGAGGCTAGCATACCACACAGCCCTTCGACTGCTATCAAACCCTCTCATTAATCCTTGGTGCTATTCAACGCGGGCTTGGAATTTCTATTCAAACTCCGCGATTTCTGAATCGATTAGCCAACGAGAATGTGTGGCATGCTTGCGAGGGAGCTTGGTTCGGATTGCTCTGACTTCTGATTAATAAGGGGCTCTTACTGCCGGATTACCCTCAAGGTTCAAGTTATGTGTTTTCTAACGTGTTGTTTTGTTGCAAATAAAACAGGTATTCTCTCCCAGTCGAGCTCCTCACCAATTATTTGATATCTTATGAAAAAAAAAATGTAATGTACTATTTCCAATTTAAAAAAAAAAAACGTGAACGTACTAAAATAAAAAAATTATTACGAAAGAATTTTAACCCAGTGAGTTTTCTTTATGTATTGTATAAGAAGAGTATGCCTAGTGAAAAAGAATTGAGTTCGTACCGATTATTTTTAGAATCGAATCAGTTCCACAATGCGGTTCAAGTAAGTGATTACCCCTTATTATTTAGTACCTCTTAATATTTATAAAAATTCCAATGATATTGGACATTTTGTTACAAACTAACTTAAATTCTTCTTCGACATGTTCTGACATGAATTCCGATTTATTTACTTAGTATTGTAGTACTTTAATCAAAATTTAATTAAATTTATAGTCAAAACACTGTTATTAAACGATTTATAAACCAGACAATTTACCTTAATAGAAACCAAAATAAACTAAAAAATACATTTTACTTTTCCATTAATTTAATTTTTCCGACCCTATAAAAAAAAGTATTTACAGATTTTCATGGGCCATTTTCAATCACTTTTTAAATTAATTTTCATGCCGTAAATAATATTAGGTGGAATGTTATATATTATAACATATCTTGTAACTATTGAGTTGTTTTCATTTTTACAACTCTTTCAATAATGTAAACGCCATGAGCATTGTCACTCAGAATGATTCTGATTCGATTAAGGATCAATTGTTTGTCAATTGAGTTATTCACATAGTACAGAAATGTGTTTATATTTCAGTATCATTGAGAGTTTAAAGGGAAATTAGAAAAAAAAAACACGTATCTGTATAAATCAGATAGAAATAATATATAGCAAAGAATCGATTCGAAATAAAATATCGAGAACCTGATTCTAATTATTGAATGAGTAGCCAACACTTTTGTACTCGAATCTCTTGTAAATTAACCACATGGAAAAATGAAGCAGAGGTCGCTTCTTTATATCCGCAGCAAAGCCAGAGTGGCAGTTATAAATTGATTACAACTAATGTACATATTTATACATCCGTAGTAATAATTTCCTACGTTTAACCTTGAGAATTTTTTAGGAATAAGGGAGGGACTGACAAGGTTCTGCCATCGCATGGTAAACTGGGGAAATAACTACTCGACATACATTTAGCACACTATTGGATGCGAACTATTTTTATATTCAGCGATGTTTATTTATTTAAACGAACTTGACTACGACGTTTTCGACAAGGTAAAAGTGATTGAGGCTAATAATTCGATTATACCTACAGTATTTCTAGTTGCTTCAGGTCGTAATGGGCGACTCAGTGAAAAGCAATAGAATTCCTTCTTCAACTAAATTTACTGTATATAATTCCCAAATATATCGTTTACCTTTAAATTATATTTGCTTTCTTAGTACCTATATGTTATTAAGTAAACATGTACTTTAGTATTGCAGAATATTTTAGTAAGTGACTTTTAATTTATCTTAATAGTTCCGGTGGTTGATCAAAGGATCTTCCGAACCCCAAAAGGATATTGAATTAAGTTTAGACATTCTTTCAAGTATCTGAGCCCAAAATATTGAACGAATTGCCACTGCAATTAAAGCTCTGTGCTTTATTAAATCTAGGACTGGTTATTTTCAAAAGAAGATATTAAATTTTTAAACAATTGTTTGGCTTAACAGTATATTTCAAAATATTATCTGATTTTAAATAGATAATTCCTATAATATTTTTAGTAATTGCAGTATTTTTGTTAAATAGTAAAAATACTTTTACTTTTTTAATAATAATTTTTATAATATTGATATTTCTTCATCATTATATTATTAATATTTCATAGAAAACGACACAGAGGGCAGCATATTTATATATAAACAATTGACCTCTAAATTCTTATTTATTTTTTATTAATCTGTTAAATTAACTGAATGTCGTTTGTTTTCCCTTTATTTGTCAGTAATAATGATTTTTCTGATATTTTAGAGTACTTAAATTATTTATTGAATATATTTATATAATTTAAGTTATTATTGTTTGTTACTGTGTTGTTGTTACTTATATATTTATATAATTTAGTTTAGTTGATCTTTTAAATAGCAGTTCTGCTAAAGAGATTAATATAAGCTGCAATTGTAAATATAATTATCAAGAAAATAATAAAAAAAATTTGAATTAAAAAAAAACAGAGCATATTCAAAACAAAATTAACTGTTTTATCAATGAAAACAATCTATAAAAATTACAGCGTCAACAAACAATTTACAATAAATGAACACATGCTATAAATATATTTTAATGTTGAAATGATAATAATATAGTTATAATTTAACACATTAAACCCATGTAAATTGTGATTAAGTCCATTCTCAGTTTCATTTACTTTAATGTCGTAAATGACTGAATTGCGTTTTAGCGTTACAGTACTTGGAAGCAGGAGAAAAGACTAACAAAAGTTTACGTGAGGTAAAAAGGTTTTCGCGGAAATTCAGTTTCCATTCCGGCGAGGCTGAGATATCCAGAGCGGAGTAGGGAGAAATAATCTAGCAGTACGTCTAGAGATGGGAGCGAGCACATGGTAGAAGGTTGGTGTTCAAGGGTTGGGGGGTGAGAGGGTTTGGTCCGAGGAAAGAAACCACATTATCCCCATATAACCAACAAACTCTGAGCTCTTTGTTATCCTGAAAACTTCACCGGACATTTTTTACTCCTGTGATTGACGCCATCAGAGTAAGTGTGTGGGATGGAAGTGTGGCTTACAATATTTAGGGCAACCCTCGTCAGATTTTCCTCTCCAAAGTGATACTCTATATTGTTTGGTTCTAAAAAATTGCACTAAAAAAAGTAAATAGGTTTTTTTATTTTTACTAGCCAAACCCGGTCATTATTTAAAAAGGGGAAATTGACGTTGTTAAACAATTACAGGCAGAAAGAGCTACCATCACTTATTTAAAAGATTTTAAAATCGTATTTCCTGCAACATTTCTTTTTTTTATTGATAAATTGTTATGTTACCGATTCATGTCGCTTTATTCACAATACAACCAGAGTCCTGGGTGAAGTACATGCTTTAATATATTCTGATTTAAAAGCATTTAGCTCGGACAGTTCATCACTTGCTGTTTTTTTTTATCTTAAGGAGTAATTAATTTGATTTGTTATCATAATACTTTATAAGTATACTTTATAACCTATACTAATAGTATACTTTAGGTTATAACCTAACCTAACCCGACCATGCTTTGCTGTGGGTTAGTCTGATATTTACTGTTAGTTGTTATTTTTTACTTTCGTTGTTATAAATTATTGTTTACTTGATTTTATTTTAAATAAAGTAACTTACAGTTACTTTCACAAATAAACAATATAATTTGGTCATAGTAATAAAAGGGATGTGATTTATATATAATATACACATAAATCAGCTGGTAACAGAAACACTATTTCAGCACTGACATTTATTTTCATTTGTGAAATTTTGGTAGGGCCGGAAATGATTGAAATACCCTGTTTTTACTTAGAGTTTTAGAAACTAAATGCCTAAAAGACACTTTATATAAGTGCAATGTTCTTTAAAAACGTCAAACTAACCCACTCACTACTTATCGAGTTTTATGTACATAAACATACGGAAGTTTAGTTTATACATGATTTACTTATACATGGATTTTTAAGTATCTACCTGTGCAGGTTCACCGATATGACTTTCAGGCACAGGTAAATTATGTGATTGAATTTTGCAAACAATAAAATTGTTCTTATCGATAGTATTATTTAACATTATAAAAAATTACTCAACCCAACAATACTGGGAATTCCAGATATTAAAATTTCTTAACCTTGTATTTTTCCGAAAAATACCAGTCTATTTGGTACTTGTTTTATAAAATATTACCAGACCATATGGAATCAGATTTTTTTTTTATTTAAGAAAACTTTTTATCAACTTACTTGACAGAATCGGCACTTTATTCAATTCAGGAATTTTGTCAATAGAATATTCATTGTTTTTTTTAAATTTTTTTAGTTTATCACGCTGTATATATCTGTTGTAAACATGCACACTTATGACTATCGTTCCATAATGCTAACTATCCACTTTGGTGCTGCTTAGAAATGAGTTACGTTTTTTCTTTTTTTGTACTTTTTTTACGTATTTGTGGCATAATATTGTTAGGGCTATAATAACTAAACAATGAACTTGTATCGACACTTTTCATGTATATGCGTTTATGTTATCGTTATTTTTCTTTCCATGTTTATTGTTAACGTATCCTGTGCAAGAGAAGGACAACGGAGCCCACCAGATAGAGGTGTGGAGTTGTAGTCAGTCTATTGACCAGCCTTCTTTATAAAACGACATTGACAAACCCTAGCCTGTTATCCAGTCTGCATCTCAGCCTAAAAAACGTCGGTTCGGTTCAGTTTTATCATTCAAAAATTCCAGTGTTGTCGTCAACCATCTCGTCTCTGTAAGGGTGTGACGTGGCCGTCAAGGCGAATACAAAACAGTGGCAGATCGACAGCTTGCCGCCCCCTCTCGCCCCGCCATTTTGGATTTGATTAATGATCCTCAGAGTGAGTGATCGCCACCCATTTGCAGGCTCTGCCGATCGCTGGCCGGTCCGCACTCTGCAGTCCCCCGTACCAACAACCTAGTCGTGTGATTTCGGCTATTAGCCTGCTGCCAGACCCGGCAGGATTGACTTAATCGAACATCAAAGAGGAATGAATTATTTCCGATGTAAACAAAAAGCTGTTTATAAATTAACAACTATATTATGGACTACTCATTAAAGTCAGTTATGTTCCTCTTGGTTCTAAACGACCACACAATAATGAATAAATTACTTTTTTTTTAAATGTGTCTATCTAGAACACTTTCTATCCCTTATTAAGACTAAGATTTAGATATTATTTTGCTGACAATCATATCAGTGGGAGGGGTCGAAGTGATACAAAATTATGGTAACTTTCCAGCTATAAGTCGTGCCAACTAAGTCCCGCTCTGGATCGGCCACTACTAGGCAAACTCCATGCTACGTCTAAAAGGGTATGCACATGTTTCTTATTGTCCCTCTCCGGCTTGAGCACAAGGGTAGATTTATTGCCTTATCAACTGCTGAGTGCCAGTATAAAGGAGTATTTTGTGAGTTACTGGACAGAATACTGTTTGTGACTGACTAGTGGTGTGTCGGTCTCCTCAAGTACACTAAAACCCTAAGATAAGAGCTCGTCTCTTCAGAGCAATAAAATCATAAACTGGGTCGGCTTTTTTCACAGAAAACCAATGTTTTCAGGCTGACATTCGTTTTAACCCACGCACCCTCACTCACAGGGTAGTACCCAGAGCGGAATTTAGATGGCGCGATTTATAAGAATCCTTAAGAACTACTGTATGTTATTTTTTCTCAAATCAAAAAAATACATAGGCCTCCTTTAATACGTTTGTTCAAAATCTGATTTTAATGATTTAAACTTTTACAAATTCTTGAATAAATGCATAATTAATTAATTTACATCTTCCGACAGTTATATAATGACAAATGAGTAAGAAATAAATATAAACGTAATGGCTATAAATATGTCAATTAGAAAGAGACAGGAAACAGCACTTGTGTCGGACATGTAATAAGAATGAAATAAGTATTACCCACACTCATGTACGAAGACTACATCTAGAAATAAAATAAAAACCAGGTTATCTAGAAATAATAAGCTAAAAAAACAACAAATAGCAACTATAACAAACAACAAATAGCACAATAAGAACAATAATAATAAGACTAGAAAAGAAAAATATTAAAAATGATAAGAATAAGAAATGCTAATAACAATAAAAACAGTATATTAATGATTATAATCAAAAATATAACTCTATAACAAATTAGAAAAAAGTAACCGACAAATTAAACAAAAGCAAGTATGTTTATAATAGTGTGTGATAGCGTGAAAAATGATAATAGTGAAAAGGGTTGAAATGATAGTAATAGTAGTTATAAATAATATATAAAAATATAAACGATTGAAGCAAAATATGAATATCTTTGACGAAATATAAATTAAATTTAGTAATTGACTCGAATTAAAATAAACAGAGATTCTTCTCTAAAATGATGACCAAGATTCTCATAAAGAAGTCAACTCTTGCAGCAGAATCAATCCCAAACATCAGAATTCTTGGAATACCGCTGTTAAAATAAGTAGGCTAGAATCTGCAGGCAAAGATGGTTTTAGAACTTGTTCCTCCAGGGATGTAAAATTTAATTTTTGCAAGCAGTTCAGGACAGTTAGGGACACGAGTAACCAGCTTGAAGAGTAACAAAATATCGAAGGTTTTTCGCGTAAGATGCAGTGGGTGCAGTTGGAAACGCCCCTGCATCTCAAAGATGGGAACGTCCATATAAAGAGGTAACCGAGGCGAAACTTCAGGATAATAGTGAAGCTGTTCTGGACACTGTTCAGCAGACGACCGAACCGTACTCCAAGATTGGGAGTACCAGATATTTGTAGAGTATAATTTTTACCATACTTAGATGTACAGGAACCAGGTAGTCTGAGGCAAGTGTAGTCCTCTGTTAACAAAACAATGTTCTCGTGTCGAACCTGATCGTCAGTCCACTCGCGTTCCTGCGGTCTTTACCAAGCCTCCATTAAAATTTTAGTAATAGCTCGGTCCAATACAAACACCATAACTAAAATGGTTGATCAGTAATAATTAAATTTTGAGTCACTTGTTTTGCCAATTGAAGATTAACAATACCAAACTTCAATGACAATTTTATGACGCTCTGTTGGCTAGAATTTAGTATTGGCAAATAGCAAGCGGGCTGTATTTTGTTTGACTAATTCTAAGAATTTGACTGCAGGAATGTGGGTGAACTGATGCTTGGGTTCGACACAAAGATAATTTTTTGACAACAAAGAATTAGGACTGCCCCAGCCTCACTGGAACCCGGCAAAGGCCATACAAGTATAGCTTCTGTTGTTCTGATGAATGAAGCCCAGTAGCGGGTAAGCCGTCGAAGTAACGTCAAAAATGTACTGCAAAGGACTCAAAGTTGAATTGTCACATCCAGATCCTTCACTCCATCGACTTTTTGTATATCAACCCCCTCAGAGTGGTAATCAAAGGTTAAAGGGGCCGAGAAAATTACGCAATATGACACTTGGTTACATTGAGTCCCATACTCACCCTACACAAAGCAAGGGAGGAGAAGACTTTTCTGATCGGCTTTAGAAAGGACTCTCGAGAACTTGATGTCATCAGCATACAACAAGCAAATAGCTTACAGTACACAATTAATACTATCAATGAAAGCATTAAAACAACAAAGGGCCCAAAAGTGAACCTTGCTGTAAATAAACCTGAGAGTGCAGTAAGATGTTGATTGCTTATTGGATTTTATTTCAATTCATTAGTGTTCTCGTTTCAACAAATTTATGAATTTAGAACAATTTAAATACATTTATCATAAACATTGAAATAAAAGTTTGAAATACGATAAACAGTTACCTTCTCTATTATAGTAGGCTATCTACCAAATTAAACATCAAACATAAATTTGTTGGAAATACTTTTAAAATTGGCTTATCTGTTTACCATTGGTCTTATAGAGAATATATCAAAGATGGCTGTTCACGCCAGCCCCCCTTAATTATTGTCGTTAATAGTAATTAATTTAATTACTTCAGACACCAAACGTTCAACGTATACCTCATTTTCTGTTATGAACAAACATAAACATTCTATTTGGTGTTAGAAAAATTGTTTATTTGTCTATAATCGATTGTTTACTCAAAGTGAATTTAATCGGAAGTGGATAAAAAGTGCTAATGCTTTTTTATCCACTTACTCATCATTCCAGTAATTCATCATTCATTACTAAGTATTCATCTGTAAGACGTCGATCGTAGAGATATGGGCTAATATGATGGGCTAATGAGTGTGATGGTATGTAGATGAATGAGTGTAGTCATAGTTACTATCTGAGTTCGACTGTTAATTAGGAAGTGCCATTTATTTATAGCCCAATAGCTAGGGACCTCAGGGACTTACAGCTTTTCGTGGAATCTGAACCATGTAGAACAGTCTGACGTTTAGCTAAGTGACAAACCGGATACGAAGAAGAAAGAAACAGAGTTCGCTTTCTTATGGCCGCAGCAAACTGCATAAATGTATTACAAGTTATAAATATATTACAACTAATGTACATCTTTATATATCTGTAGTAATAATTACTACGTTTGTACTTGAAGATTTGGGGGATTAAAGGAGGGACTTACAAGGTGCTGGCCGTGTCATCCTATGACAAACTGGAGAAATATGTAATCGGCACCCACTTAGTGCAGAGCTCAGAATGCAACCTCTGTTTAGTTCTTCTATGTGCAGATACTCGGTTCTTTTCTCTACAGAACATCATGTCTACCACCCAACACGGACATCACACATTTCTCTATTAGTGTCCACGTTGATGGCAACCATTGAGCGGACACCGTGTCAGTACTGAGGGGGACTAAGAATGGGTTACATCACTGCACCACTAGTGACAATGTTTTTGGTGAGCTTTCTTAAAAATTACTTCGGTAAAAGTTACTCTGTTTCAGGTTAACAATCGACGTACTTTTCACTGAAGTTTTATATTAGGCATACATATTTATTTCACTATAAAGAGAGCCGTTGTAACTTGTCTTTTATTTTCATGAAAACAAGATTTCACGAAAATTGAATCTTTGTAAACGAGCCGCCATCTGGGTTCTTGGGAACGCAGGCGGTGAAGAAGGCCGCAGAGTTGGGGTAGAAGATTAGGGTTAAAAAAACCAGGACCAGCCAGATTGGTGTCGGAAGGGCGCGTAGAAAGAGCGTAACTACAGCACTAGGCCTGATTGACTTCACCCTTTTCTTTTTCGGAAATATAGAGTGTAAAATTCGTAAGTGGGCGAGAACCTTTTACTTTTTCAGACACGTCGGGATCTGGAAAGAGTGAAATCGTGGTTGGCACCGTAGTTCCTCTATATCTAACATGTGGCTCATTATGTACGGGAGCCATGATGCAACTTAGAAATAGAGGGGTCTGTAAGATCACTCGGAATAGAAAGGTCTGATTTTGTTGTTGTGCACAGTTTCTATGAAACATAAACCGATGCTACTTTTTGTTGTTGTGCACAGTTAGTTACTATGAAACATAAACCGATGCTACTTTTTGTTGTTGTGCACAGT
The DNA here is from genome assembly GCA_035578905.1 of Stictocephala bisonia. Lineage (NCBI taxonomy): Eukaryota > Metazoa > Arthropoda > Insecta > Hemiptera > Membracidae > Stictocephala > Stictocephala bisonia. Next base: position 9,781,551 of record JAQJVL010000001.1, read on the forward strand.
TACTATGAAACATAAACCGATGCTACTTTTTGTTGTTGTGCACAGTTACTATGAAACATAAACCGATGCTACTTTTTGTTGTTGTGCACAGTTACTATGAAACATAAACCGATGCTACTTTTTGTTAGATAGCATTAAATTAAAACTGAGCTAAAGAATTATTTTTTCTTTTTACGCTAATGGCTAAATATAGTAAAAATTTTTGTGGTTCTCGATTTCAGAAATTTTGGTTTGTGAACCAAGTAACCACAGATAAGAAAGACACAGAGGTCGCATCTAATAGTGTGCTGAATGTGTGTTTAGTAGTTATTTATACAGTTTGTCATGTGAACTAGCACCTTGTCAGTCCCTCCCTAATTCCCCCAACACTTAAGGATAAACGTAATAATTATTACTACATATATATATATATATAAAGATATATAATAGTTGCAGTCTATTTATAACTGCCATTAAGACGTTTGCTGCGACCATAAAAGCGCCCCTTTTTTCCTTTTTTTTCCTGTGAAGTAGCTGGATTAAATATTTCAATGTAAATGGTTGTCTAAAATTGGTGCAAATATTAAATAGCAATTAATTGTGATAGCTATTAAAATGTCGTTATTTGGGTGATAAGTCTTGTGTAAGCTCACAAGTATAATCGTGTGACTTGTTTTTCACTATAGAGGGATGACAATTTTATAATCTTGTTCTGAAAAAGGTAAAATATAAACGCATTTGATATATTGATTATCGAATAATCAATTTGTTTTCATGTCTCTTAACAACCATTCCTAGAAGGAAATTTGCTAATTCAGAAATTTTACTAGATATAGTAGGTAATTGCATCATGGCACGTACTGACAATTCATCAAGTGTAGCAGGGGGAGAATAATAATATTGAAAAAATGTTTATAAAAACAATGACGTTTTAATATTCAAGGACAACTTTTGTATTATATATATATATATATATATATATATATATATATATATATATATGATAAAAATATTCTTAGAGTATGCCAACTTTCTGCTTCGAGTAATGAATGATGAATAAAACAAAACTACTTTCAAATCATGATCATATAATTTTTTAATAAAAACCATAGTTTTTTTATTTTTATTTTACTATTCAGTATTGACGTGTATCTTGGATATAATATGTTGTATAAATTGTCTAAAAAAAATTGCATTGTACAAACATAACATATTATTTATCTTTAAATTAATAAAATTTAAGCTTTTCATCATCATAAGTAGATCTTTTTCGCTGATTTTATTGGACATAATATTTATTATAATTTTTTTTAACTTTCCAAAGTCTTATAAAATCTTCTCTCACCAACACTCTGACTTTTAACGTCATAATTACTAACTAAACAGGGGTTTTTTTAAAGTTTATATATATATATATATATATATAGGCTATATCACTAGAGTATAAACTGAAGTTGATAGCTTTGTGTTTTGAAGATATGATGTGAAGGTCACGGTAAATCCAGGTACTTAGAGATCGGCGATAACGACACCAGGGAACGTTCACAGTTTCCTAAATTGAGCGATCCAGGCTAATGGCAAATTCGTTTAAGCGAGTTAAATATTATAATTCCACGTAAAAGCCGGATTGGCGTTCAAAATATGACGGTCGACGAGGTGCGAGTCGCTGGTCAAAAATTACTAAATTACTAATGTTAGTCGTGAGCCTGGGGAACCGGTCGTGTTTTAATACGCCGGACCTCAATGGCTTTATCAAGTGGACGAAATTGATGACTGCTATTCCCCCAGATGGCGTTTTGAGTGGCACGTCGCATTCTCGCTGGAGCGGCCACTTGCCGACACACCGTAACGCGCGTCACTTGAAACGAAATACGAATTAAAGGGGGTTCGTATATGTTTGGTAGACTAAAACTGACCACTCTTCAGGGTGTCCCGCAACCATTTGAACAAACTTTAGCACATGGTTCAGTAGGTTAAGGTGGTGCAATCGGTTTTCGGTGAGTTGATTATTTTCCAATTTTATAATCAAATCCATAATCATTTGAGGCAGGAAAAATACAACAAAAAATGTTTAACCACTACATTAGAACTTATGGCCTTGTGAAGTAGTGAATTTAGCTGATTTTAAAACAAGCCTAAGACAAAACCGTTCAAGGAACTAGTTTAATTTTTTATAATTACGATTTTTACACATAACTTAAGAGATTAAGATGTTTTTAATTTTTTTAATGAAAAAATATTTATAATTTTAAATGTTGAAAGAGGTCTTTTTACCTTTAAAATTATAAATATTTTAAAATTTTTGTAAAATTTAAAACATGTTAATCCTTTCAGTTATGTACAATAAACGTAATTATAAAAAATTAAACCTGTACTTTGAACGGTTTTGTCTTATGATTGTTTTAAAATCAGCTGAATTCACTACTTCATAAGGCCATGTTTTAATGTAGTGTTTAAAAATTGTTTGTTGTATTTTTCCTGTCTGAAGGGAAGGTACATTGACTAATTTTGATTATAAAATTGGGAAATAATTAATTCACCGAAAACCGTTTGCAAAAACTTAAGACTAACAAATAATGCAAAATAACATAGGGTTATAACATAGGCCTCGTTTGGTTGTCTGTCTTTGCATCTGTATGTGCCTTTTTACAAAAATTTAAATATCTCAAAAATGGTTTAAGATAAAATACTTAGTAACTCAGAAAGAATATTTACCTAAATAAAGTACATTTTACTGAAAAAAATTCGTTTTCCTCGAAAAAATCCGTTTCAAAATGGTGACAGTTAAATTATTAAATGTATGTTTTAGATATTTACCAGTGAAGTATTTTAACTGTCACAATTTATAAATACATTTTTCGAAGAAAACAAAAATGTTCAATAAATTATATGTTATTTAGGTTAGTATTCCTACTTAGATTCCGTACTTTAACTTAAAACGTCATTGGCATGTTTAGATTTTTGTAAAAGTCACTTACGGACACACAGATAGGACACATGTTTTATTGTATTATTTTCTAGTATTGACCTGTTTAACAATGTGGTAACAATAGCTCAAATGGTTGTGGGACACCCTGTATAAATACCTTTGTGTCACGAGCTGTGCAGTGAAATAGCTATAATTATTATCGAAGGACAATTGCTTACAAGAGACAGTTGAATATGAAGGAAGGAGATTCACTTCATATTCACCTCGTCCGCCAATTCGATTATTTTTTTATTTTTATTTATTTTTTATTTTTTTTGCCGGGTGATTTTTGCGCATTTGCAGACATTTTTAAATTAATAAAAAATTGGGTAATTACATAATGTTAAATCGTGTTTGGTATAATTATACTCAGCCAGGGTATCTTGTAGGTGTATAATATGAAATATTGATTTACATTTTTTTAGAACCTCATTCTTTGAAAGTAGTTTTCCGACAAAGAAAAATGGTTGGGGGTATTTTTAGAAAATAAATATTATTTTACTAAATTCAGAACTCCAAGATTGTCAAAATACCCTAAAATGTATCTAGTTTTAGAAAATATAAGGTTATCATGAGTTATTTAGTAAACACAAGTAGTACCAAAAACAAAAACAGTTTTACACTAAACTAAAAAAAGTAGTACAACACTAAAAGTTTGTTACTGTGGTAACCACTTTCTTAAAAAATGTTCTAGAAATATTTGGTAAACATTACAAACCTCTTACTAGTACTAAACTTTACACAAAAAACTGTTGTATAAAACAAATATATTTTTTAACTATTATTTCTGTGTTCATTGTGTTTCAGGAATATACGGCAAGTAATGCTAGCTAGCAAAGAGGCGAACTCGGACTAAAGTGGTTTTCACTTTTGTCAACTAAATATTATTATTTTCTTCTTTTCCTTTCGTTTTAGAAACAAAACAGGAGTACGAAGTATCAAAGCAACCATTTAAACTATTTCCACCTCCATAGGTATCTAAATAATTTCGATATCGTCAATATTTCAATTATAATAATGAAAATAGCCGAAATGTGGTAAAAGTCGACTAAATTAAGTCGATAGAGATTGTCAACTAGATATTCTTCTTATTCTTTTCCATTGTTCCCATCATTTTATATATAAAACAGGTGTACCACTAAACGCAGCAACTGTTCCGTTTCCAGTCAGTGGTACATAAATCATAACGTTATCGACATTATGTGTATTATAATAACTTAATTAGCCAAATGGTGAACGTCGGCTAATTTTAGCCTACAGACGCTGTGGTGAAAAATTTTATTGGCTGAATTTAGCCAAGTTCAGTTGAAGGCTTAATGAAACATTTTTACAATACGTATTCTGATCACGGATTGCATGTTCTTACCAAGGGTAAGAAATTAGGCAAAAATCACCCTTAAACATTGAAACTAACAATATTTATAATTGATACATTTTTGTCAGAACCTGGTCTAAAGAAATTACGTTACTATCCAACATTTTTATCATTAAAATAATATTATTAAAGGACTATAAAAATTATGCAAATGGGGTCTGTAGAGGATTAATTATAATCTCTTATATATGCTGAATATAGGCCTATGAACATACTTTCATTACTGTACAAGTTGTGTGACGTGGATAATGCTGGACAAATGTAATCCGAAGGAAATTAAATTATATCTTTAGCTACTTTAATTCGAAAAGATGTCGATGAAAGTAGTCAAAAAAATATATGATCCATAATTACATTCTGTATCATTAAAGAGTTTAATTGTATGATTAAAGTAGCAGAAAAATATTATAAGAAGAATTTTCAAATTGGCTGGTCCACAGATGATAGAGAAACAGAGGTCGCTTTCTTATGTCCACAGGGAAATCCTCAGGGCGAGTTATATATAAATTACAACCAATGTACTTTTCTCCACACCTGTAGTAGTAATTGATACGTTCATCCTTGAGGATTTCGGAGGAATAAAGGGAGGGACTGACAAGGTGCTGGCCCTGCCATCCGTATGGTAACTGTAGAAGTAACTAACTACTCGACACACTAACTTGACACACATTTAGCAAGCGCACTATTGAATGTGACCTCTGTTTTTTTCTTCTCTGTGGCTGGTCTCAATCATGTCGAGGAATTTTCTTACAGAACAAAATACTCAGTATCCTCAATTTATATTTTCTCAGTGCTTTTAATAATTTTTAGAAACATCGACGGTTTCCCAAAAGTGAGAGTTTCAAAAAGTGACTAGATGGAATAAATTATTATTTTATCCCATTGAAAAAACAAAACAATTTTTAACAGTTTGACAAACGATCTAAAATGGTTTCGCAGAATAATCCAATTTAAAAGAAAACTTTTAATATTTTTAATAAAGTTTATATTTTATTATATTAAGGAATTCTTACAATTTTTAACAGTTTGACAAACGATCTAAAATGGTGTCGCAGAATAATCCAATTTAAAAGAAAGCTTTTAATATTTTTAATAAAGTTTATATTTTATTATATTAAGGAATTCTTGTAGTTTGGGGATCGTTAATCTATTGATCTAGATTTAATTTTGTTTTATGCTAGTTTGAAGATTCATATTGTACGACAACACATTATATTTGCATCAAATTTCCTTTTATACAAATCAATATGTTAATAAAGAATTGAAATGAATTGACTTTAGTTCTGTTAAGGTCGTACCATATTTTTTCTCTAATTAGAAGAAACACGTAAACATACTCAGTGGAGATGGAGTGTGTGCACCTCTGCTAGTCTAGCGTATGGCAGACATATTAACATTGATGGCCGACACAAAAACATCGCAGTACGCATTACTATTCATAAAGGAGCACACGCTACTCTTGTGCTGCAGGACTGTGGGCAGGCGACAAGCACGCCAGCATCCATCACAATCAGCATACACGCCCAACACCGACCCTATTAACACTCTTTTAGCCTTTATGTTACAGGCTAGGATCGTTAAAATTAATTACTTTGCCAAGCATCCCTGAGACCTCATGCAACATCTTTAATACTATCTTCAAACCTTAGTTTTCTAATTATTGTTTTTTAATTGCAGTTTTGAAAAGTACAATAGAAAAAATGTCTTATACAGAATCCTAAGCAGTATGAAAAAAATTGGTGAATACGGAATACAGGGGTCCCACTCGATTTTAATGACTTTGTTTTAACTAGTCAATATTAACCCCAGGAACACGAATCTATAGAAAATTTTCGTTGAAAATACTGCTTCTTTACAAAAGAAAAAAATAAGTTTACACCTAAAACTATATATATATATATATTACATAATTTTATATAATTTTTATTCTATACACAAGTATGATATCGCATCATTCATTAGACGAATAATAACTGAGATGGCTTAGGTTAGGTCAAGTTAGGTTCGGTTAGGTTAGTACGTTGACCGTGAATACATATTGATAACCTAACCCAACTTTAAAGAACCTAACATAATTTCTTTAATAGCTCGGTGTTTTTGCGGTAAGATGAAATGGATGTCATGTTACTATATAATATTAATGTTATTTACATAGTTTTTGTGTACATTTTTTTTTTTTTTTACTTTGTTGTGAAATTTGGTATTTCCGCTTAAACACTTCCATACATTCGTGTTTGTGGGGTTGATATGGACTAGTTAAAAAAAACTCGAAAAAGGATAGGACCCCTATATTTCATATTTAACAAAAAAATCTTTTTATCTTACTGGTCCTTAATTTTAATTCGTATGTATTGTAAAATTGGTTATCTTTGTTGAAATTTGAGTGTGTTTATTTATCATTCTATAGATCTTTATAGGTTAGCCAGTGCCAGGTACTAAATATTAATTTTATTATGATTTTAACTGTATATTTAATATTTTATGTGTAATACGTTTAATGTACATTTAATACATTTAAATTAGTAAAGTTTGATCTATATTTAAAAAGTACTATCGAGAGAATAAAACTCTATCCTTAAATATGCAATTAAAAAATAAATTGACTCCAAAGGAATTGCACTTAGAAATATGCATTTTATATGAAGTGAAATTAAATGTATACTATCCAAAGATTATGTATGTCTGTGCATTATGAATAGACCTAATACATTATTTCCGTAATATGAATTAATCTACTAGTTAGTATTGACAACCAAAATAACCGGGCCACCCTTAGTGACTACTGATACAGTCCACGGATTTCGTGGCCACGTGTTTTATCCACGGCTTTCATGGTCATTTATATTTTATACAAAGGTCTCGTGGAAGTGTGTATTTTGTCCTCGGTTTTAATTAATGGCCATTTATATTTAATCCTAGGTCATTTTAAATAGACGGCCTTTGCGGCCGTGTCTATTTCATCCTAGGCTTTTGCGGCCGTGTCTATTTCATCCTTGGCTTTCATGGTCATTTATATTTTATACAAAGGTCTCGTGGAAGTGTGTATTTTGTCCTCGGTTTTAATTAATGGCCATTTATATTTAATCCTAGGTCATTTTAAATAGACGGCCTTTGCGGCCGTGTCTATTTCATCCTAGGCTTTTGCGGCCGTGTCTATTTCATCCTTGGCTTTCGTGGTAGTGTCTACTTTATGACGGGTTTCATGGCCATGTATAGTATATCCATGGCTTCCATTATCGTTAGTATTTTATCCACAGCTTCCAATTTGGATTTTGGAAATCGTAATCCTCCTTAAATGTCAGTTATCCACTAACATTAAGGTACATTTCAACCACGCGGTTCATTAACTTCAGTTTAAAAAACGCCAAAATCATAGTTTTCTATTTCAAGTATTCGGTCCGTAATAACAATTGTATCGTAACACTTCAAGTGTCATTTAATAGACGAAGAACTTTTCTAGTGGACCATAAGTAGGTTTTTGTAAAAGATTTATTATTTTTATAAGTTTTCTACAATTAAACATGTGAAACTGCACATGTCATTCTTGACGATTTTAAATTAGAAAAACTCTTAATATCTACTTATGGTCCACTTCATTGGACCTTTAATAATCAGACATTTTCATTATAACTCATTGTAAAAATAAACACGAACTGTACAGTTAAAATAGAACAGCATGTTTTGGTCCGTTGATGGTAAAACCGCATGCCTACTAAGGGCTGTACACTTCCCAGTGGTTTGGGAATCAGCCGCCATAAGGAAGAAATAGTCCATGTAGACTCCAAGCGACGACAGGGGGTACCGGTCTATGCAGGAATTTGTTTCTACCTAATAAAAAGTTCGGAATTTATCAACGAGAAACGAGTTTGTTTGTGTTTGATCAAAAGGAAAAAAATCATGCCGGGCCCGACTGTGATCCATAACTGTCCGTAGCAGAGCAAGTCCGTGCAAAGGTCCCGCGACAGCCACTCTCTCTATGAGTAATACGGCGAATTTGTCGGCCGATATTTTGACAGTGAGTGGAGCGGACTGTACTGCATAGCACTGGCACCCTTCTCTAGTCTACATTAAAACAAACGCGGGGCCGTTAACGAATGCGAACATATTTCTGCACCGCGTGTTCTGTCTGTCACCTGGGCGTAAACCTAATGGAATTCGGAGCATCCCCCTACCCACCCTTTCGGTTGTGAAATGTTACAAACTATTATGCCCCGATGTGATAAAATGGGCCGCATTCATCATCCCATCTTTTGGGAGAATACGCTTCTCGCTGGTGTAAATCACATGACATTGTACTAATACATTTCAAAATGCTACCCGCGCTTAGTATTTCGCCGTTCCACGTGACAATGGATAAATATACCCCTCACCACACCCCCTCACTACTCTCTCCGAATTTATGGATAAATATTTTCCTGACGTCGGGTCGGGAATGATGAAATTCATGTAGTTCTCACTTCTGGCGAACGATGGCGTCATTCGTGATTTGTTGTTGTAGAAAATTGATGACTTCAAAATGCTGCTCGTCGACGAAAATAGGTAAAATATGTGGCATTAAAATCATTCACATTCGTGAATCCGACTTCTCCACCCAAAATATATTTGATCCAGTTTGTACTTATCGTTTGTATTCAAATACCGTTGTAAAAGTATATTTACTCATCGACTCAAGGAAATTCAGTTTGAGCATGATTGTTGAATATTCATCACTTATAAAACTAAGTTTTACAACAGACAAAAAAAAAAACAGATGTCGCTTTCTTATGGCCGCAGCAGCGAACGCCTCAATGGCAGTTATAAATAGACAACAACTAATGTACATCTTTATAAATCTTTAGTGATAAATACTACGTTCAGCCTTGAAGATTTGGGGAATAAGGGAGAGACTGAGAAGGTGCTGGCCCTGCCATCTCATCGTAACCTAGAGGAATAACTAACTACTCGACACACCTTCAGCGCACTACTGACACGAATTAAGATGATCATGGGATTTTTATAAAAACAAAAAATAACTTCCTCGTACTTAAAAGAACAAATAAAAGTTGAAGTCATATATTTTGGACTTAAATTTAGAGCTATACTTTTTTATTTTATATGGTTTACAGTATCATTGAACCCCAATTAAGGGTTAAGAGGTTAAAATTTCACGCAATGTCTTAAAGGTTAGTTAAATGTCCATGCGTTAAAGAAATATTTAGACTCTTTTTGTACGATTAAGAAGTTCTTAAATTACCATTAATTTCTAACCATGCTGCCGACCGGGATCGAACCCAGGCTCATCCGTTATCCATGATATCTATATAAATATCATATAAATTAAATCTTCGTCGGATTGTAATTTGAAACATTTACATACGAAATAAACGGTACGTTAATTGTGGACGCAAGATTTACAGAGGAGCCCCGAACGGTCGATAAATTTGATCCGGAGCCTCGGCGAGAAATGAAGAGCTGCTCCGAGTCTTTTAAACCGCCATAATTTAGCGAGGATAAAACATACAGAATACCGTTGATGGGCCATTAGAGTGAGAGAGAGGGACTACATCAATGACTGCGGACTACCCACGGCCGTATCCTACATGTATTTTATGAGTTGTTAAGTCGGCTCTCTGACGTTAACTGCGGCCCGGCTCTTCTTCTTGTTTATCGGTTCTTTATGGCGGTTTTTTTCTTGCTAAACACCTTTCCGTGCGATTGATGGCCGCCCGGACAATTTGGCTACTGTTTTTTCGCCTCTGAATGGGACAGTAAAACACTCCTTGTTTGTTTAGCTGTCTCACCTCTCACCACGCCACGTGTCCCGGTGGCCCACTACAACCCGCAAATCACCAGACAAAAGACATAAAACACTTACAACCACTTCTTTTTTTTCAAAGAAAGTTGGCCGCTTCTATTCATTTATTTTAATGCAATTTTCCGTTTTTCTGATCGAGTAAGCAATTTAATATATGGTCCATGTTTTTTCCTATAATCGTCTTAAGTTTATGACCATACTTTGTTTGATTTTAACAAATAAAAACTAATAAAAATCAATAATTAACAAATGTTGATATTATTTATTATTAATTATCCATTAGTATTATTTTTATAAGAAATACTTGTTTACAGTATAGCAAATAAAAGTTCCTTTTTCGTTAATTCACTACCGCTAGTAAAAACACATTACTTCACAACCACTACTTTTTTATCACAATTAAGGTTAGATTAGGTTAGGCCAGGTTACGTTAGGTGGCTACTTAAGTCGATCACAAACTGGTAAATCCAATGATTGACTTACCGCCGAATGCACTCTCCGTGTGTAAGTTCTTGGGAAGCGATAAGATATGGCCAGCGTTATCGGATTCCTAGCGGATAAGGAATACCACAGTGTACATAAAAACGAGTGGGGAACAGTTTTTAGAGAAATTGAATATTTATCAAGCAGTAATGAATTAACGGAAACAAAAAATGTAGTAGAAGTAAATTAATGGCATAATCTTATTGAACGTTGAGACTTCATTTAATTATTATTTGGGTTATTATGAGACCAAGCACTTATAAGGTGGATGCTAACCGTAAAAACTACTTTATTTCTTAAGATGGTAAAACCACTCTTCTTTATCCATACGATCACCACTAGTAAGTAGACAATAGTAAGTAGTGAACGATTTGTACGACTTGAAATTGTATGTGTGCCTAAGTGGACAGTACGCCACTCAGACAGCCTGTGTGACTCAGTCAAAGTGAGTGGAAGGTTGGTTGCTTTGTAGTGTGTGATTACTTCGCCCTACCAAAGTGAAGTACAGTCACTGATTCCGTGTGGATTTATCAGGTTCACACGGTTTGTATGTGCGCCTAAGTGGACAGTACGCCACTCAGATAGTCTATGTGACTGAGCCAAAGTGGCTAGTTATGCCACTCTCAGATGTACTTAGCTTATTTATCAGTTCGCATGGATCCAGAACGGAGTGCTAGCAGGAGCCGGTTCCTTTGTTGCGCCGCGAGTGGTCCAGTCGTCGCCCCCTCCTTCTTATCGGAATTGTGAGTAGACAGACACCTCAAGGTCTATCTGCATTATGGAGTCTTGTGAATATATTGTCCTTTCATCGAACTTTACGCTTACCGCGGTCGTTAACTTGTTTACAGTGCATTGTGTCCATGATTCATCTTCTCCAACTACACGAAAGCTGTAAAATCAAATGTTCTAAAATTATGTTAGGTTTTTATAACAATTACAGAATTTTACTATGATTTATTACATAACTCTATAGAGTCTAATATTATGACTCACTTAAGGTAAAGGGCATTCAGGTTGTTTCCCATCCATTACATTTGGCAATAGTTTCTAAAATTTGAACTAAAACAGGTTTACTAAATCGATACACCGGTTGTCTTTGTTTTATTTTTGTGATCTACATACTATTCAGATTCAGTTGTGAGAGTTGAGAAAAAGTAGTTGTGTATTTTAATATATTTTTCTTTTTTCTTTACATCTTTGCTTATAATACAATAATATTATTTTATTAATATAACTAGTGTGATTATCTCTTTTGCCAAGTCTACTTGTATTGTAATTTTAAATTTGTTAATGTTATATATAGCTAAATAAATAATATTACACTTTGCTGATAAAATTCACGGAAAATAGAATGAAAATAAATATGAACCTGCCAATTTATTTCAAAAATAACAAATAAATCAGAAATAACGCAAGGAAACAAATTATGAACTTTATCCTTCATCACCATAGTATATAAACAATGAAGAAGAGCAATGATTTTTATACAGCAACATTTATACAATGACCCTTGTGATACATCCCATGAGCAAGCCCGCCTCACGCCATGAGAAAGCCTGCATCACCCCATGAGAATATCCGTAACAGCTCATGAGAATGTCCGTAACATCCCCATAAGAAAGTCTGTATCACGTCATGAGAAAGTCCATAACCCCCCTATGAGATAGTCCTTAATAATCTATGAGAAAGTCTGTAACACTCCAATGAGATAGTCCGTAATAATTTAGGCCCTAAGAGATAGGTCCGTAACACCATATGGGAAAGTCCGAAACACCCCTATGAGACAGTCCGTAATACCCCATGAGAATATCCGTAACATCCCTATGAGAAAATATGTAAAAATTTATTAAACATTTATTAAATTATACAATAATGTTCAAAACCATAAAAGTATTACTTACTATAATCTAAGCGTTGTCATTACAACACTTAACATTTATAAATATACATTATAAATAAAGTTTTGTATGATTTGCCTTTAAAATTACACTTTTACATTGCATGTAGCATACTGCACTTTCAAATAAAAGCCAGTAATAATAGGAAAGCAGAAAACAAAAATATATACCTAATGAAATAAATACAGACATAAACATATAAATATATATAAACAAGTAATTAACTCATTTTAAATTATTTAAGGTGAACAAGAATTATTAGGATTGAATAAATTTTTATTTCAATAAATAAAAAAAATTTCTTTACGTTTTTCTTAATGCTTGAATGATAACCGAACGAAAATAATATAAATATAATATTACTTAAGCTTTTGGAAACATGAAAATAGTAACATTTTCCCGGTGTATATATTATTATACCGGTAAATATACATAGTATATTATTATACTATGTATATTTGTAAAAATAATATATTATTCGACAATTTTTAATTATATTCAGTCATTTTTTAGGATAGAGGTTTATATTACAACGTATAGAAAAATATTGTACAGTAAACTACAATTTCTGTCAAGATCACTGCGATTTCGTAATGTGAATAACCTTTCCTACATAACGTGGATTGGAGTCCAGTAAATATTGGGTGGAACTCAGCCCACTCAACCTTCAGAAACGGTTCCTTTGGTTTTGGAAACATTCAAATTTACAATGCTATTATTCGCCAGGTAAGAGTGAAAGGGTGGCCTTGCCCTTGAAGGTGTTCTGTTTACTTCAACCGATTTCGCACGCAAAACGGTTTGTTTAGCCCTTTTAGACTAATGGCACTAAAGACCGAAGTCCAGAGTTCATTTGCAAATTATTCTTTCCCCTTGTAGTTTGCCCGAAACCGTCTCTCCAGCCACATCACGTGTAAGGCGAGTATTCCATCTTTGCTCTTGCCAACTTATTTATAGATTTTAGCTTATATTTATCATAAAAATTATAGGTCAACTCGGTAAATATAGAATATAATAGAGGTCTCATTCGATTTTCATGCCATTTTTTATTACTATTCCTAAGAAAACGAATCCATAAAATTTGTTTGGCAGAAATTACAATTTTTTACAAAGAATTTCATAAAAAAAGAATATCAAATTTGTATACCAAAAGCTATGTATATTACATTAATCTGCCATAGGTTTTTCTCCGGAATACGAATATGACATCAAATTATTTATATAATAATACAATTCAACATATAAAGTTGGTTGGGTTATATAGGTTAGATATGTTGACCGCGAATTCATATCTCTAACCTAACCTGTTTTGTTAAATATTTCAGTTTTAATTTGTGCTAGGAAGAAATGGATGTGATTTTCGTGTTCGGGAGAAAAAATACATAATATTAATGTAATATACATCGTTATTGGTGTAACAGTTTTTGTTCTTTTTCAATTTTTATTCAAAATTTGGCTGTCCGCTGAAAAATGTCTATAGATTGCTGTTTGTGGTTTTGATATTGGCTGGTTGAAAAATACCGTATAAATTTTGTGGGACATTTCATTTTTGCCGTAATTTAATTAGCTTATTAAGATTTAGTTTATGTTATTGCTTTAGTTATATTTTTAACTTTCAGGTCGTGGCCTTTTCTAGTGGCCCATAAGTTGATATTACGAGTTATTTATTTTAAGATCGCAAGAATTACATTTAAAGTTTCACATATTTAAGTGTAAAAAATAGAAAAATTCATAATTTTTAATACATTAAATTATGTTCTACCAAATGGCGTGACGATGTAAGCCAACCGCAACCATAGCAACGCCAAATCGTGCATTTTTGCCACGTTTCGGTTCTATAAACACACCTGTTTTATAACCTACCTGTTTGATATTGTTAATTTTACTGTGAGTAAAACATATTATTATATTTTGAACTTTGATATAGTTTATATTGTCTTTTACAATTTTGTTTCCTATTGTTTATAGGTTCTTTTTATCATATTAGTTATATATTGTTCTATTGTATTATTGGTTAATACAATATAACCAATTAAAACTGCCTCTTAAAATGTATTTCCGCCATAAATATTAATTATTGTGTAGTACGTCAAACGCAGTACACTTGGCAACACCGCGTGTAAGGGCCACACTGAAATGCAACTAAGCGCGCTCATGGCAAGTCGGGACAGTTATTAAATAAAGTATAAAAATTTATATTGAATGGATTCCAAAGCCATCCGCCAAACTAAAAAGTGGAGGAATAAAAAAAGTAAAGTAGACCAATAATTTAAATATAAATTAAATAAAATCTTAAGTACAAAGTACTTATATCCAAGTGTTTGATTGATCTCCCGTCACAGAGTTAAATCCAGGTTTTGTAACCATTCAACCCGAACTCCACTCTCAGCAACAGGTTAATTAAAGCCCGGATCTCTGAGAAAGTTCTTTAAGGTACCAGAATGATGGACTGCCACAAGGCTCTGTTCTTGCGCCTCTTTTTTTCAATTTATCCACTGCCGACATTCCTACCACACAGTCCAGAAAATTCATATATGCAGGTGATATTGCTCTTGCATCTCAACACGAGGATATATTAAAAGCAGAAAGAACACTTACAACTGATCTAGCCATCTCAATAGTTGTTTTATAACCAGGAAGCTAAAGCCCAAACCAACAAAGTTTACCAATGTTATAGACGTATGGACATTGGTGCTGATGTTTCCACATGATAATTCGGCTCCGTCGACTACAACTGGACTCGTAGGCTCTCCCAGTTAGGCGTGTCTATGTCTTTATTAACTCCTCTACTTAATTAACTGTCCTCGTTAATGGCTTTATCCTCAAAATGGCTTCCACTTAGATATGTATTTTGATTAATCATCCTGAGGACTTAATAACTCAGGTAGATTCGCACCGATAACCGAGTGGAATGTGGTGATTAAGTCCTGTCTTATTGTAGGAAGTAGTAATTACTTTTTCCAGTTCAGATTGTTTACTGACTATAGCCCAGCTTGTTTCATTTTGATACGGATTCAAGACACGTTTCTTAATTGAGTTACTTAATAAATAAATGAATAAATCAAGATTAAGCCCTTTTTTGATGAGTCCATATATCTGACTCTTTTAAAGAGCTATCAATTAATGTTATCAATTGGTTTTTGTATAACTCTTGTCCTTTTTTAAATTTGTAAATTTAATTAAGTTTTTATTCCATTGTTTGTGTGTGTACAAAACTGTACAGTGCTTACTATTATTTATACAATGTATAGAAGTAGTTTCTGGCTAATAGTTTTAAAGCAATTTAAAATTACCTTTAAAATTGGGCAGTGGCAAAATTTTACTTTTGGGTTTGAGCTCGTAGGCTAATTTTACTTCTTAACTATCATATATTAACTACTGACTTTAATTACTTGCTATAATTGTATGTCAACGACTAACAGTGATTTCCGTTAATTATTAGATAATTACACAGAGAAGGAATAAACAAAGGTCGCATCAAATAGTGCGCTGAATGGCTGAATGTTAGTGCGGAGTTAGTGTGTCGAGTAGTTAGTTGTTTCTCGAGTTTGACATGCGGTTGGCAAGACCAGCACCTTTTCAGTCCTTCCCTTATTTCTCTTCTCAAATACTCAAGGATAAACCTAATAATTATTACAACAGATCTATATAAAAAAACATCAGTTTTAATCTGTTCATAACAGCCACTTATGCGTTCGCTGCAACCATACGAAAGCAATGTTTGTTTTTCTGTCATAATAGCTACCAGCATTACTTTCTTTTTATTTTTATTTCAACTATTTGCTGTACATTTTTAAAATACTGTATATTTCAATTCCACAATGTATTTGAACTAATCTACCAATTTACTTTGCAATTACTATGACGTCATCAAAATAAATTTTCAAGAAACGCATGTCTAACCCAATAAAAACTACAGAACTTTAGGAACGGTCAGTGTTTCCCTCCCTAATTTTTAGCTGGCGTGAAATTAGGCCAAGCCGAACCTTCTTTACAACGTCAGAAAACAAAAACCCTCGTCGAAACCAAAAATGAGGCGTACTTTTACAACAGGGTCATAAAAGCGGTAGTTTAAAAAAAATTGCACATCTGGCCGTTTTGATTTACAACGGCTGTCTCTTGTAGGTCGGTCCTGCCATTTTGGTACAATTAGAAAGAGGTTCCCAGAAAACCTCGGCCGGCCGCTATCTCCTGACGTTGACACTGAAATTGCAAAGCGACTGGGGGATGATTTGTGGCCTTTTTGTAGGAAGGTATTGTGCAACCGAGACAAAAGGTGGGTTGGAGCCCTCCCGTGTTGCGTCTGGGTGAGTACCTGCCAGCCCGCCGCCCTGCGCCTCGCTCGCACGTCCGAGTCGCGCCCCACCATCGGACTTCTTAATCCATAAGAAATTTGTTATTTCAATATATATATATATATATATATATATATATATATATATATATATACAAACTATATTCAAATCTTGTTATCAGTAACTAACTACCCTCAGTTATCTATAGCTGAACTAAACATGATAAAACAAACTATATTTATATCTTGTTATCAGTAACTAACTACCCTCAGTTATCTATAGCTGAAGTAAACATGATAAAACAAACTATATTTATATCTTGTTATCAGTAACTAACTACCCTCAGTTATCTATAGCTGAACTAAACATGATAAAACAAACTATATTTATATCTTGTTATCAGTAACTAACTACCCTCAGTTATCTATAGCTGAACTAAACATGATAAAACAAAATATATTTAAATCTTGTTATCAGTAACTAACTACCCTTAGTTATCTATAGCTGAACTAAACATGATAAAACAAACTATATTTAAATCTTGTTATCAGTAACTAACTACCCTTAGTTATCTATAGCTGAAGTAAACATGATAAAACAAACTATATTTAAATCTTGTTATCAGTAACTAACTACCCTCAGTTATCCATAGCTGAACTAAACGTGATAAAACAAACTATATTTAAATCTTGTTATCAGTAACTAACTACCCTCAGGTATCTATCTCTAGCTTCAGAAATATTGATAAATTTGATTATATTGAGGCGTTTGAATACAAAATCTAAAATTATCACTTTCGGAAGAGTAAATGTAATCTTAACGTAATCTGGACATGATTCAAACTGCTGATTGTCCCATTATATTTGGCAGCAACTTTATTAATTAATCTGTACATGAATCAAACTGCTGATTGTCCCATTATATTTGGCAGTATCTTTATTACTTAATCTGTACATGATTCAAACTGCTGATTGTTCAGTTTTATTTAGCAGCAACATTATTACTTCTGTACATTATTCAAACTGCTGATTGACATGGTAAAGTGTTATACTAATGGACGAAATTGTGAATTTGCGACTAAGTTCATACTCACAGAATCAGCTTGGTTAGGATTTATATAGGTACTGCTTATCACGTTAAATTATTTTTCGTTTTTTATAAATAGTACAGATATGAAAGAAACAGAGGTCACATCCAATATTGTAGTAAATGTGTTTCGAGTTATTTTGTCGAGTTTTTTTCCCATTTTCTATTTTCAGTTTGCAAAATTTCTCCAGTTTGCCATGCTATTATAGGTCCAGCACCTTGTCAGTTCCTTCTTTATACCCCCAAATCATCAAGGATAAACGTAGTAAGTATTACTACAGATGTATAAATATATACATAGTTGAAATCTATTCATGCCACTTAGGCGTTTGCTGCGGCCATAAGAAAAATCCTCTGTTCCTCTTTTCTCTGTGCAAATAGGAAAAATAACGTTTTTTTATAAAAATATTCATTATATTTACAGTACTTAATAGATTAACAGTTATAAATTCTTCTAAAGAAGGACTGGAATGAATGAACTAAAATTTTAAATATATATTCGTAAAAAATGTTATTTGAAAATATAGTTAGGATTTAACACTAACTAAACAAATATTATACTACTGAACAAAAAACGTAGTATTCAGTGAACAATAATGGAGAAAACTTTACGAGTATTCAATAAGAAAGGTAGTTGAAGAAGCAATTTCCAAAATTTTCAATCAACGTATGCAAGTACAACGTAAATATTTCTAAGCCACTAAGAAAATAAAAATAAAGGTCTCGGGTCGTACTTACGGTACATTAAGTTTAATTAATTTCCTGCTCGCACTTCCTGCCACAGTCCCGTCTGGGATTAGCAGACAAATGGCGGGATTACTCCAGAAATTAATCATAGTACACGCCGGCCCGAAATATTAATTCATATTAATTTTCTATTTCGTTGTTTTAATATCCACGAGATTTACTCTGGGAAGTTTACCATAATGTTATGACGGGGAAAGCCAAACGTTCTCACCAGACACTTGCCTAAAGCGTTGTCCCCAACACCTTTCTCCATTCGATATTGCTTGCTATAAACATTCATTTCTTGTGTCACTTTTAATTTTGATTGAAGTCTCAATTTATTTAATGTCGCGCTTTGCTTCAGGCTGGTTAAAGTTTTACTTCTAGAATAAAAGGACTTTATGAAAAAGAGGTGAATTATTGCTTAAGGGGTCACTAGACCTAAAAATTTAAGAAATTCATTTTTTTAACTTTCCTTTTATAATAACATTCAAAATCCACCCTTTAAAATTATGTAAGTTTCAAATGTCTTAGATAAAGGGTAGTAATTTGAAAAACTTTTAATTTATTTATTTTGTTGCCTTTTTTCACTTTGCATAGCAACTTGTGCAAAAAAACCTAGATAATCTAAGTGATTTTTAGGTTTATCTATGTTGCCTAACCTGGTAAAAACCAGTTGCTAGCCATGAAGGTCTTTGATTGCTTTTATTTTAGTTTTATAATTTAAAATGTAACAAATACAATGTTTTATTCATAATTTTGGTTTTTATTGACCAAATATATTATGTATTTCCAAAAGTTCATTTATTCTTTTACCGTTTTTTCAAGAATTATAAAATATATTTTTATTGTTTTTTTTTTTAATTTTTTATGTCTATTTACGCCAGTAGGATTTTTATTGTTTATTTGAATTAGAAGTTAAGTAAATTTCATAAAGATTTTCCAAAAATATTAACTAATAATTTTCAATTACTAACTACAAATTCAAAAGCTATGTCAAGAACATAATTTTTATTCTGCAGTTGTGTATAACAATGAGAATTTAAAAATAAAAAATTGAGGTTTATCATCGACCACTTCTAAGAAAAAAGTTCATATGATCATATTACAGAAGATAGAGCGCAGTGACCCCACATATTTTTAATTATTACTTAAATATTGAAAGAAAGACGTATTTTTTATAGATACGCCACCAATCTTCTACATTCTGCTTTACAAATATGTTCCTTAAAGTCACGTATTTTACACGACCCTAATCATGATTCTTGAGGACTTTTTGTTGGAAGAATAATTTAAATCAATGTAAATAAACAATCCACACAATAAAGTTTATTTGTGAGGCCTTTCCATTACAAAGTTTAAATATAAAATTAAAAGAAGACAAATCAAGAATTTATAAAATTAAATGTGATCACTGTGAACACGTAGGGAACTCGGGGCAAAACGGAACCTTTAAGATTTGGAGATGTTTAAGGTAATAAGTAATACACAGACGGGTTTGAAAATCTCACTTTATATTGTTGATTAAATATATTCCACAGAATACAATAGAAAACTGGACTAAATTTATTACAAAGAATGTTATTTAAGATGTAATGACTTTCAACAATTAGTCCGTTTTGCCTCGGTGTCGGGGCAAAACCGAACCCTCTATTAATTAATTGCAAAATATATGATTATTGCTAAAGGAATGTATCTCTTGATTTTCACCCTAAAATACGCATAGGCTATAACTAAGGCATTTATCATATGATAAAATGAAACTAACTTAGATCTATATTTCGTCAATACAATTAAATAAAGTGAAAGGCAAAGTTAACGACAGAATTCACAAATGAGCGTTGCGTCTTCATCCTCACTTTCAATTCCAGCAAAAGAGTTGTGTGCCCATTTGAGACATTTTTGACAAATTATCCATCCTTCAACTGAATCACGGTACAGTTCTTCACAGAACAAACATTTGGTGTTGTCTTCATCACTTGAGTCTCCAGAATCTTCACCCTTTTGATCTTTTCTCTTTGTTTTCTTCTTCTTGTTTAAGCTTTTTTTATTCTTCAAAGAGATTTTACTTTTTTGTCATTGTTAAACTTCAATTTTCTCTTAAGTCTTTCTTTCTTTTCTGCTTTCTTTTTGTTAACTTTGTCAATTAAGGTGATTCTGTTAAGATTGTCGCTCTTCCCTTCTTGCGATTAGTTTTTCTTTTGTTCACCTGTAGGCCCACTTTTGGTACAGCACAAACATCTTTCGGCGAGGCCGTTGGGAATTTCGTTAGGCCTACTTGCGGTGTACACGTATTTTCTTTTAAAAGCCTTGTGGAATTTTCCAAAGATGATGGCTCAATAATAATATCGGTATTCCATGCGGAACAAGATGGTCGGTTCCAGCTATTGTCCAGTTGTTCAGTGTATTCTGGTTGGCTTTCAGCTGCTATCCCACTTGTAGGCGTCACTGGAGTAGATGATGGTGCAGATTGTACCGGGTTGTGCTCCTGTTGAGTTGTGTCAATAGCCATAGGCCTATCAGTTGTTGCTAAAGGCAAAAAATCTTCCTTTTTAAAAACCCCTGGATTGACAGGCCAGATTCCATTGCTTTCAAATCCCTTTAGTGCTGTTCTCATACTGGCTGCATTAATATATGCAGATCCAAACAATGATGCTACTTGCCAAAGTGTGATGACCTTTCCTGGATTCGTTCTAAGCCATTTTCGTGTTTCTTCTTCATAGTAACAACTTAAATGCTTCATCAGTGCAACATCAAGCGGCTGCAATCTATGGGAGGTGTGTGGGGGCAGAGATGATATGACACCATTATCTCTAGCATAATCAATAAGGGTCATGTTTTTTGTATGGGTTGAGTGACCATCAAGAATCAGTAGAACGGGATTGTCCTTCGTGGCTTTTGAAAAAGCAACAAACTTTATAAACCATTTATAAAAAAGTTCTGTAGTCATCCATCCAATTGAATAAGCTTCAGCCCAAGATCCAGGAGGCAAACATAATTCAAATTCCTTCTGCATCCGAACACGTGGGAAAACAAGCATTGGGGGCATGTATGCCCCAGAAGCAGAAAAACAAATTTCCACAGTCACATTTTCTCCTCGATCAGCTGACGTCAAAGTTCCAACTTGTCGCTTTCCTCGAGTGGCGATTATTTTTGAATGTATTTTTTGGTTTACTGATATGCCTGTTTCGTCTGAGTTGTATATTCTGTCTTCAGTTATCTTATACTTATCAACGATATCTTGTAAGAGGTCAAAAAATCGGGTCACATTGGGTTTATTGAAACCCATAGCACGTGCACCAGATGTTGCTTCAGGTGTTCGCAACGATAGAGCAGGATGTCTTGATAAAAACGAATTCATCCAATCCTCACCTGCCATTTCAATTTATTTATTGAAAGGATGATTCAAATTATTTTTCTCTGCCAGTTGAAATGCAAGATGACGGCAATCTTTCATTGTCAATCCAAACAACCTGGCTTCCATTTCTTGCAAATACTGTACAAGTTCAATCTCTTGTGCTGATGAAAAAACAGGAACATAATGGCTCAACGATTTTTTTATAACAAAATTGTTATTTTCTAATTTTCCTGCACATATGACCTAATTGTAGTCTTCGGTACGTTGAATTGTGCTGCAGCTTTCTTCAGCCCCATTTCTTTTTTCAAAACAGCATCTACGGCTCTTTTCAAATTTTCCAGAGACCACTCCTGCCTGTTGGACTTCCGTTTGTAATTTCTGACTATCTGAAACAAAATCAAAGCCATTTCTTCGGCCATATGCCAAAAAATAAATTATTGTATACAACAAACAGAAGAATATTGAACCGGGGCAAAACGGAACCCCGGTCCGTTTTGCCCCGGTCCGTTTTGCCCCGAGTGCAGAGGTTATCAAAGTATACTGTGATGATACATGACATAATAACAAACTGCAATAGAATGCCATTATTTAACAGTCCAAAGAGTGATAATTTTGAAATGGCAATGCTTAACCGAACATAGTAATAACTGATAGACTTACATTCAGAAGAAATATCGTCGAAACTACAGTGATCAGGTGATAAACAAAACACACAACGTACCACGGTGAAAAATCCAACTGAAATGAGCGATTACCATTCAAACATGTGCAGTAGAGTGTAGCAGAAGGTTCCTGAGGCTACCATCTGATTGAAACACGAACTTCGCAGAAAAATAAGGTGGTTCTGTTTTGCCCCGTGGTTCGGTTTTGCCCCGGGTTCCCTATATAGGCCGAAGAAGAAGAAAAAAGTTATAAGGAAATTAAAACACGAACAGATTAAAAAATCAGCAATGGCTTAACATGCTGTAAAAAAAGACCGTTTTTTTATTTGTTCTTTGAAATAGTAAAAGAAGTTTAATATTATCTGTGCTTTGACATTATTTAACGATATACAATTTAATTTAGCCACATTGGAGTTAATTTTTTTACAACATATGTTTTATTTTTTATTTATTTCATCATATGTAACATTAAATTTTAAATTACGTGATGGAAAAGCCTCACGAATAAACTTTTATTTTATGGGATTGTTTTATTATTGATCAAAAAATCCCATTTTATTTTTAGGTTTTAAGGTATTCCGGCATATTGTTTTATTTTTATTACGACTGTTACTGTCCATTGCATCCCAAACTATGTTTTACACCTTTTAAGATCAGGAACTTTAAGAGATCACTGCTCAGTTTACAAAATTCTCCACCACCCCTGTAATATTGGCCACAGAGAAGAAGGAAACAGAGGTCACGTCCAATAGTGCGCTATGTATGTCGAGCTAGAGTCGAGTAGATAGGCTATTCTCCAGTTTGCCTTGCGATGGCAAGGACAGCACCTTGTCAGTCCCTCCCTTATTTCCCCAAACACTCAAGGATAAACATAGTAATCATTACTTCAGATTTATAAGTGAATTACATTAGTTGTAATATATTTTTTAACTGCCACTAAGGCGTTCGCTGCAGCCATAAGAAAGCGGCTGCTTCATTTTCTCTGAGCATGGGCTAAAATACTATAGAACATTCTTTCAATTACTTATAAATTATATCTGCTTTTGGCGTTATTTTATTGTTTATCTATCTGATATATAACTTTTTATTTTATGGTATCAAAATTATTTTATATCAGAAGAGGCAATATTCCAATTAATAGGTTATATACAAGTACTAGAAAAGCCAATATATAATTAATTGTTTGTTAAACCTAGGATAAAAATATTTTTTAAACTTCATATACTTAGGTCCGAAATTATATAATAAACTTTCCTTACATATAAAATGTGTTAGGGATTAAATAAATATTAGACAAAAATAAAAAAGTTATATTGATTTTTTTACACGACGTAACAAGTTAACTTAATAAAGTATTTGTGTATTTAGTAGTAAAGGTTCATTTGTTTTAATTGTTTTTTTTACCACGTATCAAAAGATTTGTATTTATGGATGAGAGTAAATACGTATTTAATTGTTATCATTAATTCATAAAATAGTTACCAGTTTAATTTATTTAAGTCTCAAGTGTCGCACGCTGCAGGAACTGTCCAGTTTTCATTAACTATTGATAATATGATAAGGACAATTTTTTTTATCAAAACTTTGATAGCCACCTTGTACTGGATTAATAATGGCTAGTAATTCATAATAATTTTAGTCTCATTGTTTGTACCAATTCTGACGGAATACAAATTTTTATATTGAAAAATAATTTTAATTAAAATGATGTTTTTCCTATTGATGCTATCCGTGTTGCACTGTAGCTCACCATGTACTAGTCTTAGAACTATTTTAAGAAGTTTATTTTTAAGAAAGAACTTAAGAATTAAAATTTACCACTTTTACAAGTTGAGCCTCGCTTATCCGA
The DNA here is from genome assembly GCA_035578905.1 of Stictocephala bisonia. Lineage (NCBI taxonomy): Eukaryota > Metazoa > Arthropoda > Insecta > Hemiptera > Membracidae > Stictocephala > Stictocephala bisonia. The sequence continues at coordinate 9,806,021 of JAQJVL010000001.1, forward strand.
CGTAAATGAACCTAATGAGGTCGGATAATCAAAAATGTCGGATAAAAGGGAATTATAGTAAAAACTTTAAATAATACTAATAAATTAATTTAATTAAATATATACACTACAGTAATGTTTAAAAATAATTCTTACTCAGTTTTTACAACAAAAGTAATGAATTTACTGCTAAAATTTAAAAAAATGAACTATTCCAATATATTACTATATTAAAATTACTTTACAATATTAAGATTGTAAACTAATACAACTTTAACACAACGATAAGTGTGACTGGTCAGGAAACTACTGAATAAGAGTTCATGAATCCCACGTCCACTATTTCCCCACCCTACAAACACTCTATGTCTAAAAGATGCTATTATTTTTAGGCACTGAACACATAGATGAAAGTGGCGTTGTCTCCACACATGGTACGGTCCCTGTTCAACATAAGGTCAAGTACAGTAAGCAACTAAACAGCACTCTAGTTGGGAAAACATCACCAGGTACCTACAGTTTTCGTTATTACAGAATAATAAACCATAATAATATTTTCACACAATTTTTATTACAGTATTAATTTTATGACGAGATTACCTACGTCGGTTAACACAGAATGTCGGATAGCTCTATGTCGGATAACAAAGCTCTACTGTATAGTATTACCTAAATTTTTAAAAAAAATATTAAAATATTAAAATCTAAAAATAGTAATATTTGTCTTAATATTTTTAAATTGACTATTCGAGTTAGCAGTACGTTAGCAACAAAATTTTGTATTTGTATTATTTAAGGTAATTCTTGCTTGCACAATTTTAATTTGACCATCTCACTCATTTAATAAACCGTAAACCAAATCAACAAAGTACAAAATTACACTATCCAAGAACCTGGTGTTTTCATATTTTGATAAGCTGGTTACCCTCCAAAGCATTCTTTATAATTAATTTTCAAACTTAGTACATCCAATAAATCCAAGTACATCACTATTATTTCATATGAGTTGGCAAGCAGATCAATATAGGATTAATTTTCAACCTGTTTAAAAAATAAAATCTATTGAATAACAATTTAACAATAAATGAGCCGTTAAGGGAATCAAATAAGCCAATAGAGTGATGACAAATATTGAAGCTTTCATTTTGATAAATCAGACGTAGCACTGACCTCTCTCAGTAAATTGAGTGATAGTGGACACAATGTTCGTCCATAGCTATCGTTCAGTTGAGTGATAGTGGACACAATGTTCGTCCATAGCTCTCGTTTAGTTGAGTGATAGTGGTCACAATGTCCATCCAGTAGCTCTCACTGTTAATTAAATGATGACGGACACAATGATCGTCCAGTAGCTCTCAGTCAGTTGATTGATAACGGACTCAACGATCGTCCAGAAGCTCTCAGTCAATTGAGTGATAGCGGACATAATGTTCGCCTATTAACTCTCTCAGTCAATTGAGTGATAGTGGACACAATGTCCGTCCAGTAGTTCTCACTGTCAATTAAGTGATAACGGACACAATGATCGTCCAGTAGTTCTCTCAGTCTATTGAGTCAATAGACCGCGCAAGCACCGCAGGACCACTGGCGGCCATCGGTCGACAAACAACCGGTTTGGCTTTTTAAAATGGCGCAAAATCTGACCGTAAGAGCCGAGATGGCGTTCGGAGAAGTCCAGGCGTGTGTAGCGTGTGTTAAAAAACCGGCTCCTCCTCAGTTCGGTATTTTGGAGATCAGAAAGAGACTACTCTCATCGGGTTTCTCTACGATACTACAGACTTCATGGTTAGTTTTGACCGTTATTTATACAACACGCTCCAACATTTCACAAGTCCTATCTTTGGAAACGATTACTTAGTATCAACTACTTAGCGTCAATCAATTACTTAATATTATAAAAGTTCCCAGACATCGCATTTTAATCTAATCTTGTGGAACCAGAAGAGGAACCAGGTCTTTGCTAGATGATTTACATAAACAACCAATTAACATAATAATATTTTTTGTTTTCATCTTAATGTCTAATGATGTAATTAATCTTAATTGTACTTTGGGTCATTAAGAAACGTTCTCGAAGGGAGGTGTTGTTCTTTGGTAAAGCGAAGATGGGCTACCAGGAATTTGGAAAGTACTTTCTAATTTGAAAAATTAGACTTTACATTGACAACTTAGCTACGAGAAATTACAGCTGGTGAGGTCAGATCAATGATTGCATGTGGAGGTATGCTCATAATATTATTAATTGTGCACCTCAAATTCTCCAGGTTCCTATTATTATAGTCTAGAATCTGGAGAACCCTCCCTGAGATGGCAAAGTGAGCTAATTTAAAGAGTTAGAAGTTATCAATTTAGAGTTTCAGGCTTCAACAGTGAAGCGCCACGCCACTGTTATAACTCTCATTCTCACCATATGATCTACAACCTTTATTTGAGGAGTTGGGAGTTATCAGTTTCAATTTCCGGCTTCAACAGTGAAGCGCCACGCCACTGTTATAACTCTCATTCTCACCATATGATCTACAACCTTTATTTGAGGAGTTGGGAGTTATCAGTTCCAATTTCCGGCTTCAACAGTGAAGTGCCATGCCACTGTTATAACTCTCATTCTCACCACATGATCTACAACCTTTATTTGAGGAGATGGGAGGTATCAGTTTCAATTTCCGGCTTCAGCAGTGAAGCGCCATGCCACTGTTATAACTCTCATTCTCACCACATGATCTACAACCTTTATTTGAGGAGATGGGAGGTATCAGTTTCAATTTCCGGCTTCAGCAGTGAAGCGCCATGCCACTGTTATAACTCTCATTCTCACCACATGATCTACAACCTTTATTTGAGGAGTTAGGTGGTTCAGTTTCAATTTCCGGCTTCAACAGTGAAGCGCCATGCCACAGTTATAACTCTCATTATCATTATATGATCTACAACCTTTATTTGAGGAGTTGGGAGTTATCAGTTCCAATTTCCGGCTTCAACAGTGAAGTGCCATGCCACTGTTATAACTCTCATTCTCATTATATGATCTACAACCTTTATTGGAGGAGATGGGAGGTATCAGTTTCAATTTCCGGCTTCAACATTGAAGCAAAATGCCACTGTTATAACTCTTATTCTCATTATATGATCTACAACCTTTATTTGAGGAGTTGGGTGGTTCAGTTTCAATTTCCGGCTTAAACAGTGAAGTGCCATGCTACTGTTATAACTCTCATTCTCATTATATGATCTACAACCTTTATTTGAGGAGATGGGAGGTATCAGTTTCAATTTCCGGCTTCAACATTGAAGCACAATGCCACTGTTATAACTCTTATTCTCATTATATGATCTACAACCTTTATTTGAGGAGTTGGGAGTTATCAGTTTCAATTTCCGGCTTCAACAGTGAAGCGCCATGCCACTGTTATAACTCTCATTCTCACCACATGATCTACAACCTTTATTTGAGGAGTTAGGTGGTTCAGTTTCAATTTCCGGCTCCAGCAGTGAAGCACCATGCCACTGTTATAACTCTCATTCTCACCACATGATCTACAACCTTTATTTGAGGAGTTGGGTGGTTCAGTTTCAATTTCCGGCTTCAGCAGTGAAGCACCATGCCACAGTTATAACTCTCATTCTCACCACATGATCTACAACCTTTATTTGAGGAGTTGGGTGGTTCAGTTTCAATTTCCGGCTTCAACAGTGAAGCGCCATGCCACTGTTATAACTCTCATTCTCATTATATGATCTACAACCTTTATTTGAGGAGATGGGAGGTATCAGTTTCAATTTCCAGCTTCAGCATTGAAGCACAATGCCACTGTTATAACTCTTATTGTCATTATATGATCTACAACCTTTATTTGAGGAGTTGGGAGGTATCAGTTTCAATTTCCAGCTTCAGCATTGAAGCACAATGCCACTGTTACAACTCTTATTCTCATTATATGATCTACAACCTTTATTTGAGGAGATGGGAGGTATCAGTTTCAATTTCCAGCTTCAGCATTGAAGCACAATGCCACTGTTATAACTCTCATTCTCATTATATGATCTACAACCTTTATTTGAGGAGATGGGAGGTATCAGTTTCAATTTCCAGCTTCAGCATTGAAGCGCCATGCCACTGTTATAACTCTCATTCTCATTATATGATCTACAACCTTTATTTGAGGAGTTAGGTGGTTCAGTTTCAATATCCGGCTTCAACAGTGAAGTGCCATGCCACTGTTATAACTCTCATTCTCATTATATGATCTACAACCTTTATTTGAGGAGTTAGGTGGTTCAGTTTCAATTTTCGGCTTCAACAGTGAAGCGCCATGCCACTGTTATAACTCTCATTCTCACAACATGATCTACAACCTTTATTTGAGGAGATGGGAGGTATCAGTTTTAATTTTCGGCTTCAACAGTGAAGCGCCACGCCACTGTTATAATTCTCATTCTCATTATATGATCTACAACCATTATTTGAGGAGTTGGGAGTTATCAGTTCCAATTTCCGGCTTCAGCAGTGAAGCGCCATGCCACTGTTATAACTCTCGTTCTCATTATATGATCTACAACCTTTATTTGAGGAGATGGGAGGTATCAGTTTCAATTTCCGGCTTCAGCAGTGAAGCGCCATGCCACTGTTATAACTCTCATTCTCATTATATGATCTACAATCTTTATTTGAGGAGATGGGAGGTATCAGTTTCAATTTCCAGCTTCAGCATTGAAGCACAATGCCACTGTTATAACTCTCATTCTCATTATATGATCTACAACCTTTATTTGAGGAGTTAGGTGGTTCAGTTTCAATTTTCGGCTTCAACAGTGAAGCACCATGCCACTGTTATAACTCTCATTCTCACAACATGATCTACAACCTTTATTTGAGGAGATGGGAGGTATCAGTTTCAATTTTCGGCTTCAACAGTGAAGCGCCACGCCACTGTTATAATTCTCATTCTCATTATATGATCTACAACCATTATTTGAGGAGTTCGGATCAATTTTGTTTAGAAAAAGGTGTCATTATTCAAAAAAAAGGACGAAAGATCATTAATGTTACTACTAGATTACTACAGCATAAGGAAGATAACGGGTAAATTAGGGAACAATACGTTGAAAAGAGGACTTTGGTGTTCGGAAAATAGAAAGTCTACTAAGAACTATTATTCCAGAACACACTTTACGTGCTACATTTTCAATATGGGGAGAGAAATTTAAATATATATCGATGTGTAATACCAGAAACTTCACAGTGTTCTCAGAAAAAAATCTCCTCATCATCACCAAAATCCTGAGATCAACATTCTCTTTATTTATTTATTATTATTATTATTATTTCTTTTTTTTTAGGACAGGCCAGTCTCCTCTTCAACCTTAATAGAAAATTGATCTGTTTGGGGAACTTATCAGACAGAGTAAGGGGGAGAACCAGTACATTACAAGGTGAATATTACTGATAAAAACTAACAGTCAAGGCCAGTACATTACAACGTGAATATTACTGATAAAAAATAACAGTCAAGGCCAGTACATTACAACGTGAATATTACTGATAAAAACTAACAGTCAAGGCCAGTACATTACAACGTGAATATTACTGATAAAAACTAACAGTCAAGGCCAGTACATTACAACGTGAATATTACTGATAAAAACTAACAGTCAAGGCCAGTACATTACAACGTGAATATTACTGATAAAAACTAACAGTCAAGGCCAGTACATTACAACGTGAATATTACTGATAAAAACTTACAAGGTGAATATTACTGATAAAAAAACAGTCAAGGCCAGGATTTGACCTGCGTTATGTCTAAATCAGGTACAACGGAAGTACAAAGTCCTGACACCTTGACCGCTCGGCCACTACAAATGCCAAAAAAATACACAAATCAGTCCCTTACACATTATTTGTATGTCAATTAAAGCAGTTTTATCGGTTTGATAGCCAGGCCATTATCTCGAAACCACTAGACAATTTGATAAGACTCCAAGAACTGTACTTTGCAATTGTGCAAATAGTCAATAGTAAATAATAAAACGTCTACAGATTGGTGATTAGGTCTGTACAATTGTATTTACATAGGGCCTATGTTGAATATCGTAAATTTTACAATTCACGCCCTTTGTAAGACAATTATGAGGTTGGTGATGTAAGACCCTCTTCGCACCCCATAGCCGACCCCAGCCCCTTCACGGTCAGCCCCGGCATGATTGCCCCGGGGACCCCAGTATCGGTTTCTGCTTCCACCATGTCAGTTATGTAAATAACTCTGATTTATATCTGAAATTTCTGGCAAGGCTGGAATAATATCAAAAGAACAAAATAATAACGAGTAACAAAAGGATGTTACTTCATTATTTAGTTCCATAATTAGCATGATACGTGTTGGTTACAACAGATACAACACAAGTGAACGTGTTATATTTATATTACAATATAAGCACAAAATGCACAAATGTGCTACAATATAGGTACAACATGTACAAATATACTGCAATATGGGTACAACATGCACAAATATACTGCAAATATAGGTACAAAATGCACAAATGACTGCAATATAGGTACAAAATGCACAAATGTGCTACAATATAGGTACAAAATGCACAAATATGCTGAATTATAGGTACAAAATGGATAAATATACTGCAATATAGGTACAACATGTACAAATATACTGCAAATATAGGTACAAAATGCACAAATGACTGCAATATAGGTACAAAATGCACAAATATACTACAATATAGGTACAACATTCACAAATATACTAAAATATATGTACAAATTTCACAATTCTAAATAATTAATAAATAAAAGTTCGATCATCCAAAAACCTATGGTGATCGAATTTGTCAAACTAAGTTTATATTCCTTTGCCGAACCCTCTGGTCTGAGAAAGGTAAACGTAGTTTTTCGAAATCGATCACCTTAGTATTTGTGCATTTTGTACTTTTATTGTTGTATTTTTATGTATTTTGTACTTTAATTGTAGTCTTTTTGTGTTAGTTTTTTTTTTCTTACGTTCACTTGGATTGAGTTTATTATTTAGGTACCGTTCAGTAATAGTGAATGCTACGAGCTATCAACTAAAAAACTCGCTACTCCTAAATGCACTCGTCCTCTCCCATAGAACATTGAATTTTCACATAGGTTATGGTTAATAAAATGATGATGTCTATATGATAGTTCAGACAAATTATTTATTAAATTAAATAACATCGTTGAGAACTTATTTGACATTAATTAAAATTTAATTGTTCAGGTGCTTATTTTTAAAGTTAAAGTATGTTTTATTAATTTAGCAGTTAATTTTTGCTTGTTTGATAGCAAGTATAAAAGGACTTTTTATTCTTTGAAACCATTTGATTGTGCTTACAAAGACGTTGATATTTTGAATCGATCAGAAACTGAATTCAATAATTTATTACAATCGTCATACATCACCAAAAATTAAATGCTAAAAATAATAAAAACTAATTGAAAACTTTAATGTGCGATTATCAGACGACGAAGCAAACTAATAGCATAACCAAATTATTTAGACCTAAGGAATAAACACTATCACTAACAGTTATAAATATCTTGTACATTTTTAAAATATCAACATTTCTATAAATTCAAAAAAATATCAAAAACCTTGTAAAATTAAAAAAACTTACAAAACTTGTAAGTACAAAAGTCTAAATAAAGTTGAGACATTTTTTAATTAAAATATTCAGAAAAATTCTAAAAATTCAAAACTTTAAAATTTCAAAAGCCTCAAAATTCTCAAAAAATCCGAATTATTCAAACAGTTCTTGAGATATCACAAAGATTTTAAAAACCTCTAAATAAATATATGATATCGTATGGCTTTAAAGGTGAGCTACCAAACTAATAAAAGATTTTAAAAATTACCCAGATAAATAAATAAAAATCTAGGAAAGTCTTCAAAATCTCAAAAATGTTGTAAAATTTTTGTACTTTTTCAGTATGAACGGAACTGTTAGATTAGGTTAGGAATTGATGAGGTTAGGTTAGATTTGATTAGATCACAAAATCCTTTTTTTTTAAATTAAAAAAATCTAATATCTCCAAAAATTCTAAAGATTCCGAAAAGTTGAAATTGTTTTAAACAATTCAAAAATGTGTAAAGTAACTTTAAAGAGAATGGTGAGGCATTATGCTACAGTCAGTTTACCCTAGCATGCGTGTCCTCATAGTATAATTCGTGCCAGTTTACATTTAACATTTTTTTTTTTTTTTCTTAGAGCAATTCCAAAATAAAAATATTTAAAAAATACATCCATATCTCTTACATATTTAAATACGCTCTACATTTTCAAATATGTAGCTTATCACTATGAAAAGTAATGGGAAAACGTATGAAGGCAAGCTATAATTAAATACCTGTTTTTGTCCCTGAAAATATCTTTATAGTAGACTTTATAATAAAATATAATACATTATCTGGAATTATCTAAAATAGTTTTGAAATTGGGATTTTTGAGAGGTTACTGCTGCCCCGTGTTAAATCAAAATGCCATAAACTCATCTCTAAGAATCATATATAAAAAGTTGGCTCTAGAAGCTACGTCAAACAGACGATAGTTAAAAATACATTCCGGAAAGCTGATGTATGAAAATTGGCTTCAGGAGCTACGTCTGACAGACGATAGGTCGAAGTCAATCAGGCCATTAACAGGTTATTGTAGTTTTATTTATTAAGGGAAAACTATCCTTCAGTAAAATTGGCTTAGGAGCTACGTCTGACAGACGATAGGTCGAAGTCAATCAGGCCATTAACAGGTTATTGAAGTTTTATTTATTAAGGGAAAACTATCCTTCAGTAAAATTGAGTTCAGGAGCTACGTTAGACAGACGATAGTTCGAAGATATTCCAGCTATTAACAGGTTATTGAAGTTTTGTTTACTGAAGGAAAGCTATCCTTTGTTAAAATTGCCTTCAGAAGCTACATTAGAGAAGCGATAGCTCGAAGCCAATCCAGTCATTAACAGGTTATTAAAGTTTTGTTTACTAAAGGAAAATTAGCCTTCGGTGAAATTGGCTTCAGGACATTCCGGCCTTTAACAGGTTATTGAAGATTTGTTTTGAAACGAAAGCTATCCATCTGTAAAATTAACAGGTTTCCGGGCCATCTAACTATAACTAGATAGTGGTCTCATACTGGAAATTTAATTTACTAATTAACTGTCTGCGAGAATATGAGTCGAGGGAAATGCTTTATCTGAGAGGTGCGGTTCTGATCGGCCCAGAACTGGCTCCTTTAGTATGCGTCTCGTTTTATATTTATCAAGTCGCGTTTAGAGCCTCGTATATATTTAAAAATTATAATGTCTTAATTCGGTGTGTTATTAAGTCCTAGCCGGGCTGCTATCTACCCCACATCCGGCCATTACAGCGCCGTACCACCGTTGATTGACTGTATCACAGCCACAGCGTTTGTTAACCGATGTTATCTTGTTAAAGTCTCCACCTATAATTACCGCTATATTTATATATGAATGTATTCATTATTTCACCGTGATATTGTGCAGTCTTGTATTTTTTAGCAGAGAACAAGATGTAGGAGCGCAAGCAATTAACTTTGCATTGTATTAATTCATATTAGAATAAAATTGCAATATGTTTTAAACATTTTATTTAACACGTAATGTAGTTAATTCATATTAGTATAATGTAATTTATTCCAAACTCAATAAGCTGGTAGGAAAATATTCCCTGTAGGGGTTCCACCCAATTTTTATGATTTTTTAAAACTAGTCAATATTAGCCCAAGGAATACGAATCTATTGATATTTTTCGGCGGAATACCTTTTTTTACACTCACAAAAAATGAACGAAAGAAATATATGTTTACAGCAAAAACAATGTATACTAAATTAAAATATTTTGTGGTTCAACTTCCTGAACACGAATATTGCTTCAAATTCTTCATTTGACAAATAATACTGATTTATTCAACAAAAAAGGGGTTTGAGTCAGGTTATGAATTGTTGACCATGAATACATATTGCTAACCTAATCCCTAACTTAACATAACTTCAACTAACCTAACGTAGCATAACCTAATGTATTATTAAATGTCTCAGTTGTTATTTATCATAGGAAGAAATGGATATCATATTCGTGTTTAGAAGGGAAAGCTACGTAATATTAATTTTAACACAATGTTTTTGGTGTCCAAACGTTTTTATTTGTTACAATTTATTTTGTAAAAAATACGTATTACTATCGACAAATTTCTTTGGGTTTCCTGTTCATGGGGTTAATATTGAATATTTAAAAATAAAAATCGTAAAAATCGTCTGTGACCTATATATTACATATTTAGCCTGTCAACTGGTGCACTGATCTACCTTGCTTCACGTCAATTACATAAACTATTCCACAATATTTCTATTTAAAAAAATTCATAAACTGAGATAGTTTATGTACTGTTAATCAGCTTATATGAAATGAAAAGTGACTTTATTAGGTTGAACTAGGAATATTAAGTCCTCTCTTCCACTCAATCTTAAAATTATATGTGGCCCCTGCAAAGTTTAAAAAGCTATAGTGATTTATTCAGATCTTTTCCGTTAATTCACTACCACTACTTGATAAATATTCAATTGTTCTAAAAGCTGTTCCCCAATAATTTTAACGTCCACTGTAGTATTCCTTGTCCGCTAGGAATCCGATATCACTGGCCTTATCTTATCGCTTTCTAAGAACACGGAGAGCGCATTCGGCGGTAAGTCAATCATTGGATTTACCAGTTTGTGATCAACTTTAGTAGCCACCTAACCTAACCGTAATTGCGATAAAAAAGTAGTGGTAGTGAAGTAACGGAAAAAGTAGTGGTAGTGAATTAACAGAAAAAAGTGTGTGGTAGTGAAGTAACGGGAAAGGTCCCAATATTCTACTTAATAATCCCTTATTTACATTAATAATCGATGATAAGAATTTCTTGCCACAATAAACGATAACCTAATTAGCTGCATTTAAATTATATACTTTATACCACGAATAACAAGTGAATACGGACTTTATAACAGTATTGAAATGTTGTATGATTTTCAATCGTAGAATATCGTAATCATCAACAAGCCTACATTAACAAATCCTACAAATTATATCAGTTTATGAGATAAATATATAAGATAACGTAAATAATAAACCTATGTACGGAAATACGTTTGAAAGAATACTTACCGTAATTACAACTTTACAAAATTCAAACCACAAACGAAATACACATGCAAAAATACCCATAAATTATAAATTAAAACTATGAAACGCACATGAAATGAATAGCCTACAGTAATATTGTAGTGCCCCTTATTATGATCACTGAATTAGGTCAAGTTTTTCCTAGTTTAAATTAATGAATTTTATGTAGAACTTATTGATAGATTTAAATCCCACTTTTTTTAGTTTATGGTCAACTTATGGGAAATTTTTAAACTTGAAGCAACTTAATCATTGTGAAATGATTATCCATAGCAAAATGATTAGTATAAATAATTTTTGGCAACGAATAGATTCATAAGATATTTTACTGCTTATGCCAAATAGTATAAAAATTTTGTTAGATCACATTTTATCTCATATTTTAAACTACTCAGCTAACAAAAAATATATATAATTGGCAATTTTGCACAAGAGCTGCTTTTCATTCTGCCAAATTAATTTTTCTTACCGGAAAAATTCGAAAAAACCAATTTCATAACTTTTACTATTTTTCACTTATTTGTGTTATTGTGAATGATTTTCTTGCCATCTTGTTTTTGATTTGACGTGCTTTTACACTGAACACGAAGATGAAAACTATCTTGGTCTATGGTCAAATTTTGAATTTTTTAAAGTTTGTTTAGGTTAGGTTTGTGAAAAGAGTTTTTAAGGGTGAAAATGTAATTTATTCGCATAACTAATTACATATTCTTGTTAAGAGTAAGAAATACAATAAAAATTCAACTTTTTTGTAAAAATTGAGTTGTTTTTTTTCGACAAAACACGAGTTTCCCGCGCGATGAAATGATCTCTTTTGATATTATAATCTAAAGAAATTTTAATTACTTTGAACAAGTGCATTTTAATTATTTTTAAGATGTGTGGAAACTGCATAGTTACCGAACAATTTCAATGGTAAAAGGCTGTAAAATAAGAACACTAGTATTACAACTCTGTTGATTAAATTAAAGACGTTCACAATCACAAGTGCTTGAGTGATTTTAATGAAGGAAGTTTCAAGGAGGTGATTCATTATAGACTACCCCCTGTCGCAGCATGTGTAGGGTTCATTTAACCATTTAAGGGTGTGTTGTGGATTGTCCTGCAGAGATAAGAGGCATTCCTCCTACCCTCAAGATAAGAGAGGGAAAAAATAATGGCGTCCGTATGGATCGAGTCCCATGATTCATTGCTCGGGAGACGGATGAGCCGCCGTCCCCTTCTTCAATACACCAGAGTGCTGGGTCTGTGTCTCGGGAGGAGGGGGGGGGGAGGGTTTGGAGAACACGTTTTGATGCATCTGTCCATTTTTCAACCCCTCGCACCAGCGCTACCCCCACCACCATCCGCCACACTGCTCCCTCTGTTTTCGGACGATGACAAATATTAGTTTCTATCCGGGGTTGCCAACTATTGAGCAGATATTGATATAACGTAACACGCCTTGAAGAAATCACGAAAATCATTCTGTTCAGTTTTAAAAATGTAAAACTGCTAGTTTAGGTTAATAACATTTTTTTAACTGGAAAAGTGAATTCTGAATACCGTCATATGCAATCCTAATTCTGGTCTCTAGATTCTTGATACTGGGGTCATTATGAAGACCTAATCACAAGCAATCAGAATTCTGGTCTACAGATTCTTGATATTGGGAGCATTTTGAAGACCTACTCACGTGTAATCAGAATTATGGTCTCTTCAGTTCTTTACAATGAGAGCATTCTGAAGACCTAGTCACATGCAAACAGAATTCTGGTCTCTACAGATTCTTGATATTGGGAGCATTCTGAAGACCTACTCACGTGTAATCAGAATTCTGGTATCTTCAGATTCTTTACAATGAGAGCATTCTGAAGACCTAGTCGCGAGCAAACAGAATTCTGGTCTCTACAGATTCTTGATACTGGGAGCTTTCTGAAGACCTAGTCACCTGGAATAAGAATTCTTTTCTATAGGAGTTTTTGATACTGAGAGCATCTTGAAAACCTAGTCCGTGCAATCAGAATTCTGGTTACTACAGATTCTTGATACTGGAAGTATTCTGAAGACCTAGTCACCTGCAATAAGAATTCTTCTCTATAGAGATTCTTGATATTGTGAGCATTCTAATGACCTAGTCACGTCCAATCATGTCACGTCCAAATGTTGTCTGTACAGACCTAAGTATAGTAGGCCCTACAGATTAGCGTGCTATAAATGTATATTGCTAATATTGGAAACATTCTGCAATTATAATCACATTAATTTACAAGGTTCTGCATGATTCAATAGAACATCCTGACCGGAAACTGAATGAATGGATTCAGAAAAACTGGTTTTAAGCCTAGTTCATTCCATTAAAAACATTTACTGAGCATTTAAAAAGCGTCGATGAAAGCTTTTTGAATGATTAAATGATTTACAAGTCTTTCAGAATGCATTTAAAACTACCGTACGTACATGGGTGGAAGGGTGAGTCAATACCACCTTACTTGTATGGGTGGGTGGGTCAATAACACCTTACGTGTATGGGTGAGTGGGTCAATACCACCTTACGTGTATGGGTGGGTGGGTCAATACCACCTTACTTGTATGGGTAGATGGGTCAATAACACCTTACGTGTATGGGTGAGTGGGTCAATACCACCTTACGTGTATGGGTGAGTGGGTCAATACCACCTTATTTGTATGGGTGGGTGGGTCAATAACACCTTACGTGTATGGACCCACCCACAAGTGAGTGGGTCAATACCACCTTACGTGTATGGGTGGGTGGGTCAATAACACCTTACGTGTATGGGTGAGTGGGTCAATACCGCCTTACGTGTAAGGGTGGGTGGGTCAATAACACCTTACGTGTATGGGTGAGTGGGTCAATACCACCTTACGTGTATGGGTGAGTGGGTCAATACCACCTTACTTGTATGGGTGGGTGGGTCAATAACACATTACGTGTAAGGGTGAGTGGGTCAATAACACCTTACGTGTATGGGTGAGTGCGTCAATACCACCTTAGTGTATGCCTGGGTGGTTCAGTACTACCGTACGTGTATGTGTAGGTGTGTGGGTTACGTTTATGAGTGGGTGGGTGGGTCAATCCCACCTTATGTGCATGGGTGGGTGGGTGAATACATTACAATTATGAGTGGTTGGGTCAATACTACATTACAATAATGGGTGGGAGGGTGGGTCAATACCACCTTACTTGTATGGGTGGGTGGGTAAGTAAACCTTAAACAATGCACAGAATGATATAAACTTATAATAGCATAATTTAAAAATAACATAAACACTTAACAGTGACTACAAAAAATAAATAACAACAATTCTATAAATAAATAAAAAATATAACAGTAACAAAAGCCAATACACTAGCAAGATTCGATCACATTTTGGAAATATTTTAAGTTCTAAAGTCAATGAAGTCAAAGGAAATAAGAAGTAGTATAATAAAGAAATTTATCAACTCAACAGTAAATAGACGTAACGGAGACAAAAAACAGTAAAAATTTGTAACGGTAACAAAACAAGTATTGAATACAAATATAAAACAACAATAAAGGGAACCCCGCTAAGTTGAGCTGATGACTGTTATTAAATTTTCCTTAGAAAGTTTATTGTATGGCATTTTCTAATTCCCTATATCGACCACAAGAACGATTCTGTTTCGGAGATTGTTTGTTTCAAAGCTGCTAAGTAAATATTCCTACCTGAAAAGTCAATCTATCCATTGTATAAAACAGATTTATTTTTCAACGAAAATAGATATTAAATATTTATTGAAACTTAATTTATTTTAAATACATTAAGCTATCCGTAGTTTAAACAATTTTTTTTACAAAAATTAAAAGTATATGGAGAAGTTCAAGGACTGGCCAAAGACCAATAGGACTTATATTTGATATAATATCCACAAATCCGTAAATAAAAATTTAAAAAGAAGAACATTAATAGACCCTACAATACCCGTTGAAAGCAGTGTAAATAAACTATGTGAAATAAAAGAAGGAAAAGTAAAAATGTATCAACCTACTGTGGAACATTATAAAGAAAAAAATCTTGAAATACATAAATATAATTGGACTAAAGAGAGGAACAATCCCAAAATGTTTTTATATTGTAGATCTAGTATTTTAATTTTATAAAAAAATTAGTGAATATATATTTGGTATTCTTTGTTATTTTGGCAACCCTGATAAGGGAAGTATGCTATTCTTAATGAATAAAAGTATATATATATATATGATTAATATTCTGTAACACATTTTTAAGTATAATAGATAACGTATTTTATAATTTTTCGAGGAATTTTTCACAAACAAACAAAAATTATTGCATTGCCAATTTTACATGTTAAACAATTGCAGTAGGCTAATATATTTTTAGATCGTAATAAATATGAATGAATATAATTTATTTCCATAGTAAATTGCGAAATACAATTCAATGTGTAGCCTACATGAAAATTGAAACATTGTTAAAATATAACATTATCTTGTATTTATTATTGTACAGAAACATTATACCCATGTGGGCCTAGGCGTGTGCGGGGACAGGAATCTAATAAAATAATATAAATGTCATTAATGGGAAGAATACGAATTTAATTTACGATAGTGGACAGTCAAAAACGATTTTAAAGTATTATTTTATATTTTTTATTTAATAAACAATTTTATTTTATTATTTTTCTTGCAAACTCTCGTGTATACGAAGACTTAGTAAAACATTAATTATAACAACATTTATTACAGACCGAAGGAAACAATTAGAAAAATATCTAATATCAGTCATAGTTGGACTCAATAAGTATATGTAAACAGAAGGCGAAAGGAGAAGGCGAGGTTAAAGGGCAGGATGAGTTTGAAGAGTTGAGGCTAGAGTACCTGGCTCAGATTATCACCATTATTGCCCCCATAAATAAAGTTAATGAAAGCGGCGTGCGGCTCCCCCAGACATAAATTGTCAAGGTCGACTTTTATGGCCTTCGCAGCGAGTCAAGGACAGAGGGTAGGACTACTGTCGGTCGACCTGTTTGGATGGCACACTTCTGACATTCCTTACATCCTGTCCTCATCACATACTCGTCCATCCCATCTATTTTTTTCATTTTTATGTAAATATGAAATATAGGGGTCCCACCCGATTTCCACGATTTTTTAAAAACTGATCAGTAAGAAACCTACGAACACGACACCATAGACATTTTTTGGTGGAAATACCGATTTTAAAAAAATGAGAAAAAATAAAAATACTTTTACCTAGGCTATATAACATTAATATTATATAGTCATTATGAAACAATTTTAATTAAGTAACAATCTTTATGTTACTTAATTAATAGTTATAGTGTTCATTTTAATTTAATTTCTTAGAAGCCTACGTCCCTGATCATTTAGATATTGTAACGTAAATAAAAGTGGTGTGTGATTGTTGTGAATGACCATTGTTTTTCTTTTTAATCGTACGTTATGGAAAATGCATTTTTAAATTTCATTGTAAGTTTTTAATGATTTTTATTCTATTTGGGACAAAAATCCCAGAATTTTAACTAGTTTTCACTGTGCATTAATTTTACAATTTCAATTCTCAACATTCATTTAATGTATCGCATTCATATTTTCTATAAGTTTTATAAATTTCAGAACTTAAACTTTACAAGAAAAAAAGTTACTATCAATTTCCTGAAGCAACGTTTTCTTGGCTCCTATAAGTCGTAAAATTAACTACTTGATCACTTTGTAATCCTTATGAAATTTATAGTTACGATACATTACTTTAACTTGCGTATTTAATTGAATACGTGATTTTAAATTGGTTTAAATAAAATTTAAAATCACTGCATTTCCTTACGCATAACTTGATCGTAATAATGATCAAGTGATTAATTTTACGACCACTAATTGTTTCAGGAAATTTATAAAAACTTTATTTTCTTTAACAATTCAACCTTAAAAATAGACTTACAGAATTTTCTAGACTATGAAACTTTGTTATCTAGGAGAACAAACTGTTTTCAATCGGAAAATTAACAATTTAGTTTTAAGCATGCATATCCAGATCATAGGACATGGCTAAACATGGCGAGAAACACAATATTTTATTGATTCAGAGTCAAATATAGTACTTTGTGCCCTCTAAAAATAGACTTACAGATTTCTCTAGACTTTGAAACTTTTTTATCTAAGAGAACAAACTGTTTTCAATTGGAAAATTTACAGTTTGACAAAATGCATAACCAGTTCACAAGACATGGTTAAATATGAATGTTGTTCATAATGGCCAGAAATAATATATCAGCCAAAATGTATTTAAAATTTTCTCTTAAAATATCCTTGAACCAGATTAGTTATTTATTGTTTCAAGAAACCATTAGTTAAAATAATTAAGGAAATTGCCGGAGGCAGAGCGTGGTCTAGGGCGTCAGGACTTTGAACTTGAGTTAGGAGATAGAACAGATTCAAATAATGGATTAAATGAAAGTTTTATCAGTAATATTCTCCTTCCACTGTACTGGTTCTCCTCCTTACTCTGTGTGAATGAGTTCCCCGAATAGTCCCAATAGTCTATGGGGCAAGGGGCAGAGTAAGGTTGAATAGGAGATCGGCCTCACCTTTAGTTAACATTCATAAATCGAGATGTTATGTCCTTTACCATACATAAGTTCCTCTATATTTACCTGCCAGGTGATATCCTTTACCATACTGAAGTCCCTCTATATTTACCTCCTAGTGTCATGTCCTTTACTATCAAGAAGTTCCTCTATATTTACCTCATAGTGTCATGTCCTTTACTATCAAGAAGTTCCTCTATATTTACCTCCTAGTGTAATGTCTTTTACTATCAAGAAGTTCCTCTATATTTACCTCATAGTGTCATGTCCTTTACTATCAAGAAGTTCCTCTATACAGTATTTACCTCCTAGTGTAATGTCTTTTACCATACACAAGTCCCTCTATATTTACCTTCAAGTGACATGAGTTTTACAATACAGTAGTGTCTCTATATTTAACTCCTAGTTTCATGTAGTTTACCATACATGAGTCTCTCTATATTTACCTCCCAGTGTAATGTTCTTTACCATACATAAGTCCCTCTATAATAACCTCCTAGTTAGTGTATTTTACCATTCAGAAGTTCCTCTATATTTACCTCCTAGTTTCATGTCGTTTACCATACTGAAGTCTCTCTATATTTACCTCCCCGTGTAATGTTCTTTACCATACATAAATCCCTCTATAATTACCTCCCAGTTAGTGTTCTTTACCATACATAAGTCCCTTTATATTTACCTCCTGGTGTGGTGTCCTTTGCCGTACAGAAGTCCCTCTATATTTACCTCCTGGTGTGATGTCCTTTGCCGTACAGAAGTCCCTCTTTATTTACCTCCCAGGTGATGTTGTTTACCATATTAAAGTCTCTCTATAATTACATCCCAGTGTAATGTTCTTTACCATACATAAGTCCCTCTATAATTACCTCCTAGTTAATGTTTTCTACCATTCAGAAGTCCCTCTATATATACCTCCTAGTTTCATGTCGTTTACCATACAGAAGTCTCTCTATATTTACCTCCCAGTGTAATCTTCTTTACCATACATAAATCCCTCTATAATTACCTCACAGTTAGTGTTCTTTACCATACATAAGTCCCTTTATATTTACCTCCTGGTGTGATGTCCTTTACTATATTGAAGTTCCTCTATATTTACCTCCTAGTGTGATGTCCTTTGCCGTACAGAAGTCCCTCTATATTTACCTCCTGGTGTGATGTCCTTTACCATATTGAAGTCCCTCTGTATTTACCTCCTAGTGTGATGTCTTCTGCCGTATACAAGCCTCTCTATATTTACCTCCTGGTGTGATGTCCTTTACCATATTGAAGTCCCTCTGTATTTACCTCCTAGTGTGATGTCTTCTGCCGTATACAAGCCTCTCTATATTTACCTCCTGGTGTGATGTCCTTTACCATATTGAAGTCCCTCTGTATTTACCTCCTAGTGTGATGTCCTTTGCCGTACACAAGCCCCTCTATATTTACCTCCCATGTGATGTCGTTTACCATATTGAAGTCCCTCTATATTTACCTCCTAGTGTTATGTCGTTTACCATATTCAAGTCCCTCTATATTTACCTCCTGGTGTGATGTCCTTTACCATATTGAAGTCCCTCTGTATTTACCTCCTAGTGTGATGTCTTCTGCCGTACACAAGCCCCTCTATATATACCTCCCAGTTACAAGTTTTTCAATGAACGAATGTCACTATATTTACCACTAACACACAGTGGTATGTTTTTTACCATTCAATTATTTTTAAGTACATTTTTTCTCGTGTGTTAGCCATAACCAAACCAATAGCTTTTTTCTTACTCCGGATACAAATAACAATGATTTTATTCGTGATTTAAGTCTGGAACTTCGTGTATGCCTGTATCAATTTTTAATTTTGTTTTATTGATAGTAAGAAAATATTTGTATGTTATGGTCAACCAAATGAACCTTTTTTCTCTAATACTAGTTTAAAACAGTTTATTCGTGTTCATTTTAATTACCTTCACGCTAGAAGCCATCACATGCCACCTGTGGTTCTTGAATCACTCAAGTAATAAATTATGTAATAAGTTATTAAGATTTTAATTATTGCTTCAGCTACAAATGAGAACCCATTAACCAAATTAATAGCCGGAAATAGCAGCCCATGATATCTAAATCATACCATAGGCTGGAACTCTCACGCAGTTCGGTTGGATTGTAGTGAGCTGGGGAATATTGGATCTAGATAGTTTTATGATCTACATCCATTTCATTCATCAAACATTTCATGGTACCTAGAATGTATTCTAATTTTTCCACCCTATTGCAATGAAGTAACTATTTAATATTGTTAGGAATTATTTTAATTATAAGTTTTGCTATATACAGTGTTTTAAAAAAACTGTATATGGGAACTTTTGGGTGAGTGCGCACAAACCAGAACAGCTCTGCAGCATAGGTCCTGTAACCCAGTTACCTGGAACATACAGCTCTACCACATAGGGCCTGTAATACAGTACCTAGAACATCAGGCTAACAGTTTACCACATAGGGCCTTGTCATGGTCTCCCTATAGTGAGTAATTACATTAATGTCATCTAATTACGAATGGGTTTCCGTACGATAATGGGTCCGCTGGTTAAGGGTGCCGTTTCGACACACGAAAAACCCAAAAACATGGGTTTCTATTTGGACGATTCGGCCCGTAATAATGATCGTATCGCATCATTTCAACTGTAATTTGATAGGTGAAGATCTGTTCTAGTGCATCATAATTTGGTTTTTAAACTAATAAGCTCATAATATTAATTTGTGGTCCATTTTATTCGACTTTAACTCATACAAAGTTCACTATAACTCATTATAATAATAAATACGAACCGTACAGTTGAAATAGAACTGCATGTTTTGGCCCACTAACGGTAAAATTGCATACCTAATATAGGGCTGTTGTCTTCCAAGCGGTGACTTGGCAGTTTGGGAAACGGTCATCTAAAGGCTACATGTGTCTCTCTCCACTCAAGTTTAACAAAGCCCTTCCCATATTCCTTGTACAAAAAAAATTATATGCGTTACTGTCTATACAAAGAGTTGGGATAGTTTCTAGTAACCTTATTAACGAGGTCTTCAAGTACATAAGCTAAAATTTCGGATTTCCGGACAATCTGCCCAGATAAATTGGTCGGGGTACTTTAACCCTCGTCAAATTGGGAGAGTCGGATACTCGGCCCAGACGGGCAGAATTTCCGGCCCTGCGAAACAGGAAAAATAATTTTTACGATTTGGGCAGATTGTCCGTTTACCAAAATTACGAGCTTACATATGGATTTAATGGAAGTTTTTTTAACCAAGATATCAGACTTATTTAGCCAAAATCTGCTTCATTTTCCGAAGAGGATACTATTTTAGACATTTCCCATTATAAACATTTGCCAATAAAAAAAAATCATGATTGCTAATTATTACAATTATAATCTTTTAGTATATTTGTTAAGAGAGAGATAGTATTTAATGATATTATTTAGAAAAAAATCATTTATATTGGAAGTGACGATTTTTTTAGTCAATTATGGATGATGATTATATTAAGAGAGTAAATGTAATGTTTTTATATATTTTGTCTAAAATTCAGATTTACATAAGAAAAGTATTTAGCAGATTGAATATGTTATGAACTAACGTTGCCTTCTGGGTCAATCTTATTTGATTGGATGATGATAACCAGGTTATTTGTAGTTTGTATACATTGTTTAGTCAATATATGGGTTTCTGTAGTCTATCACCAAGTTTACTTTGTCTAAAAATACTTCAAGTACTCGAACTGAGTTGAACGAAACTAATACATTTGGTAATTTCATCCCCCCCCCCTCCAAATTTTCACACTCAAATGGGTTCATCATTTTCATTCGCAACTATTCCATTTTTTTTAGGGTTTTTATTTTGCAGTCGAAATGAGTATTCCTAAAGTAGATTATTATGACCCGTTAGTGTTTTATATTCGTATACCAAATATGAGGATTTCGACAAATTTGGGAAAGGTTAAGGCACTTCGTAACATATTTTGTATGTCCTTAAACAAATTAAAATCCCCTGACTACTAATTAATTGTTATTTAACCAAATCCAACGGTTGCATGTACAAATACACATGCCTTATTGTAATAATTAATTAATTAATGCCATTTTAAATCAGTTTTTAAATTATAAAGAAAAAATTAATATGAATTACAAAATAACAACGGTCCTAGATAAGAATGAATCGAAAAGGTTTTTCAAATATAATTTATTCTGAAACGAAATCGATTCCATCTTGCTTGTTGTCTCCGGGACATCTTGCTCGAATGAACAGCGTGACGAATAAAAGAAAGAGAGCGTTGGATAAAACTGGCTAAAAGGGCGGATAGGGAGGGGTTGAAAAAAGAGCCCTGTGAACACAGAGAGGGTCGGTACAGCTTTGGCGGGGGGGAGGGGTTGGGTGGGGGCGAAAAGTCATTAATAAAAGTGTCCATGGTGTCAGGAACTAATGGCTCTAATCAATTCCTGTACAGAATCTCTCGGTCCCTGTCAGCCGGGACGCATACAGGGTACGGGATACAGGATCCAGGATCCACTCTGGGATTAGCTGCTAACCTTTCCCTCTGGATATTCAACTCTACATTGTTGCTGTTAATCTTGAGACAGCTATGACCACCGACTGTTAAAACCCACCTCCACCTCAACCATCCTCCATAGTGTATTTTAAAGTCTTCCTTTTTTAATTAAATACAGTTTGTTTATTTACTGGCAATAAATATTTAAGGAGGGTTTTTTTAGGGAAAATTAAAATAGTGCATACAATCATTATTACAATAAATGAAACATATTTTGTACATACCATAAATTGTAACATACAGACAACATATATTTCTTACGTTGTAACATTGATTGCAGAGGCATAATTATTCTGTTCGTATACTAAACATATTGTATATAAATGTGTTGAGATTATTAGTCAATTCATGCCGTTACCATCACAATCATAGTACCAGTATATAACTGTCGACCGTCAGGTAAAGGGAACTGTCAACATTTAGGTAGAGGTAACTGTCAACATTTAGGTAGAGGGAACTGTTAACATTTAGGTAGAAGGAACTGTCAACATTCAGGTAGAGGTAACTGTCAACATTCAGGTAGAGGTAACTGTCAACATTTAGGTAGAGGGAACTGTTAACATTTAGGTAGAAGGAACTGTCAACATTTAGGTAGAGGGAACTGTTAACATTTAGGTAGAAGGAACTGTCAACTTTCAGGTAGAGGGAACTGTCAACATTTAGGTAGAGGGAACTGTCAACAGTCAGGTAGAGGGAACTGTCAACAGTCAGGTAGAGGGAACTGTCAACATTTAGGTAGAGGAAACTGTCAACATTCAGGTAGAGGGAACTGTCAACATTCAGGTAGAGGGAACTGTCAACAGTCAGGTAGAGGGAACTGTCAACAGTCAGGTAGAGGGAACTGTCAACAGTCAGGTAGAGGGAACTGTCAACAGTCAGGTAGAGGGAACTGTCAACAGTCAGGTAGAGGGAACTGTCAACATTCAGGTAGAAGGAAATGTCAACATTCAGGTAGAGGTAACTGTCAACATTTAGGTAGAGGAAACTGTCAACATTCAGGTAGAGGGAACTGTCAACATTCAGGTAGAGGGAACTGTCAACAGTCAGGTAGAGGGAACTGTCAACAGTCAGGTAGAGGGAACTGTCAACAGTCAGGTAGAGGGAACTGTCAACAGTCAGGTAGAGGGAACTGTCAACAGTCAGGTAGAGGGAACTGTCAACATTCAGGTAGAAGGAACTGTCAACATTCAGGTAGAGGTAACTGTCAACATTTAGGTAGAGGGAACTGTTAACATTCAGGTAGAAGGAACTGTCAACATTTAGGTAGAGGTAACTGTCAACATTTAGGTAGAGGGAACTGTTAACATTTAGGTAGAAGGAACTGTCAACATTCAGGTAGAGGTAACTGTCAACATTCAGGTAGAGGTAACTGTCAACATTTAGGTAGAGGGAACTGTTAACATTTAGGTAGAAGGAACTGTCAACATTCAGGTAGAGGGAACTGTCAACATTTAGGTAGAGGGAACTGTCAACATTCAGGTAGGAGGCACTGTCGACAGTAAGAAAGGAGGCACTGTCAACATTCAGGTAGGAGGCACTGTCGACAGTAAGAAAGGAGGCACTGTCGACAATCATGTAGAAATGACTGTCAACCGTCAGGCAGAAGGCACTATCAACATTCTGGTAGTTGGCCCTTTTGACAGTCAGACATATGGCACTGTCGACAGTCGGGTGGAAAGCATTCTTGACAGTCAGATAGGAGGCACTGTCGACAGTCAGGTAGAAGGCTCTGTCGACAGTCAGGTAGGAGTTACGGTCGACAATCAGGCAGAAAACACTGTCGACAATCAGGCAGAAGGTACTGTCTACGGTCAACAGGTAGGAGGCATTGTCAACTGTCCGGTATAAGGCAATGTCAACAGTCAGGTAGGAGACACTGTCAACAGTCAGGTAGAAGGCACTGTCGACAGTCAGGTAGGAGGCTCTGTCGACAGTCAGGTAGGAGGCACTGGCAACATTCAGGTAGAAGGCACTGTCGACAACCAAGCAGAAGGCACTATCAACAGTCAGGTAGAAGGCACTGATAACAATCATGCAGAAGGCGCTGTCGATAGTCAGGTATAGAGCACTGTCGACAGTCAGGTAGGAGGCACTGTCGACAGTCAGATAGGAGACACTGTCGACAATCAGGCAGAAGACACTGTGGACAGCCAGGCAGAAGACAGTGGACAGTCAGGTAGAAGGTACTGTCGACAATCAGGCATAAGTCACTGTCAACAGTCAGGTAGGAGGCACTGTCGACAGTCAGGTAGGAAACGATGTTTACAGACGGGTGAAAATCACTGTCATCAGTTGTGTAGGAGGCAAATTACTGGCACATTATTTTCTATGCAATGTTGGTAAAAAAAATCAAAGTTAGCGAGCCTATCAACTGTTTGTCGCAAGAACCTTTCGACGGATTGTTAGAACGCAAACCCTTGTAAACAGTTACTTAGTAGGCACTGATCAAATTTATTTGTAGTGCACTGTCAACAAGATGACACAATTGGTAGTTAAATGTTAGTTATATCATTGGTTTCCAGCAAGCTGTCAACAGTCACTGTAAATTATAGTCCATTGGAAGTTATGTAGGTGATGTTGAATTTCAAAAATAGTAATAGGGTTTACGATATTCAGCTTAAAAGAAAATGTGGATCTCTAATAGAAAAGAGGGGAAAACTTCGTTCGAGAAAATATTCAAAAATTGGAAATGTTTCCTAACAGTTAGCTGTTAATTAATCTAGATCAATAAAAATCACTAACTTTAAATTTTTTTAGTATATATTTTTAGTATAAGTTTGAAACCAAAAGTTTTATTTTCAATCTCACAAGAAGTTAGTTGAACATATGTCAGTAGTTTACATGTTGAGCTATTTAACCAATTCAGTCTAGTGTTTCGGTTGGGTCTTTCATCCACCCCCGCCACCTCACCTTTACCTCCCAACTTCATTGTCACTCCTCCATTCTTATCACCGATCGAATTTCCTTCACTGAATAACTAATCTTTAGTTTGACCCTGACAAATATTCTTTACTCTAGACCAAAATTTTGGGATAATTGTTATGAAATCAGATTTATATTTCTTTTATTCTTCGGTTTTTCTTTTTTCTAAACTACTATAAAATGTTCAATACAAATTTAAATAAGATCCTATATTTTAATCTCCCATTTTAAAAACAAACAAATCTTTTTAAAGTACAGTTTCAGTTTTTCACTTCGTTAAATTCTGTTTGAGAATTTTGATTGTTCAAAATTATGCTTAATTTAGTCCGGAAGATATTTTGATTTATGGTTAATACTTAAAGAATTGTAATATTTTCAATATTTTTCAATGCACACTAATTTAAAAACTATTGTGCCTCTTTTAATTCCCCCATACTTCATACATAGCTGTTATTTTTTCATTTACAAATTTAAGAATTTATTTTCTGTTTTTTCCATTATTAAGAATTAATTTTTCAAGAAATATAACTCAGTTTTCCTTACCGAAATTATCATTATTCTTTTGATTCCAATTATCAAGCATTGTCTATTTGTTTTGGTAAATCATGCTATAATGAACATTTGAGTTGACTTTTCCATAAGATTTCCTCAAGACCGCTTTTTCTCATGTAAAGATGGGCCTTCCGTCAACCTTTAAATTGCCTATCAGTCAACCGTCTACCTATAGTATGGTTTCTTAAAGTATTTTATTCATCTTTAAAACGTCGTAAAGTCGACGAAGACGGCGAAACGAACAAGGAACAAATCCACTCAAATGGCGTAATATACACATGACATTCACAATTTTATAGTTTAAAAATATTTAAAAACCATATCTCTTCCTTTAAAAATAAGAAACCTGAAAGATCAAATGTAGAAAAACACCTTCTGAATTGTAACCACAGTTTAAATACAATTGATAAATATTTATATGTTTTCATAGTTTGTTATAAGGGTAGGATTATGTGAGATGAATTATTTATTCAAAAAAATGTATAAATAAGGATAGTGACAAACTTACGAAAAAGTTATATTTCGTTTTATCTCCGTTATTTTTCAACATTTTTTACTTTTTTTATGCTGAACATGAATTTGGATTACGACAATTATGTCTTGAGATATCTCGGAAAAACTACTTTCTTGGCAAATAATTTACGGTGGGCAGAGCAAAATGATAATAAAAGCCATGGCTAACCACATAAACGAATTTGCAGAAATATTCCCGCCCTAGGCCATGCTCCCTATTATTATGCGCATATTATGAATTTTTGTTGAGTATATAGACCGTTACGAAATTTAGATAAGGTTTGGTAAAAGTGTATTGTTCAGGGAGAAAAAAATAATTGTAATGCAAAACCAATTATATATTCGTGTTTGGCATAAAAAAAACATGTAAAATGGAAAAGATGTTGTTTAAAAATAACGAATTCTCAATACATATAAACTCATATTTCACTACTTTTTCAACGAGAAATCTTATTTTCATAAGTGTCAAGAAAGTGCATGATTATTCAATACTTCATGAAAATAAAACCACTCTTTTTTCTATTTGTACGTACCATTATTACGTTGGTTAAATAATAAAAATGCAGTTAGACCTTGTAATATTCATAATATTTAATTCTAATACCAACTTCTAAGACTGTAGGTTCTTCCTCCCACCCATACACGTACAGTGGTACTGTCCCACCCTCCTACCCATACAAGTACAGTGGTACTGTCACACCCTCCCACCCATACATGTACAGTGGTACTGTCACACCCTCCCACCCATACACGTACAGTGGTACTGTCCCACTCTCCCACCCATACACGTACAGTGGTACTTTCACACCCTCCCACCCATACACGTACAGTGGTACTGTCCCACCCTCCTACCCATACAAGTAAAGTGGTACTGTCCCACCCTCCTACCCATACACGTAAAGTGGTACTGTCCCACCCTCCTACCCATACACGTAAAGTGGTACTGTCACACCCTCCCACCCATACAAGTAAAGCGGTACTGTCACACCCTCCCACCCATACATGTACAGTGGTACTGTCCCACCCTCCCACCCATACACGTAAAGTGGTACTGTCACACCCTCCCACCCATACACGTACAGTGGTACTGTCACACCCTCCCACCCATACAAGTAAAGTGGTACTGTCCCACCCTCCCACCCATACATGTACAGTGGTACTGTCACACCCTCCCACCCATACAAGTATAGTGGTACTGTCCCACCCTCCCACCCATACATGTACAGTGGTACTGTCACACCCTCCCACCCATACAAGTAAAGTGGTACTGTCACACCCTCCCACCCATACAAGTAAAGTGGTACTGTCACACCCTCCCACCCATACACGTACAGTGGTACTGTCACACCCTCCCACCCATACAAGTAAAGTGGTACTGTCCACCCTCCCACCCATGCACGTACAGTGGTACTGTCACACCCTCCCACCCATACAAGTAAAGTGGTACTGTCCCACCCTCCCACCCATACATATAAAGTGGTACTGTCCTACCCTCCCACCCATACACGTACAGTGGTACTCTCACACCCTCCATCCCATACACGTACAGTGGTACTGTCCCACCCTCCCACCCATACACGTACAGTGGTACTTTCCACCCTCCCTCCCATACACGTACAGTGGTACTGTCCCACCCTCCCTCCCATACACGTACATTGGTACTGTGCCACCCTCCCACCCATACACGTACAGTGGTACTGTCCCACCCTCTCACCCATACACGTGCAGTGGTACTGTCCCACCCTCCCACCCATACACGTGAAGTGGTACTGTCACACCCTCCCACCCATACACGTGCAGTGGTACTTTCCACCCTCCCACCCATACACGTGCAGTGGTACTTTCCACCCTCCT
Organism: Stictocephala bisonia; assembly: GCA_035578905.1. Taxonomy (NCBI): domain Eukaryota; kingdom Metazoa; phylum Arthropoda; class Insecta; order Hemiptera; family Membracidae; genus Stictocephala; species Stictocephala bisonia. The sequence goes on from JAQJVL010000001.1 coordinate 9,834,213, forward strand.
ACCCATACACGTGCAGTAGTACTGTCCCACCCTCCTACCCATACACGTACAGTGGTACTGTCCCACCCATACACGTGCAGTAGTACTGTCCCACCCTCCCTCCCATACACGTACAGTGGTACTGTCCCACCCTCCCACCCATACACGTGCAGTGGTACTGTCCCACCCTCCTACCCATACACGTACAGTGGTACTGTCCCACCCTCCCACCCATGCACGTGCAGTGGTACTGTCCCACCCTCCTACCCATACACGTACAGTGGTACTGTCTCACCCTCCTACCCATACACGTACAGTGGTACTGTCCCGCCCTCCCACCCATACATGTGCAGTAGTACTGTCCCATCCTCCCACCCATACACGTACAGTGGTACTTTCCACCATCCCACCCATACACGTACAGTGGTACTTTCCACCATCCCTCCCATACACGTACAGTGGTACTTTCCACCATCCCACCCATACACGTACAGTGGTACTTTCCACCATCCCACCCATACACGTACAGTGGTACTTTCCACCATCCCACCCATACACGTACAGTGGTACAGTGAATCACAACTGTTTGTAAAATAAAAGAGATAAATTTCAAAAAGATTGTAATTGGTGATGAAATCCAAAATTACATTTATAGTCATACATGTTTTTACTCTCAACTATAAAACATATCATACCTGAATTTCTGAAAATTCCATAAATAGTTATACAACGGTATTTTTAAAACAATTTGGTAATAGATCACAGTAGTTTTATTCTCTAGTGCTTAAAATAAAACAGCTCCCCTGTTCAAAATTCCAGGAAATTAAATTGGCACACCCTGTTAATATCGTCATGGGAAAATATCAAAAGCACATAATGAAAATATTCAAACAGAGTTGTTCTCTGCACTATGTATATTAACTATATATAAATAATTAATTTTCTCTACTTTCAGAGTCATTGCAGGGTATGTAGTAGGATATACTGATGGGTTGTTTGTTCTATAAGTTCAGTCTAGTCGGATGGATCTTTTGCTACGATCTTTTATAAGCAGATCTAAAGTAAAATCAATTTAATGTTTTTAATTATAAAACAAATATTTCAACAACATTAATTGACTATAATCTCTTAGGTGAGATTTCAACAAACTCTTTAAATCACTCATACAGTCGATAATTTACGAACTTTGGGAGCTACTGAATTAACTGTTAAAAAACAGATTTGATTTTTTACAGACCATAATCATCTTCTTCAGGTGAAAAAAACCCGAAACATAACATATTTAAAAAGAGCCAATAATGCAGGTTGTAAAATAATGCATGTGGCAAGACGGATATTATTTGAAATAGAACAAAATAATGAGTAAATAAAATTAAAATTGATATGAATATTGAAACTGCTAAAGAGTTAATGCTGTTAAAAAAATTTCTTTTTAATGAAACACCCATGATGGAACAATGGCTGTGAAGTTTCAATAAAATATAAACATGATACCTTCAGGAACTGGAATGGTAAAACAAATAAAGATACATACAATGCCTTTATAACTATATAAGAAGAAACGTGTACCATAATTAGTCAGATTTAAAGAAAATATGAGAAGCCCTGGAAGAGAAGTATAAACTTTTAGATATAAACAAGAATTTCGTTAAAACAACCCAGCAACATTTTGTGAAGTATAAAACCGATCTAACCGAATACCAAACTCAAAGTCTTTACTTCAAAAATGAAAACGGTAATTTGTCCCTTAAAAATTTTTTTTTTATACTTCAAAGTGTTTTAAACTGTCCTAAACCAACTAGTAAATTCCCAACACTGAAAATTGTCAATGTTAACCCAGATTCTAAAGAAACAGATGAAGTAGAAATAACTAAACAAATTAAGAGTTTAAAAACGACAAAGCATTAAGTGAAGATTGAAATGTAGCAGAATAATGAAAATAAGCCTACTATAACAATGTAAAAGATATTAATAAACTTATAAAACACAGCTGGAAAAGTGAAATTAACCCTGAAAATTGGAGAAGTGACCATACTCATTCACCATATAAAAAAATGCTGTTAACTATAGTTATAGGTGAATATCTCCACTTACAGTAAACTTCAAAATACTCTCATAATGTCTTTTGATCAAGCTTAGTAACAGTTAGGACACAAATTCTGTTAGGATCCTAGCTGTTTGTCCTTATGTACTGTTTATATTTTATATTTTCCAGAAACTGCATGGAAAGTTCTGGAAACAATACCCAAATCGAAACTATTTACTTTTCCCTAATCAAATCATTTAAGTATTTACTTTTTTTTTATATATTCAATCAATTGGGAATAGATTGAATATTGGAATATCGAAAATATATTTCAAATGGAATGGAGGTCTTGTAACAGTTGCAGCGATACCTTTATCTTATCTGATAGTGATAAGAACAATGCGCCTCGCCACTTCGTCCACTACGATTGCCAATTCAGAACGATCTTGTTGTGTCGTGCTGTGACTGCGATATTGATCACCATTTAAATTCATACCAATAACCAAATACCAATTCATACCAATAAGGCTGTACCAAATATTATTTTTGAACTGTATAAAATGAAAGTAATTATTTGAATGTTTTAATATATTATAAAAAGAAAAAAGTTTGAAAACGAATATAGGGCATAGAAATTGATTTTAACAGTTTTTAGACCAAATAGATCCTATTTAGAATTAAACCCAAACTCCGGAGGTATTAAAAGATTTATAGTAAAAATATTTGATGTCTGTTAGTTGACATTAAAAATGTCTACGATTCACTGACCATGAAGCTATCTTGTAATTTTAAAAGGACAGGGTCTAGATCTCAAAAGTTAAGAACAGATAAAGAAAGCACTAACTCACAAAATTAAAATGTATTCTGAACCACTGGAATAAAAACTGGAGCTAGGCAAGGAAGTATTCTTTCCCTATTAATATGTAACTGTGTTTTATGAAAATATTACCAGGCATAGTGATACAAAAATAAAAAGTAACAGAAATCAACCTATCAAACTAGGAACCAATATTGAAGTTCTTTACCAATTACGTTTAACTCATGACACATCAACTGCTCAAAAACAAATTGAACTAAATAACGGGAAAAGTAGGTTTACAATGAAAAAAATAGATTAGTCGTTTCAAACCAGCTCCCAAGGTCTTGAAAACAAAATGCGATAAAATATAAAGGGTTCCTAAATTCAAAAAATCTCAGCAAAGTTATACAACGATCGGCTCTTGAGATGGTTTTAAATGAAGCTAGTTGTCAATAAATGATAACTTCCATCAGAATAACACAACATTTATAGTAAAAAACCGCTTTCTAAATATGCAAAACTGAGTCACTCATAAATTAAATCATAATACCTCTATGGGCTAAGATTTGCTTTTAAATCGAAAGGCTGACATCCAACGAATCCAACTACATACGGTTCTGTTTCTCAACTTACAAACTCTAATTAATAAGGAAATAACACTGGCATACACTCTGACATGAGAAAAACAAAACTAAAATTCTATGGCCATGAGAATGGGGCCTTCTAGGTTAACAAAACAAATTGTAGATTGTGAAATATCGAGTAAGGCCAAAACAGAAACAATTACATGAATAGGTGCAATAAAAGCAGCATCTGTTACATAAAATGACATTTCAAATAGGGACATTCTGAAAAAAAGTTTTTTGATTGGAGAGTTGGTCAGGGGGTGACCAGAAAATAACTGGAACAACTTGGTCTAGTGAAAGAAAGAAAGCTTATTATGAGAGAATTTAATAAGTATAGACACAAAGAAAAGTCAACTCATCAGCAAAGAGCGTTCACTGTATTTCGTGGAGTCCTATTAATAATAATGAGAGGAAAAATTAGTTAGACCTATACTTCCTAGACATGCCCATGTTCAAAACATTATCACAGTTTAGCCTTTATGAGTCTAAACCAGCATATTTTACAGTTTATAACTCAGAAAAATTACCTATCCATTTCTCTCTTAGATTACCAACCTAAACAATGGATTGCATATACATATATAGTACAATTTATTTAATTATAGTATATTGTTTTTAATATTAGGAATTATAAGATATAAGAAGATTTTTTTGAATAATAGTGTAGATAATGCATTGTTTAGTGTTATTTATCTCAGTATGTTAAATGACAACGTTAAGAAGACCGTTAACTTTTTATGCATATAGAAGATCATCGAGTATTAAAAAACCTTCAAGACTCTAGCATGACATTGGAACTCTTTGAACCACTAAAGATTTTGAAATGATTTGTTTACCACGTTGAGAGTTCCCAATAATTTTACATGATTTATATGCTAAGTTCAATATAGCATATTACATTCCTCAGTCCTCTACCATAGCTTGGCTAATCCAAATAAGTATTTCGCCCTCTCAAAAACTGAGTTAATAATGCCATCCACGAGAGCGAAAGCACGCCTTCAGAGCGCTAAAGACTCAATCGAAGACACAGTGATTAGGGACGAGTCATCAAGTGGTCTTCAGTCTTGGCGGACGCTCACTTTAGCGCCTTCCTCCACACCATTAAGTGATCCATCAGATCTAAACACCAAGGCTTTGGTCGTTAGATGACTTTCTAAGCCAAAACTGAGAGCCTGGCATTCCCACACATACACGTCCTGGTGGTAAACACCGTTAGCCTTAACACCTTCCTTACACGATGACAGATAAACGTCCTAGTTGTAAACAACGTTAGCCTTAACACCTTCCTTACACGATGACAGATGAACGTTCTGGTGATAAACAACGTTAGTCTTAACACTTTTCTTACATTTTGACAGATACACGTTCTGGTGGTAAACAACGTTAGCATTAACACCTACCTTACACGATGACAGAAAAACGTCCTGGCGGTAAACAACGTTAGCGTTAACACCTTCCTTACACGATGACAGATAAACGTCCTGGCGGTAAACAACGTTAGCCATAACACCTTCCTTACGCGATGACAGATAAACGTCCTGGCGGTAAACAACGTTAGCCATAACACCTTCCTTACGCGATGACAGATAAACGTCCTGGCGGTAAACAACGTTAGCCATAACACCTTCCTTACGCGATTACAGATAAACGTCCTGGCGGTAAACAACGTTAGCATTAACATCTTCCTTACACGATGACAGATAAACGTCCTGGCGGTAAACTACGTTAGCATTAACACCTTCCTTACACGATGACAGATAAACGTCCTGGTGGTAAACAACGTTAGCATTAACACCTTCCTTACACGATGACAGATAAACATCCTGGCGGTAAACAACGTTAGCCATAACACCTTCCTTACGCGATGACAGATAAACGTCCTGGTGGTAAACAACGTTAGCATTAACACCTTCCTTACACGATGACAGATAAACATCCTGGCGGTAAACAACGTTAGCCATAACACCTTCCTTACGCGATGACAGATAAACGTCCTGGTGGTAAACAACGTTAGCCTTAACACCTTCCTTAGATGATTACATATAAACGTCCTGGTGGTAAATAACATTAGCCTTAACACCTTCCTTACACGATGACAGATAAACGTCCAGGTGGTAAACAACGTTAGCCTTAACACATTCCTTAAATGATTACATATAAACGTCCTGGCGTTAAACAACGTTAGCCTTAACACCTTCCTTACACGATGACAGATGAAACATCCTGTTCGTAAACAACGTTAGCCTTAACACCTTCCTTAAATGATTACATATAAACGTCCTGGCGGTAAACAACGTTAGCCTTAACACCTGCCTTACACGATGACGGATGAAACATCCTGTTGGTAAACAACGTTAGCCTTAACACCTTCCTTAAATGATTACATATAAACGTCCTGGTGGTAAATAACGTTAGCCTTAACACCTTCCTTACACGATGACAGATAAACGTCCTGGCGGTAAACAACGTTAGCCATAACACCTTCCTTAAATGATTACATATAAACGTCCTGGTGGTAAATAACATTAGCCTTAACATCTTCCTTACACGATGACAGATGAACGTTCTGGTGGTAAACATTATTAGTCTTAACACCTTTCTTACTTTTTGACAGATAAACGTCCTGGCGGTAAACAACGTTAGCCATAACACCTTCCTTACACGATGACAGATAAACGTCTTGGTGGTAAACAACGTTACCCATAACTCCTTCCTTACACGATGACAGATAAACGTCTTGGTGGTAAACAACATTACCCATAACAACTTCCTTACACGATGACAGATAAACGTCTTGGTGGTAAACATCGTTAGCTAATTACCAATAGCAGTTCGAGTCTACTATTTAGATAAAACACTTTACTCTACTGGAGTTAGTTCAAGCCTTCAGCAAACCCTTAACACCTTATCGTGAGTGACACAGTATGAGTCTACATCAAATCCAAAACACCTTATCCTATGGGAGCCAGTTCGAGCCCTCAGGAAACCTAAAACATGTTATCGTGAGAGACAGTTCGAGCCTTCACCAAACCCAAAATACCCTATCCTAAGGGAGCCAGTTCGAGTCTTCATTAAACCCCAAATTCCTCATCCTGAGGGAGAGTTCGGCTGTTCATTAAACCCAAAACATCTTATCCTGAGACAGACAGTTCAAGACTTCCTCAAACGCAAAAACCTTATCCTATGGGAGCCAGTTCGAGCCCTCATTAAAGCCAAAACATCTTATCCTGAGGCAGACAGTTCAAGACTTCATCAAACGCAAAAACCTTATCCTATGGGAGCCAGTTCGAGCCCTCATTAAAGCCAAAACATCTTATCCTGAGACAGACAGTTCAAGACTTCATCAAACGCAAAAACCTTATCCTATGGGAGCCAGTTCGAGCCCTCATTAAAGCCAAAACATCTTATCCTGAGGCAGACAGTTTAAGCCTTCAGTAAACCCAAAACTCCTTTTCCTGAGGGGAGACAGTTCGAGACTTATGCCTAAATTAAATGATTTTTTATATATCTATTTATTGTTTATGTATTACTAATTGACCAATTAATTGCTTAGAAAAATATTACGTTAGAATTTGTCACATCACTGTTAAAAAGTAGGTTCGATAGTTAATTACTTCCAGACAAGACTAAAACTGCAGAAATTTGAGTAATATACAATTTTAAACATTCCAAAAAAGGAATATTTCAGTTACAAACACTCTGTATTTATAGTTATTATAAAGAGTAAAGTGGTTAGTGCTTGCTAGCAGCTGGAAGCAACTACAGTTTTCCTCTCTAAAATTACCTGGCTGTTGTCTGGCTACTGTCGTGTAGGTTTCAACTAACATGGCAAATTAAAATAAGATACTTCATGGTTTATCACAACTTTTACAGATGGTCTATAAAGTAATTTGTACATCTGAATTATAAACATTTCCACGGAGTAAACTGTTATTGTTATTTTTAAAAACCTACGCTTCATGATTAAACATTATGGTTCAGTAGTTCAAATATAAAATAACTATGGCTTTTTAACAGTCAAAGGTGGGTTCAGAGGTTAAAATGTAAAATAACAATGACTTTTTACGAAAAGGTGACAAGCCTTTATTACAGTATAACTGTTTAAGGGGGATTCAGAGGTTAAAATATAAAATAACAACGACTTTGTATGATAAGCTGTAGATCCTTATTATGCTGCAATAACAATTTTCAAAGTTCCAAAATTTTAAGAACGGAAATTTACAATAACGAAGTATTTTAAATAAATGTTTCATGATAAACAATGTAGAAATTTTTTAATATATTGTTCATTTGACAAACAAAATCCATGTTTTGAACTTAATTGTCGTTTACATTGCATTTCAATTTAGTTGTCTTGCAGATGAAATGGATAACAACTTTTTGCTTCTAATCAAAATAGTTAAATCATTTAGAGAACAGCGTAATACTTTTTAGAATATTAAAACCCGTAAACAACATGGAGAGATTTCTCATAAAAATTGATGAACATTTGGAAGAAAAAGAATTAAGATGTAGCAAGAAAATGTGGAGCTCAGATTGATTACCTCGCGCCTGATTGAAGAACCCATTAGCCCCCCCACCTCCCCCACTTCCAGCCATCGTGTCGGCACACAAAAACAAACACCCTACGCTGTCTCGGCCAAGTTCAACAAAATATTAATGGTGTCCTCAAGGATTGAGTCTTCAAGACGTTGTAATGTAAGGGTAGTTTATTAATGTCCTACTAATATTGCTACTTAGAGGGTCAAATTATTGGGTAGAGATTCTGTCCTCGGAGTTCCCGTTCTCTCAGGCTGATACAACTTGTTAAGGTCAGTTTTTTTTCTGTGAACTCCTAATTTCAACGTAATTATTTTAATAACCCAATAGCAATAGTAATAAGGATTGATTTTATTCATTACAGTTGCTTGATTGTATGCTTCTAACAAAGAAAATTTGGGCTACAATTATTTGTTGCCAGAATCAAGATTTGTAAAGTAAAATTGATTAGCTTTTAATTTATTCATCTCTTTTCTTTCTGTAACTGTGGCCAGATGCCTGCTTACGATTCCTTAAACTTGAATTCCATGTACATTGTCATCTAGTCCATGTTAAATTTCGCACATATTCTAAGTTACAGGTACAGGGCTAACACATATATATTGTATTTGTTATTATTGTTTTTGATAATTCTTTACTGCTATTATAAACTAACTTTTACATTATGTTGTTTGTATGAGTTTTCGTGTGATTCGGCAAGTAATTTCTCACTTGGATACGTCACAATTTGTATCACAACTTTTACTACGCAGAATAAACATTTTAAGGGACTTATAGTAGAGACTGGCAGGGAAGAACGCACAAAATAATCCGCAATGTGCCATACTTAAAGGATGGAATAACTACTTGTAAATCTGTTAATAGCTACACAATAATAGCTGATACTTTCAAAATGCTATTCAACCATAATGGTAATTGTTTGCAATTCGTTACTATTCATATAAAATAATTCCTAAATGTTGCATATATCACCACTGATTTCTCACACATTGATCATAATCGTCTATCTATTTCCTTGTATAACACCGCTGATTTCAAAATACGTATTCCTAATAATCTTCTTTCTATTCCCTTGAATAACACCACTGCTTTCGTTAAAATCCTTTTTACCACTCACACACATATTCATAATGATTGGCGTTCACCACCATAATTTCACTTTATAAATTTGTCACCACTGATTTCGAAAATATCTATCTTAATTGTCTTTCTAGTTTATTGTATAAATTTGTCACTACTGATTTCACAAATATCCATCTTAATTGTCTTTCTAGTTTATTGTATAAATTTGTCACTACTGATTTCACAAATATCCATCTTAATTGTCTTTCTAGTTTATTGTATAAATTTGTCACTACTGATTTCACAAATATCCATCTTAATTGTCTTTCTAGTTTATTGTATAAATTTGTCACTACTGATTTCACAAATATCCATCTTAATTGTCTTTCTAGTTTATTGTATAAATTTGTCACTACTGATTTCACAAATATCCATCTTAATTGTCTTTCTAGTTTATTGTATAAATTTGTCACTACTGATTTCACAAATATCCATCTTAATTGTCTTTCTAGTTTATTGTATAAATTTGTCACTACTGATTTCACAAATATCCATCTTAATTGTCTTTCTAGTTTATTGTATAAATTTGTCACCACTGATTTCACAAATATCCATCTTAATTGTCTTTCTAGTTTATTGTATAAATTTGTCACTACTGATTTCACAAATATCCATCTTAATTGTCTTTCCATTTCCTTTTATAACTTTTCACCACTGATAACTTAACCTTCCATTAGTTTTCACAGATTTCATGGAAATATTTTTTCGTCTTATCAGTTAATTGTTATTATTTCCTAAATAAATTAAGCCATTTTGGACTTCATTTTAGTTGTTCTTTCTCAATGACATAGTTGACATTTCCCAAATATAAACATTACCGTGGTAACGTTTTGTTTACATTTTGACATGATAATTCAAATTTATAATTCTAGATGTTTTTACAAAAGGGAATGTCTGTAATAGTTATAAGTGTACAAAAATATAGCACAAGTAAGGATTCCTTGATAAAATCACCAAGACACTATATAACTGTCCGTATCCAGTTGCAAATACAAAGGAGACATAATCAGCAACATTAGCAACATTTTAATAGCGTATGTATGGGGTATAAAATTATTTGTTAAACAGTAATATTTACATTAAGGTTTTTTGTAATGGCCTTATTGCTTGACTTTTTTTGTGGAGACATAAATTCAATTCTAAGGTTGACATATTTGTAATACTATTATTATTTTTATTGAGCTCCCACAGACTCTTCCTTGTACCTTGTCGTTCCATACTCTAGTCAGATTGAGGCACCCAGCCAGTATCAAAACTACTAAAGATCCACGGCAACAACCATGAGGGCATCATGGGCAGTATTAGGTCACCGTACGTGTATGGATGGGTGGGTCATTATCACCATAAGTGTATGAGTGCGTTATTACCATATACGAATATTGGTGGGTGTCTGGGCCTTTACCATCGTACATGTGTGGGTGGGTCATTGCCATTAAACGTAGTGTGCGTGGGTCATTACTACTGTACATATATGGGTGGGTGGGAGGACCATTACCACCGTGCGTGTATGGGTGGGTGGCTGGACCTTTACCACCGTACATGTGTGGGTGGGTCATTACTAATGTACATATATGGATGGGTGGGAGGGCCATTACAACCGTGCGTGTATGGGTGGGTTATTACCACTGTACGTGTATTGGTGGGTGGCTGGACCTTTACCACCGTACATGTGTGGGTGGGTCATTATCACTGAACGTAGTGTGCGTGGGTCATTACTACTGTACATATATTGGTGGGTGGGATTCCATTACCACCGTACATGTGTGGGTGGGATTCCATTACCACCGTACATGTGTGGGTGGGTCATTACTACTGTACATGTATTGGTGGGTGGGAAGGCCATTACCACCGTACATGTGTGGGTGGGTCATTACTACTGTACATATATTGGTGGGTGGGAAGGCCATTACCACCGTACATGTGTGGGTGGGTCATTACTACTGTAGGCTACATATATGGATGAGTGGAAAGGCCATTACCACCGTACATGTGTGGGTGGGTCATTACTACTGTACATATATGGATGAGTGGGAGGGCCATTACCACCGTACGTGTATGGGTAGGTGGATGTGTCATTGCCAATGTACGTCTACGTGTAGTAGGTTGATCATGTTTTTGTAGTGTTATTGAGTTTAGAGCAGTCATTACATCGAACACTAAGCAAGACATTCAATAAAAATCCTTACACAAGGATTTAACTAAACAATTCGGATTGGCTGCCCTACAGCCTTGGTTTTCAGAACGACATGATGTTGATACATCAGTATCTATGATCTGTCCGGAAGATGAAGATTTATACCACTAATTAAACTGTAACCATTGCTAAGTAAGATAGTTAGTGTGTGTGTGTGTGTGTGTGTATGTTTTTGTGTGTGTGTGTGCGTGTATGTATCGGGTAACGCTGCGCTGGAGGAGGCCATATAAATCACTTTATACCCGAGTATGCAGGTCTGTCACAGTTCCCCGTTGAGGCAGGAGGCAGGAGGGAGGAGGGAGGTCGGTTCTCATTGAATTCCAAGCCTGTAATTAATCTTATGCTTGTGTCAGAGCTGCTTATGGATGACAAGATTATGGGTTTGGAATAATATCTAAGCTCGGGTCTAGACAGGTGTCACCGCTTGTCCAGACTTGCGGGATATTAATCAGAGACTCGTTGTGGATCTTGTTCCCCTTCTGTGGGGCCTTCGAGTGACGCTGGCTGCGTAATCTCCAGTGTAAACGTGGCCCTTTGACTGCGACAATGTGAGATTGGATGACACTGTAGGAGGAGTGTAGCCTGTACGACGGCCTGGTTGATAACTCAAACGGATTGATGCACGGCCAGGTACATGTGTACACGCACGTATGAGTAAATTATAGTCACGTATGTATAAAGTATACACCCGCACGTACGAATAATGTCACGTATTCATAAAGTATAGAATTTATGTCATCTCGTATTCACGTTATTGACCACAGGTCGACTATTGGTAAACTGTAGTTAACTACGAACGTGGACTGTGGTGTGTAACGTCATAAGATGTCGCCTGGTGGAAGTTATGTCTTATCGTATTCACGTTATTCACCACAGGTCGACTATTGGTAAACTGTAGTTAACTACGAACGTGGACTGTGGTGTGTTAACGTCATAAGATGTCGCCTGGTGGAAGTTATGTCTTATCGTATTCACGTTATTCACCACAGGTCGACTATTGGTAAACTATAGTTAACTACGAACGTGGACTGTGGTGTGTAACGTCATAAGATGTCGCCTGGTGGAAGTTATGTCTTATCGTATTCACGTTATTCACCACAGGTCGACTATTGGTAAACTATAGTTAACTACGAACGTGGACTGTGGTGTGTAACGACATACGATGTCGCCTGGTGGAAGTTATGTCTTATCGTATTCACGTTATTGACCACAGGTCGACTATTGGTAAACTATAGTTAACTACGAACGTGGACTGTGGTGTGTAACGTCATAAGATGTCGCCTGGTGGAAGTTATGTCTTATCGTATTCACGTTATTGACCACAGGTCGACTATTGGTAAACTGTAGTTAACTACGAACGTGGACTGTGGTGTGTAACGTCATAAGATGTCGCCTGGTGGAAGTTATGTCTTATCGTATTCACGTTATTGACCACAGGTCGACTATTGGTAAACTGTAGTTAACTACGAACGTGGACTGTGGTGTGTAACGTCATAAGATGTCGCCTGGTGGAAGTTATGTCTTATCGTATTCACGTTATTGACCACAGGTTGACTATTGGTAAACTATAGTTAACTACGAACGTGGACTGTGGTGTGTAACGTCATAAGATGTCGCCTGGTGGAAGTTATGTCTTATCGTATTCACGTTATTCACCACAGGTCGACTATTGGTAAACTGTAGTTAACTACGAACGTGGACTGTGGTGTGTAACGTCATAAGATGTCGCCTGGTGGAAGTTATGTCTTATCGTATTCACGTTATTCACCACAGGTCGACTATTGGTAAACTATAGTTAACTACGAACGTGGACTGTGGTGTGTAACGACATACGATGTCGCCTGGTGGAAGTTATGTCTTATCGTATTCACGTTATTGACCACAGGTCGACTATTGGTAAACTATAGTTAACTACGAACGTGGACTGTGGTGTGTAACGTCATAAGATGTCGCCTGGTGGAAGTTATGTCTTATCGTATTCACGTTATTGACCACAGGTCGACTATTGGTAAACTGTAGTTAACTACGAACGTGGACTGTGGTGTGTAACGTCATAAGATGTCGCCTGGTGGAAGTTATGTCTTATCGTATTCACGTTATTGACCACAGGTTGACTATTGGTAAACTATAGTTAACTACGAACGTGGACTGTGGTGTGTAACGTCATAAGATGTCGCCTGGTGGAAGTTATGTCTTATCGTATTCACGTTATTCACCACAGGTCGACTATTGGTAAACTGTAGTTAACTACGAACGTGGACTGTGGTGTGTAACGTCATAAGATGTCGCCTGGTGGAAGTTATGTCTTATCGTATTCACGTTATTCACCACAGGTCGACTATTGGTAAACTATAGTTAACTACGAACGTGGACTGTGGTGTGTAACGACATACGATGTCGCCTGGTGGAAGTTATGTCTTATCGTATTCACGTTATTGACCACAGGTCGACTATTGGTAAACTATAGTTAACTACGAACGTGGACTGTGGTGTGTAACGTCATAAGATGTCGCCTGGTGGAAGTTATGTCTTATCGTATTCACGTTATTGACCACAGGTCGACTATTGGTAAACTGTAGTTAACTACGAACGTGGACTGTGGTGTGTAACGTCATAAGATGTCGCCTGGTGGAAGTTATGTCTTATCGTATTCACGTTATTGACCACAGGTCGACTATTGGTAAACTGTAGTTAACTACGAACGTGGACTGTGGTGTGTAACGTCATAAGATGTCGCCTGGTGGAAGTTATGTCTTATCGTATTCACGTTATTCACCACAGGTTGACTATTGGTAAACTATAGTTAACTACGAACGTGGACTGTGGTGTGTAACGTCATAAGATGTCGCCTGGTGGAAGTTATGTCTTATCGTATTCACGTTATTCACCACAGGTTGACTATTGGTAAACTATAGTTAACTACGAACGTGGACTGTGGTGTGTAACGTCATAAGATGTCGCCTTGTGGAAGTTATGTCTTATCGTATTCACGTTATTCACCACAGGTAGATTATTGGTAAACTATAGTTAACTACGAACGTGGACTGTGGTGTGTAACGGCATAAGATGTCGCTTGGTGGAAGTTATGTCTTATCGTATTCACGTTATTGACCACAGGTCGACTATTGGTAAACTGTAGTTAACTACGAACGTGGACTGTGGTGTGTAACGTCATAAGATGTCGCCTGGTGGAAGTTATGTCTTATCGTATTCACGTTATTCACCACAGGTTGACTATTGGTAAACTATAGTTAACTACGAACGTGGACTGTGGTGTGTAACGTCATAAGATGTCGCCTGGTGGAAGTTATGTCTTATCGTATTCACGTTATTCACCACAGGTTGACTATTGGTAAACTATAGTTAACTACGAACGTGGACTGTGGTGTGTAACGTCATAAGATGTCGCCTTGTGGAAGTTATGTCTTATCGTATTCACGTTATTCACCACAGGTAGATTATTGGTAAACTATAGTTAACTACGAACGTGGACTGTGGTGTGTAACGGCATAAGATGTCGCTTGGTGGAAGTTATGTCTTATCGTATTCACGTTATTGACCACAGGTCGACTATTGGTAAACTATAGTTTACTACGAACGTGGACTGTGGTGTGTTAACGTCATAAGATGTCGCCTGGTGGAAGTTATGTCTTATCGTATTCACGTTATTCACCACAGGTCGACTATTGGTAAACTGTAGTTAACTACGAACGTGGACTGTGGTGTGTAACGTCATAAGATGTCGCCTGGTGGAAGTTATGTCTTATCGTATTCACGTTATTGACCACAGGTCGACTATTGGTAAACTGTAGTTAACTACGAACGTGGACTGTGGTGTGTAACGTCATAAGATGTCGCCTGGTGGAAGTTATGTCTTATCGTATTCACGTTATTCACCACAGGTCGACTATTGGTAAACTGTAGTTAACTACGAACGTGGACTGTGGTGTGTTAACGTCATAAGATGTCGCCTGGTGGAAGTTATGTCTTATCGTATTCACGTTATTCACCACAGGTCGACTATTGGTAAACTATAGTTAACTACGAACGTGGACTGTGGTGTGTAACGTCATAAGATGTCGCCTGGTGGAAGTTATGTCTTATCGTATTCACGTTATTCACCACAGGTCGACTATTGGTAAACTGTAGTTAACTACGAACGTGGACTGTGGTGTGTTAACGTCATAAGATGTCGCCTGGTGGAAGTTATGTCTTATCGTATTCACGTTATTCACCACAGGTCGACTATTGGTAAACTGTAGTTAACTACGAACGTGGACTGTGGTGTGTTAACGTCATAAGATGTCGCCTGGTGGAAGTTATGTCTTATCGTATTCACGTTATTCACCACAGGTCGACTATTGGTAAACTGTAGTTAACTACGAACGTGGACTGTGGTGTGTAACGTCATAAGATGTCGCCTGGTGGAAGTTATGTCTTATCGTATTCACGTTATTGACCACAGGTCGACTATTGGTAAACTGCAGTTAACTACGAACGTGGACTGTGGTGTGTAACGTCATAAGATGTCGCCTGGTGGAAGTTATGTCTTATCGTATTCACGTTATTGACCACAGGTCGACTATTGGTAAACTATAATTAACAACGGACGTGGACTGTGGCGTGTTACGTTATAAGATATCGACTGGTGGGAGTTGTGTCATCTCGTATGTACGTTATTCACCACTGGTCGTCGGTGGTGAACTGAAATCACCACAGGACGTCAACTGTGGTGAGCTTTAATCACCACGACGCCATTTCTCTCCTCACAAAGAGCGCCTCACTGTCATTTCCTCCTTTGTGAACCAAACAATACAAGGGAGGCTGACGTGCGATTTGTATCTGAAATGGAATTATCCACCTCTACCTTCCACAATTCCAGATCTGCAAGGGGATGAGACAATCCTTCTGATTTTGCAAGAGTAGGGGAATAAACTTTAAATGTTTATTTATGTGATTCTAAAATATATTTTTGTATAAGGATTTTATTAATTTTTATATATTATGATGAAGTTATAGTAAAAGATAAATAAATTTGAAATGTTATTGGGCCTATATTTGATACTTTTTCAATGAAATTCATCCGACATATTTGTTTTTTCTGTTACCAGGATACCAGGATTATAGGTTTTGTAAATAATATTGTGATATTGTATTATAGATCTTTAAATTGAATGTAAATATATGCAAGTAATTGAGGTTTGTAGATTGCAACAGTACTGGACGATTACTATGACAGTGATTTTTAGAGGTTATTGCAATTTATAATTCAACAATGTTATAATTTATCTCATCACTACGTAGCGTGGTGCTCCAAAACCTAAAATAAACCCATTTTGTGATAAAATAATTATTAAGATAACGATTCAAAGCATATTACAGTGTGGTATCAAATTAAAGATATAATTCTTCTGGGTTCAAATATACCGGCGTGGTGGCTCAGTGGTTAAGGCTTCGGACTGCGGAGGGCAAGGTTCAAGGTTCGAATCTCCCCTGAGCCAACGGTCGGTACTTCACTAGTTGAATAAAGTTCACTCACAGGCCTGTAGGCCCATGTGAACTGGTGAGTGAATTAAAAAAAAAAAAATGATTTAAGGGGAAAGCCACAAGAAACCGACCCCCAGAGTACCAGAAACATAAGTAATATACCAAATACAAAATATTCAACTCCTTAGTTCCATATATTTTAAGGTTTCGTAAACAATTATGTCTACACTTTCTATTTATCTATATTTATATTTCTCATATATAGTTCAACCCAGTCTTGCCCCTAAACTTTGCAGTGTGCAAATAGCCAGGACTTAACTAACTTCCTAACTACCAGTTGGAACAGCGAGAACATAACTAACCTACCAAACTACCAGTTGGAGCAGTCAGGACATAATTAACTTCCTAACTACCAGTTGGAACAGCGAGAACATAACTAACCTACCAAACTACCAGTTGGAGCAGCCAGGACATAACTAACTTACTAAACTACCAGTTGGAGCAGCCAGGACATTACTAACTTACTAAACTACCAATTGGAGCAGCCAGGACATACCTAACTTACCAAACTACCAGTTGGAGCAGCCAGGACATTACTAACTTACTAAACTACCAGTTGGAGCAGCCAGGACATTACTAACTTACCAAACTATCACTTGGAGTAGCCAGGACATAACTAACTTACCAAACTACCAGTTGAAACAGTCAGGACATAAATAACTTACCAAACTATCAGTTGGAGCAGCCAGGACATAACTAACTTACCAAACTACCAGTTGGAGCAGCCAGGACATACCTAACTTACCAAACTACCAGTTGGAGCAGCCAGGACATTACTAACTTACCAAACTACCAGTTGGAGCAACCAGGACATAACTAACTTACTAAACTACCAGTTGGAGCAGCCAGGACATAACTAACTTATCAAACTACCAGTTGGAGCAGCCAGGACATTACTAACTTACTAAACTAATAGTTCGAGCAACCAGGACATTACTAACTTACCAAACTACCAGTTGAAACAGTCAGAACATAACTAACTTACCAAACTACCAGTTGGAGCAGCCAGGACATTACTAACTTACTAAACTAATAGTTGGAGCAACCAGGACATTACTAACTTACCAAACTACCAGTTGGAACAGTCAGGACATAACTAACTTACCAAACTACCAGTTGGAGCAGCCAGGACATTACTAACTTACTAAACTAATAGTTGGAGCAACCAGGACATTACTAACTTACCAAACTACCAGTTGCAGCAGCCAGGACATAACTAACTTACTAAACTAATAGTTGGAGCAGCCAGGACATTACTAACTTACCAAACTACCAGTTGAAACAGTCAGAACATAACTAACTTACCAAACTACCAGTTGGAGCAGCCAGGACATTACTAACTTACCAAACTACCAGTTGAAACAGTCAGAACATAACTAACTTACCAAACTACCAGTTGGAGCAGCCAGGACATTACTAACTTACCAAACTATCAGTTGGAGTAGCCAGGACATAACTAACTTACCAAACTACCAGTTGGAACAGTCAGGACATAACTAACTTACCAAACTATCAGTTGGAGCAGCCAGGACATAACTAACTTACCAAACTATCAGTTAAAGCAGCCAGGACATAACTAACTTACTAAACTACCAGTTGGAGCAGCCAGGACATAACTAACTTACCAAACTACCAGTTGGAACACTCAGGACATAACTAACTTACCGAACTACCAGTTGGAACACTCAGGACATAACTAACTTACCAAACTACCAGTTGGAGCAGCCAGGACATTACTAACTTACTAAACTACCAGTTGGAGTAGCCAGGACATAACTAACTTACCAAACTATCAGTTGGAGCAGCCAGGACATAACTAACTTACTAAACTACCAGTTGGAACACTCAGGATATAACTAACTTACTAAACTACCAGTTGGAGCAGCCAGGACATAACTAACCTACCAAACTACCAGTTGGAACACTCAGGACATAACTAACTTACCAAACTATCAGTTGGAACACTCAGGACATAACTAACTTACCAAACTATCAGTTGGAGCAGCCAGGACATAACTAACTTAATAAACTACCAGTTGGAACACTCAGGTCATAACTAACTTACCAAACTACCAGTTTGAACACTCAGGACATAACTAACTTAATAAACTACCAGTTGGAGCAGCCAGGACATAACTAACTTACCAAACTACCAGTTGGAACACTCAGGACATAACTCACTTACCAAACTATCAGTTGGAACACTCAGGACATAACTAACTTACCAAACTATCAGTTGGAGCAGCCAGGACATAACTAACTTACTAAACTACCAGTTGGAGCAGCCAGGACATTACTAACTTACAAACTACCGGTTGGAGCAGTCAGGACATAACTAACTTACTAAACTACCAGTTGGAGCAGCCAGGACATAACTAACTTACTAAACTACCAGTTGGAGCAGCCAGGACATAACTAACTTACTAAACTACCAGTTGGAGCAGCCAGGACATAACTAACTTACTAAACTACCAGTTGGAACACTCAGGATATAACTAACTTACTAAACTACCAGTTGGAGCAGCCAGGACATAACTAACCTACCAAACTACCAGTTGGAACACTCAGGACATAACTAACTTACCAAACTATCAGTTGGAACACTCAGGACATAACTAACTTACCAAACTATCAGTTGGAGCAGCCAGGACATAACTAACTTAATAAACTACCAGTTGGAACACTCAGGTCATAACTAACTTACCAAACTACCAGTTTGAACACTCAGGACATAACTAACTTAATAAACTACCAGTTGGAGCAGCCAGGACATAACTAACTTACCAAACTACCAGTTGGAACACTCAGGACATAACTCACTTACCAAACTATCAGTTGGAACACTCAGGACATAACTAACTTACCAAACTATCAGTTGGAGCAGCCAGGACATAACTAACTTACTAAACTACCAGTTGGAGCAGCCAGGACATAACTAACTTTCAAACTACCAGTTGGAACACTCAGGATATAACTAACTTACTAAACTACCAGTTGGAGCAGCCAGGACATAACTAACCTACCAAACTACCAGTTGGAACACCCAGGACATAACTAACTTACCAAACTATCAGTTGGAACACTCAGGACATAACTAACTTACCAAACTACCAGTTGGAGCAGCCAGGACATTACTAACTTACCAAACTACCAGTTGGAGCAGCCAGGACATAACTAACTTACTAAACTAATAGTTGGAGCAGCTAGGACATAACTAACTTACCAAACTACCAGTTGGAGCAGCCAGGATATAACTAACTTACTAAACTAATAGTTGGAGCAGCCAGGACATAACTAACTTACCAAACTACCAGTTGGAGCAGCCAGGACATTACTAACTTACCAAACTACCAGTTGGAGCAGCCAGGACATAACTAACTTACTAAACTAATAGTTGGAGCAACCAGGACATTACTAATTTACCAAACTACCAGTCGAAACAGTCAGAACATAACCAACTTACCAAACTACCAGTTGGAGCAGCCAGGACATAACTAACTTACTAAACTAATAGTTGGAGCAGCCAGGACATAACTAACTTACCAAACTACCAGTTGGAACACTTAGGACATAACTAACTTACCAAACTATCAGTTGCAGCAGCCAGGACATAACTAACTTACTAAACTACCAGTTGGAGCAGCCAGAACATAACTAACTTACCAAACTACCAGTTGGAACAGTCAGGACATAACTAACTTACCAAACTATCAGTTGGAGCAGCCAGGACATTACTAACTTACTAAACTACCAGTTGGAGTAGCCAGGACATAACTAACTTACCAAACTATCAGTTGGAGCAGCCAGGACATTACTAACTTACTAAACTACCAGTTGGAACAGTCAGGACATAACTAACTTACTAAACTATTAGTTGGAGTAGCCAGGACATTACTAACTTACTAAACTACCAGTTGGAGTAGCCAGGACATAACTAACTTACCAAACCATCAGTTGGAGCAGTCAGGACATTACTAACTTACTAAACTACCAGTTGGAACAGTCAGGACATAACTAAATTACCAAACTACCAGTTGGAACAGTCAGGACATAACTAACTTACCAAACTATCAGTTGGAGCAGCCAGGACATAACTAACTTACTAAACTACCAGTTGGAGCAGCCAGGACATAACTAACTTACCAAACTACCAGTTGGAACACTCAGGACATAACTAACTTACCGAACTACCAGTTGGAACACTCAGGACATAACTAACTTACCAAACTACCAGTTGGAGCAGCCAGGTCATTACTAACTTACTAAACTACCAGTTGGAGTAGCCAGGACATAACTAACTTACCAAACTATCAGTTGGAGCAGCCAGGACATAACTAACTTACCAAACTACCAGTTGGAGCAGCCAGGACATTACTAACTTACTAAACTACCAGTTGGAGCAGCCAGGACATTACTAACTTACAAACTACCGGTTGGAGCAGTCAGGACATAACTAACTTACTAAACTACCAGTTGGAGCAGCCAGGACATAACTAACTTACTAAACTACCAGTTGGAGCAGCCAGGACATAACTAACTTACTAAACTACCAGTTGGAGCAGCCAGGACATAACTAACTTACTAAACTACCAGTTGGAACACTCAGGATATAACTAACTTACTAAACTACCAGTTGGAGCAGCCAGGACATAACTAACCTACCAAACTACCAGTTGGAACACTCAGGACATAACTAACTTACCAAACTATCAGTTGGAACACTCAGGACATAACTAACTTACCAAACTATCAGTTGGAGCAGCCAGGACATAACTAACTTAATAAACTACCAGTTGGAACACTCAGGTCATAACTAACTTACCAAACTACCAGTTTGAACACTCAGGACATAACTAACTTAATAAACTACCAGTTGGAGCAGCCAGGACATAACTAACTTACCAAACTACCAGTTGGAACACTCAGGACATAACTCACTTACCAAACTATCAGTTGGAACACTCAGGACATAACTAACTTACCAAACTATCAGTTGGAGCAGCCAGGACATAACTAACTTACTAAACTACCAGTTGGAGCAGCCAGGACATAACTAACTTTCAAACTACCAGTTGGAACACTCAGGATATAACTAACTTACTAAACTACCAGTTGGAGCAGCCAGGACATAACTAACCTACCAAACTACCAGTTGGAACACCCAGGACATAACTAACTTACCAAACTATCAGTTGGAACACTCAGGACATAACTAACTTACCAAACTACCAGTTGGAGCAGCCAGGACATTACTAACTTACCAAACTACCAGTTGGAGCAGCCAGGACATAACTAACTTACTAAACTAATAGTTGGAGCAGCCAGGACATAACTAACTTACCAAACTACCAGTTGGAGCAGCCAGGATATAACTAACTTACTAAACTAATATTTGGAACAGCCAGGACATAACTAACTTACCAAACTATCAGTTGGAGCAGCCAGGACATTACTAACTTACCAAACTACCAGTTGGAGCAGCCAGGACATAACTAACTTACTAAACTAATAGTTGGAGCAACCAGGACATTACTAATTTACCAAACTACCAGTCGAAACAGTCAGAACATAACCAACTTACCAAACTACCAGTTGGAGCAGCCAGGACATAACTAACTTACTAAACTAATAGTTGGAGCAGCCAGGACATAACTAACTTACCAAACTACCAGTTGGAACACTTAGGACATAACTAACTTACCAAACTATCAGTTGCAGCAGCCAGGACATAACTAACTTACTAAACTACCAGTTGGAGCAGCCAGAACATAACTAACTTACCAAACTACCAGTTGGAACAGTCAGGACATAACTAACTTACCAAACTATCAGTTGGAGCAGCCAGGACATTACTAACTTACTAAACTACCAGTTGGAGTAGCCAGGACATAACTAACTTACCAAACTATCAGTTGGAGCAGCCAGGACATTACTAACTTACTAAACTACCAGTTGGAACAGTCAGGACATAACTAACTTACTAAACTATTAGTTGGAGTAGCCAGGACATTACTAACTTACTAAACTACCAGTTGGAGTAGCCAGGACATAACTAACTTACCAAACCATCAGTTGGAGCAGTCAGGACATTACTAACTTACTAAACTACCAGTTGGAACAGTCAGGACATAACTAAATTACCAAACTACCAGTTGGAACAGTCAGGACATAACTAACTTACCAAACTATCAGTTGGAGCAGCCAGGACATAACTAACTTACCAAACTACCAGTTGGAGTAGCCAGGACATAACTAACTTACCAAACTACCAGTTGGAACAGTCAGGACATAACTAACTTACCAAACTATCAGTTGGAGTAGCCAGGACATTACTAAATTACCAAACTACCAGTTGGAACAGTCAGGACATAACTAACTTACCAAACTACCAGTTGGAACAGTCAGGACATAACTAACTTACCAAACTATCAGTTGGAGCAGCCAGGACATCTTGCGTCCACGCGTAACTACGTAAGTCACTTTGTAAAGTTCCAGGTTTTTTAAGATGGTAAACTGTAATCGGAAAAATCCAAAATGTGAGATTTTAATTATTCTCATTCTAACGATGAACTTGCAATCTTTCGTCGTCAAAAAAGTTTAATAAGCAGTTTGTTACTGTTTTTAGGAATAAAAAAATATCTGCCAAGTATTATAAAAGATTGTCAATGATGTATTATAAATATGTATTTTTACTTGCAAACTTGTTCCCCTTTTTGAGAAAGTTGGGTGGACATTTATTATCCCCCAAAAGTTGTTTCCAAGGTGCGTGGGTTATTTTCACCCCGAATGAATGACGTCTTGATTAATTACCTTGTGCAGTGTTGAATGCGATTCGATGATTTAGGGGCTCTTTGTTTTGCACGGTATGTTTGCGCGAGGGTGGCGGGGGGAAGGACTGACAAAGGTTGTTTCACAATGCACTGGTATTAACCAACCATTGTCGTCCTCAAAATTAATAATCACGATGGGATCCCGAGTGTCTTGCCTCCCAACTAATCAGGCACTTCACATAAACGTTAATTGAAATTATTATTCATGTAATGATAAATTTTTTTTAATTTTTTTGTACACTCTCCTTTAAGGATTAAGTAGGAAAATATCAGAGAAAATTTGAATATTTTATAAGTAATATTACCCACCCGCCCACCCATACACGTGCAGTTGTAATGAACCACCCGCCCTCCCATACACGTACAATGGTATTGACCCACCCGCCCTCCCATACACGTACAGTGGTATTGAACCACCCGCCCTCCCATACACGCACAGTGGTAATGAACCACTCACCCACCCATACTCCCAGTGGTAATGAACCACCCGCCCACCCATACTCCCAGTGGTAATGAACCACCCGCCCACCCATACTCCCAGTGGTAATGAACCACCTGCCCACCCATAATCCCAGTGGTAATGAACCACCCGCCCACCCATACACGTGCAGTGGTAATGAACCACCCGCCCAGTCATACACGTGCAGTGGTAATTAACCACCTGCCCACCCATACTCCCAGTGGTAATGAACCACCCGCCCACCCATACACGTGCAGTGGTAATTGACTTTACCAAGGCACATGTATGGGTGTGCGGGAGGGTCTTTACCACTGCACGTTTATGGGTGGATGGGAGGGCCTTTATCACTGCACATGTTTGGGTGGGTGGGAGGGTCGTTACCAAAGCACGTTTGTGGTTGTGTTTGGGGTTTATGGGTTTTGAAAAACTATTTATTACTGAATGTTCCATTTAGTGTTTGATGGATGAATCACATTCAATAGTTAAACCACTAAAGTAGGTGAAAACACATGCAAATACCATTGTACGTGTATGGGATGGCGGGTGGGTCAATACCACCGTATGTGTATGGGATGGTGGGTAGGCAATACCACCGTATGTGTATGGGATGGTGGGAAGGCAATACCACCGTATGTGTATGGGAGGGCGGGTGGGTCAATACCACCGTATGTGTATGGGATGGTGGGTAGGCAATACCACCGTATGTGTATGGGATGGTGGGAAGGCAATACCACCGTATGTGTATGGGAGGGTGGGTAGGCAATACCACCGTATGTGTATGGGAGGGTGGGTAGGCAATACCACCGTATGTGTATGGGAGGGTGGGTAGGCAATACCACCGTATGTGTATGGGAGGGTGGGTAGGCAATACCACCGTATGTGTATGGGAGGGTGGGTAGGCAATACCACCGTATGTGTATGGGAGGGTCGGTGGGCAATACCACCGTATGTCAGTATATAATGTGATGTATAAAGTATAGCTAAACACTCTTTATACGTCACATTGTTAAGTTACTGTGGGACAGAGAAGAAAGAAACAGAGGTCGCGTCAAATAGTGTGCGAAAGTTTGTCGAGTTAGTGTGTCGAGTAGTTATTTCTCCAGTTTTCCATGTGGATGCAGGGCCAGCACCTTCAATCCCTCCCATATTCTCCCGAAATCCTCAAGGATAAATCTAGTAATTATTGCAACAGATGTATAATGATGTAGTGTGCTTTAGTTGTTATGTATATATAAATGCCACCGAGGCGTTTGCTGTGGCCATAAGAAAGCGACCTCCGTTTCTTTGTTCTCTGTTCTGTAGATAAAGAGTCGAATATCCTATATACCTAATCTACCTGCATACCCATTTATCTATTTACCTGTCTACAGTTTACATGTTTACTTCTTTGGGCATTTTAAAATATATAAATATTCCTTCTCACATGCTGGTTTTTCGCTACAGTCCGTCGTAAGAGAAGCCCAAATTTTAGGAGGGGTGAGAGCTGTTGTCTTATCAATACGTCTCTGTTATATAGTCGCAGAAACAGGTTAGCTTTCGACCAAGTGGGCAATATCGGCGAATACCTCAATTTCGGTGCGATATCAGTGTGTCCGTTATAGTTAGAGATTTCCTTGTGAAAGCTCTTTTCACTTCTAGTTCAAGTTGAGTCTTAGCTGTTATTTTGAATCATCTGGACTCTATGGAGATTGTTGTTCTGCAAAGGCTTGTGAAACTGCGTTGAGTTTGTGAAACGCTGTTCAACACAGGTCACGTGGCTGTCAAATGTTTTTACTAAACTCACTAAACTTTAAGTTACATCAGGCTACAGGCTTACTCATGTTTTGATATGAGAAAAATCTGGCTACAAGAATGAGTCAGTGCATCTGTTTACGTCATTAGCAAGGAGACTGTAATACCGCCTTGCAATATCATCAGGCCGGCCAGAGACAGCTGAGGGACGGACAGTGGGTCTGTCGAGGCCCGGATGATATTAATAAGAGCCCATCTGTTATTCACCCCTGGGCCGACCATTTTCGGAACAACCCCCAATCTTCCTCCGACATGTTTCTATACTCGAGATTTCTATATTGTCTAAAATTATCCCTTCTATTAGTGTCGTTTACAAACACTTTTGCTGTGTCTGATGTATTTTCAACGATATAATTCAAAAATTTAACTCTGTTAATGCTTTACGTAGCCTGATATTAATACATTCCTACATTTAACAACTTTATTTCCTAAAATTGGATCTACACCACTGTTCGTGTAAGGGTGGGTCATCGTACGTGTAAGGTTGGGTGGGTGGGTCAATATTACTGTATGGGTGGGCAGGAGGGTAGGTGGGTTGGGTATGTCTTTGACCCCATATTTTGGTAAATACATGTTTTGTTTAAATTTAAATGTTTGACGATAAACAAGCTATACGGGCGTTAGTCTTCATCTTCATTATGTTAGTTATTTTCCTCAATAACCTACAACAAAATTTAAATCAGTTTATTTTTATGTGATTAAAATCGTATCACCGTTAAAACAGGTGTCTCACTAAGGACCTACACCAGGCTTGTCGTATTTCAAGTTTTCACCAAAGTCCGATAAGGTCAGGAGTAGGTCAGGTGATCAATGGACGGACAGCTTGTACACAGTCGGCAACATGAGACGGCAGTGTGTGTGATTGTATAAATAATTGGGGTGCAATCGAGTTGGCTTGCTGGCCGTTAGTCATCCATCCTACCCGTCCTAGTAGACGACGTCAACTCCTCGTGGGGGGGAGGGGGCAGCATGGCGCCCGACAAAAAATCCAAGGTAGGGCAGGCCAGGGTTAGACAAGAAACACTCTCAGATCTGCCTTACAGGACGGCAAAACCTAAAGCCGGCGTGTCGTCTGTGTTATGGGTTCTAATGATTTGCACCGGGGTGGCCCGAACCTGCAAAGTAAAATGGGATCCAGCCTAGGCGGCTTGTATAATTGGGCATTGAACTGCTAGCCATACTCGTAAAGCAACAGACTTCATGCAATTAAAAAAATGGGGCTTTGATAATATTAACATATTCATATTGTATTTTAATCTATATTATCAAATATAAAATACATCATATGAGAACATTTCTAGCATTTACTACAAGAAAATTACGCTAATTTGGGTAAAAATATTCTCGTTGTTTCATATTCAGGAATTGACGTCTATTGTAATCGTGAGGAACGTTCATATATGTTTGACAACACAATCCAGTGTTCCTATGCCCATATCTTATGTTGGAGACTAAATTCCTTTGTACCAAAATCCTAATTTATTGCAAAATTATTTGCAAAATCGTACTACGTATCCTTCAATTAGCCAGTGGCATATCCTAATCACTTGTTTTGTCTCGAAGATCGTTAATCTTCGAATGGGCTTATAGATTTTCTCACATCGCCAAGTGCGATTTTCACGCATCTACAAGCATTTTTCAAAAATTCGTAAAAATTGGTAAATTAATATAGAATTACTTGGGTTTTGTATCATTTTACTCTCAATGAACCGGGCTATCTGGTAGTGATAAATATTTATTGATATTTTTCAAAAATTGTCACCTGATATCTTTAAAAAAGCTTTCTGGAAAACAAATAAAGAGGAGGTTACATAGGAAACAATATAATAATACTAAATTGGAAATTCCAAGATACTCAAAATATTAAAAATATTATCTAGTTCTCGTAAATATAAAGGTATTATGGATGTTACTTTGGGGGAAGGAAATAGTTGTACTGATTTAACCGAATGTAGTACATATATAACATGTTTTTAAATATGATGTAATCACTATTGACTTCAAATTTAGTGCTAAAATCTACACAAAAACCATTTTCTACAAAAATAGTCTATATGTATTTGTAAAATAATGTTCTTAATCTGTCATAGGGTTCATAGATGATGGATTAAATGTCCCCGGAAAAAGCACACAAATATTTGATTCTTCATGTTCACAACTTTTATTCTTTCTTGAAAACCCCGATATATTTTTAAAGGTCATAGAGTAACTCTTCCCGTTCCCAGTAGTTCATAAATCATGTTGATATTATTACTATATCGATTATAATTAATGTTAATTGTGGAAAGGAGCTAAACAGCTAAATTTAGCCGTGTGTCAGTTGAACAGTAGTTTAAACACAGGTAAATTTAGACGTGTGTCAGTTGAGCAGCAGTTTAAACAAAGGTAAATTTAGCCGTATATCAGTTGAACAGTTGTTTAAACACAGATAAATTTAGCCGTGTGTCAGTTGAACAGTAGTTTAAACACAGATAAATTTAGACGTGTGTCAGTTGAACAGTAGTTTAAACACAGGTAAATTTAGCCGTGTATCAGTTGAACAGTTGTTTAAACACAGATAAATTTAGCCGTGTGTCAGTTGAACAGTAGTTTAAACACAGGTAAATTTAGCCGTGTATCAGTTGAACAGCAGTTTAAACAAAGGTAAATTTAGCCGTATATCAGTTGAACAGTTGTTTAAACACAGATAAATTTAGCCGTGTGTCAGTTGAACAGTAGTTTAAACACAGATAAATTTAGACGTGTGTCAGTTGAACAGTAGTTTAAACACAGGTAAATTTAGCCGTGTATCAGTTGAACAGTTGTTTAAACACAGATAAATTTAGACGTGTGTCAGTTGAACAGTAGTTTAAACACAGATAAATTTAGACGTGTGTCAGTTGAACAGTAGTTTAAACACAGGTAAACTTAGCCGTGTGTCAGTTGAACAGTAATTTAAACACAGATAAATTTAGCCATGTATCAGTTGAACAGTAGTTTAAACACAGATAAATTTAGTCGTGTGTCAGTTGAACAGTAGTTTAAACTCAGATAAATTTAGCCGTGTGTCAGTTGAACAGTAGTTTAAACACAGATAAATTTAGCCGTGTGTCAGTTGAACAGTAGTTTAAATACAGATAAATTTAGCCGTGTGTCAGTTGAACAGTAATTTTAAACTCAGATAAATTTAGCCGTAAGTCAGTTGAACAGTAGTTTAAACACAGATAAATTTAGCCATGTTTCTTTCATTTTGGAAACAAAACTAGAATACCACACCACAATTAGTAACTCTTCTCGTTTACAATGGTTTATAAATGATGTTGACATCGTTAATACATACATCATAATTAAGTTTAATAGGAGAGCGGTGCAACACAACTAAATTTAACCAAAGAGAAAAAAGAAACATTCTTACGACCACATTGACCACCTCGGTGGCTTTTGAAAATAGATTATAAATAATGTTCACATTTATAGCTCTGTAGTAATAATAACTACGTTTATCCTTGAGGATTTGGGAATTATTTGGGAGGGATTGAAAGGGAACTGGACCTACCATCGCATGGCAAACTGAAGAACTAACTACTCGACACACATTTAGCGCACTATTGAATGCACTATTTTTTTCATATCCTTATCACTTGTTTTGTCACGAAGGACGTTATCATTTATTTTATTACAGTTTGCTGTCGTCACAGCTCATATTGGTGATGTTTGTTTGAATCAGCCACCGATAGTTAACCCATTATAGAGCACCGGGTGAGCCGCCCTACCATACCACCCGCGCTCATTTAATCTTTCTTCTGGGGGATTTGCTGTCTACAGGGGGCCTCGTTCTCGCATCCATCTTCTCCCCCTCCCCTCCTGTCCCTCCAGCTTCCTTCCGGCTCCTGGGGTCCCGCAAGGTTGCACATTAAGCCCCCAGTTGTGTGCCTTTGTTGTGCAAAGCTCGAAAAAGTTATTAAAACACACTCTTATTGGAATTGCTTCCCTTTCCGCTCGCTACTTTGAAACAGGGGTCTTCAGATGTAATTCCCAAGCAAAAAAGTGTACGTTAAATCAAACGCGTTGTATAGTATTATTTATATGTGTGAAGCGTAACCAATTCTAATATCCAAACAACCTGAAACTTACACTTGTATTTTCAAAATTTGTCGATTCAAAATTATGGATACCCAGGTTATTTCTACGCTAATCTATGAGTTTAACACTCTTATCATATTTTTAAATTTTAATCTATGTTTTAGTAAAAATAGTACCACTATTTCATATCTTTGGGGTTTTTGTGGCGTTTAACAACTCGCTCAATAAAAACTACTCATGAGATATACGTGAAACTTTTATACAACGTAGATACATCAACTGACAATCAATTTATAATGTTTCAGAACATTTTGTATCAGCAAAAAAAAGTTATTATCAATTTTGTGATGTAACTTTTTCTCGGCTCTGAGTTGTGATACAAACATCAGACCAGTCTTGTTACTGAACTGTTCATGTCAATAATACGAATATGTAATAGTTTTATATGTAATGAGTGATTTTATACTGATTTATTATTGATAAAGGATAAATTAGCGCTGGACCGTGACACCCCCGCCTGCCCTTACCACTCGGCCCTTGTAATTTGCGCGCAACGTTACCACATTCACCAACACAGGTGCTTCTGACGGGTATTCTCACATTAACTACAATAAGGTAACGCAGTTTTTTAATTTTAATTTTGTTTAAAACAACAATTTATTTATTTTTTTATTATTATTATTTTATTTACATAGAGTAGGCAGCGCACAGTCTGAGGTCAGGTTTAAACAGGTAACACTATCGCCGTTGTCGGCGGATTCGTGGGGGTTGTAGGCCTTGGCCGTGCTGTCGATGCTGGACTGAGTGTATGTATGTTTGTTGTGAACATGGAATACTTTTTATTTATTATAATTTTATTCATTATATATATATTTTTTTTTATTTTTATTATTTCTTTTTATTTTTTTATTTATTTTATTTTATTTGTTTATTTTTTCAAGTAAGTAATAGTTTTTGTTTTCTTCTTTGTTTTATGTTCTTTCATGCTTTATGCTTAATTTGTTTAGTTTTAATTATCTTAAAACTCTGATTTTTTAAAATTGTTGTTTAACTTATAAATAATGTGCTCAGCAGCAGTGAACACGTAAAACCTCTTTAGATATACTCATTTTAGTTATGTATAATTTTTCTTTATGAGGTTAAGTGTAAGAGAGGACCTAATGGTCCTAACTTTGCCTCAGAAAATAAAACGTTTTTCATTTCATTTCATTTCACTATCCAAATTCCCCCCAACCGGAAATTCCGGAACACCAATCGTAGCCTATGTGTATGTCACTATGGGAACCTATCCAATAAGGTGATTTTATAAATAGCCATGCAATTTCATCGTTACGCATCGAAGTACGTGTTTTTGAAATAAATTAATAATAAAACAATCTTAAATAAAATGTTGGTTTTCTGATGTTTATAAAATAGTGTCTCAAACTTCAAAATAAATATTAGAGATTACAAGTTATGATAGTTTTTCAACGGTTGATTATCAAACTGATCACAGAGAAAAAAGAAACAGATGGCTTTCTTATGGCCGGAGCGAACGCCTCAGTGTCAATTTCATATAGATTACAACTAATGTACATATTTACACGTCTACAGTAATAATTACTACGCTTATCCTTGAGTATTTTGGGGAATGAGGAACGACTGACAAGGTGCCGGCCCTACCATTCACATTGCAAACTAGAGAAATAACTACTCGACACACATTAAGTGCATTATTGGATGTGACCTCTGTTTCTTTCTTCTCTTTGGCCTGATTATTTACATTTTTGTCTTAATGTAAGATACGCATTTCAAAACTAAATGTTTTTTATTTACTGGATACACTGTAGTACTATTTCAACAATGGTAAATACATTCTACTACTTTGTGATGGTATACAGACAGATATTTACTATGGTGTTTCATCTAATGGCCTGATTGTATAGTTTTTATTGTAAAAAAAATAAAAATAAATGAAATTAAAAAAAAATAAAAATAGAAGTATTATTGCAATATTTTGTATGTGTAAGATGGGGTGTATAATGGTTAGGTTAGGTTAGGTTAGGTTAGGTTAGATATATATAGATATTTATATAGATCGTCAAATCAAACACAGTTATAAACCAATATTAAAACTGTATTCGCAAGGCCTTTCGATAGCAGTGCTATTATCATCATCAGACTCTTTTCAATTATTTAATATAAAAGTAAATAAGATGAATTAAAATTTTAAATAAAAAATATGGTTTTAATTTTAACTTACGTGGCTAAATATATCAAATCTTGTAAATATTGATACGATTTTGAAAATGTTATTAATTAAATTTTAGTTTTGAAAGTAAGTAATTTTGTAGTTACTATTGCTATCGAAAGGTCTTTCAAATACAGTTTAAATATAGATTTACAAGTGTTCTTAATTTTACGATACTATATTAATATATTTATTATAAAATAATTATATAATGATAATAAACTCTTTACAAACTAAGGTCAAAATAACAAAAACGAAACACTGATTGATCAGATGGATATTTTTGAGTTGATAAACAAAACGTCGACACTAGTGCTGTAACCCAGCTACTTGGGGACAAAGTGTTGAGGAGATTGTAGGGCGGTAGGTTCTATGCTCAGTCCTCTTAATACATATACAGCATCCACTCAATGGTTGCCATCGACGTGGAAACTACTAGAGGAGTCGTAAATTTTGGGTGGTAGTCAAGGTTCAGATGTGTAGGGAATAGAACAAATGGCAGGCCAGTTATGTAGCTGGAAATTAGACAAATACTACGTAGTTCGGATTCCACGTATAAAGCTGCAGGTCTCACTTGTCCTGGCCGTTGGGCTATTAAATAAATAGCTCTTTCTGAGGTACAGTCGACCTTAGTTCGTAACAATGACTACACTCGTTCATCTACATTTTCACATTCATTCGTCCCTCATATTCGCCCATATCTCTACGATCGGCGTCTTACTAATGGATAATGAAACCTCTTTTTTTAGTTTTAAAATTTATAACAGCATTAAATGTTGAAATAGCCATGTTGCCAACTAATTTGTTCTTCTGGTTCTTGTTTGTTTCCTAAACATGTTAATAATTAGTGCTGAAGAGTAATTTCGCAATTGTTTGACTAATTAATTAGTTTTGACCTTTTACACGTTTCTACTCAACGTTCTGTGATGAGATGTGGGCTATCAACACAGAGATAATTGGTTTATTAACCGCTTTAAGAACTCGCCCATACCACTTTTGAAATAATTCACAACTCCTTGTTGCTCTCGATTCCCTATGAATACGCATTTTGTTTTTTGCCAATTTTTTGTGTTGGTTTTTTTCTGTCTTAAGGAGAGGACGTTCTTATCTTTAACGTTACTGTAACCATTCCTCATGACTATTGATCTGTGCGGGAAACTTATCAGACAGAGTAAAGGGGAGAACCATCTCCATCTTGTTATGGTAAATGATATCTTGACGGTTATTATTATTAGTATTGTTTATAATAAAAAATTTATTTCGTCTTTAAATATATTCTATAACTTCTTGACGGTGTATATTTTTTGATAAGGTGTTCATATATTTATCTAAATTAATAGGTTACGCACCACTCCTTTTTGTAAATATCTCGTACATCGGCTTCTAATCTGAAGCCATTTTCAAACATAAATAGTTATTAACAACATCAAAATTTACTGTTATTTAATTACACATGTTATTAAAAATATTTAACAGATGATTTAATAAATTAAGTTTTTGAATCTTATAATATATTATATGTTATACCACACAAATGTTGATGAAAATTATTTAATCACTTACTAATTTTGAATTTTAAGTGAATTGTACATAAAGTAGCAGTTGGTGGCGAAATGCAGCTTTCTACAGCCATACGTGCTGCTTCTTTTATCGTTCTTTCTGTAGGCCACCTTATGCTCTTCTGCCAAAACGTAATCTATCATTAAATTAGAAATTTTAAATAAAATTCAAATCAGTGTACAACAATTTTTTAATTTAATTATTTTGAAACACAAGATGTCTAATAACTAAGAAATAATACAGTTAAACGTTGTAACTATGTAATATTTTCACCACTGCTATGTATGGGAAACGTTCTATGTAGTATTGTCATAACTGACCTTTACTTACTATAGAATTGTGTTATACATAATTATTATTCATTATTCATCATTAAGGCGCCGATCGGAGAGATATGGGTGAACACGAGGGGCGTATGAGTGTAGATGAATGAGTGAAGTCATTGTTACTAACTAACATCGACTGTTCCTTTTCACCAACCCTCCACATTTAGCTTTAGCTACGTAGAACTCTAAGAGAAGCTCAAATCAGGTCATATTTATAACTCGACCTTTAAGTTGATCGTAGGTCAGCTAGTTGGTCTAAGCGAGCCAATATTTCTAACTTAGGTGTCTTCACAAGAACCTCCCCCCTCAATTAAACTGTCTGTAAATGTCATTCAGTTGGCCGTAGAACGTTTGGCACACATTTTTGGCCGATTTGGAATGGCACGTTTGGCACAGTCATTAGAGGGGATTAAGAAGGGTCAACCTGTAAGTTTCAGAAAGGCACGATTGGCACACACCGCCCGGCCAGGTAGTAGCAGCCAGGTGGCCAGAATGCGGGAAAATGGGAACTTTTTTGCCCCCGCAAATTCCCTGCTGTGGTGCTTATTGAAGTAAGCAACTAACCTAACCTAACCTAACCTAACCTAACCTAACCTAACCTAACCTAACCTAACCTAACGTGAGGTTTAAATTAAAAAATTTGTTATATCACGGGCAAATGACTGCCACGCAGAGTTGACGGGAATAATAAAATTCCCGTTTTCCCTCGTTCGATGGCGTCTACCTGGTCGAGCGACTGTGCCAATCCTGCCTTTTCCAAGCAGGCGAGTTGACCCTACTTATTCCGCTCTAATGATTGTGCCAATACTGCCATGGGCAGAAGGTCCAAAAATGTGTGCCAATCGTCCCGTCCCCATTCAGTTAAGGGTGTTCGATCGAAAATTATTTTTGATTTTTTTATTACAAGTGTTAGTCTTTTTATAGGTAATAAATGCGTAAAGGAAAAAAAAATAAAAAAATTTTTTTAAAGTAGATAAGGTTACCTAAAGCGGCTAATTTAGCCTTTCTTGGTACAAAACTCATCAATAAACCATGCAATACATTTTATTACAATTTTGATACAATAGTGGACAAAAGGTACTAACCGAACCAATACAAACTAAACCTTAACTTTTTTAAGTATAACCAATTATGTTTCTTCAATAGATATACGTACAAGTGTTGAGCTGGAATTTATACAGTTATATTTGGCTGAAAGAGTAGATTGCTAATATTTAAACTTCATTGCTTGAGTTTACTATGAAGTAGGGAGTTACGTACTTTTGTATATTTGCGGAGTGGGGCAGGTGGGTCAGTGAGGGCGATAGGGGGGAGGGAAACACGTTGTAAGTGTGTTAGTGAGGCAAGCTCCTTGCTACTCCTAGCGACAGTTGCTTGAAATCTACTACTAAATTCCTTTGAACGCTCAACTAGGCACCTGGAAACCCTTACACAAATCCTACTTATGCAAGGTTTCTTAACATCTTTAGATATTTTTAGACATGTTCAGTAATATTTGGGCCCTCTATAACTCCAAGTCAGGTTTTCTCCTTAGATAACTCGAACTTTCTTTGCGTGATTTTTTATTTCCCTCCTGGTTCGATTTATTAAGGTTAAACTGTATTTAGTAATGAAGAAGTAAATTCATACTTGTTATAATTCCATACGACTGACAAGAAAAAAAATTCAATTAAAGTTAAGGTGATTCATTAGCCCATTTAAATATTAAATGTCACGGGGTAAGTATAAATAATAATATAGATCAAATAAATAATGACGCATATACATTAATAATATTAATTTAATCACAAAATTAACAACATAAAATTACAATTTAAAATATATTAAAACAAAACAATTACAAATGCAAATTTGAAACCTATCTACAACCAATAAATACCCTCCCTCTTCCCTTGGGGAAATTCATCCATGTTGTAAAGAGCAGCATACTACATTTTGCTTCATGTAGAAAGCTGAATGTTTGAATAAGTATGTTCTGTATTATAGTGTTTTTATGCTTTATTGCTTGTTTTTTCCTCTCTCTGATGTAATTATTACTGTGGGAAAATTCCTATGAATGTAACATAGAGTTTCAAACATGACATTGTTGTAGGTTAAAATTGTAAATATGAAGTAGGCTACTTCATAGAGAATAAATAAACAGTGGTCGCATCCAGCTGAATTTATGCAGCTGAATGTGTGTCGAGTAGTTATTACTCCAGTTTGCCATGCGATAGCAGTCCAGCACCTTGTCAGTCCCACCCTTTTTCCTCCCAAATCATCAACAATAAACGTAGTATCTATGATTACAAATGTATAAAAATTTACATTAGTTGTAATCTATTTATTACTGCCACTAAGGCGTTCGCTACAGCCATAAGAAAGCGATCTCTGTTTTTTTTTTTTTTTTTCTGTGGCCTCTGCTAGTCTTTTTACTATGATTATTCAAGTCAATTACCAATATCCGTCGTGGTGGCTCTGTGGTTAAGGCTTCGAACTGCAGAGGGCATGATCCAAGATTCGAATTCCCAACTGGGCTAGGCTAACGGTCGATACTTCACTCGTTATATGAAGTTCACGCACAGGCGTATATAGGGATGGCAACGATATATCGGAAATATCGATAGATATGTTTCGATATATAAGTATCGATATTTTCTTTCGATAATATCGGTCATATCGATATTTTGGTCTGATATCACTAAATATTTACGTTATTCTCTCTCCTCAAAATCATCACGATTCTAAAAAAAAAAAAAAAACATTTAAATTGTCTCATGCGTACAATACAGGCATTGAAATAATAAAGTAACTTTATTTAGTATTTCTACGTGAGGTTAACGCACTAAAATGTAGTTTAGTGAATTAATTCTAAATTTTTAGTGTTTATAAGAAGCTTAGTGGCATTTTTAATTATGAAAAACAAAAAAAACAATGTCATTACATTATTCTTTTATAAACAACATAATAACTAACTAATGAATAACTATTCTTATTTTAATTTTATTTATTCAACCTCGCAGACCACAACTTGTTTCGTGAAGATAAATGTATTTAATTTTTACATTCATTAAGCTATTTTAAATACTGACAGCAAAACATGAGTGTAATTTTGGAAATGACATAAGACTAGGGCATAATTTTAAACAGTCGAGTCATTCACAATTCGATATATCGGTTACACGATATATCGATTATAGTTAGATCGATATTTGATTTGCGATACATTGATATGTTGAAAATATTTGCCATCCCTAGGCGTGTAGGCCCATGTGAACTGGCGAGTGAATAAATAAAATAAAAAATAGCTTAAGATGAGGTCAGTGAACATAAAAAAAGTGTTTCTCTCGGGTTCGTAAAATGTTAAGCACGACTTTTGGTAGCTAACCAGTTTATGAAAGTCATAACGCTTTAGCTTCACAAATTCGAAAAGTTAGGTTAAATCGCAGTTGTTTTAAAGCCTGACAGACGGTGCAATCAGATCGTTCAGGATTCAGGAGGGGCGACAATAAGAGGGTTGGACATAAACACACAATAAGAGGCTATGAGATACTCGGCCGGCATACTGAGTAGATTCGATTGACAGGTTCGGGTAATCCCGCATTGATCGGGCCTATTACTTGAGTAGCCCCACATCCCACCCACACCCGCTCTGTCCTCAACTCTTAGCACATATACTTATATAATAATAATATTATTATTATTATTATTTACTATTAATCGATTAATATCACTGAGCACCCTTTTGAAAAATATTTTATTTAAATCAAAACATGTTTCGATGTCTTTCGACCAATGGAATGGTTCATGATCAAATAAATAATTTTAAAAACTTTTTTTCAGGAAAATTTTTGAAATTTGGATAAGTTAGTGATTTTTAATTGATTAATTTTGAATACTTTGTATTTTAAAACATACTGAGTTGTAGTTGTTTTGTGTGTCCAACAAGTTTATTAAAATATGAAATTAAAAAAATAAGAAAAAGTAAATGCAATGAAATTATTGAACACACAAATCAACTACAACAAACATATGTTTAACAAAATAAAATAATTCAAAAATTATACACATGGTTGGACAAAAGTCTGGAATATATTTATTAATTTCAAAACCATTGAAAGAAATGTAGTGAAACTTTGCAGATGTACATGTCCCTATACTAAACATTTAAACATATATTACTTGTTTCTCGCATATCCAGGTGATGGCCAATGAAGAAAGTCTTAAATATTTTAAATGGAAGTCTACCTCGAGCTATACCTCATTTTAAACGTATTTGTTTGTAAAACACAACAGTGCAAACCTGAGGTCAAAAGGATGAACCAGTCAGAAAATACAGCCACTCAAAGAATTTAATGTCAGGGTTGGGCAGAAGTCTGTAATGTATTTATTAATTTTAAAACTATTAAAAGAAAAATAATGAAACTTTGTAGTTATATACATGTCTCTATACCAAACTTATGGACATATTTTACTTTTTTTTTTTTTTTTTTTTCATATCCAGGGGATGGCCCAGGAAGGAAGTCTTAAAAATTTTAAATATAAGTCTACCTCAAGCTATACCTCATTTTAAAGGCCTTTGTTTGTAAACCTGAGGTCAAAAGGATAACCCAGTCAGAAAATATACCCTCTCAAAGAATGTTATCCCATATAAGTAACAATGCTTAAGAGGAAGGTAAGATAGTTATTATGAATTGCTGCGTAGAGCTATAATTTATCTAACTGAATATGAAATTAAATTTTAAAAAAATAAGTAAAAATTATTATAATACTATTCTTAAACTATTTCAGGTAAACCTACTGTCAAAAGTGTTTAAATAAATTTTTCTTATTTTTATTTTAGTTAACTAGCATAACTATTTTTATAACGCAGTCGTTTATTACGATTGTTAACAATCAACAACATAATCAGCAACAGGGACCTCAAACTGTTAAATAAATAGACGTATAACTGAGAAGAATTAGTAATATGACATTAAATTCTTTGAATCGCTGTTTTTTATGAATGGGCTGTATCTGTTGTCCTCAGATTTGCACTTTTGTATTGTAAAAACAAAGACCTTTAAAATGAGGTATAACTTGAGGTAGACTTATATTTAAAATTTTTAAGACTTCCTTCCTGGGCCATCCCCTGGATATGAAAAAAAAAAACAAGTAAAATATGGCCATAAGTTTGGTATAGGGGACATGTATATAACTACAAAGTTTCATTATTTTTCTTTTAATAGTTTTAAAATTAATAAATACATTACAGACTTCTGCCCAACCCTGACATTAAATTCTTTGAGTGGCTGTATTTTCTGACTGGTTCATCCTTTTGACCTCAGGTTTGCACTCTTGTGTTTTACAAACAAATACCTTTAAAATGAGGTATAACTTGATGTAGGCTTACATTTAAAATTGTTAAAACTTCCCTCATGGGCCATCACCTGGCTATGCGAAAAAACAATTAAAATATTTCTAAATGTTTGGTATACGGACATGTACATAACTGCAAAGTTTCGTTACATTTCTTTCAACGGTTTTTAAATTAATAAATATATTTCAGACTGTTGCCCAACCCTGTATAAAAAACTTATCCAAATAAGTTAAAATCTTTAACTGAAGTCATATGTTTGTTAAAATTATTTACTTGATAATGAATTATGTTATCAGTTAAATTTGTATACTGGAAAACAACTAATAAGGCCAGAAATGTTGTGATTTTAATTTGAATAAAATATTTTTAAAAAGGTTGCTCAGTTAACATGAGTCAATTCATACTACTACTAGTAGTATGAAAGTAGCCTTATTCATTAATGTGATATTACTAATAATAATAATAATTTCCAAAATATGGGGTTATTCAACCCGTACTTAGGCTGGAACCATATATTTTACATTAGCAAAAATATATAAGTAGAAATAAATAAACAAATAAATATAATAAAAATAATATATATTAAAACAAAATAATTTTGAAATTAATATTTTTTTTTTTAACTTATGCTTATTTGATATGAATGACAATGTTTTTTTTAATTCGCTGGTATTGTGCTGAAATATTTTATGGTACAGTATTTATTGATTCGTTGACGAATTTTTAGTAGGTTCAATGGTAACTTTATTTTTTTAGTTTTGTAGGTATAATTTTTTATCTTCATAATTAATTATAAGTAATGGATATCAATAGAAATTATTCTTTATCATGTCCCTTGAGTCCAATAATTTTCTGTTCACCTTTTTCAGTCATAATTAAATTTGTTTCATATAAGTTGAAATAATGCCACCTTTTAATAAATTCTAAAGTGATATTTTCAATTGTAGTTCAGTTTCAGCGTAGGCTTATTATTTATTATTTGTAAAGTATTTATAGTTTATATATTGTTAGTATAAACTTTATCTATCACAATTTAATTAATTGCAATTTCAATGCCTACGTTTTTTATATTATAATAAATAATTCGAAACGTTTATGTATACTGTAGTTAGAAAACAAATGTTTTATGATTTTTATGGTGAACCTTAGCGTGTAACCTGATCGTTGTCATGTATGACTTATATGTGATTATTTACTTTATTTTTTTAAATATATATTTTAATAAAAATATATATTTTCATAAAGATAAAATTTTAAATATTTTGTCTATCTCGAAAAACCACATTAAAAGTTAAAGTAAACGTCAATTAGCATGTCCCAATCCCCCTTTTTATGGATACTTATTTTTAGTTTCACAATTTTTTTAAGTATAAATATTTATATATTTTTTATGGTGAATGATAAACCGTTGTATTTATAGTTATGAAAAGAATAATACACAACACGTTATAAATCTTTTAGTAAATGTAGTTTTTATGATTTAAAACCCCTTCTACGGCCAAGAACGGCTTGCCAACCTGAAAAAAATATAATAAAATGTAACACAGACGTTCAAAAATGTTCAAGTAAAGTAAACTGCCCAACATTTTGAATTAATAATTAATTTTGATGTACTTATTTACTAAAATAATATTCTGCAATATTGTGCTAATGCATAAAGAGAAGATTATCCATACAATAGCAGAACGCTTTTACTCTCTATCTCTAACTGATGTAATGAATATTTTAGATTCATCACTCAGAGAGTAAACTTGTTCATTACTTATTAAAAACATTTTTTTTAATTGTTTACAAAGCGATACTTCGATTTTTTTTAAGTAACTTTTTAAATTATCTAAAATATTAATATTAATTTATATTCAATTTTTGTTGGATTTGCATATGTATACTTTATTTTCTCTAAATTACGTAATTTCTTTGTTTTCTCTTTTATTTATTCTTTTATCAGGTTTTAATTTAGTGTTGAGCGAAAAACTTCAAAACATAGCTCTGGCTTTTTCCACTATCAAGCAACTTTTTTGTGTGTATTATATAGGTTATTAGATTTTATATAACTTATATATTATTTTTAATTTGTTTTGTCATTATTTGTATATACTTTTAACTGGCCACCATTACTAAAAAATGGTCAGTTTTATTCCCCAGGGAGTTTGTACAGTGTTTATTGTATATTTTTTAAACTTTTGAAGGAATAAATCATTATTTTCATATAAAACGTTAATACTTTAACACTGGCTTGACTCCACATTATCAAGGTTGGGTCAGCCAGTTATCTATCCTATCACTGTGGTAAAACTTTTGAAGGAATAAATCATTATTTTCATATAAAACGTTAATACTTTAACACTGGTTGACTCCACATTATCAAGGTTGGGTCAGCTAGTTATCTATCCTGTCACTGTGGTAATACTTTTGAAGGAATAAATCATTATTTTCATATAAAACGTTAATACTTTAACACTGGCTAACTCCACATTGTCAAGGTTGGGTCAGCCAGTTATCTATCCTGTCACTGTGGTAATACTTTTGAAGGAATAAATCATTATTTTCATATAAAACGTTAATACTTTAACACTGGCTAACTCCACATTATCAAGGTTGGGTCAGCTAGTTATCTATCCTGTCACTGTGGTAATACTTTTGAAGGAATAAATCATTATTTTCATATAAAACGTTAATACTTTAACACTGGTTGACTCCACATTATCAAGGTTGGGTCAGCTAGTTATCTATCCTGTCACTGTGGTAATACTTTTGAAGGAATAAATCATTATTTTCATATAAAACGTTAATACTTTAACACTGGCTAACTCCACATTATCAAGGTTGGGTCAGCTAGTTATCTATCCTGTCACTGTGGTAATACTTTTGAAGGAATAAATCATTATTTTCATATAAAACGTTAATACTTTAACACTGGCTAACTCCACATTATCAAGGTTGGGTCAGCTAGTTATCTATCCTGTCACTGTGGTAATACTTTTGAAGGAATAAATCATTATTTTCATATAAAACGTTAATACTTTAACACTGGCTAACTCCACATTATCAAGGTTGGGTCAGCTAGTTATCTATCCTGTCACTGTGGTAATACTTTTGAAGGAATAAATCATTATTTTCATATAAAACGTTACTACTTTACACTGGTTAACTCCACATTATCAAGGTTGGGTCAGCTAGTTATCTATCCTGTCACTGTGGTAATACTTTTGAAGGAATAAATCATTATTTTCATATAAAACGTTAATACTTTAACACTGGTTAACTCCACATTATCAAGGTTGGGTCAGCTAGTTATCTATCCTATCACTGTGGTAATACTTTTGAAGGAATAAATCATTATTTTCATATAAAACGTTAATACTTTAACACTGGCTAACTCCACATTGTCAAGGTTGGGTCAGCCAGTTATCTATCCTGTCACTGTGGTAATACTTTTGAAGGAATAAATCATTATTTTCATATAAAACGTTAATACTTTAACACTGGCTAACTCCACATTATCAAGGTTGGGTCAGCTAGTTATCTATCCTATCACTGTGGTAATACTTTTGAAG
The DNA here is from genome assembly GCA_035578905.1 of Stictocephala bisonia. Lineage (NCBI taxonomy): Eukaryota > Metazoa > Arthropoda > Insecta > Hemiptera > Membracidae > Stictocephala > Stictocephala bisonia. Next base: position 9,877,199 of record JAQJVL010000001.1, read on the forward strand.
GAATAAATCATTATTTTCATATAAAACGTTAATACTTTAACACTGGTTGACTCCACATTATCAAGGTTGGGTCAGCTAGTTATCTATCCTGTCACTGTGGTAATACTTTTGAAGGAATAAATCATTATTTTCATATAAAACGTTAATACTTTAACACTGGTTAACTCCACATTATCAAGGTTGGGTCAGCTAGTTATCTATCCTGTCACTGTGGTAATACTTTTGAAGGAATAAATCATTATTTTCATATAAAACGTTAATACTTTAACACTGGTTGACTTCACATTATCAAGGTTGGGTCAGCTAGTTATCTATCCTGTCACTGTGGTAATACTTTTGAAAGAATAAATCATTATTTTCATATAAAACGTTACTACTTTAACACTGGCTAACTCCACATTATCAAGGTTGGGTCAGCTAGTTATCTATCCTGTCACTGTGGTAATACTTTTGAAGGAATAAATCATTATTTTCATATAAAACGTTACTACTTTAACACTGGCTAACTCCACATTATCAAGGTTGGGTCAGCTAGTTATCTATCCTGTCACTGTGGTAATACTTTTGAAGGAATAAATCATTATTTTCATATAAAACGTTAATACTTTAACACTGGCTAACTCCACATTATCAAGGTTGGGTCAGCTAGTTATCTATCCTGTCACTGTGGTAATACTTTTGAAGGAATAAATCATTATTTTCATATAAAACGTTACTACTTTAACACTGGCTAACTCCACATTGTCAAGGTTGGGTCAGCTAGTTATCTATCCTGTCACTGTGGTAATACTTTTGAAGGAATAAATCATTATTTTCATATAAAACGTTAATACTTTAACACTGGTTAACTCCACATTGTCAAGGTTGGGTCAGCCAGTTATCTATCCTGTCACTGTGGTAATACTTTTGAAGGAATAAATCATTATTTTCATATAAAACGTTAATACTTTAACACTGGCTAACTCCACATTATCAAGGTTGGGTCAGCTAGTTATCTATCCTGTCACTGTGGTAATACTTTTGAAGGAATAAATCATTATTTTCATATAAAACGTTAATACTTTAACACTGGTTGACTCCACATTATCAAGGTTGGGTCAGCTAGTTATCTATCCTGTCACTGTGGTAATACTTTTGAAGGAATAAATCATTATTTTCATATAAAACGTTAATACTTTAACACTGGCTAACTCCACATTATCAAGGTTGGGTCAGCTAGTTATCTATCCTGTCACTGTGGTAATACTTTTGAAGGAATAAATCATTATTTTCATATAAAACGTTAATACTTTAACACTGGTTAACTCCACATTATCAAGGTTGGGTCAGCTAGTTATCTATCCTGTCACTGTGGTAATACTTTTGAAGGAATAAATCATTATTTTCATATAAAACGTTACTACTTTACACTGGTTGACTCCACATTGTCAAGGTTGGGTCAGCCAGTTATCTATCCTGTCACTGTGGTAATACTTTTGAAGGAATAAATCATTATTTTCATATAAAACGTTAATACTTTAACACTGGCTAACTCCACATTATCAAGGTTGGGTCAGCTAGTTATCTATCCTGTCACTGTGGTAAAACTTTTGAAGGAATAAATCATTATTTTCATATAAAACGTTAATACTTTAACACTGGTTGACTCCACATTGTCAAGGTTGGGTCAGCTAGTTATCTATCCTGTCACTGTGGTAATACTTTTGAAGGAATAAATCATTATTTTCATATAAAACGTTACTACTTTAACACTGGCTAACTCCACATTATCAAGGTTGGGTCAGCTAGTTATCTATCCTGTCACTGTGGTAATACTTTTGAAGGAATAAATCATTATTTTCATATAAAACGTTAATACTTTAACACTGGCTAACTCCACATTGTCAAGGTTGGGTCAGCTAGTTATCTATCCTGTCACTGTGGTAATACTTTTGAAGGAATAAATCATTATTTTCATATAAAACGTTAATACTTTAACACTGGTTAACTCCACATTATCAAGGTTGGGTCAGCTAGTTATCTATCCTGTCACTGTGGTAATACTTTTGAAGGAATAAATCATTATTTTCATATAAAACGTTAATACTTTAACACTGGTTGACTCCACATTATCAAGGTTGGGTCAGCTAGTTATCTATCCTGTCACTGTGGTAATACTTTTGAAGGAATAAATCATTATTTTCATATAAAACGTTAATACTTTAACACTGGCTAACTCCACATTATCAAGGTTGGGTCAGCTAGTTATCTATCCTGTCACTGTGGTAATACTTTTGAAGGAATAAATCATTATTTTCATATAAAACGTTAATACTTTAACACTGGTTAACTCCACATTGTCAAGGTTGGGTCAGCTAGTTATCTATCCTGTCACTGTGGTAATACTTTTGAAGGAATAAATCATTATTTTCATATAAAACGTTAATACTTTAACACTGGCTAACTCCACATTATCAAGGTTGGGTCAGCTAGTTATCTATCCTGTCACTGTGGTAATACTTTTGAAGGAATAAATCATTATTTTCATATAAAACGTTACTACTTTAACACTGGCTAACTCCACATTATCAAGGTTGGGTCAGCTAGTTATCTATCCTGTCACTGTGGTAATACTTTTGAAGGAATAAATCATTATTTTCATATAAAACGTTACTACTTTAACACTGGCTAACTCCACATTATCAAGGTTGGGTCAGCTAGTTATCTATCCTGTCACTGTGGTAATACTTTTGAAGGAATAAATCATTATTTTCATATAAAACGTTAATACTTTAACACTGGCTAACTCCACATTATCAAGGTTGGGTCAGCTAGTTATCTATCCTGTCACTGTGGTAATACTTTTGAAGGAATAAATCATTATTTTCATATAAAACGTTACTACTTTAACACTGGCTAACTCCACATTGTCAAGGTTGGGTCAGCTAGTTATCTATCCTGTCACTGTGGTAATACTTTTGAAGGAATAAATCATTATTTTCATATAAAACGTTAATACTTTAACACTGGTTAACTCCACATTGTCAAGGTTGGGTCAGCCAGTTATCTATCCTGTCACTGTGGTAATACTTTTGAAGGAATAAATCATTATTTTCATATAAAACGTTAATACTTTAACACTGGCTAACTCCACATTATCAAGGTTGGGTCAGCTAGTTATCTATCCTGTCACTGTGGTAATACTTTTGAAGGAATAAATCATTATTTTCATATAAAACGTTAATACTTTAACACTGGTTGACTCCACATTATCAAGGTTGGGTCAGCTAGTTATCTATCCTGTCACTGTGGTAATACTTTTGAAGGAATAAATCATTATTTTCATATAAAACGTTAATACTTTAACACTGGCTAACTCCACATTATCAAGGTTGGGTCAGCTAGTTATCTATCCTGTCACTGTGGTAATACTTTTGAAGGAATAAATCATTATTTTCATATAAAACGTTAATACTTTAACACTGGTTAACTCCACATTATCAAGGTTGGGTCAGCTAGTTATCTATCCTGTCACTGTGGTAATACTTTTGAAGGAATAAATCATTATTTTCATATAAAACGTTACTACTTTACACTGGTTGACTCCACATTGTCAAGGTTGGGTCAGCCAGTTATCTATCCTGTCACTGTGGTAATACTTTTGAAGGAATAAATCATTATTTTCATATAAAACGTTAATACTTTAACACTGGCTAACTCCACATTATCAAGGTTGGGTCAGCTAGTTATCTATCCTGTCACTGTGGTAAAACTTTTGAAGGAATAAATCATTATTTTCATATAAAACGTTAATACTTTAACACTGGTTGACTCCACATTGTCAAGGTTGGGTCAGCTAGTTATCTATCCTGTCACTGTGGTAATACTTTTGAAGGAATAAATCATTATTTTCATATAAAACGTTACTACTTTAACACTGGCTAACTCCACATTATCAAGGTTGGGTCAGCTAGTTATCTATCCTGTCACTGTGGTAATACTTTTGAAGGAATAAATCATTATTTTCATATAAAACGTTAATACTTTAACACTGGCTAACTCCACATTGTCAAGGTTGGGTCAGCTAGTTATCTATCCTGTCACTGTGGTAATACTTTTGAAGGAATAAATCATTATTTTCATATAAAACGTTAATACTTTAACACTGGTTAACTCCACATTATCAAGGTTGGGTCAGCTAGTTATCTATCCTGTCACTGTGGTAATACTTTTGAAGGAATAAATCATTATTTTCATATAAAACGTTAATACTTTAACACTGGTTGACTCCACATTATCAAGGTTGGGTCAGCTAGTTATCTATCCTGTCACTGTGGTAATACTTTTGAAGGAATAAATCATTATTTTCATATAAAACGTTAATACTTTAACACTGGCTAACTCCACATTATCAAGGTTGGGTCAGCTAGTTATCTATCCTGTCACTGTGGTAATACTTTTGAAGGAATAAATCATTATTTTCATATAAAACGTTAATACTTTAACACTGGTTAACTCCACATTGTCAAGGTTGGGTCAGCTAGTTATCTATCCTGTCACTGTGGTAATACTTTTGAAGGAATAAATCATTATTTTCATATAAAACGTTAATACTTTAACACTGGCTAACTCCACATTATCAAGGTTGGGTCAGCTAGTTATCTATCCTGTCACTGTGGTAATACTTTTGAAGGAATAAATCATTATTTTCATATAAAACGTTAATACTTTAACACTGGCTAACTCCACATTATCAAGGTTGGGTCAGCTAGTTATCTATCCTATCACTGTGGTAATACTTTTGAAGGAATAAATCATTATTTTCATATAAAACGTTACTACTTTACACTGGTTAACTCCACATTGTCAAGGTTGGGTCAGCTAGTTATCTATCCTGTCACTGTGGTAATACTTTTGAAGGAATAAATCATTATTTTCATATAAAACGTTAATACTTTAACACTGGCTAACTCCACATTATCAAGGTTGGGTCAGCTAGTTATCTATCCTATCACTGTGGTAATACTTTTGAAGGAATAAATCATTATTTTCATATAAAACGTTAATACTTTAACACTGGTTAACTCCACATTGTCAAGGTTGGGTCAGCTAGTTATCTATCCTGTCACTGTGGTAATACTTTTGAAGGAATAAATCATTATTTTCATATAAAACGTTAATACTTTAACACTGGTTGACTCCACATTGTCAAGGTTGGGTCAGCTAGTTATCTATCCTGTCACTGTGGTAATACTTTTGAAGGAATAAATCATTATTTTCATATAAAACGTTACTACTTTAACACTGGCTAACTCCACATTATCAAGGTTGGGTCAGCTAGTTATCTATCCTGTCACTGTGGTAATACTTTTGAAGGAATAAATCATTATTTTCATATAAAACGTTAATACTTTAACACTGGCTAACTCCACATTGTCAAGGTTGGGTCAGCTAGTTATCTATCCTGTCACTGTGGTAATACTTTTGAAGGAATAAATCATTATTTTCATATAAAACGTTAATACTTTAACACTGGTTAACTCCACATTATCAAGGTTGGGTCAGCCAGTTATCTATCCTGTCACTGTGGTAATACTTTTGAAGGAATAAATCATTATTTTCATATAAAACGTTACTACTTTAACACTGGTTAACTCCACATTATCAAGGTTGGGTCAGCTAGTTATCTATCCTGTCACTGTGGTAATACTTTTGAAGGAATAAATCATTATTTTCATATAAAACGTTAATACTTTAACACTGGCTAACTCCACATTATCAAGGTTGGGTCAGCTAGTTATCTATCCTGTCACTGTGGTAATACTTTTGAAGGAATAAATCATTATTTTCATATAAAACGTTAATACTTTAACACTGGCTAACTCCACATTATCAAGGTTGGGTCAGCTAGTTATCTATCCTGTCACTGTGGTAATACTTTTGAAGGAATAAATCATTATTTTCATATAAAACGTTAATACTTTAACACTGGCTAACTCCACATTATCAAGGTTGGGTCAGCTAGTTATCTATCCTGTCACTGTGGTAATACTTTTGAAGGAATAAATCATTATTTTCATATAAAACGTTAATACTTTAACACTGGTTAACTCCACATTATCAAGGTTGGGTCAGCTAGTTATCTATCCTGTCACTGTGGTAATACTTTTGAAGGAATAAATCATTATTTTCATATAAAACGTTAATACTTTAACACTGGTTAACTCCACATTATCAAGGTTGGGTCAGCCAGTTATCTATCCTGTCACTGTGGTAATACTTTTGAAGGAATAAATCATTATTTTCATATAAAACGTTACTACTTTAACACTGGTTAACTTCACATTATCAAGGTTGGGTCAGCTAGTTATCTATCCTGTCACTGTGGTAATACTTTTGAAGGAATAAATCATTATTTTCATATAAAACGTTACTACTTTAACACTGGTTAACTCCACATTATCAATGTTGGGTCAGCTAGTTATCTATCCTGTCACTGTGGTAATACTTTTGAAGGAATAAATCATTATTTTCATATAAAACGTTACTACTTTACACTGGCTAACTCCACATTATCAAGGTTGGGTCAGCTAGTTATCTATCCTGTCACTGTGGTAATACTTTTGAAGGAATAAATCATTATTTTCATATAAAACGTTACTACTTTACACTGGTTAACTCCACATTATCAAGGTTGGGTCAGCTAGTTATCTATCCTGTCACTGTGGTAATACTTTTGAAGGAATAAATCATTATTTTCATATAAAACGTTAATACTTTAACACTGGCTAACTCCACATTGTCAAGGTTGGGTCAGCTAGTTATCTATCCTGTCACTGTGGTAATACTTTTGAAGGAATAAATCATTATTTTCATATAAAACGTTACTACTTTAACACTGGTTAACTCCACATTATCAAGGTTGGGTCAGCTAGTTATCTATCCTGTCACTGTGGTAATACTTTTGAAGGAATAAATCATTATTTTCATATAAAACGTTAATACTTTAACACTGGTTAACTCCACATTATCAAGGTTGGGTCAGCTAGTTATCTATCCTGTCACTGTGGTAATACTTTTGAAGGAATAAATCATTATTTTCATATAAAACGTTACTACTTTACACTGGTTAACTCCACATTATCAAGGTTGGGTCAGCTAGTTATCTATCCTATCACTGTGGTAATACTTTTGAAGGAATAAATCATTATTTTCATATAAAACGTTAATACTTTAACACTGGTTAACTCCACATTGTCAAGGTTGGGTCAGCCAGTTATCTATCCTGTCACTGTGGTAATACTTTTGAAGGAATAAATCATTATTTTCATATAAAACGTTAATACTTTAACACTGGTTAACTCCACATTATCAAGGTTGGGTCAGCTAGTTATCTATCCTGTCACTGTGGTAATACTTTTGAAGGAATAAATCATTATTTTCATATAAAACGTTAATACTTTAACACTGGCTAACTCCACATTATCAAGGTTGGGTCAGCTAGTTATCTATCCTGTCACTGTGGTAATACTTTTGAAGGAATAAATCATTATTTTCATATAAAACGTTAATACTTTAACACTGGTTAACTCCACATTATCAAGGTTGGGTCAGCTAGTTATCTATCCTGTCACTGTGGTAATACTTTTGAAGGAATAAATCATTATTTTCATATAAAACGTTAATACTTTAACACTGGTTGACTCCACATTATCAAGGTTGGGTCAGCTAGTTATCTATCCTGTCACTGTGGTAATACTTTTGAAGGAATAAATCATTATTTTCATATAAAACGTTAATACTTTAACACTGGCTAACTCCACATTATCAAGGTTGGGTCAGCTAGTTATCTATCCTGTCACTGTGGTAATACTTTTGAAGGAATAAATCATTATTTTCATATAAAACGTTACTACTTTAACACTGGTTAACTCCACATTATCAAGGTTGGGTCAGCTAGTTATCTATCCTGTCACTGTGGTAATACTTTTGAAGGAATAAATCATTATTTTCATATAAAACGTTAATACTTTAACACTGGTTAACTCCACATTATCAAGGTTGGGTCAGCTAGTTATCTATCCTATCACTGTGGTAATACTTTTGAAGGAATAAATCATTATTTTCATATAAAACGTTAATACTTTAACACTGGTTAACTCCACATTGTCAAGGTTGGGTCAGCTAGTTATCTATCCTATCACTGTGGTAATACTTTTGAAGGAATAAATCATTATTTTCATATAAAACGTTAATACTTTAACACTGGTTAACTCCACATTGTCAAGGTTGGGTCAGCTAGTTATCTATCCTATCACTGTGGTAATACTTTTGAAGGAATAAATCATTATTTTCATATAAAACGTTAATACTTTAACACTGGTTAACTCCACATTGTCAAGGTTGGGTCAGCTAGTTATCTATCCTATCACTGTGGTAATACTTTTGAAGGAATAAATCATTATTTTCATATAAAACGTTAATACTTTAACACTGGTTAACTCCACATTATCAAGGTTGGGTCAGCTAGTTATCTATCCTATCACTGTGGTAATACTTTTGAAGGAATAAATCATTATTTTCATATAAAACGTTAATACTTTAACACTGGTTAACTCCACATTATCAAGGTTGGGTCAGCCAGTTATCTATCCTATCACTGTGGTAATACTTTTGAAGGAATAAATCATTATTTTCATATAAAACGTTAATACTTTAACACTGGTTAACTCCACATTGTCAAGGTTGGGTCAGCTAGTTATCTATCCTATCACTGTGGTAATACTTTTGAAGGAATAAATCATTATTTTCATATAAAACGTTAATACTTTAACACTGGTTAACTCCACATTATCAAGGTTGGGTCAGCTAGTTATCTATCCTATCACTGTGGTAATACTTTTGAAGGAATAAATCATTATTTTCATATAAAACGTTAATACTTTAACACTGGTTAACTCCACATTATCAAGGTTGGGTCAGCTAGTTATCTATCCTGTCACTGTGGTAATACTTTTGAAGGAATAAATCATTATTTTCATATAAAACGTTAATACTTTAACACTGGTTGACTCCACATTATCAAGGTTGGGTCAGCTAGTTATCTATCCTGTCACTGTGGTAATACTTTTGAAGGAATAAATCATTATTTTCATATAAAACGTTAATACTTTAACACTGGCTAACTCCACATTATCAAGGTTGGGTCAGCCAGTTATCTATCCTATCACTGTGGTAATACTTTTGAAGGAATAAATCATTATTTTCATATAAAACGTTAATACTTTAACACTGGCTAACTCCACATTGTCAAGGTTGGGTCAGCTAGTTATCTATCCTATCACTGTGGTAAAACTTTTATCACGTAATTTACAATGCTTTACTTTATATTCCAGATGTTTATACAAAAGGAAGATCCGTCAACTAACAACGGAGTAAAAGTGATGATACGGAGAATCAAGTTTTATAGTCATAAAAAAAGGCAATCTATGATACGTGGGATGCAGCCAGTTAAAGAAGATAACACAGGACATGCTCATATTATATAAAAATTACAAGTTAGAGGACAGTGTACAAGTAAGTAAGCCTTAAAAAGGCAAGCTAAAAAGTAAATAAGATTTAGTTGGACAGAATATATCAGATTGATGACGTGTATACAGACTTTATTAGAGTTTTCATATGGAAGACCATGGTTTGATTTTAAGGAAAATCCATCTTTTAAGTTTTTTATCAAGTTTATTAAAGTGTTTTTCTTCATATTTTTCTAATAGATTACATTATTTTTGTATATAGGTTTCACTTCTGGTAAATACATAGTGACATCAGGTGTTCCAAAGGGATCTAACCTGGGTCCCATACTTTTTAATTTAATCATTAACGATATTGTCGATTGAACTTGGCAAAATTTACTTTATGGAGACAAAACTTATACTTTACAAAGCGATTAATAACTAGCTATCTTCTTAATGCATTGCAAGAGGATTAAGATACAATTGTGGCTTGGAGTATTGAAAATTAAATCTTTTTCAATACATGGAAATTTATGAAATTTACCAGGAAGAATATAATTTTTATCAACTGTAACATTAATGGCGTTACTCTTAAAATTGTCTATGCTTTTAAGGGTTTGGGCTTAATTTTGTACACTGCTTTATATTTCAATTAACACATTTCATCTATAATAAATAATGCGTAAAGATTTTTTTCTATTACCAGACAGCCTTTTCGTTCAATTTCAGTATTGAAATAATTATTACATGTAACTTGTCAGGTCAAATTAGAATTTGCTTCTTTAATGTGGTATCTTCATTATGCTGTTCTCGTCAATTCAATATAGAGAATTCAGAAATAGTTCCTACTCTATTTATATTACAAAGCATCTGGTTACTTTAATTTTTATATTTAATAGGCAATAATCAGCTTTAAAGTAATTTTTAAAGTCTGGAAAAGAGGAGAACATTGGCATATTTACTTTTTTTTCTGAAGGGTGAAATAATGTATTAATTTTTACCCTCAAAATTTTTATAATAGTTCACATAATTTGTTCAATATCATTGGTATTTCCGACACATGAGCACAGTGTTCTTCAACCCTTTAATACAGTAGTAATTAAGTGACATGAGATTACAATTCATTGTCATGGGAAGCTGATGTTTTTAAACAACATTCGGCTTTATAAGCAATACTGTCAGAGATATTTTAGTTGATCTGGCTCCTAATTATCTTATTCTTTGTTAAATTAATTAAGTTTTTTATACGCATAATATTTACATAATGCATATAGTTTATTTACTACTATCCCACTTGTGTTTCAGTTGCATTTTATTTCTACCATTATACATCCTTCTATTGATGCTTAGATGGTACAAGGATAATAATTGAGCTTACTTTTTTTAAGTAAAATCCATCTTTCAAGTTTTTTATCAAGTTTATTAAAGTGTTTTTCTTCATATTTTTCTAATAGATTACATTATGTATTTTATATGAGTTGCACTTATATTAAATACATAGTGACATCAGGTGTTCCACAGGGGTCTAACCTGGGTCCCATATGTTGTTGTTTGTTTGTTACTACTGTTATTAGTTATTTAGTAAAAAAAAATGCCAAAAGCGTGAATTTCTTTTTCAACGATTCGGTCCGTAATAATGATCGATCGTAACACTTGAAGTACCATCATTTAATGGAGGAAAAATGTTTAGTGAACCATAAGTTGGTTTTTCTAAAAAATTTAGTGTTTTATAATTAATCACAGTTAAATATATAAAGCTTTAAATGTATTTATCGATCACTTTAAATAAAAAAGAACTCATAAAATCTACTTATAGTCCGCTAGATTGGACCTTTAATATTCATACAGTGTTCACTATAAGTCATTACAGAATAATAATAATAAACACGAACCGTACAGTTGAAATAGAACTGCATGATTTGGTCCCCTGACGATAGGATTGCATGATATGCTACAGGGCTCTCTGGGCCTGTTGACTAGGCTGTAGGGCTAGGCGATTTGGAAAACGGCTACCGCATGGTACTGGACTATACTGAAGTTCCTTAGTATTACATATAAGATATAATTTTTGTTTTTTATTTTTCCACTAATATCCTATTGTACTATTCACTAGAGCAATATAAATTCATTTTTCTTAATTCGAATATTTTATGTGATTACAGGTGTGTTGCAAAAATATTGTCAGGCCATTTAAATTTGAATATGCATTCAGGGAGGGTTGTTTTCTTTAAGATGAACGTATCAGGAATCTATTAAGAGACACAAACAAATCGAATTGATTTGAGTTGTTGTTTGAAAGTTATTTATTATCATTGGATTGTTCATGATATGAAGATAATATTTGGAGATTTCCAATGCTTTGAGTGTTTAAGAAACAAACACAACGTTTCGACAGGTATAACAAACTCCTGCCGTCTTCAGGTGTACTTACTAACTTAGCTTAAATCCAAAACAATTATTTTTTCCTCAACCCATACTAAATCAGAAAAGACTTAATACTACATCCTAGATACTAAAGTACTGTTGAAAGTCAAAAGTTCTTAAAAACTACTAAACATAACTACAATGATGTAGTTATACAAAATATAATACACAGTATGAAATACAAAAGAAATGCAAAATATGAAATCAGTTAACAAAACACAAGTTATTAAATAGACCAAATACTCAATGACATCCAAAAATAAATGCAAAATTGAATATTTTGTCTGTTTAATAACCTGATATTTGGTCTGTTGATTTTTTTCATATTTTGTATTTATTTTTGTATGTCATTTAGTATTTGGTCTATTTAATAACTTGTGTCTTGTTGACTGATTTCATATTTTGCATTTCTTTTGTATTTCATATTGTGTATTATATTTTGTATAACTATGTTATGTGTGATAGTTTTAAGAACTTTTGACTTTCAACAGTAATCTTTAGTATCTAGCATGTAGTATTAAGTCTTTTCTGATTTAGAATGGGTTAAGGGGGAAAATTTGTTTTAGATGTAGGATAAGTTAGTAAGTACACCTGAAGACGGTTGGAGTTTGTTATACCTGTCGAAACGTTGTGTTTGTTTACTAAACACTCAAAGCATTGGAAATCTGCAAATAGTATCTACATATGATTTGAGTTGTTGTTTTTTTTTTTTTTTTCAATTTTGTTGTTTCTATTGGTATATAGTTTATTACTGCAACTAATCAATTAATGAGCAACAATAAAAATAATTACACGATTAGCTGGAGTACGATACTACCTTGTCTGTCAAGAATCTTGAGGGTTTGTTGCCCTGTTTCATCCATATGTTTTGTTGTGCTTTCACATGTTTTCATGTCTTATTTGTTCATAACACAATTCTCAAGTATTAAGCTGCTTATAGTCTACTCCATGTATGTTTCTTTTTTCTTTTATGGGATTTTAATATATCATGTATGTTGTCGTGCTTGTATATGTTACTGTGTATGTTTCTTTTTATTGTTTACTCTTCACGCTTAATTTATTATTATTGTTGTTATTAATTCATATTTTTATCATTTTTATTGTAATTATTGCTGTTGTTAAATCATATTTTCAGATTTTATTGTTTTCAGTTATTTCTCACTTTCAATAGTATTTCATATTGATATTGTAATTGTTATTTGTTTTTTGCTAATATCAGCCTGAAAATTACTCGAATAATTTTAAGTTTGGGCTTTCCACTTAAATTTGTAATTGGTGAACTACCTTTTAAAGAACGTGATTTTGTTTTATAATTTAATGCTAAATTATGATTGGATTAGTATTTGTGTTTCAGCATAAATAAATAATCAGTTTACACAATTGTAAAAACTACTTTTACTGGGTTGATAAGATATCGCATAATCGTGTGATGTAAAATGGCGGCCTTATCCACTTTAATTTGAACGTGAACGATTACCACATAAGTGTGACTAAGTGGTAACGACTTCAGGCAGTCACACACTTGTTGACATGCAGTGATTAAATTAAGAATAATTGTGTTCAAACCACGTTTTTTACTGTAATAAAAAACTGTAGGTCAGTTAAATTGCCGGAAGATTCAGTCATTCGACTTGTTGATTACTTCTTGTTTACATCGACAATCGACTTTCCGTTTCGGACTACTCTCAATTTCTTTCTTGAATATTTCATCAAGCTTGGTAAAAATGTATGCGCGGTGTGCCGTGGATTCTTGAACAGTTTTTGCTGTATAACCTAAATTGTTTCAATCAAGAATCATTTATTCCATTAACAAATTAATAATTTGGATAGGACACGTGAAACAATTAACAGTAGATAAAGTACCCAGTACTTAAAATCATTAATACAGCAGCACTCTGTCAAGTAAATAACAATAAACTAATAAAGGACCATAATAAAAAACAAACAAACTAACCTAAAATATGGCACGAACATCCAACAACAAATAATATGATTAACATAGTTTCAATAAATAAACGTTAAAAAATCAACAACAATTAAATTAGTAATAACAAGAGTTTAATTAGATAATTTGGGCAGATGGGCCTGATAAGACTAACCAAACAAACGACAATAATTAATTATAATAGTCAGCTGATTGTGTAGTAATAATTAAGAAAAAATCGAAGTAAGTTAACTCATTCAAATCATATTAAAAATGTTGTTTGTGTGTTAATCAATTAATACGTATGACCTGTATAGCCTGTTACTTGTGCCTATTCAAATCAATCAAAGACGATTGAAATCAGAAACATATCTCGATTGATTTTCCAAATAACCACCATGCATTTGAAATAAAATCATGTTTGAGTCCCACCCACGTGTATCCACGTACCCTCAAAACATGTGACGCAATTCCACACGTTTTCACGGATGCAGGGGTATCTGGCCGGGGGTAAATGGGGCTTGGGATTAGGAAAAAACAGACGCAGCTGACTTTTCAATTTCGAAGTTAGTTTGTCAAGGCGGAGGTGGGATCAATCATCTCGCCAGCAGACTGATGGTCCTGGGAGATGCCAACTTGCTGTGTTCCTATTTATGACACCTGAGAGACTGCGCGTCTACTCGCGTGTGGGGCTTCTCACCGTAGCCTGTGCTCTACTCTTCAGTAGAATTCAAGAAACTGACATCAATGAGGGTTTAGGCTAGAGAGACCAATTTAAAGTAAAAACATTTTTTTTAATATTGAAAAATTGTCTTAATTTGACAAAACTGGTTACCAACCATATTAGGCCTATACAGGAAACGTAGGTGAACTACTGTTTAAAGAACGTTATTTTTACGTTAGTATATGACACGTAGAAAAATAAACGTATGTAGTTTTCTTATGACCTCATTGATTGCTTCAGTGGTTTCAATTTCAATGTTTCTTTATTGTGTAAAGACAGTGAACACATTGCATCACAATCGTCAACTACATAACTTACCCATTCATGCTCACAATAACCCTTACATACATACATTTTGCCATTTACACACCTTCCACACCAGATCAGGTCCGAAGTTTTGATTTTTGCAACTAAGCTATAAGTTTGGCAAATCATCCCAGCGATCCATATAAAGTCGTCAAGAGAGTAAAATGCTTTTGAATAAAGTGTTTTCAACTGAGCTTTGAGATTTTTTCCGTTTTGTTGTTTGATACCTTCAGTGAGATGATTAATTAATCTGACGTTTACTTGGGAAGGCAAATTTCTGAATGCATTTGTTCTGTTCTGTTGGATGCGTAAGTTGTCTCTGCCTCTCGTCTCATATTGGTGAATATCCCCACCCTGAGAGCAACTCAAACCAGAGTATAAGATCATTGTGGTGGTTATAAATAGATTACAACAATGTACATCTGTAGTTATATTTACTACGATTATCCTTGAGGATTTGGGAATAAGAGAGGGGCTGACAAGGTGCTGGCCCTATCATCATATGGCAAACTGGATTCGACACACATTTAGCGCACTACTGGATTCAACATTTGTTTCATTCTTCTCTTTATAAATAAAATCTTTATATGTGGTTGGTAACTATTCCTTTCATGATTATAAAAATGGTATTTTTTTACTACTTCATTTTTGTGCTGATGTTGATTCAAAGTCGTATTTGAGTAAGAGATGGGTTTAGATGTTGAAGTCCAGATTGTTTCCTCTCAAACCAACATTGGCCAACCTTGCCAATAGTGCATGTTATGCATACCTGGTCAGGCTGAAAACATGAAATTGTATGGTCTAAGGATTTTTATTTATAATTTTTAAAGTAATCGTATTAGAGAACTATAAAATTAAATTAAGTAAATAATTTTGTATACAGAAGACTGAGGAGTCCTCTCTCACACTCTACCAGGGATTTCCAAACAACTGGAGCTGCTGGAGAAAAAGAAGATAGTCCTACATGGAAATTCAATAGGCTCAGTAGAATGTGCCTCAGCTGCACACGCTCCATTATGGTCTTACGGTAATAGTTTTATGAAAATACGCATATAGTTATGATTTGATGGTTTTTTAAGCCTATTCTTATTACCATTCGTTCTCCTTAAACTTCCCACTCTAATTTAGCGATAGGCTATTTATTATTTAAATTATTTACCAGTTTGAAATACGTTTCAAGGTACTATCTGGAGACGTGTCAAGATAATCTTAGCATGCGTTCTTGAACGTTTCTCTGTCTTTTAACTCTTACTTATTTATACCCTTTCTGTTTTACCAACCCTTCAATTCGAAGTAAACTTTATTCTGCAAACTCAATCTCCACCTTCATTCCTCGTTAATGCATAGGTCTAACGTAAATAAACTAACTACAGTTTGTACAGCTGTTGTAACGTATATACCTCATATTTCAAATCATCATTTAATTCCTATTCATTTTATATCTCTCCTTCTATCCAAATTATTATGTACATCAGCTATACATGTACATATACTGCATATTGTTTGTTGTCAGCCACCATTATGCATCTTTAAAAAAGTAAGCCGTAAAATATATTTGCAACAAGATCTAAATCCTGTCACAAAGCTAAATACAAACCATGAAGTCCTAAATACAAACCAGGACTTAAGACCTGCCTCACTGATTCTATTTATGCTAGCTAAGCCCTCCTTAAAAGACCGCAAGGGGCACTCTGTAATTATGTGGAAAGCTCTTTTAGACAGCTGAAGGATGGTCTCCCACAGGGGTCTGTACTTGCTCCAATTTTGTTCAACGTGTGTACCGATGATATTCCAATCACAAAGTATGGTCAGTTATATATGCAGATGATATTGCTTTAGCTTATCAATACTAGGACTTCAGAGCTACTGAAGAAACACTCACAAATGATGTTGCATCCTGCCAAGAATATTTTAGAACCTGGATGTAAAATTCTAACCTAACAAAAACCGAAGTGGCCTGCTTCCCCCTAAGAAATCGACTAGAATAAGAATAAGAAAATCTTTATTCACATAATAAGTTTTTATATAAAACAGTTTGCCATGTGCACAAGGCACGCTCGGCTAAATAAAATTGAAGAATACATTTTAAATTAAATTTACTCTTCTAGCAGTCTTACTTCACTATTTCTACATCAAAAATAATAGAGGAACACAACACTGTTAATTATTTTAAACTAAACATGAAACATAATATATACATTACACATTTAAACATATTCCATAAATATACTAACAATGTATTTATACAATAAGATTCAATGAGCATATACAAGGTTTCTAATTTATTGTTTGAAGTAATTTTTTTAAGTTTGTCTTGTAATTAGAAAGTTTATCATTAATATTAAGATTTGTAAAAAATTAATTAAACATTAAAGTGCATTTAAAATAACATTGGTTTCTACTAGTATCTTTTTTGTACAGAGGAAAAATCAACATTTTATTACTGACATGCCTAGTGTACTTAATAACGTTTACATGATTAAAAATTGAACTATATTTTTTGACAAACATTAAAATTGAATATGTGTAAATACGGTTGAAATTCATGACATTAAGAAAGTTAAAAGTTCAGCAGAGGGATGAAACTTTCCCACGCTACAAACTGTACGAATGGCATGTTTCTGTACTATAATTAGTGGTTTTAAAATATCTTTGAAAGTACCTCCCCAGTGTACAATTCCATACCTCAGGGTGGATTCAAACCAAGATAAGTACAATGTACGTAAATCAAGGGGGTACAAAAAAACCTCTCATTTGGTAGAGACTATAGTTGATTTTCCGTAATTTTGTTACAAGAAATTCCAAATGAGAGTGCCACCTCAATCAGAATCAATGAATATACCTAAATATTTAACTTTTTCACTAAAATCTATTTTTACACAAGTACACTCATAGATGCAAGCATGAGAGTGGCATTTGATATTTAATTCGTTTTTATATTTACTCACTGTTGATGGTTTGTATGAAAAGATAATTGAGCTAGATTTCTTTGTATTTATTAAAAGTCTATTTTTATTAATCCAATTCGAAATTTTTAATAAATCTTTGTTTATTTTGCTTTCTAAAATTTCAAAATTATTAGCAGAACATACTAAACTACTGTCATCTGCAAAAGCAAAAACCTTAGAGTTTAGGTTTAAAGACAGTAAATCATTCAAAAATATGACAAACAGGTTTGGTCCGAGAATTCCACCCTGAGGTACACCAAACCTCACAGGTAACGTCTCACTGTAAACCCCATTAATCCTCACTATTTGATTTCTACCGAACAAAAAAGATTTGAACCATCTTAAGGAGTTGTTTCGGACTCCATATTTTTCTAATTTATATATTAAAAGGTCCAGATCGACGAGGTCAAACGCCTTAGTAAAGTCAAGATAAACGGCCACAGTAGGTTTTCGCTCATCGACATTATTGACAACTACTTGACTACCTTAAGTATACATCATCTTGTAAATACGCAATAGTTCAGCCACATTTCCAACTATTACCTGTAACACAGTTGGACTTGAACTTTCCAAAACATTGCTGTTTCCATTTATACTTTACATGCAATCTTTCATTGTTTTACGTTTAGCAAATTTGTTACAATTCTTTGTGATTCTAAAGGATTATGACAGTTTTTGTGAAGCCAAAGTTGGACTAAACAAAATGTTCTGTCACAAACAAGGATGTTTGTGTATATTTTTATTACTAAACTATTTTAGATCAAAATTCAAAACTATTTTATCTCCAAGATATAATATAATCTGAGCTTAGCGACTCTTGAACTACGGTATCGAAAGTCATTTCTGAGAAGGCACTTCACTTTGAATTCTTTAACTTTGTTTTTCTTAAAAGCTCATTTTTAAAATTTCATTATTACGGGGATGAAAATCGGATGATGCTTTTATTTCCAAGAACAATGGGTTGTTCTTGAACAAAAAGTTATCATATGAAGATCCTTGTTCATAGGATGTTCATATCCTTGTCTTATGAACAATACCAAGGTGTCCTGGATGTCCAACCAGAACTATTGCTGATGGAACGTTCTGACCTATTCTTTTCTAAATATATCAAGCATTGATTCATACAGATGGAAGGTGCATAAGCTTGAACCCTATTATCTGTCAGTTGCTTTATCGTAAATATTCCATTGTTTATCTTTACTATTTTAAACACCAAACGTTCTTCGCATATTTACTTCCATACTCAGCATTGATAGGGCTATTCTTTGGATTCCAAATAAAGTTCTTCATACTTCGGACCAATCAGACTGAGCTTTCCTCGATTCATCGTATATTTACCTGATATCCTTTATACCTAGGCATAAATGTTAATGCCTAGTGTTATACTGTATTTCCTTTTTAAGTGTCATCTTCAATCGTTACTTCCATTGATAATTTATTATTTTCAACGAACAAAGACTACTTATTTGTTCTTAAACCATATTTCAATAGGTTTCCAGTTGTATTGTAGAATAACTCACCTTTCATGTGCTATGTTGATGTCATATATTTATATCATTTTTCTTTTTTTTAATAAAACGATATGGATTATAAAGGGAAATAATCCGTTTTACATGTTTTTGCTGGTTTATTTGCACTGTTAATTCTCCTTGAAATTTCTAAAAACATTTCATTGATTTCAAACACTTTATGACGCTCGACCTTTATCCTTTCGTTTTAGCAGTCATTTTTTCATATTGATCCTCGCCCATCCCATAGGTTTAGGTGAAAAATCTAATTTAAATGTAATTATTATATTAAATAATTACATTAATACAAAGCTCTAGAAAATGTGTACATCTGAATATCAAAATCGTTAATTTATTATTCAATATTATTCGACTAATTTTAATTTCGTTTTGCAGGATCATGGTTCTGATGTTTGTTGTCACGGCTGACGTCTGAACACGGCAACTGGCTACGTCAAGGGATTTTGATGGCAACCATAAAATTGCCACACGACGGCTGGCTACGTCAAGGGATTTTGATGGCAACCATAAAATTGCCACACGACGGCTGGCTACGATGTGGACTTACATGGCAACCATCAAATTGCCACACGACGGCTGGCTACGACATGGACTTACATGGCAACCATCAAATTGCCACACGACGGCTAGCTACGACATGTACTTAAATGGCAACCATCAAATTGTCACACGACAGTTGGATACGACGTGGACTTACATGGCAACCATCAAATTGCCACACGGCGGCTGGCTACGACATGGACTTACATGGCAACCATCAAATTGCCACACGACGGCTGGTTACGACATGGACTTACATGGCAACCATCAAATTGCCACACGACGGCTGGCTACAATATGGACTTACATGGCAACCATCAAATTGCCACACGACGGCTGGCTACGACATGGACTTAAATGGCAACCATCAAATTGCCACACGACGGCTGGCTACGACATGGACTTACATGGCAACCATCAAATTGCCACACGACGGCTGGCTACGACATGGACTTACATGGCAACCATCAAATTGCCACACGACGGCTGGTTACGACATGGACTTTCATGGCAACCATCAAATTGTTACTTTTGGCTGTCTAAGGAAGAATGGTTATATTGTAAAAATTATTAAACTCTTTAAAATATATATATTCATCGATACTTTATATTTACGTTTTCTTTATTTGTTAAAATGATTATTAATTTATGAATGAGTAGTTAGGTAACAGGAGCCTATTGAGAATTTCAACTAACCATATACTGGTTTGAACTTGGTGAAAGTTTCTCTACTAGCTTATTTTTTTAATTGAAGATAATTATTAAATTTGTATACATAAAAACCCATTCTTTGTTAGATTTAATATGACACCACTCGTCAGATTAAATCCAAACAATCAAGTTTTGATAGTAAATTCGTAACAACGTCTAATTTATTGAAGATAATTCTTTACATAAATTTCATTAATTGTTGTAATATACCTACAAATATGACACTGTTGTATGTCCAAGCTGGCCCAGGTTAGGTCATAATTTCACGCCATGGACGGTAAAGTTCGTTAGAGCTATCAACATAGGCTACAACAATCTACCAAACATGTTCCTTAAAACGTGGGAGTGGTTTAAATTTATTCTCAAACAAATATTTTATATGGGACGATAAGAACTGTTGTCCGGGAGAAAGAAGAAATTTAATGGATTTTATGGCATTACAAAAATAATGATTTATCACGCATAATACGATTCAAATTTAAGTACAAACATTTATTACTTCAACACATATTCTTTTGACAACTTCAACATAATTTTGAATGGATGTTAATGCTATTTGGAATTCAAATAAAGTTTATTTTGAAGTAACAAGAAAAGAAAAGAATGATCGTGGTTTCACAAATAAAAAAACTTATTTGTTACTAAGACTAAATCAAACAAATTAACATTTTTTGGACCAGCTGATTTGAAGCTGTAATTTAGATTTTTTTATTTATTATTTTATTTTTTTTACATTCAAATCTCCCATAGTTGTATAAATTTTCGTAAAATTGCCAATATCAATAATTTTGTTTTAAGCAAATATATTTACTATTTATAAATGGCTAAACATGCTGAATAAACAGGCCACAGTTTTTCATTTCTTGAAATAGTAAACATTGTTAAAAAAATATCTTTAGTATTTCAAGTCAAGTATCTTGACGCATACAAAACAAAATATATGAATAAATATTTCGAAAAATAAGTTAATAATGAACCGCCACAATACAAAATGCTCATTTTCTTTAAAATTTTAAAATCTAATTGGTGTCTATTTTTGTACAACATACGTTTTATTTTTATATTTATTTCAACATATTGTAACTGTAAATTTAATATTAATTGATGTGAGTGATTGAAAATTATTACTTTGTACTTTGTATCGGATGGCATCCCAAATACACTTATTTTTTATTGGACTATTTTATAATTTACATTAATTTGAAAAATACAGTTATTTCAAAAGATAAATCAATTAAATAATATAAACATAGGCTAATGAAATATTTATCAAAACACTGGTCAACATTTTATATTAAAGGCATTATAAATTATATAAATATTGTTTTTGACAGTTTATACTTTTAAAAACGTTCATTTTTACAGTGATGTTAAAATAAAACCGTGGGGAATTCACTGGACATGTTTGGCCGAGATCTGGGCTGCATCTGGGCCAGAGGGTCCTTAGTGCTCCGCTTACCGGCTCTACTGTCACAGACAATATAAAGTCCAGTTTGAAACATCACTGTAAAAAATTAATTCCGATAAAAAATTAAAATTACACTAACACTTTTCTTTTTTATTTTTGCGTTCTTTTTAGTGTTAAAGGGGAAATGTTATCTTTCAATTTTTTTAACACGGGTAGAATGAAAAATAGACGCAATTCTCTACCGCTTTTTACCCAGCGTTGTCTTTAAAAATTCCTCTCCAGAATAAGTTTCAAATTTGGTATTTAATTTATCAACGCTTTAAATAACTAATCCTAGAGTTCTATGAACTTTGATTAATTAACAAAAAAGTTTTTATGTAAAATGTAAAACAACCTTTTCTTATAATTGAGTAGGTCTAAGATATCGAATAATATTATGTTTTGTACATCACAATATCATTATTTCATAAAATGAACTATCGTTTCAATAAAATACTTGTATGATTTTAAATCAATTAATAATCAAACGCAGGGCATTAATTAGCTATAGACTAAATTGTTACAAGAGAATCTTTTACTTTTGCGTCTAACATTTTTCAATCAACTTCATCCTTATATGTAATAAGTGAAGCAGTGTTTTGCTAACGTAACTCTCCCACACTTTTAAAATCACTTTTAATTTTAGGGTGTCAACATATTCGCCCCTATTAGTAGTTGTGCATTAAGGTCTTCATTGTTCGAAATGTTCGCCCTGAAGAGTACGGGAAGACCTGAAAGTAAGTTTTTTTGCCATAAGAATTACATAGAGAGAGAATTAATCGAAAATTAATAGCTGTTAAAAGAAAATAATGATATTTATACAATTTTATCAGCTTTTCGAATGTAAATATAAAAATATATAAAAAAAATTTTAATAGGCTAAGGAATAACATTGGGTGTTTTTATTTAATAAGTAGGTAGGCCCACCAACGCAAGTACAGTGAAATAGACACTGTAAATAAATGTACATATTATTATTTTATTTGATATAGAGTACCTACTTATATTTGCAGTTAAAAGTAAAAGACTGAGGCCGAAGGCCGAGATGTCACAAGCACGAGTGGCGGAATTGGCTCGCGAAGCGTGCAGGAGTGTCTGCAAGTATTTATTAACTTCCAAAGCTGTGATTCTTCTTTGCTATATTTTATTACACTGTGTGTTTTAGTTAGTATTATTTAATTGGTCCAATATTAATCGCATTTTTAATTTTGTCAGTTGAGTTTAGGCCTAATATTGGACATATCTCTCTATATTCAATTGTATAACAATATATTTAATTTAATTAAAAGTGCAATAAATGTTACCAAATATGACCTGAATTAGTGTTTTCCAACTAATTTACCTGACTTCAGTTTATTTTAAATATGTGGACTATATTTACAATCCTTCTTTTTTTTAATAGACCAATTTATTTTTTTATCATTGTAGATCTGGACACATTTAAACTTATAGTAAAAAACTATATATAACTAAACTTCCGTATTTTGTGTACACAAAACTCGAACATTAGAGAATGGATTCACTTGAAATGTTTACACAACATTGCACTTATAGGAAAGATAATTGTTATGATTTAGTTTCTAAAATTGTTGACTAGAACAAGGAGTTTCAAACATTTCCCGACAGAATTATCCTACACTTCACAAATAAAAATAAATGTCAATGTTGAAAAATGCTACTGTGACCAGCTGATTTATAAACATGTTATATAAAACTTATTTCCTGTAAGTTTATTACTGTGACCAGATGATTGTTTATTATGAAAATAACTGTTTATTTAATTCAGATAAAATCATATAAACAGTCTATCTTTATTTTTATAACAACTAAAATAAAAAATAACTACTAATAGTTGATATCAGACTAAGCCAAAGAAAAGCGCCGGGTTTAGCTAGTAAATAATTAAATAATAACGATCAAACGATTAAAATTAAATATTTTAAAACAGAATTCAAAGAAACATAACTAACTGTCTGAGTGTTTCTAAACAAAGCAATTATTAATTAAAAACATTTATTTATATGAAAGGATGAAAAATAAACAGGATAAAATTACCAATATACTATTTTAAAACATAAGAAAAATTCGGTCAACTTTTATTGTAGGCCCTAAATAAAATTGTGTTACTAATTACAAATTGTTACTTCCGAGCTTCAAAGTAGAATTTATATTTATTACAATTTTTTATTCTTAACTATTCACATTTATTTATAACTCGCACATTACTTTAGCCTAGAACAAAACTATTATATTTGAACATAATAGAATAGAATAAAATAAAAAATAAACATAGTAATAAAATACAATATTGAAACTTGAATTATTGAATAATATTATTATAATAATAATCTCGGAGATTATCTTTTTATTTACAAATAAATAATTCTACTATATTTAAAATAATGTAATGGAATAAGTTGGAAAACATTTTAAAATTAATTAATTTGAACTCCTATGTATAAATTATCTTTAATTATTACATTTAATTTGTCCATATAATTTGTTTGATATATATTATACAATACGTTATCTATATTACAATCAAATATATTCTATCTGATACCAAAAACAGATATGAACGTATAGAAAATTGTCTTTGGGTATAGGATCGTTTATCTTTAATATATAGACTATTATAAACATAGTTAGTTATTATTATTAATAATAATAACATTTTATTTCAAAAATGTAAATATGATTTTTTTATTGGTTTTGTTTTTTATTAGCTACGCTCAGAAATTATGATTGAGCTGAATCGATAAATTACTTGTTTATTTACTGTATATTGTAATATTAGTGGTTGGCTTGTTTCCATTTTAATGAAATTATCTATAATACTAATATGTAATTTCTCCTATTTATTATACTATTTTAATTCATTACAGGCCATAATACTATAAGTTACATTAAATTCAGCCTATTTAAAAGTGAATATTGAGTTCGTTCTGATGATAATATTTAATAGAAACTCTACATTTATTATCAAAAGCATAGACTACAATAATGTAGGTCAAAATAGTACGATATAATGTAGATTTTTATATGAAACATTATTCTATTTGAAGGTTAGTGCTGTTAAGGTTATATTCAGTTTAGAATTTATTACATTCATAGTGGTAGCATACTTCAGTTTTTATTTATTTATTGGGACCTTTTTCGTTGATTACTACCACTACTTTTTTTATCGTAATTACGGTTAGGTCAGTTTAGGTGGCTACTAAGGTTGATAACAAACTGGTATATCCAATGATTGACTTACCGCCGAATGCGCTCTCCATGTGTAAGTTCTTCGAAAGCGATAAGATAAGACCAGCGATATCGGATTTCTAGCAGGTAAGGAATACTACAGTCAACGTAAAAATGATTGTGGGGCGGTTTTCAGATCAATTGAATCTGTCAAGCAATTTCAGAGCAATCAAGCGGTAGTGAATTAACGGAAAAGATAAAAAAAATTAAAAACTCAAGAACTGGCTAACCATCTTACTTAAACTTTTACAGATTATTTTACATCACAATATTAAATAACACAAAACAATCGTTCATTTATCTCTAGTCGTTTATAAATTGTGGCCAGTAAACATTTTTAAATGATTTTTTGTTTATAAGATACTTGGAGTTAACAATTTTAAAAGGGCGCCTTTATAATTTTGGTGAAAGTAGTGTACACAATTTCAAGTCATTCGATCACACTGTTGTTATATGTTGTTATATTATTTATTCTTTTATATAAATATAAACACACAATAAGATGAAATAACTCTAGACGGAGAGTTTATCCTTGATTTTAATTAATTTCTTAAACAAGTTATACTTAATTTTTTACTCTAAATCAGGTGTAGAATCTGGAAATTAACAGCCATGATACCTTTTTTGCCATGATATTATGACAACCTAGCAATAGTTTAGGGCATTCATTCAAGAACATTAGACTATTCAACTTAAGTAATAGGTAAGAAATTAAGGCATTCAGTTGATTCTTAGGCTGTTACAAACATTCAGTAAAGTAGGGCTATCTACTTTTGATGTTAACCGCAGAAAGAGTGAGAAGTGAGTTGGTTGCTTCTGTCTGTACATGTAGGCTATATAAACAATTGTTTTGGTTCATGGACCGATGTTTGAGCGGGCAGGTGCCAAAAACCGTTAGTCCAAAAAAATATTCCATTATCGAGATGACCATGAAATCTTCACAACAGCTTACTTCGGTTAAACCACGCATTACATATAATATTAAAAAGAGAGGGTTAGCTTACCTTAGTTGTAAAGTCGGCCGCCAGAACGAGCCACCTCCTAGGCTCTTCACCGCGCCGACCAATGGCGGAGGGGGGCGGCCCCAGGCTCGACAAGGACTAAGCGATGGGAGGGCACACTCTAGAACCTCCCAAAAACAATGATGGCCTCTCGTTGGCGCCAAATTTGAAACTGGTACCCAGTCACCGCAGACGCAGTTTCTACTAGGTCAATACAATACCATGTGGTCTGTCGAGTGAACCCGGTGAAAATAACCATCCTTTCCCCAGCTTATGTTGACAGAAAATGGTATAGACTTTTGAATGGAGCTCCTTATGTTTCATGATTTTCATTTTTTTATAAAAATATGTATAAATTTAAGATAATATATTTATTTACACAATAAAAACAAAAATATAGTTAATTGTTTTTTTAAATAATATTAAAATATAATCAAGTTACATTTTTTGGTGACAGTTTTGTTCAGTATTCCAAAATCTTCTTTAAATTGCTTTTATTTGAATTAGTATTATTTTATGAAATAATGTTAAAGAACTTTAAGTAAGGTTAATCTATTATTTTGCCTACAGACTGAACGAAAAGGAAACGTTTCTGATGATAATTATGAAATAGAATGTAGTCTATTATTATAAAACATAATTGTATAGCAATGGAAAAAGTGTCTGTTAAATTTAGCTTGAAAATAACTTGTCAGGAATGAAGCCGGAATAAGGTTGATCCAGCAGGTTTGATACCATTGTAAGTCAGCAAGGCCTGAGGCTTGCTACATTTGACACAACCCACCCACCATATGTTCATGTTAATCTATGGATTCATATTTAGGCCTACATACCAATATAGGCCTATGGCTTTAATTCTTGGCATTTTGTTTGTGCAATACTAATCACGCTACTATAATTTATTTTTTTAGGATTTAAACTACCAAATGGACAAATATTTTTAATCAGTACATGTGTGGGTAAGAGGGTGATCGTACAGTGTTGTTGATCCACCCACCATACACGTGTGGTGGTGTATTTATAGGCTATGTAAAAAATCAGAGTGTTTATAGTCAAATTTGAGTACATATGCTTACATAAGTCATGGAATACAAGCCTAATTCCAAAAACGACGTTTAAGTGACGACTCATCATTATTAAGACTCATACCTGGTCTCAAAATAGCAGACCCTAAAATCAGCCCAATAAATAAAAATGTTACAGAGATGAAAGAAACAGAGGTTATATAGCCTACAATAGTGAGCTGGATTTGTGTCGAGTAGTGATTTTTCTAGTTTGCCATGCGATGGCAAGGACATCACCTTGTCAGTCCTTCCCTTATTCCCAAATCCTCTAGGATAAAAGTAAAAATCATGACTACAAACGTATAAAGATTTACATTAGTAATAATCTATTGATTACTGCCACTGAGGAGTTCTCTGCAGCCATAAGAAAGCGACTTCTCCTTCTTTTTTCCCTGTAGTATCCACAACGTCAATTATTTGGAGATATTCCTTTAATTCCAACTGAAAATGGAAGCCAAACCACCAAGAATGGCGTTAAACACAAAACCAATCATGTGTTAACAAACGAACAACTTATCAAGCCAATTTATGTGTTAGTGAAAGACGAGATTGAATGATGGCCTAAAGTGGAAGTAACATGCGGGTTAGTTGGAGACAAAGTTGTCTAAAGGACAGTTTCTTCTGAAGCAAGTCAGTAAATTTGAAAGTCAACAATTGACAAGAATGCTTTATTTTTCTCAGGTTGAAACACCTATAAGATACTCAGTTATCTTGTTAGGATCCATAAAATCAATAACATTTTTCCTGCCAAAAAAGGCTATAAGGACCATATCAAAAACTATCCTCGAAGGCACACTGTGAAGATGAATATTTTGAACAGTGGGAAAATAAGAGTAACGTGAATTTTTATTTATGAGTGTCTAATATAATATGTATTTAGTAATTTAGTATCGTCCCTTTATATGAGAAAAACCGGAATATTTGGGCAAACAATTGTTCCAAGCTATGCCATGATAATTCAAAAATATTAATCATTATTTAATCCAAAATAACTTCAATGGCCTTATGGAGCTGACCCATACCACATGATGGTCCGACTTATTAGAATTATTATTCTGTCTTTAGTATTCAATACTAAATAGCCCATTGCCCAACATAGATGGTGACTTGGACATGCTTCATGCCACCACCTACGATGGAAAACCTGATGGATGCAAGAAGTAAGATAAAAGATTTGTTTTACTATATACTGTAGTAAAACAATCTTTTATCTTACTTATTACACTATAGTGTTCAGTGCCGTAGCTATAGGGGCGGACTTGCAACGAAATTGTCAATTGAACCTGTAAAAGCGGTTACAAATAAAGGTATGTCTATTTAAATTCACGTATTAGCAATGAAAATATAAAATATTCTATGTTCATATGAGCCTAGAAAAACATCTAGTCACGTGCCATATAGCAATTCCAGTTGTTCAACTCCAGTTGTTCCTGGCTCTGATGGCCAGAAACCTCATATTGACTGTTCCAACAACATTTCGATAAATAGTCTAATAAGAAAAAAAAAATACGGGTATAAATATAAGGGACACTTTTTTCTTTTATTTTACAAGGCTTCTATATATCTGCAGTGTTTCATATTGCACATCTCAAGATGAATTCAAAACAAATTTTTCATAAATCCATGTCAAACATGCAAACAGGCACATACACAGTGGTAGTGTATGGTTTGGTAGGTCAATACCACCGTACGTGTTTGGTAGGTGGGTGGATCATCACAATCATACGTATATGGATGGGTGGATAGGTCATTTCCACCAAACGTGTTTATAGGGTGGGTGGGTCAATTCCACTTTACGTGTAAAAGTGGGTGGGAATCTGGTTACATTCTGATAGCAGTCGCATAGGTCTATTACAGATTTAGCGTTAATTTTTCACAAAAATGTAATAATTTTGGTATACGTTGGTTTTCCATAATATATATGGAATATTTTGTAAATGGATAATGAATATTATGTACATTGAAGGTGAAAAATCAGTACTAGACCGATACTTATGCCTATACCAGAGTGGAGTTACAAAGAAACCTTCACAGTAGGCTACATGACAATACTGAGATGTTGACCAGTTTCGTCTGAATAATACCAGTTTAGTTTTTAAAAATCAATTAAATAGTGTTAATAGGAGGCTAATAGTTTAAAATTTTAAATTAGAACGTGATAATTCAATTAAAAAATTTTATTACTTTTTCGTATACTTGTATATTTGAATATTTTTGTATACTTTATTAGATTTCTAGATAGTAAGTTTACAAACAAATGAGATTTTATTTTAAAAAGGTAATACAAAGTTTGGATCTTTTACGTTAATTCACTACCACTACTTTTTTTGTTTCCATTAATTCACTACCAGCTGATAAGTATTCTATTGCTCTAAAAACTGTTTCCCACTCATTTTTACGTCCACTGTGGTATTCTTTATCCGATAGGAATCCGATATCGCTGGCCTTATCTTATCGCTTTCCAAGAACTTACACACGGAGAGCGCATTCGGCGGTAAGTCAATAATTGGATTTAACAGTTTGTTATCAACTTAAGTAGCCACCTAACCTAACCGTAATTGTGATAAAAAAAGTAGTGGTAGTGAATTCACAGAAAAAGTCCCAAAGGTTTTTAGTAATTTATGATTTTTTATAAAATTTTAAAATATTAGTTTACAAACAAAATTACTTCATTACCACGCAATATTTCTTATTATCATTATTTAATTTAATACATTTTAAAAGTAAACTGGCTTGACTATTATTAACAGAAAGTAACATCTGGACAACAATCTAATAATTACTGTTATGTCCCGTAATAGTTTCATTGAAACTTTCTGAAATATAGTCTGGTTCTGATTTTCACATTCTTTTTTTTTCATTATTAGTCCATTTATTTATAATATGTTTCATTTCAGCATTCACATGCCACATGGATATTTTCACACGTAGGCTATTTAATATCAGGCCTAACGTCTTTGTTTTCCATTGTAATTTTAAGGATTTGAAGGTCACTTTGTTATTCAGGAAAAGAAATTGCCTCACACATTTCAAGTACAGTAAAGTTGTCAACCATTTAATTATTGAAATACTTTTTTAATTGAATGATTTATTTACGTAACCAATAAATTAAATACTGTATAGTGGTATTTAGTAATTAGATGTTGTGTACAAGTGATCCATAAATCTAGTTATATTTTAAACTACTAGTTGAGTTAAAAATATTATGCATATTGTTTAATAAACTAAACGGTGTTGAGTTTATTTTCTTTCCTTCAACAAGGATATGATCTTACAAATACATCTACCGTCGAAGGAAATAAACACAGAGAGGGCTTTCAGTTGTAATGCTCAGTATTAATTTCACAACGTTGAAAACGTGGTATTCAATAGAGAGAAGTGTGGGAGACATGAAAGGGGTTGGTGAGGGGGGAGGGAGTGAGAGAGAGAGCGACAAGAGGGTATTGATTTATGAGCGTTCTCATGCCTACCAGGAGTTCACGACTTGGCCGATCGACGCGCTAGTGGGCTAACCTACAACAATAATGTGTATTGTAAGCAAACATCTGATCTAATTGCCCAACAGCTGATCATCGTTATTTATTGGAAGTTCCTATAGTAGTTCCCTACTCTGCCGCTAGAATGAGTTAGCGGTTTCGAAAGAGTTACTCGGTTTCGTTCTACATAATGAATATTTGTTTAGTTTTAGGTATGACAAATTTTCAGGATAAAATACTAATATTTGGATATGTTCATTTATTAATTTTGTAATTTTTAAGACAGCAACTGCTTGACTATTCATATGAAATGTTTGTAACGTGATCTTGTTTGGAAATTGATGAAGTAAATTGTTGATTTTTAACAGTTAATCAATTATTTTAAATTCATTAATGTAGGCTTTCTAAATAGTAAATTTAAGACATGCTAACATAAACAATCTGTGTTTATTACACAGCAAAGTGATTTACACCACATGTTTTATTTAAAAATCTGGAATAAACAAATCTAGAATACACAAATATACAATACACTAATATGGAATACACGAATATAGAATGCACAAATCCAGACTATGCAAATCTAGAATAGTTAATTTACCCAATAAAAATAGTGGCCTCCCAAATTTTAAATATACCGATAAGCTTAGGAACTACGTTGTAAATGAAATACTTTACTCCCAATGTTTATAAAGAAAATCTTATTTCAGATGGATTTATAGTTGGAATTATAGTTAATGTTTGATGCTATCAACTGGCAAAATCTCATACTTATTGGAAATCCACTTCACCCCATCCCCCCTCATCTAATGGTTTTTATATTAGGTAGTTATTCCAACTGTTTTCTAGTAAATAATAACGATTCAAAGTTTATTAGAAAACTGTTAAATCAAAGAGATTTATAACTAATTATAACAGAGATTTAAAACTGTTAAATCAAAGTGTATCAAACTAAGTGAATAAATAAACCTCGAACAACTGTGCGGCCTGAACTAAAAAATACTCCAGTGAATTATATTAAAACAAACCGTTGAGCCGAACTTGGGTTAAGGAAAATGGAGGTTCGATGACAACCTGGAGGGGCAAACCAGGAAATTTATGGGGCTAGCTTTATCACTTCCACATCATATGAGTTGGGAAGTAACCCGTTTGATGAAGTCAACCTGGGTGTATGGTTCTGTGAAAGGGGGAGGGCGATATGGAAAAGTCATTTCGGCCCGCCCAAAGAATTCCATATAAATCAATGCCTCTGTGGTGCGGGTACATGCAACCCTTTCATCGATAGTCCCCCCCCCCCCACACTTTTACTCTCACCACGCCGCACAGTTATATCTGATAACCTCGGAAAACTGTCATCCAACCGCCACTTCCTAAATCAGGGATCATGTTAGCCGTTTTTTAATTGGTATTGTACAGTACAATTTAATTTACGGTAGTCTAAAAGTATTTAATGATTTAATGATCTGACAGGTAAATAAAAGATCTGTTGATTAATTCGTTTACAGAGCAAAACTGTTCCAACTTAGTGTCAAAGCCTGAAACACGCACTTATTTTACGTAGACCACTGATATTGTGGATATAGAGCCAACTTTGTTTTGACGTAATCACTACATTCTGTTCGGTGTGTGTAGGCCTATTTTTCCAAAATTGGAAAATCACATTAGTATACAATTATTTCCAAATTTACATAGAGCTGAAGTTTGTTATATTCTTTTAATCATTTGGTATAATTTTACAGTCAGAATTTTTATGTAACATCCTCCTTTTATGTGACTTCCTCCTTATATGTAACATTTTACAAAACAGCTGACTTCCTCGGTACAGGTAGAAAGAAGAATACCATAGAAAATGCCAACATTGCTCAAAGTAGTCGTAATACTTTAGGGTGCTCTTTTCCAGAAGTAAAAACACCAAACTGTTTCATCCAAATCCTAGTGAATTAGCAAAGCCTTCTGGAAAGCACCTTTCTAAGTATATAGACTCTAGAGCTCTGGAGCATCACCACTCTGTCAGCCGGGAAGCCGTTTGACTGGATAATGTTTTCCCGGAATTGACCAAACATGCTGGAGAGAAAGTAAATAATTTGCTTCTTTTTACAGTTTTTAAGGGTGAACTGGAGTGATCCGATATTCTGGTGACTTCCGACCTGTTTGAATATATTCACCATAAGACCAATATTAAATTTTCTCTTATCAAACGAAATCATACCAGCATTGGTAATCATTTGTTCACAAGCAAATTTTAACGATTTGAATTTAGATAAATTCTTTAATAATTGCTAAGTGTGAAATGAGTTTTTTTTAATTTGTTAGTGTTTTCTTATCAACTAGTTTTTTTTAAAGTGTAACAATTTTAGTACGTTTACCACACTCTTTATAACAAACAAAAAATCAAAATGCTGAGCAATAAACATTAGCCTTTATTCTCCAATGGATGCAACGTTTTCCAATTAAAATCAATAACATGTTTTATAGCAACACAAAACCAATTTTAATGGAGAGTGTTGAGGTTTTATCGGACAGAAATGGCGTAGGAGTCAACCTCAGGCTGGTGGAATGTAGTTTACGGACGATTCCTGTACTTTGAAGTGGGAATGGCGCTGACTACAGCCTCAAACTACATGCCATTTCACTGGACGCTATTATCTCATTAACTACAATTTCTTTAATTTCCTGTAAATTCATAGTGGAAATCCACAATAAAATGTCATCATGATATTTTCAAACAAAATCACAACTAAAATCTTTACATACATAAATTAAGCATGCACGTTGTAAATTGTACAAAGACTATATACGCTAATGTAAATCTTTAGCTCTATATGCTCCAACATGAAGACCTCTACGTCATTGTTTAAGCACATAAACCTCTAGATCGTTGAACCAGCACATAGACTTTTAGGTCTTTGTTCCAGCACAAAGACCTCAAGTTCTATGCTCCAGCATACAGACCTCTAGCTCTAATGTTCAAGCATAAATACCTATAACCCTATGTTCTAGAACACAGACGTCTATCTCAATATGTTCTAGCACACAGACGTCTAGATCTACTCGTATATGTTCAAGCACCTAGACGTCTAGATCAATATATTTAAGCACACAGACGTCTAGATCTATTTGTTCAAGCACATAGACGTCTAGATCTATATGTTCAAGCATATAGACATCTAGCTCTATATGTTCAAGCACATAGACGTCTAGTTTTATATATTCAAGCACATAGACGTCTGGCTCTATATTTTTAAGCACATAGACGTCTAGTTCTATATTTTCAAGAACATAGACGTCTAGCTCTATATGTTCAAGTACATAAACATCTAGTTCTATGTTCAAGTACATATACGTCTAGCTCTATATGTTCAAGCACATAGACGTCTAGTTCTATATGTTCAAGTACATAAACATCTAGCTCTATGTTCAAGTACATATACGTCTAGCTCTATATGTTCAAGCACATAGACATCCAGTTCTATATGTTCAAGTACATAAACACCTAGCTCTATGTTCAAGTACATATACGTCTAGCTCTATATGTTCAAGCACATAGACGTCCAGCTTTATATGTTCAAGCACATAGACGTCTATCTCTATTTGTTCAAGTCCTTAACGTCTATCTCTATATGTTCAAGCACATAGACGTCTAGTTCTATATGTTGAAGTACATAAACATCTAGCTCTATGTTTAAGTACATATACGTCTAGCTCTATATGTTCAAGCATATAGACGTCCAGCTCTATATGTTCAAGCACATAGACGTCTAGCTCTATATATATGTTCAAACACATAGACGTCTATCTCTATATGTTCAAGCACATAGACGTCTAGTTCTATATGTTCAAGCACATAGACGTCTAGTTTTATATGTTCAAGCGCATAAATGTCTAGCTCAATATGTTCAAGCATATAGACGTCCAGCTCTATATGTTCAAGCACATAGACGTCTAGCTCTATATATATATGTTCCAGCACATAGACGTCTAGTTATATATTTTCAAGCACATAGACGTCTATCTCTATATGTTCAAGCACATAGATGTCTAGTTCTATGTTCAAGTACATAAACATCTAGCTCTATGTTCAAGTACATATACGTC
Source organism: Stictocephala bisonia (assembly GCA_035578905.1). Classification (NCBI taxonomy): domain Eukaryota; kingdom Metazoa; phylum Arthropoda; class Insecta; order Hemiptera; family Membracidae; genus Stictocephala; species Stictocephala bisonia. Next base: position 9,912,122 of record JAQJVL010000001.1, read on the forward strand.
TAGCTCTATATGTTCAAGCACATAGACGTCTAGCTCTATATTTTCAAGCACATATACGTCTAGCTCTATATGTTCAATCACATAGACGTCTAATTCTATATTTTCAAGCACATAGACGTGAAAATTGATAAATTTCTATATATTCAAGCACATAGACGTCTAGTTTTATATGTTCAAGTACATAAACATCTAGCTCTATGTTCAAGTACATAGACGTCTAGTTATATATTTTCAAGCACATAGACGTCTATCTCTATATGTTCAAGCACATAGACGTCTAGCTCTATATATATGTTCAAGCACATAGACGTCTAGCTCTATATGTTCAAGCACATAATCTTCTAGCTCTATATGTTCCAGCAATGTGCCTTATATACACGATGTGGCTGGAAAAAACTCTTGACTATTTAATGATTGAGAAAGAATGCTGAAATCATTGTTTTTGTAATCAAATGGAATTGGGTGTACTAATTTAATAGACAGTGTTAGAAGTTACGTTTTATATTGCTCTATAAGGTACATATATCAATTATTTACTTTAATAAGAAAACAACTTTTATAAGCTAGTAGATTAATAATCGAAGTTAATAATCATATAATATTATTACATAATAATATGAAATTTCACTTATCATAATAGTTAAATAATCAAACGAAATTAAAAAGAGAAACATTTAGTTATGTTTTCTTTGTTTAACAAGTCAATTTGTTTAAATGTTACAAATAGACACCACATATCAAAAAGCAATCATTCTTTCAAAATCAACGGCAAAGAAAATACTGTTAGTTTTATTTTCTAAACTTGTTTTTAGTTAATTTAACTGTACGATTTTAACCCATAGTACAATTAAATTTCAAATGACAATAGCTTTGAACCAGCTGATAGGCAAAAGAAACTGCATGCATATTTAAAATCACTCACCGAGCTCCAAGTCCTTCCATAGTTATCCACAATCACAAATACTACTTTTTCACTCGCACATTTAGATAAGGGAAACACTGCACATTGATAAAAGTAACCGCACTTTGCGCGCGAACTTTGATTTCGACCACGCACTGTCTGCATCGACGTCTTTAGAAAGGGTCCTAGGAGGTCTTGATTGGAACTGGAAAGATAACACATTAATAACTGCAAAAATTAATGATTTTTTAGTTCATAATTGTTTTTGTGTTTGTAGTTTGTTGATTAGAATAGCCTATATACTCTGAAGATTTTGAGCAAATATTCTCTAACTCCTGTAACTGTTAACTTAACACAGTTTGCATCTTTTTTGTGTTTTTTTGCTATAGTTTTTGTTTGTTAAACTTGATGTTAGTATAGAATTTACTTTGGTATGTTGCCAAAGCTCATTCTCTACCTCCTGCAAATGTTATTATAAGACAATTTAACTTGTATCTATGTTTTGTGTTTTGTTGTTGTTATAGTTTTTTTTTTTTTTTTTTTATTGTAAATTTGTTGTTAACAGAATCTTTGACTTTAGAGTCGTTACCAAAACACATTTTCAACCTCCTGCAGATGTTATCAAAGGCAATTTAAATTATATTTATGTTTTGTGTTATTTGCGTTTTGTTTTTGTTATTTTTCCCAGTGTTGTCACCATAGACTAGTAATCTCCAGACGTTTGCCAAACACACTCTCTTCCTGCTGTAAATGTTATCGCAAGACATTGTATAACATTTTGCAATGTTTAAATACAGTTTTCATCGACTTTTTGTATTATTTGTTTTTGAAATTTTTTTGTTAAATTTGTTTTAGTATAGACTATTATGCTGGAGATGTTGTTTAGATACACTATATGCCTGCTCTAAATGTAACCATAAAATACATATTTTTCATCCTATTAGTGCGAGGTAGTTCTTTAGGAGCAGAAATGTGTTAATGAAAAAGTAGATACAAACTGTTTACTCCTTTAAAATCTAATAACGTAGGCTACGTAAACCAAAAGCAGTAATGCATGACAGGTGCCTATTTTTCATTACATGTCTTGGCATAACGGCATATTTTTGTAACAAAAAAAAGACAGCCTATTTTTATCAAATTTCTCTCAAATAAGTAGTTATAATTGTGTACATAAAATCTAATATTTATCTGCTTCACAAATTTTTTTTTTTTTTTTTAATTAATAAACACTATTTAAATGTTATATTTTCTCAGACTACTGTAGTTATCTTAGAATATAGATAACTAAATTTCCTTAACTCTATAGTTAAAGAAGTTGCAATATGCCATAGAGCTTTGCCATAGAAATTGGCATGTTCTTATTAGTGCCTTTGACTTGAGATTTTAAGCATGGGCATTTGTATTATTGTATCGTATTTTAACTTATTATTTTTGTTTTATTCAGCTTAGCATTTTCAACTCTGTTTAGTAATCATCATTCATTCATCTAATATACAATTATTTCCCTTTGGATGTTTTTATTTTGATAGTTGTTTAGTGAAAATTAAGTCAGTTACAATATTACTGTTGTTTGTTGGTCTTCTATTTGTAATATTGTTTTGTTGTAATATGTCTTTTGCTAAATATTAAAACATTATTTCTTATTTATCCTAAAGGCTGTCGTAATTTTTGTAATTCACACAGACTATGCTAGTAATTTTCCGTTAAAATTCATTTTTGAATATTCCTTTATTAATAATAATACAAATTTTGTTGATGAAATGCAAACATCAGTTAACATATAATTTGAGCCAATTATTATCGTTGAAGTTTCCTAATCAGACATTATTATAGAATCCAAAGTATAACTGGGGATTGTTGTGTCATTCTTCTCCCACTCAAAATGTATTACAATGCTTGCTAAGGCTGACTAAATATAGCCACAGAGAAGAAAGAAACATAGGTGTGCTCGATGTGTGTCGAGTAGTTATTTTTCCAGTTTGCCACGCAATATAGGGCCAGCACACTGTCAGACCCACATAGATAAACGTATAGATAAATCGTCAAAGATGAACATAATAGTTATTTTTACGTATAAAAATATATACAAAAAATACGTATAAAAATGTACATTAGTTGTAAATATAACTGCCTCTGAGGCGTTCGATGCGGCCATGAGAAGGCGACCTCTGCTTCTTTTTCTCTGTGATGTAAATAAACTTAAACTCTTAAATAAACCAATTATTTTTTCATCTGATATTTCAGATTTTTGCATATTTCTGCTTTAAGCTTTCTTACGATATAACATTAAAAATATTAAACTTTACCAAATGTCAACCTTAAATCTGTAATCAATGTCCTCTGAATGTTTTGCACTTTGATATGAACTTATTGTAAACTACAGGTTAATTTCCTGTTAAAATCATGCACCTGATATTAATTACAGATCTATATTTCATTACCGTTAAATTTAATTCTTAGGCGTAGTATAAAATTTATAGATATAAAATTATTCTTTATTTTTGTCAAGATAAAAGAAGCTCAAATCTTTTAATGAAGTTTTTAATAAAAACATATTTTAAAATAGGTTCTTCTGCCTTTTTCTTATTATGTTAAGTTTTCTGTATTGTTTGTTTTTTTTAGTTGTGTACTTTTTTCAGCATTAAACATGCATCTTTTCTTATATAACGAGGAATCAATCAGGATAAAAAAAACATCAATATCAACCACATATCATTTATTATGCTTCTCGTTTTCAAATTTCTTTGAACACAAAATTATATAGGACAAACTTTATTCAATGTTCATTGTTTTACGCTTACTTACAAATATTACCATTTACAGTGACTATAATTATAATATTCAATATAGACGAAGGGTGTCTACAGCCGAAACGGTCTCTAAGTGCTCTACCTCGCTGCTCTACACAACGGCTTAGGTAATACATGACCGTCAAAATAAAATTTCTCTTTATTTATCTCACATAAACAGTTCTTTTTACATACTTCGAAAATCGTTGTTCATCGTTTTCTAGAGTTTTGTATTGAAAATTACAAAATTTTGATATTTGAAGAAAAGTTTACTTTTATCAAAATAGAAAATCACATAGATATCAAATATCTGCTGGGTTAAATCATTATCATAAAAACAATATGGATCCAATGTTTAAATTTAAAAAATATACACAAATTTAATTTTTTTTAATTTTAAATTTACTAGATAAATCAACAAAACAAAATTTTATTGTGGTATTTCTATTGGATATGTTCATATTTATATGACGGACGAAATGAATTCAAAAGAACTATTTATGCATTCACCTGAAACCTCTGCTTGGTTACTAACACAATATTTCAAAAATATTTAACTTTATGAGATCAGTTACATAAGAGAGCTATGCTTGAATAGGGCTCAAAATATTTTGGTAATTCTGATTCTCAAAATGTTATGTAAATCTGTAAGCCAATACTATACAGTTTATATGAATTACTCAAAACTAACCAGACGGTAAAAAACATTCTTAACAAACTGTAGGGTTAGATATTAAAGAATTTAATGTACATTATTTGTGTCCTAGGACCACCCATCTACACGCACTCACACACTCGCATCACGCACACACCCACACAATAATTAAGGAACTGTCAATAACCGCCAAAATATGGCAAATTTAAATACAATATCGTTTTACACATCTTTGAAAATAGTGTATTTTCAGAACAACATTACAGCAATTGCTTTTATAATTCACAGAAAAGTCTTCCTTAACAATAATTCATTCCGAAATTAAATACAAGTCTGTGTATTGATATAATATATACTGTAAACTATGTGAAATTTGCACTTCGTACGTATACATGGTTTATTTAAAGGCTTTTACGTATATTCGTTTCAAGAAACCATAAAATACAAAGCATTCGATAGTGGCAAATACTGTAAAATTAAATCGAATGAAAATGCCACAAAATAAATATATTTGAAAATCCGTTAATAGTTTAAAATAAAGAATATTTAATAATAATAACTACAATTGGTATAAAGTACTACACTGTAAAATAATAATACATCTTACAAAATCATATGAATATCAACGCCCTTGGTGTAACACATAAACACAGCCCACTTTTCAAACATATCAAAAAATAAAACAAATAAACTAAACACAATTTGAATTACTGCACAATACAATGTCAATCACTACGTACGGTGCCACCAAATGAAAAAAATCCCGAATTAAAACAACCGTAGGCTACAAATTGAAATAAACATAATAAATGCATTTCATAAAAAGTCACTGGAATCTAAAAATTAAAAATAATTTGAAACAATATTAACAGACTCAATTCCTGATAAGCTTAAATCTAACGATTGAAAATATACCTTAATTACAACACACAACACGCAAGGGGTATTTTTTATTTTACTTGATTTTCTTATAAAAAGGACACATAACAAATTTGCCCATCCAAAATGAAACCCACTGGGAGAAGGTTAGAGGACACACACAACATATATAGCGAATGTAGGCCCTAACACAATTACGTATCTTGGCAGAATCACAATTGTCTGAGCCACGGAATGGAGCCTGCTTGGAACAGCGCTGCTGGTAACTGGGATAGTTAGTGGAGAGAAACGACACGCGTGTTTACACGCGATTACACGAAAACGAAAATACACCGAAGAAAAACTGTAATTTGAAGTTACTGAGACAAATCTTAAGAGGAATTATATAACTTTGAACATTATACCGACTCAAACTAGCTAATTTAATTAGATAACTATAGGCCTATTCAACTATTTCCTATCATTCGAGAATCACGCGAAAAACAGTACACTGTACACTGATCACAATTCTTGATCGTCTATTGATTTAAATTCGTATTATATTCTAACTTACTTGATTCTATGCGCCATTTTAATTGGTACTTTAATTGTTGTATCATCTTTTTTTTAACTCTTTACAGTTGTTATCTCTAAATCCCACTAACTAAGGAAAATATGATCGCAGCGCCGAAGAGTGTTGTGTTCGTCCGTATCCAAGTAGGCGTCTGTAGGTAAACTCTTCCGTCCCAAGACAAGCTGTGGCGACTTCGAGGTGAAGCGAACCTATCCTTTGTACATTACAAAAATCTATACATTGCACAACATACGCAGGTAGGGTAGGGTGGGGTGAGGGTATGGCCGGTCCTAACTTATACTTTGGTTCCGTAGCACAGGATCGAGAAACAGTTTAAACAATTAGTTACAATAAATAAATAGCGTTGGCACGACTGGGGGCCTTGGGTCCGGGAGCGGTCAGCACGGTGCGGCGCTTATGGTTGGGATATAGCTGTACATTTAATACTGTCTTAGGGCTGCTATGACTGACTATACAAGAGTATTGACTTAGATAGACTCGGAGGAGCGTCTGGGACCTACTGGGGCGACGTCTGCGGAGTGATGTCGCTGCCATCGCCATTCGCCCCATCGGCGCCTTTCGTCTTGTTTTCCTTCTTCCACTTCATCCTCCTGTTCTGGAACCAAATCTTGATCTGGCGTTCCGTCAAGCAGAGTGCGTGGGCGATCTCGATCCTCCGTCTCCTGGTTAGGTAGCGGTTGAAGTGGAACTCCTTCTCCAGCTCAAGCGTCTGGTACCTCGTGTACGTTTGGCGACCGCGCTTCCTCTCTGAAACAGAATGACCCCGTCTATTAGGAGATTTAATTGCATTAAAATATATTCGAAGGCTAAACAGTCTAGTGTTATCAGGATAAACATCTCAGTATTGTGTATTACAATTCAAACTATTGTAATACGTTTCTAGGCACCATAATATTTCACCCAGGCTGATCAAAAACAACAGTATGCAAGTTAGTGTGATTGAAATTAAAATATTTCAATGGGGTACTCTTCACACTTATGAGGTTTTGCCTGCACTTATGAAATTAGTTTAAGTTTGTTCACCTAACAAGGTCCTCGGATCTCCTAGAACAGAGAAGAAAGAAACAGAGGTCCACATCCAAGAGTGCGTTAAATGTCTGTTTAGTAGTTAGTTTTCCAGTTTTCCATTTGGATGGCAGAGCCAGCACCTTGTCAGTCCCTCCTTTAATTTCGTGTAAAGTAAGTAAGTAAGAAGTGGTCTTTGTCTTAGAGGACTATCATGACCAAGGATTTCAATACGAAACGCTATACAGTACACATCGATAAAAAACATCTCACTTGGGGTTGAATTTAACGTACGAATGTTCCCAGAACCAAGTTACCAAATTGCCAAATGTCGTGGATTTTAAGGGACAGTCCCTAACTGACATGATGTGTCCCGGATTACTTGAGGTCGGGACGTTATTTGTGTTTTATTTGAATGAATTAATATATTTCAATCCATCAGACATCTGTAATATGAACAAATAATATGCCTACACTAAATGTGAAAAAAATATAAAATAATTCTTTTACAACTTCATATTTACAGCAACTTTCATGAGTTTGAGATTTTAAACATCTAAGGATCATAAGACACTTTAAATTGTTAATATTAGAATGGGACAAAGCTCATTTTCAAATCAAATATTGCTCCAAAATTTGCAGAAAAAAACAAAAATTTACTTTACTACCCCCCTCCATTATATTTTTCTCGAATTTTTATATTTTACGACTAGAATATCCCAAAGCTGTTGATTAATCTGTAATAAATACTTTAGTAAGGCTGAAATAATTGTTGACATGTAATTTAGCCAACAGTGATTACACTCACATTATGAGCTATCCTCGACAGATAAGTGCGAAAGCTCAATAAAACTCACTTTACGAGCTATCCTCGACAGATAAATGTGAAAGCTCAATGACACTCACTTTACGAGCTATCCTCGACAGATAAGTGCGAAAGCTCAATAAAACTCACTTTACGAGCTATCCTCGACAGATGAATGTGAAAGCTCAATGACACTCACATTATGAGCTATCCTCGACAGATAAGTGCGAAAGCTCAATGACACTCACTTTACGAGCTATCCTCGACAGATAAGTGCGAAAGCTCAATAACACTCACTTTACAAGCTATCCATGACAGATAAATGTGGAAGTTCAATAACACTCACTTTACGAGCTATCCTCGACAGATAAATGTGAAAGTTCAATTACACTCACTTTATGAGCTATCCTCGACAGATAAGTGCGAAAGCTCAATAACACTCACTTTACGAGCTATCCACGACAGATAAATGTGAAAGTTCAATAACACTCACTTTACGAGCCATCCTCGACAGATAAATGTGAAAGTTCAATAACACTCACTTTACGAGCCATCCTCGACAGATAAATGTGAAAGCTCAGTAACACTCACTTTACGAGCTATCCTCGACAGATAAGTGCGAAAGCTCAGTAACACTCACTTTACGAGCCATCCTCGACAGATAAATGTGAAAGCTCAGTAACACTCACTTTACGAGCCATCCTCGACAGATAAATGTGAAAGTTCAATAACACTCACTTTACGAGCCATCCTCGACAGATAAATGTGAAAGCTCAGTAACACTCACTTTACGAGCTATCCTCGACAGATAAGTGCGAAAGCTCAGTAACACTCACTTTACGAGCCATCCTCGACATATAAATGTGAAAGTTCAATAACACTCACTTTACGAGCCATCCTCGACAGATAAATGTGAAAGTTCAATAACACTCACTTTACGAGCCATCCTCGACAGATAAGTGCGAAAGCTCAGTAACACTCACTTTACGAGCTATCCTCGACAGATAAGTGCGAAAGCTCAGTAACACTCACTTTACGAGCTATCCTCGACAGATAAGTGCGAAAGCTCAGTAACACTCACTTTACGAGCCATCCTCGACAGATAAATGCGAAAGCTCAGTAACACTCACTTTACGAGCTATCCTCGACAGATAAGTGCGAAAGCTCAGTAACACTCACTTTACGAGCCATCCTCGACAGATAAATGTGAAAGTTCAATAACACTCACTTTACGAGCCATCCTCGACAGATAAATGTGAAAGCTCAGTAACACTCACTTTACGAGCTATCCTCGACAGATAAGTGCGAAAGCTCAGTAACACTCACTTTACGAGCTATCCTCGACAGATAAATGTGAAAGTTCAATAACACTCACTTTACGAGCCATCCTCGACAGATAAATGTGAAAGCTCAGTAACACTCACTTTACGAGCCATCCTCGACAGATAAGTGCGAAAGCTCAGTAACACTCACTTTACGAGCCATCCTCGACAGATAAATGTGAAAGTTCAATAACACTCACTTTACGAGCTATCCTCGACAGATAAATGTGAAAGCTCAGTAACACTCACTTTACGAGCTATCCTCGACAGATAAGTGCGAAAGCTCAGTAACACTCACTTTACGAGCCATCCTCGACAGATAAATGTGAAAGTTCAATAACACTCACTTTACGAGCCATCCTCGACAGATAAGTGCGAAAGCTCAATAAAAATCACTTTACGAGCCATCCTCGACAGATAAATGTGAAAGTTCAATAACACTCACTTTACGAGCCATCCTCGACAGATAAATGTGAAAGTTCAATAACACTCACTTTACGAGCCATCCTCGACAGATAAATGTGAAAGCTCAGTAACACTCACTTTACGAGCTATCCTCGACAGATAAGTGCGAAAGCTCAATAAAAATCACTTTACGAGCCATCCTCGACAGAGAGGTGTGAAAGCTCAATAACAATCACTTTACAAGCTAGCCTCGACAGAGAAGTGCGAAAGCTCAATAACGCTTACTTTACCTCCTTCACTATTCTAACATCTTTATCCGAGACTCTTTCAATTGTTTTTCACCACTAAGACGGATTCTTAAACAAGATTGCCATTTGCTCATTCCATACTTGCCTAGTAATTTTCCTCATTGTTCTTAAGTAATTGACATGATTTATTTCCTTTATTTACCTTGTTGCTATTTATTGTTTTATATTTATTTATTTATAATCATTGATAAGTACTCTTAAATTATATGTTCATCTATTTAGAAATATTAATGATACTCATATATTATAGGCATATTTATTATTTTATTCTAGTCATACAAATTCTGCAAATATTTTTTAATTATAATCGTATCATGATTCCCTAGCTGTTTTTATAATGCTTTGACAGTTTCACTCCACAGAGAAAAAAGAAATAGATGTCGCTTTGTTATAGCCGCAGTGAACGACCTAATGACAGATATAAGTAGATTACAAATAATGTACACCTTTATACATCTTTAGTAATATTAAATACGTTTATGCATGAGGATTTAAGGGAATAAGGGAGGGACTGACAAGGTGCTAGCCCTGCCATCCGCCTGGCAAACTGGAGAAATAACTACTCGACATACTAACTGGACGTCATTAGCGCACTATTGTATGCGACCTTTTTTTCTTCTTCTCTGTGTCCGGCCTCATAGAATACTGAATAAAAGAAATAATCGTTTGATGTCCTGATCCTTCAGCTCATTTATTGGATTTTATTTTACTGCTGCCACATAAAAATACCTAAAATTAAATGAATATCGATCCATTTGTCGGTTCTAACCGTACCATCATCACACGAACCGTACCTCTCGAAACGTTTAAATATGTTTATTCAATGTACGTTTATTCAACGCGCCTATAATTTATTTAAAAAAATACACAAATAGCATGTGGTTTTGTCATTTTTAAAAGTATATGGAAAATTTAATATTTTCGTATCCCCAGAATGTTTGTACTATAAATAATGGACCTTTTCCATTACTTCACTAACACTACTTTTTTGTCACAATTACGGTTAGATTAGGTTAGTTAGGTTATGTTAGGTCAGGTTAGGTAGCTACAAATGTTTATCACAAACTGGTAAATCCAATAATTGACTTAACATCGAATGCGCTCTCCGTGTGTAAGTTCTTAGAAAGCGATAAGATAAGGCCAGCGATATCAGATTTCTAGTGGATAAGGAATACCACAGTGGGCACAAAAATGATTGAGGAACAGTTTTTAGAGTAATAGAATATTTATCAAGTGGTAGTGAATTAACGGAAACAAAAAAGTAGTGGTAGTGAATTAACGGAAACAAAAAAGTAGTGGTAGTGAATTAACGGAACGTATTTTAAATAATAAAACTTTACATTTGTTTGGAGTTGTGTAGAATATTTATTAATCTTTGGACGAAAAAATGAAATAGTAGTACATTGTGAGAACGGTTAGTACAGTCAAGCGCGGTTGGGCTGGGCCATCTGTACTACGAGCTATGCCACTCGAAACATTTAAATGACTCGATGGAAAATCCACTTCGCCACAAACCTGAGGTCGAGATCGTAAGGGAATTTAATTAAATAATATATTTTTGGTAGGAGTCGGGACCTGATGATTTACGAGCCGCTCGGAACCCTAATCAAAATCTCGTTACCACTGACGAGTTCGCCACAGGAATTCTTTCCTAATTGCTTTCAATTCAATTTACTCCACTCTGCTTGTGCCTTTTACTCGGTTATTCCAAGTATCGAAGTAGTGGCCACTTGGTGAATTACTAAAATTTACACTGTTTAAATCAGTCAAGTTAGGTTTATTTAGTTTTTTTTAACAAAATCAATTATTAGTAATTTCAAAGCAGTGTTTAGCATACCTCTTGGTTAATTTGTAGTCTTGTTTATATACATAAACATAAATAATAAATATACAACACGTTTGTAATTTTTAAAATTCTTAATTGTCTGATTTTAAGTGATATCTCATTTTCCAACGTCTCGGGTTCCTTAAAATAAAAACTGAATGCTATATTTTTAAATTTATAGTTTTTGAACGATATATAATGGATTTGTTTTTATTTATGAATTGGTTAGATATTAATTGACGATATTTTGTTTGTATTTATTGATTATCTGCTGTTATTATTGTTATTGTATCTTCTTAACTATTTTATTTATTTTGTTATGGCTTACATTTAATAATTTTCTTGTGTTCAGTTAATTTACTGTTGAATCTTCTTCATTGTTATTACTGTTCATAATTAAATTATATTTTTGTTCTATTTATTCGACTTTATAATCAATCACAGGGGTATAAGCGTGCGTATTTTGACTAGGTACCCTATGCCTACCTTTAAAAATGCCTTTTTAGGATAGCCATCATAACTTAATCATTGTAGTAAATAAAGTGTGAAATTGATTTTCAATTCTGACATAATCAAGAACAACCCTATATAATTGAAGTTTAATTGATTTTAAAATTGTACATAAAATATGCATTTCGATCCCCATCCGCCATTGCGGTCGTCTACCATTGGTCAGTCTGGGGCGGAATCCTCCCCAGGGTTTCCGATGATCATTACCCGACGTGGAAGGTCATCTATCATCCTGACTCCTCCCAGACAAGGAACACTGTAATTAACCACAAATTCCTTTTGGGCTCAGAACCCTCTCGTTTTTTCCGCCATAGCCTGGCAGCAGCCATGGCTTTGGTCTCAGTTTTTTCGCGGAGCTCTTCTAAACGGTTATCTGAAAATAGTTAAAATCCAGGAAATATCGATAATGAATGCCCTTTTTTACGTAAAAATAAAATACACTGGGCGGTTTTTTCTGGAATGTCCCCGCGTTTGTTTAATTATGATTAATCCTCAAACGAAGTAAAAAAAACACATATATTTAAGCAAGTAACACGTCAACTTATATTTATTTAATCCTAACCTGACAACCCATGGTGGAAGTGCTTATAATCTATCCCTACCTAACCTAATACCAAAAGGCGCGGATTGATAATTAAAGCGATGACGACTATTATTTTCTTGTAGGTCAAAACCACGTGACCAATATCTAAGATAAATTGTTTGTAAATTTAGTTTGTATCTAAACTTGATAGACAATCTTTACCACACGCGGGACATTCCGAAAATGACCCAACGGGGCTACAACAGCAAGTTTATGGTTTAAAAATACTTATTGACAATTTTGTAAATTAAATTTTATTTTAATACTTTACTGTATATATAAGATAGTACTTGTTTGTAACACACTAGCACACTGCGTTGGTTATGAACATATCACAATAATTAGTCATTATGTGTTGCAAAGTATATACGATTTAAAATCATTTGTTCGTTCAATTACTTATCCCAACTATCGTTAGTCAAGAACCGTGAATACGATGGGAGGATGGGAGAACCTACTGTATGTCTCTGGGGGGGGGGGGTTATTTTTAAAGTAGTGATCGTGTCAAAATTAACAAAAGTGGCCAGAAGACAAATTGGACCACTTATTGCCTAGCTAGTACGTTCATCGAATGATAATATGGACTATATTTGTTTTCCATGTTTTCTGGAAAAGTTGGCACATGACAAATGACAAACTGAACCACACAAGTTTGAAGTGCCTGGAGAAGCAATAAGATTATATCATAAATAAGATCTTTACCGAATCAGTATTTTCCGATGACAAATACGTCAAGAAGCTATCTACACATTTACAAGATAACCAAATAGTGATGGTTATCAAGATGCTTATCTTGTTAATAGTGTAGATAGCACCTTGATGCGGTTGTTAACGGATATTCTGGATTTTAGTTATGACACTGACCGCTTATGTCTAAAACCTAAGAACTTTACAGTTAATTAATTGTTTGTGAAAATTGTTTGAAAATTGAATTAAAACAATCTATGATATACTAAGCTGAACTATCATAATAGTTGTTATTATATGGCAAAAACACGTTCTCCAAATGTTATTTTTTGGGAACCTACGGTTTACCTTTCTTTTTTTTCATGTTGTCGTCAAATTAGTTACCTACAACACAACAGTGGCCTATAAGTTTAAGTAATGTCGTACCACTACATGAGACCTATGATTCTGTTATAGACCATCAGTTTATGTAATTACTAATCGATATTTTCTATGTCATGCTAACAAGACAAAACATTTTTATTTACGCCTATTGCGTTGGAATCATATTCACAAGTGAAACGTACAACGGTGGCGGAATGCTTGATTATAACGCTACAGATCCATCTCGGGAGGAAATATATCAGTAGAGGGAATTTTAATTGATCCGATTGCACTGGCAATTATTGTCAATTCCAATTCCTTTGTTAGAACGGATGTTGGAGTATTTGGACGGGGTCCGAAGCTTGTTCTGGGTCGCTTTTACCTCCCTCTCTCTCCCTCACTCTACATTATCACCGTCTCCCTCTTGCCCGTCTGACATGAGAACAGTCAGCTGCAACTTCTTATTTCTTTCTGCCAGCCAAAACGCCATTTATCTTCGTCAGTCATGACGCAACTCTCTCCCCTCCTTCCCCTCACGGCGGCCGACCCCCACTCCCCAACCCAACAGACATCCATTATGTGGCGGCCACACTACAAAGCTCGCGTCGTGCCTGTGACTCTCACGTCAGCATTGTCCTACCATGAAAAAAAACACGAACAATCGGAAGTGATCTATCCGAGTCCAGGGACCGGCGACAACTCTATCACTCCAGGCCCCGGACGGTTCACGTAGGTGCCATGGGTCAAATTTACGTTTATAATAGATACAAAAGAATTATTAGGATCAACATTTATCGAACATAGAACGATCAAACCCCTTTCGAATCTTTCAGAAGATATAATAGTAAAGATATATGGAGACAATTATTTAATAAAATAGAATGATCATATAACAGTCATGTTGTTAGCACTTTACCCCGCCTCAACAACGTGTCACCGTAAAATCCGGTTGTACGACGTTGAGTATAGCACTACACCTGGCCTCCCCGGTCACATAACCATAGTTTCCAGTTGTACGACGTTGAGTATAGCACTACGCCTGATCTTTCCGGTCACATAACCATAGTTTCCGGTTGTACGTCGTTGAGTATAGCACTACACCTGGCCTCTTCGGTCACATAACCATAGTTTCCGGTTGTACGTCGTTGATTATAGCACTACACCTGGCCTCTTCGGTCACATAACCATAGTTTCCGGTTGTACGTCGTTGAGTATAGCACTATATCGTGTTGCTGGCACTACACCTGGCCTCTTCGGTCACATAACCATAGTTTCCGGTTGTACGTCGTTGATTATAGCACTATATCGTGTTGCTGGCACTACACCTGGCCTTTCCGGTCACATAACCAAAGTTTCCGGTTGTACGTCGTTGAGTATAGCACTATATCGTGTTGCTGGCACTACACCTGGCCTTTCCGGTCACATAGCCATAGTTTCCGGTTGTACGTCGTTGAGTATAGCACTATATCGTGTTGCTGGCACTACACCTGGCCTCTTCGGTCACATAACCATAGTTTCCGGTTGTACGTCATTGAGTACAGCACTATATCGTGTTGCTGGCACTACACCTGGCCTCTTCGGTCACATAACCATAGTTTCCGGTTGTACGTCGTTGATTATAGCACTATATCGTGTTGCTGGCACTACACCTGGCCTTTCCGGTCACATAACCAAAGTTTCCGGTTGTACGTCGTTGAGTATAGCACTATATCGTGTTGCTGGCACTACACCTGGCCTTTCCGGTCACATAGCCATAGTTTCCGGTTGTACGTCGTTGAGTATAGCACTATATCGTGTTGCTGGCACTACACCTGGCCTCTTCGGTCACATAACCATAGTTTCCGGTTGTACGTCGTTATTATAGCACTATATCGTGTTGCTGGCACTACACCTGGCCTTTCCGGTCACATAACCATAGTTTCCGGTTGTACGTCGTTGAGTATAGCACTATATCGTGTTGTTGGCACTACACCTGGCCTTTCCGGTCACATAACCATAGTTTCCGGTTGTACGTAGTTGATTATAGCACTATATCGTGTTGCTGGCACTACACCTGGCCTCTTCGGTCACATAACCATAGTTTCCGGTTGTACGTCGTTGATTATAGCACTATATCATGTTGCTGGCACTACACCTGGCCTTTCCGGTCACATAACCATAGTTTCCGGTTGTACGTCGTTGAGTATAGCACTATATCGTGTTGTTGGCACTACACCTGGCCTCTTCGGTCACATAACCATAGTTTCCGGTTGTACGTCGTTGATTATAGCACTACACCTGGCCTCTTCGGTCAAATAACCATAGTTTCCGGTTGTACGTCATTGAGTATAGCACTATATCGTGTTGCTGGCACTACACCTGGCCTTTCCGGTCACATAACCATAGTTTCCGGTTGTACGTCGTTGATTATAGCACTATATCGTGTTGCTGGCACTACACCTGGCCTTTCCGGTCACATAACCATAGTTTCCAGTTGTACGTCGTTGATTATAGCACTATATCGTGTTGCTGGCACTACACCTGGCCTTTCCGGTCACATAACCATAGTTTCCGGTTGTACGTCGTTGAGTATAGCACTATATCGTGTTGCTGGCACTACACCTGGCCTCTTCAGTCACATAACCATAGTTTCCGGTTGTACGTCGTTGATTATAGCACTACACCTGGCCTCTTCGGTCACATAACCATAGTTTCCGGTTGTACGTCATTGAGTATAGCACTATATCGTGTTGCTGGCACTACACCTGGCCTCTTCGGTCACATAACCATAGTTTCCGGTTGTACGTCGTTGAGTATAGCACTATATCGTGTTGCTGGCACTACACCTGGCCTCTTCGGTCACATAACCATAGTTTCCGGTTGTACGTCGTTGATTATAGCACTACACCTGGCCTCTTCGGTCACATAACCATAGTTTCCGTTTGTACGTCATTGAGTATAGCACTATATCGTGTTGCTGGCACTACACCTGGCCTTTCCGGTCACATAACCATAGTTTCCGGTTGTACGTCGTTGAGTATAGCACTATATCGTGTTGCTGGCACTACACCTGGCCTCTTCGGTCACATAACCATAGTTTCCGGTTGTACGTCGTTGATTATAGCACTATATCATGTTGCTGGCACTACACCTGGCCTTTCCGGTCACATAACCATAGTTTCCGGTTGTACGTCGTTGAGTATAGCACTATATCGTGTTGCTGGCACTACACCTGGCCTCTTCGGTCACATAACCATAGTTTCCGGTTGTACGTCGTTGATTATAGCACTATATCGTGCTGCTGGCACTACACCTGGCCTTTCCGGTCACATAACCATAGTTTCCAGTTGTACGTCGTTGATTATAGCACTATATCGTGTTGCTGGCACTACACCTGGCCTTTCCGGTCACATAACCATAGTTTCCGGTTGTACGTCGTTGAGTATAGCACTATATCGTGTTGCTGGCACTACACCTGGCCTCTTCAGTCACATAACCATAGTTTCCGGTTGTACGTCGTTGATTATAGCACTACACCTGGCCTCTTCGGTCACATAACCATAGTTTCCGGTTGTACGTCATTGAGTATAGCACTATATCGTGTTGCTGGCACTACACCTGGCCTCTTCGGTCACATAACCATAGTTTCCGGTTGTACGTCGTTGATTATAGCACTATATCGTGTTGCTGGCACTACACCTGGTCTTTCCGGTCACATAACCATAGTTTCCGGTTGTACGTCGTTGAGTATAGCACTATATCGTGTTGCTGGCACTACACCTGGCCTCTTCGGTCATATAACCATAGTTTCCGGTTGTACGTCGTTGATTATAGCACTACACCTGGCCTCTTCGGTCACATAACCATAGTTTCCAGTTGTACGTCATTGAGTATAGCACTATATCGTGTTGCTGGCACTACACCTGGCCTCTTCGGTCACATAATCATAGTTTCCGGTTGTACGTCGTTGATTATAGCACTACACACGGCCTCACCGGTCGCATAACCATACTTATATTAGATCTTTTTAAAAAAGTAAATAAGATCAAATTATGTTTAGACAAAATATTTAGTGACTAGTTAAGTGTTTTTAATAAGTAGACTAAATCAGAAAAACATGAGAAATAATGAGCTGCCATTAGCAAGTTACAACTAATAGCGTTTAATTTACACGGGTTTTTATTGGAAAATGTAATTATGCAAAAACGTTTGATTAGGGAA
Source organism: Stictocephala bisonia (assembly GCA_035578905.1). Classification (NCBI taxonomy): domain Eukaryota; kingdom Metazoa; phylum Arthropoda; class Insecta; order Hemiptera; family Membracidae; genus Stictocephala; species Stictocephala bisonia. The sequence goes on from JAQJVL010000001.1 coordinate 9,929,933, forward strand.
AAACAGACAGGAGAAACGAACGCGCGAAGGCGGGCCGGCTGGATAGTGGAACAGGTTAAAAACAAGCGAAATCACCAAATGAAGCAATTAACATGCAAATATTCCATGTAGAGTTTTAGGGCCGATCACCACAGCACATCCCCATACGATCGGCCTATGAATATACAATCCAGTCCGCCGTATACGCTCTAATTGGTAATGTGATCCGTCCATCATTTCCAGATCCGCTGTTCCACCCTTTCCGACCCCACCCCCCCACCCGACGGTGACCGCGTGTACACCGTACAGTAATTCCATTTTAATTCAAAACCACGTTCATTTCGCTCCCCCTCGTCGGAAAACCCCAGCGTTCGTGTTTGTTCTGATTAGGCCAACACGCGATAGAAAACTACATTTTGTGTTTACTGCTTGTTTCTTATGTAGTTCTGTTTTCATCGGACGGCTGTTATTTAAATAGGAAATATCGTCATACCTTCAATTTTAATATAATTTGATCATAATTATAAATGTTTTTTAATTGCTGTTACATTTGGTTTTATATAAAATCAACAAAAATTAATAAATAAATTTGTTTTTACTCTTTATTACAGTAACGCAAACTCCATTTTATACAGATTAAGGCACTTCTTCCTCACTTTTCGTTTGGAATTACACTACATTCAAAACTAGACTAAATATTTGAGTGATTTCAATTTATTTTTCAATGAACAAAAAAATATCATTCTACCTACAGCAGGCTCGTGCCAAATATAAGCAGGGCCGCTAGATAGAGAATCGGTGGACCATCAGAAATCAATTCCGTAGGAACAGTAAATTGGAACCAATGTAGTCCAAACCGTTGCAATAATGAATTGGAACAATGTGGTCCAAACTGTAGGGATGGTGACTTAGAACCAATGTGGTCCAAACTGTAGGGACGGTGGATTAGAGCCAATGTGGTTCAAACCTTAGGGACAGTGGATTAGAACAAATGTGGTCAAACCTTACAATCGGATTTTTATTATAGACCTCTAACTTTGCGGCGCTACTGTATTTACAAAACAAATGCTAAGAAATATCTACTCACATATTCATGTTCAGTGTTTAATCTAATTTATAACAGTACCAACAGGTTTTATTTTTTATTTTACGTGTTACATTTTATGCAAGTTACAACTAAAAAAACACGAGGTTTCAGTAACTTTTTGAAACCAGTGACTTTGAACTGTCATTAAAAAAAAAGTATTAGGGATTATTTTTTTCTTGTTCACCAATTGTATTAGGTGTAGTGCAGTGACATTTCATGGTGAATTAATTAACCGTTAAAACGTGTTATTAAGTTATTTATAGGCTTCTTGTATTTCCTTAATATGTTCGATTACAGAATAAGATTTTCACTGAAATAAATAGAACTACTGACTAAACTCAATACACTATCATAATGGTCATAATAAACCTTGAAGAATTTTTATTTACAGTTTTAAATTTAAAATTTTACGACTCGCCGACGGGCGTGATCAGCGGATCAGCACTGTACAGTCTGTTTGTAGTGGATCCATTATTGTCGAGTGTCAAACCTGTTCTATAATGTTCTATGGACAGGAGTGCACCATTGCTTCTTATCTTATCGATTATGGATATCAATTTTTGTAACTTTATTTTATTAATAACTGAACCTGTATTACCAGATAGCTTTTATCCTTGCAGTTTCAGTATAAAATTAAGTAATCCTTGCTTGAGCGTATCGTTCCTACTTACAATTATTTTTAATTGTTGTTAATCGTTTCCCTTCAAATGTGCATTTCAATTAAGGTGCTGGGATGCTTGAAAAAATGCTCGACAAAATAATAAATGAGTCTGGGAACCATTTAAGTTAATCTGCTTACCCGTCGCTTATTTCAAACTGAATGCGATCGAACTGTTGTTAAAAATACGCATATAATAAAAATGAGGTAACAAAATCTAATAGGACATTTATAGTTAATGAATTTTGTCATATGGCATCAGATCTAGTCGAGAAAATTCTTGAAATTCTTTGGTAAACTTGCGTGAATCATGTCATGAAAATAGAAAACTACTATGTACCGCAAAAACGAAAATATATTAAACATAGCAATCGGACTTAAATAATTAATCTGAACTACTCTGCTTCAGATTCAAGTCATAATGGTGATGACACCGACAGTAACATAGGTGATAGTTTTGATCAAGAACTGAAATTTAATAGCCGAACTATAGTTTGATAATATGCCCTTTGCTGCTAGCACCGTCAAACTAAAGTAAGCCTTCATGAAATTTAAGTCGTATGTACACAAACACAATCCAGTATACACATATAATAGGTTATGCAACTGATTTTATCTTGTAATCTCCGATGTAGAATAATTTATTATTTGCCATCATAGCGACAATGTTGCGCAGTGCTCCATTGTTGTCGGAAACAGACTGTCCATCGCCTGTTAACACGCAGCCCGCACTACATCCCAAATATTTTAAATTATTTTCAACATTTAATATTTGTTTAAGTTATGTTATCATTGCCAACGGAGTCTCCTGTTTGCTAGTGAGAAATAGAATCGATAGTAACAAACCACGTTTAAAAATACATTTTCAGTGCAAAAATAACAACACCTACGAAAAAATTAATAACGTAGTAACGATTTATTATTTCATTACGAAATTTCAGTGTACACACCTAATAGCACTAGTTACAATTGGTGAACAAGTAAAAATTATCTCTGATACTTTTTTTAAAATGACAATTCAAAGTCACTAGCTTCAAAAAGTTGCTTGAAAAACCGTGTTTATTAGTTGTAACTCGTATAACATTTAACACGTAAGATAAAAACTAAAAACCTGTTGGTACTGTTATAAAGTAGATTAAACACTGAACATGAATATGTGATTAGATATTTTTCAGCGTTTGGTTTGCAAATACAGTAGCTTCACAAAGTCAGAGGTCTATAATAAAAAATCGTATAGTAGGGACGGTGGATTAAAACCAATGTGGTTCAAACTGCAAGGAAGGACAGTGGATTAGAACCAACGTAATACAAACCGTAGGAACGGAGGCTTAGAACCAATGTGGTCCAAACCATGGTGTTAGTGGATTAGAACCAATGTAGTTCAAACCTTAGGGATAGTGAATTAGAACCAATGTAGTTCAAACCTTAGGGATAGTGAATTAGAACCAATGTAGTTCAAACCTTAGGGATAGTGAATTAGAACCAATGTAGTTCAAAGCTTAGGAATAGTGAATTAGAACCAATGTAGTTCAAACCTTAGGGGTAGTGAATTAGAACCAATGTAGTTCAAACCTTAGGGATAGTGAATTACAACCAATGTAGTTCAAACCTTAGGGATAGTGAATTAGAACCAATGTAGTTCAAACCTTAGGAATAGTGAATTAGAACCAATGTAGTTCAAACCTTAGGGATAGTGAATTAGAACCAATGTAGTCCAAACCTTAGGGATAGTGAATTAGAACCAATGTAGTTCAAACCTTAGGGATAGTGAATTAGAACCAATGTGGTCCAAACCTTGGTGTTAGTGAATTAGAACCAATGTAGTTCAAACTTTAGGGATAGTGAATTAGAACCAATGTAGTTCAAACCTTAGGGATAGTGAATTAGAACCAATGTAGTTCAAACCTTAGGGATAGTGAATTAGAACCAATGTAGTTCAAACCTTAGGGATAGTGAATTAGAAACAATGTAGTTCAAACCTTAGGGATAGTGAATTAGAACCAATGTAGTTCAAACCTTAGTGATAGTGAATTAGAACCAATGTAGTTCAAACCTTAGGGATAGTGAATTAGAACCAATGTAGTTCAAACCTTAGGGATAGTGAATTAGAACCAATGTAGTTCAAACCTTAGGGATAGTGAATTAGAACCAATGTAGTTCAAACCTTAGTGATAGTGAATTAGAACCAATGTAGTTCAAACCTTAGGGATAGTGAATTAGAACCAATGTAGTCCAAACCTTAGGGATAGTGAATTAGAACCAATGTGGTCCAAACCTTGGTGTTAGTGAATTAGAACCAATGTAGTTCAAACCTTAGGGATAGTGAATTAGAACCAATGTAGTTCAAACCTTAGGGATAGTGAATTAGAACCAATGTAGTTCAAACCTTAGTGATAGTGAATTAGAACCAATGTAGTTCAAACCTTAGGGATAGTGAATTAGAACCAATGTAGTCCAAACCTTAGGGATAGTGAATTAGAACCAATGTGGTCCAAACCTTGGTGTTAGTGAATTAGAACCAATGCAGTTCAAACTTTAGGGATAGTGAATTAGAACCAATGTAGTCCAAACCTTAGGGATAGTGAATTAGAACCAATGTAGTTCAAACCTTAGGGATAGTGAATTAGAACCAATGTAGTCCAAACCTTAGGGATAGTGAATTAGAACCAATGTAGTTCAAACCTTAGGGATAGTGAATTAGAACCAATGTGGTCCAAACCTTGGTGTTAGTGAATTAGAACCAATGCAGTTCAAACTTTAGGGATAGTGAATTAGAACCAATGTAGTCCAAACCTTAGGGATAGTGAATTAGAACCAATGTAGTTCAAACCTTAGGGATAGTGAATTAGAACCAATGTAGTTCAAACCTTAGGGATAATGAATTAGAACCAATGTAGTTCAAACCTTAGGGATAGTGAATTAGAACCAATGTAGTTCAAACCTTAGGGATAGTGAATTAGAACCAATGTAGTTCAAACCTTAGGGATAGTGAATTAGAACCAATGTGGTCCAAACCTTGGTGTTAGTGAATTAGAACCAATGTAGCTCAAACTTTAGGGATAGTGAATTAGAACCAATGCAGTTCAAACCTTAGGGATAGTGAATTAGAACCAATGTAGTTCAAACCTTAGGGATAGTGAATTAGAACCAATGTAGTTCAAACCTTAGGGATAGTGAATTAGAAGCAATGTAGTCCAAACCTTAGGGATAGTGAATTAGAACCAATGTAGTTCAAACCTTAGGGATAGTGAATTAGAAGCAATGTAGTCCAAACCTTAGGGATAGTGAATTAGAACCAATGTAGTTCAAACCTTAGGGATAGTGAATTAGAACCAATGTAGTTCAAACCTTAGGGATAGTGAATTAGAACCAATGTAGTTCAAACCTTAGGGATAGTGAATTAGAACCAATGTAGTTCAAACCTTAGGGATATTGGATTAGGGCCAATATAATCCAAACCATGATGACAGGGGATTGGAATCAATGTGATCCAAATCACAATATCATAACGATTACATTTTCTTAAGACATTCGTGAAAATAATGTATGTTAGTAGCACGTCCAACAACGTAAGCCTAATAGACTGATTTACACTTTTCTAGAAACATCTCAATAATTATATTAATCCATTATTTTTATTCATATTTTTATTCATTATTTTTACTATTCATAATCCATTATTTTTATTCATCCAAACGGTGTAGGATTGGGTGAGTTCATTGGAACCAGATGCAGAGAGTATGGGGGCTTCCGTGCACAAGACTGAACGGAGGGTCACTTGTGTCAGTTGTGTCACCCAATATAGTCTTAAGTGTAAAGTGGGGGAGGAATCGCTGAGAATAAATGAACGTGTGCATACAGCCTACTGGGTGGGAGTGTCAAAGAGAGCTAGACGTGGAACGTGGGCGAGCCACGATAACAATCCCGTTCAAAATATACGTGGGAACTACCATTAATTTGGAGATCGTCAAGATGTATACTTACAAATACAACTAGTGGGTTGGAGAGTTATCAAGGAATATACATGTGTGATTAGGCGAGTTGTAACCAAGAGTCGCACGTATGTGTGGAGTAGTTGGTGAGAGAGGTACTAATATTGACGCTTTAGGGGTGAACAGAATGTTAGGAGAGTCACCAAGAGTCGCACGTATGTGTGGAGTGGTTGATGAGAGAGGTACTAATATTGAGGATATAGGTGTGAGAAGATAAAGAGGGGGAGAGTCACCAAGAGTCGCACGTATGTGTGAAGTGGAAGGGTGAGAAAGGTACTAATATTGAGGCTTTGGGGTGAACAGAATGTGTGGGAGTCACCAAGAGTCGTACGTATGTGTGGAGTGATTGATAAAGAGGTACTAATATTGAGGATATAGGTGTGAGAAGATAATGAAGGAGAGAGTCACCAAGAGTCGTACGTATGTGTGGAGTGGTTGATGAGAGAGGTACTAATATTGAGGAAATAGGTGTGAGAAGATAAAGAGGAGGAGAGTCACCAAGAGCCGTAAGTATGTGTGGAGTAGTTGGTGAGAGAGGTACTAATATTGAGGATATAGGTGTGAGAAGATAAAGAGGGGAAGAGTCACCAAGAGTCGTACGTATGTGTGGAGTGGTTGGTGAGAGAGGCACTAATATTGAGGATATAGGTGCAAGAAGATAATGAGGGGGAGAGTCACCAAGAGTCGTACTTATATGTGGAGTGGAAGCGTGAGAAAGGTACTAATATTGAGGATTTAGGGGTGAACAGAATGTGTGGGAGAGTCACCAAGAGTCGTACGTATGTGTGAGTGGAAGGGTGAGAAAGGTACTTATATTGAGTATATAGGTGTGAGAAGATAATGAGGGGGAGAGTCACCAAGAGGCGTACATGTGTGTGTAATGGATGAGCTGGAAAGGTACCAAGATTGAGGCTATACGTGTGGACAGAATTATTGAGAGAGAAAAAGACGTAGGCCCTAAATGTGTGAAGAAGAATGGATGGATGGGAAAGATACTAAGATTTATTTATTTTTTTAAACTTCACACGCCAGTTTAGTTTTAGTTCACTTGCAAGCCTGTACGTGAACTTTATTTAATGAGGGAAGTACCGACCGTTGGCTCTGTGGGGATTCGAACCTTGGACTTTGCCCTCCGCAGTCCAAAGTCTTAACCACTGAGCCACCACACCGGCAGGTGGCAAGGATTGAGGCAATACGTTTGAACATAATGAGTGTGAAAGTCACCAAGAGTCGTACATGCGTGTGGAGTGGATAGGTGGTGAGAAAGGCACTAAGATAGTGGAAAAGTACTAAGATTGAGGCTATACGTGTGAACAGAATGAGTGTGAAAGTCACCAAGAGTCGTACATGTGTGTGGAGTGGATAGATTGTGAGAAAGGCACTAAGATTGTGGAAAAGTTACTAATATTGAGGAAATACGTGTATACAGAATGAGTGTGAAAGTCACCAAGAGTCGTACATGTGAGTGGAGTGGATAGGTGAGAAAGACACTAAGATTGTGGAAAAGTTACTTATATTGAGGCAATACGTGTATACAGAATGTGTGGGAGAGTCAACATTGAGTAAATTGAGTTTTGTGGGATCGCTTTCTTATGACCTCAGTGGCAGTTATAAACAGATTAAATTTAACGTACATCTTTATAAATCTGTACTATAATTACTACATTTATCATTGAGAATTTGGGGGAATAGAGAGGGACTGACAAGGTGCTGGCCGTCCCATTCACATGGCAAACTGGAAAAATAACTATTCGACACAAGTTTAGCAAACTATTGAATGCGATGTCTGTTTCCTTCTTCTCTGTGATCTAGGGTAGATTGTGGGTTGTTTTGACTTTTTAAGCTTATATTATTATGCTGGTACTATGATTAGTTAACACTAATCTACCCGCATTTAATAGCTTTAATTGCACTTTAAACTTATTTAAAGAAAAATAAACTCATTGATTATTCACTTGAACAACAGCATTTTAATTTAGTTTTTTATTATATGTATACATCTCATTAGATAATTTTTTTAATTAACAAATTTTTGATTTTTATAAAAAAGTAATGAATTATTAACGTTATGACAATGTTATTTATTTTTAAATCCATAGTTCTTCAAAAATAAACATCAAAATTAACATTGACTTTGCATTAAAGCATCTATGAAAGTATTTAACAGTACGTTTTAAGCAAGAAATATTGACTACAGTAGAAATTATACATAATATAGAATTGCATTCAGAATTCTATGACAAAACACAAGAAACGTGTTTTACAGTTTTCCTTATTTCTGAGCAACAAAGAAGAAAATAGTAGTTCACGTTATTAAACACTCGTTTCGACAAATCGAGTGGAAAAACCCAAAAACAAAACACGCCCAATAACAGACAGTGCGTTATAAATTGCTATCGTCAAATGAAAAAAACCCGCCGCCAAAATGCCCTGATGGATTTCTTACTTATAAAATGTGACACATGACAAATGCCTCTCTTTTCTTTCCTCTCCCCAGCTTCCATCCCAGGGGAATATTTCGTAATTTCCGTCCCCTCTTAGTCTTCTTCCTCTTTCTCCTTCTTACCCTATTTCCATGTGTGATCTTTTTTAATTCGCCTCCTTCTTCGGAGCCAATAAGAAAAGATCTTGTTGAAATAGTTCACTAATCCGTTGCTACGTGGCAGCGCCATGCAGAGACTTGCTTCACATGCCTTGTAAAATCAGTATTTAATATATTTTCACTTTACATTATTTCTTATTGTTAATTTGGTTTATTTATTTACATTTTATGTTTTAGTTCGATATTAAATAAGCTAATTCATTTTATTTGGCTATGAGATTTTAGTTGTGACTTTTTTCACTAACATTCAATATTTAGGCCTACAGGTAAAGGCAACGTGTCTCTCCTATCTAGTCATTAGATCTACAAGCATGAACAACTAACCCCTCCCCCTCTCCTCTTAACTGTTAACATAGTGGCCTCAAACTACAAGACATTGGAGGTTTCACAGAAATTTCTTAATTAGCAGAATTACGTTTTGGTACAAACACAATACTGTACAAGTGAATTTCACACAACACAAATGTATGACAGTATAAGTACAAAGCGTAAATATGTTATCGTGTTGTACATACACTGTAAAACTCTTTGTCCAAGTGTAAAAATGCAAAGATATTTGTACATTTGACTCTGGCTTTACATAGCACACTCATGTCCTTGGATGACAATATATAGAGTAAGTGGGTCTTTCACTAAGTATCATCATTATTCCATTTATAACTCTGGCTTTATACAGTAAACTCAATTTCCTTGAATGACAATATATAGAGTAAGAGGGTCCTTCATCAAGTATCATCATTATTTCATTTATGACTCTGGATTTATACAGTAAACTCAATTTCCTTGGATGACAATATATAGAGTAAGTGGGTCTTTCACTAAGTATCATCATTATTTCATGTATGACTCTGGATTTATACAGTATACTCAATTTCCTTGAATGACAATATATAGAGTAAGAGGGTCCTTCATCAAGTATCATCATTATTTCATGTATGACTCTGGATTTATACAGTATACTCAATTTCCTTGAATGACAATATATAGAGTAAGAGGGTCCTTCATCAAGTATCATCATTATTTCTCTGGCTTTATACAGCACATTCCATTTCCTTGAATAACAATACATCGAGAGTAAGTGGGTCTTTAATCAAGTATCATCAGTGTTCCATTTATGACTCTGGATTTACACAGCCCACTATATTTCCTTTGATAACAATATATTAATAATATCTTAATGTAATTTATCATTTACATTAAGTTTCGAACTCCCGACAGCAACTTTCTGACAAGATGTTTACGCTAACATAACACTAAATGATTTTGTTAAAAATTGTTATGTTGGCGTGAACATCAATCTTGAAAATGAATATTTGTAAAGAGTAATAATTTGAAACATATATAGGGCCTATATATATATATATATATATATATATATATATATATATATATATATATATATATATATATATATATATATATTATGCATAACTAATTTCCATGAACTTGTATATAATAAAAATGACCTTGAGATCTTCTCTCAAATAATTTAAAGTATTCACTTAAGCAAAATATATATATATATATTATGCTAATAATTCTTATGAATAGTAATTTATTCAACAATTTTTTGTGCAGTATGGAAATTTTTACTAATACATTAAGCTCAAATATGATGATAACCACTTCATCTTCAAAATTATTGGGTAGGTTCATTGAAGAGCGTAGTTCGCGCCTCTGCCGCTATGAACGCCATGATGCATGGCGGCGGCCAGAGCCCATAATCCTGAGCTCTCTACCCTAGCAGCACATAAATCCAGTGGATTCAACAAGTAGGCCCAACTTGGCGATAACGGTCGCTTTACTGTACTCTCTTATTTACTTGAAAAAACATCAAGAACTTCTGACGACATTGTCCGTTGTTAACAGACATCACTTTATAGAGATCAATGATACGTAAATATACTGAAGTGAAAATCTGTTATAAAGTCAACAATTTGTATAAAAATTATTGAATGAGCCTATTGAAGGAACCCTGGTTACTGTTCGGCATATAGTTTGTCACACGAATACAGTTCGATTTGACAATACTCCGCACCTACCCATGAGACTGTAATTGACGAGTCCTCACACCTACTTATGAGACAAGAATTTACGAACCCTCCCATCTACGTGAAGAGCCCTCCCAATGAGACAGAATGAGACATAGCTTCACGAGCCCTCCCACCTACCCATGAGACAATGCTTGACGAGCCCTCCCACCTACCCATGAGACGAGGCTTGACAAGCCCTCCCACCTACCCATGAGACAAGGCTTGACGAGCCCTCCCACATACACATGAGACAAGGCTTGACGAATGGAATTAATGGAATTAGTATCTTTGTTACTAATTCCATTAAATTGTTACTAATCCCGATCTAGCTCGTCTCTTGATGGAATACCGAAGCCTACTCGTAACACATTCAGTACACTATTGGATGCGATCTCTGTTGATTTATTCTCTGTGGTTCTTGGACACCCGGGGCTTTTTTAGGTGAACTAACTCAACCGTGTTACCGACACTAATTTGGAAAAATAAAGAGTGTTACTTACTGTTATTTGGAAAAATAAACAATGTTATTGAGTCAACGCAGAATTTTTCACCGAATTTAAAAAAAGGTTCACCGAAAATCTTCTTTTGGTGAAGAGTAAGCAAATCACATTAAAAATGTTTTCTAAATATGTACAGGTCCATCGCTAGCATTGTCACGAACGCATGGTGTAGGCTACGGTATTCCATCAAGAGACGAGCCAGAGCGGAACAGGCCGCAAATCACAATTTTAGCAACCAGAGCAGATACCAATAAATCACTGGCCAGTACGAGCCTCATCACTGCTTTTACTTTGTCACGAGTGCATAGTGTAGGCTTCGTTATTTCATCAAGAGACGAGCCAGAGCGGAACAGGCCGCAAATCACAATTTTAGCAACCAGGGCAGATACCAATAAATCACTGGCCAGTACGAGCCTCGTCACTGCTTTTACTTTGTCACGAGTGCATAGTGTAGACTTCGTTATTTCATCAAGAGACGAGCCAGAGCGGAACGGGCCGCAAATCACAATTTTAGCAACCAGAGCAGATACCAATAAATCACTGGCCAGTACGAGCCTCATCACTGCTTTTACTTTGTCACGAGTGCATAGTGTAGGCTTCGTTATTTCATCAAGAGACGAGCCAGAGCGGAACAGGCCGCAAATCACAATCCTAGCAACCAGGGCAGATACCAATATATCACTGGCCAGTACGAGCCTCATCACTGCTTTTACTTTGTCACGAGTGCATAGTGTAGGCTTCGTTATTTCATCAAGAGACGAGCCAGAGCGGAACAGGCCGCAAATCACAATCCTAGCAACCAGGGCAGACACAAATAAATCACTGGCCAGTACGAGCCTCGTCACTGCTCTTACTTTGACACGAGTGCATAGTGTAGGCTTCGTTATTTCATCAAGAGACGAGCCAGAGCGGATCAGGCCACAAATCACAATTCTAGCAACCAGAGCAGATACCAATAAATCACTGGCCAGTACGACCTTCATCACAGCTCTTACATTCGTATTTTCGAATATATTTTTTTTTCCAACAGTCAGTGCCATTTTGTTAAAAGTATAGCCTACATCCAACAAACAACATTTTGTGAATAAGTAGTTACTCAAAAAACATAAGATAATTTACATTTGAATGTAATGGAATTAGTAACAAAGATATGAACAATAAAATTACCCAAATTCATAGATTCCGATACATAAACATTTCGGAAGACAGCAAACACTTTCTTTAAAATATTATTTCAAACTATAACGAAATCAATTTGTAATAGATTTACATTTATTATTACACTAAAGAATGATAAGAATATTAAATCTTATTTTTAGGGCAAGAGGTTCTTAGAAGAAGACGAAATTGTAATTAATGCAATTATGTTAATATGAACTAGGTAAGCAATAAATACATTCATCAAAAATAGACAAGCAATAAACATTATTAAAATTAGTAGAGAGCGTGCTTCGTGACAGTCCCAATAAATTCAAAACGGAGATGAAGGTACCCTCTGTCTGTCGCAGATAAATTGATAATGGAGATGAAGGGAGATAATCTCCGAAAAAGAAATCTTATTTTTCGGAGATAGTTTCAAAATGGAGTTGTAAATACCCATTGTTTGTCGGAGATAATTTCAAAATGGAGATGCATGGACTCATTATCTGTCAGAGATAGAGATAAATTGAAAATGGAGTTGGGGGACCGATTGCTTGTCGGAGATAAAATGAAAATGGAGATCCAGTGACCTATTGTTTTTTGGACATTAATTCAAAACGGAGATGCTGATACCATTTGTCTATCGGAGATGAATAGAAAATGGAGATGCCAGGACCCATTTTTTCTGTTTACATTGATTGTAAAATTTATTGGTTGCTTAAAACAATAATTGAGCAATTCAGTAGCTCATTGGAAAAAATTACGAATGACACAAGCCCATCACGGACGGACACAATGCAGTGTCAAGACTTAAAGAATGTTGCACGTAGCTATAGGGGTGGAACGTAAGAATGACACAAGCTCATCACGGACGGACACAATGCAGTGCTCCGGTTTGCACAATGGGTCACTAAATCAACTAGCAGTATTGTTCCCAGCAAGTTCCTACTTCCTACCCAATTGTTCCTCACTGGACCAACATTCCGTCGGCCTTTCAGTTAGGGCTGTCCTGAGCTTTCTCGTCTCTAGTTTCCCTTTCAAATATAACAAAAACAACAGAGCTACCTTCCTGCTCACGTTTGACAACATTTATTTGTTAATATACTAACATACACATTCTGTCTAAAAACTAGCACATTGACTATTGAGTACACAAACAACGTATTTCCATGACTCTGCAAGTTCACAGTTCACAATTAGTTTGAAGTATAATGGCAATATATGTTTCATGTACTAGACAAACAAAGTTATATCGTCGAACACATTATTTTGTAGTACTAATATAGTTAATTGTTGGACACAAAGGGCTTTAATTCATTGAACAGGTGATTGTGTAGTCTTGATATCGTGTAATGTTCGACATAAGGTTTTATGTCGTCGATCGGGTGATTGTGTAGTGCTGATGTTGTGTAATATTGGAAAACTACTTTATATGATTGGGGGATCCTGATATCGAGTATTGTTGGATAAACGAGTTAGTATCGTCGATCGGGTGATTGTGGGATGTTCATATCGGGTATTGTTGGATAAACGAGTTAATATCGTCGATCGGGTGATTGTGGGATGGTCATATCGGGTAATGTTGGATAAACGAGTTATTATCGTCGATCGGGTGATTATGGGATGCTCATATCGGGAATTGTTGGATAAACGAATTAATATCGTCGATCAGGTGATTGTGGGATGTTCATATCGGGTATTGTTGGATAAACGAGTTAATATCGTCGATCGGGTGATTGTGGGATGGTCATATCGGGTAATGTTGGATAAACGAGTTATTATCGTCGATCAGGTAATTGTGGGATGCTCATATCGAGTATTGTTGGATAAACGAGTTAGTATCGTCGATCGGGTGATTGTGGGATGTTCATATCAGGTATTGTTGGATAAACGAGTTAATATCGTCGATCGGGTGATTGTGGGATGGTCATATCGGGTAATGTTGGATAAACGAATTAATATCGTCGATCAGGTGATTGTGGGATGCTCGTATCGAGTATTGTTGGATAAACGAGTTAGTATCGTCGATCGGGTGATTGTGGGATGTTCATATCGGGTATTGTTGGATAAACGAGTTAATATCGTCGATCGGGTGATTGTGGGATGGTCATATCGGGTAATGTTGGATAAACGAGTTATTATCGTCGATCGGGTGATTATGGGATGCTCATATCGGGAATTGTTGGATAAACGAATTAATATCGTCGATCAGGTGATTGTGGGATGCTCATATCGGGTATTGTTGGATAAACGAATTAATATCGTCGATCAGGTGATTGTGGGATGCTCATATCGGGAATTGTTGGATAAACGAATTAATATCGTCGATCAGGTGATTGTGGGATGTTCATATCGGGTATTGTTGGATAAACGAGTTATTATCGTCGATCGGGTGATTATGGGATGCTCATATCGGGTATTGTTGGATAAACGAATTAATATCGTCGATCAGGTGATTGTGGGATGCTCATATCGGGTATTGTTGGATAAACGAATTAATATCGTCGATCAGGTGATTGTGGGATGCTCATATCGGGTATTGTTGGATAAACGAATTAATATCGTCGATCAGGTGATTGTGGGATGCTCATATCGGGTATTGTTGGATAAACGAATAAATATCGTCGATCAGGTGATTGTGGGATGCTCATATCGGGTATTGTTGGATAAACGAATTAATATCGTCGTTCAGGTGATTCAATATTTATATTTTGTTATTACTTACCAACTCTCTTTTCAGATATGCAGGTATGTAAAATGTTAAATGCAGGCAGTGGTTTTATTTGGGATGGAAATTATTTGATCCATAACAAGATATTTAGTAGTCCAGAGAAGTTTTTCTATCAATAAACCAATTTTTTATTTCCCTAACGATATTTCACAGCGATTTTTACCACCCGTCGACTCGGCATTGGACACATTCCGACATCGTATTTGTTTTTCAGCCTCCCACTGGCATGGAGTGAGACATCTTCCAACGACCCCGCTTTATCACCAGACAGGAGGGGGACATATCGTCATTAATTATATTAAAATATAAGTTGGACCAAGCCATCAAAATCCTTGGGATCTTTTTTCAAGTGTATTTTTTCGTACTTTAAAATCTAATAACAAACATTAATTTTGCCATGGCCATGAATAAATTCATAATCATAAAGCCACTACAAAGTCTGAAATGATCCTGACTTTGATATACACGTGTATAAGTGGGAGGGAGGGTTCTTACCAATGTACGTGTATGGGTGGGTGGGAGGGCCATTACCACTGTATTTGTATGAGTTGGGGGTTTATTACTACCATACGTGTATGGATGAGTGGGTGGGTTTTTACCACTGTACGTGTATGGATGAGTGGATGGGCGTGTACGGGTGGGTAGGAGGGCCAGAATCACAGTACATTATTTATAAGTCAGTGTGTTATTACAATTGTACGTGTATGGGAGAGCCATTACCACTGTACGTGTATAGGTGAGTAGGATGGCTATAACCATTGTTCATGAATAAGTGGGTGGATTATTGCCATTGCACGTGTATAGGAGAGCCACTGCCACCATACGTTTAGAGGTGGGTGGGAGAACTATTACAACTTTACGTGTTACTATCGTATTTAAACGAATTAAATAAAATTTGTGGCTTACATCTGAATACGATGAACATACCTATGTCTTGTCTCACTTGTCCACCCACTCAAGGAAGTCCCGTCGAGCCCTGGGTGGGTGTGTGCGCGCGCCTCTGTAACCAATGTCTGAGTGTATTGTTACAAGCAAAATTAACATATACTTTAGTGCAATAAATGCTCTGATTCATATAATTTAGTACTTTCAAAATAGTGTCGGAATTTATAATGTTTTAACTCATCAAAATCTAACTAATATTGACGCAAGATTATTATGTTTTTAACTAATATTGACGCAAGATTGTTATGTATCTAACTAATACTGACGCAAGATTGTTATGTTTATAACTAATATTGACGCAAGATTGTTATGTTAATAACTAATACGGACGCAAGATTGTTATGTTTCTAACTAATGTTGACGCAAGATTGTTAAGTTTCTAACTAATATGGACGCAAGATTGTTATGTTTCTAACTAATACTGACGCAAGATTGTTATGTTTTTAACTAATACTGACGCAATATTGTTATGTATCTAACTAATACTGACGCAAGATTGTTATGTTTATAACTAATATTGACGCAATATTGTTATGTTAATAACTAATACGGACGCAAGATTGTTATGTTTCTAACTAATGTTGACGCAAGATTGTTAAGTTTCTAACTAATATGGACGCAAGATTGTTATGTTTCTAACTAATACTGACGCAAGATTGTTATGTTTTTAACTAATACTGACGCAAGATTGTTATGTTTCTAACTAATATTGACGCAAGATTGTTATGTTAATAACTAATATGGACGCAAGATTGTTATGTTTCTAACTAATGTTGACGCAAGATTGTTAAGTTTCTAACTAATATGGACGCAAGATTGTTATGTTTCTAACTAATACTGACGCAAGATTGTTATGTTTTTAACTAATACTGACGCAAGATTGTTTTGTTTATAACTAATACTGACGCAAGATTGTTATGTTTCTAACTAATATTGACGCAAGATTGTTATGTTAATAACTAATATGGACGCAAGATTGTTATGTTTCTATCTAATACTGACGCAAGATTGTTATGTTTCTAACTAATACTGACGCAAGATTGTTATGTTGATAACTAATATGGACGCAAGATTGTTATGTTTCTAACTAATATGGACGCAAGATTGTTATGTTTCTAACTAATACTGACGCAAGATTGTTATGTTTCTAACTAATATTGACGCAAGATTGTTATGTTCCTCATACTTAGTACATACTTTGGCACGCCTTACAAGAACGTAATCAATACAAAGAAGACATCATTATTCAAACTGAACATTCCGAGCGCAATAAAATAACTTATATGTCAGAGCGGAGGACAATGAAGCGACTTTGACAGCCAGCGAGATCAAAGTCTCGCCCTGACCAGTTAATCACCGACAAGAGCATGTGTAATGTCATAAGTCAAAATGTCGCCAGAGGAGCGCAGAGCTGGCCGACTTGCGGCTTTGGCTCCCGCCCAGGGATCAAAACTCACCCTATATATTATTCACAGAGAACTGCTGAGCGGTAAATCAGCCCGATCGAGCGCTGATGACACCGGAAGACGGGCTACTCCGAACCCCTTTAAAGTATAATGTAATATCTACCTTTCCGGTGCCGAAATACCGGTTCGACGGCGGTCGATGTTCGGACCCGCCTGTTAACACGTAATTAATGCCACTGGTTAGTCCGTTCTGCCTGCCAGTTTATATTGTACACTATTTACATGTTTTATTCCCATAATTCAAGTGCCAAGCAACATAATAATTACAGTGTTTATTACTTATTTCGTAAATCATTATTTTCTACTCGAATTACACAATTAACTACCAAAACATTATAACCTCTATGCTTATTATATTTTTTTTTTTTTTTTTTTTTTTTTTTTTTTTTTTTTTTTTTTTTTTTAGTATATTTTATTAAGTTTAAACCTTTTACGTATAAAAATAATTTACAGTTATGTTTTCCGAATCCTTAAATACTTGTTGTAAATTTGATTGAATTTTGATTACAGAAATGTTAACGTATATAATTTAGACCATCTCATATTTTTTCATCGATCTGTTTTTTTCTCGTTTAACTATGGGCGTATATATTTTTTTACTTATTATATATTCAAATAAGCAAGAACATTATTTTTTAAGTGAATTTTTATTCTGTTTTTGTCATAATAATATGTGTTATTTAATATTGGTTATGTGTAGAGTATAACTTAGTAGTCCTAACCGCGCCTCAAATTTGTATTTAATATAATTTAGAATAAAAGAATTTATCATTCATTGTCACAACTACAATTTTTTTAACTTATATTAAAATTCATTAAGTTATATATTAAATTCTTTATGTTTATCCAATTTGTTGATATATTTATATACTTCAATTATTTTTTCTTTTTTTGAGTTCACTCCTTTTTATAATATGAGACCTGAGAGTGGCCAGAGAGAGAAAAAAAAGAAACTAAGGTCGTTTTCTTATGGCCACAGCGAACGAGGCAGTTATAAATAGATTACAACTAATAAACACATTTATACATCTGTAGTAATAATTACTACGTTTATCCTTGAGGATATGGAGGAATAACGGAGGAACTGACAAGGTGCTGACCCTGCTATGGCATGTCAAACTGTAGAAATAACTACTCGACATACATTTAGCGCACTGTTGAATTCGACTTCTGTATCTTTTTTCTCTGTAATGTAAATGATAATAACCCGGTATGTCAAGTAGGCGGTGATAGTCATGTCAATTTACAGTAAGAACGCTTTCAACCCTCTACCTGGCAATAGCTCAATGTTATGAACCAATTAGGCTGTTAACAATAAAAAACAATTAATTTACATGAATTTAACTAACAAGTATAAATACGAGAAGAAGTTCATTTAAATCTAATGAACATTTTCAGAAAATATAATGCTGTACAGCGTTTATCATGACGAATGTTAAGCTGGGTTAGGGGTGTTCGATCAAAAATTATTTTTGACATTTTTTTAATATAAAGTGTTAATCTTCTTATAAATAATAAATTTGTTGAGGGGGAAATCAAGTAAATTCTTCATATGGAGGTATGGCTACCTAAAGTGCCTAATTTGACCTTTCTAGGAACATAACTCGTTAAGAAACCGTGTAATATATTTTAGTTAGATTTAGAGGATATATGGGACAAAATGCCCTAATAGCTTTTGTGTAAATTAAAAGTTTAAAAAATATATTTTTTTGTAATATTTTTGGGGTGGAGCAGGCGGGGACAATGAGGGAGATAGACGGAAGGGAAACACACTATATGTGTGTTAGTGAGGCAGGATCTTTGCTACTCCTAGAGAGAGTTGTGTGAAATCTAGAACTAAATTCCTGGATCACTCAACTGGGTGGCTGGATGAACAAACTTAAGAATTAAGTAAATAACTAAAAAAGATAAAAGTTTCAATCTTATTTAAATTGAGGTCTTCCTTTGAGAAAAAATAACAACATTGTAAAAGTTGTCCGATACAGCAAACATCATTTTGTCTGTAAATGTGATCTGTTCACGTTTTACATTTACAGAATATGATTTACTATACATTACACGTAAGTTTTAGTCTTGAATCACTGAACATTGAAATATTGAAATGAACATTTCCAATTGGACTAAAAGTATACCCAATTGGAATAATAGTAAAAATATATACATTCTTGGTAAATATATTCTTTTGGATGATAATGAATCAATTTTAAATATATTTCAAGTTTGTTTTTGAAATACACTAAGGCCTGTTATAAACACAGCAACGCAAACAATAAAATTTAATTTATTATACATTTACGGGTGGTTTTAAATTTGCCTTTTTTAAATAAAAAATTATCCAACTGTTGTGAGGAACTTTTTTGCCCTCTAAATCACCAAAATAAAAATAACGATTTACATTCTAGTTTCATCCTCGTCATTAAAAACTTGGTGTTACTCACCGAACTGACTCCTCATCCAGGGGTAGAGGGGGCTAGGCAGGTTGGAGTTGTTGTTGTTGTTGGGCGGCTGCTGCGAGGGCGGTTGCTGTGGACCTGGCTGCTGTACGACCTGGTGGTGTGGAGGTTGTTGCGTCACGTTGTTGTACATCATGTGGTTGGAGGGTGGTGGTGGGTGTGGGGGTGGCTGGCCGTGTTGTGGATGGTGTGGATGGTGCGGGTGTTGTTGGTGGTTCATATGGTGAGGTGGCGGGTGGTGCGGGTGGTGTCCGGGGTCCACCAGGTCTGGAGGGCTTCCAGGGCCGCCGACCACGCCGTTCGCCCCCACGCCCACGGCCGCCTGCAGCTTGCACGAAGCGTACACCACGGGAGTCTGATGGCCGTTGGGTTGTCCACTTCCACCGCCACCACCGCCTCCCATATGGCCCATGCCCCCAGGCGAGTCCGGCCGGTAACCCTCCACAGGCATTCCCCCTTGGGCACCGTAGTAGGCAGCGTTGCGGATGTCCATGCGGTCGTACGGCGGGAACCTGGGGTAGGGCATAGCCTGCGGGGGCTGTCCGGCCGCGGGCGGGCCCCCGTAATGGTGCGGCGGGATGCCTTGGCGCAGGCCCACCGCGTTAGGGTCGCAGTTCGGGTCCGGGTTGGGGTTACCCTGGGGCACTACCGCCGCACCATAGTGCTGGTGTTGCTGGTGCGGGTGTTCCGCGGGCACCACTCCGCCGTTCCGCATGTCCGGCAGGTAAGAATTGGCAAAGTACGAACTCATCTCAAAATCACGTTCCGAATAATCACACCCACTAATCATCCTTAGAGCATCTTTATCCGGCACTAGTCACAAAACACTGATCAGTATCACTGCACTGTCACTGTATCCCAGAGTGGATGTCTATGGCGCTCCTCTCAGGACGATATCTGCTGCTGGAAGCTGGCAGTCGTCGACGAGATGACTTCCGAAGAAATCGGCAGGAGCTTCCACGCCCGAACCTGGGTCCGCCCCTGTAAACAAACAAAATCTTGTCAATTTCCACCTCTGAATGCATTTCCTTTCACGTGTAGTGTTGATACAAGTTGGAATTTAATTTCGCGAATTCTCTAAACAAGTGTCAATTTTACATACCACAATAGAAAATAAAGACATTGGTTTGTATAAAATACAAATAAATATCTATAGAGATAATTTAAAATATACCCTTATAATTATACCCTAAATGAAAGGGATAACTGTATTTAAACTCCGCCAAAAGTAGTGTCACGAATGGTCGGGCGGCCGATGGGGCGATCATTGTGCGGCTGTTGTCACAATGGATTGGTGGCAATTGACATATTGGCCAGCTGTTCACAACCACGTGTCTACTGTAAATCCACCTGGCCTCACTCTGCATGACCTTGGCGAATTGTCACTCAATTACTTACAAAGCTATTAAATTAAATAACTTAGTTATTCAAGCCTATCAATCAAAAAGTAACCCGACGAACGGTTCGTTATTGCGGTGAACAACTTACGTAAATAACAATATGTACAAATAGAATGGAATAATTAATGGTAGCATTTTAGGGTTGATGAAATGCCTACTTATATAAATATCTCAGTATTTCTCGTATACAACAAAATACAAGTTAAACTAACCAAAAGTTTACTAAATAATTTAATTATAAGTAATTTTATGATATTGTTTTTTTATTTTTATACTAGGGGGGAAATTGCCTTTCATAAATTATTTTACTACACTTTTTACTTATATATTGTGATTTATTATAATTACTAGTTTACTTTTATTTTTTTAGATAATATTTTATAATCTATAGAATGATTTTTTAATTGTTCTGATTATTTCTATATCACAAAAGACTTTAACAGTTCCTTTATTCTCAACCAACTGTATAGGGATTTTTACTTTTCTTCTATCTACAGTATTGGTGACGTTAATACGAAATACAGCATTAACAAGTTATTCTATAAATTAGTTCAGAGAAAAATCTAGGTGGACTACGTGCTTGTTTTTGTGAACTTATAGATTTTATCAACAATGTAGAACGGTAGAATGAAACTCCTATACAATAGGCATCCAACAATTATAAGAAACATTGGTTTTTATGAATTATAATTACACTTGACAAATAAATATACAATAATTTGAACTGCTGTTTTTCGCTATGAATACTTTACAAAACAAAAAAGTATTTTTTAGAATTAAAAACAATAATTAATCCCAAAAATGTAATAAATATTTTCGGCCCTATATATGAGAAAATTAGAAAAACCTGGAAAGTTTGGCATCCTGAAGGACGTTTACTCCCGACAGCCTGTAACAGGAATGAGTCCCAAGTCCCAGGTCCTGCCATGTGCTGGCGATGAGGCAAATCGCCCAAGGTCTCATCTGGCCCAATTATGAGCTAGCTGGTTCGCACAACTATTTCTTGACGTTTTCAGGGGTTTTGGGGGTTTTGGCAGAAGTACAATAGGTCCAATCAGCTACACCGTTGCAGTAAGTCTGCGTTCAGACGTTTTTCAAATCCAGTGACTTGCCATCTATTTCATGTCATTTACTATCATGTGTCATTCAGATTTTATCTTATAAGTCTGTATGATTATTCTGTACAATGTAGCTTTGTGTTAGTAGTCTATAAATGAATAAACTTAGTAAACCAAATCGTTCGTTTTAAGGGGATGACCAACTCACGAAGGTCGAGCGTATTTCACACCATAAATTTGCTTTGATTAGTTGTTGGACATATTTCAAACATGGAAGTTTTTACATTGGATTTGATACCCGAGGGGAAATTTCCAACGAGCAAATGGCATTGACCTTGATATTAGATATATTCAGAGCCTCACGAACCTTTCATCCTTGAGCTAGACTGAGGCAAAGAGGAAAGAAACAGAGGTTGCTTTCCTATGGTCATAGTGAACGCCTTTGTGTCAGTTTTACGAGAGGTATATATAGATTACAACTAATGTACATCTTTATAATCAACAGTAATAATTACTAAATTTATCCTTGAGGATTAGGGGAAATATGAAAGGGACTGACAAGGTGCTGGCCCTGCCATCGCATGACAAACTGGAGACTCGAAACAAATTTTGCGCACTATTGGATGCGACCTGTGTTTCTTTCTTCTCTTTGACTGAGGGTTGGAAAAAAAACGCAAGAAAAGAGATTTGTTGCGTCACAGGTCACAGAAAGGAAAATTTATTTCACTCCACATCGTATTACCACATAATAAGCTGGTATTAGTGTTAACAAAAATAATATGCTCATATCGTAAACAGTTGAAAAGTTTTTGTAATTTTTTTATATCAATCATTGCTTCATGATTCTTACTTTTTCTGGGAGAGAATTTTAAATGTGGTTGGGTAGGTCAATACTACCAATCGTGGATGAGTTGGTTCATACCACCGATCGAGGATGAGTTGGTCAATACCACCGATCGTGGATGAAAGGGTCAATATCACCGATCCTGAATGAGTGGGTCAATACACCGATCGTGGATGAGTTGGTTCATACCACCGATCGAGGATGAGTTGGTCAATACCACCGATCGTGGATGAATGGGTCAATATCACCGATCCTGAATGAGTGGGTCAATACACCGATCGTGGATGAGTTGGTTCATACCACCGATCGAAGATGAGTTGGTCAATACCACCGATCGTGGATGAGTGGGTCAATACCACCGATCGAGGATGAGTTGGTCAATACCATCGATCGTGGATGAATGGGTCAATATCACCGATCGTGGATGAGTGGGTCAATACCACCGATCGAGGATGAGTTGGTCAATACCACCGATCGTGGATGAATGGGTCAATATCACCGATCCTGAATGAGTGGGTCAATACACCGATCGTGGATGAGTTGGTTCATACCACCGATCGAGGATGAGTTGGTCAATACCACCGATCGAGGATGAGTTGGTCAATACCACCGATCGTGGATGAGTTGGTCAATACCACCGATCGAGGATGAGTTGGTCAATACCACCGATCGAGGATGAGTTGGTCAATACCACCGATCGTGGATGAGTGGGTCAATACCACCGATCGTGGATGAGTTGGTCAATACCACCGATCGAGGATGAGTTGGTCAATACCACCGATCGTGGATGAGTGGGTCAATACCACCGATCGAGGATGAGTTGGTCAATACCACCGATCGTGGATGAGTGGGTCAATACCACCGATCGTGGATGAGTTGGTCAATACCACCGATCGAGGATGAGTTGGTCAATACCACCGATCGTGGATGAGTGGGTCAATACCACCGATCGAGGATGAGTTGGTCAATACCACCGATCGTGGATGAGTGGGTCAATACCACCGATCGTGGATGAGTTGGTCAATACCACCGATCGTGGATGAGTGGGTCAATACCACCGATCGAGGATGAGTTGGTCAATACCACCGATCGAGGATGAGTTGGTCAATACCACCGATCGAGGATGAGTTGGTCAATACCACCGATCGTGGATGAGTGGGTCAATACCACCGATCGAGGATGAGTTGGTCAATACCACCGATCGAGGATGAGTTGGTCAATACCACCGATCGAGGATGAGTTGGTCAATACCACCGATCGAGGATGAGTTGGTCAATACCACCGATCGAGGATGAGTTGGTCAATACCACCGATCGAGGATGAGTTGGTCAATACCACCGATCGAGGATGAGTTGGTCAATACCACCGATCGAGGATGAGTTGGTCAATACCACCGATATGGGATGGGTAGGATGGGTAGGCCAATACCATGGTGTAACTTGTCAATACGTATGTGGTACGTGTATGGCCAGGTGAGTGGCCCAATACTACTCTTTTCGTTAATTCGAAACCACTTTTTCCATTACTTCACTACCAATACATTTTTCGCAATTACGGTTAGGTTAGGTTAGGTGGATCCTAAAGTTGATCAATGGTAAATCCAACGATTGACTTACCACCGAATGCGCTCTTCGCGTGTAAGTTCTTGGAAAGCGATAAGATAAGGCCAGCGGATAAGATATCGGATTCCTAGCAGATAAGGAATATCACAGTGGACGTAAAAATGATTGGGGGAACACTTTTTAGAGCAATAAAATATTTATCAAGTGGTAGTAAATTAACGGAAACAAACAAAGTAGTGGTAGTGAATTAACGTAAAAGATTATATATCGGTAGGTGGGTAGGTGGGTGGGCCAATACCACTGTAATTGTATGGGTGGACGGGTTGGTCGATCATCTTTTATTTATTTATTTATGGATATCAACATTTGTACATATACATAAAATAAATAGGCTTGATGGTGAAAGACAATAATTACATATTATTTCTAAATAAGGAAACAAAGTTAAACAACCATAATAACAAATTGACTAAATTTTCGAACATTGTAACTATGAGTATTATATCTAAGAGTACCTTCTTACGACTACAACATTATATAGTTAATAAACCAAAAAGAATAAGCAATATGCAATTAAATTTAATAATAATATTAAAAATGCATCATATAACAACTAGTAATTATAGTCAAAAGTAAGATACAGGTGAATGAAAGTTAAAATTGTGAGAGAAAAGCAATTTGAGTAATACAAAGGAAAAAATAAGTACAAATAAAATAAAGGCACAGGTCGCCTTAAAGCACAGGTCGGTCCACCCTCCCAGAAAAGTTAGTGAAAAGTTTACTCAATGCTGCATCACCATGGCAGAAGAAGTCGAAGTCACCATAAACCTAACACGTCTTAAACCCGTTTTAATATGGTACATTAAATCACAGTTTTACCATCTTAAAATTTGACACGTGCGTTGTTATTTCTCTAGCGGCCCACCCACTCATATACAGTGGTAAGTTACCCATAGTTAAGTTATCGTGGTATCTTAAGGGGTTTCCTGCTATACAGTGTAATACTGTCTTGAATAAATATATCAGGTGGACTTGAGACCTGTCATAACCGTCGGTTACAAGAACGTACAGTAGTGTCTCCAATTAAATAATTTATTAGTGAAATAAATACTTTTATATAAAACAATAAACAACGAATCAAAACAAACATTTTTAATTAACAAGAATAATTTTAAAACTAGTCTAGATCAAAAAGGGTGTTTAATAGTGAGAAATGAGCTAATGTGTAAACATCTCGAAGGACTTCAAGTACTGTAGTTAACGGCTAAGTACTTGTCGGCATTCCTTGGTGGCTAACCTCTCAAGACGAGGACCGAATAGTTCAAGTCTCTAACACGAGCGTACAAACAACCCAACTGACATTGTACATCCGGTATTTGGATATTTGTTGCACTCGGAAAATGCAAATATTAGAAATATAATTAAAAAAGTGTTAATTTTATTTGACTAGTAAATGTGATAAGTTAAATTAGTGTATTCTTATTTTTGTGTTTAGAATTATTTTTGTTGTTGTTGTTGGTTAGGAGTACGATAGGACTCAATAGTCTAACCTCGCTATTTGTAATTTTTTTCAATAAAGCAATTTTTCATTGCATTTAATTTGAATCATTATAAAACTGGTCAACTCTGAAAATAACACACATTTATTTTCTCAGTTAGATATTCAATTCCATTATTTTGACTATACAGGTAATGTATTATTATTTGTTTATACAGTACATATAAAACGCATAAATAACAAGATTATGGGTCGTAATAGGCCGCCGTTTAAAGTTTAGCAAAAATAAAACCACTTTAAATACAAATTAACAGAAGAAGCTCTTTCTGGTTGCTGCTATTTTATTTAAAGATTAGAATTAATTAAAGTTGTAACTGGTAATTATAAAAAATTATAAAGGATATATAACTTTTTAGTTTAATATGTTTTTATTAGATACGATACATTAGCATGTTTTCCCCAGAATTTTAAGTGTTTTATAAATATCAGGAAATATCTGATGGAGGTGGCCTGAGACGATCAACATTCTCAGCTGGATATAAGTAAAAAGCAACAATTGTAAATAGTTCATCACTTAAGACGTATTTTATAAATATACATCTGAGGAAGTACAATTCATAAATAGAGAACTGAGGGAAGACATTTGATAAATAGACAGCTGAGGAAGGATAATTTATAAATAGACAACTGAGGAAACGTTTCATAAACAGACAAGTAAAAAAAAACAATTTATAAACATACAATCGAAAAAGAACCATTCATAAATAGACAACTGAGACAGGACAATTTATAAATATACAACTGAGGGAAAGGCAATTTATCAATAGACAACTGAAAAACAACAAATCATAAACAGACAACGGAGTAAGGACAATTTGTAAATAGACAATTAAGGAAGGACAGTTTATAAATAGACAACTGGAAAACAACAATTCATAAACAGACAACTGAGGAAGGGCAGTTTATAAATAGACAACTGGAAAACAACAATTCATAAACAGACAACTGAGGAAGGACAATTTTTAAATAGACAACTAAGGAAGGACAGTTTATAAATAGACAACTGGAAAACAAAAATTCATAAAAAGACAACTGAGAAAGGACAATTTATATATAGACAACTGAGGAAGGACAATTTATAAATAGACAACTAAGGAAGGACAGTTTATAAACATCTCGACAACTGGAAAATAACAATTCATAAACAGACAACTGAGGGAGGCGACTTACAAATAGACAACTGAGGAATCGTTTCGTAAATAGACAACAACAAAAAGAACAATTTATAAACATACAATCGAAAAAGAACCATTCATAAATAAACAACTGAGACAGGACAATTTATAAATAGACAACTGAGGAAGGACAACTTATAACTAGACAATTGTGTTAAATAAGGAAACGGGGGATCTAAGTGGCCATATTAACGGAATCAAAATCCAATTATATTCAATTAAATAAGTGGTTTTTGACAGAGTCAATAGTTTTTATGTAATTCTTAACGTCAAGTACGTATATCTTACCTTTATACATAATTTCAAATTATTCGCACCAAACTGAAATGCCATTTTTTACCTTCAGAATATATTGAGATCATTATTTATGAAGGATTTTCTGTAAGAAGTAGCAGAGAATCGTTTTGTTCGCGTGACGAAGAGGCTCGTCTTGCCTTTCCATGAAGGAAGACCTACCTAGGAAGTGAAACTAGGGTGTGTTTGGGAAAGTTGCATCACGGGTAGGGTAGGCCATAAAGTATCAAAGGCACCGCAGTTGTAAACCACCCCCAACTTTCTAAAATGTCACAATATTGTCGAAAAGAGAAATCTCTGCCTTTGAGCCTTTCGGAATTGCGTCAGTATGTTCCTTCAACTGCTCAGAGAGGTTAGTTTTCCTAGGTTATCTCTAAACACAGGTGAGTGGATGTAAAATAATTTTGTTTGTTAAATTTTGAATGTTTGTAAACCAAAGTATAAGTTTTGTACATTTTGAAAGTGCTAGACACATTTTATTACATATTATGTTTTGAAAAAATGAGGGAAAAATTCAAACGAGCGTAAAAATACAGATATTATTTCTTGCTAAAATAATCGAAAATCGTAATTTAATATCTAAATCCTATTTGATATTAATTTTAATTGGAATGATAGTAAACATCCCAGTTATCTGTCCTTCCATGTTTGACAGAGTATGGTAATTTCATGTTTAAAACTACTGCTCGTTTTTTACGCTTTTACTATCGACTCTTGTATTAACTTATAATTGTCGTGGTTCGGTCCCAGTGGTCACTAAACGTTGACATAAAGTGGGAAATAGTTATCCCAGTATTCATTTATGCAAATGATTAGTGTGGAACTCTAAGGTTTGTGTTGGTACATTGAAATATGGTTATTTGAAATTTAGTTGAAATATTTTAATAATAAAATGGGGATATTGTGGAATTTTTTTTCAAATGCTAAAAGGCCCTTCAGTCACCGAGGCCTAAGCTAGCCTATGTCGATCTTTCAAATATCACCAAAATTATCTTTGCGCAATAACTTATCAAGATATTGGACTTATATTAATAATTTAGACCTTGTAAAGTATGGAGTTGTACAAATTTAGAACTTTAGTCCATAAAAATAAAGCATCCAAAAATAAATAAAATTTGGTGTCAAACATAACCTTGAAATAACATAAAACTATTATGTAATAGGTTAGCCCTATGCATTGATAAAATGATCCCATTTATGGATTTTTAGGAACTAAAATATATGTAGATTTTGATATTTTCATTTAAGCGAAAAAGTGTTTTAGTGTAAATATCGAGTGTTATAAATTTGTAGTAAATGTATAAATTTAAATTAGAAGAGCGAAATTATACTCTGTTTAGCTATTATATCAAGCCTCTACAGAGCTGCGCTCTAGCGGATTCTCTATCCACTGCAAGAACCGTCCAAAAGCCCCTATTAGGTAGGCACTTTGCACAGCAGTAGAGGTATTATTATGCCTACTGAGAGTTTGTAGGCGTTCCAGCTACAACTTTTTTCTGGATTACTTTTATTGAGTAATTTTATTTTATTTACTTTTTAAAATATGCCAAAATGTATGCTTGGTATTAAAAATATTTATTTACTTCTAGTTATATATTTTTACAAACAAATTATAAAATCTACACGTTTTTTGTGTTGATTGAATTTTTGTTTTCCAGTTATATATTTATACATTGTCTTTCCTCAGTTATCTACTTGTAAATTGTCCTTCCTCAGTTGTCTATTTATGAATTATTATTTTGTAGTTGTCTATTTATAAATTGTCTTTTCTCAGTTATCTACTTATAAATATTAACTTGCTAGTTTCAGTAAAAAAAAAACAAATTTTTATTTAAGTTAAACAAGAAGCGTAAAAATGTATTGTTAACTTAGAAAAATGTAACTAATAAATTGAGTATTAATATATGATTTGTCAACAAAAAAAACTTAATGAATTTTCTTATTTTTATCATACGAGTTGATTTTTAGATATGTATTATGGAAATATCGACATATACCAATTGAAATTTAATTTACTTTATTCTAATAAGTTTTATTTTCAACGATACATTATTAAATTGAAACTGTTTTATTTATTTTAGTAATTATTCTTAATACTAATGTATAACCTAGTAAAAATTAATGTACAACATAATTTTATCTTTTAATTTGAAGTTAGTGTCTGTCGGGATGCCTGGTACATAACTTGGCAAAACGTATTAATGTTAGTGCCTGTCAGGATATCTCTTACCCAACATGGCAAAACGTTTTGAAGTTAGTGCCTGTCAGGATATCTCTTACCCAACATGGCAAAACGTTTTGAAGTTAGTGCCTGTCAGATATCTCTTACCCAACATGGCAAAACGTTTTGAAGTTAGTGCCTGTCAGGATATATCTTACCCAACATGGCAAAACGTTTTGAAGTTAGTGCCTGTCACGATATATCTTACCCAACATGGCAAAACGTTTTGAAGTTAGTGCCTGTCAGGATATATTTTACCCAACATGGCAAAACGTTTTGAAGTTAGTGCCTGTCAGGATATCTCTTACCCAACATGGCAAAACGTTTTGAAGTTAGTGCCTGTCAGGATATATCTTACCTAACATGGCAAAACGTTTTGAAGTTAGTGCCTGTCAGGATATCTCTTACCCAACATGGCAAAACGTTTTGAAGTTAGTGCCTGTCAGGATATATCTTACCCAACTTGGCAAAACATACTGAAGTTAGTTATCTGCCAGGATCTCTCTTACCCAACATGGCAAAACGTTTTGAAGTTAGTGCCTGTCAGGATATCTCTTACCCAACTTGGCAAAACATACTGAAGTTAGTTATCTGCCAGGATCTCTCTTACCCAACATGGCAAAACGTTTTGAAGTTAGTGCCTCAGGATATCTTGTTCATAACGTGGCAAAACATACTGAAGTTAGTTATCTGCCAGGATATCTCTTACCCAACATAGCAAAACGTTTTGAAGTTAGTGCCTGTCAGGATATCTCTTACCCAACATGGCAAAACGTTTTGAAGTTAGTGCCTGTCAGGATATCTCTTACCCAACATGGCAAAACGTTTTGAAGTTAGTGCCTGTCAGGATATCTCTTACCCAACTTGGCAAAACGTATCGAAGTTAGTTCTTCTCATTATATATAAACATAACGTATAAAATTCAGATAATTATTTCGAAATCCTATTAATTAATAGATATATTTTGGATGAATACTATTACACTAGTCTTTTAAAAAGTTAGAAACTAGTGTAATTTTGTAAATGCTTAGTCATTCCTAAAGCAACTAACTTACTAATAAAATTAATATTTTCAACATTTCCTTTGGATTTTGCTAACACTTAGATCTACTCTAATTCGATAATTAGAATTCTTACTCTAATCCTCTAATTTTTCTAACTAATAATTCATTCATTATTTGAATTGAGAATGAAACTGTTTTGTTTACCTTTTAAAATGTAGGTTTTGAATTTAATTAGTTCTTAGTAATAATCTTATTCTTATGAATAAAAACTAACCTCACATTACAAAACTATGAATATTGTAACTTTAGTTCTACAATCGTCTGTCTAACCAAATTAAATTTGCAGAGCTTTTAGGCCTACACGAGGTAGAAGCTTACAATTTGAACAAATCCATTCGGTCGAATAAAAGCCGCAAAACAGTGATCGCTAAACGCGTTTTGAACGTCGGGAAAACCCAAACTGACATTATTATTGGAGTGTAATTAATATCGGGTGAATACCGCAGCTTTATGGGCATTAATACAGCGAAATCGATAGAGCGGGAGTCGGAGAGGGTGGTGGGGCGGGGAATGTCGACAACAAGAGATTAGAATCACAAGCAGCCCCTTGTCCCAGTGACTACATCCCAGGCAGCAATCGTCAACACGATACGGACAAGGAGAGAGCCTAAGCCCCTGGGAGTGTCTGATAAGCGGTATCAATGAAATAATACATGACGGGTGCTGCTCTCCTTCGGAGGAACCTGCTACTACTAGCGTGAACTGGTTAAACGCAGGACATAATCAAGAGTGGTGAGAGTAGGCTAATGTTTTTTGGTGAGATTTGTATTTCATAACTGTTTTCTCTTAGCATTTTCACTTTAGTTCTTATCAGCAAAGGAGATTTTCGAGTATATCAATCAAACGATCTCATTGTTCATTTCAAAGTTATTCAAAAAAGATGCTCTCTTATTTTCATTTAAGGTATTTTTAAACTTGATAATTATTTTTTTTTAATATTACACAAACACAATCTTAACGTTGTTAATTAAAAAATGTCTATTTATACACCAAATGAGTTTTTAATGCATCAGTATTATTATTTCTTGAAGAAAAAAGCTGTTTATATTAATGTCAAGGCAAGATAAAAGTAATACATAGGCTAATAAGTGATCAGAACTATAATCTTAAATGTCAAAGAATACAGAAGGTACATAAAATTCGATAAAATAAATAACAATATAGATAAAATGAACAACTGAATTTAAGCCTACTCGTATAAAAATGAAAGTCCACTCACCTATTTGAAATATATTGGGAAACAATCGATACGAGACATCGAACAAGTTAGTGTCCTTTGCATTCACCTGGCCTCCAACTAATGATAGAACTTAATAATTGCGGTCGACAATGTACAGAAAATAGAGTGAACAATGTTCAGGAAAAGGTTTACAAGATAACATTTATGCACGACACAAACACACACATGCACCGACTTATCACCAGTACACTAGCAACACGCTAGCTACCGAGTTGTAAATTCATCAACAATTTATCCTTATCACATGTCAAAACTGTCAAGCCTGTTTAGTTTAATTTTCCTTTACCTTGAATGCATATCGTTACAAGTTAAAATATTGTACTTTAATCCGCTTAAAAATCGCCTAAGTAAATGAGCTGTCTTTGAATGGCATTTTATGTGTCGTGATACTTAAGTAAAATACATTTTCCACCATTATATGTCTCATATTATATTTAGGACAGAGATTTAAAGTGAATGAATATACAGAGGGCAAAGAACTAAAACTCGGTTTTACTGTTGGCACAGAAATTATGTGTTCCCGAGTTTGAAGATTGTTTACCAAGAAACTAAGAGGCCTACGAAAACCCCAATCACACCATTTTTTCCTCGTTTAATTATATGTGTGTATTATGCTTTTTACATTAAAAACTTACGCATATAAGAGTAATGTATCGTAACTTCGTTTCATAAGGATTACAACATGACCAAGTAATTAAATTTACGACCTCTAGAAGTCAAGAAAACGTTATTTCAGGACATTGATAAGAACATTTTTTATAGAAAATTTAAAATTCTGAAACTTAAGTCTTGTATGAGTTATTGTGTCCACTCCTATTTGAGTAATGTATCTAAGTGAGTGGGCATAATGAGTGGAATATTAAGCAACTGTAAAATATGATCCAAATGGTTGTACTAATATAACATTGCATAGACTACTTAGTCTACTGTAGGATAACAAATATAGGTACCGGCGACAAATCTAGATTAACATTTTACATACGAAAGACTCCAGTTTAATTGGACAGCAATAACTTGTCATGAGATGAGAAAAACAGTTTTTCTCATTTTTCGATTTCGAAGGGTTCTAATTTTTATGGGCTTTCCAATTGTAATTGTAATTACGTTGTTAAGAGAACTGTAAATTTCATTGAGTTACTCAAAACATCTGAAATTATTCCCGTATATAATAAAGGAGATAAACCTCAACCACAAAATTACCGTCCAATATCAATAGTTTAAACTTTTTCTAAAGCATTTGAATATCTCGTATATATGCAGCTTAACACATTAAGAATTTATTCTTAGTCTTTATATTCAAAATGATTACAATTTAGCTAAGCTACTTGGTTTTTATATCGATAATATGCTGGATTGGACACACATTGACCTTATCCGTAAAAAGACTTCAATAGTTTTTTTTCTTATTTTTTGATATATATTTTTAATTTTTTTATTTTATTTTATTTTTTTAGTCTTAAGAGACTCTTTAATGTGTAAATAAAGAATATATAAGGGTAGCCTATTATTATTTATTATTTTTAATTTATTACTATTTATTTATTATTTATTTGTATATTCGAATGCAATGAACTCAATAAGTAGTGTAAGGAATGTTATATTAGAATACCACAACCATATTTTGCTTACAACCCCAAAGCGGATATCAATAAGGACCTTTTTCGTTACTTCACTACCACTACTTTTTTATCGCAATAACGGTTAGGATAAGTCTGGTTAAATTGCTACTTAAGTTGATTACAAACTGATAAATCCAGTGATTGACTTACTGCCGAATGCGATCCGTGTGTAAGTTCTTGGAAAGCGATAAGATAAGGCCAGCGATATCGGATTCCTTGCGGATAAGGCATACCACAGTGGACGTAAAAATGACTGGGGGAAAGTTTTAAGAGCAATAGAATGTTTATCAAGTGATATTGAATTAACAGAAACAAAAAAAGTGGTAGTGAACTAACGGAAAAAGATCCATAGATAATTTAGTTTGATGTTCCTAGGATTGCGTTGACTAAGACATATTACAATAAAAAATGCATCAGCTGGTAAGGACTTTATGATCTGTAGAGATACTCGTGAACAAAACCATTCACAAACTGACCTCCCAGCTAAGTCTGTTATATTTATTTTAGGGACACCTCAGTGAGTAGGTTAATTAATGGATCGTCGTCTCAGTTGGCACTTGGCCTAGATTTTTAATTACCTGCAGCATAAATCTACTTTCTTTTTACAGTCTTTAGACAATAAGTTGATATTTTAGTGTCAATGAATTGCAGTAGAACAGGTAATTTGCATATTATTACTATTGTTTGTGTAAAGTCGTTTATAATATAAAAAACCTAATGAATCATTAAAGTTCAATGTAAAACCATTTTGATAAATTTGAGTCAGGATTAGAAAATAAATAAAAGTGAATCAATATAGGAGCTCTCGTTCTGTTGATGGCAAGAAATCAAACTAGTACAACATAAATTCAAG
Organism: Stictocephala bisonia; assembly: GCA_035578905.1. NCBI lineage: Eukaryota > Metazoa > Arthropoda > Insecta > Hemiptera > Membracidae > Stictocephala > Stictocephala bisonia. Next base: position 9,964,407 of record JAQJVL010000001.1, read on the forward strand.
AGGTGTCGCTGCAATGACGGTTTGAGCGAAACCTCTCGGACTAGCCAGGAACTTCTAGGACAAGGTCAGCCCCTCCGCCCCTGGGTTCCGGTTAGGGGGTGGGGCGAGGGGAGGGGCAGTCGACAAAAGAATCCCTGCCCGAGAATAATCAATCACGGCACCAGAGTGACAGCGCCTAGTAATGGCTACCTTCCGAAATGATGGCTGCACCGAAATCCGGCCAGAGGTTATCCGAGCGGCTTATCAACTGACGATTTGCCGCCGTCTCTGCCTTTGCAAATTTATAATTGGCTAATTCTTTGACTAATTGAGACGCATGTCATTAATGATTTGTGACTCCCGCTTTGTGATCACTTTAGGATAAGCCGCCGAACATCATTTTACCGCCACGAGATGAGTTGAGCTTCACAACCTAATTTCTTCATTATTTGAAGTCTTGAATTTTAATATCCTGTCGTAAGTTTCAACTGCTTCTACAATATCCTGTACATATCGAATCAAACCAAACGCATATTTATCTCTAACTTATTTATTATAAATTCTTATCAACGAACGATGTTACCTACTTTCAATTTCGTCAAAAGAAACATCACCTCCTCTAAAAGAAGCCTAATTCATTCTACACACAGCCATACAAAATGGCAATCATGGTCAAATTAAACATGTAACGGCCAGTCAGAAATATTTTATAAGTATTCTAAATGTAGACTATATTATTTCAACCAAAATTTATTTTTAATTCATTATCAATTTTAGTTTTAATTTGTTGGAAAATCAAAGTATTTTTTACCATAAACAACATAGGGAAAACTGACTTACTGATTAATCTAGAATTGGATGGTTAAACCATTTATGTAGTTTTATTTACAGCCTGAGATGTCAAAATACAAATTTTTAAAAATTGTTTTTGACTAATAATTTTGTAATTTACCACAAGTATTGACAATGTATAATTGTAGATTGTATAATTCTACCCCATCCAAATAACATGTGAATAATTGTAAAAAATTAATATTTTAAGACTTTAATTCCTTACTCCCTTTTTTTAAATTTTTACTGAGGTAAAACATAGGATTAAGTTACATCAATAATAGGCCTAAAATAAATATTATTTACAGGCTATATATAGACTGAGACAGCAGTCGTATTTTTTTTATTTTTTGTTCTAATATAGGGGCATACTTTATGCTACAGAAAACAAAAACAATTAATTAATATAATTTAAAGTTAACATACATGTCCATCGGCAATTATTGAGGAAAATTATCTTATCATTGTGGTTTTTGTCATTATTATCCTTTGTTATTATTATTAGCATTCTTATTATAACTATTTTTCTTTTTATATCTTTCTTCTTTACTGTTTTTTCCTTGTCTTATAGTTTTATTTCTTGCTAAGCTACTTTATATAAGTTAAAACTATGGTTGCTCTTTGTTTAGTTCTTATTAAAATAATTTTTATTAATTTTTTTATGTGTATATAAGTGGAATGTAGTATCTAAAGTATTTAGAACAAATATATGTAGCTATCTTATCTATTATAATAATTCAACTTTTAACTAACCAATTGGACCTTTTCCATTACTTTACTATCACTACTTTTTTATCGCAATTACGGTTAGGTTAGGTTAGGTGGAGTGGAGTGGCTGCTAAAGTTGATCACAAACTAGTAAATCCAATGATTGACTTATCACCGAATGCGCTCTCCTTGTGTAAGTTCTTGGAAAGCGATAAGATAAGGCCAGCGATATCGGATTCCTAGAGGATAAGGAATACCACATTGGACGTAAAAATGAGTGGGGAACAGTTTTTAGAGCAATCGAATATTTATCAAGCGGTAGTGAATTAACAGAAACAAAAAAAAAGTAGTATAGTATTGTAGTGAATTGACGGAAAAGATCCAATAAATTAAGTAATGAAATAGACATTGCATTTTAAATGTAGTATGGGCCTATGTAGGCTACGCTACATTACCTGCTGTATAAGTGAAATCTCTCCTCCCTCCCCCCACACTATTTGTTGCACATATAGCGTAAAAAATCGTATAGTGTAATTTATGCGCCTACTAGAGCGTGTAGTCGATACAGGGTTTCATTCCGTCGATAACAGCGGCCCGATATCAGCGGAAATATCTAAAATCACACATGCAATAGCCACATTTGGAAAACAAACTCCTCGATATTCGCCTGGCACCACTGGCGAGCAGTAATCATTCTAAACCATTATGCTTGCGAGAATTTAATTGCACTAATGCGAATTTATGACCCTTTTACTGAGGGAAAAATCCACAGGACGGCAGGAATGTGAGAATCTGACCGTTTGTTTTCATATCTAGTAATTATTTCGTACAGACCGCGGCGCCCCGGACACGCCCTCATGTTGATTTCATTTAGCAGTTCAACTTTATTTTAGTTTTAGTTTACCTCGCCTTCACTGAATTGCTTGAACTAGGTTATTTTTATCATCATTATAATTTTAAACGTAGGCCTATAAATTAATGTATTTATTAAAATAAATAAATGGCCTTACCTTAACAACAGGTACATGTTACGTTTTCCACCATCGACCAGGAAAAAATTTCTTTTTTGTAACTTTCATTTTATTTTTATTAATTCATTAGAGTATTTTTGTTGTTATATTGTTTGTATTTTTTATCTATTAATTAGTATCCTCTAGCCTTTTAATGTGAATTTTCATAAGTTGTTTATTCTATGTGGCTTTTAATTTAATTCATTATTGTATAGCCTGTGCCTGTCATATTATTGATTTATTTTTAAAATTATCATTGTTATTTGTTGTATTATTATTGATTTGTTTGTGGCCTATATTTTATTGCACAACACTATATAGGCCTACTTACTTACATATTTCGCTGTTGTATTGTTTATGTATATTTATTTATATTTTTTCTAACAATAGTGTTTTTCTTGTTCATGTATTGGCTTTGCCGTTGACAGTACAGACGTAGTATTAGCAAAATGTAACTTACATAATTATAAATACAAACTTTGTTATCTTAATTGTGCATTGTTTATTTTTAGCGTAGGCCCATGTTTATTAGGTTGGTCGAGCTATCTTTGCTGAGTAGAAAAGACTGTACAGTTCCATCCAACATAGGATTGCACTGGAACACAACATAAAAACCTTCTACATAACCTATAAACAAACACTATATTCTGAATAATCATTCTAAATGAACATGCAGTTTATTCTGAATAATCATTCTAAATGAACGTGCAGTTTATTCTGTGAATAATCATTCTAAATGAACATGCAGTTTATTCTGAATAATCGGATAGTTTGTCTAACAAGGGAATAAGAATAATTTTCTGGCAATGCAATAACATGAACAGGTCTAAATCTATAGTGCTAAACATCAAGAGAATAACAAATTGCTAAAAATGTATAAATTGCAGTTATTAAATATTTAAAATATTCATATAAAGGTTAAATCAAATAAATATCTATTTCGCACTTATAATAGGCTAACTATCGTAAATTGTTGTCTAATTCTTATTTTGATTAAAAAATCACTTTTACAAATTGTAGACTCAGTTTTGACATAGAATTTTTTATATGAAATGGAGAGACAAAGTTAAATTATTTAGTATTGTATATGTTAAAATAAAAAAAAAAACATTCTTGTTGTGCGAACGTGTTGCCAAATTTGTGTTTTAGTCTGAGAAAATAATTAATTTCCAAAACACAAAAACTGAATTGGTCCAAAAATAGTTTTGTATCAAATTAAGAAAGATAGTTGATTAAATAGTTGTAATAATATGTATTTTAACAATTATTCTGTTATCTTGCATAGGTAATGGTAAGATAATTTAATACTTTCGCATTTTAGCACCCCATCTGTTTTAATCGAACCTAATTTACCCTAACCCAACCTAATCTAACATTAACTTTACTTAACCAATCATAAATTAACCTAGCTTTAACATACACTTAACCTAACCTAACTTAACATAACCTAACCTAAAAAAGAAAACGTAAAGTATTACCAATAACCGTGGGCATTGAACTTGGAATTACTACAATGTAACTAAGCTTTTTTCAAACGATCGCCGATTTTTAATTAAATTTATATAGCCTATGTACATTTTATAGGTACGGAGAATATAACAACACATTTTTATTGTAGCCTAATCGTTTATCTGTCATTTATATAATAGGCCCACTGAATAAAATAACTTGTTATGTTTCGGTCTAAATTGCAACATAATATCCAAAACACAAATAGTTTTCTTCCATCGATGGATGTCTTAAACCACTAATGAGCTTTGACATTTATACCTTGTTAAACCACTGAAGAAGCAGCCGTGTTAAATAATTTGCTTTTGATAGCAAAAAATATATTTATTATTTTTATAATTAGGATACGAAGCCGTGTCACTCCGTATAGTAGCCAAGTTAAAAGACAAGAAAAACTCTTTATATATAAAATAAGATCATTATCTTATTGGGAGGTGAAAGTGTTTAATGATAAAATATATTTTTACCAGGCTAGACTAGGATCATTGGACATTCCATCATTGCGTGAAAAACCCTACTTAATTTTGCAACTTGGTACAACCCAAGTCTTTTTCAAGTATTAAATGTAATTAGCATATGATATTGTAGTTTGACTTATACTTAAAAACACTTAATATAAGTCAAAACTTATAGTTATAGCCTACATGCTAACTTGAAAACGCAATCTCTGTAAAAATAGACGTTTTTTATTGGGTTTTTTAATTATGAGCCAAACTAAAATATCATAGGTTAATTAGACGTAATTAGGATTTAATACTTTAAAAAGACTTTACTTGTACCAATGGGAAATGTCGTGTCTTCACGAAATAGGAAAATGTTCAACGACCCCTGTTTACATTATCAAATACTCTATCATTATTAAAGATTAAAAATTAAGATATTTTACTGCCTGAAATAAAATAATTTTTACAGGAAAATTTTACCTTATCAGTTTATCGTCGAATGTTGATCATTATTTGAAAAATACATTTATTTTGCTTAAACAAAAATGTACCTATACGAAACACAATAATTATAAGGAATTCTATATGGTCGTGGAAACAAGTTCTGTCAAAAAGTATAGATATAGGCTGCAAATAATAAACGACTAATAATAAGAGTACAGTCATAAATTTATAAATCAATATTATATTAGCCTATATTTTGCCCGTATTCTAAGTCAAAAGCCGCGCCAAGAAAACGTCCAGTGCGAGAATTATTAGAACCTAACCTGTTAAAAATAAAATGGTGTTTTTATAAGTATACTAATAGTATTTTTTGATTAGGGAACAGCACAGAGAATAGAGAAACACAGGTCGCATCTAACAGTGCGATGAATCTTTGAGTCAGTATGTCGAGTAGTTTCTCCAGTTTGCCATGCGGATGGTAGGGTCAGCACCTTGTCAGTCTCTCCCACATTTCCCCCAAATCCTCAAAGATAAACGTAGTAATTATTACTACATATGTATAAAGATTTACCTTAAGTCAAATATATTTATAGCTGCCATGTATGCGTTCACTGCAGCCTTAAGAAAGCAACCTCTGATCCTTTCTGTTCTGTGTGAGCAGTTATTTATTCCAATAAACCAATTGATTTGAATTCACTTTTTCTGACTTTGAACTACAATACTATGAACTACGTCAATAAAATAAAATTATTTTCATACGATCCGGAGTGGTGGCTCAGTGGGTAAGTCTTCAGACTGCTTGAGTACATTGTCCGAGGTTTGGGTTCCCAACTGAGCTAACGGTACTTCACTCGTTGAAAAAAGTTCACGCACATGCCTGCAGGCCCATGTGAACTGGCGAGTGAAGTTTTATTTAATAAACAAATATGATCCAAATAAAGTTTTCGTAAAGACTAGACTACAACGGCGAGTAAGTTACAGTAGTTTAAGTCAAACTTTAAGAAAGTTCTTGGTAAGTTGACATTAGTTTCTACGTTTCTCGCTAATTAGATGCCCAGGCAGCACTCCAGTTGGCATGGAAATATTGCCTAGTTTGTCGAAGTCTCTGGCATTTTTCTTGACGATCTTTGCTATATAGTAAGTGGTCTGCACTGTTTACTGCTGGTCTGTGCAGAAATGGGCATTGATTTTATTGGATGAGTGTACAAACATATTACTGATGGTTTTAGATCTAATAAAACCTTTAAAACACCCTGAATACAATAATTTTGTTTGCTAAGAAAGCTGTTTCGCTGCACGAAAACACACAAAAAATGGATTTCTATTCCAACGCTTCGGTTCGCCATAATGATCGTACCGTAACACTTTAAGTGTCATTTGATAGATGAAGAACTGTTCCAGTGAACCATAAGTTTATGGAATATTTCAATACCTTTTTTGTGGTTAAATATGTAAAACCGTACAAGTATTTCTTGGAGATTTTAAGTTTAAATTCAAATATATTTATTACTTGCGAAAAAGACAATTTATACGTGCAGTTTACATTTATCTCTCTAGCTGAAGGCTAAGTGAGAGAAAAACTATAGTAATTTCTTTACAATTATGTGTGAAACATATATTTATACATATATGTTATGGTATATTTTCGAACTTCCTTAAATCAAAAACAATATAACAATAAATCAGATAACAATAATTATAAAAGTTTTAAATATATAACAAATTACACATTGGGATAAATGTAACATTGGACTCTTAAATATACAACAAAATAACTCAATAAAATCTTTAGAATCAACAAAAACAACGAGCAACAAATTTTAAATCCTAAAATTTACAAATACAATTATACTAAAAAAATCAGTAAGTATGTAAAATAATTCAGTAAAAAATAAATCATACAAATATTGTTCAAAGGTACAAAAACAAAATCTGAAACTACAGGTTAATTTTAAAAAGGTTTGCTATCTTACTGATCCATAGTTTCATGTGGTATGCCGATTTCACGCATACACATTGTGTAACAAATGGACATATAAATTCATAATATCAGCTTACGGTCCGCTACATTTGACCTTCAATAACCATACAGTGTTCACTATTACTCATTATAATTACCATCACCAACTGTACAGTTGAAATAGAACGACGTGTCTTAGCCCGTGACGGGATAATTGAAAGCCTAGTACTATAGGGGCTGTCGACTTCTCGGCGGTGACTTTGCTGTTCACGAACCGGCCATCTTCAGTAGCTGACCTATGTAGGAATGTAGCTAGTTTAGTAATCGTAAAATGGTAAAACATCAATATAAACTGAGAATTCCAATAAAAGTTTCATGATATTATGGATTATATTTATAAAAGTATATTACTTAATTACATAGTATACCGGCATGGTGGCTCCGTGGCTAAGGCTTTGGCCTGTGGAGGGAAAGTTCCAAGGTTCGAACTCCTAACTGAGCTAACAATCGATACTTCACTTGTTGAATAAAGTTCAAGCAAAAGCCTGCAGACTTTTGGGAACTGGTGAGTGAAGTTAAAATAATAATAAATAGGCCATAGAGAAGAATAAAATAGAGGTGGCATCCAATAGTGCGCTCGATTGTGTATCAAGAAGTTATTTCTGCAGTTTGCCATGCGATGACAGGGCCAGCACCTTGTCAGTCCCTCCCTTATTCCGTTTTAATACTCAAGGATAATCGTAGTAATCATTATTACATATTTATAAAGAAGTATATTAGTTTTATCTATTTATATCGGCCACTGAGGTGTCGCTGGGGCCATAAGACAAAAGCCTCCGTTTTTTTCCCCTGTGAATAAGCCTAAATATGTTTAAAAATGTTGCACTTGCTTACATATTGTAGGCTCTATAGTCTATTGAAACTCAAATCATCTACAGTTGAAATTAAATTCATATTTTGGAATCTGTGACACCAAACGCCAGGACAATCAGCCTGTGCCTCTGACTGTTGATGATGTAGCCATATGAACTACTTGTTGCCATTTCAACGTGGAATTTGAATCTAGTGTTACCGTGAATGATTCAAAACTGCAGGCATTGAAAAAGAGTAAGAGAAAGTCGTAACTTTTTGTTTTGTTTGTGCTCCCAGTGAAGGGCATTTGTTTCAGTTTCCCCATGGCTGAAGCTTTTGTGTGGCGCGGCAGGCAGCTCCATTTTGGGCGAGGGGTAGCTCCGGGCAGTGGAGCGGCGCGGTTCCGCCTCGCCCCAAAATGGAACCCCCGCACCCTCGCTAAGTGCTAGGTTTCAATTTGGAAACTTTCCGAAACCAAGCGGTCCACTACGTCATTGAACTAAGTACGATGAATTAGTGGAGTCATCAACTTTCGGGAGTATATTGTTTCATTGAAAGTGATTACCATGATAAAATATAGCTTGCTTTATAACGTTGCAGCGTTATCTCAAACTAGACTGTCAATTTTTGTTAAATTAACAATAACACAATGTAAAAACTTTAATTACATTTTATATTTGAATTGAAGTAGCGTATAATTAAAAAATAAAATGTTTTTCGCTAAACGTATATACTGTAGAATAGGTACTTCTCCAGTTTGCCATGGGATGGCAGGGCCAGCACCTTGTCAGTCCCTCCCTTTTTATAATCCCAAATCCTCAAGGATAAACGTACTAGTTATTACTAAACATGTAGTCTATAAAGATGTACATTATTTGTAATCTATTTATAACTGTCACGGAGTTTTTACCTATTCTCTGTTGTTTAATAACAACAGAAAGGCTATTTCAAACAGATAGCGTCGTTTCAGATTCAGTAGATATTACTGAAAATAGAGGCTTCAGTTCACATTGCCTAATGCACTAATTGGTTTCAACTATTACGTTGAATACATAATGATTGCCGCTTAGTGAAAACCAAACTAAAGCAATGTAGTGTTTCTATAGTTACATATTTAATCTCATAATTAATTTGCTATTTTTCAACTCGTACGTTCCAAATGTGCAGGGTGTCACAAAAAGGTGTTCTGGATGTTTTATTTTCGGATTCTACTCCTAATTTAGAGCAAAAATGAAGGCTAACTTTGTTCGAATTCCGCTCCGTTTAGTATTTTTGTGTTTTTACAAACAAATAAATAACTCAAGAACGGTTTAACCGACTGACTTAACATTTTTCTCACTTCTTTATTTATTCATATTAACAATTAGCAAAAATATACATTTGTGTATGTTTAGCTATTTTAAAGTAGCAGCCTTTTAAAGTATTTAAATGATATTTTTGTTTAAAATTAGCCTATTTTGGGATGAAAAATGTTAAACGGATAAAGATAACTCAATAGATATATACAGGATAAATAAGTGGGCAACATTTGAAGTCAGTCGGTCAAACCGTTCTTAAGTTATTAGTTTTTTTTTTTTTTTTTTTTTTTTTTTTTTTTTTTTTTTCCATGAAAAGGCAGGTAAATCCTAAACGGAGCGGAGTTTTTATTAAAAATTTTCCTTCATTTGACTCTAAATTAGGTATGAAATTAACGGCCAAGTCACCTTTTTTGTGACACCCTGTATATACTAGTAGCCCCATCAATTACATTTTATGAAGGTAGTAGCTTTCTTCCAATGAAGGTCACCCTAAAATTTGATTTAGATAATTTTTTTCCAAAGGGTTATCTCATGTAATAGAAATATTTGTGGCAGTAATTTTGTTAGTTAGTGTGGCCCGCAAGCACAGCTGGTTTAAACTGCATTACATTTACATGGGACTACACTAGCGCTCTGCTACTGGATCACAAATAAGGCGATAATTAGATATACAAAATTTAGTATTGGATAAGAAATCTATCTGTGTATGTATAAAATCAACGCCCCAGCTAATTCATAGAAACCGCTAATGATATAATGCAGCAGAACTGGAATAAATGTGAGTGCTTGAAAAGCAAACGCTTCCACATCGACGCTTATTCCGCGATAAAACACCGGACCTTCCGCACCAGCGCTGTACTGCCAATTAATGGCGCAGAAGTGATAGATTTTTCCCATCACCGTTTAAAAGTGTCATTTCCTGAAAATTTCAATTTGTTTTACGGCGTTTTATCGTGGTTGCGGTCTGTCGTTATCGCCGCGTGCGCTCGTTACAGTCACGGCCACTTGGCTGACACGTTAATAACATTTATGTCCAAATATCTTATTACTACAAGTTTTTTTTTATTTAAAAACCACTAAATTATACTGTGAATGAAAAAGTTATCTTTATTGCTGGCCTTAAGTCTTAATTTATAGCCAAATCAGTCTATACAAGCCCTATAGGCCTATAGAGTGGACCCCTGTTATCCGACATAGTTTTATCCGACATTGCATTTTAACCGACAAACTCTAACAAAAAACAATACTGTAATAAACATTATTAGATTATAATATAATGTATTATTGTTTCCCCAATGACAAAAACTGTATGTACCTAATGATGTTTTACAAACCAGCACGGTTTTGTTGCTTACTGTAGGCCTACTTGACTTTATGTTTACAAGGACTGTAAACATGTGAGCAGACTACATTATTTTTGTTAATGTGGTGAGGGTCTTAAATAATAGTATTAGACTATTAGGAGAGACAACGCTACCGAAAGCGTGACTCATTTTTCAGTAATTTCCTGACCAGACTCAATTATTAGATTGTTGTGTTAAAATTATATTTTAATACAGTATTTTTTGTCGTAAATAATTTTAATAGAGTAATGTATTAGGATAGTTCGTTTGTGAAACATATTCACGATGAAATATTTGTTTTTGTTTTAACTGAACATAAGTTATTGTTTATGCAGTATCGTAGTATAAATCCTTGGTAAAATTTATTTACTAAAACTACTTAGATTTGTTACTGTGATTACATACTATCCGAATTATATTATAGGCCTATTATGTAAGAATTAAACACTACCTTGCTGTAAATAGCGGGACATTTGATTGTTTTACTGGTCATTCTTTAATTCAAGATTTGGTAGACAATTTGTAAATCATCATACTAAGAAATCTCATTATGTTATTGGCCTACATCACTGAGAAGAAATAAACAGAGGTCACTTTAATTTGGCTACAGCGAACGCCTCAGTGGCAGTTATAAATAGATTACGACTAATGTACATTTTTATACATTTACATTTCTACGTTTATCGTTAATTATTTGGGGAGAATAAGGGAGGAACTGACAAGGTACTGGCCCTGTCATCGTGTAGCAAACTGGGGAAATAACTACACGACATACTTATAGCGCATTACTGGATGCGACCTCTGTTTCAATCTTCTCTAGTGTATATAAATTCAGTGCTTACTTCTGAATCATGGAATTCGCCCCTCCAGCTCTTTTACAATTGTCAAAATAACTAGGCTTACTCTAGTTCACGCCACATTCTGTACACAGTTGTGATCATTATCCAGTACCTCCATAGTGTGTAATTATAAGGCCTATGGCTATTCAATTTCCCCCTCTCCAACTAGTGGTGAGTATATAACAATCATGCACGTACATCATTGAATTACATTAATGTTAATCACATTGACAAATAAAAATATTTATGTCCATTATTCCATGAATTAAATAATTTCTTGCAGTAAAGGTTTAGCCTGATATGGGCATAAATTTAATTTAATTGATTTATTCATGCTACAAAGCAGAATTTTCCAATTACATTCAACATCACAATAGATTTAACAGAATAAAAATAGCTCACAAACACCATGTATTATTTATTTAAATATATATTTATACAAGTAGGCCTACTAATTTTCTGACATCTACCAAATAACAAAATTGACCTCTCTCTCTCTCCCTACTTAACAAATTATAAGCATTGCTATTGAAAAAAAAAACAATAACAGTAAACCCGTATTGACAGTACAAACATTAGAATAAAAACATTAATAAATAAATAAGACACAACAATAAAATCTAGACATTCAATAATAGCAATAACATTATGCTATGCATACAATAATTTACTAAACTAAATAAATCACTCAAATATAATTATTTGTTTGAATTACAAAGTGGAAAACAGAACCAGAGAAGGGGAATAAGAAAATACGGTATGCATGCCCAAATAGACAGAGGAAAGTAAGATGGAATTCAGTGACAGAATGAAGAAATGGCGGGCAAACAAAAGAACTCAAAGAAAGCGTGATTCTTACATGCTTTGCGTGATCCAACAGGGTCCACACGCTAATAATAATAATATATATTACAATATAAACTCAGAATTTTCTATTTCGGTTTTTACATTTCACACAATAATGATAAGGTATCACTACTAAATGCGTTATCAACTTTCCAGCAGTTACTTGGTGGTTTGGGAAACGGTGGTAAACAGTCACCTTACAGGTATTAATTGATCAAATATAATACACCCTACATATTGACTACGTTCCACACATCAATACAATAATCTGATTATGATACAATTTATAATAATGATACAACATTTTATAATAATGAGGAATTTTGAACAGAATTTGCTTACTTTTTCTTTATAAAAGTGTAAACCTTGTATTAGTTAACCTCCAGAAAACGGTTTACATACAAAAAAAAATAAACGATTTAAAATGTCACAAATCCCCCCTTACACGTACAATGGTAGTGCGAACTGCACAGAATTCGAGATATGAAATTATCTAAATTCAATACATTTGAAATTGGTCTAGTTCAAAAGTACAAAGTATTCACTTGAAAATGTTAATTTTATTCAACTTAACTATTCGTTGGGGGTTTAAAGCATAAGACAACATGTCTTCAATTTTCAACCCATTGACATTTTGCCAGTATTTTGAAATCCTCTACTTTAATTTTAACCGACTGTACTCTTTCTGTCTTTGAACACAATCCAAATTAAGGTTTTATTTTGATGTTACAGAAGTATTTATGATTTTAGTGGATGCATTTTGCATAGTCTAATATGAATTAAAAAGTTAACCGATAAAGTAGATGGTACAATTAAGCATACTCCATGTATTCCAAAAGTATTACAACAATTAATTCTTCCCATTTATTTGTTGTGCCAATTATTAAAATGTTAAAACAAACTTTTGCGAATCTTATATTTATTAAATTACAAATTATAGAAAACTTAATAGTAACGCTTTCAAATATAATTTCGATCATCATCATATATTTTCTTTTACTCTTAAAACGACACCATTCAAAGAGTAGTTGATAAAAAACACACAATTAAAAACCATAAAAACTTTACCAGAGATACCATTATCGCTTTTACGCTGTTTAGGGAGCCGAACCGAGACTGATAAGAACAGATTTAAATAAACAATATAATGATCATTAAATAACACTCGTCTGAGGAAAAGTTAACTAAATAAATTACATATACTGAAAAAATAGAATCTTGAACGGCTAAAAGTAATTAAAATTGCATAAAACAAAAGAAAATTGAGTGGGAGCAATGAATTAGGAGGGATTTTTATCTGTTATTGCATTGATCAAATTGTAAGGTAAAATAGATTTACAAAATATGAAATTAGCCTATGTACTATTCACAAAATTGATATAAAAATTGCAAAGTATTAAAAAAAGAAAACATTAAAACTATTTTGTGCGAAGTTATGAGCCAAAGTGAGATCGAAAGGAGTGCTAGAGGTGGGGTATGGGGAGGGGGTGTTAGGCAAACGGAGTAGGTGTAAACAAAGTATTCCGCAGTAACTCAAAACACAAACAACACACGGCCATCATAACATTTAGAGCAGGGCCACATGCTGTTCCACGCATTCCTTGCTCTGGACTCGTTGACGATCCAGTGCCGTAGACTCAAGGCCGACCATACGTGCAAATGGCTTTTTCAGTAGTAGGCCCATTAGAGGCCTACTTCTTAACTTTGACTTTAGTCTTAGATCCAAATCGACAACGTCCATTTAGGGCGTATTTACTGGGAATTGTTCTTCTTCCAAATTATAACAGACTTAATTACTATCTTTTCTCCAAGCTCTTATATTTAGGTGTACTGTATTTAATGAGAAGTTCTTTTTTTATGGTTCTGATGTAGGCATGTTTTAAAAAAACTGTTTCCCTTCCAAATTACCAAATTGTCGGAGGTCGGCATGCCCTCTAGTGGGAAAGCAGACGGAGACAGGACCTCGTCTTTGAAGAGGTTGGAGGACGAAATGCCTCGTGAATGCGTAACTGTTCTTGTAGATCAATGATAGGTTATTTAAAAAATAACCAAACACTGTCCTGTAAATAACAGAATTTTCTTTTAAATAGCACGAGAAAAACTGTCATCATCCACATAAAAGGTCTAGATTTGCAGGTTCCATATAAGTGCTCTGCTTAGTTAATTGTATGACCATGAATTTACATTGAATTTTACAAAATAAAAAATTCTGATTTGCTGTTCAAACTGCTCTGATTCCCAATAGAATAAAGCTTGGCGTAAATTCGTAACTTGGAAAAACAAGTTGTCTCGACAGAGAGTCGATAGTTAAATACGTATGTTTTTAATTGTAGAGTACGTTGAAAGTATTTAATGACTTCTCGTGTGATGAAGCGTCAAAGTAAAGAACCAAAACTTTTAAGTAAGTCCCTCTAGAGAATATTTTCCGCTGAATTACTGAGCATCTCTAAACGGACAAAAATTGGCGAGGGAGTGAGTCTGTCGGAGAGCACAGCTCATCAAAAAATTAAAACAGTCGAATAAACTTGGCAAAACAACAGCTCGTTAACGAAAAAGCGACGAGGGATCCAGGCTGGGGGAGGGTGGGGAGTTAAAGGGGATAATGTAACGTCGGTGGGTGGGGTTAAGGGTTAAACAGTAACATACCGTTCAGATTCTCCTTGGAACAGAAAACTAAAAGGCCGGTTGGATAAATATTCATATCCTTACCTTTATTATTCGTATGTTTTTTTTTTTTAATAATCGAAATGTTATTTAATGTGTTATATACGGTTGGTACAGAAACAACCACCCTCCACATTTTCCCTTCAATATATAAACTACGTTTAAATACAGCACTAGCTAAACCTGAATGTGGCTTAGTCTGACATTTACTATTGTTCGTTATTTTTACTTTAGTTGTTAAAAATAAAGGTTGACCGTTTACTTGATTTAATTTGAAATAAAGTAACTTAGTTTTTTATTTATTTTTTTTCACAAGTAAACAACCATCTGGTCACAGTAAAAAACTAACAGGATATTATTTGAATAGGACGAAGTGTTTAATATGCGTAATAAGCTGGTCACAATAGCACTTTTTCAGCACTAACATTTATTTTCATTTGTGAAATGTACGTAGGTTGGGAAATGCTTGAAATCTCCTGTTCCCGTTTAAAATTTCTGGTACTAAATATATAAAAACATTCTTGTATATAAATTCAATGTTGTGTTTAAATTTCAAGTGAATCTAATCACTCCCTTTTGAGATTTGTGAGTACAAACATAAGGGAGTTTGATTTGTATATATGATTTTTGATGTCAAATTCAAAATAGCTAAATACCGACCATGGGTTGCCATGCACTGTTCTTCATGTCGTTTGTGCTAGGGTCTGAGCAAGTTTTTCCCGACCATGGGTTGCCATGTAGTGTTCTTCATGTCGTTTGTGCTACGGTCCGAGCAAGTTTTTCCCGACCATGGGTTGCCATGTAGTGTTCTTCATGTCGTTTGTGCTACGGTCCGAGCAAGTTTTTCCCGACCATGGGTTGCCATGTAATGTTCTTCATGTCGTTTGTGCTACGGTCTGAGCAAGTTTTTCCCGACCATGGGTTGCCATGTAGTGTTCTTCATGTCGTTTGTGCTACGGTCCGAGCAAGTTTTTCCCGACCATGGGTTGCCATGCACTGTTCTTCATGTCGTTTGTGCTACGGTCTGAGCAAGTTTTTACCGACCATGGTTGCCATGCACTGTTCTTCATGTCGTTTGTGCTACGGTCCGAGCAAGTTTTTCCCATATAATCCCGTATTCAGTTGTCCGTAACACTTGTAAGGGGCGTATAATGTGAAATAAGATCTTGCCCCTAAAATAACACTACCCTAGCCATCTTATTTTAGGGGCTAATTAATTTTTATTAATATGAAATACAACCTTAGAAGTTATTGTTAGTTCTATACATGAAGAGGAATAGTAAGGAATTAATAGGTTTAGTAGGGCCTATATAAAATTCAAACCCCTAATGACGGCGCATAAATTATGTGCACCCAAGTTTGAAGGTTGTTTACTAAGAAAATAAGAGGCCTACGAAAAATCCAATCACACCATTGTTTTCCTCGTTTAATTGTACTTAATGAAATATTAATTTTTTAATTTTATATCTGGTTTTAATAATTTTCATTCTGGTTGGAAAAAAAGAGTAACTTACCGGAACTTTTAACTAGTTCACACCGTGCGTTTACTTTACACAATTATTGCTCAAAAACTCGTAAATTTATCACATTTATATTTCAATATATGGTTTACAGGAAGGTTTCCTAAATTTTTATAAATGTCATAAATTTAACTTTTTAATTAAAAACGTTCCTATAAATTTCCTGTAAAGTTCTCTTCGCTTCTGGAGGTGGTAAAAGTAACTGCTTGATAACGTTATAATCCTTATGAAATGTATAGTTACGAGACATTACGTTTACATTCGTAAATTTTAATGATTTTAAATCGATTTAAATCACTTTAAAGTCTTCAATTAATCAAAACTTGAACAAAATTTGCTAATGCCGTGTCTTAGTAAACAACCTTCAAAGCCGGGGCACACGTAATGTCTGCGCCGACAGTAGTATATGTAATATATGTAAACTAAATGGAAATAAAAAATTGGCAACATAATTAAAAGGTAAAATTACAAACAATTTCTGAATAATTAAACAAAATTTTATCACTTTGAACAAGTGAATCAAACGAATAAGTGTTTCTGAGCGTTGTGTATGTGGTGTTTTGATTGAAAGTGTAACATTTTTCACAAAAACACGGATTGATTTTCACAAATGTGTTCTTTCTATTATTGGTATTCTCTTATTGTTATTATTATTATTTTTCATATACATTGATTTTATTTAACTGAATTGATATAACTTAGGCTATTATTACAGAATATTATACGATTTGATTATTTTTATTGTTTTATGTATACGTATTTTAAAATTACTCGTATTACGGTAATAGAGGTAAATTATTATTAATTTGTTTTTATAATAACGTTTTGTATCTTAAATATTTAAGTTATCCTATGCCTTGCATCTTTCATCCTTCTCCGAATTATAAAATGGACAAAATCGTGATTTCCCCAACATTTTATAACCTGGAAGTGTTTTTCCACATAGTGAAGCTCCGTTTCTAGTTTTTGAATTTGTTGATATTTTTCAAAATTTATAAGAAAATAAATATTTTTATTTAATTAATTAATAACGTTAATTGTTATTTTTAAATGTAGTAGGTACTTTAGGTATACTATGTTTACCGTATAATGTAATTTTACATCAGGAAATGTTTGTTATATTTGGGTCAGTAAACTTTCATTCATTCTATGTACCAAAATTGTAATTAAAAATTAAACGAAAGGATATCAGTTTTCTCTGCCTATGAAAAACATTTTTTTTATCCAGTATTGTAACGTTACTTCAGTGATAAAGCACAGCTGTGACCTTCGAGCACCCGAAAACAAATTAAATTAATTAGGTTGCGTCACAACAGCTGAGTCCACTGTCGTCTGGACGGTCAGGAGTACCAACACTTGCCGCTGTTATAAATGCCATTGGCTATCACTTCAGTATCAAAACTGGCCAGGACCATAAAACTATAAAAATTAATGAAATGATAGTTTACATCAACTCAAAAGCAATTTTATGGGTTAGGTGTCAGACTATGTCATAGATGGAACTAATTTTTGCAAATTGTTAAAAAAAAAACTTAATTCTGCCTTCTTTAAAATACTAGTTTTGAGAACAAATTTTTGGCATGAAAACAATATTTAAGTTTAGTTTGGTATGCAATGTTTAAATTCTATTCTTCAATATAGGCTGGACATTTGGAGGGTAAGTACAAAACAAAACGTTGAGGACTATAACATTTTCAAAAAGACACAAATTATGCAAACCTTATTTTGTAAAGTTTAGAATACTCTGTCTGCCTTCTCTTTTCATTTTCAAATGCCTTATGATTGGCCGTAGTCTTTGATTATTTTCGAAAGCAACAAGCTCACAGTTATGACACTGGAAATGAAAATCTCAATACCAGAGTCACCGGCTTAAACTTCACGAACATACCCCCCAATATATATGCAATAAGGTTTTCAACGGATTGCCTCATAGCTTGTCCGTATTTATACAAACTTCTTTGTAAAATATAAAACAGTTTTTATTGGAGAAAATGTATAATGACAGTAATGATTATGTTAATGAAGGTTACAATGTACAATGATTATTACAATGTACAATTTATACATTGTAAAATTGGGTATAAATAAATACCTATACAATTTAGGAAATAGTTTTACGTAATAGTTTATTTATTTATTTTTTTATTGTGTATCTTAAAACTTTGACATTATCATATGTACTTTATGTATGTCTTCTTAAAATAAATAAATTGAATTTATATAAGGTGTTATGTATACCATTAACGTGTGGTGTATACTGTGTAGGGTTGATGTTGTGTCCACCATTAACGTGTGGTGTATACTGTGTAGGGTTGATGTTGTGTCCACCATTAACGTGTGGTGTATACTGTGTAGGGTTGATGTTGTGTCCACCATTAACGTGTGGTGTATACTGTGTAGGGTTGATGTTGTGTCCACCATTAACGTGTGGTGTATACTGTGTAGGATTGATGTTGTGTCCACCATTAACGTGTGGTGTATACTGTGTAGGGTTGATGTTGTGTCCACCATTAACGTGTGGTGTATACTGTGTAGGGTTGATGTTGTGTCCACCATTAACGTGTGGTGTATACTGTGTAGGGTTGATGTTGTGTCCACCATTAACGTGTGGTGTATACTGTGTAGGGTTGATGTTGTGTCCACCATTAACGTGTGGTGTATACTGTGTAGGATTGATGTTGTGTCCACCATTAACGTGTGGTGTATACTGTGTAGGGTTGATGTTGTGTCCACCATTAACGTGTGGTGTATACTGTGTAGGGTTGATGTTGTGTCCACCATTAACGTGTGGTGTATACTGTGTAGGATTGATGTTGTGTCCACCATTAACGTGTGGTGTATACTGTGTAGGATTGATGTTGTGTCCACCATTAACGTGTGGTGTATACTGTGTAGGATTGATGTTGTGTCCACCATTAACGTGTGGTGTATACTGTGTAGGGTTGATGTTGTGTCCACCATTAACGTGTGGTGTATACTGTGTAGGATTGATGTTGTGTCCACCATTAACGTGTGGTGTATACTGTGTAGGGTTGATGTTGTGTCCACCATTAACGTGTGGTGTATACTGTGTAGGGTTGATGTTGTGTCCACCATTAACGTGTGGTGTATACTGTGTAGGGTTGATGTTGTGTCCACCACTAACGTGTGGTGTATACTGTGTAGGGTTGATGTTGTGTCCACCATTAACGTGTGGTGTATACTGTGTAGGGTTGATGTTGTGTCCACCATTAACGTGTGGTGTATACTGTGTAGGGTTGATGTTGTGTCCACCATTAACGTGTGGTGTATACTGTGTAGGGTTGATGTTGTGTCCACCATTAACGTGTGGTGTATACTGTGTAGGATTGATATTGTGTCCACCATTAACGTGTGGTGTATACTGTGTAGGGTTGATGTTGTGTCCACCATTAACGTGTGGTGTATACTGTGTAGGGTTGATGTTGTGTCCACCATTAACGTATGGTGTATACTGTGTAGGGTTGATGTTGTGTCCACCATTAACGTGTGGTGTATACTGTGTAGGGTTGATGTTGTGTCCACCATTAACGTGTGGTGTATACTGTGTAGGGTTGATGTTGTGTCCACCATTAACGTGTGGTGTATACTGTGTAGGGTTGATGTTGTGTCCACCATTAACGTGTGGTGTATACTGTGTAGGGTTGATGTTGTGTCCACCATTAACGTGTGGTGTATACTGTGTAGGGTTGATGTTGTGTCCACCATTAACGTGTGGTGTATACTGTGTAGGGTTGATGTTGTGTCCACCATTAACGTGTGGTGTATACTGTGTAGGGTTGATGTTGTGTCCACCATTAACGTGTGGTGTATACTGTGTAGGGTTGATGTTGTGTCCACCACTAACGTGTGGTGTATATTGTGTAGGGTTGATATTGTGTCCACCATTAACGTGTGGTGTATACTGTGTAGGGTTATTATTGTAGCCACCATTAACGTGTGGTGTATACTGTGTAGGATTGATGTTGTAGCCACCATTAACGTGTGGTGTATACTGTGTAGGATGATGTTGTAGCCACCATTAACGTGTGGTGTATACTGTGTAGGATTGATATTGTAGCCACCATTAACGTGTGGTGTATACTGTGTAGGGTTGATGTTGTGTCCACCATTAACGTCTGGTGTATACTGTGTAGGATTGATATTGTAGCCACCATTAACGTGTGGTGTATACTGTGTAGGGTTGATGTTGTGTCCACCATTAACGTGTGGTGTATACTGTGAAGGATTGATATTCTAGCCACCATTAACGTGTGGTGTATACTGTGTAGGGTTGATGTTGTGTCCACCAATAACGTGTGGTGTATACTGTGTAGGATTGATATTGTAGCCACCATTAACGTGTGGTATATACTGTGTAGGGTTGATGTTGTGTCCACCATTAACGTGTGGTGTATACTGTGTAGGGTTGATATTGTGTCCACCATTAACGTCTGGTGTATACTGTGTAGGATTGATATTGTGTCCACCATTAACGTCTGGTGTATACTGTGTAGGGTTGATGTTGTGTCCACCATTAACGTGTGGTGTATACTGTGTAGGGTTGATGTTGTGTCCACCATTAACGTGTGGTGTATACTGTGTAGGGTTGATGTTGTGTCCACCATTAACGTGTGGTGTATACTGTGTAGGATTGATATTGTAGCCACCATTAACGTGTGGTGTATACTGTGTAGGGTTGATGTTGTGTCCACCATTAACGTGTGGTGTATACTGTGTAGGGTTGATGTTGTGTCCACCATTAACGTGTGGTGTATACTGTGTAGGGTTGATGTTGTGTCCACCATTAACGTGTGGTGTATACTGTGTAGGGTTGATGTTGTGTCCACCATTAACGTGTGGTGTATACTGTGTAGGATTGATATTGTAGCCACCATTAACGTGTGGTGTATACTGTGTAGGGTTGATGTTGTAGCCACCATTAACGTGTGGTGTATACTGTGTAGGGTTGATGTTGTGTCCACCATTAACGTGTGGTGTATACTGTGTAGGGTTGATGTTGTGTCCACCATTAACGTGTGGTGTATACTGTGTAGGGTTGATGTTGTGTCCACCACTAACGTGTGGTGTATACTGTGTAGGATTGATATTGTAGCCACCATTAACGTGTGGTGTATACTGTGTAGGGTTGATGTTGTGTCCACCATTAACGTGTGGTGTATACTGTGTAGGATTGATATTGTGTCCACCATTAACGTCTGGTGTATACTGTGTAGGATTGATATTGTGTCCACCATTAACGTGTGGTGTATACTGTGTAGGGTTGATGTTGTGTCCACCATTAACGTGTGGTGTATACTGTGTAGGATTGATATTGTGTCCACCATTAACGTGTGGTGTATACTGTGTAGGGTTGATGTTGTGTCCACCATTAACGTGTGGTGTATACTGTGTAGGATTGATATTGTGTCCACCATTAACGTGTGGTGTATACTGTGTAGGGTTGATGTTGTGTCCACCATTAACGTGTGGTGTATACTGTGTAGGATTGATATTGTGTCCACCATTAACGTGTGGTGTATACTGTGTAGGGTTGATGTTGTGTCCACCATTAACGTGTGGTGTATACTGTGTAGGATTGATATTGTGTCCACCACTAACGTGTGGTGTATATTGTGTAGGGTTGATGTTGTGTCCACCATTAACGTGTGGTGTATACTGTGTAGGGTTATTATTGTAGCCACCATTAACATGTGGTGTATACTGTGTAGGATTGATATTGTAGCCACCATTAACGTGTGGTGTATACTGTGTAGGGTTGATGTTGTAGCCACCATTAACGTGTGGTGTATACTGTGTAGGGTTGATGTAGCCACCATTAACGTGTGGTGTATACTGTGTAGGGTTGATGTTGTAGCCACCATTAACGTGTGGTGTATACTGTGTAGGGTTGATGTTGTGTCCACCACTAACGTGTGGTGTATATTGTGTAGGGTTGATGTTGTGTCCACCATTAACGTATGGTGTATACTGTGTAGGGTTGATGTTGTGTCCACCATTAACGTGTGGTGGATACTGTGTAGGGTTGATGTTGTGTCCACCATTAACGTCTGGTGTATACTGTGTAGGATGATGTTGTAGCCACCATTAACGTGTGGTGTATACTGTGTAGGATTGATATTGTAGCCACCATTAACGTGTGGTGTATACTGTGTAGGATTGATATTGTAGCCACCATTAACGTGTGGTGTATACTGTGTAGGGTTGATATTGTAGCCACCATTAACGTGTGGTGTATACTGTGTAGGGTTGATGTTGTGTCCACCATTAACGTGTGGTGTATACTGTGTAGTGTTGATGTTGTGTCCACCACTAACGTGTGGTGTATATTGTGTAGGGTTGATTTTGTGTTCACCATTAACGTGTGGTGTATACTGTGTAGGGTTGATGTTGTGTCCACCATTAACGTGTGGTGTATACTGTGTAGGATTGATATTGTAGCCACCATTAACGTGTGGTGTATACTGTGTAGGGTTGATGTTGTGTCCACCATTAACGTCTGGTGTATACTGTGTAGGATTGATATTGTAGCCACCATTAACGTGTGGTGTATACTGTGTAGGGTTGATGTTGTGTCCACCATTATCGTGTGGTGTATACTGTGAAGGATTGATATTCTAGCCACCATTAACGTGTGGTGTATACTGTGTAGAGTTGATGTTGTGTCCACCATTAACGTGTGGTGTATACTGTGTAGGGTTGATGTTTTGTCCACTATTAACGTGTGGTGTATACTGTGTAGGGTTTATGTTGTGTCCACGATTAACGTGTGGTGTTCTATTTGTTATTTTATGGTTATTTCATTTTCCTTACTGGTAGAAGTTATGTAGATTAAGTTTGTATAATACTTTATACGTTAAAATCCTAATAAATCTATACATCACTCACGACTTAACTGATATGATTTAATAAACACATAATAAATGTTTATATAGAATTATATTCTTAGTATAATGTACAATAACTGTATATTGATGTGAGGTACCTTTTGAGTTTTCACCCGAAGTTCCCACAATTTATCATTATTTTAAGAATTAATTTAAAATTCCCCGCAGAGTTAATTACTTTTGGTACAACACTTGTCACAAGTAATATATTTCTCATTATAAATCTTGAAAAAGTTCAACTCATGGTTCACTAAAATGGTAATGTAGATTATAAAAAAATGATAGAATTTATCATTTGTATCCTTTTACCCACCTATTAGGTAAGACTTTACGTCAAACTCGCCCAAGTATTAGTCTGACTTACGTGGCTGAAGTTACCCACCCACCCAACGGACACATCTGTCTGACGGTGGGCCACCCACCCACCCAACGAACACATCTGACTGACGGTGGGCCACCCATCCACTCAACGAACACATCTGACTAACGGTGGGCCACCCACCCACCTAACGGACACATCTGACTGACGGTGGACTACTTACCCACCCACCCAATGGACACATCAGACTGACCATGAACCACCCACCAGACACATCTCATCAATGATGGGTCACTCACCCACCCACCAAACACATATGACTAACAGTGGGCCCCCACCTACGCACCGGACAAATGTGATTGACGGTGGACTACCCACCCACCCACCGGATACATTTTACTGACGGTGGGTCACACACCCATCCATTGGACACATCTGACTGACCCCTAGTTCAATATCAGTTGAGGAATTGAGAACCTAACAGCCTTCAGCCACTTTGACGTCTAGGTCGCTATCTGTGAAATGAACCACTTGACCACCTAGCAGCCATTTTCAGCCACACCGACCTTTAGTTCGGTATCAGCGGAATGTAGCACTCGACCACCTAGCAGCCATTTCAACCACATTGACCTCTAGCTCGGTATCAGTGAAGTGGAGACGACCGTTATCAGACTGCTACGCGCCCCACCGATCAAACATTCCGCCTCTTCTCTCCCGGACCCATTCATCACGTCCTCGATTAATTCCCGTGTTCGCATGCCTTTATGATTTACGTCTCTGGTTCACGATTGTCTAAAAACTTCCATTATTTGTTAATCTATTTAGTCACGTTTCTTCATACTCCGCCCGGGCTGAACGGCTATTATTTTCGGCTATCGATCCGTCACTGTCCAAAGACGTTCTGATTCGGCTTTTTGCTTTATTTTGAATATTTCGATTTGTTTGGAATTATTTTTAACGAGATGATATTTCTTTTGGTCGTTAGATAGCGCCAAAAAGCTTTTGAAGATGGGTTGGAATGGGTGAATTTTTCCCCAATAAGACAGTGTTAATAACGTTGAGACATTATTTTTGTATTTTTCCGTTAATTCTACCACTACGTTTTCTGTTACTTCACTACCAGTATTTTTTTTATCACAATAACGGTTGGGTCATGTGGCTATTAAAGTTGATCACAAACTGGTAAATCCGATGATTGAGTTATCACCGAATGCGCTCTCCGTTTGTAAGTTCTTGAAAAGTGATAAGATATGGCCAGCGATATCGGATTACTAGTGGATAAGGAATACCACAGTGGACGTAAAAATGATTGGGGAACAGTTTTTAGAGCAATAGAATATTTATTATATGGTAGTGAATTAACGGAAAAGGTCCAAATTCTGTTTGTTGTGTTATTTTATAGGCATTGTAATCGATAATGTTCAGTTCGTTTATTAATCTTTATTATTTCAATGCTTGTAATACATTAAACATTCTTCTGATAATTCGTTCAAATGAGTACACTAGGACATTAAAAATAATAATAATAATAATAATAGGCATTTATTTAAGAATTTAAATCCTTAAATTTGGCTGATGAACAAATACTTTAAAGGACAATCAGCGGAACAATATTTGCTTAATTTAAGAAACTTAACATTAGTCTTCAGAAGAATATATCAGACTGGCCGGAAACCAGGAAGAAAGTCACCAGAGTTTGTGATCTCTCTAGCCCCCCTCTCAATAGAAAATTTTTTCAAAATATAAAACTTGTGAAATTTCCTAAATTTGTTGGTCTGAGTTTGGATCAAATGCTTGATTTAAAAATATTACACAAGTAGGACCCCTATCTGTAGTTGCCTAAAAGACCTTTTCCTGTGGCTACGACAAAATCGGTCCTTTTCAAATGCCTATCACTGGATTTACTTCTTTTTGGTTATGTGCCAACAACAATATAACCCTAAGCTATGTAACATCATCAGGATTGATTAGTATAATATAAGTTGTCAATGTTTAACTTCATTTTACTTTATAATTTTGTCTTATTTATTATACTTCCAATAGAACATTTTTGTGTGAATCTAGTCCATAAAGAAATGTTTTCTTCTCTATTCATTTAAAAAAATCTCATTTCTGTTGCTTGTAATATTTTTTAATCACCTTTGACCATGTCAACGTTTCAGCTCTATTTAACCAGAGAATGGTTTAACGTGATACATATAAAAGAGACTGTGGAAAAAGGAAGGATACAGTCTCCTCTGACGGGGCATGTGAAGAGGATGGGAAATAATAGACTGCCGAGGATAACCTTGGAGAAAGAGGAAGAAGATCAAGAGGAAAATCGAGGGTAATGTGGAGGGATCAAGTGAAGAAAAATGTGGATAGAAGAGGATTCAGAAAAGAGAAGTGGAGAAAGAGGAAACCTGGAGGGATAGACAAAAATGGAAGATTCTGTCTAGGGCAACTCCTGAAAAAGAAAACGTCTTATCTGAAACGGACGATGATAGAAAACTTTCAAGATTGCTGACTCGTAATCGGAAAGGTCACTAAATTTAAAGTGTCATAAGCTGAGCTGAGATTTATAAATGACTCTGTGGTTTTTTTTCTTTCCGACACCTTCTCATTGAAGTCTAGAGTCAGAAACAGATCACAACAGTAACGACCTGGGCCGAAGCCAGCTTGATCTAGATGGATCCTACCGTTAAGAATAAATGATACTCTGTTTAGAATCCTCTTTTCAGTTTATGGAATCTTTTCTATTGTGGTCATAATGATCTATAGTGTTAAATGACAATACGAAACCAAATATCTCAACTAATGCCAAAGGATAAGATGAAAAAACTGTCAATTAATGTCAATCCCAATACCATGAAAAATAATTTCTACTAATGTCGAAAGACAAAATAAAAAAAAAACTATAAAAAATGTTATAGTTTTCTGTTAGTATAGATTTATTGTCGATTTATTGTTTTTCTGTCATAACTCATAATAGTTATTATATTATTAGTATTTTGAAACGTATTCCAATCTGTTTTAGAGCTTGACACAAATATACCACGTTTAAATTACTATAATTATGTTTATTTTATGTAATTAGTATTCATTTGAGGTTAATACATAAAAATGTATGCAATCCATTCTACAAACATGCTTGTAATGACTTACTTTTAAAATTAAGGTTACATTGTAATTTTTTAATTTAATTTTTCCCCTCGATGGATATTAGCTGGAAAAAATTGGAATTATATTCTGTTCTGTTTTTTGAAGAATTTTGGCCTGTTTAATAGGAATAGTTTTTTGCTGAATCAAATAATTTTTTTTTACTTTTGGTTATGTTTATTATTAACTTTTGGTCATGAACTTTTCAAATACTTGAGTCTGACAATTTCCACGTTTAATATTGTTAGGTTTTGTCTGTGTAGATATTTATGAGAAATTCTATTGTTAATTAATTTATGTGTATTATTACACATATTTATTTATTATTTATAAGTGTATTATACGTATCGTTTTACTAGATATACCCAATAAAAATAGAAACAATACTAATAATTAGAAAGCCTCCACATGGACCAATGCCTGTGGGTGGAGGTTGAATCTACATTCTCTACACAAAATCAAAAGAAAAATAACTTATTTTACACGTACAAGTGTAACTAATAACGTATAAACTTACAAGAGAGGCTTTTATAATCTAAAGGCCAGTGCTCTCACAATTTGAAACAATAAACTGAACAATAAACTTAGGTTAGGTTAGGTTGTACTAACATTAATCTGTTTAAGAAACTAAAAAAAGTTATATATTCATCAATATTCTCCTTTTCCCCATCACACTCACTCACTTACTCACAACATCTACATAGCGCTCCCTGTCACACTAAATGCTGTCTCACTTCATTACTCATATATATTCACTCAAATACAATCACCACTTATGGATACACAAATTGACGACTACATCGCTAAAAACTAAGGTGATGGATGGGATTATGGCAGTATTATATAATAAGCTCATTTATGACAGCTACTTACTGTTACAGCTACTTACAGGCCTTACTGTTCAACAAAATTACACTTCGGTCAAGGTTATCTGAATTCACCTATTCAGATAAATTTGACCATCATGCATGTGTTTGAATAAATATTTTACATAGTTAACCTCTTAGACTCGTGCATATGTTTGGACTAGTATTACAGAGATAACTTCTTAGACGTAAGCCCGTGCATATGTTTGGACAAATATTTGCAGAGAGAGGTAACATTTGATATGTAAGCTCGTGCATATGTTTGGACTAGTATTTACAGAGATAACTTCTTAGACGTAAGCCCGGGCATATGTTTGGACTAATATTTGCAAAGATAACACTTGAAATGTAAGCTCGTGCATATGTTTGGACTAATATTTGCAAAGATAACATTTGAAATGTAAGCTCGTGCATATGTTTGGACTAATATTTGCAGAGATAACATTTGATATGTAAGCTCGTGCATATGTTTGGACTAGTATTACAGAGATAACTTCTTAGACGTAAGCCCGGGCATGTGTTTGGACAAATATTTGCAGAGATAACATTTGATATGTAAGCTCGTGCATATGTTTGGACTAGTATTACAGAGATAACTTCTTAGACGTAAGCCCGGGCTTATGTTTGGACTAATATTTACAGAGATAACATTTTAAATGTAAGCTCGTGCATATGTTGGACTAATATTTGCAAAGATAACACTTGAAATGTAAGCTCGTGCATATGTTTGGACTAATATTTGCAAAGATAACACTTGAAATGTAAGCTCGTGCATATGTTTTGACAAATATTTGCAAAGATAACATTTGAAATGTAAGCTCGTGCATATGTTTGGGCTAATATTTGCAAAGATAACACATGAAATGTAAGCTCGTGCATATGATTGGACTAATATTTGCAAAGATAACATTTGAAATGTAAGCTCGTGCATATGTTGGACTAATATTTGCAAAGATAACACTTGAAATGTAAGCTCGTGCATGTTTTGACAAATATTTGCAAAGATAACATTTTAAATGTAAGCTCGTGCATATGTTTGGACTAATGTTTGCAAAGATAACATTTGAAATGTAAGCTCGTGCATATGTTTTGGTTATTATTTACTAAGATTATTTCTTAGACGTATGCTCGTACATGTGACTGAACTAACATTTACAGAGATAAGTTAATATCTGAAATGTTAACTCGTGCATATGTTTAGGCTACTATTTACTGAGATAACTTCTTATACGTCTATTTACGTCTAAAAATAAGCTCGTGCATATGATTGGACTAATATTTAAAGATATAACTTCTATGATTGGACTAATATTTACAGAGATAATTTCTGAATTGTAAACTCGTGCATATGTTTAGGCTACTATTTACTGAGAACGTTTTGGACTTCTATTTACGCCCACGAATAAGCTCGTGCATATGCTTATCATATGATTGGACTATATTTAAGAGAAAACTTCTTAGAAATAAGCTCGTTTGTATATTTTACTGTTTAAAGAGGAAGATTTTCTGCTAGAACTTTTAGGCTTGTGGAGGGTAAGGTTTAAAAAGCCTCCATTGATTAATGAACCTTCATGTTTGCAGTTTGTATGAACAACGGTAAATTATATTTTGGATGTTTTTATTAAAGTACAGCATATAATTATTTTGACGAATAAATTCAACTATGTATCATCTTTGATATTTAATGAGCCTCTATTGAAACTCACGTTCAAAAAAGCAAATTCTCATTTATTTTTCTGAACGCTAGGTGTTCCAAAGTTGGCGATATTGTAAATCAACACCTGATAACCTTTGTCGACAACTACATCACTGGGATATGATAAACTATTATGGTATATTACATTATAGAAAGGAAATTGGGCGAACGCGAGCAACACGTGAATAAAGTAGAATACCAAAAACCCCTTTACGTAAATAATTTACATGAATCGAGTTTATAAAGCACATTTAAAATAGCTCTTTTTAGAGACCGCACATTGGTCACCAGATATATTGGATGCTTCATAGAATGGTTGAACGGCGAACACAATGTCACTGAGGGAGTGAACATGAAAACTAGTTCAGTGTTAAATGGCGTAAAAATCAAAACACAACCTTCCTCCGATTACGAAAAGGCATCCGATATATTTGGCATCCCCTGTAATGAATCAAGAATCGATTGTCGTCCCGAAAAAGGTGTGACAATGGGGTTTACGGTGTCAGAGGAAGGGCGCCGTCGATACAAATTGACTGGCATTGTCAGTTACAATGGGCGAACCGTTTTCCTCCGATTTATGACGATAGGAAACATCGTAAATAACTAGTTCGATATGAGGCATCAGCCGTTTCCAATCGGTCTCTACTGTCGATAATTAGATAGCCGTTAGCGGCGCCGAGCTAACAGACACCGGTACTCCTGTCATTAGTACGTCCTCAACTTATGACACAACAAAATTTCATCAAAATATGAATTTTTTTCATAATTGTTGTTTATGCGTTTACTTGCGTTCATCCATAGTGTTTTACATACCTCGAAGTGTTACTGTACAATTTTATAATTTGTCTTTGTTTAAAGCACTTCGCCTACTAAATAAGTTTAAAACAGAAATAGATGTTTTTAATTCAAAAATGAGTTTGTTTTTAATTGAAGTAAATAAATTTCCTTCACTTTCATAAAATGGATATTCACTGCAATATTTAACTTCTTTTTGTTTCTAAAGTTATGTTTGGATAAATATTATTTGTTAGCTCGCGCTACATAGTTGATTATTACTGTTAAGCCTGTATTATATATTTTTAGCATAGTTTACTTATTCTTGTACTGAAAATAATTGTTGTGTAGTTATAGTTTTGTCAAAATGGCTGTATTAGGTTTTTACCTGTAGCTGTTATGTAAAGAGTCATAAATAAATAAATGACTATATTAGTATTATTAATATTGATTCTCAATATCAATTATTGTAAATATCATTAGTATTGTTATAGTTTAGGAACATATAATCATCATATTGCTGTTGTTTATATTCTGTTAAAATTGGTTTGTTGTTGATGATGTTATTGTTTTCCTTTGTTATAGCTCATATTATTGTATATATAATTTAATCCTTTCTTTTCATTGTTGTTGTTTATGCCAGTATTCACATTGTTATTTATTCTATCACTAATATTGTAATAGTTTAGTAATATAATCATTATTTGTTATTGCTGTTTTGGTGTACAATTTCTGTTAGTATAGATTTATTGTCGATTTTATTGCTTTTCTGTCAACGTCTTATCTGAAACGGACGATGATAGAAAACTTTCAAGATTGCTGACTCGTAATCGGAAAGGTCACTAAATTTAAAGTGTCATAAGCTGAGCTGAGATTTATAAATGACTGTGGTTTTTTTCTTTCCGACACCTTCTCATTGAAGTCTAGAGTCAGAAAGAGATCACAACAGTAACGACCTGGGCCGAAGCCAGCTTGATCTAGATGGATCCTACCGTTAAGAATAAATGATACTCTGTTTAGAATCATCTTTTCAGTTTATGGAATCTTTTCTATTGTGGTCATAATGATCTATAGTGTTAAGTGACAATACGAAACCAAATATCTCAACTAATGCCAAAGGATAAGATGAAAAAACTGTCAATTAATGTCAATCCCAATACCATGAAAAATAATTTCTACTAATGTCGAAAGACAATATAAAAAAAACCTATAAAAAATGTTATAGTTTTCTGTTAGTATAGATTTATTGTCGATTTTATTGTTTTTCTGTCATAACTCATAATAGTTATTATATTATTAGTATTTTAAAACGTATTCCAATCTGTTTTAGAGTTTGACACAAATATACCACGTTTAAATTACTATAATTATGTTTATTTTATGTAATTAGTATTCATTTGAGGTTAATACATAAAAATGTATGCAATCCATTCCACAAACATGCTTGTAATGACTTACTTTTAAAATTAAGGTTACATTGTAATTTTTGGTTTATTTTTCCCCTGGATGGATTTTTAATTAGCTGGAGATAATTGGAATTATATTCCGTTGTGTTTTTGAAGACTTTTGGCCTGTGTGATAGGAATTAGCAGGTAAGGTCAATGAAATAATTTATTTGCACAGTTCTATTATGTTCGAAAAAAGGACTAAAATTTATTTCAACGAAAATTAAATTTATAATTTAATTTTAAAATATCATTAGTAGGTCTGCTTACTACTCCGACAGTAAGATACCCCTAAAACGGTTTATATTTATAAATTCAGCGTATGTATCGGGAATTAACTAATTACTAGCACTTGTTCCTTTAAAAATATAATTCAAATAAACTAATTCCGTATACCGGACTACGAATAAATAGTATTTACGATTTTGACAGAAATATTTTAAACTATGTATGTTAGGAAAACATTTAAATTCCAAATACCTAGTTTTAAATTAGGCTAATCAAAGCCAATATTGCAAGATTATTCTTTATTTTACATAGTTTATCATCTATACTAGTTTGGCTTTTCATTATTATAGATTTATTTCTGTCTCTGTTTTTGCCCTTTTCCGTTCTGTCATTTGTTAGTTTTTTATTATTGTTACTTATTTAGTGTTTTTATTTATTAATTATACGTTGTTTTGATAGCGTAGATTTAAAAGAAACTGTTTGAAAATTTATCAAAAGAATTTAAATTATTTTCCTGTCCAATTATTGTATTTTAATAAATAAACATAGACTAGTAGCCATTGGGAAAACAAAAGTGGGAGAAGGAAGGATCCTTGCGGGACACCGTATTGTACCCCAGTGGTCGACATCGACAAACCTGTTTTCAGATTAACCCATCAACCGAGACTCCATCTAAATCTACATACATTATCGTCTGTAATTCATTTAGCTACCCCCTCCCCTGCTAACCCTCGACCACATTAGGTGGAACGTCTTAACAATAGGTAAATATTAGGTTTCCAACAATAATACGGGTACCCTTCCGGCCTAATGTCATTCATTAGTGAACACGCTGCCGTTACACTGATCACATGTTATTACTAAAACTGTCTTAAATTTACCTTGTCCAACAACGGCAATTGAATTAATTATCAACTAATTATAATGCACACGTTACTGTCGATGTATACTTCAAGCTATATTATTTGCATTTTTTGTTGGATGGCGTAATCTTTCCTAGATCAACTGTTGAATTGACCACGAGGCCGCAGCCCGAACTCTCCCCGACGAGGTCGCAAGCCGAGTTTCACAAAGGAGCCTGTAGCAGAGTTTCTTGGCGAGGCCATAGGCCGAGCTTACCCCACGAGCGTTGCGAGTGATGACGGGGTTGGCACGTGAAGCGTGCAGGGGTGTCCCTTAGTAGTGAATAAAACCATGCATACAACCTTCTCTGGTTTAACATTATGAAAGATTTAACAGTATTAACAGTTAGGTACTAATTTATTTTCGTTGATGTGGCAGTGTATACATTTTTTTTAATTTATCATCTATAACTAGGTTATCTTTTCATTATTATATATACATTTCTGTCACTGTTTTGCTTTTTACTTCCTTTAGTTCTGATATTTGTTATTGGTTGTTGATTATTGTCATTTACTTGGGCTTGTTGTATGTTTTTACTTGTTATTAAAATTTGTTTTTTCTTCAGCAATTAACTATATCCCGTTATAAGCGTAATGTAATTTTTATACTTAGAGTTTTAATTATTGTTTTGTTAACTTTCTATGAATTGGCTCGATGCAGTTTGTAGTAATGAATAAAGGAAAACCAAGCCCTGTATAGCAATAGTGATAAAACTTCTAAGGCCATTAAATTTTTTTGTATATTTAAACAAATATTTAAGTAGACAAAATAACAAATCTTAAACAGGTATTATTTACGTTAATGATAAAGATTTAAATTAGAAAATTAACTCTTGCGGGTGAATGTTTGCTACGCAACTTACGGGTTATGAAAATAAGTTTCTTCTTCATATTTTAGTAATTTACGAATTGATGAATTGTGATTAACTGTACAGTGAATTCTACTAATAAAGTAATTGCTGGAACTTTTTGCTATATTGTTTTAATCTGAACAGTATACGACTTTCAATTATCAAACCTAGATTAAACAAAAAAATTAATTAAATTATTGATTTGTTGAACAGTTCCTGTTTATTTTTACAAAACAAAATCTAACTAGATTATTTTATTACACTGATTATTTTAAGCAAGATTTACACTTTTAAAAACACAGTTTAGGGTAGTTATTGACATTATAGTTCACATGAGCTTATTGATTCATTTGGTGGAGAAAATATAAATTATTTTTCAAGGAGTTGCCAACTCGTAGTGTTTGTGCGCACGGCACCAACTCCACAATGAGAACTGGCTGGTGACTGTACAACATGTAAAAATTAATTTCCTAACAGATCAGAGTAAAACTTACCAAATAATGTTTCAAAGTCAAAGACACTTAACTTGTTCGAATATTGTCCAAGGGGAAATCTACCCGAGCGGTAGTATAGGAATAGGCTATGAACTAAAACCACTATTTCTGACGGATCTTTATTTGTAGGTTAGAAAAAAATAGTAATCCGTGCAAATTCGTTAAATGTTTATTATTTCTCATCACAATGGTTTGGTAAAGTTTTTAAACAATCTAAAGCAATATACGTATGTTAATAATCATAATTCCCTATTTTTTAAAGGTTATAACGAGTGATAGTAAATTATTAGACTACAAACCAATAATAAAATAAATAAGCCATCGATGTAACACTTAGATTTGCCGAGAAACAACCTGCGAGGTTTCTATTTTAACAGGCAAAGTGTAACAGTGACAAAACAATGAGATTGCCTATAGTGGCAATAATTTCCTCAGCGACAAATGTTTTTTCTTTCTTTTCACACACAAGTGACTTATGATTTAAAGGCACATTTTTACTTCATCTAATAAAATGATACGTTTGTACCGATCGACACTACTCTAAAGGCGTAAGAAAGTACGAAAGATGATGATACATGAAACTGGAATGAATAACGAATATAAGTCATGTAGAGCGTCAGAGAAGAAAGAAACAGCGGTCGCATCCAATTTTGAATGTGTGTCAAGTAGTTATTTCTCCAGTTTGCCATGTGATGGCAGGGCCTTTCAGTTCCTCCCGCTTTTCCCACAAATCCTCAAGGATAAACGGAGTAATTTGGTGAGCCGGTGGCCGAACGGTCTAAGGCGTCAGGACTTTGAGCTTGGGTTAGAGATAGCGCTGGTTCTATACATAATGCGGCCTACTGGAAGATTTATCAGTAATATTCACCTTCTACTGAACTGGTTCGCCCCCTTACTCTATCTGAATAATTTCCTCGCACAGATCAATAGTCTATGAGGAATGGGCAGAGAAGGTCAAGAAGGAACAGCCTCTCCTTAAAAAATTAAAAAGAAAAAATTAATAATACAGATGTATAAAGCTTTAAATTAGTTGCAATATATTTATAACTACCACTGAGGTGTCCGCTGCGGTCATAAGAAAGCAACCTCTGTTTCTTTTCCCCTGAGATTAAGCTGAATTTGACATTACATATTAACTGTTAAACAAGAATAAGTTTGATAACGATCATGTTATGTAGCAAAATAAAATTAAGAAATATAAGAAATAAGTGAAGAAGATTAATTTGGAGCTTCAATTTTAATCTGTTATTTTGTTCCGCTGGCTCGTTGAGTAAAATGACATGGAGGCTTACTGTTGATACTTTTAAGATATTTTACTTAGTTTATTACGTAGGCTTAATGTATTTATCAGGGCCATATTGAAGAGGTTAAAATTTTCACACGTATTGAGTCACACATCAAGAGAAAAAAGAAACGGAGGTCTATTTCTTATCCCCGCAGCGAACATTCTCATTGTGTTAGTATGTATGTACGTATATCGTATGGTTTTTGGCAGCAACCATAAAACAATGAATATAAAATGAGAATACTCAAAAAGCAGTATTCGTGTCCACTATTAAGAATATAAAAAGGAAACAAAAAAAGACAAAATTCAGACAGTTAAAGAGATCTCCCTTCACACAGCTAAGTCCAAACCAATTAACCATTCTATAGAATCAGATCTGGCTTTATGAAGATCCGCTAACCCTCCCGAGGAAGCACGCAGAGGATAGTGATTCCCATGTTGTAGTTATAATAATAGATTACAACTAATGTTCATCTTTATACGTGTGTATTAATAATTACTTAGTTTATCCTTGAGGATTTAGAGGGAATAAGGAGGGGACCGACAAGGAGCTGGCCCAGCCATAAACATGGCAAACTGGAGAAATAACTTACTCGTCACACTAACTCGACATCATTAGCGCACTATTGAATGCGACCTCTGTTTCTTTCTTCTCTTTGGCTCATGGTAAACGGACCTGTAGCTCCTGCATGACCCAAAGTCAAAATTTTAAATCATCAATCAAGTTAATTTCTTAACATAATTGTTAACATTTTCTCCGGGAAGTCAATGCATGGTCATCTCTTATTCTCATCAAATACACACTAATATTGTGAATAATCCAATATTAGTGAGAACTAAATCCACCTCTTGAGCGTGGAATTAGTTCTTGAAAATTCGACTTGGGCCAAAACCATGATATCCAATCGGTAATAACGGAGTGGCGAGGCGGCTGCGGGCCTGTGCGAACATCTGGCGAGACCGCCCCCAAATACGTTCTCGTCTCCCACCTGGTCACCTAGGGCCAACCTAGGTCCGACCGTCCTTCCTCCTCTCGGATAGCTCCATTAGTGATCCCACTTCTGAACTCACCCAACCACCAAGTCTTTCTCAATTACATCTTTCATACTTAATTTTTCACTAATGGTAATTCCGATACTTCGATTCTAAAGAGGTTTTCATAAGAAACATAGGGGCCTACTATAAAAGAAGAAAATATTTACGATATATATTTTTAAAGTAATAAATATGAAAATGTTATACCAAATCAGTCTTCTAGACTGCTCGTCGTTTGACCCTGGAAGAAGAAATGAAAATGCTTATTTTTTTAGGTTTTGACGTAGATACACTTAAATGTTTTATTTATTAATTTATTTGTTGTAGGCAAGTTATATTGAGTCTATTTTCTACGTTATTTACAGCTCTGGTGAATAGTAACCTAAAGGACTAGACGATGTAGACATTTTCAGCATCAGATTTCAAAAATGGAACTTCTTTCAATTTTACGGTTACCAATCAATCATCATATTCTGACTATTACTCATTAATTTCGAACTCTTCGTTAGACGCACTCTCTAACTAGTGCCATGTATATGCCTAAGACTAGTCGTCCGTCTATCCTTACTCAGTTTTTATTTTTGACGGATCATATTTTTAAGACTGTTTACACCACACCAAAGAGAAGAAAGAAACAGAGGTCGCATTTAATAGTGCGCTGAATGTATGTCAAGTAGTTATCTCTGCAGTTTACCATGCAGTTTACCGGCACCTTGTCAGTCCCTCCCTTTATTCCTCCAAACTCCTCCAAGTAATTATTATTACAGATTCATAAAGATGAACATTAATTGTAATTTATATTTAACTGTCACTGAGGCGTTCGCTGCGGCCATAGGAAAGCGATCTCTCTTCCTTTTTTCTGTGACCACTCTCAATCCATTGTATTTTGACGTAATCTTAACAAATATTGACAACAATGCTTCAATAATATGTTGTTTTCACTAATTTACTCTCATATACAGACTTACTTTTAGAGTACATTGATTAGGAGGAGACAGATACAGAGGTCGCTTTTTTAAGGCCACAGCGAAGAATCAGTGGCGGTTCTCCTAGATTACAAATAATGTATTTAAAACTAATCTTTTTATATCTGTAGTAATAATTACTCCGTTCGTACTTGATGATTTGGGGGATAAGGGAGGGACTGACAAGGTACTGGAGCAGGCATCGCATGGCAATCTGGAAAAAACTACTCGATACACATTTAGTGCACTATTGGATGCGTCCTCTCTTTCTTTCGTCTCTGTGGTATAGCTAAATGACATTAGATGTATTGAACTCTCATCTATGTATTCCTCTATACTAACTAGTCACCCTTACCAGATTATCACATCTTTCAGAGCACTTAATCGATAGACTAACCCGCACTGTGACGAATATTTTTATATGGACAATCGAAAATTCGATTCACAGTAATATCAGATAAGACAAATAAACATTTTTTACGAAAATTTTTTTCGGAAAAGGGGAACTTTAGCAGCTCGTTGGGGTTGGTTAATGGCATAAACTATAAATAGATAAACTATAAATATTAATTGTTGATAGATTGCGAACGTCGTAAAACAAATTTATTATAATATACAGATTATGATGATCGATGTAGGTAAACCAAGCTTACCTTACTCAGACCAGAGGGATTTACACGTTTATGCCTTTGCAAGTCCTCCCAGTCTGAGGAAGGTGAACGTGGTTTACCGAAATCAATAGTAATATTTGCATATTTTCTACTAACGTATTAAATTTTAGTTGTTTAATATTCACTTACTTGTAAACAACAAGTTTCGTTGTATATCAAATGTATATATATACGCCATAATATGAATAACCATGAACACAAACAAGTTTTAGCTGGAGTGAAGTTAAAACTTGATATGTTATTGACTGTATGGAATCCCAACTACGTAGTTAACTGTGGGCACTGTTGACCTGTGATACAACACCGTACTTCATCACAAAACAGCCTTAACAAATGTGCATTCGTAAAACAGGCTGAAAAACAAAATTGGTACACAAAGTCGTTCGCTTCAATACTATGGATTACTAGGCGACAAGTTACTACTAACTAATATTTGACCATCTATTACCTAACTTTTTTAATGTGTCATGAAATAAAATTTTACATCTGTCATTATCGAGGGTTTGTAGTAATGTGTCCTCAACTATGACAGACGTTGACAATGTTACATCAGATGGGTAAACTAACAATCATATCTTTAATGTCTAACACTAAGACTGAGTACGAAGACTAAAAAGTTCGATAACTAGTCAATGTGAAAGTAACTTAGGTGAAATGTCTACAATAATAGACAAATGAAATAATAAACGAATTTATAAATCGGTAATATTAAAAAAAAAAATAGTTAAAATCTAAAAAATAACTAGGAAAAGTAGTACTTGAAAACGAACGTAAACAAACGTAAAACGGTTATTAACAAATTGTACAAGAAACGACAAAACGTACAAGACCTAACACAATAGACACTTATTTATAAAGAAGACACACACACGTACTTGCCATTGTATAACCAGAAACACACTAGGCTAAACAATTCAATCACATATCACCAAACACAACCGGTTCGGAGCGTCTCGGCCGAGTATGTCGCCGTCCGAAGAACAGAAAACACTGAAGCGCGCGTCGAGATTGGACAGAGATAGGGGGAGAGAGACGGAACGACCAGTGCAACAGAGAGAGATAGAGAGATAGAGGGGGGAGGCAGCTGTCAATTGCCTTTGCTATGCGTCAACTGCTAAGTGTCTGTGTTTTTTCCACGTGGGTTTGCTACACGGCCCCCTCACTTCCTCACATCGCTATATTGGTTATCCAGGAGGAGGGGGTACATCCCCTCGAAGATGGTTCCGTTCCACTGACTTTCTATGGGGATTCAACCATGCCCCTGTTCGCAATTTCACTTACATCTTTATCAACACGTTTTTTGCACTAAGAAACGAGTCGGTTTGCGAATTGAAGCTGCTGATGTCTGGCGAGCGTTTGATATATCGAGCAACTGACTCCTAACTCACTCAGAGAAGGTCACAATATACCACCGAGAGTTTGACTAATATTTTCAATGGACCTTCTACACTTTTTAATGTGAATATTTGGTCAAATATTCAAGCAGATTTAACTTCTACCCCCCACAAATCGGATTACCTGAGGATGACGATGATCATAAACTCGAAATGTCAGCAAAACTAGTGTAGCCTAAAAGCCTACACAGTAACCAGTCACAGACAAATCTGGATTAGGCCAATGAAAAATACGTTTTTATCAATTTAAGGACCGGTATTTGCTAGAAGAAAAAATTGCGTATTTAGTTTCGGCCTACATATATAAATAACATATATTACGTGAATAAAACCTTGTTAATAGAACATTTAAGTGTTTCTGTGGTAACTCCCCCCTCTAACTTTTCTGAAATTGTGATACTAGCTATAATTATTTTAATCCCATCACTGAATGTACCATTAGTTTGTGTCACTATTAATATTAATAATATGACTTTTGCTATACAATATGTACATATTGTCAAAAAGTAGGCCTAATAAAAACTATTTAATTCCATATTATCCAATGATGACAAGTTTTCCTCAAAATTAATTTATGTCGAGAATTCTGATTTTCTACAATTTCCTTTTTTTTTTTATTCCCACGGTACAAACCATTTTATAACAAAACAACTGATTCAGATGGCTAAGCTAACAATTAACTGAGATACTACTAATAATAAATAAACTGACAATGATGCACTAAGAGACATAAAAATGATGAATCGCTAAAGACTAAAGGTATCAGTATTGCTTACAACCTAACAACGATAATAATAAATCTGTGAATACACAAGATGAAAGCGAGGACCAACACTGAAATAATAATAGTAGTAACAAAACACGTTAATCTATAAACACTAAAAAACAGTAAATTAATAAGTAGGTAGTAAATAAGATGCAGATAAAAAATAAACGAAGGTACAAATACGAAAAGACGAAGCAGAATCACTGGGCAGTCAGAACTGAGTTGGGAATGGCTAAAGGGATCAGTTATGCTCACAACTTAACAACGATAATAATAATAATAATAAATCTATGAACAACCAGCGTTGTTCATAGATTTACACTAACGAAGAAATTATAATAGCGGCAGGATTCATTAAATCCAAAAGTATGGAACTGAGACTAACAATAAATTAAAAAATACTAAAGAAGATGCAATAAGTTAAACATAGATACAGTTAAAAATTCAATGAATCTTAAAATAATTATTGGTTCTATATTTGTGCATTACACACATTAGGTAATTTAGAAATACATAAAATAACATAACGTGAAGATACGTTGGTCAATTCTAGAGCTAAACTCTGGGACAGTTGGACTGATGGGGACGGGATAAATATGGAGGAAAGGGGATAACCCACAACGGAGGCCTAAAGACAGATGACGGACATTTCTCAAAGTGTGAAAGGCTGAGTAGAATGGCTGCCCCCGCATTCCCACCCCTGCTAGCATTCCCGTGGCTGAGACCCCCACAACGACCAAACATCCACTCATCCTGTCAAACTAAAAACAACGTAATCCTATTGTTCAACAAATGTTCATTATTGAATTGTTATTAAACTGTATAGATAATCACTTATGTCGTTGTGCCCTGTTTATTTATTTATTTCTCAATATTTTGTTCGCACTAAGCAATAACATTATGTCTCGTGAATTGTCTGTGATATTTTCCTTATATGTTCCTGAAATCTCAAATTTATAAATATATATTTTTTTCAAATTATAATTCTGTTGTGTTTTTTCATTATTTTATTCATCATATGGTTTCCTGTTACTAATAAGTGTATGTGTTACTGCTTTTACCTCTTGTGTTTACATTTACATAAATAAGCTTTTACTAGTTTACACTTTCTGCTTAGCCTTTTTAGCCGGTCGGACCTGATGTTTGTTTAATTACTTATTATTTTTATTGTTGTTGTGGGCCTGATAGAGAAGACAACAGAAGTTTGTTAGCTTCAGAGTGTTATATACATATATTGTATATTTCTGTGATGCAACGTTAATGCATATTGATATGATTTTCTGCTCTGAGAATACAGCTGCCGTTGAAGTAAAGAAATGTAGATCCTAACATGATCCAAAACATCTGCCAAGACCATTACAACACTAATCTGTATTGTTATTATTCACTGCTCTTTTTCTGTTTTGAGATTACCGCTATTTTCTTCAGCATTTTCACTATAAACTTTTATAATTTTGTTTTATCTTTGTTACTCCTTTTCCTACTTTATCATAATGTTATTTTCATGATTATTTTATCATTACTATCCTATGTTTCGTTAATATTTACATTTCTTGTTTTTTTAATTGTCTTAGTGTTGTATATCTTGTTATGCAACCTGTTGTTAGTTATATTTGCTCTTTGACGTTCCTGTTTCTTTGTGACATCCTTTTTTCATTGTGTGTTTATGTATCTAAATGGGTTACAGTATTTTTATTTTTAATCTAAATAAACGGTGTGTTTTTAAGAGATCTTGCTTATTCTTTTTTAGTTGTTTTGTTCTATTCTTACTGTTGTATATTTTAATAAGCTATTTGTTGTTAGTTATAAATGCTCTTAGGGTTCGCTTTTTACTTATTAATTTTTTTATCCTATTATTGACTGTGTTCATGTATCCATTTGAGTGGACTACAGTATTATTATTTTGAATCTAAAGTGTGTGTGTTTTTAGGTGTTTTGTTTATTATGAATTCAATTGCTAATAAATTGTTATTTTACCCTTGGAAGATACAAATAAACATCAATGAATCATCTTACCGATCATGATAATCGAACTCAAATATTTATTGAATTTCTGAACTAGTTAAAGTCGAGTATGTTGTTAATTAGAAAAAAAACAGCAATTCAAGCCCCATAGAAATTGGAATAAATATTATTCTATTGTATCACTGCACTCACATTTAGTATGTAAGAGAATACACATAGAGATATTTTGAATAAATATATGTTCTTGAATGATTTTTAGTTACAGTGTTTTGTTAATTCTGCTTTTGTGTTTTAAGATTAAATGTATTTTTTGCATGACATATTACTTCTTAACAAATCATCTAAGACTGCCTTTAAAATACAAAAAATGTTTCTGAAATCACCAGATATTATATTTTTGAGTGTAGTTTTTTCTTATTATTATTTTAAGAGAAGTACCAATTTACTTGATTGTTTTGGTTATTGAAAGGTGAACAAGAACCCCATAAAAGTTCCTCACACTAAAAATCAGCAGAAGAGTCTTGCTTTTGTTTTAACTTTACTCGCCAATTTCCATGGGCCGTAGGCCTATATATGAACTTACTATAACTCTTTCAAGCGTGCATTCCCAACGGATGGGATGTATAAGACTAGCTCTGCCTGAAGAAGTGGTCACGAATACTAATTCTTATATTCGTGAATTAGTACAGCGGTAGGGCTACACTTTATTGTAAGTTTGTTTCAAGATAACACTAACCAGATTTACACCAAATCTTGTGAATCTACAACTAAATAAGCAAATAACTCCTAAAAAAAAGTTCGTGTGATCCATATCCCATGAGAATGACGATAATATTGGTTTGTTGACGGCGTT
The DNA here is from genome assembly GCA_035578905.1 of Stictocephala bisonia. Taxonomy (NCBI): domain Eukaryota; kingdom Metazoa; phylum Arthropoda; class Insecta; order Hemiptera; family Membracidae; genus Stictocephala; species Stictocephala bisonia. Next base: position 10,007,205 of record JAQJVL010000001.1, read on the forward strand.
AAATGAGATAATGGAGGTTGTTCTGTTTTTCGTTAATTCTGGAATGGTGGAGTGTCCCTCACTTGTATTGTATATCCTCTCAGGGCAGAAAGACACAGAGGTCGCTTTCTGATAACCTCAGCGAACGCCTTAGTAACAGTTATAACTAGATTACAAACAATTTACAACTTTATACATCTTTGGTAATGATTACTACGTTTATCCTTGAGGATTTAGGGGTAATAAGGATATTTATTGACTTACAAGGTGCTGGCGCTGCCACCACACAGCAATAAATAACTACTTAACAAACTAATTCGAAACACATTAAGCGCACTATTGGATTCGATCTCTGTTTTTCTCTCTGTGGTATCCTACGATAATTTGGAGAATGTTTTGTTTGTTTTCGTTAACTTTGTAATTGTTGAGAGTAGGCCATTAGTTTTCCGTCTCCTAAAATTTTATGTAGAATGTATTGTTTGTTTTTGTTAACTCTGGAATTAGTTGAAGAGAGTTAGCCACTTGTTTTCTGTATCCTACGATATGATGGAGAATGTATTGTTTGTTTTCGTTAACTCTGGAATTAATTGAAGAGTTGGCCACTTGTTTTCCGTATCCTACGATATGATGGAGAATGTATTGTTTGTTTTTGTTAACTCTGGAACTCATTGAGGAAAGTTGGCCACTTGTTTTCTGTATCCTACGATATGATAGAGAATGTTTTGTTTGCTTTCGTAGTGACGCTTTCATTTCCATATTTTAAAACACAAGAGAATGGTTAAGTCGCTTTTTCAAATATTGCAATATTTTGGTTCCGTTAAAATATTACAAGGCAAACTCGGCTGACAGCGGAAAAGGATGTTTGACACACTTTTTCAGCTAGCGCAGTCATCAATTCCGACCTGATCGACTTAAAGATAGCAATGTGTTAATCAGGAAGGGCGATACGATCGCGGTGCCTGGAGCGTCGCGCGGCGACATGCAAATTCCGATTTCTACGCGCATGGCAACCTTGCCGGCCATTCCGAGCACGTCACCGACTGTCAGTCTAACAGAACCTGTACGCTCCATGCAGCATCAGTATCGTGATAGAAAGGCCGAGGACGTGCGTGGGCTACAGACTCCGGTCACCTGTCGTTCCAAGGTCGCTTGTACACAGCCAGATCACCGACCGATCTCTATATCACATCTTCTCAACTATTCAACAATGTTTGTAGTTTGTGTTGTCAGGTCAAGTAGTAGATGGAACTTGCTAGTACCAACTTCGCCTGACTAGGTATAAAAAAGTCGATTTCCATTTCATTTCGATTTAGTTGGATCTAGCTGTGTTCCAATAAACCTTTTTAGTTTAAATAGAATATATGAATGGAGGTATTTTATGTTTCATATCACGAAATACTTAACAACTCTGTGAAATCGTAAGGTTTCCCGTTATTATTCAGTTATTGAGTTAATTATTCAGAGATATATTACCTAAGATATAAAGTTAGACAAATGTTCGACAATGGTACTAGATATTTACACTCAAAATATAGTTTAACACATCACATATAAACACAATCCTAACAATTCATCTTTGGTCTTGTGTTTTATAGTTTTATATAATTAGTTTTTAGTTTGGTTTTAATTTCTATAATGTTTCTACTCATTACAGTAAATTTTATATTGTCTATTTAATTATGAACATATGTGTCAAAAATGATTTACTATATGAAGCCGTATATTGTTTCATTATGAAAAATAAGCATTGTCATTTGGTATTTCTTTTAATTTTGCCATAGTAATTTTGATTTTCCTTTAAAGTTAGGTCTATATTTCTTTATAACTATAAGTAAGTGTATTTTATCTGTGATAACGGTAAGGAGCTGTGTTATACCGTTCTGAAGTATCAACTAACATTGGATATACCTTTTTACGTTTTCCGAAAATATACAAAATTTTGTATTTATTTGTTGTATGCTAAGTTTTGTAACATTTTTTTTTATTTTAAGGCAAGCAGGGCAAAGTGAAATAGGTTTCAAATGCAAATAGGCCTTATTTTCTGAAATACTGCCTATTTGTATAAAAAACACAAAAAATTATTGAATTAATATGAGAGTAATTCTCTTACAATATTATTATTTTGAAAATATCAAACTTTAATAGTTGAAACGTTTCCTCATTTTGATACATTAAGCCTAGATATGGATTTTGAACCCGTATGTTTTATTTTTGTGTTTGTACAAGAATTCAGTGGCTATTGAGGTTAGGCTGCCAGGTGATGTTATTAAGGAGCGGATAGTCTATCAAAGCTATATAACTACTTAAGGAGGCAGAAGGCTCCGGGGAGTCCTTTACGTAGAAAGGGGGGCAGGCTATGGGGTGTCAAAAACTTAAAAGGAGCAGGCTACGGGCTGTCATATACGAAGAGAGGGAGCAGGCTATGGGCTGCCATATATGAAGAGAGGGAGCAGCATACAGGCTGTCATATACGAAGAGAGGGGGCATGCTACGGGCTGCCATATACGAAGAGAGGGAGCAGCATACAGGCTGTCATATACGAAGAGAGGGGGCATGCTAAGGGCTGCCATATACGAAGAGAGGGAGCAGCATACAGGCTGTCATATACGAAGAGAGGGGGCAGGCTACGGGCTGCCATATACGAAGAGAGGGAGGAGTATACAGGCTGACATACGAAGAGGGGGGCAGGATATGGGGTGTCATATACGTAAAGAGGGACAGGATACGGCGTGTCATATACATAAAGAGGGGGCAGGCTATGGGGTGTCATATACGTAAAGAGGGGGTCGGCTATAGGGTGTCATATACATAAAGAGGGGGCCGGCTATAGGGTGTCATATACGTAAAGAGGGGGCAGGCTATGGGGTGTCATATACGTAAAGAGGGGGCAGGCAATGGTATCATATACGTAAAGAGGGGCAGGCTATGGGTGTCATATACGAAGAGAGGGGCAGCTATGGTGTCATATACGTAAAGAGGGGGCAGGCTAGGGGGTGTCATATACGAAGAGAGGGGTCAGGCTAATAGGGTGTCCATATACAAAAGAGGGGGCCGCTAATAGGGTGACATATACATAAAGAGGGGGCGCGGCTATAGGGTGTGATATACGTTAAAGAGGGGGCAGGCTATGGGTGTCATATACGTAAAGAGGGGGCAGGCAATGGGGTATCATATACGTAAAGAGGGGGCAGGCTATGGGGTGTCATATACGTAAAGAGGGGGCAGGCTATGGGGTGTCATATACGTAAAGAGGGGGCCGGCTATGGGGTGTCATATACATAAAGAGGGGGCCGGCTATAGGGTGTCATATACGTACAGACGGGGCAGGCTATGGGGTTTCATATACCTAAAGAGGGAGCAGCAGGCTATAGGGTGTCATATACGTAAAGAGGGGGCACGCTATGGGGTTTCATATACGTAAAGAGGGGGCAGCAGGCTATAGGGTTTCATATACGTAAAGAGGGGGCAGCAGGCTATAGGGTTTCATATACGTAAAGAGGGGGCAGGCTATGGGGTTTCATATTCGTAAAGAGGGAGCAGGCTACAGGTAATCATTTGCATAATTTATAAATTGACACTTGTTATTTTGTCACATGTGATATAATTAATAACTGTAAAAAATTTGAAGTAATACTAGTCCAATTTAGTTCCACAAAAAACGGGTCTTGTAGTTTAGTGTTCGACCGTTCTCTTACAACAATTAAATCAATTTGTGACTTTTACAAATCTTTCGTAATATTTTATGTAGTTTGATGTTATTAACTCCTTGCAATATTTAAATATACTTCCTCACGTTCATATGAAAAATTTCCCGTTTCGGCCATGAGTTCATTACTTTATCAAAGAGAATTCAAAGAGCTGGGAATGTATATAAGTTATAGTGAGAGCAGCTCTCTGGAAATGTTCACCCAGACTGCAGAGGCCGGTCGGAGGGGAAAGGCTCCTGATGTTTTGGCAACAGTTCAGCAAACCAAACTTCACTTCTGAAAAATGAGAAGGGCGATTTTCCTCGGCGAACTTAAGTTCGAATGTGGTTGAGAGAAAACCTGCAGTAAAATTACAAGATAATGATTTTGAGTCAAAAAGTATTTCAAACTTTTAAGCCACCCCAGGACATCGGATAATCCGGGGGTGCAATCATAGGCTTTACAAATTATTGAATGTTATTTTGATAAAATTGTTGGCCTATCTATTTCATACATGTATTGCTTGATTGACGCATAGGCCCAATTCAAGAAAAGAAAGTATTTTGAACAGTGAATAATTTTCCCTAACTAGTCCATACTACAAACTTTGAACTGACAATTATTAACGACGTTTTCAGTACCTTGTTAACAAAAGTAAATTTAAGGGTACTTGCTCGCACGTTCAGTAATTTTTCTTTTATTTCAGTGCTAAAATACTACTGAGTATATAAATATGCTTTTAACATAATTAAAATTTAAGGATATATAATAAATAACAATTTCCACCTTTAAACTTAAAAACTTGCGAAACTCAATTTTAATATGTTCAAGTTTTTATTTTTTACGAGTAGAAGATAATTAACAATACTTGGACAATTCTCTAAACCCTAATTTGTGGTTCTAATATTTTATTTTATTTACATATCTCATTACAGTATAACACCAGTTACATTGAAGAATATGTTTAAAGCTCATCTTAAGGTATATTTTTATTATATTTTAAACTCCACTTCACTTTTGAATACACACAAATAATCAATATTAAAACGTAACGGTTCATTAACTAAATACAGTTGCACAATAAAAAAAACTATTGATGATAAGAAAAATGTTAATATAAATCATTGCCAATATTATGACTGTGAAAAGGCCAGGTAATAACCCATGTATAACAAATACCAACAAGTGTTGAAACAAAACAGAAGTCTTGTATTTCTTATGCGTAAATAATGTTTAAAAAAGAGTTGCGTTTCGATAAAAAAGAGGAACAACCTTATTGAGTTTTTAGCTTTGTATTTGTTAAATAACTTTTAACAAATATTAATAACAATTAAGTAAAATTAAAACATTTACTGTGACTAAATAAAAACACGGTGAAAGTTAAAAACTATATATATTGTACGTCAAAAACCAAGAACCATTGTTTGATAGCTCTATAGGTCGACTGAGTCTTGTACATATGGCAGATAGTAAAATACGTGCGCAAGCCACGGAAATTATGGTTCTGCGCAAGCTTTTACTGGGCGGTTGGTGAAAAGTGCCGTCCAGCGGAATCAGACCAGAGGCAATCCTGTAAGATGAGAATGCCCCTTGGCATATGTGAGTGACAAAAGTTCCTTGGGTTACCTGACGTTCCTTATGTATATGAATTGTCGCAACTCGAGTATCTGGATTAACGCAGCTACTGATTGTCGCTACCATTTAACTGCCGTCAAGTCATTTTCCAAATTATACAGGAATTAATCGTCATCCATTTTTAACTGATTGCTTGGAACAAGCATACCTAACACCGAGTGGGTTTTTTTTATTCAGTACATTTGTTTTTTAGGTTGTTGAATTTTTAAATACTCACACAGACCAAATTGTGTATAAAATGAATCTAAAAAAATTGTAAATCTGTTAATAATCTGACAACATCTCTGCTTTTCAACACAATTTGGATGGTAATATTTTTGACACTGACTCCGCTAGTAAATCTTGCCGAGCCAGTGGCTGACTTTTCAATTAGAACTCACCAATGTGGAATTGATTCAATTTCCAAGTCCGCGCCCTCTCCAAGACAGGCTAGGGCGCGGGTGGGGTGGCAGGGTTGCCTGTTTTAGATGTATTTACGACCCCCCTCCCACCCCTAACTAAACAATACTACGTCTTAAATTGTTAATGTTTGCCGGACGACAACTGCTTTTCCCCCCTTATGTTTTTCTTCCATTTTCCTCTCTTGTGGCGACGTCAGATTTGTAAGAAGTTCTTAAAATGTTATTTTTGTTTTATGACTGGTTACAGCGATGAATCATTGGCGTTTTTTCACATTTTCACCCCGGCTATATTTTACATTCCCAGAGAAGATTTCTTTTGTGGTTTTTAATGATTTCATTTTACCAGCTCTCGTGTTGCACGTTTTTATTACTATTCAAGTGATTCGTGTCAGCCGTGTTACTTGACATGTCCAGGTAGTGCTGCCTATCTCCTCTCGATAATACATTCACCCAGTCTATTCGTAACGATATAAATGATCGTAATTGTAACATTAAAAAAATCACCAACTACCGTCATTAAGTAAGTACAAATTGCAATGCTCTTCATTTAAAAAAAGTGAAATATAAATTTGATATAGCTTTCTAGTATTAAAAAGCAAACTATATTAAAAAAATGGAAATGATATTCAATAGAAGATTTCACCGAAAAAAAATTAAATCGATATTTTACTAATCAAGTCTACAAGACCCAAAACCTATAAAAAATAATATTTTACAGAAAAAGGTAAATATCTATATAGCAAGAAAAAGATAATTGGATTTATTTCTATAGATTACCGTATTCAATAAACGTTGTATTAAATCATCTAAATATTTTTTAATGTCTGCAATTGATAACTTAAGTGCAAAGACAATACCAATATTTTTATTATTACTATTATTATTACCAAACACGTGTTTTTCAATGAGACCTGAACATAAAAAGAGTTTATATTTTATTATATTTTTATGATCATCGAATAATTTAGCTTCTTTGTTCTCATGTGTTCAGTAAAATTATATTATATTTTGTTGTATACATGTTAGTTGTTTTATATATATATATACCGGTATACAAAACTATTGTATCCCTCCATTCTGAATACATTTACGATAAATACGTTGTTTTGTCAAAGAAAAGAAAGAAACAGAGGTCGCAACCAATAATGCGCTAAATGTGTGTCAAGTTAGTGTGTCTAATAGTAGTTATTCCTACAGTTTGTCATGCGATGGTAGGGTCAGTTCCCTATCAGTCCCTCCCTTACTCCCCCAAAATCCTTAAGGATGAACCTAGTAATTATTATTACAGATGTATAAAGATTTACATTAGTTATAATTTATTTTTATAACTGCCAGTGAAGCGTTCGATGCGGCCATAAGAAAGCGACTTCTGTTTTTTCTCTGTGGTTTTGGCATTTTAACTCCCATATAACTGCACTTATCAGTCATTGTCTCACATCCGTGCCATGTTCATTTTAACTCCCATATAACTGCACTTATCAGTCATTGTCTCACATCCGTGCCATGTTAGTTAACTCCCATATAACTGCACTTATCAGTCATTGTCTCACATCCGTGCCATGTTAGTTAACTCCCATATAACTGCACTTATCAGTCATTGTCTCACATCCGTGCCATGTTAGTTAACTCCCATATAACTGCACTTATCAGTCATTGTCTCACATCCGTGCCATGTTAGTTAACTCCCATATAACTGCACTTATCAGTCATTGTCTCACATCCGTGCCATGTTAGTTAACTCCCATATTTCTGCACTTATCAGTCATTGTCTCACATCCATGCCATGTTCATTTTAACTCCCATATAACTAAACTTATCAGTCATTGTCTCACATCCGTGCCATGTTAGTTAACTCCCATATAACTGCACTTATCAGTCATTGTCTCACATCCGTGCCATGTTAGTTAACTCCCATATAACTGCACTTATCAGTCATTGTCTCACATCCGTGCCATGTTAGTTAACTCCCATATAACTGCACTTATCAGTCATTGTCTCACATCCGTGCCATGTTAGTTAACTCCCATATAACTGCACTTATCAGTCATTGTCTCACATCCGTGCCATGTTAGTTAACTCCCATATAACTGCACTTATCAGTCATTGTCTCACATCCATGCCATGTTCATTTTAACTCCCATATAACTGCACTTATCAGTCATTGTCTCACATCCGGGCCATGTTAGTTAACTCCCATATTTCTGCACTTATCAGTCATTGTCTCACATCCATGCCATGTTCATTTTAACTCCCATATAACTGCACTTATCAGTCATTGTCTCACATCCATGCCATGTTCATTTTAACTCCCATATAACTGCACTTATCAGTCATTGTCTCACATCCGTGCCATGTTAGTTAACTCCCATATAACTGCACTTATCAGTCATTGTCTCACATCCGTGCCATGTTAGTTAACTCCCATATAACTGCACTTATCAGTCTTTGTCTCACATCCATGCCATGTTAGTTAACTCCCATATAACTGCACTTATCAGTCATTGTCTCACATCCGTGCCATGTTAGTTAACTCCCATATAACTGCACTTATCAGTCATTGTCTCACATCCGTGCCATGTTAGTTAACTCCCATATAACTGCACTTATCAGTCATTGTCTCACATCCGTGCCATGTTAGTTAACTCCCATATAACTGCACTTATCAGTCATTGTCTCACATCCGTGCCATGTTAGTTAACTCCCATATTTCTGCACTTATCAGTCATTGTCTCACATCCATGCCATGTTCATTTTAACTCCCATATAACTGCACTTATCAGTCATTGTCTCACATCCGTGCCATGTTAGTTAACTCCCATATTTCTGCACTTATCAGTCATTGTCTCACATCCATGCCATGTTCATTTTAACTCCCATATAACTGCACTTATCAGTCATTGTCTCACATCCATGCCATGTTCATTTTAACTCCCATATAACTGCACTTATCAGTCATTGTCTCACATCCATGCCATGTTCATTTTAACTCCCATATAACTGCACTTATCAGTCATTGTCTCACATCCGTGCCATGTTAGTTAACTCCCATATAACTGCACTTATCAGTCATTGTCTCACATCCATGCCATGTTCATTTTAACTCCCATATAACTGCACTTATCAGTCATTGTCTCACATCCGTGCCATGTTAGTTAACTCCCATATTTCTGCACTTATCAGTCATTGTCTCACATCCATGCCATGTTCATTTTAACTCCCATATAACTGCACTTATCAGTCATTGTCTCACATCCATGCCATGTTCATTTTAACTCCCATATAACTGCACTTATCAGTCATTGTCTCACATCCATGCCATGTTCATTTTAACTCCCATATAACTGCACTTATCAGTCATTGTCTCACATCCGTGCCATGTTAGTTAACTCCCATATAACTGCACTTATCAGTCATTGTCTCACATCCGTGCCATGTTAGTTAACTCCCATATAACTGCACTTATCAGTCATTGTCTCACATCCGTGCCATGTTAGTTAACTCCCATATAACTGCACTTATCAGTCATTGTCTCACATCCGTGCCATGTTAGTTAACTCCCATATAACTGCACTTATCAGTCATTGTCTCACATCCATGCCATGTTCATTTTAACTCCCATATAACTGCACTTATCAGTCATTGTCTCACATCCGTGCCATGTTAGTTAACTCCCATATTTCTGCACTTATCAGTCATTGTCTCACATCCATGCCATGTTCATTTTAACTCCCATATAACTGCACTTATCAGTCATTGTCTCACATCCATGCCATGTTCATTTTAACTCCCATATAACTGCACTTATCAGTCATTGTCTCACATCCGTGCCATGTTAGTTAACTCCCATATAACTGCACTTATCAGTCATTGTCTCACATCCGTGCCATGTTAGTTAACTCCCATATAACTGCACTTATCAGTCATTGTCTCACATCCGTGCCATGTTAGTTAATTCCCATATAACTGCACTTATCAGTCATTGTCTCACATCCGTGCCATGTTAGTTAACTCCCATATTTCTGCACTTATCAGTCATTGTCTCACATCCATGCCATGTTCATTTTAACTCCCATATAACTGCACTTATCAGTCATTGTCTCACATCCATGCCATGTTCATTTTAACTCCCATATAACTGCACTTATCAGTCATTGTCTCACATCCGTGCCATGTTAGTTAACTCCCATATAACTGCACTTATCAGTCATTGTCTCACATCCGTGCCATGTTAGTTAACTCCCATATAACTGCACTTATCAGTCATTGTCTCACATCCGTGCCATGTTAGTTAACTCCCATATAACTGCACTTATCAGTCATTGTCTCACATCCGTGCCATGTTAGTTAACTCCCATATAACTGCACTTATCAGTCATTGTCTCACATCCGTGCCATGTTAGTTAACTCCCATATTTCTGCACTTATCAGTCATTGTCTCACATCCATGCCATGTTCATTTTAACTCCCATATAACTGCACTTATCAGTCATTGTCTCACATCCATGCCATGTTCATTTTAACTCCCATATAACTGCACTTATCAGTCATTGTCTCACATCCGTGCCATGTTAGTTAACTCCCATATAACTGCACTTATCAGTCATTGTCTCACATCCGTGCCATGTTAGTTAACTCCCATATAACTGCACTTATCAGTCATTGTCTCACATCCGTGCCATGTTAGTTAACTCCCATATAACTGCACTTATCAGTCATTGTCTCACATCCGTGCCATGTTCATTTTAACTCCCATATAACTGCACTTATCAGTCATTGTCTCACATCCGTGCCATGTTCATTTTAACTCCCATATAACTGCACTTATCAGTCATTGTCTCACATCCGTGCCATGTTAGTTAACTCCCATATAACTGCACTTATCAGTCATTGTCTCACATCCGTGCCATGTTCATTTTAACTCCCATATAACTGCAATTATCAGTCATTGTCTCACATCCGTGCCATGTTAGTTAACTCCCATATAACTGCACTTATCAGTCATTGTCTCACATCCGTGCCATGTTAGTTCGTTTCTTTTGGTAGTATTTATCATTATTTTTTATCACTTTATTATTCCAGCCTCCTCGTGTCTCTCCGGTCGGGTGAGGTCTGTAATGAAGACGATGACGTGGACGCCCGTGAAATCGTTGGAGAGTTGTCAGGGATGAACGTATGCAAATGGACAAAATTACCGAGGAGGGTCAAGGTGACATTGGGGGGAGGGGGACAACGCACACTTTGGTCTCCCTGTGCGTGTACCTATCGTAGTTGTGGCGTATCCGGTTTGGCCACAGATGTCGCCTATGAAAAACGGATTACCTTTTCGAACCCTTTTTGTAGCTGGTTGTACAATGCCTTTCCGAATATTAAATTTGGACAAGAGTACCCTAAAGGACTCGTTTGAAATTCAAATAATTTACGTTATTGGCTGGCATTGGTGGAGGCCCAGCCGGACTCGATGCAAATGCGGTGTCCCTTCTGTGTACTATTGTCCAGGGCTCGCTTGTTTACCGTCAGACATGTGGCCAGTGGGTATAAAAACTTGTGCTTAATGAATTTAACTATTTAATTAATAAGAAATAGACAATATGGACCTGTCCCCAATTTAATTTAACAAGACAGTTTCTACTCTGTCAACTTTAGATAGTTACCACAAAGCAATAAAAAACTCCAGCACACAGCCCTCGTCTCCAGAAAACTCCAGCACACAGCCCTCGTCTCAAGAAAACTCCAGCACACAGCCCTCGTCTCCAGAAAACTCCAGCACACAGCCCTCGCTCCAGAAAACTACAGCACACAGCCCTCGTCTCCAGAAAACTCCAGCACACAGCCCTCGTCTCCAGAAAACTCCAGCACACAGCCCTCGCTCCAGAAAATTAATTACAGCACACAGCCCTCGTCTCCAGAAAACTCCAGCACACAGCCCTCGTCTCCAGAAAACTCCAGCACACAGCCCTCGCTCCAGAAAACTACAGCACACAGCCCTCGTCTCCAGAAAACTCCAGCACACAGCCCTCGCTCCAGAAAATTAATTACAGCACACAGCCCTCGTCTCCAGAAAACGCCAGCAAACAGCCCTCGCTCCAGAAAATTAATTACAGCACACAGCCCTCGTCTCCAGAAAACTCCAGCACACAGCCCTCGTCTTCAGAAAACTCCAGCACACAGCCCTCGTCTCCAGAAAACTCCAGCACACAGCCCTCGTCTCCAGAAAATTACAGCCCTCTTTCGCATTTATTCTAAATGTCTTTACAAATTTTAAAAATAATTGTTATTTAAAATAAATAATGAAAGTAACATAGTATTAAAATTAAAGATTTTATTAATAATTAATGAATCCTATAAATTACTTAGAAATGCTTTTTTTGATTATATGGCACGATGTCAATAACGAATAAGTTATCAAATTTGTCATAGTCTAAATTGAATCGTGTCGAGTGCAGATTGGCCTGTAGTTTTTCAGATTGTTTTAGACCACAGTCTTCCGTAACAGAAAATGTACAGTTGAATTACGTCTTTTTTCAGAATATTATACGAGCGTAGACTGCAACAGCGTCTTGCATGACAGACAGGCAGCAATAGATATAATATGAATAGTAAATGGTATACAACAATGTGGCATAACATAAAAGATGTTGCCAGTCGACTGTCTAGTTATAAATAGATGATTCTAAAATTAATGTAAATAACTTGTTTTTAAAGTTAACAGGTCTAAAGTACGGTGTTTCTGTATTACTTCTACCAACTTTGCTCGTGAATCTACAAGACATAGAATAGTTATATTTTACAAACGAAAATCTTATAGTTTGTTATAGTGCTGCTGGATTACCCCCATTTTCTGCCATTGTATTTCAGTTACATTTTGATTAATTATTTTAAAGTAGAATAATCTAAGTATATTTTATAATATTAAGATGAATTCATGGGAAAACAATAATTTATCTCATTATATTTCAAATTGTTCTTAAATACATTACTGTACAATTTTTAATCAATTTTTAAACAGTCAATTTTTCTACTCTGTAATTTATTTTCGTTCAGTAAAAAAGTAATGTCTGTACCATGTATTTTATCTCAAACATGAGTATTCAAAAAACAAACAAATCATGTAGTTTATGAGAAATAAATCCGCTTCCAAAGCACGTAATTTCAAAAAAAGCCCTTTAGATATAGGCAAGAATGACTCCATTACTAATAAACACACATTTACATTATTTCGATAAAATTGTTGCATCAGCAAACTACTTGACATAAGATGACAATCTGGATGAAGGATTGTAATATCAGCGTCATTCTGGTTCACTGATGACTCGAGAACAATCTGGGTAAAGGATTGTAACATCAGCATCATTCTGGATGACTGATGACTAGAGAACAAACTGGATGAAGGATTGTAACATCAGCACCGTACTGGACGACTGATGACTAGAGAACAATCTGGATGAAGGTTTTTAAACCAGCACCATACTGGACGACTGATGACTCGAGAACAATCTGGATGAAGGACTGTTACATCAGCACTCTACATGACGGCTGATCACTCAGGAGCTATCTGGATGAAGGTTTTTAAACCAGCACCATACTGGACGACTGATGACTCGAGAACAATCTGGATGGAGGACTGTTACATCAGCACTCTACATGACGGCTGATCACTCAGGAGCTATCTGGATGAAGGAATGTTACATCAGCACTCTACATGACGGCTGATCACTCAGGAGCTATCTGGATGAAGGAATGTTAAATCAGCACTCTACATGACGGCTGATCACTCAGGAGCTATCTGGATGAAGGACTGTTACTTCAGCACTCTACATGACGGCTGATCACTCAGGAGCTATCTGGATGAAGGACTGTTACTTCAGCACTCTACATGACGGCTGATCACTCAGGAGCTATCTGGATGAAGGACTGTTACATCAGCACTCTACATGACGGCTGATCACTCAGCAGCTATCTGGATGAAGGAATGTTAAATCAGCACTCTACATGACGGCTGATCACTCAGGAGCTATCTGGATGAAGGACTGTTACATCAGCACTCTACATGACGGCTGATCACTCAGGAGCTATCTGGATGAAGGACTGATACTTCAGCACTCTACATGACGGCTGATCACTCAGGAGCTATCTGGATGAAGGACTGTTACATCAGCACTCTACATGACGGCTGATCACTCAGGAGCTATCTGGATGAAGGACTGTTACTTCAGCACTCTACATGACGGCTGATCACTCAGGAGCTATCTGGATGAAGGACTGTTACATCAGCACTCTACATGACGGCTGATCACTCAGGAGCTATCTGGATGAAGGAATGTTACATCAGCACTCTACATGACGGCTGATCACTCAGGAGCTATCTGGATGAAGGACTGTTACATCAGCACTCTACATGACGGCTGATCACTCAGGAGCTATCTGGATGAAGGACTGTTACTTCAGCACTCTACATGACGGCTGATCACTCAGGAGCTATCTGGATGAAGGACTGTTACATCAGCACTCTACATGACGGCTGATCACTCAGGAGCTATCTGGATGAAGGAATGTTACATCAGCAGTCTACATGACGGCTGATCACTCAGGAGCTATCTGGATGAAGGACTGTTACATCAGCACTCTACATGACGGCTGATCACTCAGGAGCTATCTGGATGAAGGACTGTTACTTCAGCACTCTACATGACGGCTGATCACTCAGGAGCTATCTGGATGAAGGAATGTTACATCAGCACTCTACATGACGGCTGATCACTCAGGAGCTATCTGGATGAAGGACTGTTACATCAGCACTCTACATGACGGCTGATCACTCAGGAGCTATTTGGATGAAGGACTGTTACTTCAGCACTCTACATGACGTCTGATCACTCAGGAGCTATCTGGATGAAGGACTGTTACTTCAGCACTCTACATGACGGCTGATCACTCAGGAGCTATCTGGATGAAGGAATGTTAAACCAGTTGTCGTAAAGCTTAGAGCTCGGAAATGATCTAAGGAAAGGACAAGGTGAAGCCAAAAACACTGATGTCCTCTATTACTCACGGCTGTTTATCAAGGGACTCGATTTACGTTTATGGCCCAGGGAGGCCAGAAAAAAGGTACAGTAGCACTTTCATTGGCCTTCCAGATGCGATACGAAATCACTGCAGCTACATTGGCTCTGAAGGCTACCTTATAGCTACTGTTTGTATCTTTAACTTTGGACTGTTGTATTGATCGCTGTATTTTCTAATAAATCTGACTGTCTTAGCTGCATAGTTGGGTCGTAACTTATAAGACACTGTGGAGGCATTTTAAAATGATAAATCACATAAGGCTTGAATTCTATAATTTTTCCTTAGTTACGATACGTTGGCATAAAAAAGAGTAGTATTGGTAAATTTTATGTTTATATCAGTATAATAAAAAAAATACCAAGAATAGTAAGATCACCAGTGAGAACTTAATTTTAGAACCTATTTACTAACATCAGAATATTGTTTATACCTACTGTACTGTAGTGATTATTATAATTATGAGATTGTGCTGACCACGGTAAATAGAATTTCTCTGTTATATATAGGTTCAGGCCAAGTAACGGTAAATTACTGCCGTGTGATAAGGCCACTTCACAAAGACCTGACCGACGTCGACTGCGGATGTGGCAGATCTTACTCCGCGATTGTTTTGTAGGAAGACCCCCGGCGATTCTCGGTGCGTGATATTCTGTAGGAACCTGCAACTCTCGACTACACCACAAAATACGGTCCTCTTTCACGTTAATTCCAAGAAAAAATAAATGTATAATAAATGTAACATATTAAAATTTAAGCTTAAAATTTATTGATGCATTTATTATAAATGCGTCAGAAAAAGACTACTGTAAATACACACAAATTATTGAATTTGTTACGTTCTAAAGCGAATTCTGTCGAGTGCAGATTGGCCTGTAGTTTGTCAGATTATTATAGACTACAGTATCCCATTACAGACAGTTATAACTTAATTATGTCGAGTGCAGAACGACCTGTAGATTTTCAGGTTTGTATAGACTACAGTTACCATGATTGACAGTTACAATTGAATTGTGTCGAGTGCAGAACGACCTGTAGGTTTTCAGTTTAGTATAGACTACAGTCTCTCATGACAGACAGTTATAACTTAATTATGTCGAGTGCAGAACGTCCTGTAGATTGTCAGGTTTGTACAGACTACAGTTACCATGATTGACAGTTACAATTGAATTGTGTCGAGTGCAGAACGACCTGTAGTTTGTCAGTTTAGTATAGAGTACAGTTACCATGATTGACAGTTACAATTGAATTGTGTCGAGTGCAGAACGACCTGTAGTTTGTCAGTTTAGTATAGAGTACAGTTACCACGATTGACAGTTATAATTGAATTATGTCGAGTGCAGAACGACCTGTAGATTGTCAGATTTGTATAGACTACAGTTACCAAGATTGACAGTTACAATTGAATTATGTCGAGTGCAGAACGAGCTTTAGTTTGTCAGGTTTGTATAGACTACAGTTACCATGATTGACAGTTACAATTGAATTATGTCGAGTGCAGAACGACCTGTAGTTTGTCAGGTTTGTATAGACTACAGTCACCATGATTGACAGTTACAATTGAATTACTATCGAGTGCTGAACGACCTGTAGTTTGTCAGTTTAGTACAGACTACAGTCTCCCATGACAGACAGTTACAATTGAATTATGTCGAGTGCAGAACGACCTGTAGTTTGTCAGATACTTGACCGTGTAGGAGCGGGAGAGGGGTGGGGTGGAGATCGTAAAGTTGGTGTTGGGAGCCACTCCTTTCTGTTTACGGCTTCTCACTTAATACAACTGCTGTTTATAGATAGCAGCTGTCTCTAGGGGTTTCCCGGCCTGTATTTTTTATCTGTCGATTTGTGAGAACCCAAACATACTCAACGTCCTTGACATATTCCCATCAGCGTTACTATTGGGCATATATTTAAAGCAACTTATGTAAGATTTCTATGTGATCTTATTCAACAATAGTTTATAGATAACAAAATAGTCAAAGACAGTCAAACAAAATGTAATGCAGTTTTAATAAAATATTGCATTACATTCCAGTAAAGCAAAATTAATTATCATCTTTGATTTTTCCTCAAGTTTTTCCTTTTTTTAAAATAAATATTTACTCTCAAGTTCATATGGGCCTGAAGGCCTGTTCGTGAACTTTATTCAACCATTAACTTACCACGGTCCAGCGCTCACGACACCTTTAGCAATAATAAATCACTATAACATAACTCAGCATATATGCTATACGAATTATATCATATTCCAAATATTTACATCAACACCTTCATAACAATACTTGTTTTATGTTTGTAACTACTCAGTGTCGATAAAAAGTTGCTTCACTAAATTGATGCGAACTCTTTTATACACATGCAAAAATTTCTGAAACTCTGCAAATTTGTTTTCAGCTAGTGTATTTACACTGTAAAAAGGTTTTACGTATATAAGATAGGCAGTTTTTATTTGGGGGCAATAAATATCACGAAACAATCCAAATGTGTGAAATAGTGGTACTTTTGTATTCCAACAAAGATTTACAAAATTTAAAAGATGATAAAAATGTTAAACCTACATAGTTTAACGTAATGACAAATAAGGAAAATGTTGATGTAATTTTTATTTTTTTTCCCGCCTAGTGGTTATTGTGCAGTGTTTATTCAAACTCGAGTATACATAATATTGAATCGGGCCGAAGTTGGAGATTCGAATCTTGAAATTTCCACTCCGCAGTCACACGAAAAAGCTTATACACACGAAAAAAATACAAACATTAAAAGTAATTGGAATGGAAACCGAATCTAATATTAATAGCATAAATAAACAGCTGTTCACATGAAATAGCAGATTGACATGAAATCAGCTGTTCAAAGTACACACATATTTAAAACCACACTAGCCTTTGATTAATTCTGTAAAACATTGTTTTACGTTTTGCAGCATAACTCAGCTGTATCTTATCCGTTTTTGTTGAAACAAACACTGTGGATATTATAACAAGATTTACTAAAAAACATATTATTCCTGCATTTTGTTTGTTTGAATTGGTCAGTTTTGAGAAGTTAGAGAAAATTAAACATCCGCTATTTTGAAACGGGCGAAGATTTATTTTTTTTGACCTACTATAGGGTCGTACAATAATAAAGTTTCACAATTGTACCTTCAGTGGACTTGAAGTTATAACTTTTTATGTAAAAAACACATAAAGACAGATAGACGGAAAACTAAAGGTTTTAGGACATACCTTCTATGAAGTTTTTTGCTCATTTTTATGTGAACAATAACATCCCAAATTATTGAAACAGTTTTACTGAACACTCTGTATATGAATTTAAAATATTTTTAGCTTCTTTGTTATATGCCATATATATTTCAAATTCATCTGTTGGTGTCATTTTGTCACTATTATTAACATAATTTAAATGTTTTCTTTTATATTTGTTAAAAAAATTATAAAACATACAAATAAAATAATACAAATATAAAATAAATTAAAAAATTCTAAATGGTGTTAATACAGGTGACAAATTGACTTCTACGGAAGAATTTGAAATATATAAAACACATTAGAACATTCATAGGATGACCAAGATGGTGGACTAAGATCTGAAACATTTAGTTTAACTGGATAAAAAAGAATACCAAGCTATTATGTTATTTTATTTACTCTTCACAGAAACCACATAAATTCCAAATCGAGGTTCTGTAAGTTATTTACATAGTTTTCGTATCTATTTCTAGTTAATGGTACATTAATGGCCAATGTTACTAAAATTTTTTCCAAACTCAGTTTCATGTTTTTTTTTTTTTTTTTTTTTTTTTTTTTTTTTTTTTTTTTTACTGTAACAAAACTAACTTCCAAATATAATACGAATTCACAATTACCTTATTTTGTTTATGAAGATTATTATTTAAGTAATAAAATTAATTATAATTTGTTAACACTTTATATTTCTTTGGATATAAAGCAATTGTACAGTATATAGCAGTTTAATCAATTATTAATGTCATGCCTGTGGAGGAGGTTTCGTTCTACGAAAATCTCCCAAAACGGGTTTCTATTCCAACGATTCTGTTCGTAATAATGACGTATCGTAACACTTGAAGTGTCAATTGGTAGATGAAGAGTTGCTCTAGTGGACAATAAGTTAGTTTCTGTAAAAAATTGAGTATGGTTATAATTTGTTCTAAAATTAATATGTGACAGTTTAAAAGTAATTTTTGACGACATAAATTAAAAACCTCGTAATACTAACTTGGTGCAATAGATTGGGCCTTTAGTAATTATATAGTGTTCATAGTAATAATAATAATAAACATGAACTGTACAATTGAAATGGAACAGCATGTTATAGCCCGCTGACAGAAAGGTTGAATGTTTACTATAGGGCTGTCGACTTCCCATCGGTAACTTGGCGGTTTATGAAACGACCACATTAATATTTGTATTGTTTACATCACTGAGGATATACACAAGTCTACTATAGAAAGAGTCGATTTAAGTATGATATCAAATTTGTATAGTTATTTGAATCGATTGGGCTTCACGTAGGTCTTAAGGATGAAGTAATTTATTTAAAGTTACAAAGGAAAATGTTCTGGCTGGCTGATTAATAATCAAAGTAGAGCAAAACCTCTACTACGTAGAAACTTGAACTATTGGTACAGACCGTATATGCTAATTGAGAAAGAATTTTTTGAAAACATCCTTATGGAGTCGATAAAGCTCTTACAATATTTTCTCATAAGAATAACTTATATTTATAGTTTATTATTTTATTATTTATTTATTGTTCATCATTTTGATTATTTTTTCTTATTTATCATTCATTATTAAGTCACCGATCGTAGAGATGTAGGCTAAGCTGATGAGGAGCGAATGAGTGTAGATAAACGAGTGTATTCATTGTTACTAGCTAAGGTAAACTATTCCTCAGAAAGAACCATCAATAGCTAGAAAAACAAAGGAAATACAGTTTTACGTGGAATCCGAACCACGTAGTATTGGTATGATTTTTTTCAGCTAACTGACAAGCCTGAAACTCAGTTCTCATCCCTAACGACATCCAGACACTGATTACAATCCAACATGGACACCCTAGACGTCTCTTGTTGTAGCCACGACGATGGCAACCATTGAGCGAACGTCGTGTCAATAAGAGGACCGACCATAGAACCTTTCGCCTACAACATACAGAACACTTTGTCCCCAAGTAGCTGGGTTACAGCACTGCGCCTCCACTGCGGACAGCTGTCAAAAACATAAACAATACAATACTTACTACTAAAATAATGGCTGTTGGCTACAATAGCGTTTATATTTAAAAAAATACGGTTCTTTTTCTTTACCAAAATTTCTTATAAATGAATAAATAAATGAATTTATTCCATCATAACCAGTACATAGTTACAATTATTCAATATCAACAGAAGTTTTCCTAACGATATTTTGTTATTTCAATAAATGATCAAACAAAATTAGAGTTTTTAATAACTAATATATATATATATACTATTTATATGTATACATAAAATTTATTTAAATATATTGTAAGGCACGATCTGACTGGAAGCAAAATAGTCATTTACAGAGTAAGCTATTAGTATAGGGAATAAATTAATTTTATTTCACCTTAAAACTACATCAACATGTAACTGTAGAATGTGACTTTAGTCGACTTGTTTTCCTTGACACAGCAGAGTAGATAGGCCCGACGATGTCCAGCCCGACTCTCAAGTACGCCGGGTGGAACGCGGGGGCGATGTAAACAAACCATATTTTACTCGTGTGAAAGCTTTTAAAGTTTTAAGCATTCGTCAAGCGCGGCTTACGGAGCTAAGGGGTGGGTGCCAAGAAGGGAATATTTGGCGGTAGATTTTAATCCGGGCTGGATCCGCCATCGCTGGGCCCGGACGGCTTGACATCGTATTAGACAGAAGATCGATTACTGTACCAGCCAAGAGAGAGTGCGAGAGGGGGGGGGAAGCTGGAGACGGGAACAGTCTCTCTCACTTATCGCTAAACTTAGACTCGGCAGTTTTGCTTTCTAAACATTCCACAATGTTGTGTGCAACCAACTTACCAAAGGAAACTATCTTCCAAAGGTCAAGTGCGAAGAAATGTAGCACTTTAATTGTTACTAATAAGTACAATAAATCACACCGGGAAATATTGTGACACACAATCTCAAATACATAATAAATAATTAGCTAAACAAATTATAGCAAGAAATTAAATAAAGCTTTCCATATTTTGTACACACAAATAATAGGAATTTTGTGCATCTATCAGCTGTTTTTGGGTCCAGTAGTGGAGCGCTAGTGTACTTCCATGTAAATATAACGCAGTTTAAACCAACTGAGTGGCAGCCCTGAGTAACTAAAGAAATTACAAGAACAAACATTCCTGTTAGATGAAATATCATTGTACTGTATAATCAAGGGTAGTATATTATTCATAAGATAGGAAAACCATTAAATAAATAATAATACAATAGGAAACTATTTTCTCTTAGAAAAACGTTAAAAAGATTAGGTTTCGTTCAAAACATTAAACAGAAACAGAGGTCGCATCCAATAGTGTGCTGAATGTGTATCAAGTTAGTGTGTCGAGTAGTTATTTCTCCAGTTTGCTATGCGACGGTAGAACCAGCAACTTGTCAGTCCCTCCCTTATTCCCCCAAATCCTCAAGGATAAACTAAGTAATAATTACTATATATGTATAAGCATGTACATTAGTTGTAATCTATTTATAACTGCCGCTTAGGCGTTCGCTGCAGCCATAAGAAAGCGGCCTCTGTTTCTTTTATCTCTGTAGTGGCATACACTGTGACATTATTTCACTCTAGTTCTATTAACTTTCTATTAACTACATTTTTTTTTGTACTGCCTTTTTATTTTTAGTGTAAAATTAAATCCCATCGCTAAATAACTAAAATAAACCATAAATTAGTGTCATCGACAAAGTTGCACTCCGAGTCGGCGATAATTGAAGCGTTACTGGCGCAATAACAATAATAAGAAACGATCCAATGAATCTTTAATCGGATATATAATTAGTGGTCATTGAAATGGCCCTGTTAATTGGCCAATAACAGTTTGTAAAATAGCGGCTAACCGAGTCCATTATTACATCGATTATATCCGTAAATGACCAAAAACACAAAGGTGGATCGCGTTAAATGTGTGGTTACATGGCTACTTACACTCAGATGACCATTTGGAGTCGATAAACGAGAAAGACTGATCGGTCCACTGTAGAGTCGACTATTATCTGACCGAAGATCACCGGTTGTTCAAAAACGATCGCATTGACCCGACCCGGCCGGGGTTGCTTAATTTCTTATCAGTTGGAATAAAGACTACCCAGAGTGTACGCTGGCGGACAAATTGCTCCAGATAACGTGAAGCGATGACACGGCATGTCGTCCTAGTCACATGTTTTGAAATCTTAATGCTCGCTCGTTTAGATATCGACTGTCTTATCTCGGTTATTGCATCAGGATGTGATTCGATGTCTCGGTGACTTTTGACTGGGCGTTACTTTTATGGCTACGACAGCAACAGCGATTCTGTTCTGCTGCGTAGACCCTGGGAATCCAAGCCCGATAAGCCCTGAAAGCTACGTTGTCAGATGAAGGGTCAGAGGACTACTGCATATCAGAGAAAATAAGTGTATGCTTTGATGATGAATCACAGAAATTACTGTATTGTTGTTTACAGCTCCGCATTTATGACTTTCAAATAACAACAACAAATTGAAATGCTTCTAATAAAACTCCACAAAGTCGAGGCTTTCCAAATAACAAAATACATACACTATACGTCAGGATCTAAGGATTTGTATATGTCAGAATCTCTAAATACAAGGCAATTCAAAATTTAAAAATATTTTCAATAAAACTAAATACTCCTCCTTCAATAATAATAATAATAATAATAATAATAATAATAATAATAATAATTACAATAATCAAGGATGTCAAAGAGGAAGGAAACTAGCACCCCTAAAATGTCAAAACATTTTTAAATATAGAATGATAAGGGAATGTTTGTAATCTGGAAACTAATATATATATATAAATAGTTCGTGATGCCCATAATTTACTCTGCAGTTTTAAATTTAATGTGTAGCCTAAATGTAGGTCACACTGATTAACAATGTAAATATTGTATGAATAACAATATATTGTGATGGACATTATCTACTCGGTAGCTTTACAGTGAATGTGTAGCACAAATGTAGGTCACACTGATTAACAATGTAAATATTGTATGAATAACAATATATTGTGATGGACATTATCTACTCGGTAGCTTTACAGTGAATGTGTAGCCCAAATGTAGGTCACACTGATTAACAATGTAAATATTGTATGAATAACAATATATTGTGATGGACATTATCTACTCGGTAGCTTTACAGTGAATGTGTAGCCTAAATGTAGGTCACACTGATTAACAATGTAAATATTGTATGAACAACAATGTATTGTGATGGACATTATCTACTCGGTAGCTTTACAGTGAATGTGTAGCACAAATGTAGGTCACACTGATTAACAATGTAAATATTGTATGAACAACAATGTATTGTGATGGACATTATCTACTCGGTAGCTTTACAGTGAATGTGTAGCACAACTGTAGGTCACACTGATTAACAATGTAAATATTGTATGAACAACAATGTATTGTGATGGACATTATCTACTCAGTAGCTTTATAGTGAATGTGTAGCACAACTGTAGGTCACACTGATTAACAATGTAAATATTGTATGAATAACAATATATTGTGATGGACATTATCTACTCGGTAGCTTTACAGTGAATGTGTAGCCCAAATGTAGGTCACACTGATTAACAATGTAAATATTGTATGAACAACAATGTATTGTGATGGACATTATTTACTCGGTAGCTTTACAGTGAATGTGTAGCCCAAATGTAGGTCACACTGATTAACAATGTAAATATTGTATGAACAACAATGTATTGTGATGGACATTATTTACTCGGTAGCTTTACAGTGAATGTGTAGCACAACTGTAGGTCACACTGATTAACAATGTAAATATTGTATGAACAACAATGTATTGTGATGGACATTATCTACTCGGTAGCTTTACAGTGAATGTGTAGCCAAATGTAGGTCACACTGATTAACAATGTAAATATTGTATGAACAACAATGTATTGTGATGGGCATTATCTACTCTGTAGCTTTACAGTGAATGTGTAGCTAAATGTAGGTCACACTGATTAACAATGTAAATATTGTATGAACAACAATGTATTGTGATGGACATTATTTACTCGGTAGCTTTACAGTGAATGTGTAGCCCAAATGTAGGTCACACTGATTAACAATGTAAATATTGTATGAACAACAATGTATTGTGATGGACATTATTTACTCGGTAGCTTTACAGTGAATGTGTAGCCCAAATGTAGGTCACACTGATTAACAATGTAAATATTGTATGAACAACAATGTATTGTGATGGACATTATTTACTCGGTAGCTTTACAGTGAATGTGTAGCACAACTGTAGGTCACACTGATTAACAATGTAAATATTGTATGAACAACAATGTATTGTGATGGACATTATTTACTCGGTAGCTTTACAGTGAATGTGTAGCACAACTGTAGGTAACACTGATTAACAATGTAAATATTGTATGAACAACAATGTATTGTGATGGACATTATTTACTCGGTAGCTTTACAGTGAATGTGTAGCCCAAATGTAGGTCACACTGATTAACAATGTAAATATTGTATGAACAACAATGTATTGTGATGGGCATTATCTACTCTGTAACAATGTAACACACTGTTACAGAGTAGCAATGTAAATATTACACTGATTAACAATGTAAATATTGTATGAACAACAATGTATTGTGATGGACATTATCTACTCTGTAGCTTTACAGTCAGTGTGTAGCCCAAATGTAGGTCACAACTTTAGTTTCTTAACTAATGGTTAAATAGGCCTATTTAGTGTACTGACAATATAGTTATTTTGGTTA
This sequence comes from Stictocephala bisonia, assembly GCA_035578905.1. Lineage (NCBI taxonomy): Eukaryota > Metazoa > Arthropoda > Insecta > Hemiptera > Membracidae > Stictocephala > Stictocephala bisonia. The sequence continues at coordinate 10,031,990 of JAQJVL010000001.1, forward strand.
ATGTGTGATGTAAAAACATTTAATGCTTGTAGGATATTGATGTACATATAATTGATCCATTAATTATGTTATTACAATCAGATGATTCAAACATTACAGTAAGTATTAGGATTTTGTAAATTTCTGACTTATTTAACTAATAAAATTTGTGGTCTGGAAATTTTCATATTGAATCAGATAAAATAAGTGAAGTTTGTTCATGAACGTTTGCTGTAACCGTCTAATTTAAGTGATTTATTTGTTTAAACGTTTTTACCACTAAGCATCTCATACTGCCCTAAATTCACCCACTTTGAAATATAAGAATAACAAAGAAAAGAAACAGAAAATCACAACATATTAGTAGATTTTGTTTTCTCCAGATAATTGTTTTATGGTATTGGTAAGCTAACTTGGTGCTATGTTAAAAATTATTTGGGCTGAGAAATAAAAAATGAGGAGGTTATTAAAACCGTGGGAAAAGAAATATAATTATGGAAGAACATTTAATTTTTTTAATTTAATTCATGATTAATTTAACATAATCGTACATGACTTAATGATTATTTCAGGCTTGAATAATTTGTGCCTATTGCTTTATTAATTCATTAGTTTTATTAATTGTTTTTTTATTTTTGTCGCTGATTTATATAATGAAAAGATATAATACAATGTCTCATTGCAGGGAAAAACTCAAAAGAAGGCCCAGGATGAATTACATGACTCAAATCATAAAGTATATCAGGTGTGTTACATATGGAAAACTGGAAAAGAAGGCAGAAAAGAGACTGGAAGGAAAACTGCTACAAACCATCCCCAAGGTTGACTACTCAAAGAAGAATGTATTCTGTAGGTTTTTCTGTTATTCTATCACAAAACATTCTTAAACAAATTAGAACTAAAACTAAAAGAAATTCACTAGTTCTAAAAGAAATGTTAAGCAGGTAATTTAGTTAGTATAACATATTTAATTTTAATTTGTGAGTCTACCTGACATGCCGCCAAGACACGAATACTCGCATCGCTGAAGCACCCACCTGGAACCAAAATACAACATGACTACAGAGAAATGTGATTTATGCTTTCGTTATATAACCTACCTAACTCATTTATTAGGCTAAATTAGATTATAAATAAAGCACCACGTTGAGGACGTGTGTGAAGGTGAGTTAACTTAAAATTATTGCACCTATGGGAAAAGGAGTACCATAGTGAAGATATTAGTAAACCATCATAAGTTCAGTAAAGTATATTGCAACTAATTACTGTAACAGAAAAAAATGATTGTGATCAAATTATTGTGGTAACTCATTGTTTATTTACGTCTGTGATAAGAAAAAGAGAGAGATAAGAGTGAGAGATAAGATATGAGAGAGAGTGAGAGTAGGGAGGGAGAGAGAGTATGTGTGTGATAAAGAGAGTGATAAGAGAGATAGTGATAAGTAAGGGAGTGATAAGAGCTATATTCGTAATTTTGTAGTGTATTTTTTTAATTAAAGGATTAAAGGAAGAAAACATTTCTTTACCTACAAATTCAACAAATATGAAATTGTTTTTCCCTACTTATTTTCGTACCAATACTTGTCACGTGCACAACTTAATTTGTTTAGTAGCATTTGCTATAATGTTGATGAAATACTCAAAGAAGGGAGTCTTATTTATTTATTACATTGACAAGTACAATATACATGTATCGCAATCGTCACTCTTAAAAAAAATCTATATTTACACAATCATTCTACAATTTTCACATTCATACATACAAAAGTGTCACATTCATTCATTGCTCTTCCATACATAAAGCTTGCAGCAGTTTCATTACCGGTGTCAGTCAGGCCAAATTATTGGTCTCCCAGTTATGTGCTAAAAACTCTCCTACACTGTAAAAGGCCTCAGATATCAGAACCCTTTTATAAACTTGCCTTAAACGCCTTGAGCGAATTAAGGCTTTTATATTTGGATGGTAAACTGTTGATTAAATGTACACCAACCTGTGAAGGAAGGTGTTCAAAAACGACCGTTCTGTGTTGCCCAGTTCGGAAGTTTTCCCTACCTCTAGTTGCATGATCATGTATGTCTGTGCCTCGTCTGAGAACACATTTTGACCTGCAATAGTGGGCGGTTTCTAGTATGTATATGCAAGGCAGGGTCAACAGTTGTAATGTTTTGAACGCGGTTTTGCATGATTCTCTCATTTTTAATTTACAGATTATTCTTATACCTTTTTTTGTAACCTGAACAATCTTGTAAATTCGTTGTTTGTACAACGATAGGTCTACAGTCTAATGATAGTCTTGATATATATATATATATATATATATATATATATATATATATATATATATATATATATATATATTTAGACAATAATTATAAAAATGTGTCGTGACTGCATTCCTGCACGCAGGGAGAATAAAGAAACAGTATAAAGTTCGCATCCGATAGTGCGCTGAATGTGTCGAGTAGTTTATTTATCCAGTTTGTCATGCGATGACTGGGCCAATACCTTGTCAGTCCCTCCCTTATCCTATCCAAATACTCAAGGATAAATGTAGTAATTTATTACTACAGATGTATAAAGATGTTCAATAGTTGTAATCTCTATTAGAATTGCCACTAAGGTGTTCGCTGTGGCCATAAGAAAGCAACCTCTGTTTCTTTTTTTCTCTGTGACGCAGTTCATGAGGTACTTTGGGAATTTATGTCTATAAAGCTTGAACATCAATTTCCAGTTATTATTTCGTTTAATACAAGCAAACTAGTTTAATATTTTTTTAACTTTGGGCTTCCTAAATTTATAATCTTACAAAAAGATTACATATCAGTCCTTAGCAATACAATAAAAGTTCATTGCGATTTGTACAAATTTTGATTGTGTTATTTCATCTTTTTACAATATTTATAATTAATGAATGGTTTCAGCGTAGTCATAAATTATCAATTTGTTTCAATAATTGTTGGATACTAAAATCCCAAAGCTATAATACCAGTTAGTACACTGAAGAAGAATTTTTACTAAAATAACTAAAGCTAAACAATAATTCAAGAAGGATTTATTTAGAATGATGAATGGTAATTTTTTTTAAACTTGATGTTTTCATGTTTAAATGAATATTTTGTAGGTTTATTTTTTCTTATTTTATTATTTTCATTCCTTATTAGTTAATTATTCACTTTAATATTGGAACAGTTAGCAAATAATGTATTACTACTTAACAATTGGTGACAACATGTGACATTTTAGTCTGACATTTAATTCTGTGAGATTAACATTGAAAAAGAATTATTTTAAAATATATTTTACTTATTAATAGTAAAATTATTTTTTTAATAATTAGGACATTACAAAATAATTTGCATAGTGCAGGGTTCTATGACATAGGACAGTTGAATTGAATAGACATACTTCATTGAAATGTTTGTACCGACTCATAAATCAAGGGTGCAAGTGGGGTGGGTGGGAGGGGGCTGCTACAGCCACGCTGCAATGGGCGAAATTTAATACGAAAGGCTTCAGGCAGTTCCCAAACGGCCAGCTACGTTCACACTGTCCAAAGTTCGGTTAAATTACATTTTATAGATATTAGGCTGTTGATTTTCAGTAACAAATAAAACAATTTATAAACAACAAACTATTGAAAGTAACTTGGGCCGTATTTGGGAAATAAAACACATTCAATTAATCTATATTTATAAAAGAGGATGTTTGTATATATATATATATATATATATATATATATATATATATTTGAACGTTATGCGCTGCCAAACCATGGTTTCTGTGAAGTTTGATGCAGATCCGTCCACAGGGTCCCGCCCCACGGGCTCCTAAAGATCCCATGTTATTCAAATGGAGAATCTGAATTGTTTACAAAAAACATATGACTGTGTGGTTTAATGTAGTTTCACATGCCATAAGCAGATTGAAGTTCTCACAACAACAGTACTGTATATGTTTTGATTTATTGTAGTTCTACATTTCACCTTGAGAGTGTAGCACTCACTACTTTTACTTGATCAGGTGGTCTGTATTTGGTGTTAACCTTTTTTCCTCGGTAATTAAAACATGTGGTGAAACGTAAAAATAAAAATAAATAATTATTTGTTTTGCAGTTTACTTTTATGACATGCCTCCTAAAAAATCTAATATTGGTAGAAGAAGCAAAAATGCTCGAATTCTTTCAGCTATTAGGTTCTAAATCAAACTCAATATTATGACCGGCGAAGCGGGCGGGTACAGCTAGTTATTTATAAACGTAACACAAAAATAACGTCTAACAACTAAAGTAAAAAATCCCTAGTTAATACCAGACTAAGTTACGGCAAAGAATGGCCGGGTTAAGTTAATAAGAGATATTTTTTCAACACGGATAAATTAATTTTTAAAATTGTTATCCAACACAACTCTAACAAACTAAAGAGTGAATATATATTTAAATCAAACATGAAAAGTTCCGAATAAGCTTATATTCAGATGTATTTAGTTGCCGGCGTAGTGGTTCAGTGACCATGGTGGCGTGGTGGTTCAGACTGCGGAGGGCAAGGTCCAAGGTTCGAATCCCCACTAAGACAACGGTCGGTTCTTCACTCGTTGAATAAAATTAACATGTTAACTGTTGAGTGAAATTTTTCGTAAGTAAAAAATAAATAAATAAATTATGGCCCACTTAGCCACTCTGCGGACGCAAAGAAAATAATGATGTTTAATTTCTGCTTGAATCTCCTTGAATTAGAAAATAATACAATTATTCTATTTCAAGCCTGACAATTTGTTACGTGGACAGTTAGTTGAATAACTTGATGTTTTGTTAATAAGTTTTAACCCACGAGCTGGCAGCAACTTTTTCCTTCAAATGAAGTAAATTTTTGAGTAATTTGCGCAAATTTAATAAAAAAAATTGTATTTACTGTATGTAAACCTACTAATATTTGGTATCAATATGTTCACAAATATGTAGGCTATCATATAACATAAATAACACTTTTTCACGGTATATATATATATATATATATATATATATATATATATATAACGTTGGTAAATTCTTGTTCATACATTTTGGAAAGGGGGGTAACTGAGTAGAAAAAATATAGTGATATTAAAATAAGAAATGTGAAATAGCCAAATATTATAAATGTTATCTTTTTTCAGGAAATGTACACATTATACATCATAAAGCCAAAAATGATATCTGCAAACAATACAAAAAGCTACCAATTGGTTACCATGGAAACAGCAATAATATCAAACATTTCCTAAAATTGTTATATGAACACTACATCATTTATATGTGTACTAAAATGTAGGCAAAAACATACTATACAAAATTAATATACCAACATAAAAACACTCTAAACATATAATTGAGTAATAAACACGGATAGTTTGTCGTGAAAGATGCATTAAAATACCGTGGGTTTCATGGCTAAGATAAAGGTGGGAGAAATTTTCTTTGTGTGTTGGAATTTACTTATCGAACTCACAATGTCGAATTAAACAATCGATCATTTATGAATATCACTGTAACCAGTGATAAGATTCCATAGATACCAAAAACTTTGTCGAGGCGTATTAGGTGTGTTTTGTAATAACAGCGTTTGAGGCCGCGTCTCAAGTGCGTAATTACGTATTTTGCCAACTCTAGAGTTAAAACTATTCTCAATACTGTAAATAATTCTAGCAGTAGTTGAACTCAAGTTGAAAGAGTATTTCTGAAAGCCAAGTCTAGATGGAAGGCCCCACGTAGAGTTGCGTCATTCAAAGTCAGGAGTCTTTGTAAGAACTTTCTTGTGCGGGCGACAATGCAAGATGTCAACCGCGCCGCGCCGGGCCGGAGTTTCACTTTCTTTGTTACGTCTTGCAAAAAACCGAGGGTTGCTTTTTAGGGGCGAGGTCGCAGGCTTTCTTCTCCCGTAACATCAACAATAGTTTCACTTGGTTCTATCCTTAGTGTTCAACTTTTTTACGAAGGCTACAAGTCTGCTTGGATATCGAAAACCTTCTTTGGCAGAATGTTTTGTTCGTAGTCATCGAATTTTGTAGAAAAATGTCATTTATTGTTAAATTAGCATACAGAATACGTGCCTCTTTTCTTAGACCAACAAAATTAATAAAACAAAATGCACATAAATTGTTGATGAAAACTTTCAGAAAAATGCTATTCATATTAGTAATCTATTTCCAGGCATAATTAATAACTTCAGATTTCGGTAGTTAATTATACTTGAAATTGTATGTATTGAAATAAAAAAACTAAATATAACCTGCCATTCATTAATTCATAAATCAATTAATCATCGGTTAAACATAATCATATTCTATAAACATACAAGTGATAAATTCGCTAACAATATAATCAAAGTGTTGAAAAGATAATTCTAGAACAAATAAGAAGAGAACAAGCAATATACCACAGTAAAGCAGTAAAATAAATGAATAATAACTACTTACATTGAACTGATACAACAGAACTAATATACAATGACAAAATATATCGATCTACTGAATAGGCCTAACGAACATTAATCTAGTAAGTTATAGTTTTAATGAAAATAAATACAACTTTATAAATCTAAATTATTCGTAAGCCTAGCCTATATAATAAACAGAAAAGTTAGAATAATACCCGATTAAAAAACAAATGCAGTATAAACTATTTTTGTCACATCAGAACAAAAGGAAACTAGTTGATAGATCGATAAATAATGTTGAAGGTCGGACTTGTCCACATTTGCCTAAAAGAAGGAAACTGGATTGAGTTCGAGAGATGGATAGATGATGTTAGGGAGGGTGAGGGTGTCCACACTTGCCTAAAAGAAAGAAACTGGATTGAGTTCGAGAGATGGATAGCTGATGTTAGGGAGGGTGAGGGTGTCCACACTTGCCTAAAAGAAAGAAACTGGATTGAGTTTGAGAGATAGATAAATGATGTTAGGGAGGGTGAGGGTGTCCACACTTGCCTAAAAGAAAAAAAACTGGATTGAGTTCGAGAGATAGATAAATGATGTTAGGGAGGGTGAGGGTGTCCACACTTGCCTAAAAGAAAAAAACTGGATTGAGTTCGAGAGATAGATAAATGATGTTAAGGAGGGTGAGGGTGTCCACACTTGCCTAAAAGAAAGAAACTGGATTGAGTTCGAGAGATGGATAGATGATGTTAGGGAGGGTGAGGGTGTCCACACTTGCCTAAAAGAAAGAAACTGGATTGAGTTCGAGAGATAGATAAATGATGTTAGGGAGGGTGAGGGTGTCCACACTTGCCTAAAAGAAAGAAACTGGATTGAGTTCGAGAGATAGATAAATGATGTTAGGGAGGGTGAGGGTGTCCACACTTGCCTAAAAGAAAGAAACTGGATTGAGTTCGAGAGATAGATAAATGATGTTTGGGAGGGTAGAATAGAATAGAATTTTTTATTGCATAGACAATTTTAACATTGGATTGTATCGCAACCGTCAAAAAGGTGAGACCCTGTCAGAATTATAAACACTCTCACAGGGTGAGAGTGTTTATAATTCTCTAAATGAAGGAAACTGGATTGAGTTCGAGAGATGTATAAATGATGTTGAGGGGCGGGAGTGTCCACACTTGACTAAAAGAAATAAACTGGATTGAGTTCGAGAGATGGATAGATGATGTTTGGGAGGATAGAATAGAATAGAATTTTTTATTGCATAGACAATTTTAACATTGGATTGTATCGCAACCGTCAAAAAGGTGAGACCCTGTGAGAATTATAAACACTCTCACAGGGTGAGAGTGTTTATAATTCTCTAAATGAAGGAAACTGGATTGAGTTCGAGAGATTTATAAATTATGTTAGGGAGGGTGAGGGTGTCCACACTTGCCTAAAAGAAAGAAACTGGATTGAGTTCGAGAGATAGATAAATGATGTTAGGGAGGGTGAGGGTGTCCACACTTGCCTAAAAGAAAGAAACTGGATTGAGTTCGAGAGATGGATAGATGATGTTAGGGAGGGTGAGGGTGTCTACAATTGCCTAAAAGAAAGAAACTGGATTGAGTTCGAGAGATGGATAGATGATGTTAGAGAGGGTGAGGGTGTCCACACTTGCCTAAAAGAAAGAAACTGGATTGAGTTCGAGAGATGGATAGATGATGTTAGGGAGGGTGAGGGTGTCCACACTTGCCTAAAAGAAAGAAACTGGATTGAGTTCGAGAGATACAGTAGATAAATGATGTTAGGGAGGGTGAGGGTGTCCACACTTGCCTAAAAGAAAGAAACTGGATTGAGCTCGAGAGATAGGTAAATGATGTTAGGGAGGGTGAGGGTGTCTACAATTGCCTAAACTACGATTTTTGACTCTTCAGGAATGTTGATAGTGTGAACGGGAAATGCAAAACCTGGGGCTAGGGAGCTGTGGGCACATTACAAGCAGCATTTACCACCTCCCGTCGAACTTCCCTTATCTGATCCTGGCTCTTAAATATGACCTTGGAACACTCATTATTTGACTGGGGAAGTGAAAAAGGGATAAAAAATTAAGATAATTTAACTTTGAAATGCAATTGTTAAATGAATGCACATATTCCTTATTTCTCCCAGACACTATTAAAAATTTCAGTAAATAACTAGAATTTCAAAATAATAACTATTGACTATGTATTGATCTTATGTGTTATATACTTATAACAGGCTGGTTTGGTGTTTCTTTATTTATTATGAAAGAATCCTAAAAAGTAGTTTGTAATAGATGTCTATACCAATTCGATAGTTGCATTATAATAGGAATGACGATTGTTAAAAAAAAAACCCTTATATAGTTGATGTTTGTAATATGTTAAAACAAACAATAAGAAATGAAATGGGACTACATTCAAAAAATGTCCTAATATATCCTGTTAGCTACTTATTGAATGAATCAGAATTACTAAAGATTTTAATCCATAGCTAAAAGAAACTATTTAAATATGTACAATTAAAACTACACGTAAAAACGATCATGATGAATATACTAAAAATGTGAAGAGACCATCGTGTAATTCATTACGAGTACTGGCAATTCCCTTGTTGTTGAGCTCTGGCAGTCAGTAGTGTCGTACAACTAACTTGGCGTACTGTCTATATTAGCAAAGATTTATAGACTGAGTTACATGAAATAATGTTTCTTTAATTAGACATGACCAAGCCAGAAAGTTGGAACTATGTTTTTAGGTCCCGCTCACCCACTGGCACAGAAGGTACCAGACCGAGGTAGATGGTTGGCACTCTGTTGGTTTACATTCAGCTCTCCCGTTGGCACAGAAAGTGACCATCTGCCTCGGTCGAGGCAGCCTCTATGCCAGTGGGTGAGCTGTATGTAAACCAACAGAGTGCCAACCATTTGCCTCGATAGGGACAGCCTCTATACAGTGGATGAGCTGTATGTAAACCAATAGAATGCCAACCATTTGCCTCGGTAGGAGCAGCCTCTCTATGCCAGTGGGTGAGCTGTATGTAAACCAACAGAGTGCCAACCATTTGCCTCGATAAGGGCAGCCTCTATGCCAGTGGGTGAGCTGTATGTAAACCAACAGAGTGCCAACCATTTGCCTCGGTAGGGACAGCTTCTATACAGTGGATGAGCTGTATGTAAACCAACAGAATGCCAACCATTTGCCTCGGTATGAGGAGACTGTATGCCAGAGGATGAGCTGTATGTAAACCAACAGAGTGCCAAACAATTTGACTCGGTATGAGCAGCCTGTATGCCAGTGGGTGAGCTGTATGTAAACCAACAGAGCGCCAACCATTTGCCTTGGTAGGGGCAGCCTGTATGCCAGTGGGTGAGCTGTATGTAAACCAACAGAGCGCCAACTATTTGACTCGGTATGAGCAGCCTGTATGCCAGTGGGTGAGCTGTATGTAATCCAACAGAGCGCCAACCATTTGCCTTGGTAGGGGCAGCCTCTATGCCGTGGGTGAGCTATATGTAAACCAACAGAGCGCCAACCATTTGCCTCGGTAGGGGCAGCCTCTATACAGTGGGTGAGCTGTATGTAAACCAACAGAGTGCCAACCATTTGCCTCGGTAGGGACAGCTTCTATACAGTGGGTGAGCTGTATGTAAACCAACAGAGTGCCAAACCATTTGACTCGGTATGAGCAGCCTGTATGCCAGTGGGTGAGCTGTATGTAAACCAACAGAGTTCCAACCATCTGCTCACTGGCATAGAGTCTGCCCCTACCGAGGCAAATGGTTGGCACTCTGTTGGTTTACATACAGCTTACCCACTGGCACGGAGAGTGACTAGACCGGCACAGATGGGTCACACTTTGTGGGTTTACATACTCACCTACTCAGTAACTTTTTCCCTCCAATTAAATACTTAACATTTGTACTGTTTACGTACGATAAAGTATGATGAATTAAATATTCAAAACAAAACTTACATCTATTGTTACATAATTAGTAATTTCAATATGTACTTTACTTTGACGAGTGTTTTTCTTTCCTCGGAAAGAATAGTTGTTCCGATGTCCTCGTGATTCAGTGCTGTAAACACACTTACATATGTTCAATGTCATTGGTAATGAGAGTAGGCAATGTATGTTGGCCAGTGGTATTACAGTAGACTATAAACAGATGTAGAGCTAAGCCACGCACCCCCTCCCCCCCTGACCACCACCCACTCCCTCCAGCGTCATCCCCTCACCCCCGCTCACCATGGCAACGAGATGCTGTTGATTTATTGTGTCGGAAAATACGCGAAATGAAGAGCAGACAGCAAAAGGACGCGCACCAGATCAATGCTCCATTTCCAAATGTATTCACCGGATTTATCGCAAACTCTGCCCCGTCAACGCCACCGGTGTTTAATTAAAATATCGGCCAAAAAAGGTTCAATTCTCCCAACAAAAACAATGAGCTATTCATTTTCGTATTACTCAAAGATGTGACATAATTCTTTCTGTCGCATTTCCATGCTCAATTCATTTTGCGTGTTTTCACATCCTGTTCCCTTGGTAAATTACAATTATTGGTTTTCGTTGCGTGGTATTTTGATTTAGAACAAAAATCTTTCATTATAGAAATGAATACTCGAATTTTTAGTTATTTTTAATTTTTTATAAAAATACTGTACGTATTTATTTTATTCGATAAATTTAGGCCTATTGGATGTTTGAATGAAAAAAATGTAACAAAACTAATAAAAAATCATACACTTTTGTTGGTATTGTAACAGTAGTTTATTTTTATATTTTTAATATTGTATATTTATGATTTTCTAGTTTAATTACAGTTAACATTGGTTTTTTTGTGATTGTGACACTTACTCGCTAATGACCACGGACCGCAGGTATCTGCCTGAGTGAACAACCAACAATTAGCTGCATTGGGATTAGAACTTTCGACCTTGCACTTTGCAGCCTCAAGTCATACCCCTGAGCTTCCAAACTGGCACAGAAAATATCATATATTATCTGTTTAATATACTAATATATATTATATTAATTGTATTAATATATTTACGTATTATAATTATTTTATTTTAATTTAGGAATTTATCATAATCTTATGTTTTTAAAGGATTTTTATGTAATTTTAGCATTTATTTCATGGCAGAATTCTATGTACCACAATTCAGGTATTTAAATTTTAAGTTAAAAGAATTTAATTATTAAATGACAATTATATGAAATACAACAAAATGAATTCTTCTGCTTGGGTCATAACAAACTCTTTGAAAGGCTCGAAGTTGAGGGATTATCTGTCGATGGGTTGTCATATTTAAAAAATATGAATAAAAGATTTAAACATAATAATGCAATGCAGGCTGTAGAATTCGTAATTACACAGAGTTAAGTGATAGAGCCAATTTTATTTATTCTTTTATCAAATGATCTTTCAAAAACACTGGACACATATTACCATGTGTGCTGACGACATATAAATTATTATTAAAATAAATCTCTAAGTAGTTTATAGAAATTTAAAGTTTTTTTAGCTTACAAATTTGTATCAATAACTTAATAACAATAACTTGCACGTAAATATGAATAAACTACACTGTTTAAATTTTACAAAAAGTAGTAATTTTAAAATAAACCCTGAAATTATTATGAATGAATTTGAACTTATTTTTTTCACACAAGTTAGATATTTAGGACTGACCCTCGATAGCATATATACGTGGAAGACACATTGATAATCTCTCCTTTCTATTTTTTATTTCTTTTATTTCTTCTTTCAAGATTTGCAAATTATCAAAACGCTTTTCTTATGAGACTTATATGCAGTTGCCTTATGCCGGGTGTGGTGGCTCAATGGCTAAGGCTTCGGACTGCGGAAGGCAATGTCCAGGGATCAAATCCCCACTAAGCCAGCGGCCGGTACTTCCCTCGTTGAATAAAGTTCACGCACAGGTCTGTAGGCCCATGTGAACTGACGAGTGAAGTTAAAATAATAATAATAATAAACAAGAGTCAAGGTTAATGTACGAAATTACATTATGCGGCTCTATGTAATGTGCTAGCTTTCTAAGAATATTCCGTCTCCAAAAAAGAGCGATACGGATCATGGCAAGAATAAACAGAAGAGTATCTTGAAAATAATATTTCAAATCACTACAAATTTTAACTCTGCCCGCAATATACATTTATGGGATGTAAATATTTTACAGATTTGAGTCTACACAAATTATAACTGGGGAAATTACACATAATTACTACACAAGGCAAAGACATCATCACAGAGAGGTTTTTCATAGATTAGAGCTTGCCTCGCTGCTTTTCCAAAAGATTTGTCCATGACTAAATCAACAACTTGTCCCAATAAAATTTGAAAATACCAAGACAAAAATCAAAAGTTAATTAAAGTAATTTCTATTAGTGCTTAAAACACCTGTTACTCAATAAATGGATTCTTACATTTTTAGTTAGTATTGTAGTATTGTTTTGTTCAAAAAGCTGTACAAAATAGTTAACTTTTATAACATAGGCTAAGTAGAATAGTGAATGATTTGATTTTTGTAATAAAATGTATATATTGTCAAGTAGGCCCTACAAATAAAACATATTGTATGACCACCGAATGTAGACTATTGTAGGCCCAAGTATGATGGTTTGGCTGTTATGAGCCGAACGAATCCCGAAGTTCGCATTTAGAATCAAAAGAAATTAAATCCTACTTTTGGATTAAATCAATGTACGAAATTCAAATGGATTTCGTTAATTTAATATTTTTTAAGAGGTTTCTTTTTTCGAGGAAATGATTTATTATATCCAGAATGGATTATAAAATTTATTTTTGAAATAAATCGCTTAGGTATTTTAAGGACGGTAAACCTGGGGTCAGCTGGTATCAGTGTTTAGACTTGAGTCTTCATATGTAGTCGCCATAGATCTTTTCCGTTAATTCACTAACACTATTTTTTTCCCGTTAATTCACTTCCGCTTTATAAATATTCTATTGCTTTAAAAACTGTTCTTCAATCATTAATACGTCCACTGTGGTATTCCTTATCCACTAGGAATCCGATATCAATGGCCTTATCTTATCGCTTTCCAAAAACTTACACATGGAGAGCGCATTCGGCGGTAAGTCAGTCATTGGATTTACTAGTTTGTGATCAACCAACCATTCATTTAGTCTGACCTAACTTAACCTGACCGTAATTAAGATAAAAAAGTAGTAGTAGTGAAGTAACGGAAAAAGTCCGTCGCCATATTTGATTTATTACCAAAAGAGCAATGTCAAATGTTAAATATCTCTTTGAAAGAACGTAAAAGTTACTAGGGAATCCTCATTTTAATTTGCAAAAATATCGATTTGTGATTAAATAAAAAACATTGAATTTTAGTTTATGATTTTTATGAAAATACAAATGAGCAATCCAAATGTTTAAAAATGGATTTTCTAGTAACCTTTACGCTCTTTCACACGATGTAAAAATTATAATTTTCCGACAAATCGTTAACTCACACTGCTGTTCTGTATTTAACAATCCTCTTATGGCCTATGGGTTATAAATCACTATGTAAGTCGACTACCTCTGCAGACTAGGATGGTAAAGAGCTATCTAGCTTGTGCCGTTCTAAATTCAGCTATTTATTACTCATAATCGTACATTTGAGGTTCAATATGTAAGCCTGTACCTTCAAGTTTGCTTCTGAACATATTTTTGATGTAAATATATATTACATTCATGTATAAGGGAGGCGTTTCATCTCACGAAACATGTTAAAAACATGGCCTTCTATTTAAATGATTCTGTTCTTAAAATTATGGTATTGAAACACTTGTAGTGGCATTTTATATGAGAAGAACCGTAGTAGTGGGCCATAAATTGATTTTTGTAAAAAATTGAGTATTAAATGTGTGAAAATTAAAATTAATTTAGACTATTTTAAATAAAAACTACAAAATACGTTATGATCCACAAAAATTGACCTTTAATAATCATACAGTGTTCACTCTGCATTATGATTAGTAAACACGAACCGTACAGTTGAAATAGAGAAGTATGTTTTAGCTCGCTGACGGTAAGACTGTATATGTCGGTATTTCTACTCGTGCTATATTAGGGCTGTCGACTTCCCAGCGGTGTCTTGGCAGTTCGGCAAACGACCACCTTAAAACGTAAAAATTATGAACACAAAGTTGAACCCACAAAGTTAAAACGAATTAAATTTGATAGGAATCTAAATTTGAACGCATAAAGAAAATATAAAATTTTTAAAATGTGAAGAGGAAATATTTATTCAACTTAGCTTCTTAGAGAGAAAAAATTCACTACAGCCTAAGAGACCTGTGAGCCTGGACTTGTCAACTGGAGAAAATCTAACATGGGCATTCCACAGGAACCCGCGTGCCGAATCTCGTTGGTGATATTTTTAGCGAGTCGCCAGGTCTTCGAAACCCTTTGTCTCCCCCCCCCTCTCCGACCCGGCCGAGTTAAGACCCTTGTTTGACTAACAAGACGGCAATTAAGCCCGCCAGAGGGGCAACCTGGTATTGCGCTGTGTTTGTCATCCCAGCCTCTGTGACTACGACATCAGCCAGTAATGCCCGTTGTAACATTCCAATGGGAAACTCAACTGTTTCACTTTCGTTTTTTAATCGAGTTTGTTATAGGAACGAAAATCAAGAGTACAGAATTTGTATCTAAGATAAAGTTCATAAGTAAAATAACCAGTATTTTTGAAAGGACAAAGCCCATATGTAACATTTTTATTACTACTAAATTTATTTCATTCTAAATTTCGTCCGGTTTTGCAACTCTAACCATGTCTTCAACCCTATTACCGAATATTCTACCGATATTTATTTACAGAATACTCAATTTTTACAAAATATTTAATAAATTTTTGGAGAGTCTAGCGATATTCATTAATTATCGGAAAGTCTACCGATATTCATTAACTATCGGAGAGTCTACCCATTTTTATTTATTTGCAGAACACGCAATTTTTATCAAATATCTCATTTATTATTGGAGAGTCTACCAATATTTATTTATTTACGAGATTCGCAGTTTTCACAAAATATTTTATTTATTATCTGATAGCCTACCGATATTCATTAATTAGAGAGTTTACAGATATTTATTTATTTAAAAAACACTATTTTACAAAATATTTAACTAATTATTGGAGAGTACCGTTATTTATTAACAGAATAGACAATTTTTACAAAATAATTAACCATCGGATAGTATACCAATATTAGTTAAAAATAATCTTCCAAAGATTAGAACGGATGATTTGTAAGATATTCCTTTAATTTTAATTTCTGCAAGTCTTTAACCTTTCGTGTATGTATAACCAATTCCCTTTAAAATATTTGACCATATAAGTTGTATTTTTCCTGTTCATTTTATTAATTTGATTATTCCATTATTACTATGATAGTTGTCACTTTATGGACAGTTAAATGATGAAACTGTATCCTGGAATCACGAAATGTCCCGCCATATTAATACGTAATCTTTATCTATTTGAAATAAGATGGTATTATGAAATATTTCATATTTAAATGAAAACTCAATATCGGCAATTTGCCAAAATTAGCCAACAATTGCTGACAATTCGACATTGACATTCTAACAGAGAATTAATATTCATAGCCTAGTTACTGAGAACTGTTAGAACGCGTGGATACTGGGAAACATGCAGACACGTCATCCTTCATATCGTCACGGGCAAGAGTCCTGAGTCACGATCCTTCCGTCTTCCGTGTTATCAAGGATTAATTCCCATCAAACGTTGAATGATCGGGGACACTGTTGCTGCACTATACTCCCCCTACTACACCCTGTTGTTATTTATTCCTCGATTCCAGATAGCGACGCAATTTATCCGGGCTTATCAGAGGGGCCAAGATCCAGACAAGGGATCAATCGACACAGTCGATTTATTTAAGTTGCCCTTCTCCGGAGTTGAGGCGTTCTGGGGCCAGGGGACACGACAATTCTCTAGATACTTAGGGCGACTTCCGTGTGGGAGGAAACGGCTCACTGTGATTAGTTTTAGTTTCGGGAGAAGTGGATTTGAAGAGAAAAATGGGGGACCTGTGTTTCGCCCATTCTGCTCACCCACGTTCAGGAATCACGCTCAGCTATTTAGGCCTGGTGCTAATCTATATTACATTGTTACTGATTGTTGAATGAAATTGTATATATAATCTTAATTGTAATATAAAATTCATCTCCCCGTTATGAACTTGGTTAACACCCGTGATCAACTTGGATCACGGGTACTAACGGACGCCATTGTAAAAAGCCATCCGTGACTTTGATTTTTTAAAATTTACTTTTAGTATTATTTTTGTTATTACTATTTAGTATTGTATTTAATACTCGGACTTGGACACCCTACTTGTATTTTTCAGGTTAGCAAAGTGTACTACTCCCCAGATCAAGTCAACCTACCTCTGAAGGGAGAAGCAAGTCTGCCATAACTACCCAGATCAAGACTAACCTGATTCTAGAGGGAGAAGCAAAAGTCTGCAATAACTACCCAGATCAAAATTAACCTAACTCTGGAGGGAGAAGAACAAGTCTTCCATAACTACCCAGATTAAAATTAACCTAACTCTGTAGGGAGTAGAACAAGTCTACCATAACTACCCAGATTAAAATTAACCTAACTCTGTAGGGAGTATAGGGAGTAGAACAAGTCTACCATAACTACCCAGATTAAAATTAACCTAACTCTGTAGGGAGTAGAACAAGTCTGCCATAACTACCCAGATCAAAATTAACCTAACTCTGTAGGGAGTAGAACAAGTCTGCCATAACTACCCAGATCAAAATTAACCTAACTCTGTAGGGAGTAGAACAAGTCTGCCATAACTACCCAGATCAAAATTAACCTAACTCTGTAGATTAACCTAACTACCCAGATTAAGATTAACATAATTCTGGAGGGAGAAAAAAAAGTCTGCCACAACTACCCAGATCAAGTTAACATAACTCTGGAGGGAGAATAAAAAGTCTGTCATAACTACCCAGATCAAGGTTAACCTAATTCTGTTGAGAGAAGCAAAAAAGTCTTCCATAACTACCCAGTACAAGGTTAACCTAACTCTGGATGGAGAAGAAAAAGTCTTCCATACCTCCCCAGATCAAGTTAACCTAACTCTGTAGGGAGAGGCAAAAGTCTTCCATAACTACTCAGATCAAGTTAACCTAACCCTGGAGGGAGAAGCAAAAGTCTTCCATAACTACCCAGATCAAGTTAACCTAACTCTGGAGGGAGAAGCAAAAGTCCTCCATAACTACCCAGATCAAGTTAACCTAACCCTGGAAAGAGAAGCAAAAGTCTTCCATAACTACCCAGATCAAGTTAACCTAACACTGGAGGGAGAAGCAAAAGTCTTCCATACCTACCCAGATCAAGTTAACCTAACACTGGAGGGAGAAGCAAAAGTCTTCCATACCTACCCAGATCAAGGTAACCTAACTCAAGTTAACCTAACACTGGAGGGAGAAGCAAAAGTCTTCCATACCTACCCAGATCAAGTTAACCTAACACTGGAGGGAGAAGCAAAAGTCTTCCATACCTACCCAGATCAAGTTAACCTAACACTGGAGGGAGAAGCAAAAGTCTTCCATACCTACCCAGATCAAGGTAACCTAACACTGGAGGGAGAAGCAAAAGTCTTCCATACCTACCCAGATCAAGTTAACCTAACACTGGAGGGAGAAGCAAAAGTCTTGCATACCTACCCAGATCAAGTTAACCTAACACTGGAGGGAGAAGCAAAAGTCTTCCATACCTACCCAGATCAAGTTAACCTAACACTGGAGGGAGAAGCAAAAGTCTTGCATACCTACCCAGATCAAGTTAACCTAACACTGGAGGGAGAAGCAAAAGTCTTGCATACCTACCCAGATCAAGTTAACCTAACACTGGAGGGAGAAGCAAAAGTCTTCCATACCTACCCAGATCAAGTTAACCTAACAATGGAGGGAGAAGCAAAAGTCTTCCATACCTACCCAGATCAAGTTAACCTAACACTGGAGGGAGAAGCAAAAGTCTTGCATACCTACCCAGATCAAGTTAACCTAACACTGGAGGGAGAAGCAAAAGTCTTCCATACCTACCCAGATCAAGATAACCTAACACTGGAGGGAGAAGCAAAAGTCTTCCATAACTACCCAGATCAAGTTAACCTAGCCCTGGAGGGAGAAGCAAAAGTCTACCATAGTGGGAGTTGGCAGGAACCCTTTGAACAAAGGCCGGCGGCCATGTCGCTTGTCACCGACACCCCTCGCCAGGTGGTAGCCTCCCTCCAGTGTCGCTCTCCTCTCGCTCTTCCACTCAGATAGATTCCCTTCCATACTCGCGGTAAGTCATCTGCGTTTTACTTTTACAATTTTCATTGTTTTCAAACTTATTTATTATGCCAAAATTGACAATACAATTTGCACTAACCAAGTGCTTACCATACAAAATATTATTAAACTAAAACAAACACATAGTCGTAAAGTATAATTTAAATTAATAACCTAATTTAACTTGCATAACAAGTCATTATTACAGAATGTATAACTAGGCTCCTGACAGAAACTACCGAACGCTGTAACAGCCAAGGTTTATCAGGTAGGATTTAAGCTTTTTTCTGAAAATGTGATATTGACCCCAAACTATGGAAAAACGGAAGACTATTAAAGGGATTTATCCCGTTGTAAATTAAGTGATTTTTATAAAAAGATGTTTTATGTTTGGGGATAGATATTATATTCTAATTACGTAGAGAGTTTAAGGGGTTTCTATTGAAAAGTAAGATTTAAAAAAGTTCTCTCTGACAAATGATACAGTTTCGAGGATGTAAATGGATGATAATGTTTAAAAATTTTTATTCTCGACGGGCTTCTTTACAGGACTGGCGTCCATGCAAAGGGAAAACAGTTCTCACAGCTCGTTTTTGAGGCTTGAACAAATACATGTTTTTTTTTTTTTTTTTACTCGTAACCTCAAATACGGATAGCGTACGGCTATATTTGGATATAAGAGTCCATAATATGCTGCTAAATAATACGTCACAGTTTGCATATTCTTTAAGAACAAATATTCTTGCACTAAGCTCTTTTGCAACATGTTAAATATGGCTGTGGAACTGAGTCGATCATCCAGGTTGACTGCTATGAGCGTTATTTGATATTCATCTGACACTCAGTGCCAAATGTTTGACCGCCAAGCCTATATATGGATAGAGGGTGGGGTCAATATAATTGTAATTATATATTTTAAAAACATGTAATTTGATTGTTCTGATGTCAAATAAAATTGTTTTAGCTAGATATTAATGCACAAAATGTTTGAAATAGGTGTGTATTATTTTTATACTTATGGCCTCCTGTTGTAAAAAGTATATTTACCTCAAACAAAAAACCTAAAATTTTACTTTAAAAAGCTCATATTTATTACTGTTTACAATGTACCATAAATAACATTTCATATTCCCTATGAAACCTAAATAAACATGTGAACACTTTTCACTTAGATGTTTTATTTTTAAGTGTTCAAACCAAGTAGGGGCCTACCAATTCACTACTAACCATAGTTGCTAAGATGAAACTATTTCTTTTTCTTTTTTCAAATATTGTACAATTTTTCTGCTGCTAACCAGAGAATTAAATAGTGTGCTAAGTATAACACATGTAACCTAAACTATCAGTTATTACAATTCAGCAACTAAATGTGTACCTTTAACAACTAGCTTAAAAAATACTTTTAAGGTAAAAAGCAGCCAAACCCCTGAGTATCACATATGATACTCATGGCCTCTACGAGTAACCTGGTGAGTATCAGATATGATACTTATATCATTCAGGACTGGGAAAAAAACAAAAAAAAAAAAAAAACAGCGTGTCAGTCAACCTGTTAATGCAGCAATTAAATAAAATGTAAAATCTTATAGATTAGATTACATTATTTGTCATAATACATTATTTATATTTTCAGTTTCATAACCTTAGTTTATGTGCAGTACCAAAATATATTTACAAAGACCATTCATTTCCTGAATGTTGTTTTTTTCATTCCAAGAAAAATCATCATCACTGAACTGATTAAATAATTTAAACTAGAATTTTACTAAAATTAAACTGACAAACGGATGTTTGCTGATATTGATAGTTTATTTTTCTACACCATGTGTTTTAGTCATAACTTTTAACTTTTACACTAGTGTTTTGTAAAATTTATGCGTCTGTTTGAATTGCTAAAATTCATTGAAGAAAAATGTTTATGATATACAAAATTCAACTTTACATTATCAACGATACATAATTTTATACGTATTTTTTAATATGACACAAAACAATAAAT
Source organism: Stictocephala bisonia (assembly GCA_035578905.1). Taxonomy (NCBI): domain Eukaryota; kingdom Metazoa; phylum Arthropoda; class Insecta; order Hemiptera; family Membracidae; genus Stictocephala; species Stictocephala bisonia. The sequence goes on from JAQJVL010000001.1 coordinate 10,052,744, forward strand.
ATATAACATCGATAAGGGAAATTATAATTTAACTGAACTTCATGAAAAAATGAAAGTCAGAACAATTAGTAATTACACTTGTGCAATGTTTTGTATTCGATATATAGTTGAGTGCAAATTTGAAATATTTAACAAAATTGTATACTAAGTATTTATATTCATTAATTATTTATGATATAAAAAGTTATTGCAGAACGAATATATAGACCTAGATTATAAGCTTTGGAAACTATTCATTACATGAATGGTACTATTCACGTATTTTAATTCAATAATAAATATAAAAAAATAAAAAGACCGCCAGCAACACGACTGACGAACAGATGCATAACAACAACACTAAAAATCACAACCAACTGGATAATACAAACACAAAAAGACCTTCAGAAAGCAAACATAAAACAAGAAGAAATCCTAGACAGAAACATATTCAAAAACAAAATACACATATGGAAAATTGAACCAGAGCCAGAGAAACCAAACGGTCTGATGAAAGAAAGCAAGAGTTTAGCCGGATAATGAAACAACACTGGAGAGAAAGAAAGAAGAAAGAAAATGAGTTCAGGTTGCTTTCTTCGTTTTTACCGCCTAAATAATTATTTAGATATTTAGAGGGGGAAAGTATCTAAAAATAATTAAATACTGTTCAATCTGATAAACTGTCGAACTATGAATGATATCAACTACACATTTCGCACTTAACATTTATCTACCACTTCTAAATAAATCGTCCAATACTGATCGAATTATCGTATTTTGTGAAGGTAATATAAAAAAAAAGTTTTAAATTCATTAGCTCGTATTAACAGTCTTTTAGACACATTATATAAAAAAAACTAGTTTATCGATTTTTCAGTAAAAACCGCGTTTTCCACAGTTGAAACCCCCCCCCCCCAAGAGATACAAACCATCCTTACAACCTTAATTGAAAGCTTTTTATTTTAATTAATAAAGATAAAAAATAAGGAAATCTTTTAATATACACCAAAATTTTTCAAAACATGTTCATTTGACTTTTTCAAAATAAAATTTGAATCCAATATTTAAAAATAAAGATTTCCTTATTTTTCATCTTTATTAATTAAAAAGCTTTTAATTGAGGTTGTAAGGATGGTTTATTGTATATAAAATACTGTTAGTACGAGCTAATGAATTTAAAATGTTTTTGTTGATATGTCCTTCACAAAATACGATTTAGAAGTGGTAGACAAATGTTAAGTGCAAAATGTGTAGTTAATATTGTTCATAGTTCGAAAGGTTATTAGAATTAACTCTTTTTAATTATTTTTAGATAATTTTTCCCCTCTAAATATCAAATTCTCTCGTGTAGAGGCGACTATCGTCGAAATGGTCGCCTGTTTAACCTGGCCTATAGTTCGGAGGGAAGGGTCGGTACGCGCTACGGAGCCGCCCCAAATAGGCGCCCCGTAGGGCGAATATATTAGACGATAATATTGCAGTGGCACTTGCAAAAATTCATTAAAGAGGATCAAGTGACGAATGGGGTGATAAATCTGGGACCGTCGCCAGCGCAACCTATTGACAAGCTCTGGAATTAACGACGCGACGAGAGCAACGGCGAAAGCGATTTTAAACGAGCTGGGAGGAACAATACAACTAGAATGTTGAATGATTAAAATAAGGTTTTTTCAAAATAGAATACACGAAAATCTAAGACTAAATAAATAGCATCTAATTTCCAAAGTAGACAAAATGTTTGTAGCAAAAAGATAAAATTAAGGATATTAGATTGTTAGATGAAAATATTTAACCAGAGATTTTCCCAAATGAAATGTTTTATCAAGCAATCCTAAATAAAATACTTGTTACTTAACTCTTTAATATGGGAATTTTTTAATGTCCTAGCTTTTTTTACCTTTGTCAAAAGTTTAATGTTCTAAATAATCTGTAATATTCAATTGATTTTCAACAATGACTATATATAATCTGTAATATTCAATGGGTTTTCAACAATGACTATATATAATCTGTAATATTCAATTGATTTTCAACAATGATTGCATATAAAATCTGCAATTTCAATGGGGTTTCAACAATGACTATATATAATCTGTAATTTTCTATGGGTTTTCAACAATAACTGTATTTATAAAACGAGCAATATTCAATGGATTTTAAAAGATCACTGTATATATAATCTATGATATTCAATAGGTTTTCTACAATCACTGTATATAAAGTATAATCTATAATATTCAATGTGCTTTCAACAAATCACTGTATATATTATAATCTGTAATATTCCACAGTTTTCCAACAATGACTGCATATATAATCTGTAACAATGACTGTACATAATATGTAATATTCATTGTGTTTTCAACAATTATATATATTATATGCAATATCCATTTACTGTTTAAGTAGGTATTTTTATCCTACCACACTCCAGGCGTGGCATTAACGTATCCCAACCTTAGGGATAGGTTGATGAAGAAATCCTGTGGGAGGAGACTAGGAGGGCCGTTCGAAGGTAGTGTCTTAATCTGAGCGATCCGCTGATGGGTCCATTACAATCCTGGCCACAAAAACAATTCGTCCTTTCTCAGAAAGATTGAAAAATGACGCAATCAACCACCCAGGGGGCGCCGGTGACGTCACGGCCCTGCTGGTTGGTGGAAATATTCACCGGCACTACCTGGCCCGGACGCTTTAATTATTAGCAAGATATTTTCATACTACGTTAAATTAATTTGTAGAAAATGCATATATAAAACATATTTTATTTGGTCTTACAATTAAAAATATAAATATTCAATGACTTTTTACTTAGTATCTGGAGATTGATGTAGTATTTTCTTTTACATGTTTTCTAGGGATTACTTAATTCTTCCTTGTTGTGGATCGTGTATTATATTTTTTCACTAATTTTATTATCGATATAGTATTTTAATGTTCATTGTTTGCCAATGTTTTACAGTTTTTCAGTTCTTTGTTATGTTAAATTATTATTATTTATTTGTGCGTATTTTTTGTTTTTATTTGTTAGACTTTTTTATTGGTCTTTTTCGTCTTGTATCACTTGTAGAAACTGCCATCTCACGATTTATAAACAATCATAAGTAATTTTTAGCTAAAATTTAGTGGTTATGAAAGCAATTTTTATAATTATTTATTGTTTTATTTAAGTAATAAGGGACGAATGTGTTTGACATTAACGTATTTTTCATAAATACTACTTTTACTAAAACTGAATAAAAAATGTCATGTTTTATGAAAAATAATTTAGTTTTTGGATGTTTTATCTAGACTATATCAGAAAAAACTATTTACACGTTTATGAATTCTCGTATATTTCATAGTCTTATTTCTAAATATTCTGCCTAAATACTTTATAGCATATAATAACGATCGGAGTTTACTAGATTAATTGTTTAGTTGTATTAAAAACCTTAATTTTATAGGACTTAATGATCAACAACAAATATTGAGTCCACAAACTATTGATTTAATTACATTCAGATCGGTGAGACAAGTTCGAAACTTTTTAGGACTACCTGTAAAAGTGTTTTTCCGAAACACAAAACGGAAAAGCTATACATCTATAATAATAATCAGCTAGTTGAAGAAATGGATTTGGACCTCAAACGATGAGACATAAATAAACAAACTGGATCTTAGAAGAAGCTTGTAGACGTAGACTGCAGGTAATTACATACACATCCGTATTCCAGGAGCTCGGGAAAGTTGAGGGAGGTTGCCGCCGCACACCAACTTACAAACCACTTATTAATTCCCGCCTAAACGCCGTACAACTGTTAACTCTAACCGCAACCAGCGCCGACTGAATCCTGGATATGCCAAGACATAATTAAATTAGCAATGCTAATGGTGGTGTTGTGCCCGGCTGACTTGAGTCAGTAATTTTTATTTTCAACGGCGAATAAATCTTCTAAGAAGTGACATGGATGTGGACGTGCAGTGGGCAAGTGAAGTCTACTGGAGACCTTTCCAGTTCCAGTGGTCCTCCTATCCTCAGAAAGTCCCACACGTTCACGTCATATCAACACTCCAGTCACCACGTATACGGACGTGGACGTGCAGTGGGCAAGTGAGGTCTACTGGAGACCCTTCCAGCTCGAGTGGTCTTCCTATCCACAGAAAGTCCCGCGCGTCCACGTCGTAGCGACACTCCAGTCACCACGTCTATAGACGTTGAAGTCCAATGGGCCAGAGAGGTCTGCTGGGACAGATAGTCCCACGCGGCCACGTCATAGCGCCTTTTCAGTCACCACGTCTACGGACGTGGAAGTCCATTGGGCAAGTGAGGTCTGCTGATGGCCCTTCCAGCCCCAGTGATCCTCCTATCCACAGAAATTCCCACGCGTCCACGTCAAAGCGACACTCTAGTCACCACGAACGTCGATGTGCAGTGAGCAAGTGAGATCTGCGGGGACAGAAAGTCCCACGCGTCCACGTCATAGAGCCTCTACCACGTCTACGGACGTGGAAGTCCAGTGGGCAAGTGAGGTCTGCCTAACCTAACCTAACCCCTTCCAGCCCCAGTGATCCTCCTATCCACAGAAATTCCCACGCGTCCACGTCATAGCGACACTCCAGTCACCACGTCCATGTACATGGACGTGCAGTGGGCAAGTGAGGTCTGCTTGACATCCTTCCAGCTCCAGTGGTCCTATCCACAGAAAGTCCCACGCGTTCACGTCATAGCGACACTCATGTCACTAGTAACATGCATTTAATATTGTAACTTAGTTCTAAGATTAACCTTGTTTGCATTAAATTTACTGTCGACCCTGCTATGCAGTTTTACACTTTTAATAATAAGATATTTGTGTTTTGCGTTGTTTATATAAATGCAAGCTTGTCAAAATACATAAATTGTAAATATGGAATACAGTTCTACGGGTTACAACCAACTTTAACTAATCAATATCAAACCCACAAACACGAATCCATATAAATTTGTTAGCGGTAATATCAACTAAAAAAAAATTAAACAAAGCAAAACTATTCCTGTAGCTTTAATATTAAGTAGTTTCCCTCCTAAACACGATTATGACATTCATTTCTTTCTAGTTTCTACCACAAATAAAAACTGAGATATTTAACTAAACAGGTTAGGTTAGGTTAAGTTAGGTTTATGTTATGCTAGTTAGGTTAGGTTGGTTAGTTAGATTAGGTAAGCAACATATATTAACCTAACTTTAAACTTAACCTAACGTAACCCACTTTTTTGATGCGACCTCCGTTCATTTCTTCTCTGTGGTAAGAAATATCAGCCAATACGAAATGAACTTAAAAATTTAAATATTAAGTAGTTATTCTGTTACTATTTTAAATAATCCCTCTTTTTTATATAGACCTATCAGCTATTTTTCGTCGTATGAATAATTTTTTGTCATGTTGGTGTTCAGGAGAAAAATTAATTAAGATTAATGTAAAATATATATTTTTGGCTTAAGTATGTTTATTTATTTTTTAATTTAAAAAACTGTATTTTCGTTGACAAATTTGTATGGTTTCTTGTTCGAAGTGGTATTATTGAGTAGTTAATCATGAAGATCGGGCAAAGCCCATATATTCCCTATTTACCACAAGTCTGTTTCTGTAAGAGAAAGTGAATTTTTAACAAATAAGAGGTTTCGGCTGTCTGTCAATTTGTGAATATAACTCTCATTTGAACAGATTGTATAATTGTTTACGACTGTCCTTTTTTTCACACAATAATAATGGAAAGCTTTATTGTTTCAGGATAGATTTTAGAACGTTTTTAGGGAGACGCATCCAAGGAGGAATTTCCGGAACATACATCTAATGAGGTGTCTTGGGGACAATCATCCAAAGAATCGTTTTGGGGAGACATATCCAAGAAAACGTTTACTTTTATAGATATACGGCAATAGTTTCAAATTACAAGAAACTGTGACTGAATGAGTTGGGTACTAACAGAAGAATTTAATAAAAATAAGAAGCTCATGATCATAAATTCACCTAAATTGGGTAATTAAATAATTATGTTGTTACTAAATTAACAGTTTCTCACTTTTGTATCTAAAAAAATTGATTATTTTTTTAATAAGTACAACACAGTTATAAAAACAAAACTATCTATGGCTTGAATGCCTCTAAAACATTAATTTATTTAGAATTTAATAGAAAATAAAAACAACGTTACATTTAGCATACATCTGTGTTTTGGCAAAGAAATAGTTTCAAAACACAAGCGTTTGAGTATTTATTAGATCTAAACATAAATTTAATAACACTCAACTCATTTTAGATGGAATCCAATTAAATATTTTGTGTTTAATATAAAAAATATTTTATAATATAAAATCTTAGTAAGGGAATTAGATATGTCTAAACTTTTGTACGACTACACAATTAATTTACGTAAAATGAGATCTACTTCCGTATATTATTCAGTTTATTCTAAATGAGTTACAATCAGACATGCTGAACATTTTTCTATACTAACAAAACTACAAATAACCAAACAGCCTCGCATGCAGTTAATTTATAAAAATGATACTATGTTGGTAAAAATGTGATATCAAATGTTTTAAGTTAACGCCTTCTTTATTTCAAGGGTTGCGGTACTTATCTGTAAGGGCCATACAAATTAAATGATTTGAATGTTGATTTTGCAGCCATATATATTTATGAACTGTATGGCTAGAAATTTGGAGCTTAACAAGTTTTCATATTTATCATTTGATCCTTCGGTGCGGAATGAAAGAACTTCATGGCCTTATAACGGAAAAATGCGGAGTCACCATCGATGTTGAAACGGACGAGTAGCCTAAGGCTTTCAACTTTGAAATTGGCTGTTTTTTTTTTTTTATTTATTTAGACTTAAAATAGGTTTACAGTATATTTAAGGGCATATAAATAATTGTACATAAACAACATCAAAACACTGAACATAAAATAAATGCATGCAATGACATTAAAATTAATACTTAGAAAATGAAAAACTCCAACGTTGACGGGTTAATGCATACAAAGAAAACATTTTTTCATCCATAATATTTTTCTGAAAATAAGAAAGAAAAATATAAATAAAATATCAGTATGATTGTTTCTATGAAGAGACTGGACCGGAGGCTGCTGAGGAACTGATCACGTCTCCCTAAGTATAATATTTTTTAGTCGTTTATTCACTATTTATTTATTTTGTTATTACCTTTATTCAAAACACGACACACCAACATTCTTGCGAAACCTAAATGCAAATATCCAAAAAAGTTGTTTTTTTGTGCTCTAGAATGTACAGTAAGTTAAGATTGTTTGTATATATTTGCGTATTACTTTATTTGGACATTTTCCGTTAATTCACTACCACTACTTTTTCTGTTACTTCACTACCACTACTTTTTTATCGCAATTGCGGTTAGGTTAGGTTTGTTATGATAGGTATCTACTAAAGTTGATCACAAACTGGTAAATCCATTGATTGACTTACCGCCGAATGCACTTTCCGAGTGTAAGACTTGGAAAGCGATAAGATAAGGCCAGCGATATCGGATTCCTAGCGGATAAGGAATACCACAGTGGACGTAAAAATGATTGGGGAACAGTTTTTAGAGCAATATTTATCAAGTGGTAGTGAATTAAAGGAAACAAAAAAAGTAGTGGTAGTGAATTAACGGAAAAAATCCTTTTATTTTTTATGTTGTTTCAATTGTTTCAAAGAGTAACAGAGTAACTAGTTAATACTTACATTTTTAATTAAATTAATTTTTCATTAATTTCATATTACCTGATAGTTCTTACCATAGACAAGAAATAAACAGAGGTCACATCCAATAGTGCGCCGAATTTGTGTCAAGTTAGAGTGTCGAATAATTATTTCCCAGTTTGCCATGCGGATTGTCAGTCCCTCCCTTCATAATCCCAAATATTTTAAGATAAATATAGTAAATATTACTACAGATGTATAAAGATGTACATTAGTTGTAATCTATTTAAAACTGCCGTTGTGGAGTTCTCTGCGGCCACAAAGAGACCTCTGTTAAAGCAGTTTTTTTTTTGTTTTTTTTTAAGGATGTTTTTGAAAGGTGATGATGAATAATCTAGGGTTGAATCATTTATATTAAACCTAATTTACTTTCAATACATGAAACGCCCACAACAACATTCCCTAGGGAGAAACGGGGACAAAACAAACGACCAGAAGGTCGCCCGGCAACTAGAAACTAAAAATTTACGTGGCACAGAAATGAAGCGCTATCCGGTAGATTTAAAGGCTACAATTTGTATCTACCGCAAACCGGTTTCGAAATAAAACAGCTATTAAACTGTTAGTGGCCGATAAGAATTAATTATCGGCCACCAAACAGAAACCTGTTGTAAGATCGGATAATTTGCGGCCGTTTACAACAGCGGGAATATTTATGGCTCCAGAACCGATGGGAGCCCAGCGTAGAGTGAAAACTGTTGAACGTCGGTAGATTGATATACTTCCTGGTGAACATATTAGATGCGGCATACGTTTTTATAGTTAAGTAATATGTGTCTTACAACTAAATTAAACAAAGAATGATTCTTCTGAAGAACCCTCCGGTCTGAGGAAGGTAAACGAGGTTTGCCTAAATCAATAGCCATAGTATTTGTGAATTTTGTTTTACTGTATATTGTAGTATAGGCCTATTTGTGCAATTTGTACGAGTACCTATATGTATCTATATTGTAGTATATTTGTGCATTTTGTAATTATATTGTAGTGAATTTATGCACTTTGTATTTATATTGTAATATATTTGCGCATTTTGTACTTACGTTGTATTATAATTTTTCATTTTGTTTTTATATTATAGTATATTTCAGCATATTGTACCTATATTGTAGTGAATTTGTGCTTTATGTATTTATGTTGTATCATAGTTTTGCATTTTGTTTTTATATTGTAGTATATTTGTGCATTTTGTATTTATATTGTACTGAATGTTTGCTATTTGTTTATATTGTAGTATATGTATTCATTTTGTAGTTATGTTATATTTCTGCATTTTGTTCTTATACTGTAGTATATTTGTGTATTTTGTACTTATATTGTAATATTTGTGTTGTGTGACTTCACTTCTTGTATTGTATTTGTACCAACACGTATTATGCTAACTAAGAAATTATTTCGTTGAGAAAAGTTTTCCTCATTATTATGAAAATATTTAAGATTTTTATTTTTCATCTTATTCCTACAAGAAGACATTCCCAGGGTGTAAGAAGGATTTATAATTCAGAATAGATCATAGGTGATCTGCAGATTGCAGTATAAGAGAGTTGATAGGCTACTGTCCGCGCAGAAATTATGGATACTCGAGTTCACGATACCATATCTCCGAAACGGTCCCTTCGATTTTAACGAAAGACCTATCAAATTAAAGGAAATATTGTCAATTTTTATACTACGAAGTTTCAATTTTTTACGTAGCTTTTTATAATTTATAAGACGGAAAAAGTGGAAAATATCGGCATTTTTCACAATCTTTTTGGAAATCTCAACTTAAGGCAATTATTACAAAATATCTATTAAACGTATCAGCTTCAAATTTTAATAGCTTATATGAAGGTTACTTACAAACACTTTTGTAGAGTTTCATAATTTTAACGTTATTATTTTTTATGTTCTTGTAAATTTTGTAAACCTTTGTTAACTTTGTTATCTTGGGTTTAAAATTCCCGCTCAAAAAAGTGTTTTGACTATCAATTGATTGTATGAACGAAAAATATAGTGTCTACAGAATATGATGTAATAGTGATTTGTGATGAATTTATATTTGTTAAACGTTTTTATTCCCGCGCGAGGGGCTGGTACGCAGGGAAACGCGCCGGGGATGGCTCGGGTTCTCCCACAAAACAAGTGCGATGTTGCCGTTCGGTGCACACAGAGGTCGTCTGAGTCACCAACCCGTTCTATAGCATTCCGGCAACATCGCACTTGTTTTGTGGGAGAACCCGAGCCATCCCCGGCGCGTTTCCCTGCGTACCAGCCCCTCGCGCGGGAATAAAAACGTTTAACAAATATAAATTCATCACAAATCACTATTACATCATATTCTGTAGACACTATATTTTTCGTTCATACAATCAATTGATAGTCAAAACACTGTTTTGAGCGGGAATTTTAAACTAGTGTGTTGTTTTTCTCCTAACTTTAATTTTTTAATTTTCACTGTTGCCAATAATCTGGAAAATAGTAATGAAAGTTGTAGGTTACTATAATTTTCAAATTAGGGTTAATTTTGTTGCATATTTTTTACTGTCTATATTGTTGAAAATTTAAACTACGAACTGTAACTTAAGAGAAAAAGTATTTTTCATATTTTTAAGTTAACGATTAAGTGTAACGTGTAATACCATTTGTTCATTAAGTATAAAATTATTTTCTAAACATAAAAATAAGAAACGTCATATGTTCTTTCAAAGCAATTTAGGTTTTGTTACTATTATTCTATTATGCGTTTTTTTATTTCGCATTGCACTCACGAAATAAAAATATTCCAAACTTTATAACATAAATAGTCAGTATATAAAATTAAAGTTATAGAAAATTGACGCATTTGTAATAAAAATATGAGTCAAATCTGTATTTAATGGTTGTTTCGCTTGTTTCTGTTTTGTTGTTATTGCTATTTGATTATATAATTTATATGTTTTATTATTATTGTTGTTATTATCATTACATTTATTGGTTCTTGAATTATGTACATTTTTTATTTTGTTTGTTTTTATAGTACGAATCTCTTTACTAGTCATACGTTTTTTGGTTTTTTGCTCATTTTTTAATTTTGTTTTCTTTAATTATTGGTCTATAATATTATGGGCTTTTTTAGCAAATATTTGATTATGTTTTTATAGATTAGTGGTTCAGCATGTATATATTATACATTACGTTATGTGACTTGCTCAATTGATGTTGTATGTAATCTAATGTATTGTTTTCTTATTATATTTTTATCATTAAGTTAATTATGCTATTTTTCTTTTCATTGCCCCTTAGGTTTATTTAACGGTATATGGTCATTTGACAGTTTTATTGCTGCTATCCGATTGAATTTTGATTTTGATCTGACAATAAAATTATTTCTAGCAAATAAATTGTATTAGCCGTGTGAAGTATAAAATTTAAGTGTAAAATTATTTAACAAATAATTTTACACTTAATGAACAAATAATATTACACAATACTAGTTAGCTTGGAAAAAAATTCTTTTGCCTCTAAAAATACAAATCACAATTACAAAAAAAATGTTGAAAGTAAAATTATGAATCAAAATTAACACTTAATTGAATGTATATTACCCTACAACTTTCCTTTATATTTTTTAGATTATTTAGGATAGTGAAAAAAATTAAACTTAGGATAAATAACAATACTGAAGTCAATAAATTCTCTTACAGAACAAACTATAGATCAGATCTGATCTATAATAATCTGATCAATCCTACTTACACCCGGATATTATGAATGTCTTCGTGTACACTATGACATTCATAATATCCAAATGCTTAGTACAGTTTGGGTAGGACTAATACAATCCTGCTCTTATAATTGCATTGTTATAATATTATAGACACCATAACTTTTATTGCTTTCATTTGTTTTGCATACGTTTACATGTGCTGCCTTTTAGTGCAGCGGTTATTTATTTATTTATTTTTTTTTTGTGGTCATTATTATGCTATCCAACTTATATTTATCGGTCGTTAATCACCTCTTTTAATTTATTTGTTTATTGTTTCTTCATTAGCACTTGTTTTGCTATATTTATTGTTTGTATAGTTTGTTATTTGTTGCCTTATTTTCTTTTCGTGTGTATAATAATTGTTATCCATTTATAATTTAGTTTTATTTTTATTATTCATAGTTTATTATTTGTCCTTTATATAACTTATAGACAACTAAAAATAACTAAATATGTTAGTTGTATTTAGCCTATTGTTATGTTTCGTGTTCACTTTGTTACTTTTATGTTACTTGATGGTATTTCTCAGTCAAACTTTTTTCCGTTAAAAAAGTGATTTTAAATACACACAGCATATAATTCATTTTTACATTTTAATCAATAGATTTGTTTGACCAATACTTAACCGTAGCATTCACTAAGTATTAATATTAACGATTGTTAATTCACTTACGTGTCTATAACATATTCCTAGGTCAAATAAATAATTCTTATTCTGACATTAAATATCGTCACGTGTAATATTATTAAAGCTTCTTTTTGCAATCTTGAAGATTAAATGAAATATTGTTATTTTTATACAGAACACGTCTGATGGGTGTAAACTTGGTTGAATTTTACAGAAATTCACTGTTTTCCACATGGAAATTACGATTACAAGACCCACTACGTAAATGTTAATCGGAATAACGCATATTGACAGTCTAGGATTGTAGAGACAGTAGTCGTTTGTTTGTGTAGAAATTATTTATCGTTTGTCTTGTTGTAAGAGCTGCTCAATGCGGAAAGTGATAAATAAATATAAGTGTGTAAATAGCCATTAATTATAATTGTTAATTTTTACTTTTGTTCTTCAATTGCTTATATTTTTCCTTATTCTTGGATTTTTAATTAATTTATCATTAACACGCTTATACGGTTTTGTATTTTTCACTTAGGACCTTTGACTATTTCTTCAGCTTTGGCCTCGGGTGCTCTCATAATGGGCGCATTAGACCTGTTAGGTTTGTATGTTTTGAGATAATTTCTCTTTCTTTTATTTTGCAAATTATTATAACACGAAAGAATTATATTTGTATATTTATTATATATTAATATTATATTTGGTTGGACTTTATCTGTAATATTTATGATTTTATCAATTATTTAATTATATATTAGTAACTTACAATTGGCTTTGTTTCTATTCTATTCTAAATATTCACATACAGTAGGCCACGGAATATTGAACCTATGAATGGTAAAGGTTTTTAATTATCAAGACTACATAAAATAGGATATAAAACTAAAGTTATTTGTAGTTAGGATAATTTACAGTTTTAGTAGTACAAATACTATAATGAATGAATGAAATTATTCCGTATATGGTACATTATAAATTATAATTGAGAAAAAATATACTACCTTGTTCAATCACTTTTATTTCATATACTACAAATTATTTTCTCAATTATATATTATTTCCAATCCAGGGTCAATATGATTATTATTATAAATTAATTTCTAATACAGTTATTAGAAATGGATGAATGACTGAATTTTTTTTTCAATTATTACTAAAACAAAATATTATTATTAGGTTTTATTTATTGTTATCCATACTAATGTTATCATTTTTCATTCTAATCCTTTATCCTTGCAGTTTGTTAGTATTTTTTACTGTTAATTCTTAGTTAGGTACTTTCATGACTTATTTTATTATTACTATCCTGTTTTTTAAATTATTAGAATTTTTCATTCTTATTTTCATTATTTTTACTTGAATTTGTTTTTTACGATTTTTCTTAGTCTAATTATTTTACTTTTTGCTACGCTACTTGTTAGTTATATTTTTCTTTGTTGTGCTTTTATTTAAATAATTAATGGTGTTTTTATGGTTTTTTTTTCATGTTTGTTTAAGGGTGGGTATTGTTATTTTGTATCTAGTCAAGTGCTTTTATATATATAGCTATCGTGTTTATTGCTGATTCACTCATAATGTTGGATAAAAATTAATAAATAAAATAGGTATGTTCTTAATCCACCACTCAAATCATTAATGAGGATTTCACTATAATATCTTAAAGATACGAAGAAAATGTTGTATTCTATGAAATTGTTGGTACTTATTTAGTATAGTATTATATTTTCCATTTCATATTATTTAGGCTATATACTGTTGAATTTTGACGAGATACTTAATTGTTTTTGGTATTTTTGTTGTGTTTATTGTTGGTGTTTTCTAGACGCATGATTAGAATAAGCTTTATTAATTGCTGCAAGTTGTTGTTTGTTTTTGGTTAGTTTAGTATTATATATAAATATTCTTTTATTATATAAGTACGTATATTTATACAATTTTTTACCATCACAATTTGTATTGTTTATTTGATTTGCCGTTTTATATGTTTTTGTTTTCCGTTGGAATGTAAAATACAACAAATAAATATGAAAAATATCGACTGGACAATACTTAAAAATCATTTGTTTCATTGTTTGTTGTATTTTTTGTTATAATTATTATTTATTAGCATAGTTCATTATTTTTTTATTTTATTTTATTCTCATCTTTAAGACAATTGTTATCCATTTATATTTTATTTTTAGTTTAGTTATTAATAGCTCATAATTTGCTATTTATTCATTTAGGCCAATTGATATGTTTTGTTTTCACTTTATTGTTTTTGTTAGATTTTGAAATTTGCTCAGTCAAACTTTTTTCCTTTAAAATTAATGTTTTGAGATCCACAGAGGATGTAAATCACTTCTATATTTTAATTTGCTTTATTAATACTTGTCCTCAGCATCAACAACTTTTAATATAAATTTGTAACTCGAGGTAAAAGATTTCTTTTAAGATCAGTTTTCCCACAGCCAATAAATACGTCGATAAATACGTTTACAAATAATACTTGAGTTTATGTAAGTTAAATATTATTAATTCTTTTTTTAGTTTTAAATATTATAGTTAAATCAAAATGGTAAGGCCTGAGAATTCTCAAGTTGGATGTTTCCGCATCTGTCCGGAGCAAGCTTGTTGGTGGCGGGGTTGGTCCCGGAGCATCTGCTCTCTTATAATTAATCTACGTCTTAATTGGGCCAAATTTAGCGCGGGATAGCAGGCTCTGACGGCGGCTCAATGCAACTCCCGCCTGAAATACAACATACTCTACTCTACAGACTTTCTCCCATTTTATACTATGCCAATTGTGTCTTTTGCTGCAATATAAGCACACTTTACGAAAATTTTATTTTATTGGAAATATAAGTAGTGCTTTCGATAAAAATCGTTAAAATTGGATATTCTTCAAAATAATTAAGAGGCTTAATTTTATTTAGTTATTTTGGATATTTTATTTTACTATATAATAGTTATTTTATTATAATACTAAAAATATAAAGTTGTTTTGTCTAGAATTATTTGTTTTTATCTATTAGATTACAAACTCAGATTATATTTTATCTACAAAAATCTAAGTTTGAGTCAGTTTTTGTGGCTACAAGTATATGTTTAGATTAGATACTAATTATGATAGTTTAGAATTTTGTAGACTAAACTTGTAAATTTGATAAGTGGCTAAATATTTTGAAATAAATACATTTTATTTCTATATTCTTTTTAAGGTATTATTTAAATCAATTAGTATAATGCAAAGTATAATTTAGAATAAATACACACAAATTTTTAACTACTTTAAGTTTTAATATTTATCAGATTACGCCATGCAGATCGACGACGAAAAACCCGCGTTCCTTTCGTTGACAGTCTTCCTTACGTTTTTACAAGATACACCATGCAGATCGACGACGAAAAACCCGCGTTCCTTTCGTTGACAGTCTTCCTTACGTTTTTACAAGATACACCATGCAGATCGACGACGAAAAACCCGCGTTCCTTTCGTTGACAGTCTTCCTTACGTTTTTACAAGATACACCATGCAGATCGACGACGAAAAACCCGCATTCCTTTCGTTGACAGTCTTCCTTACGTTTTTACAAGACACGCCATGCAGATCGACGACGAAAAACCCGCGTTCCTTTCGTTGACAGTCTTCCTTACGTTTTTACAAGATACACCATGCAGATCGACGATGGTAAACCGCGTTCATTACGTCGACAGTCTTCCTTACGTTTTTACAAGATACACCATGCAGATCGACGATGGTAAACCGCGTTCATTAAGTCGACAGTCTTCCTTACGTTTTTACAAGATAAATGCCGTGCAGATCGACGATGGTAAACCGCGTTCATAAGTCGACCGTCTTCCTTACGGTTTTACAAGATAAGCCAAGCAGACCAACGACGGTAAACCACGTTCATTAAGTCGACAGTCTTCCTTACGTTTTTACAAGATACACCATGCAGATCGACGATGGTAAACCGCGTTCATTACGTCGACAGTCTTCCTTACGGTTTTACAAGGTAAGCCAAGCAGACCAACGACGGTAAACCACGTTCATTAAGTCGACAGTCTTCCTTACGTTTTTACAAGATAAGCCATGCAGATAAACGACGGTAAACCACGTTCATTAAGTCGACAGTCTTCCTTACGTTTTTACAAGATAAGCCATGCAGATCAACGACGGTAAACCACGTTCATTAAGTCGACAGTCTTCCTTACGTTTTTACAAGATAAGCCATGCAGATAAACGACGGTAAACCACGTTTCTTAAGTCTTCCTTACGTTTTTACAAGATACGCCATGCAGATCAACGACGGTAAACCGCGTTCATTAAGTCGACAGTCTTCCTTACGTTTTTACAAGATACGCCATGCAGATCAACGACGGTAAACCGCATTCATTAAGTCGACAGTCTTCCTTACGTTTTTACAAGATAAGCCATGCAGATAAACGACGGTAAACCACGTTCATTAAGTCGACAGTCTTCCTTACGTTTTTACAAGATACACCATGCAGATCAACGACGGTAAACCGCGTTCATTACGTCGACAGTCTTCCTTACGTTTTTACAAGATAAGCCATGCAGATAAACGACGGTAAACCACGTTCATTAAGTCGACAGTCTTCCTTACGTTTTTACAAGATAAGCCATGCAGAATAACGACGCTAAACCGCGTTCACTACGTCGAATATCTCCTTACTACAAGATACGCTATGCAGATCGACGATGGTAAACCGCGTTCATTACGTCGACAGTCTTAAGGAAGGACGTTTTTACAAAATACGCCATGCAGATGTGAATGTAGATCTTTCATGTAGTTCTTTTTATGTGAATTTAGTTTATATTGTAGATTACTATTCAGAAATATAAATGAACTTAAGCCAGTAATTGATAACGAAAAAATTAGTATTTCCTCATTATTTCCAATTCATAAAGTAAATTTTAATGATTTATAGTGGCTAAATTTTTCCTTCCCTTTTTCCAAGTTATAAATCTACGTTTTTATCATCTGTACAGCAATTCAGAAATGTTATTTTATTAATTAAATTGCTTTTAAATTTAAATTCGCGTAAATGATATTATTTATTTTTCACATAAAAAACTAAAATGTTGTTGTAACTAAAACATTACTACAGTTAAAATTCAAACAATAAAAATTCAGAAACAGCATTGACTA
This sequence comes from Stictocephala bisonia, assembly GCA_035578905.1. Lineage (NCBI taxonomy): Eukaryota > Metazoa > Arthropoda > Insecta > Hemiptera > Membracidae > Stictocephala > Stictocephala bisonia. The sequence continues at coordinate 10,069,972 of JAQJVL010000001.1, forward strand.
CTTGATGTTAAAATAACACGGCAGATTAACTGGAAAACGTGATGCAATATAATATTGGCAGGAAGCTTAAGGGACGTTCTGCTTAAGCTAAAGGGAACTTTTTAAAATTCTGTAACTATTTTCACAGTTTTTATGTAATGGTGCTGTTGACTTGCAATGATGATACACATAATTAAATTAACTATAGTCAATATTTTTATAACCGATGTACAGATGACAACGAAAGCACAATATGCAATGGTGTAAATTTGTAAGGGAGTAAAAGGTATAAATAATAAACATTTTTAAAACCTACATTTGAGATATTTTTTACAGATATATTTGTTCTAGTTTACTTTCAAGTCTCTATACCCCTATATATAACCTATTTTGAGGATAGTTATAATAAATATTATAGCGGAAAACAGGCTATTACCATAAGGAGGGCTATTATCGCTAAAGTATAAATCGTTCAAAAAACATTTCCCCATCTACTAATTACCAGATAATTATTTATTTTAACTAACATATACTTTCAATAGTAAATAATAAATTGTCATGGTTGTTACAGCACATATCTAAAGAAAGTTTATATATGATTTTGATGTATTTAAGATACAAAAAAAGATAATCTATAACAGTAAACATTTATAAATGATGTTATGTGTATCTTTTATGAGCACAATTATTCACTTGGCATTTGTACAATGTACCCATGATACAACATAGACTGCTTACGTGTTGTACATTTAAATGTTACAACATCCATTAGATTAACACGACATACCTAGTGTTAAGTTGAATCGAAGGAATGAACAGGTTCAAGAATAAAAGCTCTTGATGCTTGTAGAGGAAGCTTGAAGAAGTGTCAATATAGGCCTAAATAGAATATCACAGTGCGTTTGCCCAAGTCGAAACAAGAGAATGTCAATCTATTTACAGTAGGTGCATATCTACAGACTATAGTAAAAAATTATATCACTTTTGATCTACAGCTCTATTTCAATCAGGTACGTAGTATTCCAAAATATTTTGGTCCCTAAATGAGACTACCACAAAATGTCCAACAACTTGTCCAAAAAATAGTCCACAGGACCGAGTCAACAATGTCTCTAAGGCTTTACCAACAAATGTGAGAGGAGAATAAACAGTTCGCAGGTTCACTCATCGTTCAAGGTGTGATAACAAAGGTCATTTCTTCTTTCGCCGCAAATAAAATGCCATCTCACGGAGATAACGGGTTCGCGGCGAACACTGACCGAACAAAAAATACAACGAAATCCCCAACGGATCAGTCCATGTGCGGCCGGCGTCCGACTCACCCCGCGAATGCCGACCGAGTGGGACTCCAAACCACGTACTTTGGAGCTAATTAAATCGTCCGAACCCCGGCCCGAATTTGATGGATCGGACCATGTAAGTGGTAATAAGCACCGTCCCAGAGGCTGGACGATTACAGATGTGAATGGGGGGTTGGGAGGAGGCGGGGGAAGCCAACAGAATCACAAGTCACCACTGACGGCCACTCTAACGTCTCTGTCGACGGTTCTCGGGTGAACGTCTCACGGGCCTCCTTCACCATCAAAGTCACCGGATTCGATCACTTCACTGGGCCAAAGTTTTTCTTCATTTCTTCTGGGCAGTTTTCCGGAGAATTCAGGACCTGCAGTAGGTGAATGACCGCAGACCCATTCCTTCACTGACCACACGACTGACGAAGACGTCTGTCAACCTGGTACGACTGCTGGGGTACACGCTCTGTCGGAGCGCCGTGGTCACCAAACACTGACGACGCTCCTGGCCCTCCCCTCGCCCCTGCCTCCACTGGTGCGCCGGCGTCGCTGATGGCTCGCTCGCTCCGCTTGCGTCGCGGCGCATCCGTCCCACTGCCATCTCTCAATGTAATATTCACTCTAATTATTATCAACATTGATAGCCAATCAAGTTTCACGCCACTTGCTCACGTGCTACATTTAAACTGTCACGTTGCGTGTCCATCGACAGGTCTCAGTCTAAAACTTTAACAATAATAACTCAGGTTTACACTCACTTTCAAACTCGTAAAAAATACATTGAGTACTATTACATCACTTTTATCCATATGGTATTAGTTTAGACATGTCTTACAGACTACTAAATATCTTTTCCCTAAACTTAGGAACTTATTTTTATCATCAAAGGTCTACGTTTGAATTAGTGACCAACAAATAAATATGATTAAAAAAAAAAAAATAATAATTGTATTGGATACTGAAAAATATGCCACTATAACACAATTCAACAAAACAAAAATTGGATTAACAATAAATTTTAAAAGAAAAACACCACAAAACGCAACTAAAACTAACAATAATCAGTAACATATTACAACAATTAGACCAGTAAAAATCAAATACAAGCAAAAAATAATAATGATAATAAGTATTACAGATGTTAATAACAATAATCATGAAATAATATTATGATAAACTAGGAAAAACTGAAAACAAAAATGACTAAACAAACACAAAAAAGATAAAATGAAAAATTACAATAATAAAGGTAACAATGATAGCAATAGTAACTTATAAACCTATCTAATATTGCAAAAATATTTAAAATCTTAGATATATTGTTAAAAATTATATAATACGTTAATTGTAACTAATTATATCATAATTTTTGATCACACACATTGCGCTGCATATTATGTGTAACTTGTAGGACTTGACATTTGAGACGGGCAGCCGCGCAACTTCAGTAGTGCGGGGGGGGGGGTGAAGAAACTTTGATTCTGTTGCTTGATTGTATCTAATATATTAATTTGACAAAAGCAAGTTGCTAGTTTCATTATTTAACTCCAGAATACAGTATGGAGTAATTACCACTGTACGTGTATGGGCGGGCGGGTGTGTCAGTGTAAATAGAACAAAATCCAATCAGTTCATATAAATTTTGGAGTACTTCAAGGATCAATTCTGGGACCACTATTATTTTTATTCCATATAAATGATGTATTAGTTCATCATAAAGGACCTGCTGCATATGCAGACGAATTGACTGTTATCAAGGATAAAACTGTATGGAAGTAGGTGAAATTATGTCAAATAAACTTGATTATATTTCTTAATACCACTGTACAGTACATTTATGGATGGGTGGGTACGTCAATACCCACTGTACGTGTATGGATGGGTATAAACGTAGTGCAACTTAATTGTAACAGAAAATGTTTGATTATCGTCATGTCCTACTGTTTCCTCATAAATTACATTTCAGAAAATTGTGAGCTACATAAAAATTCCAAAATTTTTGTTATAAAAATGTCATTGACAAACATAGAACTTCGCACTATTATTCGTTGCGTTTGATCTTTAAAAAGCATTAGAGAGTCTTTTTTACCAAAGTACCAGGTATCACAAATATTATTACTTCATCATTTGTTTGTCTTTAAAGCCTTGAAAATATTTGATGTTCGAAGTGGTAACCGAGGTCATAAATAATTATCCTACAACACTAGAAATGTCTGTCGTAGTTGCATCAGCACACCTAAGGTGAATATGGTTGTTTTTACACAAGCATGTAACTATTTAGCTCCTAAATCTCTCAATAAATTACCTAAGCAAATAAGAGAGCTACAAAGGCTAGATTTCTTTTGCTTGGTTTTAAAAAGGTGGTTACAAATTCATCGAGATATTAGTTCTATGAGTGAGATTCTATCTTAACAAGACAACGTTTTGTGAAGCAAAGGTTAAATAATTAATATGTTCTATTTTTTATCTACTAGTATTTTTAAATGGTTCTTGAATGTATAATGAATATATTGAATTATTTTTGTAAATGTATAGCTGATAAAAATTTGTATAGCTAAGCATTTGATCTTTTTTTCAATTTTTCGTTAGTTCATAATTTTGAATTTAATTTTAATTTTTACTAATAATGTAAACCATCAAAGGCAGTGACTAGTTTATAACTATGCTATACTCATATATATAGACTATATATATATATTTTAAACTAAATATTTAAGTTTTCCCGGCCATGTAACTGGACATATGACCAGTTAATTTATTAATTTACAAAGATATGACAATACATATATTATTTGGGTAAATAAATTAATTTCTTATTGTTTATATATTTATTTAATTTAAAGCGTCGGTCTTGTAGTTTGCTTTACGAACTGTGGTTCTCCCGACATAAGACAGTTTAGTAGCATGCTGCCTGTAAAATAGGCCTACTCTCTTGATTATTGTTATTATACTTATTGTTGTTATTATATTCACTGCCGTTATCAGGTTTATCAACGTTATTATATTTTTATTTTACTGTAGATCTAACATATTGCTGTTATTATTACTTATTGTAATTTTGTTTAGCATTTTCCTATTTATTTACATCAGTTATTATTTACTATTTTGATATTATTATAATTTACTTTATGTATAAGGTATTGTGGTAACTGTACAAAATTGACCACGGCTTCGGAGATTAAAATTCCGGCGTTGGCCAAATTGGAGACAAAAGAATAAAACAATTGATCCCCAAACTAATTCCAGCGAAGCCTGCTGGATCCGTTTGTTTTTGTAAAGAATGAACAAAATGAAGAAGAATGTCTTTAAACATCTACTTCGTCATACGGGGTACTTATTAATATGTGTTTGAGTTGAACGTACTATCATTAGCTATCAGTAATAAATTAATCAGATGTGATATCGCTTATCGCACAGTCAGAACTGTCTACGCAGAACTGCAACCCACCTTCGCACAAATAAAACTCCAGGCCCATCGAGGGTGGGTGTGAATGCAACGGACTCAGGAGGACACAGAACAAAAAAAAACATTCAAATTACGGTCAAAGTGCAGTTTTATTTTAAAAAAATAGATATTTAATTAATATTTGAATTTTGCCCGTTCTTGAGTTAATAATATTTTTTTTAGGGCTAGCCAACAAATTAACTAAATTTTAAAAAAGAAAACACTATAAAAATATAACAATAAATTAACTAGGAAACAACAATATCGGTCTGACTTTAACAATAATAAATAAATAAATAGGAAGTACGACCACGAATAAACAAGAGAAAACAACAACAAGAAACAATACTTAACAATATCTACACATAAATAAAAATAACAAAATAATTAAAAGATACAACAACGGCAGCTTTACTATTTGGGGCCTCGGGAACGCAAAAGTAATTTAGAGGTTAGGCCAATTTAGAAAAGTTAAAATAATCAAACAAAGATTCCAAATAATAATTACATCGTATCCAGTGGGCGAAACTAGGTGGTTCCTAATGGGAATGGCAAGTTAAAAAAGCAAGCCTCCGAGAACCCCGTTCACAAGAAAAGAACCTATCATCAACAACAAAACATTAAATTTTAAAATATTTCAAAAAGTCTTAACTGTACTCTCCTTTACAGCCCAGAAAACCTCACCCTTAAAACACCAAGTCCTCTCAAAAGAACAGTCCCATCCAGTCACACAATCTCCTAAATAAATTTACAGCCAGAACTACAATTTTTTCCTGACTTTCTGGACCCTGGAGCCAAAAGCCAAAGAACTAGCCAACCATGCCGACGAAGACAAACGGCAGCAGTCTAGTGACGGCAAACAAGCAAAACCATACGAACAAGAAACAAGGAACAACGAAAAGAAACACGGACACACAAACTAAAACAAACGAGTAAGGTGACTATTTGAAATGACTCGACTCTGTTCTACGGCACAGAACTGAAACCTCCCACAATACAAGACACAGTAACTCGCGGACATACTGTTACAAATAAAGTTTTATTCCATTTTGATTTATTTACTCAATAGCAAAATGGTTTAATTACTCAACTTTGTTAACTCTATTCCTTTCCAACTATTTTTATATTCACATTAATGAGTCGGCTACTCACCTTAACATAAACTTTAGTTAGGTTAGGTTAAATTGTAGTTGGGCTAACACTGAAAAGGTTAGTAACCAGGGTTGCCAAACGTCCGGAAGTTTTAAAGGAAAATCCCTTATTTACATGTTTTGTCCCGCGGCCCAGTTTTCTCGAGCATGAGGCGTTAATTTGTCCTGTATTTTATGAATTCATATGTTACCATGAATAAGACACTCTGTAATATGAACAATTAATGTAACAAATATGGAAAAAAAAGCTTTAAAGTTCCACGAACGATGCCAAAAACTTGGGTTCCTATTACAACTATTCGGTCCGTAATAATGATCGTATCGTAACACGGAGTGTCATCTGATACGCGAAGAACTAGTGGATTTTAAGTTGGTTTTTGAAAAATTGAGTATTTTGTAATATTTTTACAGTCATATATGTAAAAATGTACATGTTATTCTTGACGATTTAAAATTAAAAATGCATTATATCAGGTAATGGCACACTAAATTGGACCTTTACTAATCATACAGTGTAAATAATAAATAAAAAAAAAAAAAAATAAAAAAAAAATAACTGTACAGTTGAAATAGAGCAACATGTTTTTAGACACAACATGGCCTGCTGATGTTAAAATTGCACGTGTAGTGTTTGCAAAGCGACGTCGACTGCCCAGCGGTGGCTTGGTGGTTGGGAAACGGCCACTTTCATAATCGTCAAATCGCAACATTTGAAGTATCATTTGATGGGTGGAGAAATACTCTAATGGACCGTACGTTAATTTTTGTGAACATAGTGTTTTTTTTTTTTTTTTTTTTTTTAATTTTTTACAGTGGAAATCTGCTTATTGAGTAAATAATAATAGACTATAATCTCCTTGGCCCTATATATAGGTGTTACAAAAATGTGCCATGGTTGTTAATTTTCGGATTGTACACCTAATTTAGAGCAAAATATGAAGGATCACATTTGATCGAATTCTGATTCGTTTAGTGTCTATCTGTCATGTTTTTTACAAAATATAATAACTCAAGAACGGTTTGAATGACTGACTTGACATTTTGCTTAGTTCTTTAAATTACCAATACTATATAAACAGTGAAACAAGTCCCATTGATTTATCTTAAGCCATTTCAAAATGGTGGATATTTGAAATATTTAAATAATTGTTGGTTCACAAGATATTTGTAGTTAAACATTTTAAATTACCACCACTTTGAATCGACTGAAGATACCTAATTCATTGGATATTTTTCTGTTTTGTATATATGTAAAGAATTCAGTATGAAAAATGTCAAGTCAGTTTGATAAACTATTCTTGAGTAATTGAATGCTTTGTAAAAAACACAACACAAAAAGACATATAAACTGAGACCGTATGGATAATACCCAACAAGCAAAATTATGTTTAAAAATATTAGTATGCCTATCATACAAAATATGTTTTAAATTAGACCCATGTTTCGTCCATTTGTTGAAACACAAGTCGCAAAACGATCTGTTTGTCAAGCTAGTGGAAATTGGTCGCTCAATTCACTAGCAAGCTTTGTCGGCTTTGTAAGACGCTTCTAAACGTCCAATTTAAATTCCCGCCATGATCTTATTAAAGGTTATTTTTCCGTGCGCATGCGCCAGGTAGGCTCCACAACAGCGTGTAATTGTCTACAGTGTGTGCGTTGTGGGATGGTCACACACTGTGATAACTGGCGATCAAGGAAGCACAGTAGTAATAACGAACATAACCTACAAAATGGAGGATGAACATACCTTCCAAATAATTATTTAGGCCTGCTATAGCTACTAATGATAGCACCTTGAATATATTAATCTAACTTATTAAGTCATTAAAATATCATTTCGTTTAGTTTTTTATTTATTTTTTTTTTTTTATTTTAGCCGTTTCCCAAACTACCAAGCCTCTGTTGGGAAGTCGACGGCCCTATAGTAGCCATACAATGGCTCCGTCAACGGATTGTGCTGTTTTATATAAACTGTACAATTCATATTTATTATTGTGATGAGTCCATTAAGAATCAGAATTATTTATATTTATTTATACTTTTACTTCATTATATTTTGGTAAAAGGTTCTGATTACATATTAGCATTTAGGATAGTCAAAAGCCAGAAGGCGGAAGCATCACTGTGGCCTCGAGGTGTTTGATCACTAGAAGGTCACTGTGTTTGTATATATTCGCTTGGGGAGAGTGACCGGCCGGTTTCCGGGGTGGTTGGGACGAGTAGCGGAGGTTCTGTCGGGTGTAGGGGACTTTGCCGTTCGACACCAGGTGAGGTTTTGGGGCTCACCTAGTTTTAGGTTAGTTAGAGCTTCACTTCTTTTAGAACTAATCTGTTTAGTTGTTTTCACTACACTACTATGAGTTTAGCTGTTTTCGTTATGTGTTGACAACCTGCGAAACATCATATTTTCAACAGCTGTCTATTGTTTACTACCGAAAGTAACATTGTTTACAACCGAAAATTTTCCACAGTCAACAACACCTGTTTTTATTCCGTAGTGTAGTGAAAAGTATCGGTTCAAAACTCCAGTGAAAGTGTTTTGTATGTTCTCGACCAATTGAAGTGCTCGACAAGTCTCGCACTTCAAACATATGGTCTCGAACATGCAAAAACCCCACTTTCCACTCTTGTTATGAAATATACTATTTTCCAGCTCTAGGCCACACGTCGATAAGCAGAAGCCAAGCCGTGCACTTACAGTTGGTTTATGAGAAGTTTGTGATTTAATTATATTTTTATTAGAATTTGTCTTTTCTTTCAGCTAAGATAAGTTTGTATAAATTGGCTGTTGTTTTTGTTATTTTAAACTTTGGTTTTAGTTTCAGTAAAGAATATTTTACTATCTCATTTTATAGCGTTTATTATTTGAACTTTAGAGTTACGCCCTTTTAGTGTTAAGAACCTAGATTACTCTTTTACCTCTCACAGTTTGTGTAATTTAGGAAGAGTTGGTCTTACCTCATTATCATAATGAGGGACAGTGAACACTGTATTCGTATTCCATATAGGGTCAAGGAGATTATAGCCTATTTTTATTTACACAGTAGGTAGATTTCCACATACTTTATCATGTTATCATGCGAGGTTGGTAAAGGTAATTTCAAGTACATATTTAGGTTCATTTCTAGAAGAACACCGGTGAACCATGCAATGTACGGTAAACTGACTATGTGGATATCATTTGGTTAGGTTTGGGCCCGCGACAACTGAGGCTGAACTTTTCTATTATAGTAGTTGTATTTATTTATTTCCAAAGACTACTTATAATCTTTTCAGGTGTATCAAGTAAAATAATGTAAAATGATGTTAGAAGGTTAGGTCTAAATAAATCAAATTTCAGCGGGGAAAAACTTCAAAATAATTGTTTAGTTTCATTTCGGTTTTTTAAATTTAGTATTTAATTTCACCATCCTATTGGTATATATACACTATGCAGATGATATTTTCATCCGACTCCTTCCATCTGACCATTTTATGCGTGTTAGTGCCGGAAACATGCCGGTTTTAATTGATTAGGTTGTTAGTGATTGTATTATATTAGGTTTGTTTATGTTAGGTTAGGATTAACTATAGCCTAGGTTAGAGACATTTCAGGCGCTAATAAGCTTAAGATTGGTTCCCCCTTTACATATTAGTTATCGGAACGAAATTCCGCGTAATTTGTGCAGGCCTACTCGCAACGTTGTATTTACCAATTATTTATTATAATTCCCATAGTAGGATTTTGAAGGGTCAAAAACAATTGTTGATGACATTTTATTTTTTCCCAAAAAGAATTTTTTTGAGTTCATTCAGAATTAGGCTATTTTATGGGGTTTTTGAGGGAAGAAAACTTTAAAAAATCAAAAGTAGTAAAACATGCAGCCTACTAATAGTCTACATGTCGGAGTAAAGTCAAAGTCAAATATTTTTTATTTCCATCCATAGTGAAATGTGAGATTACAAAAAATGAGGTCTTAAACTAAGGAATACAGTAAAAACTATTTTACTTGTACGGGATTGCAGTACAATTTTATACATGGTATAATAAAGAATACTAATTACAAGAAACTACTACAAACCAAGTAATAATCTTTAAACTTGCTAGATTCCTGTTTCTATAACTTTTTTGCTAATTCCTCTAAAGAAACTGCCCAATATTTTAACAATATTAATCTGGTGTGAGATTATTTAAGAACGTTGGAATTCACGAGTGAACGAGTTCAGGATAAGCCTAAGTAGGCTATTGTTTCATCGAGTCGCCTTTTGTCCGTCGCTCCTATTGTAGATTGAGACTATTGTAGTTCTAGCTAAGCTGTAACAATAGGATGATGGCCACCGGCGACGATTGGTGAAGGAAATGAAGCGTAATGACCAGCAGGCGGTCCTACCAATGGGAGGCGAGCTGCCGTGCCGCGCGATCAGTCAGCTGTCACTCCACTCCGCGCGCTGGCGGGAAGTCTGAACCTAACCTCATCTTTCTGAGCCGTCTTCTGTAACAACTGGATAAACAAGACTGAAAAAATACGAAAAAATAGTCACAAAATGAGATATGCCTTTATTTCTATTTAAATAAAGAAGAAAGCAAGCCTACTTTGCGTAAGCATGAAGTTAATAACCTACCTACTACTTTTCTTTCCGTTAATTCACTATCGCTTGATAAATATTCTATTACTCCAAAAACTGTTCCCCAATCATTTGTATGTCCAATGTGGTATTCCTTATCCGCTAGGAATCCGATATCACTGGCCTTATCTTATCACTTTCCAAGAACTTGCACACGGAGAGCGCATTCGGCGGTAAGTCAATCATTGGATTTACCAGTTTGTGATCAACTTTAGTAGCCACCTAACCGTAATTACGATAAAAAGTAGTGGTAGTGAATTAACAGAAAAGGTTCTAACTTAATCATTTTTATTGACTGACATTATATTTGTTTCATAAAACCAATATTATTAATTTAATTAATATTAATTTTCAAAAATAACAATCAACCGTGATTTTTGCTAATAAAATCAAAAGTCGATATTTTTCTCAAAACAATCTAGCCTGATGAAAATTGAACATAAAATTAACTTAACCAAAAATGGAAATGAATATTTAAAATTTTCCCAAATCATTCGTGTTAAATGTAGCATACACATCATTTTCCCCACTTTGTTTCAGTTAGATGGAATAAACCTAGTATTATAGAATAGGACCTATCATTTAAAATATTAGACCTAAAACACTTCTCGTACTGAATAGCCTGTATAGGCCTAATAGCCTAGGCAATCTTGCTTGATATACAATTTTCAAATTAGTATAAATTTTAATTCATTTATTTTTTTCAATTTTATTGTTTCAATTTATATTTGAAAAATGTATGTATATTTATAAAAACATGTAAAGGAAAATCCAAAAAATGAAACTTACAATAAATTTACTAACGTCATTAAATAAATGTAGTCACGTAAGACGAGCAGTATCAATGGAGTTGTAGGGTACCGGAAATAAAGCCATAAATACATGTTGTGATGTTCAAGGCGGATGGTGAGTGGACCGGCCGGGTTATTTGATAACAACGCTACTAAATCAAGCGGACAACTCTGGCATTACACTTCCATCCTATCCTAACGCAGACAAATCTGGCATTATACACATAGGATGTCGAGAGGATAACACTGGCGTTAGGAGTACATTTTTATCCTATTCCACAGGAGGAAAAAAAAAGAACAGAAAAGAGGTCGGTTTCTTATGGCCACAGTGAACGCCTCAGTGGCAGTTTATAAATAGATTATGACTAATTTTATCTTTACACATCTATGATAATAATTACTACGTTTATCCTTGAGGATTTGGGAAAGAGTAAGGAAGGGTCTGACATAGTGCTAGTCTAGCCCTGCTATCGCTTGGCAAACTGACTACTCGACATACATTCAGTGTACCATTGGACGTGACATCCAATAGTCTTCTACGAGACTATTCCAAAGTAGTGCTATACTCTTAACATTTACAACCTACCACGCCTGAGAATCTGGCATTACATTTACATCCTATCATGGTGACGATTAAATTGTTTACATATTTCATAATTATTTCGTGAGGACATGAGTTACGTAGTCACGATAAGTGATAACCTGGTTTGATCGAAGGTGCTACCAAACTTGGGTAACCCCCCCCCCCCATTCTCCATTATCTCTAAAACCACAATGTTAGAATATTTTTGTGAAATAATCTGAAGACAATTAAGCGTCAGATAAAAATTCTACTTACCATGAATCGGAAAAAAATAAAGAAATGCAGAGGATTGAGGAGGGAGATGTATGGACCCTCCTCCTTCACAACGCTATTCGGAACTTAAACTTACGAACATATGTTCGAAAATAACTAGGGATGATAAAGAATCACCTAAATATAAATTAACCTCTACACATTGATGTACCCACCTTTGTTTTTAGAGAGAAATATTTTTATTACAAAGGTTTAGCACCAGTGGTTCCCAACCTTTAAGTACTAGAGTACCATCTGAGGCTTTTCCTTGACTTGGCGTACCACCAGTTGTATTTATGAACGAGCGGAAGCCCAAATCCCCATTAAAGGCTACGCTAAATTGAGATATAAAATTATATTTGTACAAAAATTTGAAACAATTTAAACTTTGACCGCTTTAAAGCATACATGATAATTCTATTTTATTAATCGCATTATGTTCTGCTGGAGTAGTGTTACCAGTTAAAAAATTAAATTTCCCTCCTTATAAGAAAATATTTCCCTTTATATATTTCGTGGTTTGACAAATCTGCATTCAATGAGAAATGCTCTCGCGTACCACCGTTTGGGAAACACTGTGTTTTTATATTATTATAATGTTTAGGATTGTATTACTCCAATATTTATAAACACTCATTTGAACCAATATTATATTTAAAAAGAACGAAAAGGGAAGGAATCCTTTAGCCGATGTTGGTTGGCGACAGGTCGACGAGACTTGTAGTAAATTAGAAAGATAGCGGGAGTGCGAAGTCCTCGTCCTGTTACTGCCACTCTTGGCATACCTCTCCTCTTAATAAGCACATCAGAGCGTGAGCGTGCCGGTGTCTCTTTATCTCTCTGTCTCTTTGTCTCGTCTCCTTTGTTTCCCATTAACAAATTACCTGTCAGAATCAGCTGTTTGAATCTGGACGAGTAAATCGTGCGATCTGACGACGACTATTTGTCATAGATGCATTGTGACACAGGAGAAAATAATTTTGAACACTTTGGGACGTACCGGTATATTTCAACTAATAATTAATAATTTGATTCTATATTTGATTTAATATACTTCATTACAAGTATATATTTCGTTTGAGACATCTACTAAATATATTCCTTGGAGTCAAATCATGTTGGATTCAATTCTGAGTCTAGTTACATCTCCATATAATATTTTAGTCTATACTTAAAATGGAAATGAATCCTGTTCTTGGACACATTTCGTGTTTAAATGATTTTAAAATACTGTAAGCTACAGTTCATATTGGTGTTTAGAAAATATTGTCAACTGCCATGAACTGATTTTAGAAAAACACAAAACAAACCAACACTAGAGTTTTCAATATTTTTAGAAATTTCAATTATTTTTTTATAATTTTTTAACACCAAAACTGTGAAATACGAATAAATTAAGATAGTTAAATAGGCTAACTACGTTTGATGAGGAAAATCGTTAAACGGTTGTCATATTAAATCTGTTTCAAATAGTGACCTCACAATCCTTAAAGTTAAGTACCCCTTGAGGCTCCTTTTTGGGACCGATCATTTTATTTATTTTTTAATTTTTACGTAAAGGACCTGAAAATTGTAAGTTAATAATTTCTTAGTGATTTTGACGATATTTATTAATTTTGAAATGCGTGATATCGCAGAGAAGAAATATAGGTATCATCCAACAGTGCGCTGAATGTGTGACGAGTAGTTATATCTCAAGTTTGTCATTTAGATGACAGGGCCAGCACCTTTTCAGTCCCTCCCTTATTCTCCCCAAATCCTCAAGGATAAATGTAATAATTATCTCTAAAGATTTATAAAGATATATATCAGTTGTAATTTATTAAAAACTGTCTTATTACGTTCGATGAGGCCATAAGAAAGCGACCTCTGTTCTTTTTCTCTTAGCTGACATTTATCACGTAATTATATAATCTTGCCTTTTTATACATAGTGAACATTCTTATGATAGGCCTACATGTTACTATGCATTAATATTAGTATCCCAGAACTACTCTCAGAGATATCTATAACGACTTTAATAGCTAGGTTGTCAACGTAACCCTCGTAAGGAATCTAATTGGGTACAATTCCTGTTGGAATATGATTCTTGCTAATGATAATTCCGAACAAATGAACGTCACACAGTAAAAGTTCATTACGAGACGACATAAACACAAAATATACAAACATTATGGTGATGGATTTTAGTAAAGCGCATTTATCATCCTCAGACTAGAGAGCTAAAAGAAATCATTTCTTTGTGAATTCCTACGGTCTGAGGATGGTAAACGTGGTTTACCTTCATCTATCATAGTGAAATTGTCATCTCCTTGTACTAAACTTTAATAAGCTTATGTTTTATGAGGATTTTACTTCTTTGTAAGTTTAAATAACTTTAATACGTTAATAATTAAGAAACTATTTTTAATTAACCTTCATATAGACCAACATGTATATATCTGCCACCAACAAATCAACAATAATGTACTATCTTATTACAAATTCAAAAGCTATTATTATTTACACGTACTAAGACTAAGTCAAAGTGTATACTTCAAGACTTCCATGAAATTACCTATACAGGGCGTATAAAATGTCAGGAAACAGCCATATATTTTCTTAATTAATCGAAATTTTAATTCGATATCTTGTATGTATAAATAATAACCTATACAGGGCGTATAAAATGTCAGGAAACAGCCATATATTTTCTTAATTAATCGAAATTTTAATTCGATATATTGTATGTATAGGTAATAACTTATACAGGACGTATAAAATGTCAGGAAACACCCAAATATTTTCTTAATTAATCGAAATTTTAATTCGATATCTTGTATGTATAAATAATAACCTATACAGGGCGTATAAAATGTCAGAAACAGCCATATATTTTCTTAATTAATCGAAATTTTAATTCGATATCTTGTATGTATAGGTAATAACTTATACAGGGCGTATAACATGTCAGGAAACAGCCATATATTTTCTTAATTAATCGAAATTTTAATTCGATATATTGTATGTATAGGTAATAACTTATACAGGACGTATAAAATGTCAGGAAACACCCAAATATTTTCTTAATTAATCGAAATTTTAATTCGATATCTTGTATGTATAAATAATAACCTATACAGGGCGTATAAAATGTCAGAAACAGCCATATATTTTCTTAATTAATCGAAATTTTAATTCGATATCTTGTATGTATAAATAATAACCTATACAGGGCGTATAAAATGTCAGAAACAGCCATATATTTTCTTAATTAATCGAAATTTTAATTCGATATCTTGTATGTATAGGTAATAACTTATACAGGGCGTATAACATGTCAGGAAACAGCCATATATTTTCTTAATTAATCGAAATTTTAATTCGATATCTTGTATGTATAAATAATAACCTATACAGGGTGTATAAAATGTCAGGAAACAGCCATATATTTTCTTAATTAATCGAAATTTTAATTCGATATCTTGTATGTATAAATAAAAACCTATACAGGGTGTATAAAATGTCAGGAAACAGCCATATATTTTCTTAATTAATCGAAATTTTAATTCGATATATTGTATGTATAATAACCTATACAGGGCGTATAAAATGTCAGGAAACACCCAAATATTTTCTTAATTAATCGAAATTTGAATTCGATATCTTGTATGTATAAATAATAACCTATACAGGGCGTATAAAATGTCAGGAAACAGCCATATATTTTCTTAATTAATCGAAATTTTAATTCGATATATTGTATGTATAGGTAATAACTTATACAGGACGTATAAAATGTCAGGAAACACCCAAATATTTTCTTAATTAATCGAAATTTTAATTCGATATCTTGTATGTATAAATAATAACCTATACAGGCGTATAAAATGTCAGGAAACAGCCATATATTTTCTTAATTAATCGAAATTTTAATTCGATATATTGTATGTATAGGTAATAACTTATACAGGACGTATAAAATGTCAGGAAACAGCCATATATTTTCTTAATTAATCAAAATTTTAATTCGATATCTTGTATGTATAAATAATAACCTATACAGGGTGTATAAAATGTCAGGAAACAGCCATATATTTTCTTAATTAATCGAAATTTTAATTCGATATCTTGTATGTATAAATAATAACCTATACAGGGTGTATAAAATGTCAGGAAACAGCCATATATTTTCTTAATTAATCGAAATTTTAATTCGATATATTGTATGTATAATAACCCATACAGGACGTATAAAATGTCAGGAAACACCCAAATATTTTCTTAATTAATCGAAATTTTAATTCGATATCTTGTATGTATAAATAATAACCTATACAGGGCGTATAAAATGTCAGGAAACAGCCATATATTTTCTTAATTAATCGAAATTTTAATTCGATATCTTGTATGTATAGGTAATAACCTATACAGGGCGTATAAAATGTCAGGAAACAGCCAAATATTTTCTTAATTAATCGAAATTTTAATTCGATATCTTGTATGTATAAATAATAACCTATACAGGCGTATAAAATGTCAGGAAACAGCCATATATTTTCTTAATTAATCGAAATTTTAATTCGATATCTTGTATGTATAGGTAATAACTTATACAGGGCGTATAAAATGTCAGGAAACAGCCATATATTTTCTTAATTAATCGAAATTTTAATTCGATATCTTGTATGTATAAATAATAACCTATACAGGGCGTATAAAATGTCAGGAAACAGCCATATATTTTCTTAATTAATCGAAATTTTAATTCGATATATTGTATGTATAGATAACCTATACAGGGCGTATAAAATGTCAGGAAACAGCCATATATTTTCTTAATTAATCGAAATTTTAATTCGATATCTTGTATGTATAGGTAATAACTTATACAGGGCGTATAACATGTCAGGAAACAGCCATATATTTTCTTAATTAATCGAAATTTTAATTCGATATCTTGTATGTATAAGTAATAACCTATACAGGGTGTATAAAATGTCAGGAAACAGCCATATATTTTCTTAATTAATCGAAATTTTAATTCGATATCTTGTATGTATAAATAAAAACCTATACAGGGTGTATAAAATGTCAGGAAACAGCCATATATTTTCTTAATTAATCGAAATTTTAATTCGATATATTGTATGTATAATAACCTATACAGGGCGTATAAAATGTCAGGAAACAGCCATATATTTTCTTAATTAATCGAAATTTTAATTCGATATCTTGTATGTTTAAATAATAACCTATACAGGGCGTATAAAATGTCAGGAAACAGCCATATATTTTCTTAATTAATCGAAATTTTAATTCGATATATTGTATGTATAGGTAATAACTTATACAGGGCGTATAAAATGTCAGGAAACACCCAAATATTTTCTTAATTAATCGAAATTTTAATTCGAAACTGCTATAAAGTATTGGGCACCTATTTTTTTGAACAAGTTTTTGTCATTTCACACTAATGGGGGACGTCCCGTTGAGGATATCGTCGATATTCTTTATGGAAGTCTATACCTTGTGGTACATAACTTTAAAGATTACAGTAAACTGAATTTAATGCCACAAACTGCATGTCTAAGAAATTACTTGATCAGAAAATAGAGTACAATGAGTATTGAAAATTTTGCTGATGATCAACAAATTAATTTTAAATTGGTTCTTGCCACAGTATCTTTCCTAACATTTTTAAAAGTGTTTAGTTAATAAAAAAATTTTGAATTTAAACTGGTTTCATTAGTTCTATTTTAATACAGTTTTATTATAAGAGAATAATAAATTTACACAATAAAAAATAATTTACACAATAAGAGTATAATTGTGTAAATAATACATTCTTTATTTAATTTCTTATAAAAATTAAAATAATTTATTACGTTGGAAAAGTTTTAACTCAAAAATTGTATCACCATTTGGTGTCAAAGTAAATGTTCGAACTGTCTCCCTTCTTCATTTGACAAAACAATACAATTGTTGAACATAAATAATTTTTCAATACTCAAAGTGCTCTATCTTCTACTAGAGTGATTCCTTAGATATGCAGTTTGTAGTATTCAATTCAGTAAACTTTAACTTTTAAAGTGATTATCACAAGGTATAGGCTTTCATAAAGAATATTGACGATACCCTCAACAGAACGTCCCCCGTTAGTGTGAAATGACAAAAAATTTTTCTAAAGTTACAAAAAGTAGATGCCTAATACTTTATAGAAGTTTCGAATTTATATTTCGACTAATAAGAAAAATATTTGGGAATTTCCAGTTATTTTTACTCACCCTGTATATTAAAACATTCAAACGTCTATAAATTATTTATTATCTTTAACACTTTTATGATATTTAAATCGTTAATTTATAAAAATCACATCGTAATACAATGTATTACCTCTCAGCAAATACAGTTTGTAAGCATGTAACAGTATCAACATTCAAGGCAGCCTCTACTGAGGAGGACTTCCTTACACGCACGTGAGAAAGTCTCTATCAATAGTGTCATGAATAATAGAGTTGGAGATATTCGGGGGAGAAAGTTATAGCCGAATCTTGGGCCCATCATCACCGATTGATTTGGATTGGGGGAGAAACATTACCTGGTCCTACACGAGCTGTGGGGGTACCTCTCCACACCCAATCCTCATCCCAGTCAAACAGCTGACTCGCTTTACTTTCACCTCGTTTCAGATAAAAAAATCTGTTTCCATTGAATATTTACTTTTTACTGATTTATTTATATAGTTCTTGCAGCGTTAAATAAATTAAATGGTATACTTGCGGGCGGCTAAATGGGCAAAAGAGATTTTTTTATCAAATAATAGGATCGATTACGAGAGAAACGATACATGCTCATTGGTACATAAAAAAGAGATAGACAAAAGTAACTAACAAAAAACTATATTTGATGTATATAGAGCTGCATGTAACAGTTTTCTAGTAAAACTGCCTTAGAAGAAGTTCTGTTTTGTAAATTGTTACATTAACTTCACGAAATTTGTTTTTATTTCGTTCACTTTATCTTTGTAATATTTTGAATTTAATCAAAACCGATGTGTATTCATAACTTTATATGTATTTATCATTTTTTCCAGCTTGAATACAAACCCAAATTAAAAGCCTAAATACATTAGTTCACTTTGAAAGTATTTTTATTTGGCCTAATTTAAGTTTTATAAATAATTATAATTTATTTTTCCAAACATGTACAGTACATTTTATACATTAAAATGTGTCAATTATTATTTATTTATAGACAACAACACGGTTTTCAAACTAATTATTCTTAATAAAGGTTAATGATAAACATATGTTATATAAAACCTGTAATGTTTTTCTTCCCTCTTCATACTATAACATAATATTTAATACACATTTAAGACTACTTGAAAGAAAGATAGAAGAAATTGAAACGAAAATCAATTTTGGGGGGGGGGGGAATAACAATATACACCTCAAAAGCTAGGCCTGACTGGAAGATGCTAAAATCTCCTCCCAGTGCACTTAGATCTTCATCTATTGCTTCTCTAACTTCCTCCCATTTGTTTTCTACGTAACAAAGAGATAAGACATATGCAAAAGAAGATAGCTTACCCCTAAATTTTCCTCGATATAGATTATTTATGTATATTATATCTATACATAAACAGGATTGCACCTAAAACTGATCCCTGGAGGATTCCATATTTAACTAATCCTACTTTACTTAGAGTACCCTACTCTTACATATTGTTTTCTCTAAGAGTAAATACCATGGTTATGTTAATAAATTGGACAAGGTTGTATGGAATATAATACATAACTAATTCTCCGCTGGAATATTTTGTAGCGACGCTAAACTCAATATTTACTCTGAAATGTTCTCTAAGTTGTTTCTAAACTTTACCTATCACATCTGCTCCGTTAAAAAAATCCTGTATAATTTTAATTAAAAGTGTCACTTGAAAAGGGTGAGAAGGGTGGGTGGGTGGTTGGGGGCTGAAGGGTGGGAAGACGCTGTGTCACTCGGCGTCGCGGCGCTAGGGGAGGGACTCCCTGATTTATTTCCAGTCAAACTTATACACGGATGGTCCATATATTTAATTTGCGCGCGAGAACTGACAAGCCGGCCTGTCGGGATTTACAGCTTTTGGAACTGGAGTCGACTACGTCAACCACTCAGCCAATATACTTAATTATTATTTATTTTCTCGCCGATCTCGAATAACGTGGAATGGATGTTTTCGACGACACGGCGGCGCTGAACGGACGGACGCGCCGTTATTTACGCGCATCTCACTCTGACGACCCCACACTATTTCACAATATCAAGTCCACGATGAACGTGACAGTAAAATAAAAAAAAAAAAAAAAAAAAACACCATTTCGTGAAGCAGCCAGACTAATTTTGTAAAATTTCATTGCTACAACAAAGTCATAATCATTCGTTTAAAAAACATTTCGTGACACCAAACAATCAGCTTCATTACCTAATCTGGTAAATTTATATTTATACAGTTAAAGCTGTACTCCTCAACATATTTTTTATTATTACTTCATTGTTTATGTTAACAAATAATGCTTGTAACTGTACAAAAGTATTTAAAATAAGTTAATCGCAAAATAAAATGTCTAAAATGTTAGCAATACAATATTATAATACAATATACTGCACTTATGTATAAAATTAATAACAGTTGGTTATTATCTTATAATAACATATCTGGAACTGGAGGTAATACCATTGTACGTGTATGGGTGGGTCAAATTTATATATGACCTTACGCTGTGTGAATTCAGTTATGATATATAGTTGTATATTCAGCTAAGTTTATTACTGTGAATTGGTTTTGAATGTTTCTGAATCAGTTAAATTATTTTATTTGAAGATAAACCCAGAACGATGTCTTAGCAGAATCACCGTTCATAATTATTCACAATAACAAGTTAAATTTTTTTGTTGCTACATTGTAAGAAGGGGCATACATTCAGTGTGTTTATAGCTACATTGATATGATTCATTAACAATGTTTCTTCAGTGTTTGGAAGTTGTATACATTCAGTGTGTTTAGAGCTACATTGATATGATTCATTAACAATGTTTCTTCAGTGTTTGGAAGTTGTATACATTCAGTGTGTTTAGAGCTACATTGATATGATTCATAACAATGTTTCTTCAGTGTTTGGAAGTTGTATACATTCAGTGTGTTTAGAGCTACATTGATATGATTCATTAACAATGTTTCTTCAGTGTTTGGAAGTTGTATACATTCAGTGTGTTTAGAGCTACATTGATATGATTCATTAACAATGTTTCTTCAGTGTTTGGAAGTTGTATACATTCAGTGTGTTTAGAGCTACATTGATATGATTCATAACAATGTTTCTTCAGTGTTTGGAAGTTGTATACATTCAGTGTGTTTATAGCTACATTGATATGATTCAATAACAATGTTTCTTCAGTGTTTGAAAGTTGTATACATTCAGTGTGTTTAGAGCTACATTGATATGATTTACTAGTAATGTTTCTTCAGTGTTTGGAAGTTGTATACATTCAGTGTGTTTAGAGCTACATTGATATGATTCATTAACAATGTTTCTTCAGTGTTTGAAGTTGTATACATTCAGTGTGTTTAGAGCTACATTGATATGATTCATAACAATGTTTCTTCAGTGTTTGGAAGTTGTATACATTCAGTGTGTTTATAGCTACATTGGTATGATTCATTAACAATGTTTCTTCAGTGTTTGGAAGTTGTATACATTCAGTGTGTTTATAGCTACATTGATATGATTCATTAACAATGTTTCTTCAGTGTTTGAAAGTTGTATACATTCAGTGTGTTTATAGCTACATTGATATGATTCATTAACAATGTTTCTGCAGTGTTTGGAAGTTGTTTACATTCAGTGTGTTTAGAGCTACATTGATATGATTCATTAACAATGTTTCTTCAGCGTTTGGAAGTTGTAAACATTCAGTGTGTTTAGAGCTACATTGATAAGATTCATTAATAATGTCTCTTCACTGTTTGGAAGTTGTATACATTCAGTGTGTTTAGAGCTACATTGGTACAATTCACAAACAATCTTGCATAAAAATAACGTATTAAATAATACTTATGGATTATTTGTACCAGGTTAAAATGTTCCGAAAACATGTTTTGAAAGTCGTGGGCATGGGGTGCTACATAAAAGCCCACTAATGGAGTTGCACCCAAATCCATATGCCTGAATAGCTATGAAAAAATAATACCAGTCCTCCCTTAGAAGAATGAATCCTATAACAATTAAAATAAGTCACTAAACTAAATAAATTCTACAATTAAAATGTATCTTTTTAAAAATAAAAAACCGTTCTTGTAATTTACATCAATAAATGTTATAGTTATAAATAATGTCTTTAGTAAATAATGTAACTCATGAAAGAATATATGTGGATCTATAAACGTAGCAGTGTGAACTTTTCGGTTGGAAAACACATTTGGTATTCCCCAAGGGAGGAAGATTTTCCTTTCTGTTACAGGTACGACCCAACTCTTCCCGTGTCAGTTTGCCCGGAGGTCTGCCAAATCCCCCTCCCCCAAGACTCATCTCCGGCCTGTCTATCCTACGGCATCCCCTCCGTTATTTTATCCTGGCCTTAAATCAATACCGCAGTCCAACTGTCTATCTGTATGTCTGCTTCTTTGCAGTGCGCCAAACTCCATTTCATTGCCAATATTCCGTGGGTGTGAACATTGGCATTAACGTTAACTGGATCACCTTGAAACAAATTGTTGCTTCAACCTACTCTAAAAATTTAAAGGCCTTATTTAAATTCTTAAAACTAAACGGAATTGTAATTATTTAGCCTGAAACTTGGTTTAGCCAGTACAATAAACAAACTTATATTTACAAAACTGTTAAAGACAAGTAAACTCCAGTGTTATTCCTTTAATCTACACCATTCTATAACAACAAATATGCTACACTATTTAATTTAAGTACATTTACTTTTATATATTTTTTTTATTATTTTTCGATGAAAAGCTTATGACGTGCCAAAAACATCACCCATATATTAGAGGTTTTAAATGGCTCCAGTATTAACAATGCAAAGGAACAGCCAATTAAAAAGTCAAATAAATTTTCATTCAAATATGTATTGTTGATATTGTATTTTTGTAGCTTAAATATTTGTCCTATGCTTATGTTCAAACTATTCATGTAAAAATGAAGGTGCTATATAAATATTTATTTGTTTCAGACATGCAGGAAGGAGGTATTACCCAAAACTTAAATTAGAGCAGCCAAGAATAGAAATAAACAAAGGAAAAAAGAGACGTGGACATAGTGTCCCTCAACAAACTGTACACATTCTAAAATATGGAGAGTATAAGTGTCCCTAAGATGAAGTAGCACAAAGGACAAATTGAATCACTTCTGAACCAGTTTATCACTTAATTTATCACGTAACTGAACCACTTGGTGTTGAGCATATCAAATAATTGATTAGGAATAGGTGAAGCCAATATATCTGAAGACGTCTGACCATGTTCTTCCTAAAATGTACATAGAATTTATGTTCAAAGAGCAAATCCGGTATATTCCTCTACATTTTTTGTTTCAATGTTTCAAAGCACTATTAAAATCATGGTTAACGATTTATGACCATTATTACCAAGCGCTTTAATTGTGATAGTCCTCGAACCCAACTAGTCCGTCCATTTACGGTTATTCGACTACGCCAAGTGGCATCCAGCTTTACAATCAGTGAAAAAGAAATATTCAAATAAATACCTACCCCGTTGCACTGAAACTGGGTAGGTCCACACCTAGCCGGAGTGTGTCTCAATGGATTGGGCTAAGGTCTGCAGAGGGCAATGGTCCAACGGGTTGGTACTTCATTCGTTGAATAAAGTGCACTCACAGGCCTTCAAGTAAACTGGTGAGTGAAGTTTAAAAAAAGTGGGCTGGTGGATGATAATAGACCTACCCACTGCAATACGTGGGCTTGTGGATGGCACTAGACCTGCCCACTGCAATACGTGGGCTTGTGGATGGCACTAGACCTGCCCACTGCAATAAGTGGCCTTGTGGATAGCACTAAACCTACCCACTGCATACGTGGGCTTGTGGATAGCACTAGACCTACCCACTTCAATTCATGGGTTTGGATAGCATTAGACCTACCCACTGCAATAAGTGGGCTTGTGGATAGCACTAGACCTACCCACTGCAATACGTGGGCTTGTGGATAGCACTAGACCTACCCACTGCAATTCATGGGTTTGGATAGCATTAGACCTACCCACTGCAATGAGTGGTCTTGTGGGTAGCACTAGACCTACCCACTCCAATACGGTGGCTGTGATTGGCATTACACCTACCCACTGCAATACGTTGCCTGTGGTTGGCATTACACCTACCCACTGCAATACGTTTGCTATGGTTGGTATTACACCTACCCACTGCAATACGTTGGCTGTGGTTGGTATTACACCTACCCACTGCAATACGTTGGCTGTGGTTGGTATTACACCTACCCACTGCAATACGTTGGCTGTGGTTGGTATTACACCTACCCACTGCAATACATTGGCTGTGGTTGGTATTACACCTACCCACTGCAATACGTTGGCTGTGGTTGGTATTACACCTACCCACTGCAATACGCTGGCTGTGGTTGGTATTACACCTACCCACTGCAATACGTGGGCTTGTGGATAGCAGTAGACCTACCCACCGCAATAAGTGGGCTTGTGGATAGCAGTAGACCTACCCACTGCATACGTTGGCTATGGTTGGCATTACACCTACCCACTGCAATACGTTGGCTATGGTTGGCATTACACCTACCCACTGCAATACGTTGGCTGTGGTTGGTATTACACCTACCCACTGCAATACGTGGGCTTGTGGATGGCACTAGACCTACCCACTGCAATACGTTGGCTGTGGTTGGTATTACACCTACCCACTGCAATAAGTGGGCTTGTGGATAGCAGTAGACCTACCCACTGCAATACGTTGGCTGTGGTTGGTATTACACCTACCCACTGCAATACGTGGGCTATGGTTGGCATTACACCTAACCACTGCAATACGTTGGCTATGGTTGGCATTACACCTACCCACTGCAATAAGTGGGCTTGTGGACAGCAGTAGACCTACCCACTGCAATACGTTGGCTGTGGTTGGCATTACACCTACCCACTGCAATAAGTGGGCTTGTGGATAGCAGTAGACCTACCCACTGCAATACGTTGGCTATGGTTGGCATTACACCTACCCACTGCAATAAGTGGGCTGTGGTTGGCATTACACCTACCCACTGCAATAAGTGGGCTGTGGTTGGCATTACACCTACCCACTGCAATACGTTGGCTATGGTTGGCATTACACCTACCCACTGCAATAAGTGGGCTGTGGTTGGCATTACACCTACCCACTGCAATAGGTGGGCTGTGGTTGGCATTACACCTACCCACTGCAATAAGTGGGCTTGTGGATAGCAGTAGACCTACCCACTGCAATACGTTGGCTATGGTTGGCATTACACCTACCCACTGCAATACGTTGGCTATGGTTGGCATTACACCAACCCACTGCAATAAGTGGGCTGTGGTTGGCATTACACCTACCCACTGCAATAAGTGGGCTGTGGTTGGCATTACACCTACCCACTGCAATACGTTGGCTATGTTCGGCATTACACCTACCCACTGCAATAAGTGGGCTGTGGTTGGCATTTCACCTACCCACTGCAATACGTTGGCTATGGTTGGCATTACACCTACCCACTGCAATAAGTGGGCTTGTGGATAGCAGTAGACCTACCCACTGCATTACGTTGGCTATGGTTGGCATTACACCTACCCACTGCAATACGTTGGCTATGGTTGGCATTACACCTACCCACTGCAATACGTTGGCTATGGTTGGCATTACACCTACCCACTGCAATAAGTGGGCTGTAGTTGGCATTACACCTACCCACTGCAATACGTTGGCTATGGTTGGCATTACACCTACCCACTGCAATAAGTGGGCTGTGGTTGGCATTACACCTACCCACTGCAATACGTTGGCTATGGTTGGCATTACACCTACCCACTGCAATAAGTGGGCTTGTGGATAGCAGTAGACCTACCCACTGCAATACGTTGGCTATGGTTGGCATTACACCTACCCACTGCAATACGTTGGCTATGGTTGGCATTACACCTACCCACTGCAATACGTTGGCTATGGTTGGCATTACACCTACCCACTGCAATACGTTGGCTATGGTTGGCATTACACCTACCCACTGCAATACGTTGGCTGTGGTTGGTATTACACCTCCCCACTGCAATACGTGGGCTTGTGGATGGCACTAGACCTACCCACTGCAATGTGTGGGTGGTGGGGTGGTGGACGGCATTAGACCTACTCTTCAATATGTGGGCTGTAACGACGATCCCTTTAACGAGAATCACTATAACGGTCACTGTAACAAAGATCCCCCTGACAACGACTCCTGTGACGCCGACCCCTCAAACGACGGTCACAGTAAGACCGATACCTGTATGGATGATCACTGTAACGACGATCACTGTATTGTATCCCTCTAACAGCGACTCCTGTGACGCCGATCCCTCAAACGACGGTCACAGTAAGACCGATACCTGTATGGATGATCACTGTAACGACGATCACTGTATTGTATCCCTCTAACAGCGACTCCTGTGACGCCGATCCCTCAAACGACGGTCACAGTAAGACCGATACCTGTACGGACGATCACTGTAACGACGATCACTGTAACAAATATCCCTCTAACAACGACTCCTGTGACGCCGACCCCTCAAACGACGGTCACAGTAAGACCGATACCTGTATGGATGATCACTGTAACGACGATCACTGTATTGTATCCCTCTAACAACGACTCCTGTGACGCCGACCCCTCAAACGACGGTCACAGTAAGACCGATACCTGTACGGACGATCACTGTAACGACGATCACTGTAACAAATATCCCTCTAACAACGACTCCTGTGACGCCGACCCCTCAAACGACGGTCACAGTAAGACCGATACCTGTACGGACGATCACTGTAACGACGATCACTGTAACAAATATCCCTCTAACAACGACTCGTGTGACGCCGACCCTTCAAACGACGGTCACAGTAAGACCGATACCTGTATGGATGATCACTGTATTGTATCCCTCTAACAGCGACTCCTGTGACGCCGATCCCTCAAACGACGGTCACAGTAAGACCGATACCTGTATGGATGATCATTGTAACGACGATCACTGTATTGTATCCCTCTAACAACGACTCCTGTGACGCCGACCCCTCAAACGACGGTCACAGTAAGACCGATACCTGTATGGATGATCACTGTAACGACGATCACTGTATTGTATCCCTCTAACAACGACTCCTGTGACGCCGATCCTTTAAATGACGGTCACAAAAAGACCGATACTTGTACGGATGATCACTGTAACGACGATCACTGTAACAAATATCCCTCTAACAACGACTCCTGTGACGCCGATCCCTCAAACGACGGTCACAGTAAGACCGATACCTGTACAAACGATTACTGTAACGACGATCACTGTAACAAATATCCCTCTAACAACGACTCCTGTGACGCCGATCCTTTAAATGACAGTCACAGTAAGACCGATACCTGTATGGATGATCACTGTAAAGACGATCCCTGTGATCTCCTACTTAATAAAAACTGAGATTATTACTTTTTAAACTAACAAAAATATAGATAAGAATGTCTTTTTTAATAGTTATCTAGCCATGTTATGTTAATACAGTAACGCGAATTAACAATGTCACGAAATTTATGTGAGTGACACGAGTTGAAATTTATATGGTAAGGAATGCCACATATTGGGAGAAAATCCCGAAAGTCGGGCGTTTCGTCACGTAAATCAGCCGAATAGTCGATAAAATATGAACGCGATCTCTCACTTATTCTTCTTTCAACATCATTTAGTTTTTCACTGTCTAATGCTTGGTAAAACAATCAACCACCTTCTCATAAAACGGGATAAGTTCAGCGGTTACATTTTCTTTTAAGATCTTTAAATTGTATAAAAATTATTGTATGATATTTGTAAAGTGGGGAGCATTTTAAATGTATTGAACAATTCCCTTTTTACTAAAGTATTGATGAACTTTATTTAAAGGGTTGTATATTTTATATATAAGTTATTTATATTCCATGGGTTTTATTGAAGAGAATATGGTAAAATATTAAAATTATTACCATTTTGTTATTTTGCTTACTTTGTGTAGTAAATTAATCACACGTTTTTAAATATAAATTTTACAATGAACGACGGTTCAATTTTTCGTTCTGAATAACTCGGCACATAGACGATTTCCATCCTTAACTGGACTTTATAGGATTAAGGAGGAAATAAAAACGAAATATACCATCGTGGGAGGAGGAAAGTGTCAGCTAAGCAGCAGAACCTCTGGGGAAGGAGCCACAATGGGAGTGAGAGAGACGGAAACAGCAACAAAACACAAAGAGCATCCCTAAAGGCCACCCTATGCAGCTTTGCACTCAGATCTAAGGGGGAGGTCAATTCCCCAAGCCCCCCAACACAACCCACTTTCCCAACCGAAAACTTCTTGCTTTATTTGTGATAACTTCATAGGATTGTATGTACGTTTACGTACTAAAAAACAGTACTTTGAGAAAAGGAGAAGGAATTAAAATTATTTTTTATCTTAATAAGTTAAGTTTATTATAGGTTATATCATATCAACAAAAGTGTTAAAAATGTTCCAACTTCAACTACCAGAAGTACATTTATGACATCCTTCTGTCATAAATATCCTGCAGTGTTTATAGCTATTGTAATACCACCGTACGTGTATGTCTGAAATGATCACAGTGTTGGTGAATGTTGTTATAGCATCTATTGTGGATACATTTTCTCTAAATTAAAACGTTTCTATGTTAAATGTATTATACTTAGTTAAGAAAGGTAATACCTTTTTCTAGAAACACCTTTTTAATCAGAGTAGAAAAATTAGTAGGTAAGGATATTCGCCAGAAGTTATCTATGGTTTTTTTTTATTACTTTTTGGTGTGAGCCTTACAAGGTAATACTTTTAAAAATCTGTGAATATTCCAAAGTGTGCACTGGTTAAATATGTAAGTTAGATGAGGATCAAGTACTTCATCAACCTCTTTAATTACGAACTTTGGTGCCTCATCTCATTTTGAAGATTTTTTGTTTGTTAACCTCTTTATTGCTGCTAAGACTTCTTATATATCAACGAGCCATAGAAATAATTCATTGATGCTATTAATTTATCTTTTTGAATAAATTATTGCATTGGTTAAATTTTGTTTGATATCTAAGTGTTTCCTCCAGAAGTGATTCTTTTACAGCATTGATCAAAATATTGCAATAATATTGTTACCAGTATCGCATAAATTGCTAAGGAAAGTGAATTTACTTTAATACTTAATAATGAGTAGTGTATATACTTATAAATAAATATATATATATATATATATATATATATATATATATATCTTGACACCTTCCGGTCAAGCTTCTTCGTTTTGGTCTTCTTCAAATTCAAACTAACTCTTCCCTTTACCTACCTTCTTCCAATCTTTTTACGTGTTCAAACCACCTTAGTCCTGTCTTCTGTACTGATTTGATTTAGCTATCTTCAACAATTTCCTTCTCAACTCCTCATTCGTTATCCTACTTCACATCATTTTCCTTTGATTGCTCATAAATCTCATCTATATTTTAAACCCTGCTCCATTTTATTAATATTATGTCCCATGACTGGTTGAACATTACATAAAGTGGGTCACCATTGAACTAAAATATTCCTTAAAACTCCTAATACGATTCCTTAAAGCTTCTTTTCCCTATCGTGGCATAGCTTAAACTGAGGATTGCTTGTCAATGCTTATGAAAGTGGGGTTAAACCCTGGCACTAGTGATGCGTGATTTCGTTATGTTATTATCAATTTTTTCGACAAGTAAATCCTCACGAGACGTTTCGATTGTATTTTTCACAATCGAGATGTTCTTAACGAAGTGTTTGTTTATTCGGCTTTAGGTGTTTATGTGGATTTGCAATTCATTAAACAAATCTCGTAACGAAATATATAGTTAACGAAATGATCACTATTCGAAATTTTGCTTATAATATTTTTTTCATACAATTTCTGCATACAAGACTGTATTTTTAAATTCGAGATATTTTAACGATACGTTTTTATGACTTTAGATGTCTATTTGCGTTTGCTCTTCGATAAATATTTAAAAAATTAAAATGTATAATACTATAACTATACTAAAAAAATAATACTTATAAAATTAAAATAATATAATAATGCATTTATAAGGAGCATATTGTGATTACTAATAAAACTAGCCCTAAATTTGTAAGAACGAGTGGTCAAGTAGCCAATAGGGCCTAATTATGTTTTACTCGTTTCGACTTTATGATATAAGTTTTAATTATGTTCAATAAGTAAAAAAAATGAATAGACTACACCAAAAACGCTTTATTTACTCATAACTATAAATAAGGTTGCATTCAAATTAATTACATTATCCACTAAGATGTTTAATTCATATGGGAGAAGAAAAGATTAAACAATTTGTAATTAGGTTTATTAGATCATAGTATCGTGTGCAATATTATTATTATTCATTAGTTTGCCGATCGTCAAGCTATGGCCGAATATGAGGGGCGAATGAGTGTAGATTATCGAGTTTAGTCATTTTTACTAACTAAGGTCAACTGTTCCGTCAGAACGAGCTGTTTATTAGTAGTCCCAATAACCAGGCCAACTAAGGGATCTACAGCTTAACATGGAATCTGAACCACGTAGTATTTGTGGACTTTCAGCTGACTGAAAAACCTGATACTCAGTTTTCCTCTCTACAAAATATCGAAACCGTAACTACCATGCAACATGGACACGCCAGATTTTTCTACTAGTGTCCACATCGATAGTAACCATTGAAGGGACGCCATGTCAATATTAAGAGGACTGATTATAGAACCTATCACCTACAATGTCCACAGCACTTCGTCCCCAAGTAGCTGGATTACAGCACTTCGCCACTAGAAACGTATTTCTCATACATTTATATTGTTTACTACTTAATATAATTTTAAATCTAACTATACTAAATTATATAAAAATTAATTATATTAAATACTGGTTATAGCTAGACTAATATTAATTTATCTTTATAATGTTGAAGTATGTTTGAATTGTTATAAACTAACTATAAGTATTATTTTTATTAATATTTTAAAATTAGAAAATTGAATGTGTTTTTTTTTCTGTTATGTTGGTAAAGTGTGATTGATGATCTTTCTCTACTTATAACGAGTAAACTCTTTGAAAGCATAATATATGGAGAATACCAGTGAAAAGTTACTGAATAATTCAACTCGTTTTGCTTTACATGGCAATAACATAAATACATAAACACTAGTCGGTGATAGAAAACCAACAGGGTTATAAGTGACATGAATAAGCCTAAAATACACGCAGTCTGCCGATTACTGTTATTATGTACAATCATGTGATATTCTGATCAGCTGTATTGTTGCTATCAGCTGGTAATTACGTTCAACACATGTTAGATGGTATCAGTGTGTGTGTTTGAGGTTAGGTGCTGGGTCCCGCGCCACCGGGCGCCGCCGACCTCACAATTTATAGACTTCCCGCACGCACCTATCTGCGCCCCTTTCAATCTACTGCCCCCTCTGAATATACGTGTCTCCAAACACATTAGCACCGTGTTTATTTATTGTATTATTTACATTCAATGAGCAGATACACTATTTTATGGTTTTTATTTTTTTTCACGATAAATTTATCGTAAATCTAGCGGGAAAATTTCAGGCTTTTTAAGTAATTAAGAATACAATAATAATTTATATGGTCTGCGTATTCAGTTTTATATAATATTATCATACATGTATGGATATATACATGTGTAACATTCTGATACACTTTTTTTACACATGACTTTTTTTGTTTGTAGCAATTCTCGTCAAAGAACGATGAGCTTAATTTGCCAAAATCGACCACCATAATCCCTACAGCACTTCATTTATTTATATTTTAGACGTTCCTCTTGTTTTAAATATAGGCTAAATTTTATAAATGTTATATTAGTCTACTTTACTATCGTATATTAATATTAGAATAATATAATGATAAGATATTGACTAAAAACTGTTTTTTTACAGTTTTTTGCTTAATTAAACAATAAAAAGTATTTACTGAGTAAAATACGTGGAAAATTACAATAAATAATTGAAAATCTAATTTGATATTTATGTTGTAGCTCTATATTATAGAATTATATATATTTTTTGCAAAAGTAAAAAGACTTAAAACAAATTAATAATAAATTTATTCATGAATGTGAAACATATAATGTTTCCTTCATATTGTTATTTGTATATTTCATTTAATTCGAATCCTATCAAATCAGACACTTTGTCAGATGGCCAAGAAGAAGGACTAAGCTCCGAAACATGTCGTTGAACTTGATAAAGAGGGGAACTTAATAATTATATTATTTTATTAATTTATTATTGTATCACTGATTTGTTAAGATACGTTAGCTTTTGGGTTAATGTCTTTTTAAATAGATATCATCATATTAAAATACCATATTTTGTATTTTAAGCAGCATTTTGCGTTGTACAAATATATTTTAGGTTTGTTGTAGGTTTTAAAGGCAGAAATATAATTTATTACAAATCATGGTAGTTTGACTATTAAATACACCGACCAAAACACCACTACTGGGTTCGTGATTGCAAAGGCCTTCTCCGATCCCTATCTGCATAGTTCCCCACATTCCTGCTACTGGTTTACTTCCTTCAAACTGTCAGATTAATGTCAGCTGTTAGAGGGAAGTAAACAATCTGTCGGATATATATATTAATTTTTACGCTGTTTGAAAGAACACAAAAGCTACTAGTGCATCCACTTTTTAATTTTCAAGAAATATATTTATCTGAGATAAGATAAAAAATATTGAGTAATAGTTTAATACCATATGAGGTTTATTAAAATATAAATGAACAACCAACATTTAAAAAACTGGATCCACTAGAACTGTCACGCTCTTTTAAACTTGTAAAAATTGAAATTTCCTGACAAATTGTTAGGTCACAGTGCAGTACCGCTTTAACATTGCTTTTATTGGACATAAATCCAATATACATGATATACCTATGATAATACATATGATGCACCTGATAATGGTAACAGTCTGTAGAGCTAGTCACTAATTTGGATCCTTTCCCGTTAATTCATTACCACTACGGTTTTTTGTTGCCGTTCATTCACTACCACTTGATAAATATTCTATTGCTCTAAAAACTGTTCCCGAATCATTTTTACGTCCATTGTGGTATTCCTTATCCACTAGGAATCCATTATCGCTGGTCTTATCTAATCGCTTTCCAAGAACTCACACACGGAGAGCACATTCGACGGTAAGTCAATCATTGGATTTACCAGTTTGTGATCAACTTTAGTAGCCACCTAAACTAACCTAACCAAACCGTAATTGTGATAAAAAAGAAGTGGTAGTGGAGTAACGGAAAAAATAGTGGTAGGTCCCTTAATTTTTTAATATATAAATAAATAAAAGAAAGAAATATGGTGACTAACTGCAGACTTTTAACATTTTCAGGTGTATCATAATACAAAACATATTTGAAAGATAGTTTTCTTACATAGTTCATAGGGAAATTACTGCTCTAAATAATCCCTTCTACATTGTTATTGTGCTTATGATATAAAATAAATAAATTATTATTAAACAATTCAATAAAAGCTGTAATGATCATGTGTAAATTTATATACTAGTTTTAGTTCAATTACTATGAGATGTATAACTCACATGTTTTAATTGTAATTTAAACACTTTAATGCGATTAGCCATTTATTTTCTTCCTACCTCTCATCAGGAAGAAATTAAAATATTTAAAGGGGTGAACAATTTTTTTGAATACCATTTCACAGAGAAGAAATAAAACAGAGGTCACATCCAATAATGCACTGAATGTTTGTCTATTAGTTATTTCTCTATTTAGCCATGCAGATGGCAGAGCCAGCACCTTGTCAGCCCCTTTCTTACCTCCCCCCCAATCTCAATAATAAATGTAGCAACTATTACTACGGATTTATAAAGATGAATATTAGATATAATCTACTGTATAAATAACTACCACTGAGGCGTTCGCGGCGGACTCTGTTCCTTTTTTCTCTGTGGCCATTTTTTTCTGTGTTTGCTTATCCGTTTCATAACAATATATAAATGATATATTCTATCTGCAACTGATCTTTTATATGAAATAAACCTCTCCATTGTTAATATTAATTTAATATTTAAAACAAGTTAAACTTGCACACAACAATCAGCAGACTTAGGGTACGCGCATAGTGAGGAGGTGAAGGTGGAGGTGTAGCTGGATGTGTAGGTGCAGGTGGAGGTACAGATGGAGGTAGCATCGTATAGTGCAGGAGGTTTTACCTTGCCGTCTAGCTCGCCACCTCGCAGCTCTTTCCCCTCCTCAAACATTGGCGGGGGGGTTGGGGGGTGCGTGGCCTTGAGTGGACCAATCACGTTAAAGCAGCGAGCAAAGCCGCGAGCTAGGCAGCGAGGAAAATCAAACTAGTTTGTTTTCGAAAAACATCCTGCTAGGCCTCCTTGTAAGTGGCGAGCTACACCTCTACCGCGACCTGCTCACCATGCGCGCACGCATTTAACCTAATGAAATTGTTTTACCTCGCCGTTAACGGCGACCTGCACCTACACCTACACCTCCACCTTCACCTCCTCACTATGCGCGTACCCTTACAAACGTAGAAGAAAGACCCTTTGCACTCGATGAAGGTCCAACTTAAATTAAGTATTAAGTTGTAGAGCTTATTAATGTGTGCAACAAATCAATATTAAGTTAATTTAGTGACCAAGTGAACTCATTATATAGACTAAATCCTTTCAAATGTAACTATTATATAGATTTATTCAATAATATTTTACAATGATATAACGCTATCTGCAAAGGGGGTTGCAGGGCACAAAGTCTCTTACTTAAATGTGTGATCATTTAATGGAAAATTTTGATGGGTTTAAAATTACTAACAAAACTGTGGCCTTACACTAACAGAACGTACGACTTGACAACCCCATCCATCTTAAGGTGGCCCATTTGACATACGACTCAATCAAATTTTGTTTATATAAACTTTACTATAATGAAAAATGAACGCACCCTATGGCCACAGCGAAACGCTTTAGTGAAAGTTATAAGTAGATTACAACTAATTTATATCTTTATATATATATATATATATATATATATGTCGTAATAATAACTACGTTTATCCTTGAGGTCTTGGAGGTAATAAGGGAGGCACTGACAAGGTGCTAGCCCTGCAATCCCCATGACAAACTGGAGACTTAACTACTCAACATACATTCAGAGCACTATTGTATGTGACCTCCATTTATTTCTTTTCTTTTCTTTGAGTTTATTCTATTGTTCAAAAGAAGCTTATTTTTCATGAACTTTATGCAACAAGTGAAGTAGCCTACCGACCGTTAGTTGAGATGGAAACTTTGGACCATACACTTCGCAGTCCGAAGCCATAGTCACTGAGGCACCACACCGGCATAATTCGATCTTCTGTTTCGAATATAGTCGACTATCACTGGCATGGCTGTGCCACGTGGCATACACCGAAACTTTGCAATCAGTTTTTAAAGTTTTGATATAATCAAAAAAGTAATTTGTTAGTTAATATTAGTGGAAGTGTTGAATGGCCGCCATGACAGAGAGCAGCACATGTCCAGTGTTTCCCGCCGAAAGTACCTCGACATATTGAGGGCAATCCGAGCCGCCATAAATAAGAGTCGTCTCTCACCACATGTACGCTCAGCTCTCACGGAGGCGGGCGACTAAAAATACTTTGCGACAAGCCTGTTGGATTTATAGGGAACGGGGACTTGTTGTGACTGGCCGACGGTGGGGTGGGTGGGGGTGTCACTATGATGAGGCGTGAGTGGCACCAGGGAAAAGGCTAAGTAATATTTTATCTCAAGGAAGGTGAAAGAAAATTACTTGGTAAGGTGCGATGTTTTTTAGGCGCTGGCATGTGTATTTTCATAAACCTGGTTATTACCGTTTCGCTCCACGAAAAACTCCAAAAGCATGGGTTTCTATTCCAACGATTCTGTTCTTGTTTAATTGATCTACCTCAATACTTGAAGTATCATTTGAAGAGTGAAGAATTGTTCTAGTGGACTATAAGGTTGTGTTTATAAATAATTGAGTATATTGCAAATTTTCGCAGTTAAATATGGTACAGTTTAAAATTAATATTTTATTTTAGATTTAAAAACTCATAATATCAACTTATGGTCCACTAAATTTGACCTTTAATAACCATACAGTGTCCACTATAACTAATTATAATAATAAAAAACACGAACCGGGCAGTTTAAATAGAACAGCACGTTACGATCTAGATTGCATGACTTCTATAGGGTTGTCTGGGGCTGTCGATTTTCCAGTGACAACTTGGCAGTTTAGAAACATCCAACTTAAATTAAAAATGCATAAATATTTTTGCTAAGAATTTTTTAACTTTATCTCAATATCAATCACACTAGTGTTTATAATTAAAATTTTCAACAACTATCCGCTGTATTTACTATACGTGGAGATATTTATAAAAATATTCTCTTGGTATATTTGAGTGGATATCCTTTGATGTGGATATCCAATCTAAGGTTGAAAACTGTCATAATTCGAGTTCTAGTTGAAGCTCGTTACGAGACAACGGGATTAACGCAATTAACGGTTTTTGTCACAACGGAGATCAGAAATGCTGCACTGAAAATAAGAAACACAAATCGCATCCAATAGTGCGCTGAATGTGTGTCGAGTAGTTAGTTCTCCAGATTGCCATGCGATGACAGGGCCAGCACCTTGTCAGTCCCTTTCTTTATACCCCCAAATTCTCAAGGATAAACATACCAATTATTACTACAGATGGATGAAGATGTAGCCTACATTAGTTGTAATCTATGTATAACTAACACTGAAGTTTTCGTTGCGCCCATAAGAAAGCGACCTCTGTTTCTTTGTTCTCAGTGGTTGCTGCTACAAAGGCTACAATAAGTCGTATTTCAAAATCAGAATTGAGAAGTAGGCCTACAATTTAGTTACCGACTTGGTGGCTTAGTGGTTAAGGCTTCGGACTGCGGAGTCCATGGTCCAAGGTTTGAATCCCCAACTGAGCTAACGGTCGGTACTTCACTCGTTAGATAAAGTTTACGCACAGGCCTATAGGCCCATGTAAACTAGCGAGTGAAGTTAAAAAAAATACAAACATTTAAAAAAATTGTGGACTCTATGACATTAACAAATCAAAACAATATGTTGCTAAATGTAAAACGTAAGTTATATTAAGCGAATGTTAGCGTAGGATGTGTGTCTCAATAGAAGTAACAAGTGGTTGGTTGAGTGTCCGCTTGGAGAGCTAGTGTTGTACATTTACTGGGTGGCCAATTAACTGATTGGCCGACATAAACAATAATTGACGCATGTCCAATCTCATTTCACTTTTCCAGTTCCAGGGGAGCTTGTATCTCTGTGGAAAGCTAAATTGCGTTGTTTCCTGTAAACAAACTAAATAATTGACTTCATTTTCAGTCCAACTGTTGTTTCGCATTGATTACCACCGAGTGTTCAGTGTCGGGCTCGATGTCGAGCAGTGACGTCGCCGGTTGCAGGATGATTAATTTACACTTCTGAATAATCCAAGCTTCATCAGTCAACAACGCTTCTAACAATCGGAAGGTCACGATCGATCATTGAAATACCTTTGGTAGATTAATGATCTTCTACAATGATAATCTTACATGGCAGTGTCCCTGCGAGCTGCTGGTGATCCTAGGGATTTCGAGCTTCGTCTTCACACATGTGGAGCCGGACGTCTTGTGGCATGTGCTTGTGGGGCTCTTGAGAGGGTGGAGTGCTGTAAGTACTTAGGTGTAATATTTGATAATAGACTCAGTTGGTCAGCGCATATACAGTTTTTGAATTCTAAACTACGTCGGTGTGTGTATATGTTTAAAGTTTTGTCTAGAATACTAAATTTGAAGTTATTAAGAACAGTCTACTTTGCTTATATACAGTCAGTGTTACAATATGGAATAATTGCGTGGGGAGGAGCATATTCTTCTTATGTTCAACCTTTAGTTATAACACAGAAGGCAATTTTAAAAGCAGCTTTGAAAAAACCAAATACATTTCCGTCAGATGAAATCTTTGAAACATTTAATGTTTTAGATGTTAAACAATTGTTCATTAAAGTTTTGCTTTTGTATAGTTTTAAACATGGCCACAGTTTTTATGAAACCGTTCATCACCCCTACGCCACCAGGCACCATGTAAATATAGGTATAAATACACCTCGTGTAACGAAATCAATCAATAGGACAAATGGAATGTACTTGGCTCATATTCTGTTTTATAATCTTCCACAGGAGATGAAAGCCATAGATTTTGATCGTAAAACATATTTTAAGAACAAAATTACAGTATGGTTACTGGGGCTGGGCAGGGATACTTCCAATGACTTGCTACGGTCAGGGTACCTCACATGACGGTCGGCCGGTGAGCGTAACTGGGTTTGGTGATGTTAGGAGCAATCGAAATGATTGAGAGAGACATTGATTGACTAAGTAAGGTAAGCAAGTGTGTAGGATATGTGTAGAATGTTTATTGGTGAATAAGCGTGAGTGTGAGCGAGTAAGTATTTGGTGAGGTTGAACGTGAGTATGAGGGTGCAATGTAGTGTCATCTTTTGAGTGGTTTGAATGTGAGTGTGAATGTTGCAATGTAAGTGTCATTCGTTTGAGTGGTTTGAACGTGAGTGTGCAATGTAAGTTCATCTTTAGTGTTTGAACGTGAGTGTGTAATGTTAGTGTTTTCTTCTGATGTGATTGAATGTGAGCGTGCATTGTTTTGAGGGTCTGAGTGGTTTGAACGTGAGTGTGAATGGCAATAAGTGTTATCTTTCGAGTGTTGAACATGAGTGTAGTATGCAGTGATAGTGACATTTCTTCAACTCCTTAACTCTATTTTACTATTAGTTTATGTTAGTTTCCATTATTATACGTAATTTTTCATATTTTCACAATGTATGTTAGTTTCATAATGTTTTTAGTTCACATTATAATTTGTTTTAGAATTAAGTATTTAGTATTTATCAACAATTCATAAACTGATTGAACTCAGCCATCACCCACAGGCAGTAGCCCATGTGGTGGCTTTTCTCATATTGTTTGTAAATGTTATGTGTATTATGTTCTGAGATCAATAAAGATTATTATTATTATTATTATTATTATTATTATTATTAAGAACCGATTTAGATTAAAATAGCAACACGTCGACGAACTGACAGATACGATTTTTAAATTAACAAACCTATATTATCATCCTTGATAATAAAAGAATGGAATTTAATCATTTTGTCTAAAAATACATTACTTAACCAAAGCCAGTGGATACTCGAGTGATGAATCGCCAATGGCATAACCATTTGAAATTTTTTTGTTTTCGAAGGTTCCGATTTGGCTGAGATTTGCTGGAGGTATCAAAACTCAGCATGCATTTAAAATTAACATACATTTTCTGAAAATATAGAACTTCTACGACCTCACATGGCAAAGATGAGGACCAGAACTGGCAGCAAATATAAATTTGTTTCTGAATTGTTGAGAATACTTTTACAATGGGCGTTGTTGAATGACTTTAACCAATATGACAGAGATCCTTCAATAGAGGAATTAAGATACAGTGGTACTTAAACAAATATATAAGGATCACCAGTAGATAGAAGCCACTATTTTTACAAAACTCTATTCCAGTGAGAAATACACTCATGGTAACCATGCGAATTTTAGCTACTAATGGCTTCATTTCTGGTGTTAGCTATTTGGCCAAAATGTCAAAGGATAGGGATAACCCACGTGCGAGTGTTCAGGCTATAGAGTACTGTACTTCCTTTATGGGAGACACGTTAACAGAAGAACAGGGAATAGAACCTTAGAATCACCCCTGAACAAGTGTTTTGGTTCCACATGGAAATCACGTTCATAGGGTAACAGAAAAGGGAACCTTAGAATCATCCACGAACGAGTGTTCTGGCTCCACATAGATGTCCCGTTCATAGGGTAACACGAGAAGAGAACCTTAGAATCACCTAAATGAGAGTGTTCTGGTTACATATGTACTTCCTTAAGGAAGTCACGTTCATAGGGAAAGAGGAAAGGGAATCTTAGAATCACCCACGTACGAGTGTTGTGTACCGAAGATGTAAATTACGCTCCACATGCAAATTGATACAAATTAAAATACAAAGAGACTTCCGCAGCGGAGCACCCACGTCGGCAACTCCCAAAATGTCGGTCTGGGAACACCCATCGATCATGGGCACAAAGGAACATGACGGGGGAGTGGCATTTGATGCGCGTACTTCACTACAGTCTATCAGATAATGTCAACACACACAGTACTGCGATCAAATGTCAGATTGTTCAACTGAAATGTCATGTCA
This sequence comes from Stictocephala bisonia, assembly GCA_035578905.1. Lineage (NCBI taxonomy): Eukaryota > Metazoa > Arthropoda > Insecta > Hemiptera > Membracidae > Stictocephala > Stictocephala bisonia. The sequence goes on from JAQJVL010000001.1 coordinate 10,110,702, forward strand.
GTTCTTGATTAATATTTTTTTAGTTGATCGTAGTTTGAATTGGCTGAGGACAATGAAGTATAATTGAAAATTAAGTCCTGTTAAAAATAAAGATTTAAAACTAGACAAAACTCCTTAAAGGTTAAAGACAAGAAAAGTTTAAAAAGCAATAATTTATATAATTTATTTTTTCGTGGAAAATGTCGTCATGCATACTATAATAATTTACAATAGTAGTACTTTAGAATCCTTTAAATCTAATCAATGGTGTTTACATAGGTTCCTAATATTGACTTATTTAAATATTTTACACCGACTCCACGGGTACCTTATACTGACTCCATGAAATCTGATTAATGGTGTTTATAAAAGCACCTAATATAGACTCCCGTTTAGTTCCCGTCAAGAATAAGGACAATTTCGTCCAAGTAATTATTTGGCTACCAAACGTTTTCATTAACAAGTTGAATTATGTTTTAAAGTTATATAATAAGCCTGTAGTACCTAAAACTGGGTATCAAGATATAAGTAAATATATATTTTAAGTTTTAATATCTCAAATTAAAACAGGATTACGAACCTACTCGGACCTTTCCCTTTAATTCACTACCACTACTTTTTTCGTTAATTCACTACCACTACTTTTTTATCGCATTTAAGGTTAGGTTAGGTTACTTGATCACAAACTGGTAAATCCAATGATTGACTTACCGCCGAATGCGCTCTCCGTGTTCTTAGAAAGCGATAAGATAAGGCCAGTGATATCGGATTCCTAGTGGATAAGGAATACCACAGTGGGCGTAAAAATTATTGGGGAAAAGTTTGTAGAGCAATATAATATTTATCAAACGATAGTGAATTAACGGAAACAATAAAAAAAATATAGTGGTAGTGAATCAACAGAAAAGATCCGCCTACTCCTATAAAGTCTAATGAAAAAAGATTAACAAAAGTAGGATTAAATCACTTCATTAATTATTCAGATAGACTATAGTTATGGATTTGTAGGAAATTTAGTTCAAAGTAGCGCAATGTCATTATAGACATACTATTAAATGATCCAGTAATGGAGGATACACACGATCGGGAATGATATGGGTTCTCCTTAAAGCCCACAGTAGACTGTCACCAATTCATTGCTGTCACCAAGTGCGGGAGAGTGTACAAATAATGGATAACATTGTTATGCCTTTTCACTCTCTACCCTCACAGCAATTGACCTTTCAATAATTAACAACCTCTCTAAATAATATCAAATACCACGGTCGTGTACAAATAATGTCAGGAATTATGGTGGCTATCCCTAATTTCACCAGTAGACTGTCGCCAAGTGCGGGAGAGTGTACACATGATCAAAGATTATGGTGGCTATCCCTAATGTCCCCAGGAGACAGTCGCCAATAGTGGGAGAGTCTACACATAATCGGGAACAATGAGGGTTCTCCCTAATATCCCCAGTAGACTTTCGCCGAGAGCAGGATACTATACACACTACCGGGTACGATGGGACTCTCCCTAATGCCCCCAGTAGACTGTTGCCGAGGGAAATAGGGTGTACACACGATCGGGAATGATGCGAGCTCTATTGCAAGACGAATTTCATTTTATACTATTTTTATTTTCATTCAATTTAGATGATTTTGGATTAAGAAGCAGTGCAGCCACCGTTCCAATGGTGGTAAAGTTATCAAAACATCAGTGTCAAACTATACGTATATTACATCCTATATAACACGACTAAACTTAAATTACGTTTCTGTAAACTGTTTTAAAGTTGGTAGACCTACATATACTGTATAACGAAACGTTTTTATTAAAAATGTCCAGCAGTATTACATTATCATCTATATAAGTTTCAGTACTACTACTGGTTTAGTTTTGATATGATAAATAATAACAAAATATCATACTGGAATTCAAAAATTCGAACTATACAGTCAGAAAAAAGTTAAGAAAAATGGAGAGTGGCCAGTTTAGCATAGAAGTTCAATACGCCAGCTGGCCCCTCTGGCATGTGCAAGCAGCTGTGGCAACGAACAGGTGTGGTCTGGAAATCACCAATATATCTACCCATTAGTTAAAAGGAAAACGTATATATATATATATATATATATATATATATATATCGTATGGTTTTCATAGCTACCTACCAAAATAAAAGGAGGAGGAAAGGAAAATTCAAAAAAAGTCTAAAGTACTTCTGTCTCAGTGTTTCAATTTTGACCTCCCGTTACAGATCTAAATACACGTTACATAATCATTCAACACCTGCTTCTCTGATTGAATGAGACTACATACTAGGATGGGAGGGAGCTCCGTCAAAGTCTGGGACCACATTATAACATGGGGGAGACCCCGTTAAAGACTGATACTACATTGTAATATGGGAGGGAGCTCCGTCAAAGTCTGGGACCAAATTATAACATGGGGGAGACCCCGTTAAAGACTGATACTACATTGTAATATGGGAGGGAGCTCCGTCAAAGGCTGGGACCACATTATAACATGGAGGAGACCCCGTCAAAGGCTGAGACTTCATTGTAATATGGGAGGGAGCTCCGTCAAAATCTGGGACCACATTATAATGACCACATTTACGTACAGTGGTATTGACCCACCCACCCATACACGTACAGTGGTATTAACCCACCCATCCACCCTTTCCGGTACAGTGGTATTGACCCACCCGCCCACCCATACACGACAGTGGTATTGACCCATCCGCCCACCCATTTACGTACAGTGGTATTGACCCACCCGTCCACCCTTTCAGGTATAGTGGTATTGACTCACCCGCCCACCCATGCAAGTACAGTGGTATTGACCCACCTGCCCACCCATTCATGTACAGTGGTATTGATCCACCCACCCACCCATACACGTACAGTGGTATTGTCGTTATAACATGGGAGAGACCCCGTCAAAGGCTGAGACTACAGCTTAGGAGAGGTGGGATGTCCATTATAGGCTCCAATATTTCGTAGTGCACGGAAAAAGTGCTAATAATCAATTAGTGATTTATTAAAAAATGCACATGGTGTTTACTATAATGCATGTATTTTGAAGCCAATTTCTACTATTGTAACAATGTAACCCAAAGCACACTGTTATATGTGTACAACTTCTAATGTGGCAGTTGCACCGTGATTAGAACTTACACTGGGGTTTATTTAGCAGCGTATGCGGGTTTTATATTATGCTAATTTGCTACGCCTGCGTAGCTTCGTCGGTAAATACCACTAACTACACCCATATGTCCCGGACTCCACTCGTTCTTACATGTTTTCCTTAATAATTCCAATAAAAGATCGCTCTTGTCTAATACCCAAAGTCATTAACGTAGTGGCTTATACTGAAATACAATTCGTTTATTGTTTCCAATTATTCATAACAAAAATAATACAGTTAATTATACATAACACATAATACAAAGATAATTACAAAAGTAGTACTATCTTTAATTAGAAATTAAATAGGAAATTGAAATTTCCTATTAGGTAAAGTCGTTCCCTTTTGTAACATTTACAGTTTAGAAGCGTTGTTTTCCATGATAGTTAAGTATAAGCCAAAGTTCATTAGTTTACATTGAAGTGCGTAATTTTTATGCAAAATGCTGCCAGAGGACTAATACAGTATTCATTCGTTTATTAAAAATGTGAAAGTCTTTGTCTGAATTATTATTTAGTTGCACATCTGTTACTGGAATTCTTGCAACTGACATGCAAATGTTTTAATGTACGAATAACAAATTTTCTTGTTAAGAGGCCTACCAAGCCAGCAGACTCCGTCATGAAGATGTAAAAGATAAGATTTCACAAGATAATTGCGCAATCTAACAAATATACTTAAAGATTCTATTGGCACATCTTAGAATAGATATCTCGACCTTGAGTACGTTGCAAGGTCGAACAAGAGATGCATGTACATCATTTCTTGAAAGAATGTTGTTTGGCATATTCAGCTATATTTATGAAGAAATATAATACATTTCATAATTAAATATGCTAATTATTATCGTTTGCTTGTAATAATGTGACTGAAGAGAAATCAGCTGGTTTATCATTGCGTTTTTAACAATCGAAACTATTGTTATTGTAGAAAACCTGTTGCAGTCAGATCGATAATGTTATTTTAGGATTACACATTACGCGTACCACAGAGAAGAAACAAGACGAAGTCGCATCTAATAGTGTGCTAGATGTGTGTTGAGTGGTCATTTCTCTAGTTTGCCATTTGATGACAGGGCAGCACCTTGTCAGTCCCTCCCTTATTCCCCCAAATCCTGAAGTATAAAAGTTGTAATTGTTACTACAGATGTATAAATATGTGCTTTACTCGTAATCTATTTATAACTGACGCTGAATATAAATAGATTACTCTCGTATGGCCAACGCTGTGGCCATATGAAAGCGACCTCTGTTTCTTTTTTCTCTGTGTAGGGGCTTAACAATCCAATTTCTGAGTTTACGAAGCTTCAAACTTCATTGAGACAGTGAGGTGGAGCCCAAGACATTTTTCGTTTCTTGGTTTAACATTTCAATGTACAGAATAGGCAGTAGCTCTAACAAATTGCGGGCGCTGTTTTGATAACGAAAATTTAATAAATTTGAAGTAGTGTTCTATAATACACATCTGCATAGATGGAAAAAAGTTGGGGTGAGCGTGCAGAGCAGCATGGTGCGTGACGTGGTCGCAGGAAGCCATGCCAGGCTCGGCTCAGCTGCCCGCTCCCACAGACCTGCCATTTAAACTCCCCTCAATCAATCCCGCCTGAGGGTAGAGGGGGGTGCCGCCCGAGCATATTGAGACGCGTCATTATTCCCGTATGACTCAGCACCACTTGAATCCCCAACCACGAGTCCCTCAATGGTCACTGTGTCACTACAAGTACTTTTCACATGAATTTATTAAATTTACATTATACGTTTTTAAGACGCGGTAAAGGAGAATCTACAACCTCTACTTAACCCATAGAAAAAGAAACAGAAGTTGTTTTCTTAAGCCTGCAACCAACACCTCAGCGGAAGTTAAAAATAGATTACAACTGGTGTACATCTTTACACATTTATAGTAATATTTACTACTATAAATGTAGTAATATTTAGTACGTTCGTTTATCCTTGAGAATATGGGAGTAATAGGGGAGGGACTTGCAAGGTGCTGGCCCTGCCATCGCGTGGCAAACTGGAGAAATAACTGATTCCGTGCTATTTTCCACCGTGCTATTTCCCACCCGTGCTACTTACCACCTAGTCTTTTGACGAGGGTTGACAGGTACCATTTCTTAGACATGAGAAGCGCAAAGAGCGGATACGCACCCATGACTCTTGCTTATATAATGGCAGGGTATGTTATAATACAAAAATCGACTTTGAATCGGCTGTTCAGGAAGCTTTGCCTGAAGTTTTTTTTTTTCTTACTCAAGTGACAAGATGTAGCCTACATATAATTTGAATTAATATTTATGGAAGAAGGTTCAGATTTTGAGAATAACCGTAGAGTACAATTAAAATTAAGATATCAGAAACGTATGTAGATGGTGTGCATCTTTTCTGTATCTCCCCTAGAAAAAGTGGAAAATGCTTTCCTTATAATCATGGATAATAACCATTCAAAGAATAAAAAATTAAGAAAATTTCTACTTTATTTCTCAGATCAGCGGAATGAGAAACCGCACTCCAATGAACCCGGAGTCCATGCGCACTATGTGGAGTGCGTTTGGACAGAGACGCAGGACAAAAAAGAAGAAAGGGTGGAACTTAAAACTAAATAACTCTATCTGTATGAGTCCATATCCAAACGGTTGCCTGTCCATTAGAAAAATTAAGAAAGTCAAGCTAATGTCAGCATAATTTGGTCTTCAGCTTGAGAAAAGAAAGAAAAAATATGTTGAAATTGACTAAAGATCAATTAATGTCGAGAAAGATATATGGGATAAGATCTTTTGAAATGCATTTGTCTGCTAGGATACAAAGCAGGTGCTAGGATGCTAGGATGAAAAAACACAGCTCAGAGAGTATTGGAATGTAATGAGTAGTCTACAATGTCAATATGAAAAAAGCCAAAGTCAATTTTAAAGACTGCAAATATAAATTGTTATGTATATAAAAAGAGTCTTTAAAAAAAATTAAGACAGTCAACTAGTGGCTGATTATTGTGCAAGTCAGATTTATTGTACAGATTATTTAGAACATCGATTATTTGAGCTTTCACACAAACTGATAAAGCTGAAAAGCCGCTTCGTATATAGCCAGACTTGTAGTATTTATGCCTAATCGATCTAGTAACATATAAGTGGCTAAAACCAACTCAACGATATAACAAAATACCCTGCTATAGCTACAATATGTCTTTTTAATCAATTCAAAATCAAGCAGCTATAAGGTGATATGTTATTTGCTTATTATTTTCAATAGCTGCATATTACATTGTATAATGCCTTAGTGTTTAGTGTTACAATCTCGTAATTTTATTTAGCGTTCTGCTCAACGTATCACTTTTTGTATGTATCTGTTACTTAACAAGAATAAACCCATTCGTCTATGTAATATTTATTACTAACCATTGTCCGATCATGGAAAATGCGTTGTGTCATATGTAATAATATACGACAAGAACAACTTGACGATACTGAGAGAAAACGCAACCTATGGTCCACCTAAACCGAGGGGAGTTTGGACAGATGATCAGAGACGAGCGGTTGGAGAGATATGAAGAAATACTGGGAAGAAGGTTATACAAAAAATACTACAGAGGAAAACAATTCAATAAAAAAAGACTATTGAAAAGAACAATTTAAACCTGACAGTGAGATATATCCCAATTCAGTCACAATTCACACCCGCCCACCAATACACATACAGTGGTATTGACCCACCCACCCACCCATACAAATATAGTGGTATTGACCCACCCGCCCACCTATACACGCACGTAATGTCACTTTACGTGTATAGGTGGGTTAACGTCACTGTACGTGTATGGGTGGATGGGTGGGTTAATGTCACCGTATGTGTATGGGTGGGCGGGGGGATAATGTCACCGTATGTGTATGGGTGGGCGGGTGGGTTAATGTCCTTGTATGTGTATGGGGGCGGGTAAGTTAATGTCACCATATGTGTATGGGTGGGTTAATGTCATCGTAAATAAAACATGAACGTAATGTATCACCACAGTACAAATTTTAAATAACGATGTATACTTGATGTACAGTGAAAACTAGTTAAAATTCTGGTACTTTTATTTATGTAACCCGCAGGGCTTGGAGACATTTGTACACCTGAGTTCATGACAGGTAGGCGCTTCTTGGAACATGGTGGCAAGTAGCACGGTTTTCGACAGGGTGGAAACTAGCACGGTGGGAAGTAGCACGTCACCAAATAACTACTCGACACACATTCAGCACATTATTGGATGTGACCTCTGTTTCTGTCTTCTTTGTGCTGAAGCCCACTAAATAAAATTATTAACTCACATTTACGATAAAAAGATATACATTATTTTTAACTACGGAAATTTTTATTAAGTCACACCCTACAAAAATATAATTTTTATGGAAATAATGATAAGAAAATAAATTTAAATCATAATGGAAATCTTAGCTAACCTAAGTTGGGCGATAATGGCCAAACAGCCATGGTATGTGATCATCTTCCACCATGTGTGAGCAACGAGAGTGTCGAGTGTCTCTACTGTAGCTCTTGGGGTTACGATAGATTATGTTAAGTTGGACGCCAGGATGAACAACCAGAAGTAAACTCACTGAGAATAAGGAAACAGAGGTCGCATCCAATAATGCGCTAAATCTGTGACGAGTTAGTATGTCGACTGTCGAGTAGTTATTTCTCCACTTTACCATGCGATAGTAGTGTCAGCACCTTGTCAATCCTTCCCCTATTCCCCCAAATCCTCAGGGATTAACGTAGTAATTATTACTACACATGTATAAAAATTAACATTAGTTATAATATATTTTATATGCCACCGAGCACCGAGACGTTCACTGCGGCCTTAGAAAGCGTCCTCTGTATTTTTTCCTCTGTGGTAGAGCCCAACTACTGGTCTATATAAACACGCCACTGTTAGATTATGCACTGCAATCTAATGAATAAAATTAGCTAATGAATATCACACAAGAAGACTGTGAAAACATTAAAAAATCTATTTGATAGGGAATGGAAATCAGTTTTATAATAGTGACCAGTGAATAATACAAAACACCCGTAAACTTTGTGTAAACTTAGATGGATTTGAAATGAAATATCAACGGACGAGCAACAATGGACGGAGCACGGGAGCCGAAGGACAAAGCAGATCCAGAAGCAGCTTTCACCTTGGCTCATAAATCTACCCAAGAGGGGTCAAAATTGGGCAACTTTCGCCGAGAGGTTAGGACGATCAGTGTCTCCTAGGTCGGCCTTCCTTCTAACATGTAAGTCCACTCCTGGAATTCTCATCTTATAGGTTAGGCTCTGATCACTCAATATTGTACAAAACTAGAACTCTTCTTCGTTGTCATTCTTGCCAAACCTGAAATTACTAAAATATTTTATACATTTATTTCAAAGATAGGTAACTGTTTTACGTATTACTATTATTCAGTATACAGTTTAAAACAATTCTTAATTCCAATAAAAGCTTTCATTTTCGTGACGCCTTTCGCATACAAGGTAGACATCAACATACATCAACAAGAATACATTTTTAAACAATTTTTTACGAAATATAATGGTAGGATTTTAATAAAATATGGTAGATTTTTAAAAAATGTTGTTAACATTTGAATGAATAAATATAAATAATAATTCTTAGTTAAATTATAGGTATTTGTACAGTTTCTTGCCACCAAACAAATTTGGAACATTTTGCTTGAAACGGGTATAGAATTGGCTGTATTTTCAAGAGATATGCTTTTTATTCCGCGGAAATAACGTACGTATTTTACCGAAAAATTCGAAAAAACCAATGTCACAACTTTTAGTATTTTTACATATTTCCATTAATTTACCTAAATGGTATTTTAATTTTTTTTATTTTGATGCGTTTTTTGTGCTGAATACAAATTTGAAAACTATTTTGGTCTATTACAACTATTTCTTGAGATATAACGGAAAAAATACTATCGCGGCGAATCACGATTAGCGGCCATTACGCGATCATTATATACAACTATTAATCACAAAAACCGAATCCACCTGTATTTCCGCCGGAGTGACGGCCGGCAGGACGTCACGGAGGCCAAACATTTGAATTTAACGCAATTTACGAATTTTGTTATGTTTGGTTATGTCAGTAAAAAATGAATTTTTCGGGTTGAACTTTACTACAAAACCAGTCATATGTTTGTGTTCAGCATAAAAATAGGAGAAATGAAAAAAAAAAATTGTCGAAAAATAACGATTTTCAAAAAAAGTTGTTTTTTCACTATCAGATAAAAAACTAGTTTTTCGATTTTTCGGTAATAAACGAGTTTTCTGCGGATGAAACAAGCTCCTCAAGAGATAATAAATTCATATTTCACCACTTTATCAACAAGAAATTTTTTCATATTTTCAGAGATGGCAAGAAAGCGCATGGTTACCAAATTATACTATATGAACGGAGATTTACAGTACAATTATTACCAATTTTATTATTTATATGTATACTGTGTTATCAATACAGTATGAAACAGGTCAATTCCCTCGATGGTTGTCTAGTAAATGAAAGGAGATTCAAATATTATGGATTATACTTTATAATAAATTATCAGAGATGATTTAACCGATTGTAAGTACGAATTTTCATCTTAACTTGCTCTTTAAAGTTTGCACACTTAATTCTACAAAGTACAAAAAAATAATTAATTTAACATTCTCTTCTAAGTGTTAGGTGAATTAATTTGCAAGTGCTTGATACTTGTTTGTTTTGTGCTTATATTTTTATTTGTTGTTGCAATTTTATAGTAATTCTTTGTAAAATTAAATATTTTCCTTTCTTCATCTTGTAACAATTTTATACAGCAAATCATACAGTAACTTGTTAACACTTTTTTATGTTTTAATTGTCTTTATTTTTTATCACTTTCAGCTCATATTATTTTACTTCATTTGTATTCATATTTTTTCTGTTTTTGCTGTCGTAGATTTTCTTTTTCTTTTATAATAGAATTATAAAAAGATATATTATAATTTTATCTTGCCTTTGTACGTCTAACCAAAGACAGATTCCCCTACGCGTTGACACTTTGCCCATATAAAAACTGATTTAATGTAAAAATATTTTTTACGTTACTGGAAATAATGTTTTCAACAAAATTTACCTCAAACTACCAATGATCTAATTTTAGTTTAGTTATGGTTGTGGAATTCACCATACTTCAATTTGCGATTTTTAATAAACAATATAGAATAAATAAATATGAAATAGGTTATTCTTTTACAGTCTGTTTTAAAATAAGTACAAAAATGCTTCATTGCTTAAAAATTTATATTAATTTAATTTTGTATTGAAAGTACATAACTAATAAACTTTACAAATAAAAAAATTAAAATAAGGAATAAAAAAATGAAAAATAAAATAGGTATAAAACTTAACGAAAGGTGACAGATATTAAAAAACAAATAAACCGTGAAGTACCATCGTAAAAGATAACTTAATAATAAATTTCTAAGAAAAATATCTTAAGTAGGTGAAACAATAATAATCAAAATAAATAAAACACAAGATACAATGAACTGAAATTTGTCTTTTTCATAAATTTAGTAAATTAAAATAAAATGACTAAGATTTTTTAAAATAAATTTTAAATGTCATGATTAGTAATTTATAAATAAAATTCTGGTTAGTAACCAAAATGGATGTGATTTTATTACATATGCATGCTATTTTTAGTATGTTAGTTTAGCCATACTTACAACAGACTGTCCAGTTGACATGAATAATACCTGAAATAAAATCAGAATTAATTGTAATCAGAATTATAACCACAAAACCATAGGTTTACTTCACCTGAGAGAGGAAAAATGTGAAACGGTAAGGGAACGAAGAACTGCTTTGGTAAAGTAATTTTTACGGATTAACAACAGAGATGCGTTATCAAAAAAAATACTGTTAGCCCATATATTTAAACAGTAATCATAAAAAATATAGTTAAAATAAATGTACTGTATGGTATTTAGTATTACTGGAAAGTTAGTTTAGTTTATTTAGTATTACCGCAGTAAAATGAATACAGCGGAGTGAAGTACGCGACAGTTGTCACCCCTCCAACCTCCTCTACTCATCGGTTTCATACCTGAATACAGCGGAGTGGTGCACGCGACAATTTTCGCCCCTCCAACCTCCTCTACTCATCGGTTCTGAACACAGCGAAGTGGTGTACGCGACAGTTGTCACCCCTCCAACCTCCTCTACTCATCGGTTTCATACCTGAATACAGCGGAGTGGTGCACGCGACAATTTTCGCCCCTCCAACCTCCTCTACTCATCGGTTCTGAACACAGCGAAGTGGTGTACGCGACAGTTGTCGCCCCTCCAACCTCCTCTACTCATCGGTTTCATACCTGAATACAGTAGAGTGGTGTACGCGACAAATTTCACCCCTGTAACCTCTTCTACTCATTGATTTCATTACTGAATACAACGGAGTGGTGTACGCGACAATTTTCACCCCTCGAAACCCCTCTTCTCATTGGTTTCATACCTGAATACAGTGGAGTGGTGTACGCGACAATGATCGCCCCTCCAACCTCCTCTACTCATCGGTTTCATACCTGAATGCAGCGGAGTGGTTTACGCGACAATTGTCGCCCCTCCAACCTCCTCTACTCATCGGTTTTATACCTGAATACAACGGATCGGTGTACGCGACAACTATCGCCCCTCCAACCTCCTCTACTCATCGGTTTTATACCTGAATACAACGGAGCGGTATACGCGATAACTATCGCCCCTCCAACCTCCTCTACTCATCGGTATTATACCTGAATACAACGGAGCGGTGTACGCGACAATTGTCACCCCTCCAACCTCCTCTACTCATCGGTTTTATACCTGAATACAACGGAGCGGTGTACGCGACAATTGTCACCCCTCCAACCTCCTCTACTCATCGGTTTTATACCTGAATACAACGGAGCGGTGTACGCGACAATTGTCGCCCCTCCAACCTCCTCTACTCATCGGTTTTATACCTGAATACAGCGGAGCGGTGTACGCGACAACTATCGCCCCTCTAACCTCCTCTACTCATCGGTTTTATACCTGAATACAACGGAGCGGTGTACGCGACAATTGTCACCCCTCCAACCTCCTCTACTCATCGGTTTCATACCTGATTGCAGCGGAGCGGTGTACGCGACAATTGTCGCCCCTCCAACCTCCTCTACTCATCGGTTTTATAACTGAATGCAGCGGAGCGGTTTACGCGACAATTGTCGCCCCTCCAACCTCCTCTACTCATCGGTTTTATACCTGAATACAGCGGAGCGGTGTACGCGACAATTGTCGCCCCTCCAACCTCCTCTACTCATCGGTTTTATACCTGAATACAGCGGAGCGGTGTACGCGACAATTGTCGCCCCTCCAACCTCCTCCAACTAACTACACTAACATGAATATGCAACCTGCTTAAAATGCATGAATTGTATTTGGCGGGGTTCAGCCCGGCTCTCATCAGATGAATTTATGCATGAATCCACGGAACAAGCAGGAGTCTTACCCCCAGATATCTATAAATATTCAAACAAACGAAGGCACGGTTCAATATGGAGAGAAAGGCTAAACGAATGAAATTAGTCCGATTTAAACAATTCCAGAACAAATAGGAATGTGGGTTTAGTGTTTTACGCCAGTCACTTTTTGTAATACAGAAGCAACAAATTTTAAAACGCTTGGAGAAACTTCATTCTACACCCAAATTCACCTCGTAATTTCTTATAAAAATAGCACGATTTGTTCTATTTTTTCTATTTATATTTCTATATAAACATAAGCACTGTATTTCTAATACTATTAGTCCTAATAAGACATCGCTACCACTCAATCTCATATTACTAAAATAACAACTAAATATTAAATACGCGTAACTACTAGGATCAAATCATTATGGTACAACCAGGTTAAACAGGATAACCTCAAAATTTAGAAGCTATTCTTGGTCACACAGAAAATAAGAAACAGTGGGCGCTTTCTTGTGGCCGCAGCGAACGCCTCAGTGACAGTTATAAATAGATTACAACAACGTACATCTTTATACATCTGTAGTAGTATTTACTACGTCTACCTTGAGGATTTGAGCAAAATAAGGGAGGAACTGACAAGATGATGGCCCTGCCATCGTATGGAAAACTGGAGAAATAACTACTCGACAAACTAACTTGACACACATTCAGTGCACTATGGCATGTGGCCTCTGTTTTTTCTTTTATGTGATTTGGTTTAAGTTTTTTTAGATCATCTATTCATTAGCTATTGTCTTGACACAAAATAATTAGGGAAGCTAAATATACACATGACAATTAACTAGAAATACCTCAAAGCCACAGAAACTTAAAATAATAATAAATAGCTAACAACTCAATGCAAAACCAATTCAGAATTATTTAAGATATATTACAATGAAGTTACAAACAGAAGCCTATATATATATAGGAAAACCACCACAATGTCTTGTACGTATAGGTTTTCAAATTAGGCTTATAGGCCTATAATACAAGTATCATTTTATTTATTTATTTCTTGCAACAATACATGTTATACTCAATTATATTGTGCAGTAGAAACACGTTATTGATGTAAATAATGATGTCCAGTATTCTTGTTATCAAGTCAACCGACAAATAAGTATGTATAGTTAGTTGTAGATAGTAAATAAAGTAACAAAGATCAATAAATATAAGTAAAAGTGTAACGATAGAATAATTTAAATAAATAACAAAATCAGAAGCAGCATGCAGCATAATAATTTATATAACATTAATAAATAAAGGGACAAAAAACAATAAATACCATAACCATATCTTAGGTTAACCTAACATAACCAAACTAAAACTAACATAACTAAACCTAACATAACCTAAACAAACCAAACATAACCTAACCAATGTAGTGGTAGTGAATTAACGGAAAAGGTCCAAATAAGTAACAAAAGCAGCAGCAACAAGCAGAATCATTAACATTAATAAATAAAGTAACAAAGAGCAATAAATATAAAATAAAGATTAACGATAGAATCATATAAATACAAATAACAAAAGCACTAGCAACATATGGAGTCATTAACAACCCATCAGAATAAGGTATAAATCATGACTTACAAAAAACTTGCTTCGCTCTAACAAATGACAGTGACGAGAATAAGCATTGAGTAATCCTAGTTTATGATGTCAAGGTTGTTAACGGTTGAAATGAAAGTTGAGCTCAAAATTAGATTGGACTCTTAAGGTCGGCAGCTGTGTAGTAAAATCTACCGAGCGAACTATTTTCTATGGATATTAAGAGTACTTTCTGTTGGGTATTTAAAAATAGCTTTTTTGGGAATTTTTCAGTCTCACATCTTACATGGGCTAACCCTTTGGGGCCGCTCATCAGGAGTTACAGGTATTTTATTAGCTAAAAAGGTAAAAAGGTCATAAGAACTACTTGTAAGATTGGTTACTTTGATCACTTCAGACCATTATTTTGTACGCTCTTGTTCAATTTTATAAAATTATACTTCATAGGTAAGTTCACATATCTGCATCTGCTTACCATAACAAAAGAAATGTACTGCCACAATACAAGAAACAAATCTAAACTAAATAAATATTCCTCAACAAAGGCTGACTAAAATCAGATCATCACATAGAGCTAATTATATATATATATATATATATATATATATATATATATATATATATATATATATACACACACACATATATATATATTTTTTTTTTTTTTTTAATAAGCTGACTGAGTCTGCCCGAACTTTTTCAATTGGTACTTTTGATAATAAACAGTTTCCTTTTATTATATTAAACAGTTTAAGATATGCTCCTTTTTTGCATGTTGAACCCTGTTGGAAAGTAAACTTTTTTGCAGTAAAAAATTGAATTTCCCATAATTGATATAAG
This sequence comes from Stictocephala bisonia, assembly GCA_035578905.1. NCBI lineage: Eukaryota > Metazoa > Arthropoda > Insecta > Hemiptera > Membracidae > Stictocephala > Stictocephala bisonia. The sequence continues at coordinate 10,125,776 of JAQJVL010000001.1, forward strand.
ACAAATTATATCTTGAAAATTAACCATGTTCTTCCCAAAAGCAATGATATATCGCAAGCTGAGTATATTCACGTACAGTGTGGTATTACTCAATACAAGAATTCTTGAACTGTGACATGACTTAGTTTTTTTAAATTAGTTTAGATGATTTTAATCTATTTATTTATTAATATTATTATACATTTTTATATAACTTTTAAAAATAATTGTATGACATAATTTCGTATGGAATTGGAATTATTTAATTTTAAATTAGAGATTGACGGGTATTTGCTGTATTTAATAACTGTATTATTAACTTTATTTTATGTGATTAATATTTTTATTCAATTTTATGACTGTGCCTATTTCACTTGTAAGATGGTGAGTGGCAATAAAGCTTTATATTTCAGGTATGGGCATGTATGTCTATATAACAACTGATTACTCATTCCGTGTTGAGAAAGCATAACGGTGCCTGTGCCCAAGCACAGAGAAAAAAGAAAAAGACGTCGCTTTCTTATGGCTACAGCGAAGGGGGCACCCGAGGTGCGACATGGACTACCTGAGGGTCATAATTGGACACTCGAGGTGCGACATGCAGCGAAAGAGAACCCAAAACTAACACTCGAGGTGCGACATGGCGCTTAGGTTAGGTTAGTATTGAAATAAAAATAATTGTATTTCCGGAAAATATTGATTCCTTTTAAGTGTGAAAGTCTGTATTTAATTACACTAGTTATGGAAATGGTGTGATTATCCTAGTAACGGAGGTCCTATTTTATATATATATATATATATTTATTTATGGACACAAAGAGAGAGAGCGCGTCTACAACCCCGCAACCCTTCGCCGGGCTACCTGAGGTGGCATGTCGCACCTCGAGTGCCAGTTTTATGGCCCTTTGGGTCGCTGGGATTAACACAGGTAGTCCATGTCGCACCTCGAGTGCCACCACAGCGAACGCCTCAGAGTGGCAGCTATAAACAGAGATTTACAACTTATGTAAATCTTTATAATTCTGTAGTAATAATTACTCCATTTATCCTTGAAGAATTTGGGGAGAATAAGGGATGGACTGATAGGGTGGTGGCTCTGCCCTCACATGGCAAACTGGATACATACTACTCGACACATATTTAGCGCACAATTGGATGCGAACTCTGTGTATTTATTCTCTGTAGCTAAATATATTTTCGCCGGCTCAATGGATTTTCAGTGCTCGCTATCACTTATACAATCTTTTCTGGATGTTTCTTTATGTAGTAACAGAAATAATTGAAAATTTATTTTATGTTACACTACATAAACAGGCAAACATGCTTGTAAAGGTTATTTTAATTTTAGAATGATGTGTGTAGATTTTTATTTGTTTATAGAAATATATTGTGTTGTTTGTATACCTTCCAAAACAAAGTTTTTAACTTTTTAATCATCAAGAAAAACTAAAGATTCATCATAGACTGACACAAATAAACTGATTATTAGTCTATCAAAGATGTTAAATTCAGACTAATTTATCAGGAAAGTTTCCTGAAAAACAAGAATTTTAACTAGAGTCTATAGTTTTCATAGTCAGTTTCATGCTTGTATATCAGGAAACTTTTTGGCAAGCTTTAACCTCTCTGATAAAAAATAATATTGTGTTATACTCTTATATAAATATATATCATAAAACACAATATTTATAAATTTAAAATTCAAAGAACTATTTATAGATAATCTATAAAAAACAAACTTAATATAATAAGACATTATTATTCATTGTAGTAAATAATTTTGAAAGTACTTAAATACATTTTTTAATAAATTACCATTACATATACGAAATTTAAATGAAAATATCTTTAACAAAACTATGAACAATTACTTAGCCAAAAATGTTGAAAATTGTTTAAATTGATGATTTTTAATATCAAGAATTTTAACAATAGGTCAAACAACTACAATTACTTCTAATAATTTATTTTAGTTTTACATATATTTGGTCTGATACTTATTTAAGGTGAATAAATTAAAGATATTATCTCCGTGACAAAAAAGAGGAAACAAAACTTAAGAACACTCTTGACTGTAAATGATTTACACGCACGGAGAACTTTTGCTACTACAAATATTTCAGCTCTGACGCCAAATAAAAAAATCTGATCTACTCTACTTCAGTATAGTAAAATTGAAAAATAAAATTTTCTTATAGTATTAACACTAAAACTAACTAAGATTTTATGTAAGCCTATGCTTTCAAATGATTAACATCCCGGTTAAGCCTATTTGGATATGAAGCGCCGCGCCGATAGTTGTCTGATTCGCTTGCCAAGCAATTTATAAGTTTTAATATTTTACATAGCCTAAACAATTTCATAGAAATAATGAATCTAAATTTATTAAATAATTTTAACTCTTTGCTTAAAACTTTCCCACTCATAAAAAACAAAAGTTTTAAAAATCCAGGCTTACTAAATTGTTCAATACACTCTTTTTAATGGTTGGTTGAGTCTTGTTTGCGAACAGTCCAGAGAAAAAAAGACTTACACAAAGAAGAAAGAATATGAGTTCGCATCCAATACTGTGCTGAATTTATATTGAGCTAGTGTGTCGGGTAGGCCTAGTTATTTCTTCAGTTTTCCATACGGATGACAGGACCAGCACCTTGTCAGTCACTCCCTTATTCCCTAAAATGTTCAAGGATAAACGTAGTAATTATTACTAAAAACGCAAATAATTGATTTCCGAATAAATAAAAGCGAAGATGCTAATCCACTTACATTCTTCATAGGAGACTCAGAAATTAATACCACCTCCACAACGAAATTTCTTGGAGTGCAAATAGACCAACATCTTCGCTTCAAAGAACACATAAACCAGGTTAGCAAGCGTCTAAGCTCTGGGGTCTTCATTCTCAGAAACATATCATCATACCTGGACGCTAGTGTGGGATTGGCTGCTTACTATGGGGTAATTTTTCCGTTCTTAAACTACGCTGTGGAGGTATGGGGCTATGAAAACTTCAGAACTAAATTTATATTCAGACTCCAGAAAAGAGCGATTAGGACCATCTTTAAGAAACCCTTCCGCTTTTCATGTAAGCCACTTTTTCAGGAGCACAATATTCTAACATTTCCATCTCTTTACATCTTAAAATCAATCTTGTTTGTCCGTAAAAATATAAAGCTTTTCCAATCCAATAGCAAAATCACACACACTTACAATCTTCGCTCAAAACACAACATCAGTTTACCGCCTCATAAAACAAGCTTCTATGGGAGACAAGTTTCATGCAGTGGGGTCAAGCTCTTCAACTCACTACCGGACTCATTAAAATCTGAAAGAGACGTGGTCAGATTCGAAAAAAATATGAGAGAAGTAATGCTGCGGGGCGCTTTCTACAGTGTTCCGGAATTTTTGTCAATGTCATTGGTTCCTTAATTGCAGGTAACTTCTTTTGTTAGAAGTAGTAATAATATTGTTTAAAATCTATGATTACTGTTATACTTATGGTTATTTTTATTGTTTTATAGATGATTGACGCTATTATGCAACTGTTTGTGTTGTTTATTTTAAATAAAGATGATTTGATTGATTGATTGATTGTCAAACTGCCGCTCAGGGGTTCAGTGCAGCTATAAGAAAGCGATCTCTGTTTCTTTTTATCAGTGAGTTCATTCGGCAAATAACTCCCGTATTTTTGATGTAATACTATGATAAAAGTTATGTGTGTTATCTATTTTGTTAGCATATTTTATATAATTTTTAGGATAATAAATAGCCTATACATAACAATTTTCAAATCGTAATAAGTTATAATAATTTAAGTAAATTTTCAGTAACAGAATTAGCCTAGTAGATCTTAGTGATAATACATGAAAAGCCAAATTTATAAACGATTATAATGCAATATTTTAACTTATGATTATTAAAATATTTTTATATATTTTAAGATCCTTTAAAAAAATATATTTAGAATTATAAAAATTTACATTTTTTCAATTTAACGTAATTTAATTCATGACACGATTACGTACATTCGCCGAGTTAAACTATCGATTATATCAAGTCATTTGGTGTATTCGATTTTCTTCATTATATTGGATTTTATTAAGTCGTTAGTCCAATAAAACTCTATTTTATATCTACCAACATTTTTACTCAACCGTAGAATAAAATAACCTTCAATGAAAACATCCATAATTTGAGGTTCTTCTCGGATAAAGGCTCTGAAGAATTCTTTATTTATTATCATAATCTTTTTATAATTACGTAGTTGACTCATATTGGAAATGACGCAATTGGACTTTGCATAACCAACGAAACTGGAGAAAGCGGTACCGACACACAACCTGTAGGCGTTTCTCACAAGTATCGACGCTCGGAGCGCCAGTAGTGGCCACGCGCCGAACTACTTGGAAAGGCAATATAACGACAACAAACGACTGTTATTAGTTATTAAAGAGCGGTTCTCAGCCAAATGGCCGTTTTTATGAAGTACAAATTGCGAACATAACCTTACTCAACAGCTCTTTAACTCATTCATGGACTTGAACTGTTTACATTCTACACGCGTCCGCCACTGTAGTAGTAACATGATTTTCTGAATGTAATTACCTGTAAAATTGATTTTTCTTATTTTTGAGAAAAATAAATTTCTGATAGATATTATATCTATTGAAAATTCGTAAACAAATATTTTTGCTAACTTGTAAATAGAACAGTTTTTACTTATTGACTACATATATTCACAAACTGATGATAAATCACAATTCAATTTACAAAACTAGGTTAGAATTAATTTTCGTTTTCGTTTATTTATACAGTAAAACGTTGATACTTACTTATTTATCCTCAGCAGTTTCTAATTCTTTCATTGTGTCTGCTTTGCACACAGTCTTCTCCACCATAGTCTCTCTTCCCATCTTCCTTCTTCCGTTACTTTAGTCCAATCCTAATCTCTCCTTTGCACTCCTTATCTCACTCCCCTAATCCACATATCTCTAGGTCTTCCTCTTGGCCTACATCCCTCCGTTCTTCTATCAAGGAACATTCTTGGCTATCTGCTTTCCCCATCATAGTTTCAGCGCAAACCATCGTAATATATTTCTCTCAATTCTCTCTAGGAGCGGTTCTTTTCCCACTTTCTCTCTAATGATCTCATTATTATCCTGTCTCTTCTGCTCACTTACTTACTGCTCCTCAAACACCTCTTTTCACAAGCATGTACTTTACTGGTAGGGCCTATCCTCTCTTCCCATGACCCGTGTCTCTGATTCCTATGTTAATATTGGAACCAAACAGATCTTGTTCAGTAGGCTACGTTTTTGCATCTTAGTGGCACATAGACCTATCTACTTCTCACCAGCCATCCCGTTGTCCTCAAGAATGCTTCCACTTCTCTTACTCTCTTATTTACCTCCTTATCCAACCCCCCCCCCCCCATATTCTTGTGCCACACATCCAAGGTATAAAACGTTGATAATGGTAACTAAATACTCCACCACCATTTTTAGGTGATATTAGGACCTTTTCAGTTGATTCAATACCACTAATTTGTCCGTTACTTCACTATCACTACTTTTTTATCACAATTAGGGATAGGTTATGTGGCTACTAAAGATTATTAAAAACTGGTAAATCCAATGATTGACTTACCGCCAAATGCGCTCTCCGTGTGTAAGTACTTGGAAAGCGATAAGATAAGGCCAGCGATATCGGATTCCTAGCGGATAAGGAATACCACAGTGGAAGTAAAAATGACTGGGGGAAAGTTTTAAGAGCAATAGAATATTTACCAAGCGGGAAGTGAATGAATGGAAACAAAAAAGTAGTGGTACTGAATTATCAAAAAAGATCCTAATATTATATTTCAAATTAAAACTCATTAATTTGAATTTGCAGTAAATTCTCTCTAGCACTTTCCACTAATAATTGAGAGAAACTTATAATACAAATATGTGATAACACATATAAAATTATACCCTAAAATCCTATATACACATTTGTACAATGTAACATACTGTAGCTAAAATTAATGCCTATAACGGTAGTAGTAGACTAATATAACAATAAATAAACATAAACAGAACAATATATTAGAAGGAAACTGAAAAAGTAAATAAAAATAATCATCCTATAGAAGTAGGCTACGATTTTCAAAGTAACATAGAATACAGTGATATAAAGTCAAGTAAAGGAACGGAAATTGTTTCAGTTTCACAAACAAACAAATAATTATATATTAAATAGTCACACAATGCAACTATATCCAAAGGAACCGATCAATAAGAACAATGGTATGAAAGCTAAATAATCTATCCTAAATTAAAATTAAATAAATTCAGCAAACAATATTGACAAGAATACAAAACCAAGCTAAAATGAACAATAAAACAAAGCTATTTTTTACTAAGAATGGGCAGATTGAGGTTATAAAGGCGATCGATCTCTCCTTTATATATATATATATATATATATATATATATATATATATATATATATATATATATAACAAAAGAAGGAATGTTCTAATATATTTAATTTTATGAAGACTAATAATTTAGTAGATATATTTTTTTATTGGCATTTGACATACTGTATTATGACACTCTGCACATATATAATGATTGTGGGCCTAAGGAAAATAAAGATGTTGAAGTGGGATAATATATAAATCAAACCTCCATACATGCAATGCTGCTCTGACAGCTTCAACATTCTGTGGAGTACGGACAGTGGAAGGCCGTTGACGTTCCCTCTCTAATACTGAGCCATCACTATTACATTTTTCATAAAGTCTACGAATAGTTTTAAATTATGGTGACCAGCGAGTCTGAAAATGAGCACGAAACCGTCTTTGTGTAAGCACCTCACTTTTTGTCTCATTAAAAAACAACACAGTCTTTATGCGTTGATCCACAGGCAATCTTCCTTTGTCAGCCATCTTGCAACAATAATAATAACGGAAACGGAAATAGAGGGAACTAACCTCCATAAACAGCTGATAGTTTTGCCAACTTACAACACAGTAATAATAGGTAACCGGAATAAATACTACCAAAACAAACGTTGGATCATTTCGTGCGCCACCCTGTATGTGTACACAGAACTCAAAAAAATGGCGAATGGATTTACTTGACATTTTTACACAGCATTGCATTTATATATAAGAATGATTTTATGTATTTAGTTCCTAAAACTTCAAACTGGAAAACGGAATTTCAAGCATTTCCTGACCTACCTACATTCCACAAATGAAAATAAATTTCAGTGCTAAACAAGTAACCAGCTGATTTATGTGCATATTATATCCAAATCATATCTTGTAAATTTATTACTTTGACCAGATGATTGTTTATTAAAAGAGCAGAAAGTTACATTATTTCAGATAAACTCAAGTAAACAGTCAAACTTAATTCTTCTAACAACAAGTCAAAAAATAACGACTTCTAGTATTAGTTAAAATAAGCTACAGCAAAGCGCAGCCGGGTTTAGCTAGTATTACATAAATTATATCGAAACGTAGGCCTAAACAAATAAATTAAACGGTGAAAATAAATTAAACAGACCCCTAAATAATGTCAGATTTTATGGAGTTATATATTTGGAATGATTCACTGAAATTCAAAAGAAATAAATTCAAACAAAGTAGGTATAGTATGAAACTAACTGGAATAAAATAGATAAGTACATTTCTAGTTAATTAAGTTGTATTGTTCGTTTTAACTTGGTTATTTGTTTTCTTGTCGATATTATTTTCTGATCATTATTGTGTTCTCTAATCACCACTATGTGTGTCTTCCAAGGTATAACTAGTGATGATACATATATTGTTTTGTTATACTATTAAATAAAATCACTTAAAATTTCTACACATTTATTGCCCTAGTAAGACTAAATAATAAAACAATGGTAACTAAACAGTATCTTATATTTATGTTAAAAATATATAGGTAATTATTTATTTATCTTACCAGTATGGTAAATAATTCGGTAATTGAATCTCATTTTCGTGTAGTAAAAAATACAGTACGATAGGAGATCTCATTGCCGAAAATTAAACAATGCGAGAGAGGAGATTATATTACTGTGGAGTAAACAACGCGAGAGTGGGGATCTCATTATCGTGTAGTAAAAAATACAAGAGAGGAGATCATATTACTGTGCAGTAAACAATGCGAGAGTGGGGATCTCATTGTCGTGTAATAAACAATACGAGAAAGGAGATCTCTTTGCTGTATAATAAACAATATGAGAGATGGGATCTCATTACTGTGTAGTAAACGATATAAGAGTGAGAATCTCATCAGGTGGAATAAAAATCATAAGGTTAGAATCTCATTAAGGTTCTCAACAACACGAGTGTGGAATATTCTTTAACGTATCGCAATTTGCACAATCAGAACCAGCAAGAAATCTAGAAACTACAAGTATCCTTTATCGACGTCTCAGCTGCACAAACACTAATAAATATTCATGTAATCACGCTGTACAGAGAGTCAAGCGGTAAACAAATTAATGTTTAATTAAATTCAGCGTAGCCGTGAAGCGAAAACATCTTCCCACCAACCCCGGCCGAGTCCTCAGCAATAATTGAGCAGATAAATTACTTTACAGAGGTGAATACAAATCAGCTGTTGGGTTTGACAATCGGGTGATCGGCCACGGCTGACGGCTGGTTATTAAAGTGTCCGTGCTGCGACCTAGCGGCCGATGTTTTAATTTCTAGCGATACAGACTAACAGCAGACCACATCAATTACTGTAACGGATATTAATGGTTGGCCTGTAATTATTGTTGTTATTGGCTTAACGGCTGTCGATGCGGTATGGGCCAACCGTATGGCCCTGCATTCCGTAAACTAACTGGGCGTTCCCCAATTATCACGAGAAATTTTTATTTATGAATTATAAGGGTACTAAGCCCATTTCCCCTGAACCCTATAACTACAACTAGATGTAACCTACTTGCTTGTACAAAAACAAATTACCGTTTTATAATGTGTTGACTTATTCGATATTTTATATTGGAATACGAAATAAGAGAGACAAAATCAAACATAAAGGATAGATAGAGTTGAGTTGTAAATACTGGTTGTAAATAAATATTGGTGAAATGGATTCTAAAACTGTTGGAAAACAGATTTAGGCTAAATAACATTTGATCACTTATACATTTGACATCGTGTAGATAAATAGGCTTACACAAGGTGACAGATCTAGTGTTACTAAGCTGATAAAAAGTACTGCAATCGTTTTATGTCGTTCTGTAAAATTTCATAGGTTAGGGTACAAAAACCTACATATCCCCTTTAGAGGAGTGATTCGACAAAGCACTTATCAAGTGTTGCTATATAAAGTAATTTAAAAATTAAACTTAGGTTTTATCATATATATATATATAAGGCATAACAAATATCATATGTATAATATAAAATACAAGTTGTTCCTTTTGGTATTATAAATAATTCTAATGTCACTTATCAAAATAATACTGTTTACAAAGGCTTTTTTGTCAATTAGCCATTTTTACCAAACAATTTTACTAATAAAAATATAAATAAATTTTTAAGATTGTGTGGATAAATCCAGAGAACGTAATCCAACAATAAAATATTGAACAGATAAATATTGAAGATAAAAAGCAAAGTAGCAAAACTGACTTCAATGTAATTGTCTTTTGAAATTCGTAGGAGCAAGGAGCACGTCAGATTCGCGATAAATAAATTAAAATCTCCACATTCTTAGATCCAATATCAAGGTGGAATCGGTCTCTCATATTGGCTGGACCTGTCCAACAAGTTGGCCACCATCCTGCGACTGGTCGCCCAGCGGTTGGTCTTATCATGACGTCATATCCGGAACACTCCCCTTTATTTCCGGCTCAGGGTCCAATAATTACCAAGTACAATCATACAAATTACACCTTGTTCTGGTGACGTCGTAATTGCTAAGGCCTTCGACTGTGTGAAAGTCCACCAAGACATAATTGCTCCACAGTGTTTGCTCCTTGGAGTAATTGAACGTCCACCAAGACACAGTTTTTGCTCCTTGGAGTGTGTGAACGTCCACCAAGACACAGTCGTTCTACAATGTTTGCTTCTTGGAGTGTGTGAACATCCACCAAGTTACAGTCGCCACACAGTGGTTGCTTCTTGGAGTGAGTGAACGTCCACCAAGACACATTCATTCCAATGTTCCTTGGAGTGACTGAACGTCCACCAAGACACAGTCGCTCCACAGTGTTTGCTCCTTGGAGTGTGTGAACGTCCACCAAGACACAGTCGCTCCACAGTGTTTGCTCCTTGGAGTGTGTGAACGTCCACCAAGACACAGTCGTTCTACAATGTTTGCTTCTTGGAGTGTGTGAACGTCCACCAAGATACATCCACTCCACAATGTTTGCTTCTTGGAGTGGGTGATCCTCCACCAAGACACATTCGCTCCACAATGTTTGCTCTTCGGGGTGAGAGAACGTCCACCAAGACACAGTCGCTCCACAGTGTTTGCTTCTTGGAGTGAATGAACGTCCACCAAGTCACAGTCGCTCCACAGTGCTTGCTTCTTGGAGTGTGTGAACGTCCACCAAGACACACTCGTTCCACAATGTTTGCTTCTTGGAGCGTGTGAACGTCCACCAAGACACACTCGTTCCACAATGTTTGCTCCTTGGAGTGTGTGAACGTCCACCAAGACACATTCGCTCTACAATGTTTGCTGTTCGGATTGAGTGAACGTCCACCAAAATTAAACTGTTCCACAAGGTTTACTCCTTTGATTGGGCGAACGTTTACAGAAACAGTTACATCGATTTGAACAAGGTACATACGGAATACGGACGTTCACTGTTGACAATTAAGCCTTTTGCGAGTAAGGGCAAGGAAGTCAGAAAATAAAGAGCAGGTCTAATTATGAAGTTAAACTTGTAAATGAAGTTTGTTACTATGGGGTGCATTGTCATGCACAATTTCCAATAAAAGAGATACTGTAAAATACTACATTTAAGATAATATGCTAATTTTATTTTTGAATGTCTCTTTACTTCCGCCTGACAACTAAGGTCCTTTAGTACCAAAATCTACAGCTAAATTGTTTAAATGGCAACAAAATTTTTATCGTGAGTGTTTCATGTAAAAATGAGCGGGGAAAGGGTATCTCCTAGGAGAAAAAGAAACAGAGGTCGCTTTCTTATGTCTTCAGTGACAGTTATAAATAAATTACAACTAATGTATATCTTTATATATCTGTAGTAAATCCTTGAGGATTTGAGAGAAATAAAGGGAGGGACTGACAAGGTGCTGGCAATGCCATCGTCTGACAAACTGGAAAAATAAGTACTTGACACACATTCAGCACACAATTGGATGCAATCTCTCTCTCTCTCTCTCTCTCTCTCTCTCTCTCTCTCTCTCTCTCTCTCTCTCTCTCTCTCTCTCTCTCTCTCTCTCTCTCTCTCTCTCTCTCTCTCTCTCTCTCTCTCTCTCTCTCTCTCTCTCTCTCTCTCTCTCTCTCTCTCTCTCTCTCTCTCTCTCTCTCTCTCTCTCTCTCTCTCTCTCTCTCTCTCTCTCTCTCTCTCTCTCTCTCTCTCTCTCTCTCTCTCTCTCTCTCTCTCTCTCTCTCTCTCTCTCTCTCTCTCTCTCTCTCTCTCTCTCTCTCTCTCTCTCTCTCTCTCTCTCTCTCTCTCTCTCTCTCTCTCTCTCTCTCTCTCTCTCTCTCTCTCTCTCTCTCTCTCTCTCTCTCTCTCTCTCTCTCTCTCTCTCTCTCTCTCTCTCTCTCTCTCTCTCTCTCTCTCTCTCTCTCTCTCTCTCTCTCTCTCTCTCTCTCTCTCTCTCTTGCCTCCCCCCTCCTCACTCTCATAACTTATGTTTTTGGTATGGCATTGCTGATACAGACAAAATTATTATTTTAAATGCTACTTATTTTGTTTCCTGACAAAAACTTATCGGAATAAAACATCAAGTTTCTAAGTTCTCTGTTGTTAAACAAATCCTCGTTTTACTTGGTGCGTATCGATGATCCAGCCACACCCTATACTGGCGTGCCAGCCTGGTCACTGGCCTTCTTTCCCACTTCAACCTACTCACAGGTTCATTGAATAAACAAAAATGGCCAGACTGTATGAAAGTTGAAAAAGAACAAAACAATTAAAGGCAGAGGTTCTATACAAGAGACCTAAAATCAGCATGTTCAAACAACATTTCATACAGGTTCGCATTTAAATAATGAAAGGAAAATTAACTGGAACAACCTGGTCTATTGGAAAAAGGGAGCTCCTCTCATCCTAGAGAGACACGAACATGTTCCATAAGGAATTCTGACTATAGCAACCTTTTGTAAGATAAAGATGGACCGAATGGCTAAACAAGATTTATATGCTGTTTGAGGTTAATTATGCATGTTATATTTAGGCAATACAACTTGAAGAGTCGTTATTAAATAATCACAGTTGCAATAATTTGATTAGGTAATATAAATTATTTAATTGAGGGGTATTTACTAGTGGAATTAATAGTTTCTTTTTTAATTTTTCTTTAATAATGTACAGTATTTAAACTTCTTTTCCTGAAAGGTATTGAAAGTAAAGACAAAAATTAAATTTATAGGTAATAAACAATATAAAATAGGCTATATACAATAATACGAGTATTTAGGCATACGTACTTTTTCAAGTAGCCACACAGAATAAAAACATGGGTTACTTTCTCATAGCCACAGTGAACGCCTCCGTGCCAGAGATAAATAGATTACAACTAATTACATCTTTATACATCTGTATTAATAATTACTAGGAGTAATAAAAATACCTTGAGGATTTTGGGAATAAGGGAGGGACTGATAGGGAACTGGTCCTGCCTTCCGCATGGCAGACTGGAAAAATAATACTCGATACACTAACTCGACACACATTTAGCGCACTATTGGATGCGACCTCTGTTTCTTCCTTCTAAGTGACGTCCCCAGAGTACGAAAAAATCTGCTTACAGAAACATCAGTATGTACATTAGTCTCCAAGAAGTGTCAAGAAACTATTATAAAAGGGGGTATCACTACACGCGGTGGGAACTCTCGTCCAAGCTGCACATGCATCAACAATGTAAACAATGCGGCTTACCTTTCATATTTTTCTTTGCTCCTTTAAGATGTCTACGCTACACCAATATTTCGCACTTAGCCTTAATGCGCAAAAGAGCTCCCCAATCAATCTAACATAGTTGCGCACCAAGCAACAGAGTCCTCAGCGTCAACCATAAGGGCTCTGGAATGTGACATGATTAGGTTATGTTATGTTAGGTTAATGTTAGGTTTAAATTAGAATATGGTGGGTTCAGTTAGGTTAAGATGGATTAAGTTGGGTTTTAAATTATGTTAGGTTAGGTTATTCACCGACTGTTCGATTTCAATTAGGATATTGTGGATTAAGTTTGAAGTGGGTCAAGTTATGTTAAGGTGGGTGAAGTTGGGTTTTAAATTATGTTAGGTTAGGTTACTCACCGACTATTTGAGTTCAATAAATGCTTGTTGAAAAATTAATTGTTTTTTTAAGTTCACCATTGATTAACACCCATAATGTTTCTTGAAAGAGTACAGACGCGCAATATCGGTGACTACCTAAACTTTAGTGCGCAATATCAGTGCGCCCGACTTCCAGTTTATTAATATTTATTCATCACTATTGCTGATCCAAGAGCTAGTTCTGATATTACTCGGTATCGATTCATTGGTTGACAGTTCACATGGACGTCAATCTAAAAGAGGAAATCGATTTATTTTACGCTCTCTTAGACGGAACCAAAAACATTTATTCCTAACTCTAACTATCTCATATAGACTTCCACGGTCAGCATTTAACGAATCATACACAAGTAATTATGGTTGCACGGTGGGTTTATCGTGCTTTATTTCGTAAAAGAGAAACGTAAAATAACTTCCACGGTCAGCATTTAACGAATCATACACAAGTAATTATGGTTGCACGGTGGGTTTATCGTGCTTTATTTCGTTTACCTTCCGTCACACTTCGTCACTGTATTCTCATTTTGATTTCTTGGAATCCGTACAAACCTGCCGGTCGATCCTACCAGTCCCCCACACCAGGCAACAACGGCGATGTTGCCGACAGGAAAAGAAAGGCACGCGATTGTAGAGTCAATTTGGTAATCACGCGAGCCATAGCACAGCGTGTTGTTGTGGTGCTCGGTATCTGACGAACATGGGGGGAGGGGGGGGGGGCTTCAGTGGCGGTGGTAACTGACGAACATCGGCTACATTCAGTAACCAACGCACAACTAGATTCATATTATTTAAATACAAATAGAAGACCTCATATACATGTAGCTTGTCTTTTGAAAGCTACAGTATTTAATTAACAATTTGTAGACTATGTAAATTTTAAAAATAAATTCCACTAATACATAACGTTGACTTGCACCACAGATCTACGTTGCTGTGCGTCACAGTTCTACGTTGCCTTAAGTCACACATCTGTGTTGCCTTAAGTCACAGATCTAAGTTACCTTACGTCACAGATCTGTGTTGCCTAGCGTCACAGGAACGTTGCCTCGCATCACAAATCTATGTCGTATATCTGTATTGCTTTACGTCACAGATCTACGTTACCTTAGGTCACAGATCAATGTTACCTCGTGTCATAGCTGTACGTTGCATAGCGTCACAGATCTACTATGCCTTATACCACAGATCTACGATGCCTTACGGAATATATTACGTTGCCTTGTTTACGATGCCTTACGTCACAGATCTAGGTTGTACACACACACTATGTAAACCAGTGGGAGATGGTAGGGCGAACCCATTCGTCCACCTATCGGTGTAACAGGCAGACTGCGAAACAATTAATTAATACCCTATGCACGGGCTTCGGTTCATCCAATTAATTAGTCACGCTTCTCCAAACCTTCTACTAAATTTGCTAAAATTATTATTTATTTTATTTAAATTAATGTTTAGACGGTTCATACAACTTTTAAAAAGAAAATCTGTATAGCCTATATAAAATGACAATCGGCGAATAAAAGGTCTATAAATGGATCAAAGGAATAAAACTGTTGTCCTATTCTATAGATCCATTTAACCATGACTGGAATGTTTGTTGGTCGATTAGCAGACGATCAGAATTGACTGTCGTCTATACATGTATCATCTGATGCAACAAAGAATACACAAGTTTTAAAATTTAGACTGATTGAGAAGTTCGATGAAGAGTTTATTTTTTGCCCGATACAGATGCACAGGGCCCAGGTAGTTATAATCCTGTTGTAGAACTCGATCGTCGGTCCACCCTCATTCCCGAGGTCATTAACAAGCCTCCATTACATTCTTAGAAATATCTCTGTCCAACACAACTGCTATAAACTAATTGATTGTTCATAAATAATTAAGTTATCGTTCACTGTACTTACTAAGTGAAGACTAATATCACTAAACTTGAATCACAGTTGTATGACGTCCCGTTGATTAGATATTTGTCTTTTGAATTAGCAGTTTTTTTTGTACGTATTAAATGTTTTATAATAACATTCGCGTGTTTCAGATGATTTCTGTGGAAGAGTGCCCATTCATTGGTTAAGAGTTCTGTGGAAAAGTGCCCGTTCATTGGTTAAGAATTCTGTGGAAGAGTGCCCGTTCATTGGTTAAAAGTTCTGTGGAAGAGTGCCCATTCATTGGCTAAGAGTTCTGTGGAAGAGTGCCCATTCATTGGTTAAGAGTTCTGTGGAAGAGTGCCCGTTCATTGGTTAAGAGTTCTGGAGAAGTGTGTCCGTTCATTGGTTAAGAGTTCTGTAGAAGTGTGCCCGTTCATTGGTTAAGAGTTCTGTGGAAGAGTGCCCGTTCATTGGTTAAAAGTTCTGTGGAAGAGTTCCCATTCATTGGTTAAGAGTTCTGTGGAAGAGTGTCCATTCATTTATTTATTTATTTATTCTTCCAACGGATACACCATTTACAATGTGTTACATAGCAATGACAAGGCACAAGATGGCAATATATTATAACTAAATAACAATAAAAAGCAAACAAACAATAATAAATAATACAACACTAAATAACAATAACTATGTAAGCTTAAAGATGTAATATTTGTGGTAGAAAAGTAATATTAAAAAGGATAAACTATGAAAATAACAACAAGAAATAATATAGCTATATGAAATAAATAGAATTTATGACTATATAAGAAACTACGAAACAAGGATTACTAGGATAAACAATCTATAACTGGAGCTTAAAAAACAAGTTCAGTGATTTCCTTCTGAAGGACATAACGTTCACCAAAGTAGTCAACTCCATTTCCAAGGCGCTGCAATCTGGTAAGACCAGAATTATGTGCGTAGTTCGTTGACTGGTATGTGCGCGCAAACATATGCAAGGATCTTGTTCCTCTGGGGACAAGAAAGTTGATCTGCTGCAACTAGTTGGCAGAGTCGATCCCCCCATTGACCAACTTAAATTCTAATGGGGGGGATATGAGTAACTCATCATTGGTTAAGAGTTCTGTGGAAGAGTGCCCATTCATTGTTTGAGAGTTGCCAATGTCAAGTAAAAAAGCATTGCTAATTCGGCTAGACATCCCGGATCGTCACTATAGGATGCAGGGCCAGATTTAGTATTTTGGCGCCCCTAGGTCCAATAATTTTTTATTACCACATAGGTAAAGTTATGAAATATGACATAAATTACTTAAATTCATGATCCAAATGATAGAAATTTTTATTTTTATATATTTTCATAATTTTATATATTTCATTCACACATTTACCATCCTTTAGTTTTATTTATTCATGTTTTTAATTGTTAATTTCCTTAGTGAAATTACAGTTACGTAATTTAAATTATCATTTTGTTTGAAAATATTAAAATAATATTTAATAACTAACAGTAATAATTTGTATAAATACATAGCCAATTTATAGTATATAGTACTCACATAATCTAGACGATTGCTAGAACCACAGGGGAAAAAGATACAGAGGTCGCATCCAATTGTGCGTTACATTTGTGTCGAGTAGTTATTTCTCCAGTTTGCCATGCGATGGTAGAGCCAGCACCTTGTCAGTCCCTCCCTTATTCCTCCCAAAACCACACAGAAAACGTAGTAATTATTACTACAGATGTACGGTAGTTGTAATCTATTTATAACTGCCAAAGAGGCGTTCGTTGCGTCTATAACAAAGTGACCTGTGTTTCTTTTTTTTCTGTTATCACATACAGCAATAATTTAAAATATATAATGCAGTTATATATTTTAAATTATTGCTGTATGTGATAGTTCAATTTTTTATTTCAATCAAAACACAGTTAATTTTATGGTAAACATTATCATCTTTAACATAAAAAATACCATTTGCAATAGCAAACATCATAAAAAATTTATAATTCGTGGATTACCTGATTTTCGTGATTTTTTGTACTGTAAAAACAAACCCCTTTTTAATCAATGTAACTTATATTGATTTTTAAAATTTTTTTATTAGGACTATTTTTATAATCCAGTATTTTTTAAAGGATTACAAATAGCAGTGTGTCTATTAAGACTTCCCGACGTAAACCAAACTGTTTACTTAGAGACGTTGCAATACAAACTCTGCCATAGGGAGGTATGCTCTGTGAACTGTATGCAAATTGACAATAATTACATCAACACAAGCAATGACCGTGTTGGTTTCTGGGTTCCCAGGGTACAGAATGGCTAGGAGGTCCTTTGTGGCAGCGCCTTCCAGGAAGTGCTACATTCCTGCTGATCCTTCATAGAACCATTTTGCAGATCCCCGGAACACTTATAGGCCTACATCCAGCTTCGATCAATAGTGGGGAGGGTGGGTAGACAGCTATTATTTTTATTATTAGCACCGTATGACTTTTAATGATGTGTGAGGCAATATATTGTCATGAAACAGAACATTTCAGGAAATAGGAACATAACAGTTTAACAATTAATTGCTTTATAATTTAATTAGAGCCAGATGATTTTTATGGAGCTTTTTGACCTAAAAAACACTGAAAAACTAGGGCAAATTATTAAGACAAAAATAAAAAACTTTGGACCATTATTACTATTCTTTCCTGGGCCAAAAAAATATAAAATACTGTCTATTACTTAATTATGTAAAATTAAATATAGTTTTAAAAATACAATCAGTAACTTATAATAAAATATATTTACATTGAATGTTATGTTTGTTAAGTTTTATAATTGATTTAGAGCTAAAACCTCTAAATCAATTTTAGTAAGAATACTTACTAAACATAAACTTAAATGTAAATATATTTATTATGAGCTATTGATTACATTTTACTACCAATATTTAATTTTACATAGTTAGGTAGTAAACAAGATTTATTAGTAATATTGATCCATAACGAATCAAAAATAATGTTTTTTCTTACTTTTCCCTTGTTTTTTTTTTCAAACTCTTTACAGGTTGAGATAAAAGAAGTTTAGCAAAATGTATAATAATGAAATTTGAAATAAAATACAAGTGAGTTTATTTAGGCCAATTTCAAAAGTCATCAATATTATTTCTATCAAATAACCTAACTTTTAGACTTTTTTAGACAGTTCAACGTTTTGAGAGTGTTTAATGCAATTAGCAAGAATATTTAAAATTGTTTGCCACAAAATACAAATAATTTTCTAAAAACAGTTTTATTCCTTTTGTGAATAGTCTTATGAACACATTTTGTGAAGCTACTCTTATTTAGAATTGTTAACTATAAAAAAAAAAAAACAAAAAAAAAAACTAGTTAGGGTACTGTATATGTTCCATTTAATACTCCATGTAGCCTAATAAATAAGTGAGCAAAGACGTAAGGATCAACAAGGAAACAAGCCGCATAAATCCTGCGAACTTCACCGCCAATTATTCCGTAGCCATTACTCATCCAACAGTCAGCCGCGTGACGTTGACGTTTCTCGAATTCGGTGTTCCTTTTTATTTTGATGCCTTAGCGTGTTTTCGGGCGTACATTAATTCCTGACGCGTAAACCATTTCGGCTGTCACTTCTCCAGATAAATTTATGGCTTCTGGAAGAAAATGAGATTCCATCAAAATTTCGAAAATCTAGTCAAAAATATAATTTGTTGCATGCATCGTCTTTGAAGCCATATTTTACAAACCAACTTCATGCAGATTCGATTCATGTGGGGATCCTATATTTACGTCATCTGCACCAAAGAGAAGAAAGAAACAGAGGTCACTTTCTCATGGCCGCGTCGAACGCCTAAGAGGCAGTTATAAATACATTACAACTACTATGCATCTTTATATATCTGTAATAATAATTACTACGTCTATCCTTGAGGATTCTAAAGGGAATCCTTGAGGATTCTTGAGGATTATAGGGGAATAAAGGAGGGACATCTTAACGGCAAATAGGAGAAATAACTACTCGACACACATTCAGCGTACTATTGAATATTCAGTTTTCCTCCCCTGTGAGCTAACTCATATAAGATAAGAAAATACTTACCGGTATTGTTACAAAATCTGTTTGTAATTTCCATACAGTATATTGATTATTTTAATTTTACCTATGGGCTTAATTATAAATGAAGTTAACAAAATTTTAACCAATAAAGTTAAAAGACGGATACTGGTACTTTAGGTTCACCAGAGGACAACTGAAATTCCTAAACATAATGTTTATCAGTGAATCTAAAAGACGTATACTGGTACTTTAGGTTCACCAGAGGACAACAACTGAAATTCATAAACATAATGTTTATCAGTGAATCTAAAAGACGTATACTGGTACTTTAGGTTCACCAGGAGGACAACAGCTGTAATTCGTAAACATAATGTTTATCAGTGAATCTAAAAGACGTATACTGGTACTTTAGGTTCACCAGGAGGACAACAATTGAAATTCATAAACATAATGTTTATCAGTGAATCTAAAAGACGTATACTGGTACTTTAGGTTCACCAGGAGGACAACAGCTGAAATTCGTAAACATAATGATTATCAGTAAACCTAAAAGACGGATACTAGTACTTTAGGTTCACCAGAGGACAACAGATGAAATTCGTATACATAATGATTATCAGTAAACCTAAAAGACGGATACTAGTACTTTAGGTTCACCAGAGGACAACAGCTGAAATTCGTAAACATAATGATTATCAGTAAATCTAAAAGACGGATACTGGTACATTAGGTTCACCAGAGGACAACAGCTGAAATTCGTAAACATAATGATTATCAGTGAATCTAAAAGACGGATACTGGTACTTTAGGTTCACCAGTGGACAACAGCTGAAATTCGTAAACATAATGATTATCAGTGAATCTAAAAGACGGATACTGGTACATTAGGTTCACCAGAGGACAACAGCTGAAATTCGTAAACATAATGATTATCAGTGAATCTAAAAGACGGATACTGGTACATTAGGTTCACCAGAGGACAACAGCTGAAATTCGTAAACACAATGTTTATCAGTGAATCTAAAAGACGGATACTGGTACTTTAGGTTCACCAGAGGACAACAGCTGAAATTACATAATCTTAGAGCTCATCAGTGCCCCTGATTACTACTTGTGTGAATACAAAATATAGTGCTCATTATGTTCACTACTGTCCCCTATTAATAATTTAACAAATTTCAATTGAATATTAGAATTGGAATACCTGCTTTCCTAAACATAAACAATACATCTGTTTTAGCCAAAGAAAAATTCGAAAATCTGCAGTGCGCTTGTTATTGCATTGAAATAGCTGAGACATTGTATATATGACCTGTTAAGTATTTGGCAAGTTCACGTTGGTGCAAAAGAGAGTTGTCGGGTTTTCCGGCACGTAATGATGGGCGGGGGTGGACCGTGGTGCTTACCGGATGTGAGATGATTGCCCACGGCAATGTATATGGGATCAGATATAGGAACTTAGAACTACTTATCATGTCGAATACAAGTTACAAAAAGCAGGGCTGACTGTGTGTATCTCTAACGTACACTATGATATGTGTGCTTTTCATTGAATCTCAGGTACACAAACTGAAAGTATATCTCTAACGTACACTATGATATGTGTGCTTTTCAATGAATCTCAGGCTCACAAACTGGAAAATGTATCTCTAACGTACACTATGGTATGTGTGCTTTTTATTGAATCTCAGGCACACAAACTGAAAGTGTATCTCTAACGTACATTATGGTGTTTGTGTCTTTCATTGAATCTCAGGCACACAAACTGAAAGTGTATCTCTAACGTACACTATGATATGTGTGCTTTTCATTGAATCTAAGGCTCACAAACTGAAAGTGTATCTCTAACGTACATTATGATATGTGTGCTTTTCATTGTATCTCAGACACACAAACTGGAAAGTGCATTTCTAACATATACTATGGGATGTGCGTCTTGGATCTACATGTGGTTTTGTAGGATTAAAATTACTAAATTTATTATATAAATAGTGATTAAAAGTTCACAAAACAGTATAATATATCTCGAAAATGTTCTAATCATAAGGAAACTCCTAAAAATCAAATAAATTTACTTTTTAAATTACTTTGTGAGTCGTAAAAAAATCAAGTACGTACGTTCGTCGTAGAGTCTATAGTAAATTTGAAATATTGTTCAGTATTTAATATTGAATATTTATATTATAATTCAGGATAAAGGAAGCTTGTTTCAGAACAATTATACTTTATTTGAGCTTTGGAAATTTTATTGATTTCGTTGTTTGTAGGCTGCAGGTATACTGTCGACGTCGAAACCATTATTGGATCCCAAACACAGTATTCAAATTCAAAGGCCAGATAATCTAGTCGTGATATCAAAGAATTCAAACAAATTCTGTTGAAACAATATTCAATAAGGATAGGGTCCACAATAAGTAAGTGTGAAAGCAGGCCAGCGTGTCAGGAACAATGGGCTGTAATGAGAAACGTAACCAGCGTCGCACACAAACACTCAGACCGCTGCTGTATCAGATACAGAACCTCCTCGGGCTGTTTCCTTACAGGCAGGCTATAAATCCTGCCACTGCCAGGTGCCATTACGGCCAGTGCACCACTTGAAGACGATCGTAGCACGATGGCGAAACGTCGCTGATAGCGCGGTCCCAGTGAATAGAGGACACCGCCATTTGCCTACAGCTAGAATCCCACCGACACCTTGAGAAAGGACATTGGAGACCTAAGAATTGTTTATTAGAAGCACTATCATCTTTGATTATAATAGGACAAGAGAACAAAATGAGAGTATAATTTGGTTCGTTACGAAATAAATATTGTATCTACTGGAACGATTTAAAGCTGCGATTACTTAGGTGTAAATTTAACCGTGAATCCAGATTCGTCATTTCATGATTTCATTTTTCAGATTCCATATGACATACTTTTCACCACAAAATAATACAAACATTTCTTTTGCCTTTAATAAAAGATTTGCTATCCTCATCAAATGTATTCTGATGTGTAACCCAATATTGATGAAAGATTATCGCTAGACAAGAGCTTTTTAAGTGGTACTCCAAATTCACGCCATCTTTCGACTGATTTGTGGATTACTTTTAGTTTAGCTTGGAACGTGAATATAGGGTTAACGTTACAGTTATGTTTCTGTGACCTTGTAAAGTTAGCCAACGGTCTTACACATTGAACAGCTGTTTACCGTTACATGAACATAATGCTCGAAATTGTGGATTGCAATACGCATTTCATAAAGTTCCTGCTCTTAAAATGGTGCAAAAACAACAAATGGACAAATTACGTGTAAAGATAGATTTTTTCCATTATCACAATACCGGAAGTGTGTTGTCACTTTGTAAGATTTTTTAAGCCATCATCGCGATACCGCAAATATTTAGTCACTTTATATGATTTTGTTGACCCATTATTACGATAACGGAAGTATTTTGTCACTTAAAATTTTGTTGACTCATCATCTTGATGCTGCAAATATTTTGTCACGTTATAATATTTTGTTGACCTTCTATCACGATACCGGAAGTATTTTGTCACGTTGTAAGATTTTATTCACCCTTCATCTTGATACCGTAATTATTTTGTCACTTATTAAGATATTTTTGACCCATCTTCACAATACCGGAAGTATTTTGTTACATTGTAAGATTTTTATAACCTATCATCTTGATACTACAAATATTTTGTTGACCTACCATCACGATAACGGAAATAATTTGTCACTTTGTAAGATTTTGTTGATCCCATATCACGTATTTTGTTATGTTGTAAGATTTTGTTGACTTATCATCTTGATACTGCAAATATTTTGTCACTTTATAATATTTTGTTGACCTACTATCACGATAACGGAAATAATTTGTAACTTTGTAAGATTTTGTTGATCCCTTATCACGATACCGGAAATATATTGTTACCGTTCGTAGTTCAATTACGATTCGGGTTTGGCAGCAAATAACACAAAACGGTAAGGCTCGGTATCGCCTAATTATACGTACACGTCCCCTATCTAAATGAATACCGCGGCGCCTATACCTAGGAAGTGACTGGTGATAAAAATTTGTTGCCAACTCTTATCTTAATTAAATCACTGTTTATTTGCATTTATTTAAATTACCTTATCGACTAGTCAGTGAGTACGTGGTACGTGCCAGCACAATGTGGTTTTCTATGTGGTAGCATACAACTAAAAGGGCCTTGCTTTCTATTCTAACAATGCAGCCTACCACCATGCCTCCATTCCTCTTTAAATTAACAATTTATGCTGTTTTATCATGAGTATTATGTTAATTTGTAATAGCCTTTGTCGAAATTAAAGCATTAATCTTTTTTATTTAGTTTTATTTTATTTTGTCTTGAAACGTGTAGTGGTTAGGCCTATTAACATAGACTATAATCTTATTCGAAAAACCAATACATTAAAAAAACTTTACTTAATAAACTGGTAAATATAGTCTAATATAATCACACAATATGCTCTGCCACATTCACAAAAATATAAAGGTCCTCTCACTCACCAAACGTATATTCAACAAATATTATCTTTGTTCCGCTACGTACACTAAAATACAAAGGTCCCTCCCACCCATCAAACATACATTTAACATAATCCAATCACTTTTCCCCCACGTACGATAAAATATAAAACGTTCCCTCCCACTCATCAGACATACATCTAAATCCAAGTTCTTTACACACTTAGTCCTTTACAAATGTAGTATCACACTACTTTAAATGTCCCTCCCATCCATCCCACCAAGTCATGTTGTGTGAAAACAGTAGCAGATAGTAACCAAACTACAATTACTGAAGTACACTTCATCCACGGACATTTAGTTGATAGATATGACCTAAAAAGAAGAAAAATTAAGGAGTCATCGCTCGACCATAAAAACTAATAACTATTAAATCGTTGGCTCTGGATTGCCAACAGGAACAGGTTTGGTGGGTTGCGCTCAGTCGGTCACCAGTCTCTGGGTTGACGCTCAATCGGTCACCAGTCTCTGGGTTGATGCTCAGTCGGTCACCAGTCTCTGGGTTGACGCTCAGTCGGTCACCAGTCTCTGGGTTGATGCTCAGTCGGTCACCAGTCTCTGGGTTGACGCTCAGTCGGTCACCAGTCTCTGTGTTGCGCTCAGTCGGTCACCAGTCTCTGGGTTGGCGCTCAGTCGGTCACCAGTCTCTGGGTTGGCGCTCGAACGCCGGACAGTCCAGTACCGCTCATTACCTTATTCCGTAAAAATTACTTTGTTTGAATATTAATCCAGTGTATTTTTATCTAAAGTTTCTAGGAGCTATGGTTTTTTTTAATTGCTATTTTTTTGTGGTATTTCGGCGAAATAAAAGAGTTTCATATACAAACCTCAATTCCAAGAAGATTATGTATCCCAAATGTTGTTATATATTGTTTTGTTGTTTCATGCAATAATTAGGATAGATCCCACTTAATGTTCGTCAAATGACAAGAGACGAGAGTGATGTGATAGTGATGTCAGAAGTTGAATGAGTCCTCCTTCACCCCTTTCGTTCACATATTCATGAAGTGGAGAGTACCATGACACTAACGCCAGAAGAGTATAGTCCTCCTTCACCTCTTTCCTTCACATATTCATAAAGTGGGGGAACACTGTGACGTCATAATTTGAATGAGTCTTCCTTCACCTCTTTCGTTCACACATTCATGAAATGGGATTTTACTGTGTTATTCACATTATTCATTATTACTCATTATTCACAAGTTGAATGAGTCCTCCTTCACCCTTTTCGTTCACATCTTCATGAAGTGGAGAGTACTATGACACTAACGCCAGAAGAGTATGGTCCTCCTTCACCTCTTTCCTTCACATATTCATAAAGTGGTGAACACTTTGATGCCATAATTTGAAGGAGTCTTCCTTCACCTCTTTCGTTCACACATTCATGAAGTGAGAGAGTAATGTGACGTCATCAGTTGATGGAGACCTGCTTAACCTTTTTCGTTCAAATATGCTGTATGATGTTTCATAATTTGGATAAAATGTGGAAATCACTTTCCAACTTAGTCTAACGTTGATTTCTTACAACTAATTGTTTATGAATTGGCTAAATGGGAGTAAATAATGAACTGCAAGTTTATTGAGAACAATTATTTGGAAAAATCCTTCGTACATATCAGTTTTAATACGTGTGGGTATATTATCATAGTATTTGGCATCCAGAGTTATTTTTACGTTAAAGATTTACGAAGGCTCTCAGACAGAATCTATGTGGGACCAACATTGTTGTGTTAGCTTGAGTTTCCTTGTGAAGTTATTCTGCCCAATTTACGGAGTTGTATAGGGGCACAGAGAAGAAAGAAACAGAGGTCACATCCAATAATTCGTCGAGTTAGTGTACCGAGTAGTTGTTTCTCCAATTTGGCATGTGTAACTCCAGCATGTATTTCTCCAGCACCTTGTCAGTCCCCCCCTTATTCCTCCTAAATATCCTCAACGGTAAACGTAGTAACTATACTATAGATGTATAAAGATGTACATCAGTTGTAATCCATTTATAACTGAGGTGTTCGATGTGGCCCAAAGAAAGTGACCACTGTTTCTTTTTCCTCTGCGTATGTGATAATTTTCTGCACATATACCATATCTACAAGCTTTCCTCTCTATTTTATCTACAGATAAATACCATGAATATGATTACTAAAGAAAATAACGCTAAATATGAATTTGTATTCCGTTTTTAATTTGCTTAAAATTATATTAACAACTAAAAATAATTTAAACTGATGACATTTTCAGAATTTATTTATTAGGAAAGGTGTCTCCACCAAGAAACGAATTTTCTTTATACACACCTAAGTTTGACTATTAAAAAAAAATTATGTACAACCACCATCCGAGTGGTTTGTGAAGTATTTTACACGCGGTATTCGAAAACCGCAGCTAAAGGTCATTAATAAATCAAATACAAGAGAGATTGTTTAGTATAATTTATATTATTTTAGTGTACTGTGCAATGTTTAAATGCTATAAATCAAATAACAGCTGGAGAACCAACTAGTAGGAAAATTAACAACATTTAGAAAGGTGGTAGGACTGGTTTAAATATATGCAAGTTCGTTATCTGTGTTTATCAGAAGGAAGGTAAGATGTCAAGGACGACGGGTGTCGACGTCGTAGTGATTGCCACAACTGCCGCTAGGTGCAGCCGCTACGCCACGGTCCACAACCGTTTATACTGTTTATCGACCGATTTCCTTTTTTATCTATTTTTTAAATCATAATTTTTTACAACATTAAATGGATCCTTAATTATACAATCCCTAATAATATCACTTGCCGGCGTGGTGGCTTAGTGGCTAAGGCTTCGGACTGCGGAGGACAAGGTCCAAGATTCGAATTCCCACTGAGCCTACAATCGGTACTTCACTCATTGAATAGAGTTCACGCACAGGCCTGTAGGAAATAATTAACAATAAAAGAGAGAAAATTAGGTATATAAGTAATTAAATAGTACTGTATTTACCCATTTTATTCCCCTTTTGTCCTTTTGTTTTTCATAAGTTATATCAAAATTCCTCTTAACGTACATGATTTAGATCCTTAATTCGAAATTACCTAACAATCAAATATGTAGTTCGATTTCATACTTCGTATGATATCATTTGGGACGCTCAGTAAGCTCGATAAAAGTACGATTTCATACTTGGTATTATGACATCATTTGGGACACTGTTAGTCATATAAGAAGTAAAATTTCATATTAAGTATGTGATATCATTTGGGACACTCTGTTAGTCCTATAAGAAGTAAAATTTCTTATTAAGTATGTGATATCATTTGGGAAGCTCTGTTTGTCCTATAAGAAGTACGATGTCATACTTATTTTGTGATATAATTTGCATTTGGTATGCTCTATTAAGATTATAATAAGCACGCTTTCATATTAAGTAAATTATAACTTTTAAAGCTTTATTAGTTTATAAAAACATTTATGCTAATATTCTACTGTATATTATAATCATGATTGTAACAGAAGTCCGGACCTTCAGACACGGACCTTTCTTAATATAATTTTACGTACGAAAATGAAATAAGTAATACGGTTCTCTTAAAGTAATACATATCACAATAAAAAGTGGACTTATTACCTGAATTACGAGCGAATCGTTTCCATGGTGTGGAAATAAGAAATAAGTGTGCTTACAATAGAAGATCAAAGGTATATGAACAGGTTTAAGAACTTGTGTGGTTTAAATCAGGCTCTACAATAGTGAAACAAAGAAACAATATAAAGTAGGGGTTTACTACAATCATCAACAATGAACTCGTAAACAGACAAACAATTGCAATAATATCGTAAATAATGAGTTTGCAAGCTCCACTGGAGCGAACACGGTTAATGAGATGAGCGAATACTTTTATTCCCATACAATATACCTTTTTACTATTTTCATATCATGACAAACAAGTATAAAACATTTTTTATACTCGTCAATAAAAATTTAATTTGATCCAAATATGTCCAAATTAATGCCTCGACAGTTTACGAGAAAATTAAACAACTTTTATGTTACTTATTTACAAATACATTTTAAAAGCCTAAAATTATGAGGATGTAAGTTGTCTGACGTGGCTAAAGTAAATACGGGCTGATTTCAAAATAAATTACTTTTTGAATAAAAGTAACGGACCCCCCCACTGAAAGGTAACTTTCTTTTATTTTTAATGCCAACTCTATATTTGATAAAATATTGGAACTGTCTACTTAACAGAGAAAATTATTGATCAAATTCTTAGGATGTGAGATATCAACGAAAAACTTACTAGTAGGAGAGCAAATAATTTTGCTGCGGCATTTACTCTCAGCCCTGTGTCTTGCAATCTGTACAGCCACGAGTGTCTGAACTTTATGTTTACTTCGTATATAACAACTGATCATAGATTTTACTCTTTTTAAGCCAATTTATACTAGACTATAACCGATATAAGGTATCACTTTACTTCACTTACTTATCTCTAGTACTAGAGCATCATAAAAGAAGGTGGCTCAATTAGAAACGTGTATAGAAAGAACTCATCAAAATATGTGTGCAGTTGATGAGGTGGATCCCATCAAGAGACATATGTCTTGGAGGAGGAGGAGGAAGGTCCACTTAACAACGTATTTAGTGAAGGTAGGGGAGGTCCCATCAAGACACGTATACAGTTGACGAGGTGGTCCTCATCAAGAGACAGATGTCTTGGAGAAAGACAGGAGGCTCCACTTAAACAAGTATTTAGTGAAGGTAGGGGAGGTCCCATCAAGACACGTATACAGTTGACGAGGTAGTCCTCATCAAGAGACAGATGTCTTGGAGAAAGACAGGAGGCTCCACTTAAACAAGTATTTAGTGAAGGTAGGGGAGGTCCCATCAAGACACGTATACAGTTGACGAGGTGGTCCTCATCAAGAGACATATGTCTTGGAGGAGGAAGAGGCTCCACTCTTAAACACGTATTTAGTGAAGGTGGGCGAGTTCCCATCAAGACACAAATACAGTTGACGAGGTGGTCCTCATCAAAAGTTATATGTCTTGGAGGAGGAAGAGGCTCCACTTAAACACGTATTTAGTGAAGGTGGGGGTGGTCCCATCTAGACACGTATACAGTTGACGAGGTGGTCCTCATCAAAAGTCATATGTCTTGGAGGAGGAAGAGGCTCCACTTAAACACGTATTTAGTGAAGGTGGGAGAGTTCCCATCAAGACACAAATACAGTTGACGAGGTGGTCCTCATCAAAAGTCATATGTCTTGGAGGAGGAAGAGGCTCCACTTAAACACGTATTTAGTGAAGGTGGGCGAGTTCCCATCAAGACACAAATACAGTTGACGAGGTGGTCCTCATCAAAAGTCATATGTCTTGGAGGAGGAAGAGGCTCCACTTAAACACGTATTTAGTGAAGGTGGGAGAGTTCCCATCAAGACACAAATACAGTTGACGAGGTGGTCCTCATCAAAAGTCATATGTCTTGGAGGAGGAAGAGGCTCCACTTAAACACGTATTTAGTGAAGGTGGGCGAGTTCCCATCAAGACACAAATACAGTTGACGAGGTGGTCCTCATCAAAAGTCATATGTCTTGGAGGAGGAAGAGGCTCCACTTAAACACGTATTTAGTGAAGGGGGAGTGGTCCCATCTAGACACGTATACAGTTGACGAGGTGGTCCCCATCAAGAGACATTAGTATTGGAGAAGGAGGAGGGTCCACTCAAACACGCATTTACGGAAATTGGTGAGGTACCATCAAAAGACGTATGGAGTCGACGAGGTGGACCCTATCAATGACATATGTATTGAAGAAGGAGGAGGATCATATAGAGACGTATTTAATGGAAGTGTGAGAAGTCCCATCAGGAGATCTCTGGATCTCTGGAGTTGACGACGTGGTTTTCATCAAAAGACATGGGGGTGTCAGTTTTGGAGGAGGAGGAGTTTTCACTTCAACAAGTATTTAGCAGAAGAAGGGGACGTACATCAAAAGACGTATGTAATGGGGTGAGGATGAGCTACACAAGAGTTTTTTACGTTTAAATATTGATGGCACTCAAATACAAAAGTGAGTTTACTTATTTAAATCGCTAACAGTGTTTCATCGAAGATTGAAACTTGACCTTGAAAGTGGCGTAAAGCTATCGGGTTACTTGAGTTGGTTGGGGGAAGGGGAGGATCGAAAAGGCGTTAGCGTGTGCCCTGACATCTGTCAGTCTGTATACTAAGTACTGATACCATCTTGGTACAATACGGCAGCCTGTTATTATGGGGGCAGGAGGAACGGGGGAGAGCTCAGTGTGAAACGATAAGACGAAGTGTAATTGTGTTTGAAAATAATGCGCGTGCGTGGACAATGAAGTATTTGGTCGGGAGTATAGCACTGTAACTCGTTTCAGTGGTCGAGTTGCGATCGATAGTAATTACAATACCACGCAATTACGAGAATCGCGTATGACAAACAAGGTTCAACAATTACATTTCAATATTATTGTAATATTTTTTTATGTTTTATATAGAATTTTATTGGAAAATATGATACATAATTTTATTAGAAATATAACATTCATTTCATCATACTGTATAACAATTTAAAGATTGTCTTATATTATATTTTTTTACAGAAATAGTATTGTTAATACTGGTTACAGAAGTTTAGGGTGTGACCGCATAATCTTTGTCGAATTATCATAAAGACATATTGACTGTTAGAAGAGCGGGGAAGGGGGGTTTTCGTAATTTTATTTAACATTACTTAAGTGTAGTATTTCAATTTATTTGTATACATCAAATTGTGACTCATAAATGTGTTGTCTTAAAGAAGATAATCAATAAGTAAACAGTAAATAAACATGATAAGCTCGTGGATAGTTTTATATAAATTTAAATAACTTAAATTGTATTTTGATAATATAAAGAATAAAGAAGTCAAATGGCCAATATGGTAACGCTTCAACTATTTACAGAACTCTTGTTTGCATTATTGATTAACTCAAAATAAAGTTGTAAAATAAATTAAAAATCTAAATACAGCAAATACAAACCCGAGTCTGTTTAGAGCAACGATTAACGATCTCAGGAAGCACTGAATCTTGCTGGCACATCCCACAAAAATACACTAAATTTAAATCTCTTGTGTGATTGGGAGATTCAAGAATCGGAGTTTGTTTTAGTTTGGATAGTGTCTGTACAGTATCAGGCGTCAAGGAGCCAAGATGGCCGCCATTACTCCAAGACGGCCTCATTGAGGTTAGGTCTGCAGTTTAGCATATCAAATGATACCTTGTTAAACAGCTGTTCAATCGCGCTCCCATCAGCTGTCAGTGTCCGTAGAAGACAATTGCGCCGCCAACACGTGTCGCTATCAATTGTACACGTCGCAGTTTTGTATACTGTACATCGTTTGCATTCAAAAATATGGAACGTAGCGTGATAGGCCTACATTAGGCTTTATATATATGAAATGATTTTAAATCTATTAAAACAATGGGGGGGGGGTAAATGAGTTTTAACCCTGGTCAGACCAAGGTAAGGAGCTTGCCAGGCCGACAGTTTTAAGAATTAATTATTTATAATATGAAACCTTTATGGAAAAGTAAGAAAAGACATTGTTAACTTTAAACTAAAAATACTATTTCAACAGATATTATTTTTTATTAATTTATTCCTGTTACTATAACTAAAATAGTCCCTGTAGGCCACTAAAATATATTATATTCTGACTAAAAAGTAAATCAAAGAAGAATAAATACTACAAACTTGAAAAGTCTATGATTACTTGTGGCATTTGCAAGAAACAAGTATGAAGCGATCACAACAAGAAAAGAATTATCTATATAAAATTCCAACATATTTTTTGTAAGCCACGTTCATTTTTTCTTCATTATTCCTAATAAATTCTTTATAATAATATAATGAACAATTTCTTATACTCATATATATTCATAAACAATATATAATGTTTACATATGAAAACTATATCATAATAAATATTATTTTTTTAATGGAATTGTTATTTTGAGTTTGGCAGAACCACTATAATAATAAACAAACACATACTTGGTCACATAGACAAGGTTATACATAGGAAGAATAAATAGTTATAAGAAATGAAGTAACATATTAAGCTTCAAAGTTTGTAGCACATTTTACAGGGTCATTAATGTAAATGAAAATGATTGGACCTAAAACAGAACCCTGAGGCACTCCAATGGTTACTTCCATTTCTTACAATTTTATGAAGGTTTTATGTAACCTTAATAAAACTTTGTAACTAAAGTAATAAATTTTGTTCAAAGATAAATTAAAAAATGTTCTATTTTGTAAAATTTCAGAATTATGTTATGTTGAACACAGAATATGTTTTACGTTTAAAACCTATTGTTAAACAATTAGCAACAATCTTATCACTTGTAGACCTACACGGTAAAGTACGCCTAATTAATAATGATAGTAAGTATGCTAGATATATGTTTCTTGTAAAAGCCAATGTAGAAACGTTCTTTACACGGTGTTATCAGCTGTGAGTGACGTTAATAGGGGTTACAAGGTTACTTCACTAAGGACTTTTTTTGCCCCTCCAGGTTGGAAAGACCGCCAAGTGTCCTGGCCACTCAAACACGTGGCTGCTGGGTGTCGCTGCTGTAGGTCCTTCGTCCGCCCAAGTCCTCAATCGTCAGGATTCCAACACGAAACTGTTTATAGGTTACCCCAAACCCTGGTGGATGAAGCTACGATGCATTATTCACGTACAGACTCATGTACAATATTGTTGGGTATCCTAGTTTTAGTATAATATTGTTGAATATCCTGATGTTAGTATAATATAGTTGAATATCCTAGTGTTAATACAATATTGTTGAATATCCTAGTGTTAGTACAATATTGTTTAATATCCTAGCGTTAGTATAATATTGCACATTTGTATAGTACTTATTTTATGCACAGAGAGGAAAGAAAAAAAGTTCGCATCCAATAATGCGCTGAATTTGTGTCGACTTATTTATTTTATCGAGTAGTTATTTCTCCAGTTTGCCATGCGATGGTAGAGCCATCACCTTGTCAGTCCCTCCCTTATTCCTCCAAATACTCAAGGATAAACGTAGTAATTATCAATACACAGGTATAAGGCTGTATATTAGTTGTTATCTATTTGTAACTGCTACTGAGGTGTTCGCTGCGGCCAAAAGAAAGCGACCTCTCTTTCTTTTTTCTCTGTGATTTACGGTAATGAAAAAATCTAATACTGTATATAACGACTACTATTAAATTTTACTAATAATTAAGTATATTAAAATGTACTCAATTTAAATCATTCATTTTACTACCAACGTTTTATTTATATTTTAAAATAAAAACTTATATTAATATGTTAATATTTTAATATGATAAAAAATGCACTTATACAAATATGTAACTTTTTATTGCTTTTATTTATTTTAGATTACTTAAAATAATAAGTATATAAAGATATAAAACTATGATTCAAATAAATAAAATTACAAATAAATATGTGTAAATGTTTTTATAAAATAAAACATTTAAATATAATACTAATTAATAAATATTGTATTAAATAAACATTAAACTTATAAAATATTACTTTACTTACGTTTAAAATAAAAATAAACAAATATACGCTATGTGATTCCAAAAAGAATACCACTGAACAGAAAGTAAGTTTTTATTATAAAATAAATAAATTAATTTGGTAAGTATATAATTTTTTAGGAGACTGGTAATTATGAGAAACATATCTTTGAAGATTGGATTCTCACTACTAAGCAAAAAATAAGCTTCAATAAAACAGTAGTATTCTTTTTGAATTAGGACTATAAAGTTCTCTCTTCTATAATTAACCCCACCAATTAAAAATTATTCTTTCAATATTAACAAAAACATCCCTAACAAAACTGCTTAATCACAAACATTACAAAAGAATGAACAACAAACAAATAATTGTGGTATAAACAACAAGAAATAATTAATAATTTAGCAACAGTAATAAATATTAAAATACTAGGTTTACACAAGTCTTTGTTAGCTTTGGATTGTTCATATTGGTAAGTGTGTTGGAGATTTCAAATGTTTCAAATGTTAAAAACTAACACTATTCGACAGGTATGAAACTCCTGCTATACAGTACAGGTATGAAGGACCTGAAGACGACAGGAGTTTCTAACCTGTCGAAACGTTGTGTTAGTTTTGAAAAA
Source organism: Stictocephala bisonia (assembly GCA_035578905.1). Classification (NCBI taxonomy): domain Eukaryota; kingdom Metazoa; phylum Arthropoda; class Insecta; order Hemiptera; family Membracidae; genus Stictocephala; species Stictocephala bisonia. The sequence goes on from JAQJVL010000001.1 coordinate 10,159,907, forward strand.
CACTTGAAGCGTTTGAAATCTCCAACAAATTAATAAGTATAATATAATGAGTATAATATAAGTATAATATTTATTATAAAAATGCTAACATAAACAATCAGTTTTTATATTTATAAAACACAAATACATCATTCATACAATCATTCCACTCACCACAAAACTCCACGAACAACCAATCCGCCGCCCTATATTCTGTTGATAAATCTTTTCTTTAAGGTGGCGCAATCGGTTTTCGGTGAGTTAACTATTTCCCAATGTTATAATCAAAATTACTTAATGTACTTTCCCTTGATACTGGAAAAGTATGTTTTTAAAATATTTTAGCCACTACGTTAGAACGTACATTTTTTACCTTTAAAATTATAAATATTTTTACTTTATTTTAAATTAAAAACATCTTAATCACTTCAGATATGTGTTAAAAACGTAGTTATAAAGAATTAAATTGTAATTTTAACGGTTTTGACTTAGTAGTGATTTAAAATCAGCTAAATTTACCACTTCATAAGGCCACAAGTTCTAATTTAGTGTTTAAACAATTTTTTAAAATATTTTTCTTATATCAAGGGAAGGTACATTAACTAATTTTGATTATAAAATTGGGATATAATTACCTCACCGAAAACCGATTGCACCACCTTACACTCTTGCCTTGCCAATCTTCTTTTTATATATTTATAGGGACCCTGTACATTATTACACAATAATTTAGTATTTAAGGTTTAATTTTGTTATTGCAATGCAGATCAAAATATGTGTAGGAAACCATTTCTAATTTTTTATAAAGTAATTATTTATTGAACTAAATTTAACTTGGGATAAATTATGTCAAAGAGAAGAAAGAAACAGATGTCGCATTCAGTGCGCTAAATGTGTGTCGAGAAGTTATATCTCCAGTTAGACATGATATGAAAATGCCAGCTGATGACATGTTATCAGTCCCTCCCTTATTCCCTCAAATCCTCAAGGATAAATGTAGTAATTATTACTACAGATGTATAAAGATTTCCATTAGTTTTAATCTACATATAACTGCCTCTGAGGCGTTCACTGCGGCCATAAGAAAGCGACCTCTGTTTCCTTTTTTTAGTGGTTAAATGTAACGAGAGTCAGAAAATTCCATTTACAATAACTTTATCGAACAAACTTGCACAAATTTAAAATTACTAGGAGTCACCACTGCACACTTTGCGTGCCAAACCCGTACTCGCTGCGCTCGTGATCCATTGGCCTTCGGCGTCGGCATATTTCTTTTCAATAAAAATATTAGTGATTAAACTGTATTAAGTAAAATCATAGTATGTAAATTTATTTACAGCAGCTTGCTGGCTGCGCTTGAGTTGTGACCTTTTTATAGTTTCAAAATAAACATCCGATGTTATTACTTATTTGAACAATTTTACTTTTATATTTATTTTATTCAACAGCTGATGATTGATTTAATAAATAAAATAACTCAATTAGATTTCCATGGAACACTAAACACCTGTGGGGCAGAGCCCCACAATCGAATGTGAATAAGACTGTATCTAAAAACCTTTCCTGGGAATAAATACACAACATCCTAAAGTATCATAACGCCGAATGAATGTGTAGTAATATATAAGGTAGCCTATGCATAGAGAGACATACAGACATGAATTCCTTTTTTTATATTTACAGATCAAACAAAACTCCCCCTGAATCAATAAAACTTATTCTCTCTAACTTTAAGAAAGACTTATAACCTTCTCAAAGTATTGTAGAATTGTGTGTGTGTGTGAAGTCGAAAATTTCTAAAAAGTCAAAACTTTTGAAAATTTTTGGAAATTTTGAAAAAAGTCGAAAAATTCCAAAAATTTGAAAATTTCAAGAAAAGTCAAACTTTTTTAGTAAAAAGCATTATTATTTACTTTCCAAAAGCAATACGAATTTCCAAAAAAAATCATTATTTAATTTGAACAGCTGTTACTTTTGAGTAATTTAAGTCTATCTTTAGGTTAATCTTATGGCAGAAAAACGTACTTTGAGGGCTTCCTATACCCTTCAGAGTACAAATATTTAACAACTAAAAATAAAGGCAAATTTGTTGACATCTTAACCCCTAAAATTTATGAAGAAATAAGAGTAAGTTGCGTTAGCTAAAAACGGCTTCAAGTATTATATATAAGAATTGTTTTTACTATTTTATAATTGAAAAATTGTGTTTAACTAGAACCCTAAAAACTAATATTTAGAGTGGCTGTTAGTGTTAAGTACTAAAATTGTCAATTGAAATTCTTATTTCGTTAAATTAAGTGAAATATCAAATTAAAACTCAAGTAAAAGCATTACTACAATTTTTCACCGTACATACATTTTCACTTTTACATAAGTTATTTTGTTTAGTTACAGTCAAAACATTGGTAGAAGTTATTTCAGTGTTCTGCAAACCGCATTATTGAGTTTTACTACATTAGTTCCATTATAATAATAAATATTTTAAAATAATTTAAATAACTAATGATAATTATTATTATTTTTTTTGTAAGGAAACATACAATTTATATTACATGCAGTTACGTAAACAAATCTCTCTAGTTTATAGCTATTTGAGAGATAGTCTAGATTTTCTTTCTTGATTAGTTATTGTAGTTACTACATGGTTTGGATATTATTTTTTTACATATAAATATAATAACCAACCATGGAAACTATTGTACTGGGAACTTATTATCTGTTATGTCTAATTAGTCTACTAAAAATAAATCTATCTGATAAATTATGACACGATTTTATCTAATTAGGAAAGCCTTTAACATAAAAAATATATTATGAGAACTACTTGCAACATCTGTAAAGAAATAACATTAAATAAGGTATATGAAATTAATTGCGAAACACAACAATAATCCTCAGATATATTATAAACCATAATCCAAACTCTGGCCTAAAACAACAATGAAATGTAGATAATATTTGTAGATTTCCAATGCATCGAGTGTTTAGGAAACAAACAAATATCATGAACAATCCAATGCTAATAAATAATGTTCAAACAACTTATACATATGCTAATAAATAATGTTCAAATACATACAATTACAACAGTTATAATGTTATATATGTATACAACAACAACAACAAACTATAAAAAAAAACAAAAAACAACAAGTATGTTACAAATAAAGCATGTAACAATAATTAACACAACAACCAATAATGTTGCTATATTGTACCAACAAACATGAGGTATATAGAGCATGCAATGCCCCCACCACAGAGCTAGGCGGAGCCGTGTAGTTTCCAGCACCATGGCAAGGGTTGGCAAAGTAATTACCGGACTTGTTAATTAGATTGGAACTTGTAAACCAACTATTCACTACTTTCTAAAATATTAATTAAAATATAATAACCAGTTAATTCCATATATAATAAGCAACCGCATGAATTTTAATTTACATTTCATAGAAGTTTGAAAATAAATTAAAGACTTACGTAACTCTTGATAGCTCCAGAAAGTTCAGCAGTTACCTGAAAACATCACATAACAACTTTAATTTATAATATACTGAATTCGATGTGACTTAATTTTACTTTCTGCATTTGCCTTGTTAATCGATATTTTTTCTAACTTATTGTATTAATGTAATAATATTAAACTTTGTGTGACTTGTAGCATAAATCTGTAACAAGTAAATTTGGACTTTATTTTCACAATTATAGTAAAACTTTATCAATTTATTGTACGTTTTCGTGAGATTGTTTGATTTGTTGTTTATTTTACCAAACAAATTTATTATTGTGGTTCGTGTTATATTATACTTTTATAACTGTAGTAGTGTTATTTTTAAGAATTGTTTTTATGTTTGTACACATCTTTTTTGTTGACACTTTTGGTTATCTTTGATTGGTTGATCTTGATAATTTTTATTTTTCATTGATTGTGCTTGATCTTTTATTTGTTTAGTATAGTTTAAATTTTTTATGTTATTATTCAATTTATTGATAGTTGTACTAGTTTCTCCAAGAATCTGCTTTAATTTTAGTTTTATTTGTAATTTAGATTTTATTTTATACATTAGCAAATATATAGTTAACTATACGTTTTGCTTGGCTCTAGTAAATAGTAGATAGTCAGATTTAAGTTCCACAGAGAAGAATGAAACAGAGGTCACATCCAATAGTACGCTAAATGTGTGTCGGGTAGTTATTTATCCAGTTTGCTAGGTTCTTCCAAGATAAACCTAGCATTTTTTACTAAAGCTGTACATTTTTTGAAATCTGTTCAAAACTGCCTCTAAGGCGTTCGCTGTGACCACAATAAGCGACATCTGTTTCTTTCTATTCTGTATATGAACAAAACATCTGTTTTATAAACATTATTCATGGTTCTCTTTATTTAAAAATTATTACAAAAATGAACTTCTCATTAAAAATATATATTCAACTCTGTTGGAACTTGTAAAAAGTTGAAAACTATTTCAAGTAGGTTATATTTTTTTTTAAATATACTACTACATTATATATTAAAACTCTTAAATAATATTAGGGGTATATAGGAGGCCTATTTTGTCTTAAAAACACAACAAGTTAATTAAATGACGAACAAAGAAAGTATCAATAACAATATTACTCATGTAGCCTTTTATGGCAATACTTTTAACCATGAAATCGGTCTCTTATTTTCAGTTTATACACCCACACATATTATATATATTTTACTTTCAAGAAAGACATTACTTACAGGGAACGGCTATGTACCCCCCAGAAGTGAGGGGGTCCATAAGTCCCATCCATCCATGGGAATCAATGACCATTAACCATTGCTAATCATGAAACCCTTACGTGAACAAGTGGGAGAGGGGCTCTAGTGGAGTCCGTCATCTTGAGTTTACTCTCCACAAGGTCAATTTTAAAGTGATAAACACATTTTTTTCCACAGTAAAATTATTTTTCGTATGTATTCTAGATTCTTTTTCTATGTACTGTAATGGAGAATTATAATTTATTTTTAACGAATTCTAATTTTTTTTAGTGTTCGATACACCATAGAGAAGAAAGAAACAGAGATTGTATCTAATAGTGCGCTGAATGTGTTTCAAGTAGTTATTTCTCCAGTCTGCCATGCGATAACAGAGCCTGCCCCTTGTCAGTCCCCCCCTTATTCTTCCAAAATCCTCAATGATAAACTTAGTAATTATTACCAGAAATGTATACATATAATACATTTAGTAAAGTTTTTTTTAATATTATTATTGTCTAAGGATGGATAAAATGAATATATGCCCCCCCCCCCCCCCCCAACTATCCAAGGCAACAACCTCTTTTAGCGGAATACGAGTAAGAAAAAACAAGCTAAAATTACCCGTGCTATGTCATTTGAACCACATACGAGTAGACCAGAAAAACTCACTACGCAGCCCTCAGGCCGCATGCGGTCCTTAACACAATTTTTTGTGGCCCTTAAAATTTGTTAGAACTGCAATGATTCATTAAAGTGACAATTCCTTTGGTATTTTTCTAAGCCAACAAAAAAAGATCAGAATGGTTTGTCTTTGTTATAATGCACTAAATACTGAATTAAAAGCAGAGAGACAGACAAAAAACAAGCTAGAGAACATATATATATATATATATATATATATATATATATAAAAACTCTATATGTACTTGCGGCCCTTACATTATTTTAAGAAAATTAATTAGGCTCTTCATGAAAACCTAGTGAGAACCCTGATATAGACGATGCTAAACAAGAATGTACCACTGGGTCTTTTTGATTCTCGGTGACTTGGCCTTCCATCTCGACGGATATCTTCAAATCGATCAATTTCCAAATTCATAAAATTCAGTTTGTAAATGCGTTACATTTTTAAACTTAACAAGCAGTGTACAAAACGAGTGTATGTTTCACTTCCCACTTATTTTCTCCGGATTCCACTTCTTTTGGGTTATTAGAATAGAACGCAGTAATGAATATTATAATGGCGCTTAGTGAGCGAGTTAATGAGCGAGTTACTGCTGGAACAAGCGGTTTACTTTACAGTAGTTGGGTTTCACACATCAATCTCATTTCGTATTTAACAAGCCGGAGAACAACCAATTTGTAAACTAAGTACATTACAGTTTGTGAAGATAACATCCTCAGGCTATAATAAATTTTAGAATATATTTTGTTGTAGTTTTTAATACAATTTTTTTTTAAATTAAAATCGGTCGTACAATAGAACATTATTCAAAAACACATCTTTGATGGACGTTTAACTACTTCTTCTGTGACAAGTGAACAAATCTGCAATTTATTACCAGTCCACCAAGATCAGTTTTACCACAGTTCCACTCTATACCATCATTTAACTTTTATACCAGAAATATGACCTAGAAAACCACCCACTCATTCTATTTATACAGTATATAAATGAACCAACAAACCTCACATGTAACTATGGACCATCTACACATTCTATTATTCCTTGTTTCCCACCCTCCCACTCAACGTTTGTTCTGACAGGAAATTTAGGCATACGTATTCAGGAGTCCTCCCACCCAAACAGTCGTACAAGAGTACATAATATTTTAAAACTTAGCATGAAAACAGTACAAGTAAACGTCACACAACACAAATGTATTACAATATAAGCACAAAATGCATAAATATATTACAATACAAGTATAAATGCACAAATATTATGGTGATCGATTTCGGTGAACCACGCTCACCTTCCTCAGACCAGAGGGATTCACAAAAGAATACTGATCGATCACCATAATAATTTGTGCATTTTGTACTTGTATTGTAATATATTTGTGCATTTTGTGCTTATATTGTAATAAATTTGTGTTGTGTGACGTTTACTTGTACTCTATATGTACCAACACGTATTATGCTAATTAAAAAACTATACATGAAAACATCTAACTCTCCCAATTCAGAAACCTAAGCACAGACGTCTTTACTTGTCATGTACTAATCAATGTATGAAGTCATTTTCTAGTCTATAATGCTGACAAACATGACTTTGCAAGCTATCCCATATGAGAACTTTTTCATAAAACGAGAAGATGACTAACAGCGCTGTGCGATGTCTCATGTCGGCAGGTTGATAAACAGTACTTGTCATGTACTAATCAATATATGAAAAGTCATTTTCTAGTCTATCATGCTGACAAACATGACTTTGTAAGCTATCCCATATGAGAACTTTTTCATTGCGTTAAAAACGAGAAGATGACTAACAGCGCTGTGCGATGCCTCATGTCGGCAGGTTGATAAACAGATATACGCAAACATTGGCACTCGTGTTTACGGTAAGCGGTAAACTACGGAGCAGCCGGGGGATGTAACGGACTTGGATCGCGCTGGTGGTCCCAGTCTGGATAAACAACAACGAGTTTGTATACAGTGGAGCCCCGATTAAACGAGGTAATTGACACTTGGATACGAAATCACGGGGGATTAGGTTAATTAGTGACATTGACTGGATCCGTTTGTTGCAACCGTGCACACTGAAATTGCGATAGTAATATTTTCTATCGCAAGCTTGACTACAAGATTATCTGGATCAGTTTTCACCTCTCGTTCATGTAAAAAATGCATTTGAGGCCCAACCACTGTAGCTTCACGTGATCTTGAACGACCCACGCTACTCCAAAAGACATGTTTTTATGACACAACCAACAATGCTACTTTCACATTCAGTTATCATTCCTTCCTGTATAGTCCAATGACGATGAGGTAATTTGGATGATGAATCAAATCATCTGGGCTGTGTTGCTACAAATTTAGAAGTCTTAATACTTCCAACAAAAAGAACTATGACAGTTAAATCCTTGATTATACACCTAAAATAGATATCTCATGTAATAGGAATATTTGTGCCTGTAATTTGGTTAATTAGTGAGGTCTGCTACTACAGCTGGTTTAAACTGCATTAAATTTACACGGAACTATACTAGCACTCCACAATGAACCACAAAAACAGCTGATAATTTGAGACACACAATTTAACATTGGATGGGAAATCTATCAGAGTTCTCATAAAATCAATGGTTACATTCAAAACAAAATGTATAGTACAATCACAAACACTGTTTTTAAAGTCTGTATGCTTAACTGTTTATGAGGTTCAAGATTGCATCATCTTAAAACTAAATTTATTTTACTAATGATGTTTACTACTCCTAAAGGAATTCATTATAAGGAGGGAGTTGAAGAATCCGCTAATTGCCACATTAGAAATGACTCTGGATGACCCATCATCCCTTCCTTAATACAACAGGGTTTTAGATAAACCAATTCCCATTCCTATGTGCACACCATAAGATCCACAATCTCTTTCAATATATTAGATATTGAATAACCCATTACCCCTTCTAACACTTACAACTTTCGATGAACCATCGCATCTTCGTGAATTCAAAATGTTCGGACAACCCACTACCCCTTCCAAGATTCACGACATCGAATGAAACATCCCTCCTTCTTGAATTAAACATGTTGGACAAACCAATACCCCTTCCAACACTTACCACTTTGGGTGAACATCCCAGCTTCCTGAATTCAAAATTTTGGACAACCCACCACCCCTTCCAAAAGTCACGACTTTGGATGAACCACCCCTCCTTCAAAAATTTAAAATTTTGGACAACCCACCACCCCTTCCAAAAGTCACGACTTCAGATGAACCATCCCTCCTTCCTGAATTCAAAATGTTGGACAAGCCACTACCTCTTCCATCAGTCACGACTTTGGATTAACCACCCCTCTTTCCAGAATTCAAAATATTGGTCAACCTACCCCTTCCAGCAGTCACGATTTAGGTCTAACCATCTCTCTTTCCTCCACAGTTAAAACATAATTTTGTGAGATCCAAATTATCCATTTGTTCTACCTACATAAAAACCTTTAACACCCAACGCCACTTCCTACGTTCTATACTTGGATGAACTTGAATTTAATGGAATCTAGCTTAGATTAATTTTATTTTTAACATTCTAACAGGCATGCCTACAACTTATTTTGAAACCTCTATTAGTGATCATGCATTGATATATTGCAGGAATGTCGCCAGCCGTTTCGTCACGTTCTACGTGTCCATTGTCAAACAAACCACGTCTGCACGACCTTGACCGGACTTGCGTCTACTCGCCCACAATAAACATCGTCAATACGCCCCTCACCTGTCATTTGTCCCTCCCTTGTTTTGTCTTGTTTTGTTACTTTCTGTTTTAGTCTCTGGTGACTGTTTCGTGGGACCTCTTGGAAGTTTCGTTCCGTTTTACAACAAGTTTCACTTTCGTTGGGTCGGTTGCTTGCGCCATCCATCCACATATAACAGGTACATTTTATTTATTAATTATTATTATATAATTTTATTGTTAAGGATACATAGCAACATGAATAATCTTTTATAAAATAAATTTAACAGAACATATAGCCTTCTAAGTTACATATACATGGAGCGGTTATCTAAAGCAATTGTCACTGAGTTTTTACCAAATCAATTATGAAAACTACACTGATATCACAGAGAAAAAACAGAGGTCGCTTTCTTTTGACCACAGCGAACGCCTCAGTGGGCCGTCATGTACAACTAATCTACATCTGTAGTGATAGTTACTAAGATTATCCTTGAGGATTTGAGGCGAGTAAGAGAGGGACTGACAAGGTGCTGGACCTACTATAACATGGCAAACTGGAGAAATAACTACTCGACACACTAACATGACATGCAATTTTAGAATATTTAGTATTATTAATTAAGTTTGTTTCTGTGTTGGGATAAAATTTTATCCTTAAGTTTTTTGAAAATGTTAATATTTATTTGGCAAAATTCTTTTCCGAAAGAGTAAAAAAATAAATAAATTTATCGTTGCCAGTTATAAACGTAGTTTAGTTTGATTTTATACTGATTCTGTACCAGTAACGCACATTGTAGTTCTCTCATTAGTATATTTATATAGTTTAAAGGCTTTGTACATTACAATGGCTGTACTACACAAAAATTGTATTTAATTTTTTCAGGATATCATTTTAATATTAAAAGTAAATGATTTGAATTGATCAGAAGACGGGCCATATCAGTCGGCCTCTGTTGTGCCGCCAACTCGGCAGGCGACGCGCCCGTAAATAATACGCGACCTCGCGCGACATAAATTGCGCGTTATTTATCACGCGGCACAGGAAAGTGCAAGAACGGCTGCCGGCGCGGCCTCTGGAACGGCGAATCAGATCTAAAATGACGTTCGGGGACAACAGGTGTTATACGGCCCGGCCCTCCTAGGCCTATGTCAAAGCCCTACCTTACTTCCTGTTAATACATAGACTAGGCAGCAATTTTAAATTGTTCTTAAAACAACTTATGGTTAGTTAATGACAAAACAGATAAAAAGGAAACAAGTACGTTAAGTAGATTGCAACTAATGTACATCTTTATTAATCTGTATTAATAATCACTATGTTTATCCTTGAGGATTTGGAAGTAATAAGGGAGGGACGACAAGTTGCTGGCCCCGCCATCCTAATGGAAAACTGGAGAAATAACTACTAGACACACATTCAGCGCCCTATTGAATATGACTTCTGTTTATTTTTACTCTGTAATTACAATTAATTGATAAAACACATTTCTCACCCCCATCATCAGCAGACACATAATATTAGAGACTGTATATATTTAGAAAAAATAAGGCATTTATTAAAAATGTTCTTTCATTTATTATGTTACGTGCTTAGAATGGATCTCCATCGTTAGTAGTTTTTTAATGTGTTAATGCACAGAGAAGAAAGTCAATGGTCACAATAGTTCGCGTAAATGTGTCGAGTAGTTATTTCTCCAGTTTGCCATGAGTATGGCGGGGCCAGCACCTTGTCAGTCCCTCCCTTTATTCTCCCCAAATCCTCAAGGATAAACGTAGTAATTATTAATACACATTATAAAGATGTACATTTGATGTAATCTACATATAACTGCTACTGAGGCACTCGCTGCATCCATAAGGATGCGGCCTCGGTTTCTCTTTTCTCTGTGGTTATTACTGAGGAGGCTCAGCACTAAAGACACTACAAATAGATGCAGGCTATGAGTTATTTTTAGATGGGCGAATAATCATATTATATGTATTTATTAGGTAATAAATGTTTCACATATTCATTGGTGCCACTATCAACTCGATGTTTTCGGTGTAGGAAGAGCACAACACTACACATTTCCTAATTGAGTTGGGGACGAAGAGAACGATTGGAAAACGCTGTGGGAAACAGGCTAATCAAAATGGACGTCTATTAGTGGAGACATGAAATAAACATAGAGCTGGTCTAGAGTAAGTAGACCGGGAACAATAGGTTGATATAATTGTCAGTGAGTATACATATGCAATACATATCGTGAATAGATCAACGTCCGTCCGCCTGGAGCTCTGTATCATTGGTCTGTCATGTCCGTCTGTCTACCGTCTGTTTGTCGGCGAACTCCAGCTGACGAATCCGCGACACAGGAGCGCCTCTTACCTGGCTAAGGGGTTGTCATAAATAATTTTCGCTAGGGGTGCGACTCAGGAGCGCCTCCGAAAAGGGGTGGGGAGGCGCTCCTGTGTCGTACTTAAAACTACCTCTCCTCGGCACTCTACCTGCTTCCTACCTGCTATCAAGCTCAGCTCGCGGGGCCTTCTAAATACCTACCAATCTAATATCACAACGGCTCCTATCTTATTGACTTTGTTAAGTGCACTGCATATTTTGTAGGAGTAAGTGTAACATTGATTCTGTAGGGGTTATCCTAAAAGACCAATCAAAACTATTAATCACGTTTCTTAATCATATTTAATTTTATTTGAATTAAACTTGCAATAGTGGTTAAACTATTGCAGACTTGTTTTAAAACAAGCTTATAATCGTACAGATAGAAAACATCTACCCTTGTTCATGCACACTATCTACCTTGGTCTTCGGAGGTGGGCCACATCATGTTTACCACATCAACTCCCGAGGACTAAAATAATGATGTATTTATAGTCATCTTTTTAAAAAAAACTATAAACTTTATACTTTTTAGTTTTATGTAAAAGGAACACGTAGACACTCTTCATTTGATCATGACTTGCCCCTTTAACCCATGAGTATTAATTATAAAATATTAACCATAGTTTATTACAAATTTGTAAAAGCCAAGCAGTGGGTTTTCAAAATTATATTAATTTTATTACTGGGCAAGTTGTTTCAAAGAAATTGAAGTTACAAAAAAAGGTCAATAACTACAAATAGGCTTGTAAATAACAAATATGTATTTCTTAGTTTTAACACTTAATAATTTGTATAACATTCTAAAATAATAAATATACATTTAAATTTAAACTAAATAATTTGGGTTATACTTACTAATATTTAAAACTTAAAATTTAAAAAAATACTTAAACTCAAACAAAAAATACTATTTACATTCAATCTGTAAGCTACAATATTCTAAAACAAACAAAATATAAAATCATTATTAATTTACAAACCTACTTTTAGTTACCTACTTAAATCTAATAGTTTCTCCTACTTAAATGATTTGAATTATTTAATGGCTATTGTTCAAATGATTACATTATTGACGGTTCAACCTGCTTAGCCTTGATTTAATAGAAAGGACCACGAAAAATTACTTAGTTACTTAGGAATACGTCAAACGCCAACCAATCCACGATTTTACGTCTTATACAATAACGTTTTCTATTACTTAGAAGCGTGTCAATGAATCGGACTATAACAGCTTATTTCAATGTAGCTTATATTTACAATTTCAATACCTGAAGGCTTTTTTATTTCTAAAGTAATTTGAAGTGTAAAATTTGTTAACAAACCCGGATCTTATGTAAATACTATAACATGTATGCTTATTTTAATAAATATATGTCTATTGCTTTCAAGTTAAATACACTCTCACCGTAGATATCAAGACCCCTTAGTTTTTGAACCCTTGTCAAAACCCTTGTCACATTGGACCCGCGAGGGTACGACAGTGGAGCGCCTCAAGGTCAGGCGCTCCACTGTCGCAGTTGTGCTATTTCTTGGCTGACAGTTTTATTAGTTTTTGCCAGGCGCTCCACTGTCGCTCTCCCCCAGCTGACCGGGGAACAAAGACATTGCCAGAGGAAATAACTTGGTTGCTGACCCTATCTAGAGTGTGAAGTGACTGTTGTTGATGACTGTAGCGTCTTAGTACAGCTGATTTACCTAGGCAACTGTAAATCACTATTTTGGTCTGTAACCAATTAAATTTTGGTCACTTAGATTTGGATGAATAGATAAATACTAATTGGATGTATAGATATAAATGTATCCCTTGAATCTCGTTTGAAGTTTAAATCAAAATGTACTCAATATTAAATATAGTTTAACAAAGAGTAATTCCCAAAAAAGGTACGTTCGCAATACGATATTAATAAAAGGACTATTTTAAAATTGTTTGGTAGCTAATTAATTATTTTTTTAGTCTAAATTACAATTTTGAATTTATTAAAAAAGAGCTCTGAAAATAGTTACAACAATATCATAGAGAAATATTTGCAAAAAGACTAGTTCAATGGCGGAGTTGGGTCATGATCGAACTGTTGTATACTTCTCTCATAAATCTACTTATCAGTGCTTGCGATGTCCGTCCTGCATTGCTTACTTGCCTAGTTGACAACGTATCTGCTTATCAGTGCTTGCGATGACTGTCCTGCATTGCTTACTTGCCTAGTTGACAACGTATCTGCTTATCAGTGCTTGCGATGACTGTCCCGTATTGCTTATTTGCCTAGTTGACAACGTATCTGCTTATCAGTTCTTGCGATGACTGTCCTGCATTGCTTACTCGCCTAGTTGACAACGTAATTTGAGGGATATTTTATACAATGAAATTTTTTATTTTTTGTTGTTTCTCTTCTTGGAATTAAAATCCAATACACTTGGAATTGACAAATTCGATAGTCGTAAACACCTTAAATTGAACGCTGTTTAAAATAAAAGGGATGGTAATTTAAAACTCAATATTCATATCAATAAACATTTACGTAAGACTGGCATTTGGCAGCGGACTTTTTAGAATGTGTGTACCAGATATGATAAATTGTTCAGTAACATTATATTTTCTGATATTTAAGTCTTGATTGTGTTAACCACCATGAAATTAAAATATATTTGCTACACATATTAAGAAAAATAAAATTATGAAACCATGTCAGACTGAAGTTGGTATATAAAGGTTTAGGCACATTTTCAGTTTTAAAAAACTGTTTTCAACAGTTCGAATAATTCTTTAACCCAAATAAAATGTTATTCAGAAAAATGACGATTTTTGGAACTGTTTAGTAAGAGCTATTTTTCTCTGACATCACAATGAACTTTGGTTTTTTCTTAATTATTCCTGCGTTGCTGGTTTGGTAGCTCAGTGACCATGATATTTCTTCGCGATTTCTTGACGAGAACGGAATTTCAAGACTATAGCGATCTCGTGGGACTGTGGAGGGCAAGTTCCGAAGTTCTAATCCCCAACTGTGCTAAAGGTAAGTACTCCACTCGCTGAATAAAATTCATACACAGGCCTGCAGGCCCATGTGAACCGGTGAGTGAAGTTTTTATTCAAAAAAGAAGTTGACTTTTCAACTTGCAAAGTTTAAAATACAGCAATGCATTATTACTTGATGTAAAAGTTTTTTCGTGATTCTCTTGAGTTTGAAGATAGTAAACCTCGAGAACCAAAATCGATCACCATAATATATGTACTTTTTGTAGTTACGTTTTTGCGATCCGGGAGCCGAGCTGTCTAAGGCGTCAGTACTTTGAGCTTGGGTTAGGGATAGCGCTGGTTTGAATCCGACCTAGACTGAAAGATTTATCAGTAATATTCACTTTCTTCTGTACTGGTTCGCCCCCTTACTCTGTCTGAATAAGTTCCTCGCACAGATCAATAGTCTATGGGGAATGGGCAGAGTAAGGTTAAGAAGGAGATCGGCCTCTCCTAAAAAAGACTTGTTTGGGTGACGTTCATTTGATTGCTGACAAATACATTTTGATAGTTATGTTTTTACCCTTAGAGTCAACGACTGCTAGATAGCCTAATGTACCGACGGTCCTCAACCCCTTTCCATCTGTCCATCCTGAGGTAATCCAGGGACAATTAGTCGTGAGGCTGTCCGCGCGGGGCGACCATAACTTAGCTCGCCACCTAGACCTCACGAGATGGCGGTGTTGAGATTGCCAGGTGTTGGACCCACCTGCTACCCACCCCCCTCTTTCTCTACGCCAGACATATTCCCTAGCTGACCACCCGCTCTCAAATCAACCAATTATGTTTTCACTTAAAAAAAAAAAAAAAAAGTATTTACCTTATTTATTATTTCATCATACCTTTTTTAAAGATAGGCTTTTTAGGCTATCATAGCAATAACTTACGTCAAGAAGTCCTTAGGGGAAAAAACATTATACGTAATTTATTATTACTGTATCCACGTACGGACTACGTGAAGTATACTTAAAACATTTTGATGAATTTTCTTTTCTTTGTGCCCAAACTGGTTTCATTATTTCAGAATGAGCTCTCTTTCTTTCTTTAGAGCAAGTTGCTCCGGTTCTTCTTCTTGTGACCCTTTGACAAAATTTATGCTACAAAATATATCACCTAATTCCTGTTTTTGTTATTCCTGCTTCTTTTAGTTTTCTTTTATTGCATCAATAATTGGCCCTAATTCAATTTTTCATTAAATTCTGAAATTCCACTTGATATGCCCATAGAATTTTAGTCTTTGTTTTCTTATGTCGTAATGTTTGTAGGTGTAGTTTTATTTTTACTTAATAATTTACTTTTAATTTAGTTTGAGAGTTGAAAGTATTTTTATGGATCTAATATTTTTCTGAATTTTCATATTTATTTTAATTGATGGATGTTAACCTATGTCACGGCCCTATTATTTGACACTAAGTTTAGTAGCGCCTAGACTGTAGTAAATATAGCATCAGATCTATCTAATTTATGGATATTATGTACATTATATTACCACTTTTAAAAAAACCAAAACAACTATCCCAAAAATGAGATCTATGGGATTAGCTTTTATCGTTATTTTTTTACTGTTAACTTGATTTTCTCTGAAATTAATAAAACTTAGGCATACAGCTGTTTTCATAAATAAACAATTATCTGATTACAGTAATAAACTTACAGGATGTAATATGCACATAAATCAGCTGATCAGAGTAGCACTTTTTCAGCATTGACATTCATCTACATTTGTGAAATGTAGGTAGGTCGGAAATTGTTAGAAATGCCTGTTCCCACTAACAATTATAGGAACTAAATTATGTAAAAACACTATTTTATACAAATACAGTGTTGTGTAAACCAGGATTTAAAACTCTTAAAATTATTAAATAGCTAACAATTGGAAGAAAAGTAAAATATAATTTCAAATAGTTTGTTTTTCACTCGATATGTTTATTTTTAATGAACGTTTCGATAGATAAATGTCGAATTATGAACGAGGCTCTGCACTTCATGCAAAATAGACAGACAAGCGTGTCACTAAACTTCCTAAGTCATTTCCAAACTAGATTCGATTATGCCTGATGACATTTTAGCCAAACCCAAATACAATATTCTACCATTAGTACCTTATGGATAAAACAATAAGTTAGTAGGACGTTCGCGCCAGTGCGATACTATCGCAGTCCTCGCTTCATCGCCAGCACTCTCACACGTACGTTTATCGCGATCCCGACAACACAATGGCTTACGTCTCTTGTGAGTCGATACTACCCACATTGGTGACTTAGTTGGCTAATTATTGTACATTTTATTTCTTAATATAAATTATTTATTTTAGTACTATATTATCCTGTGACAATTATTATACCGTAACAAAACGAGATAGTCATTTTAAAATACTGTCGATTAACAGCTTGAACAGCAGTGTACAAATATAACTACTTGAACCAAACGAGTGTTTTAACTACGTGAGACTCCCGGCGTCGTTGGATAGTCACAAAGTCTAAACATAAATCAGTTAGGGTGTTCGATCAAAAATTATTTTTGAATTTTTTTGAATAAAACTGTTTCAAAAACTTGAGTAATAAGTGTGTCGAGGGAAAAAAATGGAGATGTGGCTACCTAAAGTGGCTAATTTGGCCTTTCTTGGTTCCTAATTCATTAACAAACCATGCGATATATTTAATTAAAATTTAAAGAATATAGCGGACAAATGGTACTAACCAACCTAGAGGTAATTAAAACTAATAATAAACATTTTTTTAAAAAGTGAAACCAATTGTTATTTTATAACTGAATAAAAAATTTCGAGCTGGTATTTGTACAATTAACTTTGGCCGGAAAAGTAGATTAATAATACATAATATATTTATTGATAAAGTTTATAACAAATGAGGGAGTTATTCTCCATTGTGCTCGGGACATGCAGAAAGAGTGCTGTTACTTTACCATGCCAAAAGCAAGGCATTCACTCTGCTACTCGTGGCGACAGTGGTGGCGAAACGTTGAACTAAACTCCATCCAGCGCCGGCCTAAGCCGGTCGGACGAACGCCCTTAAAGGGAGAGACGGTCTAAGCCGTCTGGACTTTGGTACCCACCCGCCCACCCATACACGTACAGTGGTATTGACCCACCCGCCTACCCATACACGTACAGTGGTATTGACCCACCCGCCCACCCATACACGTACAGTGACGTACAGTGGTATTAACCCACTGGCCCACCCATACACGTACAGTGGTATTGACCCACCCGCCTACCCATACACGTACAGTGGTATTGACCCACCCGCCTACCCATACACGTACAGTGGTATTGACCCACCCGCCCACCCATACACGTACAGTGGTATTGACCCACCCACCTACCCATACACGTACAGTGGTATTGACCCACCCACCTACCCATACACGTACAGTGGTATTGACCCACCCGCCCACCCATACACGTACAGTGGTATTAACTAACTGTACGTGTATGGTTAACTAAGATAAGTGTATAAGTTAAGATAACTAAGAAATCGAGGTTGCCATCAAATACTGCGTTAAATGTGTGTCGAGTAATTATTTCTTCAGTATGCCAAGCGATGACAGGGCCATCACCTTTTCAGTCCGTCTCTTATTCCCCCCAAATCCTCAATGATAAACGTAGTAATTATTACTACAGATGTATAAATATGTACATTGGTTGTAATCTACATACGACTGCCAGTGAGCCATTCACTGTAGCCAAAAGAAGGCGACCTCTCTTTCTTTTTTCTCTGTGGTAATATTCACCATGTGTGGTACTATTCCTCCCGTACTATGTCTGAAAAAGTTCCCCACGTAGATCAATAGTATATGTGGAATGGATAAAGTAAGGTTGAATAGGAGATTGACCTCTCAATAAATATAAATTCGATAACTTTTGGTGTATGGTATATTGAACATGGCCGGTAGACATAGGGTCTTGAGGTGTAGACGAGCCTCGAAGTCGACCGACGGTGTCACGGGGAGACGCCAGACCCACACAGTTCTCATTATGTTGAACATATCTGGTAGACATAGGGTCTTGAGGTTTAGAGGAGCCTCGAGGTCGACCGACGATGTCACGGGGAGACGGCCAGACCCACACAGTTCTCATTATGTTGAACATATCTGGTAGACATAGGGTCTTGAGGTGTAGACGAGCCTCGAAGTCGACCGACGGTGTCACGGGGAGACGACCAGACCCACACAGTTCTCATTATGTTGAACATATCTGGTAGACATAGGGTCTTGAGGTGTAGACGAGCCTCGAAGTCGACCGACGGTGTCACGGGGAGACGGCCAGACCCACACAGTTCTCATTATGTTGAACATATCTGGTAGACATAGGGTCTTGAGGTGTAGACGAGCCTCGAAGTCGACCGACGGTGTCACAGGGAGACGGCCAGATCCACACAGTTCTCATTATGTTGAACATATCTGGTAGACATAGGGTCTTGAGGTTTAGAGGAGCCTCGAGGTCGACCGACGATGTCACGGGGAGACGGCCAGACCCACACAGTTCTCTGGTATATAGACCCACACCAGTTGAACATATCTGGTATACATAGGGTCTTGAGGTGTAGAGGAGCCTTGAGGTCGACCGAAAGTGACGTGGGGAGATGGTCAGACCCACACAGTTCCCATGGTATGTTGACCATGTCTGTAGACATAGGGTCTTGAGGTTTAGAGGAGCCTCGAGGTCGACCGAAGGTGACGTGGGGAGACGGTCAGATCCACACAGTTCCCATGGTATGTTGACCATGTCTGTAGACAAAGGGTCTTGAGGTTTAGAGGAGCCTCGAGGTCGACCGAAGGTGACGTGGGGAGACGGTCAGACTCACACAGTTCTCATGGTATTTTGAACATGTCTGGTAGACATAGGGTCTTGAGGTGTAGAGGAGCCTCGAGGTCGACCGAAGGTGACGTGGGGAGACGGTCAGACAGACCCACATAGTTCCCATGGAGAAGGCAACTGCTTAATTAAATATCCGAACCAATCAGAGAGTGAGCTTCACCCTCAAATTATCCCGTGTCCGTTTTGGTACTTACAAAAAGCAGCCAGCGTCCGACGTTTGCTGCGCGGCTAATGCTAGGTTTTTTCTTCGTCTTCCTCCAGCAATAAATCAGTCATATGACGTTTGATTTATGTGCGTTGCCCGCAGCCAGCGGCGACTGCTCCTGATGGACTCCCCCTCCACTCTCTTCACTGACCAATCTCTCCTTTTCCCTTCTGGTTTTTGTCAACGACATTGTTACATAAACTAGCACCTCAATACATTGACCCATCTTTCCAGAATAGCCGTTGTTTTGTAGCTATATAGGCCTAAATATAAAATACTAAAACAATATTAATGCATAGTTTCCAAAACTCAGCTAAACAAAATTTAGGAATAGATTCAAATTATATTGCTATAAGAATTTATAGACAACTTATTGAAACCAATAATATGTATAAGTCCGCAGTTCGGCAAAAGTCCTTCATATATAGAATAAAAAGAAATTAGGTGAAGGTTTCAGCTTAGTTGGTTAGAATTCTGCCATTATCGTCGTTCGACGAGGAACCCCATTGGGAGTGATGGAGTCAACACACGAGGCAGGGTGTTCGAAAACTGGAAGTACTGCATCAGTTATTAGGTGGTTTGCACACATTCACTATTGTTGTGTCAGACACTTAATGCCGGTACGAAAATATTGTCATCAAAACTTATTTGTATGGATTTAATCTCATCAATTCTAATTTTCACGTATGTAGCTACACCAAGAGCTCAAAGTTCGATAGCCTCCACCAGTCTATACCCAGGGATATTGCCTCTTGCACTGCATTGTAGTTATTCAACGAATGTTTCCTAAACTTATCTCTATTCAGACTCTCGACATTTAAATGGCAGATATTCAAAACAAACCTATATTTATAATTTTGCTGACCCTAAGAAGAGCCAAATTTTTTTAGAGTTAAGTGTGACGTAAGAGATCACACGAGTGACAATTCAGCAACATAAATTGTCGTACGTTTAGCACCACCTAACTAAGGGACGCGTACAGTTCGCTGCGGGCGCGAAAAACTTTATCCTCCTTTATTGTTTACATATAAATTAAATTAAACTTCCAAATAATGCAATCAAACTTACTCTTTATAAATTTAAAAAATATCTATAACCTCCAAAATATTTTAAACATCATTATTTACATTCCAACAGCCGTTGACAATTCATAAACATCTTGTTTACGCCTACATTTGAACAGCTGTATTTTTCCGATTGCCTTAAATCTCCCTCAATATTATTCTTATGGCCGAAAAACGTACTTATCCAATAATGCGCTGAATGTGTGACAAGTAGTTATTTCTCTAGTTTGCCAAGTGGATGGCAGGGCCAGCACCTTGTCAGTCCCTCCCTTCATTCCCCCCAAATCGTTAAAGTTATGCTAAACGTAGTAATTATTACAACAGATTTATTAAGATGTACACTAGTTGTTATCTACTTATAACTGCCACTGAGGCGTTCACTGTAACCATAATAAAGCGACCTCTGTTTATTTTTGTCTGTGATTTAGCCAACTGGAGAAACAAACTCTTCATTTAGGAAATATCTACAGTCGACTCCAGTTTTGTAATACCTTCGAAAAAAGATATCATTAGATATATTATTTTATTTTCACGTTTACAATTTACTTCAAAAGTAACTTTCTATGAATTTCGGTATATATAATGATTAATGTTGTTATTAATATTTATTGCGTATTTGTTAGTAAATTGAGTCATTAACAAATGTTCAAAGAACATTATTTTTTATAAATAAATGGAAATATTACCTAATTAGAAATAACATGAACTGATGCTTCTCACTATCTAAATTAATAGCAAAATATATTCCATTACAATTAATCCGCGGATATTCACACAGCCCCGTTGTTTCTTATCTTGTACCTTTCTTATCTCTTCCTGTTTGAGAGCACCTGTTTCTCCTTCACTTGGTAAAAGTGGGATGAATGAATGGTATTTGTTTAGCTACAATTAATTCACACAAATTACATTTCTTTGAAATTACACATAACATGTGTAATATTGTTATATAATTAATGGCATTATAATAAATAAAAAAAGACAAGTGAACGTCACACATCCCAAATTTATTTCAATACAATTACAATATGTACAAACATTAGCGTGTTTGATTTCTGTGAACTACGTTTAGCTTCCTCAATCAATTCCTTTGTGAATTTATCAAATCACTGTAGTACAGAATTTGTACATTTTGTACTTGTATAAATTTCTGTTGTATGACTTTCATTTGTTTTGTATTCCAACCAGCACGTAATATGCTAATTAAAAAACGATTTTGCTATAGTTAAAATAAATTTTATTCATTTACTCAAAGCTCTAAATAGTTTTTTTTCATTACTTAACTCTGTGTGAAGATTAGAATTTAGAATAGTTTTATTTACAAAATAGACCTTGTAAACCAAAGTGTATATGAAGGTTTACTGAGACCAGTATATGCAATATGAAAACATGTTTTTTTGAATCTATTATAAATACTGCATATATTTTTAAGATAAAAGGCTGTTTGTCCAATGTATTTACAACACCACATAAACTTATATTGATATTCTGAACATCATTCATTTTACTTTCATAGATATTCATAATTTGGTTTCATATTAAGTATAATTTATGTTTATTACTTATATTTCTCTAGAATAAATTTTGAACATTTCTCGTTAATTAGCCTGGATATTTTCAAGCAAATTCCATTCCATCCTTGGCTTTTAAGTTGTGACGGACCTCTTTGGAGATGGATTCCATTAAACAAGCCATGCCTGCAGAGAGAGTCGCCATATTGGATATATTCCCATAAGAGTAATGTTAAATGCAGATCAGTACTGTGACTTAGATTTGTTTGAAATAATAATTTTTAAATTGTTTGAAAGAACGTAAAATATATGAATCCACTTTTTAATTTTCAAAAAAATATCGATCTGTGATAAAACACAAATAATGGATTTGAGTTAGTTTATGACTTTTATGAAAATACAAATAAAAAATCTAAATGTTAGTTTGTGGATTCTTTAGTAATGTTTACGCTCTTTCAAACGACGAAAAAAATATAATTTTCAGACAGATCTTTAAGTCACAGAGTGGTTCCGGATATAGCATTGCTCTTATGGGAATAAATCTAATAAGGCCTTTACAGAATGTTGATGTAATTTTTCCGTTTCATACCACCTGTAAACTTTTTACTAAAAGTTCTTTCTGGTGATTGAAGAGAACCAAAGACCATACTGGTGTTTATCCAAAGTCCCAGTTATGGGTTTTCACGGAAAGGTCACTGGAGTCGGCCCTGAGGTTTTCGATATAATGTATTTGAATGTTATCCTCAATATGATTGTTATTAGTTTTTATAAAATGTATTGGCAATATAATCCAGTTTTTTTAAGTTTACTATTAAATATTTTTAATGTTATTAAATATATAGGCATTATAATCTTCTCGTTAATAAGATGCTATTATTCAATTTAGGTTTTCATATCCTTTGATTTTTGAAAATCACACAGTTAGTCTTCTGTAGTAAACACAGAGTTAGTATTGTGTAGTAAACACAGAGTTAGTATTGTGTAGTAAACAGAGTTAGTATTCTGTAGTAAACACATAGTTAGTATTCTGTAGTAAACACAGAGTTAGTATTGTGTAGTAAACAGAGTTAGTATTCTGTAGTAAACACATAGTTAGTATTCTGTAGTAAACACAGAGTTAGTTAGTACTCTGTAGTAAACACAGAGTTAGTATTCTGTAGTAAACACAGAGTTAGTATTCTGTAGTAAACACAGTTAGTATTCTGTAGTGAACACATATTTAGTATTATGTAGTTAACACAGAGTTAGTATTCTGTAGTAAACAGAGTTAGTATTCTGTAGTAAACACATAGTTAGTATTCTGTAGTAAACACAGAGTTAGTATTCTGTAGTAAACAGAGTTAGTATTCTGTAGTAAACAGAGTTAGTATTCTGTAGTAAACAGAGTTAGTATTCTGTAGTAAATACATAGTTAGTATTCTGTAGTTAACACAGAGTTAGTATTCTGTAGTAAACACAGAGTTAGTATTCTGTAGTAAACAGAGTTAGTATTCTGTAGTAAACACATAGTTAGTATTCTGTAGTAAACACAGAGTTAGTATTCTGTAGTAAACAGAGTTAGTATTCTGTAGTAAACACAGAGTTAGTATTCTGTAGTAAACACAGAGTTAGTTAGTACTCTGTAGTAAACACAGAGTTAGTATTCTGTAGTAAACACAGAGTTAGTATTCTGTAGTAAACACAGTTAGTATTCTGTAGTAAACACAGAGTTAGTTAGTACTCTGTAGTAAACACAGAGTTAGTTAGTACTCTGTAGTAAACACAGTGTTAGTATTCTGTAGTAAACACAGAGTTAGTATTCTGTAGTAAACACAGTTAGTATTCTGTAGTAAACACAGAGTTAGTATTCTGTAGTAAACAGAGTTAGTATTCTGTAGTAAACACAGAGTTAGTATTCTGTATTAAACACAGTTAGTATTCTGTAGTAAACACAGTTAGTATTCTGTAGTAAACACAGTTAGTATTCTGTAGTAAACACAGAGTTAGTTAGTACTCTGTAGTAAACACAGAGTTAGTATTCTGTAGTAAACACAGAGTTAGTATTCTGTAGTAAACACAGTTAGTATTCTGTAGTAAACACAGAGTTAGTATTCTGTAGTAAACAGAGTTAGTATTCTGTAGTAAACACATAGTTAGTATTCTGTAGTAAACACAGAGTTAGTATTCTGTAGTAAACACAGAGTTAGTATTCTGTAGTAAACACAGAGTTAGTTAGTACTCTGTAGTAAACACAGAGTTAGTATTCTGTAGTAAACACAGAGTTAGTATTCTGTAGTAAACAGAGTTAGTATTCTGTAGTAAACACATAGTTAGTATTCTGTAGTAAACACAGAGTTAGTATTCTGTAGTAAACACAGAGTTAGTTAGTACTCTGTAGTAAACACAGAGTTAGTATTCTGTAGTAAACACAGAGTTAGTTAGTACTCTGTAGTAAACACAGAGTTAGTATTCTGTAGTAAACACAGTTAGTATTCTGTAGTGAACACATATTTAGTATTATGTAGTTAACACAGAGTTAGTATTCTGTAGTAAACACAGTTAGTATTCTGTAGTGAACACATATTTAGTATTATGTAGTTAACACAGAGTTAGTATTCTGTAGTAAACACAGAGTTAGCCTTCTGTAGTAAACACAGAGTTAGTTAGTACTATGTAGTAAACACAGAATTAGTTAGTACTCTGTAGTAAACACAGAGTTAGTTAGTATTCTGTAGTAAACACAGAGTTAGTTGGTACTCTGTAGTAAACACAGAGTTAGTTAGTACTCTGTAGTAAACACAGAGTTAGTTAGTATTCTGTAGTAAACACAGAGTTAGTTAGTATTCTGTAGTAAACACAGAGTTAGTATTCTGTAGTAAACACAGTTAGTATTCTGTAGTAAACACAGAGTTAGTTAGTACTCTGTAGTAAACACAGAGTTAGTATTCTGTAGTAAACACAGTTAGTATTCTGTAGTGAACACATATTTAGTATTATGTAGTTAACACAGAGTTAGTATTCTGTAGTAAACACAGTTAGTATTCTGTAGTAAACACAGAGTTAGTATTCTGTAGTAAACACAGTTAGTATTCTGTAGTAAACACAGAGTTAGTTAGTACTCTGTAGTAAACACAGAGTTAGTATTCTGTAGTAAACACAGAGTTAGTATTCTGTAGTAAACACAGTTAGTATTCTGTAGTGAACACATATTTAGTATTATGTAGTTAACACAGAGTTAGTATTCTGTAGTAAACACAGAGTTAGCCTTCTGTAGTAAACACAGAGTTAGTTAGTACTCTGTAGTAAACACAGAGTTAGTTAGTACTCTGTAGTAAACACAGAGTTAGTTAGTACTCTGTAGTAAACACAGAGTTAGTTAGTACTCTGTAGTAAACACAGAGTTAGTTAGTACTCTGTAGTAAACACAGAGTTAGTTAGTACTCGGTAGTAAACACAGAGTTAGTTAGTACTCTGTAGTAAACACAGAGTTAGTTTGTACTCTGTAGTAAACACAGAGTTAGTTAGTACTCTGTAGTAAACACAGAGTTAGTTAGTACTCTGTAGTAAACACAGAGTTAGTTAGTATTCTGTAGTAAACACAGAGTTAGTTAGTATTCTGTAGTAAACACAGAGTTAGTTAGTATTCGGTAGTAAACACAGAGTTAGTATTCTGTAGTAAACACAGAGTTAGTATTCTGTAGTAAACAGAGTTAGTATTCTGTAGTAAACACATAGTTAGTATTCTGTAGTAAACACAGAGTTAGTATTCTGTAGTAAACAGAGTTAGTATTCTGTAGTAAACACATAGTTAGTATTCTGTAGTAAACACAGAGTTAGTATTCTGTAGTAAACACAGAGTTAGTTAGTACTCTGTAGTAAACACAGAGTTAGTATTCTGTAGTAAACACAGAGTTAGTATTCTGTAGTAAACACAGTTAGTATTCTGTAGTAAACACAGAGTTAGTATTCTGTAGTAAACACAGTTAGTATTCTGTAGTAAACACAGAGTTAGTTAGTACTCTGTAGTAAACACAGAGTTAGTATTCTGTAGTAAACACAGAGTTAGTATTCTGTAGTAAACACAGTTAGTATTCTGTAGTGAACACATATTTAGTATTATGTAGTTAACACAGAGTTAGTATTCTGTAGTAAACACAGAGTTAGCCTTCTGTAGTAAACACAGAGTTAGTTAGTACTCTGTAGTAAACACAGAGTTAGTTAGTACTCTGTAGTAAACACAGAGTTAGTTAGTACTCTGTAGTAAACACAGAGTTAGTTAGTACTCTGTAGTAAACACAGAGTTAGTTAGTACTCTGTAGTAAACACAGAGTTAGTTAGTACTCTGTAGTAAACACAGAGTTAGTTAGTATTCTGTAGTAAACACAGAGTTAGTTAGTACTCTGTAGTAAACACAGAGTTAGTTAGTACTCTGTAGTAAACACAGAGTTAGTTAGTACTCTGTAGTAAACACAGAGTTAGTTAGTACTCTGTAGTAAACACAGAGTTAGTTAGTACTCTGTAGTAAACACAGAGTTAGTTAGTACTCTGTAGGAAACACAGAGTTAGTTAGTACTCTGTAGTAAACACAGAGTTAGTTAGTACTCTGTAGTAAACACAGAGTTAGTTAGTATTCTGTAGTAAACACAGAGTTAGTTAGTACTCTGTAGTAAACACAGAGTTAGTTAGTACTCTGTAGTAAACACAGTGTTAGTATTCTGTAGTAAACACAGAGTTAGTATTCTGTAGTAAACACATATTTAGTATTATGTAGTTAACACAGAGTTAGTATTCTGTAGTAAACACAGAGTTAGCCTTCTGTAGTAAACACAGAGTTAGTTAGTACTGTACTCTGTAGTAAAAACAGAGTTAGTTAGTACTCTGTAGTAAACACAGAGGTAGTTAGTACTCTGAAGTAAATACAGAGTTAGTATTCTGTAGTAAACACAGAGTTGGTATTCTGTAGTAAACACAGAGTTAGTATTTTGTAGTAAATACAGTTAGTCTTCTGTAGTAAACACAGAGTTAGTATTCTGTAGTAAACACAGAGTTAGTATTCTGTAGTAAACGAAGAGTTAGTATTCTGTAGTAAACACAGAGTTAGTATTCTGTAGTAAACACAGAGTTAGTTAATACTCTGTAGTAAAAGGAGTAACAAAACTGTACAAAAGACAGTTGAATGTGTGAAAGCAATATTTTTTCAAAAATTCAAACTCAAAAGAAGCTTCATTTTAGAGATTGTTTGCACACATAGACTATATATGTACTACAATTTATATCAGCACAGTTCTTAACTTTAAAAATAGTGATAATTGATAACAAAAAAAATTAAATTAATAAACAAAAAAAGTTAAATACTGTTATTACTCTGTTTATACGTAATGTAGTCTATTAAAGTGCAAATGAGAAGTAAGTGAAGAGTACAAGATGGAAATAAAATGATAAATACTAGGAAAAGGACTAATAAAAAGGTCCAGTATAGCAGTGATTTACCGCAGGTCTCAGCATGTGATTAAGGCTACTAGGCCAGTTCAAATAATGGTGCTTATAGAAGCTAATAATAATAGTAATTTTCTCCATGATTAAAGCTACAATTTTATGCAGTTGGATGGAGTAAGAGGCCATCCTTCGGTGGCTGGGCTGTATTACTTAGCACAGAAGTTCCAAGGATAGTTTACTGCCATCAGGGAATTAGCGGCATTCCTTCCCCCATTAGTGCGATGAGGACACGATTCCTCGTTAGATTCTGCAATTGGACTCCCAGCGGCCAGCAGCCAACCAGATTCTAGCTACTGCCTAGTAACCTCTTCTATAAAGTCCTTTGTCAATATAACCCCAGATCCGTGTTTTAAATACCTGCCCGATTCACTCGTTGATAATGATAACTATACAGATGTACAATAATGTAAATCAGCATTCGCGTTCACACGAACCGTAGAGAAGAATAATTAAGAGCATGATCTTTATCAGGACCAGGTGCTCCTTATCAGGCAGGAAGTGATAAGAAAGGTTCAAGATAAGAAACAACGGGGCTGTGTGACTATCCGTGGATAAAATTGAATGGCTTCTTTTTCGCTATTAATTTAGATAGAGAGGCATCAGTTCATGTTATTTCTAATTAGGTTGTTTTCTATTTTTTCATGGATTCTTCGTACATTTGTCAATAACTCATTTTAATACAAGAAATAAATATGAATTAACTAAATTAATCATTACATAAGGTTGAGTGGAAGAGAGGACTTCATAGTCCTAACTCCGCCTTTAAATAAAGACATTCATTCATTCATTCATTCATTCATTACTGAAGGACATAGTAAAATACTGTTGAGGTGATTTATAAACGTAAAATTAAAATAACATACCTGATGTAATCTTGTGTAAATGGTATCAAAAAACTGAAGTTGACTGTTGATGTTTCCTGAATGAGTATTTCGTTTCTCCAGTTGGCTAAACCACTGCGGAAAAGTAACAGAGGAAGCTTTTTATAGCCTCAGTAAACGCCTCAGTGACAGTTATATAGATTACAACTAATGTATGTCTTTATACGTCTGTAGTAATAATTACTACTTTTATCCTTGAGGATTTGGAGGAACAAAGGGAGGGACTGACAAGTTGCACCTCCATGGTATGGCAAACTAGGGAAATAACTACTCGACATACTAACTTTGAACATATTTACGCCTTAAACCACGGATTCTGATCTGACATAAACTTAAATTTTTAAAATAATATTTTTAAACTATTTAACTCTAAATCCCTCCTTTGATGCATATAGCTGATTTATACGTATAACACGAATTTAATTTATGTGTAAATGTAATTCATTTGAAAATTGCAAATAAAATACCTTTAAAAATAATTATTGAGGGTTTTGAAAACATAAAATATTTATACATATAAACATTTTTGTATGAGAAATATAAATTATATTAACATTTTCTTAAAAATAATTGCAATTGCAAATTATCAGTGTGCTCAGAAACTAGCTCTGGAATAAAACAATTGTAATTGGGAGAGGGACCTAAACTTAGATTTGTTATATTTTTATACATAATTATCAGGCTAATTATAAAAACAATAATTGTTAAGATATTAGAAATAAATTATGCCTATATTTATGAATGAATTCAAATCTGTTGTCAACTTATCTTTGAAAAGCCAACTTTCGATCCAACATTGAAAAGCCTTGGACATTAAAACCTTTTCGATCGTTCATGGACAATCGAAGAGACGATAAAAGAGATCGTTCATGAAAAGTTATAGAGACGGGGAAAACCTATTAAATGATTACAAAAACCTTCATAGAATGAATTTCATGGGTGAGATTAAATAAACACTAACGAAAATCTAAGCTTATATTTTATAATCAACTCTTAGCTCCCGACAGTACATTATCTTAAACTTAAATGAACGTTATCTCTCCGCACATAACAACCTTGGGATCTTCCTCTGTTCTCTTGTAGCCTTGGTGTTCCACCTTCTTAAACACAGATAAATACAACCTTGGAGGATCTTCCACTATTCTCTTGAAGCCTTGGTGTTCAACATCCTAGTCACACACAAGTAAAACTTTGGAGAATCTTCCACTGTTCTCTTGTATGCTTGATGGTCCACCTTCCTAGACACGAATACATAATACCTTGAAGAGTCTTCCTCTGTTCTCTTGTAGCTATATAAATACATATAAATCCTTGGAGAATCTTCCGCTATTTTCTTGTAGCTTTGGTGTTCCACCCTCTTAGACTCACACACATACAATCTTGGAGGATCTTCCACTTTCTACTTTAGCCTTGGCGTTCCACCTTCCTTGATACAAACACATAAAACCTTGAAGGATCTCCCATGTTCTCCTGTAGCCTTGGTGTTCCAACATCCCAGACACAGACATATTATACAACCTTGGAGGATCCTCCACTATTCTCTTTTAGGCTTGACGGTTCCCTTTCCCAGACACAAACACATACAACCTTGGAGGATCTTCCATTGTTCTCTTTTAGGCTTGATGGTCCCCCTTCCTATAAACAGACACATACAACCTAGGAGTATCTTCCACTGCTCTCTTTTAGTATTGATGGTCCCCCTTCTTTGACACAGACACATACAACTTTGGAGGATCTTCCACTGTTCTCTTTTTGGCTTGATGGTCCCCCTTCCTATACACAGATATATACAACCTTGGAGGATCTTCCACTGTTCTCTTGTATGCTTGATGGTCCACCTTCCTAGACACGAATACATAATACCTTGAAGAGTCTTCCTCTGTTCTCTTGTAGCTATATAAATACATATAAATCCTTGGAGAATCTTCCGCTATTTTCTTGTAGCTTTGGTGTTCCACCCTCTTAGACTCACACACATACAATCTTGGAGGATCTTCCACTTTCTACTTTAGCCTTGGCGTTCCACCTTCCTTGATACAAACACATAAAACCTTGAAGGATCTCCCATGTTCTCCTGTAGCCTTGGTGTTCCAACATCCCAGACACAGACATATTATACAACCTTGGAGGATCCTCCACTATTCTCTTTTAGGCTTGACGGTTCCCTTTCCCAGACACAAACACATACAACCTTGGAGGATCTTCCATTGTTCTCTTTTAGGCTTGATGGTCCCCCTTCCTATAAACAGACACATACAACCTAGGAGTATCTTCCACTGCTCTCTTTTAGTATTGATGGTCCCCCTTCTTTGACACAGACACATACAACTTTGGAGGATCTTCCACTGTTCTCTTTTTGGCTTGATGGTCCCCCTTCCTATACACAGATATATACAACCTTGGAGGATCTTCCACTGTTCTCTTTTAGGCTTGATGGTCCCCCTTCCTTGACACAGACAAATACAACCTTGGAGGATCTTCCACTGTTCACTTTTAGGCTTGATGGTCCCCTTCCTTTACACAGACAACCTTGGAGGATCTTCCACTATTCACTTTTAGGCTTGATGGTCCCCCTTCCTAGACACAGACACATACAACCTTGGAGGATCTTCCACTGTTCTCTTGCAGGCTCGATGGTCCACCTTCCTAGACGTACACATATACAACCTTGTAGTATTTTCCACTGTTCTTGTAGTCTTGCTGTTCCATCTTCAATTCTCATATACAAACACACCCAAGGTGGCTTATCGATCATTCTTATACGTATTAACTCGGTGTTATATATCACTATACTCGCTCATTTATCAATTTCGTTAAATGTCCTAATTAAGAGGGGGGCTGCCAACCATCTAGATTCCCCTCATTTTTAAACATGACACCGATCAAGGACCTAATTACCAGCATGTTATATATTAATCTAGATTACAAGCCGCGGTAGCCTGCTTGTTGAAGAGTTGCACAACAGGTGTTGCTTATCTAAGTTGTAATGGTCACTGAGGGTATCAAACAGAAATATAGGCAATATAATATTGTCATAACAGTAATCGAGTCAACAAGGAGATCTCCAACGTACATATGACGTTACGAAACATGAAGACAAATATAGGCGCACTGTAATATGTCATCAATATTTGCTCATTGTTGCAGGCACGCCATTCCTACAACGCATCTATATTGTCCCACATACCACATTCTACATAGACAACTCTGACGAAATAATGGAGAGCTGTCAGTGTTGGATACCCTAAGAGTAGTTGATGTGTAAGTCTTTAACAACGTTCGGAACTAAATTAGTGAACCACTCAGTGCCGTGTGTAGTGTGAGTGGGGTGGATGCTTGCAATGATACTAACATTTATGTTTTGATATATGCGTTTGTTGTCTAACATAAGTATCTGTTGGATTTAATTCAACCCAGATGTTCTTATATGTGTGGATAGGAGTCATTACCTTTGTAAGTGTATGGATGGATGGAAGTGTCATAACCACTGTACGTCTATGGGTGGATAGAAGGGTCATCACCACTGTACGTGTGTGGATAGATGGGAGTCTCATCACCACTGTAAGCGTATGGATAGAAGGGAGTGTCATCACCACTGTACGTGTGTGGATAGAGGGGAGGGTCTGGGTTTTTATTCGTTAAGAAAAAAATTACTTGATATTTATATGAGGGAACAGTTGACAATAGCTATATTCCATTTTGATGAATAGATATTTAAAAAATATATATTTTACTTAGCTGATCGGTATCAGATGTAGGAACTACATGGATTGGTTTGGGCGTAGATCTACTTAAACTTTACCGAATAATAATAAAACGTTAAATATAAGCTTCTAGAGAAGAATTGGACGTTCTGTGAATGTATTGTTGGCTCGAGGCCCCTTGCAGTCGTCGTGACGGCCGTAGGACAGTTGGCAAGACACGAGATGGAGTCGAAGGGCCGCTGTTGGGCTCGAGCCAGCCGCCTCCGGGACATCATTACATATTGAGTACGTAATTAGGGCAAAAGTCCTGCTGCTCCCACTCAATGGATGGCCCTCCTCAAAACTGTATTTACGTTATCGAAACCCCATCGATCTCTCTCAACGAAGAAAAACCAGATTTTTTTCTAGTGACTAAACATGGGCTTGATTGTGAAAAAAAAATGTTAAAAATGCAAGATTACATTCTTTTATTTTCAGTTGACGGGATTTGAAAATGGGTGGCAGACCAATACTTTTAACTGTTGTTTGATAGTTATTTATTAGCATTGGATTTTTCATGATTGTTTGTTATACCTGTCGAAACGTTGTGTTTGTTTCTTAAACATCAAAACATTGGAAATCTCCAAATCAATACTTTTAAATAAAAAAAACTAATGCAGAAGTGCTTCGTATTTTAGAAACAGGAAATAAAATATATTCTAATATGGAAAATTTGTGAATGTTATGAAATTAAAACATACATACATGGTAAAAATATTTTCATAAGTGCCAATTAAAGAAGTC
The DNA here is from genome assembly GCA_035578905.1 of Stictocephala bisonia. Taxonomy (NCBI): domain Eukaryota; kingdom Metazoa; phylum Arthropoda; class Insecta; order Hemiptera; family Membracidae; genus Stictocephala; species Stictocephala bisonia. Next base: position 10,192,859 of record JAQJVL010000001.1, read on the forward strand.
CTGATGGTGACAAGTCAATGTTCAAGAAAACCTTACAATGTGTTTAAGACAATTAAAATCATAAAATACCAATAGCAGCATTATTGTTGGATAGGATTTTAATATAAATATATTGGAACAAAATAAAAATAAAATAGATTTTAATAACATTTTTATAAGCTGTAGTTTAGTCACCATAATGTCTGTGATCCCTAGGGAAGCAGAAAACTGGAACACGCATAATTTTATTACTGACATAATTTTTCAACGATTAATCCTCTCATATCAGACCACCATGTCATTTATTTGAAATTTGATGAAAATCGCAGCGGCACCATGAAATTAAAATAAAAAATACTTTAGAGAGCCTGACCTTAATGATTTACCAAACCTGAAAATCAGATTAAGTGAGAAAGTTAAACTGAATTAATACAGCAATAGATTTGAATAAAATACGAACGCGCATTAGTTCTTTGTCTCACAAAGGATGCAATTTTAATTTATGAATATATAGATTATTTGTAAATACTGTATAGCATTGTGGGTACTAACATTGTGCGGAATTTTGTCCCTATCTCTAATATGGAAATGGGTTGGCAATCGAACAGTTACGTGTTAGGAAATGTACCTAACCTAATTAAACCTTGCATAACCTGACCAAACCTAACACAACCAAAACTTAACGACACCTAACACCACCCAACCAAACCTAACGAACCAAAACTGGTACAATTTCCGAAACTAACTCGCTTTAAAATGGTCAGATGATATTAGTTGTAAGTAAATACTGTCTGGACATCATCTTCACATGACATAGTAGACTATATATATCAATAGTATGATGCAAGTTAAATAAATTTAGAAATCATTTTTAAGTGTTTGCCCCCCTAATTTGAATTATTTGTTTTTAAAACTGAAAAAATTAGAATAAAATCAAAATTCTTTTAATTTTACAGCATTTTGTACATAAATACCTTTCAGAAATATGGCAAAAATGTAAACCTTTATAAAAATATGTAATAAGTAGACTATATGTATAAAAAAAGACGATGAACAATCTTATGCCATTTTGGAAATGCGTATCACATGTTTCTATAATGCAAACAATAAACAAATCTTTATCACCAAATGTTATTGATTTTTACAATTTTCTCCTTATTTGGGAAATAATTTACCCCTTCTTAAATTACATATGGCCCCTTACCTGTAAGGTAAGTAGGTTATTACAACAAATATACATCTACAAATGAAGGTTGTCAGAATATTAACTGGTTCTCATTTTTAGCACAGTGTAACCCTCTGTTTATAAATGTGTATTTATATGTAAAGACAAATTTTGTTAATCTAAATTTAAGGTGGGGTACTTTTTTTTTCAAAACACTAGGAGCTGTCGTAAAATTGACATTTCTCACCAGAGACTGAATAAATAGCTACAAAGTAAGTATGAAGCTCTACAATAATCCCCACCTCGGAACCTATTAAGAGGACTCTAAAACCCCCGCGCTGAGAAGCGTAAAAACTGCTTTGCGCGGTCCAAGATACTGCCTTTATTTACTGTCGTAAAATTATAAATGAAGTATCTAATTAAAGATAAAGAAATTTTTGACTCAAATCGCTTTTTAAAACTTTCGAATTCTCCTTAATTTCGATTTTATAGGTTATTGAAGTTACCCAATATTCAAACTAGTGTAAAAAAAAAAAAAAAAAAAAAAAAAAAAAAAAAAAAAAACATTCAAAACCAGGCTTTCAAACTGGCTTAATGAGTTTTTTTAATAGTAACGGCATTGATTAAGATAGTTTTATTGAATAGGCCTATGTTAAAACTTGAATATACTGTACTTCATTGTTTTTTACTGCATAATTGTGTTTTACTTTCTTTACAGCATAGGCCTATTTGTATTTATCCACAGAGAAAAAAGAAACAGAGGTAGCTTTCCTATGGTCACAGCGAACGTCTCAGTGGTTGTTATTAGTAGACTAAATTAGTAGTTTATCCTTGAGGGTTTGGAAGTAATAGAATAGAATATAATAATTATTTCGAATAGAGTAGAATAGTTATTTATTTTCTTGAATTGATACAATATTTTAACAAAATACATTACAAATACAAATCGCTGTCTTCTCATTAATTTCCATGTAACAAAATGAAATAACCCTCAAACTTAACTACAATAATACTTAAACCATGACAATAAATTAAACTAGCACTTTTCAAGACAACTTCGGCTACACTAACTAATGAAATGGAAATACAAAATATTTCAAGAATACAAAATAGGGCCTCCAAGGCAAAACCTGAAAGGAGGTTCCTTCTATTTAAATTCATCTAAATAACTTAAAGCGCTGAAGCAAAATGAATGTTAATATTAAAACGTAAACAAACAAAAGTAAACATCGTATTTCTGTTAGCAAAATTATATAAAAAACACACTTAACGAATAATTTGTAATCTCCATCAAAGCTCTAAAACATCTATTACTAAGAATTTAAACCATAACTAAGAAAAATATGCATTAATTAAGGAATGAAAGTAAAATTCCTGAATTGAGAACTAAAGCTTTTAAATTTTTGTTACTATCTATGGAATATAATTAAAAATTTAAATTTATTTCAAAAAATTGTAACACAACTGTACAAATGTTTCATATAACCAAAAGAAAACTCTTTAAATTCAAAATAGTACTATTATAAAATTTATTTTGATTAACAGCCAACACAAACTGGAAAGTCAATGTTTTTATGGGATATTAAGAATTTTTAAAATAATTTTAAAAAGAAAACATAGCTTTGACATTGTTTAAATTTTACATGAAGATTGCTAAATATTTTTGTTCCTAAATAGACATAACATTTCTGAAAGAAAATAAAGTTTCCTTTTGGTACAATATATAAATAAGGGAGGGACTGACAAGGTGCTGGCCCTGTCATTTGCAAGGTTAACTGGAAAAATAACTATTCGACACACATTTAGCGCACTATTGGATGCGACCTCTGTTTTTTCTCTGTGACAGCATAACAGGATACAATATGTTTCAATTTACAGTACTACTATATGTACAGTATATGTAAAATTGTATAGCATTTTAAATATCAAAAGTAATTACTTGAAATAATTTAAAAAAATTTAAATAAATAGATTAATTATCCTATTCCCAGACCAAACAGCACCTTTTATACTAAGTTTTATAATTTTTTAGCACCAAGACTGTTACGTAAATTTCCACTAAATATAAGAAATGTGGCAAATAAAATTATATTATTGAATATAATCAACAAATGGTTATTTACTATTGAAAATGTCGAGGAATATTTAATGATATTACTTTAGAATTAATAGTATCATTGATAGTATTGTTTTTAGCATATAGTATTTGTTATAACCAAGTTATTGTTTTCAATTTATTGCTTTTTGAGAAGTCGTTCTTTACTATTTCAGTACAAGGAAGAAATTTGCGTTGTCTGTTTTATTTTAGTCTGTAGTTATTTAATTTAATTCTCTATTTAACATGCAATAAAATTGTCAAATGTTAATTTCTTAACATAAAATAGGTTCAAATGAGGTTATTACAAGCACTGAGCAAATTATTTTATATTATAAATATAAATGTTTTGATTAAGCAAAGTATATATTTGCTGTAATTACTTTAGCATTGTTGTGTAAGAAATATTAGGAAAATAGGTTTGTTTGTTTGCTACCAAATTGTTTGTTTTTTTCTTTAAATATTTTTATTCTAATAGAACCCAAAACATATCAATGATCTAAGGAGCCCTATTTATTTTCTCAAAACATTTATATTTAAATATTACTACACAAATATATAAAGCTTCAAATTATATTATGTATGTCTCTATTAATATTTGTGTGTTTGTATTTCTTCTATAAAAAGACAGCATTGGGAGTACATTTATGGTTTGTTTTATATCTGTGAATAGGTGTGTGTAAAATGATATAATGAAACATCATCATTATTGTTATTAACTTATAAAATTGATAATAGCTAACAAACCTGGTGATAACACTCATTTTGTGTCCGCCTACAATATAAAGGACTTGCCTGTAAATTTTTCATTACTGTAATTGTTTAGGTTGAGTATTTTTAGACAATACTGAGTGAATGAGATCAAGTAAATTTTGGCGAGACCAGAACTAATATTTGCCTACTAAAAATTGCCATTTATAAGTATGTTTGAAATATTTTATTTTCACGATTAAATTGAAACGTTTCTCTAAACGCATTTCAATAATTTATTAAACTGTATTGCATACTAAACAAGCGTTAATTGATAACATCACGCAAAGTTAAAACTGTGGGATATAAATAGTTACAAAAATTAATTAATAGTTGAGTTAGGAATTTAGTTTAATAAATAAAACATACCTTTAGTTCGTCAACCATCCATATCGAGTCCTCTCGTACCGTGTAACAGTAAACCATAACATTTTTCACAACAATTGCAAGAACGAAGTGAATTAAAAACTGTGTGATTAAAGGAATCAGCTGTTTTCAAGGAGTTGAATGGTCACATGACCGCGTGGGCTCGACATAGAAGTATCTCCACAACAGAACAGAGTGTTTAATAATGATCGATTGCGGAAAACAATAGACAAGTTAACTTTTCCGCTTTGGGTTTGCCGCGGATGTACACCTCCCCTCTGCCCCCTCCAGAATCAGCTGTCAGACTGCCCTCGTAGTTCCACCGTTCACCGACAAGGTCGCGCTGCTTGCCTACTTGTAACCAGCGCTTTTAGCGGAAAATCTTGAAACTGTTAACTAATTGTAGCCAAATAGAGATATAAATGGTATTCCTTTCTCACGTAACTTAACTGTTTTCTTATGTATTGACCAATTACTTACTACATTATATTATATAATTACAATTTCATCCTATTTTTATAAAGAAACAGTACAACAAATATTATTCATATATTAGTGGAAATAATTAAAATACACGCAATGAAAATACAATAGTTCAGACTTAATATGAAGCCTTGTTGTTTCATTTTACTGTTCAAAAACAAAAGTTAACATATAATTTGTACAAATAATTTAAATTTTATTTAATGAGACCTTTCGTTGTCAAAGATATCATTTGAAAAGTTAGCATATTTATAATTTATTTTTGTGTTTAGTAAAATTAGTTCTATTTTATAGTTTGCCATATTACGAAATACTTTACAATGTACAATAATTTATAATTGAATAAGTAGACGAAAAAAAATACATCATCTATGTTTTTAATTTCAAATTAAGGAAAATTGAACTTTAAATCTAACGTTTTAAAATTTATTTTAAATTATTCCTTACCATCGAACCGCCTCAAAACGCTTAAGAAAGTCTATTTTGAGTGTGCTTTTAGTGTATACGACTATTTTGAGTGATTTTCTCTTTATGCTAACTCTTTTACACATGCAGGATTTTGTAACGAATTTTTTTGCGGAATATAATAACGAAATTTACGTCGTAATATATTCAATACGGAACCATCGGAAATAGTATGAAAAAAGTAATTAAAGTGGTTGAATTACAAATTCATTATTTCTACTTGATTGAAAATGTCTATGAAACTTGACTTTGGTTCTAAGATCACTACTTCATAATCGTCTTGGTATGAAATGTGATGATAAGTTATCATAAGTCCACATATAAAAACTTTTCTTGTTTCCCTCAATTCACTACCGCTTAATAAATATTCTATTGCTCTAAAAACTGTTCCCCAATCATTTTTACGTCCACTGTGGTATTCCTTATCCGCCAGGAATCCGATATCGCTGGCGTTATCTTATCGCTTTCCAAGAACTTACACACGGAGAGCGCATTCGGCGGTAAGTCAATCATTGGATTTACTAGTTTGTGATCAACTTTAGTAACCACCTAACATAACTTAACCTAACTTTATTTGCGATAAAAGAAAGTAGTAGACCCTAGTAGTAGTAGTAGTAGTAGTGAAGTAACGGAAAAGGTATAGTTAGTGAATTAACGGAAAAGTCCATAAAAACTAAACTAAAAATAAGTCTTACTAACTTCGTAATTTTTGATGGAATGCGAAACATATTACAGTATTAGCATAAACTTAGAGGAAGAAAACAGTAGCGTGATACTGTAATATTTTCACCAATTAGAGGCAGAAGAAAATCTATAAATGTAGTATGAATGTAATTTTTTCATTTCCAGTTGTAGTAGGTATCAAAATTATTTTTAAACCTAAATTGGGCTAATATTTTCATTAATTTTAAATCTAGCACTAAGCCCTTTGTATAAGCTTCCGTGCGAACACCCAAAAAGAAATTCAAAATCCCATCTCACGTTCGTCATACGTAAAAAGTCCCGATTAGGAGCTGCACGTTAGTATTCTTAGGCCTCTGGCGATTAGGTGTCCGTGTCGATCGGCGCGTCCATCGTGACACGTAGACCTACGTGCTACGTGGAGTGCGAGACGGCGCTGATTAACTGCTTGATTGACATTGACCGGACCACCGCACGCACGAGGTGTCCAGTAATCTTCAAGAGGAAGCATAGATTAATTCCCAAAATACGAGCCAGGTGCTACAGGCAAAACTGTTGTGGGTTACTTTCTAGAGGTAGGAAACAGTCATTTCCTAAATATAAGACAGGGGCTACCAGCAAAACTATTGTGGGTTACCTTCTGGAGATGGGAAACAGTCATTTATTAAATATGAGCCATGAGTTACCAGCAAAACTGTTTTGGGTTACTTTCTAGAGATATGAAACAATCATTTTATAAATATGACCCAGGGGCTACCAGCAAAACTGTTGTAGGTTACTTTCTAGAGATAGGAAACCGTCATTTTCTAAATATGAGCCAGAGGCACCCAGAAAAACAAGTTAGCAAGGCGAGGGAAGAGGCACCATTTTGTCACCAGCCGGTACTTGAAGGGGTGCTTTTGTACCACGCCAGAGCTTGTTTTCTAGAAGTCGTTTAGGACAGAGAAGCCGCTAGTCCACGTTTTGTTGAAGGGTGTTTGTTTTCGATTTTAAGATTTATCACCTACATCCGGCTTATTGTTGAGATCAGGGAACCGAAATGAAGTTTTCCAAAATATGAGCCAGGGACTACGTATAATTATGTCGTGGTTTACCTCCTAAAGAAAGTAAACAACAATTTCTAAGTAATGAACCATGGGCTACCTGCAATCATAACAAATAACATAGCATAATTATCTTACAATTTCGTAACGTAATTATTTATGTAGATTATTGCACTGAAAGCTTATTCGAAAAACTTAAAGAACCTTTATAGGTACTAAAATAGTTTTCACACCTCAAATTATTCTAATTATTATTAAAAAGTAGACTAAAATAAAATGGACCGACAAAAGAGTTAGAACAAACAGAAAACTACAAACGCAAAAAGTTGAACTCAGATAACTTCGTGAGAAAAGTAAAAAACCCGAAACTTTGCAGAAATAGTCAACGCGGCCAAAACATTCCAGCAATCATCCAATCAATAATTTATAAACATTTCAGAGACAACAATGCAAAGTTTAATTATGTAGTGTTTTTGCAAGGGCCCGTTCCGCCGTTACTCGCGATCGGGTCGGCTTATTCCCATTCTCCCCGGGTACCGACCAAAATGAATAATCGATTGTGTTCCTCGATACAGGTTTGACGTCTACATCCATCATCTTCCCACACACACAACTGGCAACATCCACGATATGATAATCTCAGCGCTCTCAATCTTTCAACGGCATCTTTTCATTTCAAATCGAATTGTTTCCAAGTGATTTGTGATGGATACAATAAAGGGATGGGGTTCATTGTTATGAGATCAACACATCGAGCATTCTGTCGGAAACAAATTCAACTATGAAATTATTTTTTTTTAAATATTTTATACAACTTTTTATACAAATTTTAAACAACTAAAATAATATTTTCTTATAATACAGTTACAAATTAAATCGATTTTATAAAATATTGTTAAGAAGTGATTATGAAAAAGTCAGGGCTGCCATGTCATTCATTGGTTAGATGTCTGTTCACCTTACTACAATAATTATAATAGTAACTTTTGTATTGCATTTTCATCACAGTTCTCATAAATGCTACAAATTATTCAATCAGACGTCTATAATTGGACAACCTTAATATTACATTAGCACAAAACTTTTAAACATACAATTCTGTACATGGACACGATTTCCACATTCCTGTGGTAAATCCTCCAATTCCAATAGACGTATTGGTTTCTTTAAAGGTCTTCGTTGTACTGTGCCCATTTACTCTTGTTTGGAATCAAGCTCCTAGGGACCTTGTGTAAGAAACATGACTAGCCAAGTTGATGTGGTGTAGGTTTCTTTAAAGGTCATCGTTTTTCTGTAGCGACCTACTGTTATGTTGGGAACTCAGGTTCTAGGGACATTGTGTAGGAAACATGACTAGCCAAAACCTTACAGGTAAAACAACAATTTAAGTGTAGTAGGTTTCTTTAAAGGACGTCGTTGTACTGTGGCCAACTGCTCTTGTGTTTGGAATTGAGGCCCTAGGGACCCTTTTTCAATCGGGACGCTGAAGAGAATATTATTGCACAAAGGTTCTCACAGTTATAAGAGACTTAGCTTGATGGGTAATGCATTAGAACCTTCTATGAGATGTTGCCAGTAAGTTTCCTGGTATTGTCATTCCAACGATTGGAGTAATATAGGGTTTCAATTTATTTACATCTAAAATTACATTGATCTTATACTTTCTAAAATGCTGGGATATAGAAGGTAAGGGGCAGAAAAATCAAACCAACACACAACTATTTGTTCAAACTATTTATAAATCAGAATGCTCAAACTTAGATATCATTCTCAATTAATGATAAAATTGACCAAGAAGTCACACTTATATTATTGTGTGAAGAAGAAAGTGAATTTAAGAAAATCATCTTAATGATTCTATCCAGAACACATACAGTAGTTATTTTTCTGGGATGAAAAGGCAAAGAGGTATAAAATAAATAAGATACAGGGAAGTTCATGCTTTAATGAGAATGCTGTTGACCTTAGGTCCAAACAAGGACAAGCCTTTACTTACAGAGTTGTCTTCATCCCAACCCACTCTTCATCTGGGGGTATATATATATACTGTACCTGATTAGAATATTTGAGCATGAATGAATGTAAAAGTTATAGATTTATGTTCAAATGAAGTAATCAAGAATAGCCTATGCATTAAAGCCACATATATAAGTGTCCTGGCTCTTCATTTTCGGATTTTAGACCTAATTTAAAGCAAAAAAGCCAACATTTTTCAAATTTCGCTCCGTTTAGTGTCTATCTATATTTTTGTGTTATTTATAAAAAAAAAAAAAATAATAACTTAAGAATGGATTGATTAACTGACTTAAAATTTTGCACACTTCTTTTCATCAACATTATTAAACATAAAAATAGTCTTTGACTTTTATTTAGCCATTTCAAAATAATGGCCATTTAAAATGTTAAATGATTTTTGGTTTACGAGATATTTGGGGTTAAAAATGTTAGTTGGGTGCCATTAAAATGCCCTAAAATAAAGCAATGGATATTGTTTTACTGTTAATGTAACGAAGTCTGCAAAGCTTCAGTAAAAAAAAAAAAAAAACAAAACAAAATAAAAGAAGAAGAAGACAGATATACACCAAACGAAGGAGAGAGTTCAAACAAAATTCATTCTTTATTTTTTCTCAAAATTTGGTGTAGAATTCCAATTATTTGTGAAACCCTGTATAGAGCATTGCAGAATAGTATCTTATGAAATCTATTTGGCATTTATTCTAGGAAAAGAGCATTTAAGATTTTCAAATGTTCAAACATTTTCACGGAAACTCGCCTGAGAATTTGGCAAATCTGTTTTTATTTTTTATCACTTACTAGTATTATTGGATTTGTTTTTCATCATACATTTCAAAATAATGTCAGGTTACTATCTAAACAGGTTAAATAGTAATAATAAAAAAAATAATAAAAAAAGGCCCAGTATTGTCCAAAACTGTAAAGTTGATTTGTTGTCATCTAAATATTTGTACAGTAGTTTATTTATGGTAATGTAAGTTTAGGTTTGACTGTATTCTGATTGGAACCGAATGCAAATCACGGCGGTATCGGTTAGTGACCGCGGTCGCGTAGGCCGGGCACCAGCGTAATGAACAACTAACTGACCGACTCCTGCCTGCTCAGTGTTTCGCCTCTTCTAATTGGTTGTCAGATTATACAAGTTAGCAGGTCCTGAAAGATTCATGTCTTCCAAGCCGCCCTCACATGTTTTGCCCCGGACATCACAAGCGCGCTGCACAGCGGTTGTCGATAGGTCTGATCCACAGAAAAAAGCTGTAGGCCTCCTGGAGTATCTCAAAGAATAATGTTAGTTTAGGCCTTGGAGTAGAAAAAAAAAAACAGAGTTCGTAGCCAAATGCGCTGAATGTGTGTCGTAAGTGTGTCGTGTATTTCTTCAGTTTGCCACTCAGTGGCAGGGCCAGCACCTCTTTAATCCCCCCCCCCCTCACCAAATCCTCAGGGTTTGAGTCCTGACCATGACTGGAAGTTTTTATCAGTAATATCACAGAGAAGAAAGAAACAACGGTCGCATCCAATAGTGCGCTGAATGTGTGTCGAGTTAGTTTGTTGTGCAGTTATTTCTCCAGTTTGCCATGCAGTGGCAAGGCGAGCACCTTGTCAGTCCCTCCCTTATTCCCCCCAAATCCTCGAATGTAGGCTATAAAGATTTAAATTTGTTGTAATCTATTTATGATTGCCAGTAAGGTGTTCACTGCGGCCGTAATAAAGCGACTCTGTTCATTTTTTCTCTGTGGTTAAGGCCACTTGCAAATCTCGTTGCTAAATTTTCCAACTTCGGAAATTTTAACTAGACCTCGTAAAAAAACTAGGGAAAGGGTAAATCCGTAGTTTTAAGAGAACAAACTGGTGAATTAACTTGTATTTGCTAACTGGTATGTTTAAACTTTTAACTTGAGTGTCACTGAGGACTAAAGAGTTTTGTGACTATGAACTCACCGTTGTAAGGCTCTCAAAGCTGTGTGGAGCCTCAACTCTATTCATGCGACCAGTGCAAGAGAGCACAACAATATAAGTTATTGTTGCACATAGTTGGCGCAGCCAAGAATTACTACTTGGCAGTTACAGATACTGGTCCATTGTTGGTTCTCGATTACACAATAAATAAATATACTGAGAATCTGAAACTAATGTCTTCTAAAATGTATTAATAAGTACTGTTAGATTAATTCGAAGTGAGGTTACGTTCCACAAGAAATATACAGAGTGATTCTGACGTTCTCCCCCCCCCCCCCCGCTTCTACAGCACAAGCTTTTTGAAAGAGAAAAAAAACGTTGTACAAACATAGGTCCGAAAACGCTTTGTTAGGGAATTAAAACTAGCAATAGATGTCAGCATGATTCCTCTGCAAAGAGTGAAATAAAGCCATATTGAACTACTGGAAGGAAAATGAAATGACAAAATTGATTATACCCCAAATAAGTTTTTCTTGAAAATCTACTAAAGTCAGTTTCAGAACTTTACCTTTTGTAGTTATTAAGTAATTCAGGGTAAAATTCAAGAGATTGGGGCGTTCATATGGCTGTTTTAAAATACCTAAAATATATATACACATTTTATTTCCACTGATGTTACAGCTAATACAAATTTTTATGAATCTGTAGGCCTAGTAATAATTATTAGGTTTATGCTTCAAATTACAAGATGATAAAAATGTTTACCGAACTAATGGTTAAGCAAATAAAGGTAACCAGGAATAATGGTCTGAGTAAATACAGTTTGAAAGCATTAATATAATAAAAAAATAACTGAACAAAGTTAATAGAGATAAAGGAGAACTAAGGTTCAAGAAAACGAGGAAAGAACCATTTGTCTGAAATGCAGTTTCAAGAAGGGGGCTGACAGAAACAATGTTTTTGACTTGTACAGACGAATCTGTGGGAAGCAAGTCAAAAGATGGGGTTTTCTTAATCGTATCTATAAAAATACGGACTCTTAATATACTGATATGAACACGTACATCAGCCTTAAAAAAACAAAATATTCATAAAAAAACGGACGTATGATAACCTAGGATGGATATTGCAATCAAAAATGTTGTATATGATTTGCTATAGGACGTAATCTTTGAAGGAATTAATGGTATTGTTTCAGTTATTCCTAATGGTGACAGTGGACATTTATTTTTTATTAGTCTATTAAATAGAATAGAATGTATATGGCAATATTTTCAAAATATTTATAAAAGAAATCTGAATGCTACTCAGTTAAAACGAATCAGGTTAAAAATATGTCTAGTTTCCTTGAAGATTTTCACGTCAAGTCTGTAACGTGCTGCAGACAGGAAGTGAGATGTATGTCACTGACCTTGATAAACACTCTATCTCAGCTTTTCCACGTCAAGTCTGTAACATGCTGCAGAATGGAAGTGAGATGAATGTCACTGACCTTGATAAACACTCAATGTCAGCTTTTCAACGTCAAATCTGTAACATGCTGCAGACCGGAAGTGAGATGGATGTCACTGACCTTGATAAACACTCTTATGTCAGCTTTTCAACGTCAAGCCTGTAACGTGCTGCAGACCGAAAAAGAGATGGATGTCACTGACCTTGACAAACACTCAATGTCAGATTTTCCACGTCAAGTCTGTAACATGCTGCAAACGGATGTGAGATTTATGTCACTGACCTTGATAAACACTCTATGTCAGATGTTCCACGTCAAGTCTGTAACATGCTGCAGAACGGATGTGAGATGAATGTCACTGACCTTGATAAACACTCAATGTCAGCTTTTCAACGTAAAGTCTGTAACATGCTGCAGACCGGAAGTGAGGTGGATGTCACTTACCTTGATAAACACTTTTATGTCAGCTTTTCAACGTCAAGTCTGTAACATGCTGCAGACCGGATGTGAGACGTATGTCACTGACCTTGATAAACACTCTTATGTCAGCTTTTCAACGTCAAGTCTGTAACGTGCTGCAGACCGAAAAAGAGGTGGATGTCACTGACCTTGATAAACACTCAATGTCAGATTTTCCACGTCAAGTCTGTAACATGCTGCAAACGGATGTGAGATTTATGTCACTGACCTTGATAAACACTCTATGTCAGATTTTCCACGTCAAGTCTGTAACATGCTGCAGAACGGATGCGAGATGTATGTCACTGACCTTGATAAACACTCTTATGTCAGCTTTTCAACGTCAAGTCTGTAACGTGCTGCAGACCGGAAATGAGGTGTATGTCACTGGTTTGATAAGAATCGATACTAAATATCCTATATATGCCCCCAAAACTTTACCTTTCTCATAATTGTTAGGAAGTAGCGCAACAGTACAAGGTAGCAATTGGCGATTTAACAACAAATTTCGTAAAACTATCTACATTCAAAAAGATAATTGAGTGATCATGGGCCTAATTGTTAAAATAAGTCGAGTGATACAATATTTAATTCCCAGAAATATGTCTACAATAAAATCTTGCTGAACAGTACTGTGATAAAATATTATAAACTAACTTGTGTAAACACTGCCGTGTTTATACACAAAAAGGGCAAACTTTGTATAGTGCATACAATAGGTCAAAAAAGTATGCAGTGCATACAATAGGCCTACTCTTTAAACAGTTCTTCAAAAAGGTGCAATGTACCACTATGGTCTTACGTGTATAGGTTGGGGGGGGGGTAAATACTACCGGACGTGTATATGTGTGTGGGTGGGTCAATGGCATTGTACATGTGTAGGTTTACAAAATCATTAGATGTATGATTATTATTTTTAAATATTTATGAGAACCAACACAATATGTACAAGATTTTGTATTTTTTTCTAAAACCTTGGAGGGCAATGCCCCCCCCCCCCCCCACTGTAATGAAACCCTACTATTAATGTTTTAAACATTGATTTTATCTTTCATAGTTCTTTTTAGTATCGATTTCACACTATATTATGGCATATAATTTATTATATAACTCATAATGTATTTGACGTAATGGAAAAATAAAATATAGTAAGGTATTCAGACTAGAAAACGCATTTAGAATATCAACGCAGTGAAAGAAACAGTTGCATGTGATGAGTGGGTAAGGCGACAGAAGATTCATCGCTATAGTGCAGGGCAGCAACTTAAAAGAGGTTGGCCAGTAGTTGAAGTTACGATTATAGCGCCATACAATAGGTCTGCCGAAAAGTTTACGAGCAAAACAAAGGACACAAGCGCCATCGGTCGGGGAACGCGTGAACTACCACAGCGTAGTTGAACAGTTTGCCGCTAGGTAGCTGTCGTTTCGTTCACAGTGGGCGGCTGCTGGCCTCCCATCCTCCTCGCTTCCTTCACTGTTATGCTCTGTCAGTTACGGTACAATTTAGTAGTACAGTTGTAACTGACCACCTCAACCGGACTTTTATTAATACATCTTGAAATAGCTGGAATTAAAAATAACTTTTTTCATCAGTTTTCTTATATCATCTGTTTTCCACATAGTTCATGCTATCTTGTGCTATCAATTTCTTACGTAAAAGTAACTACTTTTGATACATACTGGGTTCCCTTTTACTAGTAAATATTTGTTGTTTTTTTGTTTTAAAGAAGGTAGGAAAATTATAGTGCTAGGATATGTAATCCAGGCGGATCCCTTATTTGTCTTTAACAAAAGACTTTATTTAAAATACCTTATTTAAAACTTTAACAAAACACTACATTGTTGTTTATTTTTAACAATGTAGTGGCAATAAGTTGACAAAAAACCAGCATCATTGTTTAGATTGCTTAGCTGGTAGATTGTATTGCCTCAAACGAAAACAGATTAATTACTAGTTTATATTTATATTTTTTATAATTTTCTGTAAATATAATGTTATAAGTACAGTTTCAAAACATTGAAATTATTATGATAAGTCTATAATTTATATATATAGTATATATATATATATATATATATATATATATATATATATATATATATATATATATATATATATATATAGGGGCTATTATTAAACTAATGTTGTTTCCCAACTAACGCGAGTTATTATGTAAATAATTAGACTACGTATTTATGTAGTCTATCAACTACTAGCTTCCTCATCAATTTATAAACAATATTAATTAAGACATTCGAGTGTTGATCAATGCTTTTAAACAAATATAGGCTACAATAATATTTATCTTCCTTAACTTTTACTTGCAAGTTGGGTATTTATTTAGAAAGACTACTTTTCACGATAAATAGGAAAAAAACAAATATAAAATTATGTTAGAAGATTTAAATTAATCAAAATTTCAGTGGGAGAAACACTTGAAAATAATTTTTAAATTTAATTTCTGTTGCACCATATTATTGATATATACAGTATGTAGGTGATATTTACTTCCAATTACTACCATCTGATAATTTTTAAGCGTGTTAGAGTCAGAAATGTGCCGGTTTTAGATTGATAGGCTCAGTTAGGTTAGGACATTTCCGGCACTAACAAGCTTAATTATTTGTGATCGGAACGAAATTCCGCACAATTTGAGTACCCACAGCACTACTGTTACTAATTTGCTGTATAATTAGGCCTACCAATAAAAACAATCGAATTTTGAAGGGTCAAAATCACATTTTGGGAAAAATTGACTTTTTCCTTAAGATTTTTATATTCTTTCATAACTAGCCTTATTTGTGGGGGGTTTTGAAAAAACTTATAAAACTCAAAAGTAGTCTTAGTAAATATTTACCGCAGTTGCATTACGAACAAACACTTATGCAGGTGAAGAATGTAAAAACAAGTTAACTTTGGAACCTCTCCAAAGTTAGAAGCCGGGGACTGGCGTTCAGTTTGGGGCCGCCGCGCCGACGACCGGGACCCTCCTCTTTTGTGATGGCCACTAAATCAAAGATGGCTGGTCCTAACTCACCCACTGAACTATTTTTTCCCCTCGCAGGCTGGGCCCGTGGCTGAGTCACCAGTTTAGGCTGTACAGTCAGACTTACAGTATTTACAAATCCTTAACATATTTTTGTTCTGAGGATGAGCATCAGAGTAGATACCTATAGACGTATGTTTAATATATTTCAGAAACCATTATCAGTATTTAATGACACCCTATATAAAACCGTCTATTTCACTAAAATTTCATCAGCTGTAGTGTGTTATATATGTGGTACGATAAAAGATGAAGAAAACAATCACCAACGTTTTGGCGGGTGAGTTGAATCACTGATCAATGTATTGTTAATTTAATTGTAGCCTACAGAGTATAAAATATATTAGTTCAACAAATCTTTATACCTTTATTTAATTATTTTGACCTGTTCCGTTATTTCACTACCACTTGATAAATATTCTATTGCTCTAAAAACTGTTCCCCAATAATTTTTACGTCCAATGTGGTATTCCTTATCCGCTAGGAATCCGATATCGCTGGCCTTATCTTATCGCTTTCCAAGAACTTACACACAGAGAGCGCATTCGGTGTAAGTGCATATAAAGTTTATATATAAGGTGTATATAAAGTTGGGTTTCGTTAAATTTTGATTCGTCTGTCATGTAAGTATAGGGAAAGACACCTTTTCGTAAGAGTAAGTCAGTATTGGTCATACACTGCCCTAAAATTTTGAATTTGGAAGCCCCTTCAGTAACTAAGTTGGATACGAGTGTGTCCAAAGAGGCGTTAAGGAACTGTAAAGAATCCAAAAATCGTAAAGACCCAAGGGTTACTGAAATGTACCGTTCGCTAGTAGTAGCGATGCATGACAGTTTTTCTTTTTTGAATTTGCCGAGCCCTTGAATAAGATGATGAGTCTTTGGTACTTAAGTTGACTGTTCCTTAGAAAGAACAATTTATTCCACTCACCCGCCCATACACGTACTATTATATTATTATATTACTATTATATTATTTAAGTCAATCATCGGATTTACCAGTTTGTGATCAACTTTACTAGCCACCTACCCTAACCTAACCGTAGCCTAATTACGATAAAAAAGTAGTGGTAGTAAAGTAATGTAAAAAGTAGTGGTAGTGAATTAACGGAAAAGGTCAAATTATTTTTATGGCATTAATGCATTATATAAAATATTTCCTTGAGGGCTAAATATAAAAGGATAATTGTAAGTCTATTAATAATCTTAAGTGGGAGAACAATTAATAATAGATATAAATATTATTGTTGACAGTAATATTTAGTGAAAAAATATGCATATTTAGTTATGAGGGCACAGTTATAAGCTAAACAGAAACAACAAAATACTACAACTCGGATGTAGTGATAGTCTAAGCCGTCTAAGGCATATTAATAAATAGTCAGTAACAGTATTTATGAAAGTATGTATATAAAAAAGTTAATGTAAAAAAAAAAAATAACAGCATGACATAAAAATTAACAATAAAAAATACCAATGATAGATAGAACTATAATTTATCTAAACATTATGATTGCCAAGTATTTATTTTTATTCACTATTATCCTTTTACCTATCTTATTTGGTGATAAGATTTTATCACAAATTAAGATAGAGATAAAGATAATAATGAATAAAAATAATATCCTTATCTTATCTTCTGGATGATCAGATAACAATGCCGCTCGTGTTAAATAAAAAGTGGACATTCAGGTCTTAGACGGTGCTGAAAGATGTGCATTCAATTGAGAAAACAAAGCCTTCAGTTAGATAATCTACAATAAACCAGTTTTTAATTAGTGGGCAATAGGCCTAATTATACGCCAGGCGTACTCATAGAATAGGCCTCATAGTAACTAAGGTGTAGGCCTTCTATTTTCATAAGAACTTGGCACAGACTTACTTTGTACATTATTTTACCTGCGTTATTTTATTCCTTAATTTGACCGTTTCCCAAACCACCAAGTCACCGCTGGAAAGTCGACAGCCCAATAGTAGGTATGTAAATACACCGTCAGATGGTCAAAACATGCTTTTTCATTTCAACTGTACGGTTCCTGTGAGCACTGTGAAGTTCTATAAGTTGCTATTACGAGTTTTTAAATTTGATAAAAATTACACTTAAAGTTACACATATTTAATTGCAAAATATTATAAAATTACTAAGTATTTTACAAGTGTTACGATACGATCTTTATTACGACTGAATTGTTCAAATAGAAAACAATGTTTTGGTGCTTTCGTGAAGCAAAACGGCCCCCTACTAGCCTATCCGAAAAACTATAAAACGTTGGAATTATAATTGTTCCTTAAATAAGAAAACTGATTTAATTGGTATTACCTCAGCACTATCAGCACTGAGGTAATTTAATCGGATGTTAGTGGAATTACGTTTTGTCCAATAATGTGATCATATTATTTAACAGACAAGCAGTGATTTTTACCACTGATTTGTCAAAACGAAGAAGATAACTACGAGATATTTTACATTCATCTCATTTACAGTTATGTTTTAACAGTTTTAGTATGGTTAAACCTAAATAACAAAAATATCCATTTGTCATCTTAATAAAAATTGTTATTAAAATTACAAAAATTAAAATAAAATTTTGAAGAATGTGTGGTAATATTTTTATATCTGTTACAAATAATAATTTTAGATTGTTTTATCTAAAAATAATGAAATGAAATGAAAAGGGGCGAAGTTAGGACTGTAAAGTCTTCTCTAAAACTTAACCCCAATCATAATAGACAAAAGAAAATAATAAACAATAAACAAAAATAAATAGACGGTTCATAATCCGTGACACCAGATAATTGAAACAAAACTTAGGTTACAATATAGACTAAAGTTGAAAACCGTACAACAAACAAGATTAGGCCTAATATTATTTTCTCATGAAAAGAGTTCATTTGACTAGTATGAAACAAATGTTGCATTAGGTCTACTTTAAAATAACAAATAATTATAATGTATGGATTAAAAAAATAAGTCAAACTTTTTAACACAATGTAATGACAAATTCACGCAAAAAACACTATCTAACAAAAGTCTCTTTATCTGCATTTAGTATAAACAGGCCTAACAAAGTAAATTGGCTATTAATTTTTTTGTAAATTTAGTAAAATAGTAATCGTCAACTTTAGAGTTCATAAGCATTACTTAATTATGTATTTAATGTAAAATTAAAGCGTTACGGTTGTGGTTTTCCTAGGTGTAAACCAAACCAAAGTAACGTTGAATTAATGACAAACAACATTTGTTATCTGCTATTCTGTTTTTTGCTATCTATATGATTATAGAGTATTAATATTTTGATAACAATACAGTATCCGTCAGACTAACAAAATTTGAAAACTTTGTCTGAAATGGGTCAAGAATTGGCTATATTTTCACAAGAGATGCTTTTATTCTACGGAAATTACGATTTTTTACCGAAAAAACCCATGCACTACTTTTCCATTGTTTTGTATGGGGTTTGAATCATATTTACTTTATTTGACAGGTTTTTTTACGCTTAACACGAATTTGAAAACTATTTTGGTATAAGTTTAAGAGCAAATTTAATGTTGATTAGTTTAAAAGCTGAATTATTTTTATTTTATTCTTTTTTAAAGCTAATATATAAAAGTAGTAATATTTGCGCAGTTATTTATTTTTTTTTTTAATTTTAATTTAGTAGGCCTATTACAAAAAATATTGTGAATTATTTACTCTTTAAAATATCTTCTATAGCTTATTATTTTAGTGCAATGCTTGCCTTATTACTTTTGTTTTACTGTTATTTTTACAGTTCTATTTATTGTATTACTGTTCATTGTTATTGAATGTATTGTTTTGCCATTTTGTTGTTATATTTTATATTTGCTGACTGTTATTAGAAAATAAAAAAATATTTGTTATATGTACAGTTCCCATTACCTAAAAAAAATAAAAATTATTGTATCAAAGTGGTTAAACGCCAGTTAAATTATTATTTTAAAAGATTATTAAAAACGATAATATTCAAAAATAATACTCAAAGTCGAGAACAGTTTTTTATTTTCCTAAATAATGTAATTTCCGCAGAATAAAAAGCTTCTCTCATGAAAATATGACCAATGCTTGACCCATTTTAGTCAAAATTAAAAATTTTGTTAGGTGAGTGGGAATTGCATAGTTACCAAAAATGTAATTGATCAAATAATTAATAATCTATGAGATAATTATCATGCAGTAGCTCTGTTCTCTGAACTAACAATTACAGAACCCTGCTGATAACAAGAATTTTATTACATTAAACTCTAGTGTATAAAATAGGATTTTTTTCCAAATAGGCTCATCTAATAATAAACGTAGACATACGGCCAACATTCAGTAAAAAACAACGAAACTAATTTGGTTTTATTTACAAATCGCAGAATCACCCAGACAGGCTCCAAGCGCCTTCCACCGACAAGGGTGGCCAAGTACTGAACTGTGGGGCTGTCAGCTGATCGGCCGACAGGAGGGGTGGAAGGGGTGGTTAGCTGCCCCTCCCCTGTGACGTCACACTGTAATGGCTTCCGGCCCCGACGGTGTTTCGGCCGTTGACCGACCAACACAGGGTTTACCTGTTGTGCCCTAACATTCCAATTCTTTATTTATAATTTTTTAAATATGATTTAATACCACAAGAGCAATGAAGACTGCATTTGAGCACTGTGATTTACCAATCTGTCGCTAAATTATAATTTTAAGATATTTTAATAGCGTAAAGTTAATAGGCAATCCACTTTTTTATTTAGAAAAAAAATTGATTTGTGATAAAATAAAAATTTTACAGAATTAGTTTATGAATACAAATGAACAGTCAAAATTGTAAAAGGTCTGTTGCTAGTAGATCTAACTTTTACGTTTTTTCAAACGATGTAAAAATTATAATTTCCCGAGAAATCACTTCACAATGCGTTTCCGCATTTAACATTGTTGTCATGGCAATAACTCCAAAGCGGCGAATATCTCAGTAGATTCTTAGGATTATTGACTGTCTAAAAAACGATTGGTTTTTTTAATGTTATTTTTAAAATTATTATTTAGTTTAATTAATGTAGGAAGAAAAAACGTTGAAATAGTTATTCGTAAATAAAACTAGGATCCGTTAATTCACTCCCACCACTTTTCTGTTACATCACTACCACTACTTTTTGTATCGCAATTACGGTAAGGTTAGTTTAAGTTCAGGTTAGATGGCTACTAAAGTTTATCACAAACTGGTAAATCCAATTATTGACTTATCGCCGAATGCACTCTCCGTGTGTTAGTTCTAGGAAAGTGATACTATAAGGCCAGCGATATCGGATTCCTAGCGGATAAGGGATACCACAGTGAACGTAAAATGATTGGGGAACAGTTTTTAGAGCAATGGAATATTTTTCAAGCTCTAGTGAATTAACGTAAAAAAAACGTTGTGGTAGTGAAGTAACGAAAAAGATCCAAAAACTGTTTTCAAAATTATAGCACTAGACAAGAAAAAAGTAGGCGCGGGTCTAAAATGAGGACTACAGCACTATATGTGGCCAGATAAACTAAAAGAGAAATCTAATGGTTTAGACATAACCTAAAAAATTGAGGTATCTAGATTCTGGAGCTGTCCCTTCGTAGGCTGCTTGAATCATATAGTTGGTAGTGTATATCACATAGAAAAAAGAAATAGATGTAGCTTTTGTATGGCCACAGCGAACGCCTTAGTGGATGTAGATAAATAGTTTACAACTAATGTATCTACATCTTTATACATCTGTAGTAATAATTAGGCCTACTACATTTATTCTTGGGAATTTGGGAGTAATAAGGGAGGGACTGACAAGGTGCTGTCCTTGCCATCGAATGGCAAACTGGAGAAATAACTCCACAACGCACATTTAGCACACTATGGGATACAACCTCTGGTTACTCTCTGTGTAGGCTATATGTATAGGCCTACTAAACCCAAACATCGAGAAATTAGACGCATTTTTTAAATTGCCTAATTTTTAAATTGACGAACTTGTGATTAATTTTTGTTCTCTTAAATTTATAACTGATAACCTAATAAAATACAACTATAGCAGACCAATGAATCCAACTTCTTAATTATAATTAGTGCTAGTTAGTGTAAAATTGTATCACTGTTAGAAAACCTTGTACAATTTATAATTCGTAATGCTAATGCAGCAAATAGCAATATTAGCTTTGAATAAAATTTTGTTTCCTTATTATAGAAGTGTACGCTACAGGGCCCATGAAGCCTATTTACCAATCTCTAAGCCAATTAGATTAGGTCCCTACTATTATTAGTAATTGTTGTCAAATTCTGATTAATGCTTACTCAAATTAAAATTTTAATTTGGTTTTAAAGTAGGCTACTTTTTATTTTTGAAACTAATACAGTACAATAGACCCTACATTCAGGCATGCAACTTGGATTATAAATAAATTTTAATAATCGTGACCAATTCAAAAGTGAGTTGTATAATTATAGCATTTTGCTTCTCATGTGAGAAATGTGGTTATCAAAATGACAATTGGTTACGGTAGATTTTTACTGAAATTGGTAGAAAAGTTAAGTTGTTACTTAGCAATTACTTTGTTAGGCATAGACTTATTAGTGTTGTAAAGAATGTGGGCGAGAAATCAACTGGCAGCAATAAAAATATAGTGAACTATAACTATGCCTATGCCTACAATTATGAGATAAAGTTAATTTATGTAATAGACGGAACGTTCTAGAATTCTAGATGAATTTAGCATAGCATCTGAATGAAATTA
Source organism: Stictocephala bisonia (assembly GCA_035578905.1). Taxonomy (NCBI): domain Eukaryota; kingdom Metazoa; phylum Arthropoda; class Insecta; order Hemiptera; family Membracidae; genus Stictocephala; species Stictocephala bisonia. Next base: position 10,215,504 of record JAQJVL010000001.1, read on the forward strand.
CCTCAAGAAACGTTTATCTATTTAATTTCCTAGTAGCTGAAATTCACAATAAATAATCGTTTTTGTTTTGTTTGATTTTTATCTATATTCCCCAACCGTTCCGTCATCTAAATAATGTGACAAGGTCCTCATCTTTTACTTGAAACAGTCCAGGCGCAACACGGATTTGCGTTCAATATTGTTGTATTTTAAGGAAAGACCGATCTCCTTCTTAACCTTACTCTGCCCATTTCCCGTAGACTATTGATCTGTGCTGGGAACTTATCAGAGTAAGGGTTGAATCAGTACAGTACAAGGTGAAAATTACTGATAAAAACTAACAGTCAAGATCAGGATTAGAACCTGCGCTATCTGTAATTAGACCTAAATATCCTGACGGTATAGACCGCTCGGCCGCTGACTCTCCCTCAATCACAGAATGTTTATGTTTTTAAAACAGTACAAAATACTAATTCGCAGAACCAGGACAAAAAATTAAACCATATGTAAAAGTACAATAACGTGTCATCACAAAATTAAAATAATACCTGATTCGCAATACAGTATTTCACATTTGTTTTATCCATGGAAAAGAGTATTCTGCATATTGTTTACTGTTTGGGATTAAACAGTTTGATTTGACTTGAGAACAAACTCGTGTTTTAATTAGTAGGCATAATATTAAAATGATTAGATTTTATAGAGTGCCAATAATCAGTGAAGGCAATCAGTCCTGCCGCAACCAGTGGGCTGATTGCTCCTCCACATGCACGGATCTCAATTACCGGGCCCATCATTTGTCATGGAGCAATGGAGACTACTGCATCATCTAGTGGCAATCTGGGAACAACCAGCAAGGACATTTAGTCCTACCACAGACATGAGTGTGAGATCTCAGCTCAAGAATAAACCAAGCGTGTTATCGTATCGCAGACTTGAGATTAAAGGCTCCTAGCTCAGGAATAACAAAACGTGTTATCATATAGACCTCAGTGTGAGCACTCCTACCTCAAAAATAAACAAAACACATTATCGTGTCATAGACCTCAGTGTAAGGTCAACTAACTGAGGAATAAACAGAACACATTGTCGTGTCATAGACCTCAATGTAAGGTCAACTAACTCAGGAATAAACAAAACACATTGTCGTGTCATAGACCTCAGTGTAAGGTCAACTAACTCAGGAATAAACAAAACACATTGTCGTGTCACAGATCTCAGTGTAAGGTCTCCTAGCTCAGGAATAACAAAATGTTATCGTGTTGTAGGCCTCAGTGTAAGGTCAACTAGCTCAGTGTCACAGATCTCAGTGTAAGGTCTCCTAGCTCAGGAATAACAAAATGTTATCGTGTTGTAGGCCTCAGTGTAAGGTCAACTAGCTCAGGAATAAAGAAAAAACATTTTTGTGTCATAGACCTCAATGTAAGTTCAACTAGCTCAGGAATAAACAAAACAAATTGTCGTGTCATAGACCTCAGTGTAAGGTCATCTATCTGAGGAATAAACAGAATACATTGTCGTGTCATAGACCTCAGTTTAAGGTCAACTAGCTCAGGAATAAACAAAACGTGTTTCCATGTCACTGACTTGAATGTAAGGTCAAATAGCTCAAGAATAAGCAAAACACATAATAGTTTCATAGACCTTAGTGGTCTCCTAGCTCAGGAATAAAAAAAACGTGTAATCATGTCACAGACCTTAGCGTATGGTCTCTTAACTCAGAAATAAACAAAACATAGGCCAATTATCGTCCTACATACCTCAAAGAAAATCTTATAGCTCAGGAATTAAAAAAAAAAAAAAAAACTTGTTATCGTGATACAGACCACTCAGTGTAAGGTCTCCTAGGTCAGAAATAAATAAATAAGCTATTTAAGATGTTTGGGTCAATTGACGTAGGCTACGTTTTGGTAGTGGGTGAGCCTAATGACGTCCGCAGTTAGATGAATGGGTCAATTAATTGACGAATGTTGGGCAAAAGGTCAAGTCTATTTTCTAGGGTTCAAGTTAGGAACGCTCTACGCATACCTACAGATAACCTTTTGATAACCTTTAGCATTTTTTATTTAATAATGGTTTAAAAATATCATTTGAGAGCGTTGTTATTATAAAACTCAAATAATATTTCCGAAAATTTACTCTGTAGGTACATATGTACAAATACTATATTGGTCTAAATTCTTGTTAGGCCTACCATAGGCTACATTTATAGTAGATTAACATAGGCTTGATATTTTAGCTACTTGTTAATTAAATTCTTACCAACAAATAAAATGTTTCTCGAACGTTATCTACCTGTGAACAGAAGGAAATGCGTTAGGCTTGTGCATGTAACTATATAATATAAATAATAGCAATAAATAATAGTGATAAAACAACATAAGACAACTCTGCAATAAAGTTCTAAAATAATAAATAAAAATGAAATAATTAGGTTCAAAGCAACAATAAATAATAGATTACTCACATAATCATGCACTCATTAATGTATAAAGTGAATTAACATTTTAAATGACGGCCAATTAGTCAGCTGAGCGTGAGGTCTGTTTTATTGTGTGCGGACTGTACACAATGCTGTAATCAATAGGCCTCCACCAAGACAGCCTGCAGAATAAAGTAATTCAGAATCAAAACAGCCAAACTTGGCAACAGCGCTCCTGTACACTCAGTTCAAACATAAATAGATCAATGACCGCGCCAAATGTGGGTGCTTTTTGTCTTTTTTTGCATTTCATCAGCCACGTTAGAGTCATTGAAATACAAAGTCATGTTGCATTTTATGCCAATTATAGAAAATAATATTTTCTTGAAATATTTAGGCTATTTAGGCTAATTTAGAAATCAGACATATATTTATGGTCTTACAATTTACATTTAATTAAAGCGATTAACTTATGGCTGACAACAACTTTAATCGTAGCCTAAAGGCCAAATAAGAATTTTACGCAAAAAACTACATGATTTTAGGCAATGTTTTGCCTATCGCTTCACTTTATATTATTTCGTGGTATTCGTTTTCTTGTCAAATTAAACGTAGGATTTAAAATTTTTTTTAAATAGACATCAAATCAAATAAAAAATCATATTTATTTCCAAAAAAGATTCATAATGTACGTAATGTACATCAATAATTAAGTTTACATTGGCAAATATAAAATTAATTATTTAAAGAGCAAATAAATATCAAATACACTTAAAAATATTACTAAAAATCAAAGCTCTATAGGCAAGTATTTTCTTCTGATTTATTCAGTACGATGTGGTCAAAATCCTTCAGCTGCCCTCAATTCATGTTCTACGCCTAAAACTAACAAAATAAGTCACTTATTTATTGTAATACAAATGTTTACATCAGTTGTGTTTGGGACCTAACCTAACTTAGTCCGATGTTTCAATGTTAAAAAATGTAACTGTATATAGGATTATATGTTTAAATAAATGAACTAGTATTAATAAAAAGAGTCTTTAATACTCCGTGCAACTTGTTTTGTAACGTACATATATATATATATATATATATATATATATATATATATATATATATATATATATATATATATATATATATATACTTCAATAAAAAATAGTGCAGTTAAAGGATTTTGACACACCTTTTATCAGACATAAATTAAACAATTTTTCTTTTATCATGTCTCCTAACCACCAGTTTTAAAAACAGGCGTTATATTTTTAATAGAATCGAGCGACGTTGTTGATGTATTTTAAATTTATTATTTATCATAATAGTTACAACTATTAAATATATAAGCGTTTAGACAAAGAATTCGTAACTTTAGGCCTACTTTGATAAATTAATGTATAAGGCGTCAAATGTGAAATATATTCGTTCTATAAAACTGGTTTGAATACGAATTTACAAAGCTTAAACTTTTACTATGTTTATTCCATAAATAACTTGACGAAATTGCACAATAAATCCATATTAAGCTCAGGGACATATGGTAGTAATTAATATAAAGAGTAGACTAGTATATAATTTAGCGAAGTCATACGAGGTGAGGTTGGCAAGTAGACGGTATGTATTAATAGTAAAACACAGTAATGTACTCTGGCATGGATGCACTCCTTCTCTACAGAGATAGACGCACTAGCTAGCTACCGGCATAACTAACTGCCCACACTGAACCTGTGGTTAGCCGTCACAGTAATGTACTCTGGCATGGATGCACTCCTTCTCTACAGAGATAGGCGCACTAGCTAGCTACCGGCATAACTAACTGCCCACACTGAACCTGTGGTTAGCCGTCACAGTAATGTACTCTGGCATGGATGCACTCCTTCTCTACAGAGATAGACGCACTAGCTAGCTACCGGCATAACTAACTGCCCACACTGAACCTGTGGTTAGCCGTCACAGTAACGTACTCTGGCATGGATGCACTCCTTCTCTACAGAGATAGACGCACTAGCTAGCTACCGGCATAACTAACTGCCCACACTGAACCTGTGGTTAGCCGTCACAGTAATGTACTCTGGCATGGATGCACTCCTTCTCTACAGAGATAGACGCACTAGCTAGCTACCGGCATAACTAACTGCCCACACTGAACCTGTGGTTAGCCGTCACAGTAATGTACTCTGGCATGGATGCACTCCTTCTCTACAGAGATAGACGCACTAGCTAGCTACCGGCATAACTAACTGCCCACACTGACTCTGTGGTTAGCCGTCACAGTAATGTACTCTGGCATGGATGCACTCCTTCTCTACAGAGATAGACGCACTAGCTAGCTACCGGCATAACTAACTACCCACACTGACACTGTGGTTGACTGTCATAGTAACGTACTCTGGCATGGATGCACTCCTTCTCTACAGAGATAGACGCACTAGCTAGCTACCGGCATAACTAACTGCCCACACTGACTCTGTGGTTAGCCGTCACAGTAATGTACTCTGGCATGGATGCACTCCTTCTCCACAGAGATAGACGCACTAGCTAGCTACCGGCATAACTAACTGCCCACACTGAACCTGTGGTTAGCCGTCACAGTAATGTACTCTGGCATGGATGCACTCTTTCTCCACAGAGATAGACGCACTAGGTAGCTACCTGCATAACTAACTGCCCACACTGAACCTGTGGTTAGCCGTCACAGTAATGTACTCTGGCATGGATGCACTCCTTCTCTACAGAGATAGACGCACTAGCTAGCTACCGGCATAACTAACTGCCCACACTGACTCTGTGGTTAGCCGTCACAGTAATGTACTCTGGCATGGATGCACTCCTTTTCTACAGAGATAGACGCACTAGCTTGCTACCTGCATAACTAACTGCCCACACTGAACCTGTGGTTAGCCGTCACAGTAATGTACTCTGGCATGGATGCACTCCTTCTCCACAGAGATAGACGCACTAGGTAGCTACCTGCATAACTAACTGCCCACACTGAACCTGTGGTTAGCCGTCACAGTAATGTACTCTGGCATGGATGCACTCCTTCTCTACAGAGATAGACGCACTAGCTAGCTACCGGCATAACTAACTGCCCACACTGACTCTGTGGTTAGCCGTCACAGTAATGTACTCTGGCATGGATGCACTCCTTCTTTACAGGGATAGACGCACTAGCTAGCTACCGGCATAACTAACTGCCCACACTGAACCTGTGGTTAGCCGTCACAGTAACGTACTCTACCATGGATGCACTACTTTTCTACAGAGATAGACGCACTAGCTAGCTACCTGCATAACTAACTACCCACACTGACACTGTGGTTAGCCGTCACAGTAATGTACTCTGGCATGGATGCACTCCCGCTCCACAGAGATAGACGCACTTGCTAGCTACCTGCATAACTAACTACCCACACTGACACTGTGGTTGACTGACTGTCATAGTAACGTACTCTGGCATGGATGCACTCCTTCTCTACAGAGATAGACGCACTTGCTAGCTACCGGCATAACTAACTACCCACACTGACACTGTGGTTGACTGTCATAGTAACGTACTCTGGCATGGATGCACTCCTTCTCTACAGAGATAGACGCACTTGCTAGCTACCGGCATAACTAACTACCCACACTGACACTGTGGTTGACTGTCATAGTAACGTACTCTGCCATGGATGCACTCCTTCTCTACAGAGATAGACGCACTAGCTAGCTACCGGCATAACTAACTACCCACACTGACACTGTGGTTGACTGTCATAGTAACGTACTCTGGCATGGATGCACTCCTTCTCTACAGAGATAGACGCACTAGCTAGCTACCTGCATAACTAACTGACCACACTGAACCTGTGATTAGCCGTCACAGTAATGTACTCTGGCATGGATGCACTCCTTCTCTACAGAGATAGACGCACTAGCTAGCTACCGACGTAACTAACTGACCACACTGACTCTGTGGTTGGCTGTCACAGTAACGTACTCTGCCATGGATGCTCTCCCGCTCTACAGAGATAGACGCACTAGCTAGCTACCGACGTAACTAACTGCCCACACTGAACCTGTGGTTAGCCGTCACAGTAGTGTACTCTGGCATGGATGCATTCATTCTCCGCAGAGATAGACGCACTAGCTAGCTACCGGCATAACTAACTGCCCACACTGAACCTGTGGTTAGCCGTCATAGTAATGTACTCTGGCATGGATGCACTCCTTCTCCACAGAGATAGACGCACTAGCTAGCTACCGGCATAACTAACTGCCCACACTGACACTGTGGTTGACTGTCATAGTAACGTAATCTGCCATGGATGCTCTCCCGCTCTACTGAGATAAACGCACTAGCTAGCTACCGACGTAACTAACTGCCCACACTGAACCTGTGGTTAGCCGTCACAGTAGTGTACTCTGGCATGGATGCATTCCTTCTCCGCAGAGATAGACGCACTAGCTAGCTACCGGCATAACTAACTGCCCACACTGAACCTGTGGTTAGCCGTCACAGTAATGTACTCTGGCATGGATGCTCTCCCGCTCTACAGAGATAGACGCACTAGCTATCTACCGGCATAACTAACTGCCCACACTGACAATGTGGTTGACTGTCATAGTAGCGTACTCTGCCATGGATGCTCTCCCGCTCTACAGAGATAGACGCACTTGCTAGCTACCGACATAACTAACTGCCCACACTGAACCTGTGGTTAGCCGTCACAGTAGTGTACTCTGGCATGGATGCACTCCTTCTCCACAGAGATAGACGCACTAGCTAGCTACCGGCATAACTAACTGCCCACACTGACAATGTGGTTGACTGTCATAGTAACGTACTCTGCCATGGATGCACTCCAGCTCTACAGAGATAGACGTACTAGCTAGCTACTGGCATAACTAACTGACCACACTGACTTTGTGGTTGGCTGTCATAGTAACGTACTCTGCCATGGATGCACTCCCGCTCTACAGAGATAGATGCACTAGCTAGCTACCGGCATAACTAACTGACCACACTGACTCTGTGGTTGGCTGTCATAGTAGCGTACTCTGCCATGGATGCTCTCCCGCTCTACAGAGATAGACGCACTTGCTAGCTACCGGCATAACTAACTGCCCACACTGACACTGTGGTTGACTGTCATAGTAACGTAATCTGCCATGGATGCTCTCCCGCTCTACTGAGATAAACGCACTATGTAGCTGCCGACATAACCAACTGACTCTGTGGTTGGCTGTCATAGTAGCGCACTCTGCCATGGATGCTCTCCCGATCTACAGAGATAGACGCACTTGCTAGCTACCGGCATAACTAACTGACCACACTGACTCTGTGGTTGGCTGTCACAGTAATGTACTCTGCCATGGATGCTCTCCCGCTCTACAGAGATAGACGCACTTGCTAGCTACCGGCATAACTAACTGACCACACTGACTCTGTGGTTGGCTGTCACAGTAATGTACTCTGCCATGGATGCTCTCCCGCTGTACAGAGATAGACGCACTTGCTAGCTACCGGCATAACTAACTGACCACACTGACTCTGTGGTTGGCTGTCACAGTAATGTACTCTGCCATGGATGCTCTCCCGCTCTACAGAGATCAACGCACTATGTAGCTGCCGACATAACCAACTGACTCTGTGGTTGGCTGTCATAGTAGCGTACTCTGCCATGAATGCTCTCCCACTCTACAGAGATAGACGCACTTGCTAGCTACCGACATAACTAACTGACCACACTGACACTGTGGTTGACTGTCATAGTAACGTACCCTGCCATGGATGCACTCCCGCTCTACAGAGATAAACGCACTATGTAGCTGCTGACATAACTAACTGACTCTGTGGTTGGCTGTCATAGTAGCGTACTCTGCCATGGATGCTCTCCCGCTCTACAGAGATAGACGCACTAGCTAGCTACTGACGTAACTAACTGACCACACTGACTCTGTGGTTGGCTGTCATAGTAACGTACTCTGCCATGGATGCACTCCCGCTCTACAGAGATAGACGCACTAATTAGCTACCGACGTAACTAACTGACCACACTGACTCTGTGGTTGGCTGTCATAGTAACGTACTCTGCCATGGATGCACTCCCGCTCTACAGAGATAGACGCACTTGCTAGCTACCGACATAACTAACTGCCCACACTGACACTGTGGTTGACTGTCATAGTAACGTACTCTGCAATGGATACACTCCCGCTCTACAGACATAGACGCACTTGCTAGCCACCGACATAACTAACTTCCCACACTGACACTGTGGTTGACTGTCATAGTAACGTACTCTGCCATGGATGTACTCCCGCTCTACAGAGATAAACGCACTATGTAGCTGCCGACATAACCAACTGACTCTGTGGTTGGCTGTCGTAGTAGCGTACTCTGCCATGGATGCTCTCCCGCTCTACAGAGATAGACGCACTTGCTAGCTACCGACAAAACTAACTGCCCACACTGACACTGTGGTTGACTGTCATAGTAACGTACTCTGCCATGGATGCACTCCCGCTCTACAAAGATAAACGCACTATGTAGCTGCCGACATAACCAACTGACCATGTGGTTGGCTGTCATAGCAGCGTACTCTGCCATGGATGCTCTCCCGCTCTACAGAGATAGACGCACTAGCTAACTACCGCCATAACTAACTGCCCACACTGAGTCTGTGGTTGGCTGTCACAGTAACGTACTCTGCCATGGATGCTCTCCCGCTCTACAGAGATAGACGCACTAGCTAGCTATCGACGTAACTAACTGACCACACTGACTCTGTGGTTGACGGTCATAGTAACGTACTCTGCCATGGATGCACTCCCGCTCTACAGAGATAAACGCACATGTAGCTTCCGACATAACCAACTGACTCTGAGGTTGGCTGTCATAGTAGCGTACTCTGCCATGGATGCTCTCCCGCTCTACAGAGATAGACGCACTAATTAGCTACCGACGTAACTAACTGACCACACTGACTCTGTGGTTGACTGTCATAGTAACGTACTCTGCCATGGATGCACTCCCGCTCTACAGAGATAAACGCACTATGTAGCTGCCGACATAACCAACTGACAGTGGTTGGCTGTCATAGTAGCGTACTCTGCCATGGATGCTCTCCCGCTCTACAGAGATAAACGCACTATGTAGCTGCCGACATAACTAACGGACTATGTGGTTGGCTGTCATAGCAGCGTACTCTGCCATGGATGCACTCCCGCTCTACAGAGATAAACGCACTATGTAGCTGCCGACATAACCAACTGACTATGTGGTTGGCTGTCATAGCAGCGTACTCTGCCATGGATGCACTCCCGCTCTACAGAGATAAACGCACTATGTAGCTGCCGACATAACAACTGACAATGTGGTTGGCGTCACAGTAACGTACTCTACCATGGATGCACTCTTTCTCCACAGAGATAGACGCACTAGCTAGCTACCGGCATAACTAACTGCCCACACTGAACCTGTGGTTAGCCGTCACAGTAATGTACTCTGGCATGGATGCACTCCTTCTCTACAGAGATAGACGCACTAGCTAGCTACCGGCATAACTAACTGCCCACACTGAACCTGTGGTTAGCCGTCACAGTAATGTACTCTGGCATGGATGCACTCCTTCTCTACAGAGATAGACGCACTAGCTAGCTACCGGCATAACTAACTGCCCACACTGAACCTGTGGTTAGCCGTCACAGTAATGTACTCTGGCATGGATGCACTCTTTCTCCACAGAGATAGACGCACTAGCTAGCTACCGGCATAACTAACTGCCCACACTGAACCTGTGGTTAGCCGTCACAGTAATGTACTCTGGCATGGATGCACTCCTTCTCTACAGAGATAGACGCACTAGCTAGCTACCGGCATAACTAACTGCCCACACTGACCTTTGGTTAGCTGTCACAGTAATGTACTCTGCCATGGATGCTCTCCCGCTCTACAGAGATAGACGCACTTGCTAGCTACCGGCATAACTAACTGACCACACTGACTCTGTGGTTGACTGTCATAGTAACGTACTCTGCCATGGATGCACTCCTTCTCTACAGAGATAGACGCACTTGCTAGCTACCGGCATAACTAACTGACCACACTGACTCTGTGGTTGACTGTCATAGTAGCGTACTCTGCCATGGATGCTCTCCCACTCTACAGAGATAGACGCACTATGTAGCTGCCGACATAATTAACTGACTCTGTGGTTGGCTGTCATAGTAGCGTACTCTGCCATGGATGCTCTCCCGCTCTACAGAGATAGACGCACTTGCTAGCTACCGACAAAACTAACTGGCCACACTGACACTGTGGTTGACTGTCATAGTAACGTACTCTGCCATGGATGCACTCCCACTCTACAGAGATAAACGCACTATGTAGCTGCCGACATAACCAACTGACTATATGGTTGGCTGTCATAGCAGCGTACTCTGCCATGGATGCTCTCCCGCTCTAAAGAGATAGACGCACTAGCTAGCTACCCGCATAACTAACTGCCCACACTGACTCTGTGTTTGGCTGTCACATTAACGTACTCTGCCATGGATGCTCTCCCGCTCTACAGAGATAAACGCACATGTAGCTGCCGACATAACCAACTGACTCTGAGGTTGGCTGTCATAGTAGCGTACTCTGCCATGGATGCTCTCCCGCTCTACAGAGATAGACGCACTAGCTAGCTACCGGCATAACTAACTGACCACACTGACTCTGTGGTAGCTGTCATAGTAATGTACTCTGCCATGGATGCTCTCCCGCTCTACAGAGATAGACGCACTAGCTAGCTACCAACGTAACTAGCTGACCACACTGACTCTCTGGTTGACTGTCATATTAACGTACTCTGCCATGGATGCACTCCCGCTCTACAGAGATAAACGCACTATGTAGCTGCCGACATACCCACACTGAACCTGTGGTTAGCCCTCACAGTAACGTACTCTACCATGGATGCACTCCTTTTCTACAGAGATAGACGCACTAGCTAGCTACCGGCATAACTAACTGCCCACACTGAACCTGTGGTTAGCCGTCACAGTAATGTACTCTGGCATGGATGCACTCTTTCTCCACAGAGATAGACGCACTAGCTAGCTACCGGCATAACTAACTGCCCACACTGAACCTGTGGTTAGCCGTCACAGTAATGTACTCTGGCATGGATGCACTCTTTCTCCACAGAGATAGACGCACTAGCTAGCTACCGGCATATCTAACTGCCCACACTGAACCTGTGGTTAGCCGTCACAGTAATGTACTCTGGCATGGATGCACTCTTTCTCCACAGAGATAGACGCACTAGCTAGCTACCGGCATAACTAACTGCCCTCACTGAACCTGTGGTTAGCCGTCACAGTAACGTACTCTACCATGGATGCACTCTTTCTCCACAGAGATAGACGCACTAGCTAGCTACCGGCATAACTAACTGCCCACACTGAACCTGTGGTTGGCTGTCACAGTAATGTACTCTGCCATGGATGCTCTCCCGCTCTACAGAGATAGACGCACTTGCTAGCTACCGGCATAACTAACTGCCCACGCTGACACTGTGGTTGACTGTCATAGTAACGTAATCTGCCATGGATGCTCTCCCGCTCTACTGAGATAAACGCACTATGTAGCTGCCGACATAACCAACTGACTCTGTGGTTGGCTGTCATAGTAGCACACTCTGCCATGGATGCTCTCCCGATCTACAGAGATAGACGCACTTGCTAGCTACCGGCATAACTAACTGACCACACTGACTCTGTGGTTGGCTGTCACAGTAATGTACTCTGCCATGGATGCTCTCCCGCTCTACAGAGATAGACGCACTTGCTAGCTACCGGCATAACTAACTGACCACACTGACTCTGTGGTTGGCTGTCACAGTAATGTACTCTGCCATGGATGCTCTCCCGCTGTACAGAGATAGACGCACTTGCTAGCTACCGGCATAACTAACTGACCACACTGACTCTGTGGTTGGCTGTCACAGTAATGTACTCTGCCATGGATGCTCTCCCGCTCTACAGAGATAAACGCACTATGTAGCTGCCGACATAACCAACTGACTCTGTGGTTGGCTGTCATAGTAGCGTACTCTGCCATGAATGCTCTCCCACTCTACAGAGATAGACGCACTTGCTAGCTACCGACATAACTAACTGACCACACTGACACTGTGGTTGACTGTCATAGTAACGTACCCTGCCATGGATGCACTCCCGCTCTACAGAGATAAACGCACTATGTAGCTGCCGACATAACTAACTGACTCTGTGGTTGGCTGTCATAGTAGCGTACTCTGCCATGGATGCTCTCCCGCTCTACAGAGATAGACGCACTAGCTAGCTACTGACGTAACTAACTGACCACACTGACTCTGTGGTTGGCTGTCATAGTAACGTACTCTGCCATGGATGCACTCCCGCTCTACAGAGATAGACGCACTAGCTAGCTACCGACGTAACTAACTGACCACACTGACTCTGTGGTTGGCTGTCATAGTAACGTACTCTGCCATGGATGCACTCCCGCTCTACAGAGATAGACGCACTAGCTAGCTACCGACATAACTAACTGCCCACACTGACACTGTGGTTGACTGTCATAGTAACGTACTCTGCAATGGATACACTCCCGCTCTACAGACATAGACGCACTTGCTAGCCACCGACATAACTAACTTCCCACACTGACACTGTGGTTGACTGTCATAGTAACGTACTCTGCCATGGATGTACTCCCGCTCTACAGAGATAAACGCACTATGTAGCTGCCGACATAACCAACTGACTCTGTGGTTGGCTGTCGTAGTAGCGTACTCTGCCATGGATGCTCTCCCGCTCTACAGAGATAGACGCACTTGCTAGCTACCGACAAAACTAACTGCCCACACTGACACTGTGGTTGACTGTCATAGTAACGTACTCTGCCATGGATGCACTCCCGCTCTACAGAGATAAACGCACTATGTAGCTGCCGACATAACCAACTGACCATGTGGTTGGCTGTCATAGCAGCGTACTCTGCCATGGATGCTCTCCCGCTCTACAGAGATAGACGCACTAGCTAACTACCGGCATAACTAACTGCCCACACTGACTCTGTGGTTGGCTGTCACAGTAACGTACTCTGCCATGGATGCTCTCCCGCTCTACAGAGATAGACGCACTAATTAGCTACCGACGTAACTAACTGACCACACTGACTCTGTGGTTGACTGTCATAGTAACGTACTCTGCCATGGATGCACTCCCGCTCTACAGAGATAAACGCACTATGTAGCTGCCGACATAACCAACTGACAGTGGTTGGCTGTCATAGTAGCGTACTCTGCCATGGATGCTCTCCCGCTCTACAGAGATAAACGCACTATGTAGCTGCCGACATAACTAACGGACTATGTGGTTGACTGTCATAGTAACGTACTCTGGCATGGATGCACTCCAGCTCTACAAAGATAGACGCACTAGCTAGCTACCGGCATAACTAACTGACCACACTGACTCTGTGGTTGGCTGTCATAGTAACGTACTATGCCATGGATGCACTCCAGCTCTAAAGAGATAGACGCACTAGCTAGCTACCGGCATAACTAACTGACCACACTGACACTGTGGTTGACTGTCATAGTAACGTACTCTGCCATGATTGCACTCCAGCTCTACAGAGATAGACGCACTAGCTAGCTACCGGCATAACTAACTGACCACACTGACACTGTGGTTGACTGTCATAGTAACGTACTCTGCCATGGATGCACTCCCACTCTACAGAGATAGACGCACTAGCTAGCTACCGGCATAACTAACTGACCACACTGACACTGTGGTTGACTGTCATAGTAACGTACTCTGCCATGGAAGCACTCCCGCTCTACAGAGATAGACGCACTAGCTAGCTACCGGCATAACTAATTGACCACACTGACTCTGTGGTTGGCTGTCACAGTAATGTACTCTGCCATGGATGCTCTCCCGCTCTACAGAGATAGACGCACTTGCTAGCTACCGGCATAACTAACTGACCACACTGACTCTGTGGTTGACTGTCATAGTAACGTACTCTGCCATGGATGCACTCCTTCTCTACAGAGATAGACGCACTTGCTAGCTACCGGCATAACTAACTGACCACACTGACTCTGTCGTTGACTGTCATAGTAGCGTACTCTGCCATGGATGCTCTCCCACTCTACAGAGATAGACGCACTATGTAGCTGCCGACATAACCAACTGACTCTGTGGTTGGCTGTCATAGTAGCGTACTCTGCCATGGATGCTCTCCCGCTCTACAGAGATAGACGCACTTGCTAGCTACCGACAAAACTAACTGGCCACACTGACACTGTGGTTGACTGTCATAGTAACGTACTCTGCCATGGATGCACTCCCACTCTACAGAGATAAACGCACTATGTAGCTGCCGACATAATCAACTGACAATGTGGTTGGCTGTCATAGCAGCGCACTCTGCCATGGATGCTCTCCCGCTCTACAGAGATAGACGCACTTGCTAGCTACTGGCATAACTAATTGACCACACTGACTCTGTGGTTGGCTGTCACAGTAATGTACTCTGCCATGGATGCTCTCCCGCTCTACAGAGATAGATGCACTTGCTAGCTACCGGCATAACTAACTGACCACACTGACTCTGTGGTTGGCTGTCACAGTAATGTACTCTGCCATGGATGCTCTCCCGCTCTACAGAAATAGACGCACTTGCTAGCTACTGGCATAACTAATTGACCACACTGACTCTGTGGTTGACTGTCATAGTAGCGTACTCTGCCATGGATGCTCTCCCACTCTACAGAGATAGACGCACTATGTAGCTGCCGACATAACCAACTGACTCTGTGGTTGGCTGTCATAGTAACGTACTCTGCCATGGATGCACTCCCGCTCTACTGAGATAAACGCATTATGTAGCTGCCGACATAACTAACTGACCACACTGACACTGTGGTTGACTGTCATAGTAACGTACTCTGCCATGGATGCACTCCCGCTCTACAGAGATAGACGCACTAGCTAGCTACCGGCATAACTAACTGACCACAATGACACTGTGGTTGACTGTAATAGTAACGTACTCTGCCATGGATGCACTCCCGCTCTACTGAGATAAACGCACTATGTAGCTGCCGACATAACTAACTGACCACACTGACTCTGTGGTTGACTGTCATAGTAACGTACTCTGCCATGGATGCACTCCCGCTCTACAGAGATAGACGCACTATGTAGCTGCCGACATAACTAACTGACCACACTGACTCTCTGGTTGACTGTCATAGTAACGTACTCTGCCATGGATGCACTCCCACTCTACAGAGATAAACGCACTATGTAGCTGCCGACATAACCAACTGACTCTGTGGTTGGCTGTCATAGTAACGTACTCTGCCATGGATGCTCTCCCGCTCTACAGAGATAGACGCACTAGCTAGCTACCGGCATAACTAACTGACCACACTGACTCTGTGGTAGCTGTCATAGTAATGTACTCTGCCATGGATGCTCTCCCGCTCTACAGAGATAGACGCACTAGCTAGCTACCGACGTAACTAGCTGACCACACTGACTCTCTGGTTGACTGTCATATTAACGTACTCTGCCATGGATGCACTCCCGCTCTGCAGAGATAAACGCACTATGTAGCTGCCGACATAACCAACTGACTCTGTGGTTGGCTGTCATAGTAACGTACTCTGCCATGGATGCACTCCCTCTCTACAGAGATAAACGCACTATGTAGCTGCCGACATAACCAACTGATTCTGTGGTTGGCTGTCATAGTAGCGTACTCTGCCATGGATGCTCTCCCGCTCTACAGAGATAGACGCACTTGCTAGCTACCGACATAACTAACTGCCCACACTGAACCTGTGGTTAGCTGTCACAGTAATGTACTCTGCCATGGATGCTCTCCCGCTCCACAGAGATAGACGCACTTGCTAGCTGCCGACATAACCAACTGACTCTGTGGTTGGCTGTCATAGTAGTTTACTCTTCCATGGATGCTCTCCCGCTCTACAGAGATAGACGCACTAGCTAGCTACCGACGTAACTAACTGACCACACTGACTCTGTGCTTATATTGTATAACATATTCCTTGTGTTATACAGAATATATTTGATGGTGTTCGGAAAGCAACCTTAAGTCCTGCGCGCTAAACATAGGACCTTTTAACGTTTCGTCCGTGCTGTTGAGTGCCATTTTCAGGATGAAAGATTGTAGACATTCAGAGCTTAAAAGTCATTCTAAATCAAGAGTTAAACTATTACACCTTTCGTATTTAGTGCGCAGGATTACAAATTTAAATAAGTGTATGCATGTTAGTATAGACCATGGAAACTAAAGCTTGTTAACTGTACATTTACTGTTAATTTTTTACAGTTGGTAATTTATTATGAAATACGGCACAACGTAGACCTATTTCATAATTGGAGTTTATTAACTTAGGTGTCTGATAAATGTTTTTTTACTGGTCTATAAGTGGTTAAGAAATCGTAGTTATAAGTCAATTTTTAAACATTGTAATCACCAATAACGTTTTATAATCCTAAATATTTCAAAGTTAAAATAAGACCTACTAGTAAGTGCATTTTTACTATGGGGCTTACCAAACTTGAAACTACTTTATTTAAAAATCGAACTTTTGTTTCTTAAGTCCAAAAATGAAATATTAATCAGCTAAGCACCTTATTGAATATATTTGAAGATTACCACATGATTTTTATAAGAATAAGAATTCAACAAAATTTCGATCAATATAAAACTTAACTCGTTAACTTTATTGTTATACGTATTATTTATCAAAATTGTGTGGTAATTTTGATAAACTTGATAGCTATGTTATTATTGACCGTTAATCATTTGAAGGTCGATTATACTGTATATTATTACCTATAACTGTATTTGAAGTCGTACATGTCCATCAATTTAGTAGGCCTACAACCATTCATTTATTTCCACAAAAATTAATAACTGTCTTAGTGCTATATATTATTTTCAATATTATTATTACTATTTAACGCATGAGATAATGTTACTGTTATAGCTATTTGAATATTCAGATTTTATTTATGTCTTTTTTATTTATTTAAGTCGTTATTCTAATTTTCGTTTTACAATTACTGTTTGTGGATATTTAATTCCTATTACTGATTTAATGTTGTTATTTTTAGTTTGAATTTTATAAATTTAGGTAGATCTCAGAAAATTAATATTTATATTTTTATTATACTTCTTACATAGGGATGGTGTAAGAATTTTTGCATTTTATTTTATTTTCATCTTGGAAATTATGTGGAGGCTTCTGTTTTGTAGAATGATTAAATAAAAGAAATTGTGGAAGTGTCTGGAAAAGTGCGTACATAACTATTAAACTTGAATGCGCTATAGCCTTAACAAAATTTTGATTTCAAAAAGTCTATTTAAACGATTATTGTCTAGATATCGTAAATGTCCCGATTATTGAGAAAAATGAGCAAAACACTTATTTTTATTTGACTGTTAATCTTATTCTAATGTAATTCTTACTATACCGATATAAATAAAGTAAGAGTTTCGTCTTGACAATTTTTGGACCTTTTCCGTTAATTCACTACCACTACTTTTTCCGTTACTTCTCTATTACTTCTTTTTCATCGTAATTACGGTTAGGTTAGGGTAGTTCAGGATGTTAGGTGGCTACTAAAGTTGATCACAAACTGGTAAATCCAATTATTGACTTACCGCCGAATGCGCTCTCCGTGTGTAAGTTCTCGGACAGCGATAAGATAAGGCCAGTGATATCGGATTCCTATCGGATAAGGAATACCACAGTGGACGTAAAAATGATTGGGAAACAGTTTTTAGAGCAATAGAATATTTATCAAGGTAGTCTAGTGAATTAACGGAAAGAAAAAAAGTAGTGGTAGTGAATTAACGGAAAAGATCCCAATTTTTTGACAGGCGAATACATTGTATATTACAAGCAGACCCGAGTCCAGAACGATTTATCTCAGTTTCTGCCTCTATGAATATCTGCATTTTCAATTAATTTTTTTACTATTTATTTTCTTTTTGTAAATACGAATGACACAGGTATACTAGGTACAGTAGGCTATTTTTATTTACCGTTCGCCATAAAAGGGTATTCATCCAGGCGCCCAGTTGAGCGTTCCAAGAAATTTAGTTCTAGATTTCACTGAAATGTCGCTAGTAGTAGCAAATACACATACAACGTATTGCCCTCCCCTCTCTCTCCCTCTTGTCCTTACCTACCTCACCCCGCAAATTGTGCAAATGCACATAAATCCCTCATTTATGATAAACTGGAGCAATGCAGTTTTTATATATTTTTTTAATCTACTCTTTCAGTTAGATAATTGTACATATGTCTAACCAAAATTTGTATGGATGTCATTTATATAAAAATAATTGGTTTCATTTAAACGCTTCTTTAAAGTTTTGATTTACACTAGGTTAGTTAGTATACCTATCTTTTTTCCACTAGGCTATATGCTCATAATTTCAATAAAATATATTGTAAGGTTTCCTGATGAGTTATGTAGGGCCTACCTACAAATTGAAATTAGCCACTTTATGTAGCCTTGTCTCCAAAAAGAAGTTTTCCTCGTCAACAATTTTTACTTACGCTCCAAAACAATTCCGCTCCAACCATAAAATCAGGGTTGTTGGAGATCAAGGGTGGTACGAATTTTAGTAAAAAAAAAACTATTTTTAATATTTTCGTTTTCAATGTCATAATGTTTACCGTTTTGTTTAATCTCGTCATGTTAAAAGTAATACTAAAATTATTTATTTTTTAGTCCACTCATTTATTAGTCATAATAAGACTAACACCTTTAATATCAGCAATTTCAAAAATAATTTTTGATTGAACGCCTTTAAATTCCGTTTCTACAGTTACCAGAATTTTAATTATACTTTTGATTATATTTTGTTTCGACGAACCCTTTATTTATTTTGTTTTAACTTTCAACATCAGCGGTTACAAAAGATTTGTATATAGCTGTTATTTGACAGATCAAATGCAGGAACACTGAAATGTAGTGTTTAATTAACTAAAAAAGTTTATATTTTCATCTCGTTACAAAGCGCAAAGGCAGTTTATCAATAAAGTAGACCTAACAATGGTTTAACATAGGGTCCACTTGCAGATTATGTATTTTACTACAATGTAATCCGCTGGAAATATCGGCAACCAATCGAACACATTGCCCGGTCGACTCCTAGGATCCACTGACCCAAAAAGACCTAACCATCTCAATAATAAATCACCCCTGGGCCAGTGGGTAAAAAACCTGACCTTCAAATCAAGTGACCATTATCTGAAACCCCGGGCGGTGAGAAAAAATCCTGTACCTGTGATTGTGAACATGCTGGCATTTCCTCAAACATGTTCAATTCTTCATGGTCACAAAAAGTCTCTTTTGTTACTTTCCGGTCCCGTTACCTAGGTGGATCTCAAAGAAGGGCAAAAAAGGCCATGGGTGAGCGATCTGCTGGAGGCCTAACTCTTAGGAGTTTTGGGGAACAGGGCAAAAATATTTAACTGTATTGTTGGAACACTCAACGTTAACTAAGGGTTTGGAACAAGAAGGCTATAATAATAAAGGATAAATAGGCTATGAAGATTACAAAATAATACACATGTCATTATAATGGAGAAATAGGCCTATTCCATGAAGTGTGCGATACAAGAAACATTTTGTTTTAAAAGATAAATAGGCTTTATGTTGTGTTCCGAAATGCTAAATATATTATTATAGGTTATTAAGGCTTACGAACAATTAAATATAACCTATTATTATAAAGGATAAATAAGCTATAAAGTGTACGAACTATTAAACATATGATTGGTAAAAGATAAATAGGCTATGAAGTGTACTAAATATTATATATCATCATAAAGAATAAATAGGCTATTAAATGAACGAATTATAAATACAATTATAAAGGATAAATAAGCTATAAAGTATACCAAATATTAGGCTGAATCATCATCATTCGGAATAAATAGGCTATAAAGTGTATGAAATACTAAATATAATCAGGCTATACAGGATAAATAGGCTATGAAGAGTATGAAATATTAAACATAATCAGGCTATAAAGAATAAATACGCTATGAAGTGTATAGAATATTAAATATAATCAGGCTATAAAGGATAAATAGGCTATGAAGTGTATGAAATACTAAATATAATCAGGCTATAAAGTATAGATAGGCTATGAAGTATTAAATATAATAAGGCTATAAAGGATAAATAGGCTATGAAGTGTATGAAATATTAAATATAATCAGGCTATAAAGGATAGATAAGCTATGAAGTGTATGAAGTATTAAATATAATAAGGCTATAAAGGATAAATAGGCTATGAAGTGTATGAAATACTAAATATAATAAGGCTATAAAGGATAAATAGGCTATGAAGTGTATGAAATACTAAATATAATAAGGCTATAAAGGATAAATAGGCTATGAAGTGTATGAAATACTAAATATAGTTAGGCTATGAAGTGTATGAAATACTAAATATAATAATGCTATAAATGATAAATACGGTATGAAGTGTAAGAAATATTAAACATAATTGTAAATAATATATAGGCTATTAAGTGTACGAAATATTAAACATAATCATGTTATAAAGGATTAATAGGTTATGAAGTGTGCAAAATATTAAAAGTACCATTTATAAAGAGTAAATAGGCTATAAAGTGTATGATATATTAAAAATATCATATATAAAAACTGTAAATAGGCTATGAAATGTATGAAACGTCACTATAACGGATTATCAAGGCTATGTAGGTGTAAGGATTGTTAAAAATTAAAATATTAGCATTTATAATTAATAATTAGTAATTATTAAACAAAATATTATTTGTAAAGTATAATAAGCATTATTATTACCAGTAGTTAAAGGAGTCGAACTTTATTTTTATCTATTATCACAAACATACACTTGTGTTTTTCTTATAGATAAATATAATGCGATCTTGTTGAGATGTCAGATTGAAATCATGATTTAGAGATCAACATAAGATAGTTCTCGTCAACTTTCGGGAAACTAGTTGGGGCAGATAAAATAATTTGTTATAAGTGAGAAATGAGTTATAATGTATACATATAACCAACACTAAAAAAAACAAAAACAAACAAAAGAAACAGATACAGAAACAAATATTGTACTGTATAACATAGCCTTAAATAATTCGTAATGCTGAGAGACACTTCCTAAATATACACCGATTAAAATTACGAAAAAGGTAACTAAAACACACATTTTTACTAACTACAAACATAACATTGAATAGTAGTGTAGGCAATTGAAAGCCATATCAATAAAATATTTATGTATTAGAGAAATAGCCCACCGGAAAACATTAGCCTTTCATAAATTTTCCGTTGAACCCTTTAATAATATTTTTAATATGACTGATAATAGTTTATAAATTCAATCAAACAAACATATTTTTGTAAAATTCAATCAACTATATTCTTAATTGAAGAAATACTTATGAAAATATAGAGAAAGAATGTTCACTCGAGAATAACTAATCACAATAATTTGACAGTTGACAAATATGTACTAAACAATAAACTAAACTGTAAAATGAAACACTAATAAACTATTTGTAAACATTGAAATTAAAAAATTATGAAGTTGAAATGGGGGTATTTTTATGGTTTTTAACGATTTGTATTCACATAATTAAAACATATGATAATAATAACAATAAATACAATTACCTAAAACAAACATTGCAAACAAAATAAAATAAATTCTTGCGCAAAACTAGACTAACACAATATTTCTAGTTTCACTCATTAACAAAACTAAATATAATTAATGTTTTCTCAAACTAAGATGTAAATGAGATGAATTAATATACTACAAATAAACTATAATTATTATCTACAGAAAATACCAATATAAAATCATAACGATTTGATTAAATATTATAGGAGCATACTACTATATTTATAGCTTATTTATAACGTTATAAATTTGTGTTGTGATTATTTTTAAGTAGACCTTCAATAACTTTTATAATCCGACTTTAATATCAAATTATCTCCCTTTGTAATACATAGATTTATAACATCTTTGTAATCTTGTTTACTAATGGCAACAATAAATTGTCATAAATTATTTTTTACGAGTTAATGAAATGAAAACAAAAATACAAAAGATAAAAGGATTACAAATTAGAAAAGCCAACCTGAATGCATCCTTTGTGAGTCATTCCAATGATAAAATATCCAAAATATCAGATAGAGCACAACACTAAACACCACCACAAAACACAATCAAAGATCTGAGACTCAACTCGATGTCAGAACTGAAACCGGTCCGATAAGTGAGCATGGCCGACGAAAGGGGAGAGTTGGAAGGGGAGCATCCCTCGGAGGGAAATGGCGCGTCACCATAGTGTGAACAGAGAGACATCTCCCATTTTACGGCACCAGCTGCCGAGCCAGGTGGTTCTGACCCTTCCCCCACCACAGCCAACCAGAATTAATTAAAATTTCCGTGCCATAAAAAGAGATAGGATCGCTTAGTATTAATGACTTTTATTCCGGTGTCACTCAAACCCGACATGTGGACTGAAAACTAATCGAGTTCGCATTCAGTTGACTTAAAGTTCGATTAGTCTACGTCACCCAAGTTGACTTACCGGTAACAGAAATGAAGAGGACCATTTACTTCAGTTCTTATATGGAGGGGCCTTTTAGTTCACACGGGAACACTATTATTCGCTGTCTTCTTATAACTGACATGACGTCTGCTCGATGGTTGCCATCACAGAGAAAAAAGAAACAGAGTTCACTCTCTTATGGCCTCAGCGAACGCCTCAGAGGCAGTTATATAAAGATTACAACTAATGTACATCTTTATTCTTCTGTTATAATAATAATTACTACGTTCATACTAGAGGATTTGAGGAGAATAAGGAAGTGACTGACAAGGTACTGGCCCTGTATCTCATGGTAGACTACTCGACATAAATTCAGCGCACTATTGGATAGGATCTCTATTTATTTATTCTCTATGTTGCCATCGTCGTGGACACTACTAGATGAGACTAGGGTGTCACAGAGTGTCCGTCCTGATGTTGTGTAGGGAAGAGAACTGAGTGTCAGGCTTGTCAGTTAGCTGAAAGTTAGCCAATACTACGTGGTTCGGATTCCAAGCAAAAGCGTAGATCGATTAGTTGTTCTAGCTATTGGCCTATCAATAAATGGGTCTTTCTGAAGAACAATTGTCCTTAGTAACAATGACTACACTCGTTCATCTACACTCATCACACTTATTCGCCCTACATTTTCGTCCATATCTCTACGATCGGCGTCTCAATAACGAACTAATGAATATATATATATATTCAATACTATTTTATTGAAAATAAGGTACCTTCAATGTATTGTATTTGATAGTTTCTACACTTACTTGAAGTGTCATTTGATCGATGAAAAACTGTTCTAGTGGACCTATAGGTTGGTTTTTGTAAAATATTGAGTACAGTATTTCAATACTTTTTCACGATTAAATATGCGATACATAAAATGTAATTCTTGAAGATTTTAAATTAAAAATCTCGTTATTTCAACTTAAGGCCCACTAGATTGGACCTTTGATAATCTACAGAGTTAACTATTCTTCATTATAATTATAAACATGAATTGTACAGTTGAAATAGAACTGCATGTTTTAGCCTGTTGACAGTAAAAGCGGTGACTTGGCGGTTTAGGAGAAAGTTTGTTTTTGGATTATTGTCTTGGTCTTATTCAAACAATTTGTGATCGTTGAGAATGATCTAATATTTAACTGAGATGTTGACATTAATTGACTTAAACTTACAAAAAGCTTTGATTTGGTTTAGATCCAAATAACCACTGAAAAAAGAATAAAATCAGCTAAAGATATTAATAACTCAGAGTAAAAAATAATCTTTATTAGACAGCTGAAATGCTCATATTAATTTTTAACAATAACAGCAATACGCAGGAAAATTCCCTTTCCATCATGACATGTGAAACACAATTTCCAAATAAATGAGATAATTTACCAAAATATTTTTAATTAGTTTACAAAATGTAAGCCTTTAACAAATTTACCTCTGTAGCACCAATTGTAAAGTTTCATTTTCCTACATATTTAAAATGTAACCATCGATTTTCTAATCCTTGTTTAAGAAGCCTATTCCGTAATTTTTCCATTCTAATAGGCTATCATTTTTTATTAAAACCATTATACAGGGTGTCCCTAAACTTCGTTCCATAGGTTAAGGTTCCTTGAATCAAAATTAAAAAAAAAAAAAAAATACCTTTTTATCCAAAGACCTTTCGTTAACCAACCAGCCAAATTTTGTATTTTTCATTAAAACAATCTATCTAAAAAGCTATTTCTCTGACAAAGTTCAAATTTTCCAAAATGATTTCTATTTGTCTAGCAAAATACAAAAATCAGTTTGATTAGATTATAATTTTTAAAATGACAATTGTTTTAAGCATTCAAAGAACGATAACTTCAAAACCGGTTATTTTCAAAAGTTATTGCAATTGTAACTTTTGATTAAAAATTGTATTAAAAACCGCACGATACTTTATTTGTAAAAATCGGATGGAAAATAAACGTCAAATAATTATTCAAGTGTAGCTAGTCACCACCACCAGCTGATCGTTGCAACAATGGTTGGAATGTTGGAATACTGAATCCGTAGACAGTTAGGCCTAAATGTCACATGCTTGCCGTATGTAGCTACACTAAACAATATATCTCACTAGTTTGTAGTACGATTTTCAAAAAACGAGATCTTGTTAGATACATAGTAACATTTTTAATATTAGATTACTCTTATGAATATTTTTGAAAAACTAACGATTTTGTGGTTATCTTTCATGTAATATTTAAATCAGCCACCATTTTGAAAATTATGACTGTATAACATTGATTTTTGTAATTTATTAATTTATCACAATAGAAATTATTTTGAAAAAATTGAAGTTTTTTGGGCAAATAGTTTTTAAAGATAGATAGTTTTTATAAAAAACACAAAATGTCAACTAGCTGATTAACGAAGGGTTTTGGATTTATATTTGTGAGGATATTTTCATTATTTTGAACAAGGAATCATATTTTAAGTTTAGGAACGTAATTTAGTGAACCCCTGTATATATAATATTAACAACTGAAAGAGAAAAAAATTTTTAATTACAAGGCAGAATACAGCATTCAATTTTTTGTCTAAAAAAAAAAAAAAACGCCTAATATTTGTCTACAATTTAGAGTTGTCTTTTTCCGATAGTTCCCTCCACTCCTTTTTTAGTTTCTGTTAATTCACTACCACTTGATAAATATTCGATTGCTCTAAACCTGTTCCCCAATCATTTTTTCGTTCACTGTGGTATTCCTTATCCGCTAGGAATCCGATAACGCTGGCCTTATCTTACCACTTTCCAAAAACTAACTTACACACGGAGAGCGCAATCGGTGGTAAGTCAATCATTGGATTTACCAGTTTGTGATCAACTTTAGTAGCCACCTAATCTATCCTAACCGTAGTGAAGTAAGGAAAAAGTAGTGGTAGTGAATTAACGGAAAACGTCCGAAAATTGGATATCTTCCGTTAATATTGCTGGGCACGAGTTAAACAGATATGAGAACATCTATAAAAAATAGAACTAGATAACCTAAATCTCAATGTAATGAAATTTACAAATTTCCTTATTTATATTTATACGGTAAATACAGTTTCCATGATTTTTTTTTTAGATTAATAGACTATTATTAAGTCTACATGCAAGGTAACTAATGCATTCAATAAACAAACGATATTACATTTTAAAAATAGTAACAGTACAGAATAAGCAAAAATTAAGATATTAATAAGAATAAATTTTTTTAGATAAAGAATATTTTTGGCGGAAATACAGATTTAAAAAAAAATGAAAAAAGGTCGAACGTTTTTACACACAAATTGTGTATATAACATTAATATTATGTATTTTCTCCTCCTAAACATAAATGTGACATCAATTTCTTCCAACATTCAATACAAATTGAGATATTTAACCCAAAAGTTTAGGTTGGGTTAGGTTATGATAGGTTATGTTGTGTTTGGTTATGTTATGTTAAATTAGGTTAGATAATGCTATATTAGGTTATGTTACGTTAGGTTAGATTACATTAACCATATGTATTCACGGTTCAAAATGTACTAACATAACACACTTTTTGTAGAACATCTTTTTGTTTCATATTATTCTGCGTATGAGTAATATGATGTCGTATTCGTGTTCAACTACATAATATTTTTGTAGTAATGAACGTATTTAGTTTTATTGTAAAAATATTTTGTATTTCTGTCGAAACAATTTTGTGGATATAAGTTCATAGGGTTAAAATTAACTAGTTTTAAAAACCGTGAAATCAGGTGGGACTGCTATATTCAATATTACAAAAATAAAAAGTGTGACAGTGAAATAATATGTCTTGGCCGTTGAAAGGTGCATTAACTAAGCAATCTGTTTGAAAGCAAAGATCTTAGAGAATTTGATACAAATATAAGACCGTATGTTCCTAACACTTGATACCCTGTGAATCTAAGCTAAACTATGAAAAATAATAGGTTAACAATTTAATACAAGTGTATGCGAAACTGCATTTAAACAGGTTATACAATAAAAAAGAACTTTTACTTCTAATTCTATAACAAAAGTAGTTAACAAGAAATTGTAGTCACAAACAAACGAAGTCAATAAAAACCCAATAGATTGTCTTAATTAATGAATAATGTCACAGCAAATGTACGCGTTATCAACGTCCTGTTATTTAATTAAAAACTAGACAGGTAGATGAGATAATTAAATAAAAAAATCTTTTAAGTACTGTTTATATGTTACAAGTTACAACGCTATTTGGCTTTTTCGTGCATTTACATATTTTCTTATTATTATAAATATTTATACCAACTGTTGTTTTTAGTTCTATTTATCGTGAGTAAGGAAGGAAATTGCACTGTGCATATGTTCGGTAAAGAAGAAGACATAAATAGTTCATTATTTGTTGCAAGCGGACCACCAATGTGTCTAAAGAATATTCATTTAGCCCATTTATGGCCTTAAAATCCGCAAAATTGGGGTAGCGGAATTTGGTAGGCCAAACAACGTGGACTACACCCTTGACACCCCTCGTGAGCCCGGAAACATTATTACGGTTGTTCCTGTCCGGCAGGGATTCCGACTAGGTCACGTCGGCAACTCTCGGAGACGTCAGAGTAGGCCGACCAACCGTGGACTTGACACCCTCGACACCCCTCGTGAGCCCGGAAACTTTATTACGGTTGTTAGTTCCTGTCCGGCAGGGATTCCAACTAGGTCACGTCGGCAACTCTCGGAGACGTCAGAGTAGGTCGGGCCTTAACTGAGCGAAGTGACCTGAGTCAAGTAGCCTGGGTGCCTGAACTGAGCGAAGCACTCCAGGGAGCCCCCAGAGACGTGCCTTAACTGAAGAACCGACGGCCCTCTTTGACTATGAACATTCACATAGCATATTCCACTTTTAAACATAATAGAATCTTACACAAATATACAAAATAAAATTCCCCAAAAAATTTTTGGTTAGGTTAGGTTAGGTTGGATTAGGTTAGGTAAGGTTAGGTTAGGTTAGGTTAGGTTAGGTTAGGTAACGGGGTAGCGCGTGCCGGAGCCAGGTGGTTGACTGCCTCTGGTATGCGGGTGGGATATGATGCTACATAAACAAGAACATTCCTTGTCCCGACAACTCGCATATACCTGGACTGGACTTCGCTCAGTTAAGGCACGTTTTTGGGGCCCTTCGAGGGCTTTCGCTCAATTAAGGTAATCTTCGCTCAGTTAATGGGCGACCTCAGAGTAGGCCGACCAACCGTGGACTTGACACCCTCGACACCTATCGTGGGCCCGGAAACATTATTACGGTTGTTAATTCCTGTCCAGCAGGGATTCCAACTAGGTTACGTTGGCAACTCTTGGAGTCATAAGGATAGGCCGTAGAAATGTTATAAATTATACAGCATACCATTCAAACATCATTCAAAATATCTCAAACATCAATCAAAACATCCCAAACGTAAATTAAGAAATCTCAAACACCACACAAGCCGTTTGAAACATCACACAAGACAGCTCAAACATCATAAAAGCCGTTTAAAACATCAAACAAGACAGCTCAAACATCACAAAAGCCGTTTCAAACATCAAACAAGACAGCTCAAACACCATAAAAGCCGTTTAAAACATCAAACAAGACAGCTCAAACATCACAAAAGCCGTTTCAAACATCAAACAAGACAGCATAAACAACACACAAGCCGTTTCAAATATCATACAAGACAGCACAAACAACACACAAGGCGATTCAAACATCATAAAAGACAGCACAAACAACACAAAAGCCGATTCAAACATCATACAAGACAGTTCAAACACCACAACACACAAGATGTCTCTTATGTTTTAATAACAATATTTTTTAGAGATTTTACACCTGTTAATTACTGTGGTTTTACAAAAATAAAGTAACAGTAAAAGTAATGTTCAATACCACTCGTGTGAGTGGTTAGTCTTTATGGCAGCCATATACAGTTTCATGTAAACGACTATTTAAAACCCAAAGCTTCTATTATTTTGTTGCCATAAATCAGTAACGCTTATTTTTTTGTTTAACTAGTTTAATGTGAACACACAATATTGAATAAAAATATGTTAAGACTGTGTCATTTTCACGGTGATAAACTTCATTGAATTGTTAGAATAATTTTGAACTTGTAGGCCCACCATTTAAAGATGGTATGGAGCTTTCAAAATAAAAAAAAAAAATCACTTTTTAAATAAGGTTTTAAACGAATTCAAATTTTAAAAATTTATTGTTAACGATGAAACACAAAATATTATTTAATTACCGTTGCTAAAGCCACTAGAATGGGGAACATATCTCTAGGTCGTCGTAAATGATGTTGTCAGATCAATCTTGCAATCCCAGTGTGGATAAACCAACTCTGTTGAATCGGCGAGGAGCACATGTGAAGTGGATAAATCAAACTTCTGTGCGGCGTTGATTAAGCACTCAATTTTGAAGTGGGTTCCCGCGCGCGGGAAATGAATCAGCGCCTCTCCCAAAAGGGTTGTTTTCCTGCCGTCGTAGCTCTTATTTAAAATTAAAGCGTCAGGGTCCGGCGCAGCCAACATATTAAATAGAGTGCTCGCTGTTGGCCAGGTTGGGGCTTCTCTAATGAAATTGCACCTTGTTTCACCTGACGGACTATTGACGATCCCCCCTCCAAACATACGTATCCCCGGGGCGAAGTAGACGCTTTGATTACCCCAGCTCATAAGGGAGTCTTGTATTATACAGTGGGGGTCCCTCATGAGATAGAGAGAATGCCTGGGTAGCGGAGAGGTGGAAACTTACCTCTCTAATCCCAAGTCTTGTGACTTGCGTTAATTGTTTCTTCGCTGATTGTATACGTGTGAGCCTTAGCTTTGGCGCTCAAGTAATATCTCTCTGGATAATTCCGAATGTGAATATAGTTTAATTAGGGCAAATATATAAGATAAGAAGATGTACATGTTTAGTAGGGAGTGCCTCAAGGCTCTGTCCTGGGACCCTCTTATTTTTAATTTATATAACGAGTATTATTGAGTATTAGTATTATATTTTACAATACTACTGAAATATCCTGAAATATATTAAATGACAACTGATTGGACTGTAGTTTTTATCGCTTAACTAAAGTAGCGAGTGGTCATAACTTTAGTTTATGACCACTCTATAAACTAAAATAAAGAAATTAAAAATTAAATATATTAAAAGTGCCGTAGCAGTTTTGCTGTAAAACATATTTATAAAATAATTATTAATTAATGACATTTGTCCACATGAAATGTGTTACGGCAGTAGAGAGATTTGAATTTGTGTCTATTTTAAAGTAACTAATAAGAAAATACTCTATTGTTATATCATCAACGAAGAATCTTTTATACGTAATTAGCTCATACTACCAACAACATTGGTTTTTGGTACGTTCAATTAAATAAATTACATTAAAATATTATGTTAATTAATTTGAAATTAGGCCCACGAATTAAAACTGCATAGCATTGATAAACTCCTGAAAGTGGTACTAGTAAGTAAGACGAAACAAAGCGAAGAGAGAAGGGAAAATTGAGTGAAGTAAACTTGGTTAATTGTCTTGGTAAGTTTGAGCAAGAAGAAGTGCACTGTTTTTAACTGAGTTCCGGAGAAAAGTTAGCCTTGTCGACACGTGTACCACCAACTTGATAACTGAACTCTTGCATGTCGCTAACTTACTACAACTTGCAAGCATCCATGTGGCAACATTTCAAGTTACGATCCAATCATCTGCACCTCGGCAGCTTGTTAACTCTTGACTCCAAACTTGTAGGGCTAACCTGCCTTGGCACTTCTTATTTGTAACTTGGAACATGTCAAATCACAACCCAGTCATCTACCTCCTAGCAGCTTGTTAACTCTTGACTCGAAACTTGTACGTCTAACCTGCCTTGGCACTTCTTCTTGGTAACTTGGTTCATTTCAAATTACAATATAGTCACCTATCCAGGGGGGTTTACAATATAGTCACCTAACCTAAAGGAAGGTGCAAACTCTACAGCAGGTTCTTAACTCTTTCTAGGAGGTATACTATTTTTTTTTTTACTTGTGCAATCAAACATGTAATGTTTTTTGTTGTTGTTTTTTTTTTACATTGATGAAGCAACTTTTACCCTCTTAGTTAAACTAATAAACAGGAAATCCTTTGGGCTCCACATCACTGGCTCTATTAAGTTTGAAGCTTGGTTTACTCTCTCGGAAAGTGGATTGTTAAGCCCCTACACAGAGAAAAAAGAAACAGAGGTCGCTTTTTATGTCTAACGAATGCCTCGGTGGCAGTAATTCAACTAAAATTACAAATAAAATGCATCTTTATATATCTTTAATAATAATTACCATGTTTATCCTTGAGGATTTAGGGGGAATAAGGGAGGGACTGACAAGGTGCTGGCCTTGCCATCGCATGACAACTGAAGAAATAACTACTCGACACACTAACTCAACACATATTTAGCGCACTAAGCGATCTCTGTTTCTTTCTTCACCCTGGCCCCTTGGACCGCTCCCATCCCCACACATTAGTGACTGTGGTGATGTCTTATATGTTCTGCCAATGCTTCAGTGCCCTCCCACCCACCTATCGTGATACAGACACTAAATGTTCCCTCAAAAATATCCATCGTGATACAGAAATTAAGTGTACCCTCTAACACACCCATCGCTATACAAACACTAAATGTACTCTCCCACCCTGACAGGCAAATCTATAATATAGTAAATTTCAAAATCGCACTTACACTGCCATGAGTTGTACTCTTTCATTATGTCATTACTAAAATCGTTTCAGCGTGACATATTCGTGTAAATGGAACTCGTCAGGAATTTAGTCTTTGTGTTTAGTACAGTTGTAAAAAGCCGCATCTCTCGTTTTTTGTGTCTATATGGTTTTTAGTTTTGTAGAAACTATTCTGAGAATGACGGGACTGTTATTCAGAGGCCCTCTAGGTCATTTTACATGGACCAGCTTGGTCCAACAAGCTATTTTCTTCATGTTTCAGATGCCTTTATCAAGCAAACAGTGCATTTTCCCCAGTTTAACTGGTACCATGGACTTTCTATATTTGTGACATGTTTCATTTTCAACTAATGTTTATATTTTATAATTAAATACAATATTATAATGCTGGAGTTTTTATGCCACGTCCCCATTTTCTAACACATTCATATACTTTCTACTATCGTGTATGGGAGAAACTGAATTTTATTGAACTATGATGTGTTAGTTAGGATAGAAGCTATCCACTTAGTTCAATATTTACTTCACAAAACATGATAACTGTTATCGTAGAAAGGGAATTTTTGTACTGGTGAACTGAAAAATAAATTGTGATTTTTGTTTCATATTTTGGATTAGGCCTATATTATTTTTATTTTCTTTTTGTTTACAAATACAATAAATAATTACAAAGAATAGATATCCAACTTGTTATAAGAACGGATTTTTTGCTAAATAATAAAATTTACAAATTTAATAGAAAAATCTAGAGACAGTGGTAACAATAATTTAAAAAAAATAAATAAAAAATAAAAAAACGGGGCTGTAGCACAGTAATTTATAAGTTCTTAAGGATTTTGGTACAAACCAAGCGAAAGAAATAAAATAAAGAAAAAATCAACAAATAAAAAATCATTATATTTTTGAAAAAGGAAAAATGTTAACTTTTCATAGAATAACTGTATTTTAATGATTGTTTTATGGGACGGAGAGCATAAGGGATTACAAGCAGTTTACTCTCTCATTTGTCCTGAGGCCTCTTATAAAATGTCAACGTAGATTTTATTCCAATTAATAAATAAAGGTGTGAAACAAGAATACTCGGACCTTACCAAAATTCTATGACTAATTCTCCCTCTTAAAGCTGTGATTCAACAACTGTTCATTGATAGGCCTCGTATCCCACCTCGGGGGACATAAATCAAAAACACATTAGCGGCGCCCCATGAATCAGCCAACTTAACTTATCTGTAGGACTTTAGCTCCGACCACATTTTAAATTCCATCTTTAAAAACAGCCTTCAGCCCCTCATATAAGGGGTACAAATCACCCCTCCCCCCACACCCAATACGGCATATCATATAGCCCTGGAGAAGACACCTCCCCTCTTATTGCACATGCAAATTTGGGAATGATAAAGAACGTCCTGCGAGGGATGCTGCCTGGCTAGCATTATACTTGGAAATACCACCCCCACTCCACCCTACAGACATCCTACCACCACCCGACCACGACGGACGTGGACAAAAAAACCCTACCTCTCCATAATTCCAGTGACCTTCCTTTTACTCCTTCTGTAGAAGGACAGAATTTCCAAAGTTTTATTTTTTATATGAATTTAAGATTTTTAACCCCCGAACTGTAAATATTAAAAATATTAAGACTAACGTGCCAGTAGTTCAAATTTTATGTCAGTATTTTATTCCTTTAACGACATACTTTAAATGTTTTAAATGAGAAACTACAATTTAGCTCTCATTGTATTTTTAGTTAAATCATTGATAGTTATAGAAGACCAGCTGATAAAATGCAAAGTGCAGTGGATTAATTTATCTTCCCACCATCCTTCGTTCTGTTATTATGCAAATGAAATTGTTTTAACAGAACTATATTTATTCTTTTCCTTGTTGTACTTTATTTACGGTGTTTTCATTTTTCTGTACAGTTATCTTAAACAAGATAATTTTTTATTCATTTGAAGACTGTATTGTTTATAATACCGAAACATGTTGTGAAGAAATAAAACAAAGACATCAAACTTGAAATTTTGACTGGTTAGTCTTAAAGTATTTATTTATTTTTACAACAATTGTTTTCTTCTTTATATTAGTTATTACACTAGGTGGGTGTAATACATTTTAGGTACAGCAAAAGTAAGATGCCACATATCTGTGTGATCTTGCTATGCTTAATACTAGAATTAGCCTACTACGTCGGTGTGATTTCACACAGAGAAGAAAAAAACAGAGGTTGCATCCAATAGCGTGCTAAATGTATATCGAATAGTTATCTCTCCAGTTTGCCAGGCGATGGCAGGGCCAGCACCTTATCAGTCCCTCCCTTATTCCCTCTTAATCCTCAAGGATAAACGTATAAATATTACTACAGATGTATAAAAATAAACTTAAGTTGTAGCCTATTTATAACTGCCACTGAGCATTTGCTGTGGAGATAAAGATGTGATTTCTCTGTAGCTTTTAACATCAAACTTAAATGCAATAACGAAATCATTTTCATCTTTGCAGGTGACTTTTCAGAAGTATTTTACGAAGGGAATATATCTAGCCTAACTCACGTAGGCCTAATCACTTTCGAATAGGTGTGAATGCAGTCGATCTATTAGCATTCTTACAACTTTATTTTGTCCATAAACATATTTTTTAAAAGTATAATTTGAAAACAAATGTACTTCAAAATTATAGTAATTTAATGTTTTATTATATAAGTTAATCAAAGATAACAAGACCAGACAAAAACACAACTGATACAAAATAATATATGTTTATATATTTAAATTAAACATGTGTTTAAAAAAGAGTTTAAATAAATTATGAGAATGAAAAAAAATTAATATAATACTATATAAACAGTAAAAATAAATAAAAGTAAATAAAATTAATGAAACAAATAAATATCTAAAAGTTTAAAAAAAGTTAGTAAGGGGAATTACTGTATATTCTAATTTTGAATCAAAGTCCAAGCTTACAAGTTTGCCTTCTCTTTTCTTATTTTCAATGATTTCATAAGCTTCAAAATAATGATGGTTATTTACTTCTTTATTGAATAGTTTTAGAAAAAATGTTTAGGTGTTTAGCAATTACTGAGTTTTCTTGCATGTTGTAATCGAAATTTAGTAAGTGTTATCAGGTTTTTATTATCTTTTTTTTTCCAATGTATATATATTTTTTTGTTTAAATAACAATTTATTTCATATAAGTCAGATTTTTCTTCTTCGTTATTTTTTTATTTTTGTTATGGATTTCTAAATTTGTTCTTTTTTATTTTGGAAAAAATTGTTCTTATTATTTTCAGAATATGTTTTTCTCCTTACTGATCATGGGTTAATTAAATATTGGTTGAATCAATTAAATTTTGCTATTCGTTTAAATTTTTTCAATTCCTTTTAAAAATCTTTCTTCACTCAGTTGACAGTTTGTTTTACGGTTGAAAGTAGCCTTCAAGTTTAAAATGAACAAGACTGTATTAATTGTCAAATGTAAAATGAAATAATGTTACTTGACACAGTTTAACACTTTTCACTTCCCATAAGTTTACGTTTGTTTTAGTTTCCAAATGTACGAAAGTTAAAAAGATCCATCACAAAACTGACGTCAGAATAAATTTTGTATATGATTTTGAACCATATAAAGATCTATGTGGTCTTTAAATACATTTATTTTTCTTTTCTTTTTTTATTTGTTGTGGCTTTTAATGTTAGGAAATTCAGTTTATAATAGTGTGCCTTTGTATTGCTTATAGCTTTAAGTTATAATTTTTTATAAAACATAAGTTTATTTTATTATAAACTTATTTTATTTTTATTTTCTTATACAAAAGTAATATTTTTATTTTATTTACGTCTGGTGGTAGTGGTCCGTTCCCCTCACAAATGCATGTGCCCCTGATGGGAACTATTTCCACCGTTGTTATGTAATATATTTTTGTATAATTACATGTATACAATATATTATATATATATTTATTTTTTTGTGAAATAAAAATGCTTTATCTTACCATTATCTTATCTACTAAATAGTAAATACAAGTTTTTTAATTTTGTTAATTTTGTCAATAATTTAAACAATATATATAGTAAACAATAAAATCTAATAGTAAAAACCCCCTATTTATGCAAGCTCTTACATTTTTATATTTTTCTAATCGTTTACTGTTGGCCTAGTCTAATTATATAAAACAATGTTTTGTCAAGTTCATTTAGATGATCCGACAATTCAATTGTTGTTTACTAATTCAATTTCAATTATTAATAAAAATTTATAAAAACCCACATTCTAGAAAATTACCATTAATTTAAAAAAATTAGGCTTAATGATGTCCTGTAACACCTTTTACACAGTGAAGTAGGTATATATAAAATACAACGATGAAATAAATACACTTGTTTAATAGTTTTTGGTTTGAAAAATTAAATGAATTTATATCCTCATTCTCTGAATTTTAAGACAGAACTTTAGATTTCATGTATAGGCTTATGTTACGGCAGTTTGGTTGTTTATTAACGAACGTTTGATTTCTATTATTATTTTCTAATTTTAGGTATTATTTTGATTTGAAAGATTAATTGAATTTATATATTATATTATTATTTTCAGTATTTTAAAATAAAAATATTAAATTTCATTTACAATCTAAAATATGATTTTCAAAATTATGTGATATTGAATGTATGATTTTTAATTTTATTAGAAGTAGTTTTTAAGATGAAACAGATACGAGAAACCTTCAAGGAAAGCAGGACTTGAGGACTGGACTCAAGTATTTTATCCGTTATCTTATCGCTCTGCCACTGCTGTACTTGTAATTCCGTGTTTTACAGTGGAATAAATATCATTTAATTTCAAAACTAAAAATAATTTTCAAACGCGTTTAAACTTCGATAAAATGTCGTGGGGCTTAAACAAATTACAATAGCCATGCAAAGTACAATTCCCACTAAATTAACCTGGATAATGTAGTAGTGGAGAGTGGCGCGGTGAAATACTGGGGAGCGGCAGGAGGAATTCGCGCATATCATTTCGTGCATAAAAAGCTCCAATAAATTGTCGGAGAGGCGAAACCAAGGCTTTTCGTCATGGTAGAATTTAATTTGCCCCAAAGAATTCGGTGAGCTCGTAATTCCTCCCCCCCCCCCTTTACCCCGGAAGGCAATATTAATATCAACACAATAGAGGCATATAGTAGTGTGTGTAATTTATATTTTCTATCCAAGCCGCTATCGTCCGTACAAAAATGAGAAAAACGTACAAGACATTATTGAATACGTGTACGATTCAGTGTACGATAGTAGCAGATAATTAGGTGGGATCTGATAGGCTTATGGGGAATTCATCAGCTGATTTAGCTGATGACAAGCCTGCATTTACAATACCGTACTATTTATTTTTTAATTGACTTTCAATGTTACAAATCATTAATATAGAAACAAGGTAGAGAAGATGGCAGAAAAATGAGTAAAAGACTAACAACGTCTAAAAGTAAGTGTAAACTATCATGAAGCATATGAAAATAATGCAAATCAAAATATGTATAATATAACTAATGTACTAAACAAAAAATTCTTTGTATACTTTTTCTGTACAGGTGTGGTACAAAACAGGTTTCAAACTAGTTTTAACATGAAGTGAATGCAGGCAAAATTTACATCAAATTTACATTGTGCAATCAGGCAAATGTCTTGAAGCATGGATCTAAAGTAGATGAAAAAGCCGACGCATAGTAAAAATAACACAAAAAATATAGATGAAATAGAAATAAGATACATGACGAGAACACATGAAAAATTAACTGTTAATGGCAATTGAAAACAATAACAACGCAGGTAAATAGTGAGTTAACAAATCAAAATAGTATAAACAATAATGGAATATAACGACTAAACTAAAACTACGAATAGATTTACAGAAAAGCTTAGACCTACGGTAGCAACATAAGATAAAAGAATTCATGAATAGTCATTAAATGCATGAACGAGAACAGAGATATAAATTATGACAAAGAAAAAAAATTATAATACGAATATGTAGGCTAAAATAAATACAATAACAAAGGTAAATTCTGTATTTGGTAATCTGACAACTATGGCAGGTAACCCACCAACACAACGCCTCGACCACTTGTAATTCACCGGATATTAACAACCAGACTTAACGACTTAATTCGAGTCATCTCCCCCCCTTCCGCCCACACTATATCGTATTTTATGTCCACGCCTTATCGGACGACGAACTGATGATCACGCTTTCGATGCGTGCTCACTGCTTATGTACGAATTACTGCTGTCTTCATAGGAAATTGAGTAAATAATCCCACCTCCGTTATCTCTGCATCACAAATATTGGTATTAACGTACGTGCGCACTTGTCCTGCCCTAAGCAGCACAGCAACTTCCAGCACCTCCATGCAAACGGCAAGTCACCAAACACATGTCCTGCACTGCACAGCACTTCCAGCACCTTCATGCAAACAGCAAATCGCCACGCAGTTGTCCAGTAGTATCAAGCAAAACTTCTGTCTGATTACGCACGCATCTTATCCACGTGAATAAACTGGCCTGATGTACAGTCTGTCTGTGGTAACCGTGGCTGAGGTGTAATTGTAAAATACCTTTATTCTTTATAAAAAAATACATTCTCTTCATATTCCACGAGCTTTCAGCTCGCCTGGCATTACATTATTCATTGACCTACATAACTTTACAAATGCTAGTTGATCAGTCCATTTCATTATTAATTGCGTTTCATGCTCTTCTCTTCTACTAGATGAAATACATACTAAGCATAAATAAATAAATATAACAAACAATCATAAATATAAATACAAACATAAATATAAAAATAATCTATACATCACAACTAAATACTGATAACATTCGCAATAATTTATAAACTGTGTATCCTGCAGACTGCAAAAAATAAACAAATGCAGCTGAACTTGGACTACTTTACCCGAATAACCGGATTTACTGTTGAATTGTGCTGGAAGCTGATGGACAGGCCCTCGCACATGTCCGTAATCATCCTTCAAGCATCAAGCAATGCTGGATAATATTCCGTGCTTGATGGTACAGTGCAGTACAAGTGCGTGCGTATCCATTTAATAACTAATTCCAGCGTTTTCTTTTTTTTAATTAAGCTACTGAAAGATGCTATGCAGGACACGATTTCTAATTGTTCTAGTTTTTAAAATTAACGAGTATTTTGTCGTATTTACTTTAGTAACATATTGGCAGGTTCATAAACTAATGTTACATTAGCTGCAGGAGGGGTGGCGTGACCTAGAGACACAGTGCTGCCTACACTACCTACCTGTTGATGAGAGAGCTCATCTCCTTCAAACTAACTGTCTTATATCTACATTAGCTGCAGTAGGGGTGAGTCTCGGTGGCGTGACCTAGAGACACAGTGCTGCCTACACTACCTACTTGTTGATGAGAGAGCTCATCTCCTTCAAACTAACTGTCTTATATCTACATTAGCTGCAGTATGGGTGAGTCTCGGTGGCGTGACCTAGAGACACAGTGCTGCATACACTACCTACTTGTTGATGAGAGAGCTCATCTCCTTCAAACTAACTGTCTTATATCTACATTAGCTGCAGTAGGAGTGAGTCTCGGTGGCGTGACCTAGAGACACAGTGCTGCCTACACTACCTACCTGTTGATGAGAGAGCTCATCTCCTTCAAACTAACTGTCTTATATCTATATTAGCTGCAGTATGGGTGAGTCTCGGTGGCGTGACCTAGAGACACAGTGCTGCATACACTACCTACTTGTTGATGAGAGAGCTCATCTCCTTCAAACTAACTGTCTTATATCTATATTAGCTGCAGTATGGGTGAGTCTCGGTGGCGTGACCTAGAGACACAGTGCTGCATACACTA
Organism: Stictocephala bisonia; assembly: GCA_035578905.1. Lineage (NCBI taxonomy): Eukaryota > Metazoa > Arthropoda > Insecta > Hemiptera > Membracidae > Stictocephala > Stictocephala bisonia. Next base: position 10,255,211 of record JAQJVL010000001.1, read on the forward strand.
CCTACTTGTTGATGAGAGAGCTCATCTCCTTCAAACTAACTGTCTTATATCTATATTAGCTGCAGTAGGAGTGAGTCTCGGTGGCGTGACCTAGAGACACAGTGCTGCATACACTACCTACTTGTTGATGAGAGAGCTCATCTCCTTCAAACTAACTGTCTTATATCTACATTAGCTGTAGTAGGGGTGAGTCTCGGTGGCGTGACCTAGAGACACAGTGCTGCATACACTACCTACTTGTTGATGAGAGAGCTCATCTCCTTCAAACTAACTGTCTTATATCTACATTAGCTGCAGTAGGAGTGAGTCTCGGTGGCGTGACCTAGAGACACAGTGCTGCCTACACTACCTACTTGTTGATGAGAGAGCTCATCTCCTTCAAACTAACTGTCTTATATCTATATTAGCTGCAGTATGGGTGAGTCTCGGTGGCGTGACCTAGAGACACAGTGCTGCCTACACTACCTACCTGTTGATGAGAGAGCTCATCTCCTTCAAACTAACTGTCTTATATCTACATTAGCTGCAGTAGGAGTGAGTCTCGGTGGCGTGACCTAGAGACACAGTGCTGCATACACTACCTACTTGTTGATGAGAGAGCTCATCTCCTTCAAACTAACTGTCTTATATCTATATTAGCTGCAGTATGGGTGAGTCTCGGTGGCGTGACCTAGAGACACAGTGCTGCCTACACTACCTACTTGTTGATGAGAGAGCTCATCTCCTTCAAACTAACTGTCTTATATCTACATTAGCTGCAGTATGGGTGAGTCTCGGTGGCGTGACCCAGAGACACAGTGCTGCCTACATTACCTACTTGTTGATGAGAGAGCTCATCTCCTTCAAACTAACTTTCTTATATCTACATTAGCTGTAGTAGGGGTGAGTCTCGGTGGCGTGACCTAGAGACACAGTGCTGCCTACACTACCTACCTGTTGATAAGAGAGCTCATCTCCTTCAAACTAATTCTGTTATTTCCTCACAGAGAGCTAAACACAAAAGGAACACTCTGTGGGGGGTTAGTGGGTGGGTGGTTTTAGGGGTGGTGGTGAGGGGCGGCTCCTCCCCTTCTTTCACTGATGCAGCTTCAGCCAGCCTCCCCGGCCATAACTCAGCCAGGATTTATGACCTGGATACGACAGGGAAATTGCAAGAATGGAGGGTAGAGCGACCGAGCGAGAGGCAGCGAGGGGCCGCGCCGTGGGTCTGAGAGAGAGCAAGCATAGTGATCTATCTTTGTTCCAACCAAGATGAGAGAGGAGGAAAAACAGGAAAAGCTCGAGAGGGGCGCTTGAACGTGGTCGAGAAGTCTAGAATATTTCAGACTGAGGGGCACAATTTAGGCGTAACAAGAGCGTGCCGATCGCCTGAGTTGCGTCAGGAATCTAAAGGGAGCGAATTTCTTCCCATTCCGGGGTAGCCCCCAGGAGCAAAATTACAGAATCGGCGCAGGACGTCGTCCACGAGGGTTAAAATGAAATATATTAACAAAATTAATTAAGAAAAATACAATTAAAACATTCAATTTAAAATGCATTAAAAATAAATTTGAAAAGGAACTGCTGAGAACTGAGATTCTGGCAACACAACTTGTTCTTTGACATTTTTTTCGTTCATTTATGCACAAGCTTAACTTCATGTTGATAATAATATCAATATGACGTTTATCTATATCCAAGCAACTTAATACCCATCACATTGACGCTAATCTGGCACCTTACACACACATGACATTGATCGTTATCCTGGTACCTTACACACACATGACTTTGATCGTTATCCTGGTACACTACATACACATGACGTTGATCGTTATCCTGGTACATTACATACACATGACGTTGATCGTTATCCTGGTACCTTACATACACATTACGTTGATCGTTATCCTGGTACCTTACATACACATTACGTTGATCGTTATCCTGGTACATTACATACACATGACGTTGATCGTTATCCTGGTACATAACGTACACATGACGTTGATCGTTATACTGGCTCCTTATATACACATGACGTTGATCGTTATCCTGGTACCTTACATACACATTACGTTGATCGTTATCCTGGTACATTACATACACATGACGTTGATCGTTATCCTGGTACATAACGTACACATGAAGTTGATCGTTATACTGGCTCCTTATATACACATGACTTTGATCGTTATCCTGGTACGTTACATACACATGGCGTTGATCGTTATCCTGGTACACTACATACACATGACGTTGATCGTTATCCTGGTACCTTACATACACATGACATTGATTGTTATACTGGCTCCTTATATACACATGACTTTGATCGTTATCCTGGTACCTTACATACACATGACGTTGATCGTTATCCTGGTACCTTACATACACATGACGTTGATCGTTATCCTGGTACACTACATACACATGACGTTGATCGTTATACTGGCACCTTATATACACATGATGTTGATCGTTATCCTGGTACATTACATACACATGACGTTGATCGTTATCCTGGTACATTACATACACATGACGTTGATCGTTGTCCTGGTACATTACATACACATGATGTTGATCGTTGTCCTGGTACATTACATACTCATGACGTTGACGTGTGTCAATTCGTCTTTTTACATTCTACTCACACATAACTAATGTTAAGACATGATAGCAGTACTGAATTTCTACATATTTGCTTCCTGTGAAAAGTAAGAATCATAGCCATATTAATGATGATCAGTACTTTATTCTTGTAGATTTAAATAAAACCATAGTGAAATATCACAAAAATAAAATTTATAAATATTTCCGGCTATTTATATACCCGGCTATTATATACTATTTAAATACCCGCCCACCCCCTCATACACATACAGAGATATTGACCCACCCGCCCACTCATAGACGTACGGAGGTATTAACCCACCCGCCCACACACACACGTACGGTGGTATTGACCCACCCTCCCACCCATACACGTACGGTGGTATTGACCCACCCGCCCACACACACACACACACGTACGGTGGTATTGACCCACCCGCCCACCCATACACGTACAGTGGTGTTAACCAACCTAACCACCCATACACGTACAGTGGTGTTGACCCACCTGCCCACCCATATACGTACAGTGGTGTTGACCAACCTAACCACCCATATACGTATAGTCGTGTTAACCAACCTAACCACCCATATACGTACAGTCGTGTTAACTAACCTAACCACCCATACACGTACAGTGGTGTTGACCCACCCGCCCACCCATATACGTACAGTGGTGTTAACTAACCTAACCACCCATATACGTACAGTGGTGTTAACCAACCTAACCACCCATATACGTATAGTCGTGTTAACCAACCTAACCACCCATATACGTACAGTCGTGTTAACTAACCTAACCACACATACACGTACAGTGGTGTTGACCCACCCGCCCACCCATATACGTACAGTGGTGTTAACCAACCTAACCACCCATATACGTACAGTGGTGTTAACTAACCTAACCACACATACACGTACAGTGGTGTTGACCCACCCGCCCACCCATATACGTACAGTGGTGTTGACCAACCTAACCACCCATATACGTACAGTGGTGTTGACCAACCTAACCACCCATATACGTATAGTCGTGTTAACCAACCTAACCACCCATATACGTACAGTGGTGTTAACTAACCTAACCACACATACACGTACAGTGGTGTTGACCCACCCGCCCACCCATATACGTACAGTGGTGTTAACTAACCTAACCACACATACACGTACAGTGGTGTTGACCCACCCGCCCACCCATATACGTACAGTCGTGTTAACTAACCTAACCACACATACACGTACAGTGGTGTTGACCCACCCGCCCACCCATATACGTACAGTGGTGTTAACCAACCTAACCACCCATACACGTACGGTGGTATAGTATGATGTGGGAATTTGGAGGGAAATTTGGGAATTTGAGGGAAATTTGAGGTTAGGAAAAGTGAGGTTAGGAAATTTGGTGGGAAATGGGCACCGCCATCTTGGAAAAGTCACGTGACCGCTCTCGACCAATCAGAGGCCAGAAAAGTGGGTCTCGCTCTGCCACTATTTCACTACTGTTGACCCACCCGCCCACCCACATACGTACAGTGGTGTTGACCCAACCACCCACCCACATACGTACAGTAATGTTGACCCACCCGCCCACCCACATACGTAGCCTACAGTGGTGTTTTAAAATATTCAATACCACTGTACGTGTATGTGTGGGCGGGTGGGTCAATACCACTGTACGTGTATGTGTGGGCGGGTGGGTCAATACCACTGTACGTGTATGTGTGGGCGGGTGGGTCAATACCACTGTACGTGTATGGATGGGCGGGTGGGTTAATACCACTGTACGTGTATGGGTGGGCGGGTGGGTCAATACCACTGTACGTGTATGGGTGGGCGGGTGGGTCAATACCACTGTACGTGTAGGTGGGTGGGTGGGTCAATACCACTGTACGTGTATGGGTGGGCGGGTGGGTCAATACCACTGTACGTGTATGGGTGGGCGGGTGGGTCAATACCACTGTACGTGTATGGGTGGGCGGGTGGGTTTTTCAAATTCAATTATTAGTCTACTAAAATGATTGTTAATACATAAAACTAATACAATCCTAATACTAATACAACACAGTCAGAAAATAAAGCCAATCAAAGAATTGTATGTCATAAAACTAATACTTCTTAAAAATTAAGATAAGATAGTTAATGTCTCTTGCTGCTTAGAGCTATAATTTAATTGACAGAATATGACAAATTAATACATTTTTACAAAGAAACATGCAACAATTACTATAATAATTGTGTTGAAAACTATTTTTGGGGTATGTCTACTGTCAAAACAGTGTTTTAATAATTTTTCTTATTTTTAATCCTGTTAAATAACATAGGCTATTTACTTTTATAACGCAGTCTTCAGTTACGATTGTAACAACAGGAACTTTAAACAGGGAAAAATAAATAAATAGCCGTGTAACTAAGAAGAATTAGTTATATTACATTAAATTCTTTAAGAGGCTGTATTTTCAGACTGGGTCTTCCTTTGGATCTCAGGTTTGCATTTTTGTATTGCACAAACAACAACCTTTAAAATGAGGTATAACTCGAGGTAGGCTTACATTTAAAATTGTTATGACTTCCCTCGTGGGCCATCCCCTGGCTATGCGAAAAACGAGTAAAATACGTCTAGATGTTTGGTATAGAAACATGTATATAACTACAAAGTCCAATTACATATCTTTCAATAGGTTTAAAATTAATAAATATATTCCTGACTTATGCCCAACCCTGTATAGGGCCATAAGCGTGTCTTGCACATTTCGTTACGTGGAGTCAACACACCGGAGTCATAAAAAATCTATCTTGCTCCGTTCAGCGTTCAGGGTAAATAGGGGTTTTATATTTGTTTGGTAACTAATGATTGTAATAGTGGAGGCCAATCCAACCCTCTCGATAAGGGATGTAGGGTTGTCCTCTCTGGGTATGCGAGAAGTTATTATTAACCCTATAGATCGTCAGCAAATCCCTAGAGTTCGCTTAGCCAAATCTCTTCATAAATTTGATTGGACACGGCTTACACCACATCTGGGGGCCCTAGGGGGGGGTGAGGGGGTAGCAGCTGCTCTCAAATGAGCGGGTCACGTGGCCACGCTGTTGAAGATTCACCACATTACTACCGTCACATTTCTTACCGCCTGATTACGAAGCCTTCAATTCTCACGGTTTTATCTTTTTGCGGAACATTAGGGACAGTTTTTCTTTCCCCCATTTTCTCCCGTGGTTAATGCTTAGAAATAATGCCGCTTCACTGTTGTTGATACTGACTTCATTATTATTTTCTATTAATGTTCCTTTATCTTGTTTTATTGCCATAATGCATTTATAATATTACAAGAGTAAAATGAAGATTAACGGCCTTATACAGTTTAATTTTAAATTAATAATTAAACCTTAAAATTATGTCCATAAGATTCATGAAACTATTAATTATTATAAAACTAGAAATATATTTCATACTATACACAAGCATTGTGTTCTCAATGAAAAAAAAAGAACACACACACAAACACAACAAAAAACATAATAAGACTAAATCGTTTTAAATTTATACCAGATACTCTAAAAAATAAAATATATTTTAAAATAATTTTAAAAAATAGGGAAATATTTAGTTAATGCTATTTTATAACCTATTTATGAATTTTACAATAAAATAAGATTAGTTGAGAAAAAGAGAAGAATAAAAATAACAAAAAATAAATAGAAGACAAATAAAAATAAAAAGTTCTATTTGCGACATCTGAGGGCTTAAAAATCATCAAAGTCAAATATAACTTGTGAGAGGATACAACCAAACTATTTTGAATTTAAAATAATTGTTTGTATACATTTATTAAATGGTTAGGTAAAAATTAACATTAATGCTAGAAGGTCAAAATACCTAAATAGCTGTTTGATAATGGTATGGTCAACGGATCACCTTTGAAATGGACCGTGAAGATCATGACGTCCTTAAGAAAAATTGATTGAATGAATAAAATCATATCTAGTTAGGTTAGATAAAAAATAATATCACAAAAAGGGCGTTTATTTATTTACTGTCAATGGCATAGCCAATATAAAATTTTTCATAAATAAAAATAATAAAAAAAAAAAAAAAAACACTAAAGTTTAAGAAAAAAGAAAAAAAATGCATATACAAACATTAAATACAGCAGCCAAATTGGTAAGAAACTATATAATTATGTGCAGTTTATATGACTAAAAAATAAATTCTAAGAGCAATAACCATATGACAAATAATAATGATATATCTTAACAATAAAATTAATATTTGAACAGAAATAATAAATACAGTAATTATAATGAACAGCTATACGAAAATGGTATAATAAATAATATGAAAATATGAAAAACCTTTGAAGACAAGATGATAATGAACAAAAATAATAGGGCTAATACAAAGTAAAAAATAAATAAAGTCAATTTAAGAGTAGAAAATATTAGTCGAGTAAACCGGATGTAGTGTAAAAGAACATATGTTAATTTAAAGTAATAACCAGATCTCACATAAAATTGAAAAGCCGAAAAATTAAATTTAAAATAATTTACTGTTTCTTGTTGACAAGACCATGAAGGAAATCAATGGCTTTTGCCAAACAAAAAGTGCAAAACAGCTTAATTTAAAATTAGAATAATTCAAGCAACCTTGGCTAGCGTTACTTCAACAGAAAATCTTCTATTTGTTGGCTGGATTGTTCCACAGGAATTTTCCCCAAGAAACTTTCAGAAATTTAAATTGGAAAAGGCTTGAACGATTTATTTCGCTGTGGAATTCCTTTCTGGAGATTTATACTTGCACTTTGGTGTGAATCATTGTTTTCTCCGCAGTATTTTATGGGGAAGAAAGTGTATTTAAAACAGATTACATTTAGAGAGATGTAAATAACTTATCACTGTCGAAAAAGTTGGGCTAAAGCACACGTTTCCATGAGAATTCACCCCTTGCGTGAGGTTGGTCACCTGCCAGGTCCCTACTTGAAAGGGTCGTTGGTCTAGGTTTATGAAAACCCATGACCTAAGTATGATTTACGAGTCTGCGAAAAGTGATCACGAATTATTTTACACAAATTCCAAAACTACCTCTTTTACCAAGTTTTGTATAAACAAAGCATTTTGAATCGGTTTAAAAAATACTGTATTTAAATGTAAAAATATGATCACAATTTATAAGTCATAATTAAAATTTAACTTAGAGAAATTATAGTTTTAAATTTTAATTACCAAGTATGATTATTGGCGATAGAGTTAGAAATTGAACACGGTTTTGCAACGGTAAACTTAAAACTATTTCAGGCAGTACTGATCGTAAACATCGAGTAAACTTGCCGAGTCGTATTATACAGTAAACATAGATTGACTAAACGAACACTTTACGGTAAACATAGACCGAATGAACCTAAACTTTAAGGTAAATAAAAACTAAGAAAACATAAAGAGCATTTACAGTAAACAAAAATGGAATAGGCGTACACTTTACAGTAAACAAAGACTGAGTAAGCGTACATTAATGGTAAACGTACACTTTACTGGAAACAAATACAGAGTTAACATACAATTTACAGTAAACAAACACCAAGTTGCGTATAGTTGTCATAACTAATGTAATCGTTCTTCGTCAAAAGACGCCAAAGACCATCCGTGCCTTTGTAAGTTTTTTGATCTTTTATTAGTACGATATCGTCGTAATTAAACGTGATCAGTTCGGATCCAATTTTAGCTTGATTAGCATTGTCATCGTACCAAGTAGGCTACACAAATACTGAGCCAACGTTCAGAATAAAGAAAACAAAGACCGAGTAAACGTTCATTATAAAGTGAACAAAGTCTGAGTAAACGTACATTATAAAGTGAACAAATACTGAGTAAACGTACACTTTACAGTTAACAAATACTGAGCCAACGTACAATATACAGATACCAAAGACCGAGTAAACGTTCATTATAAAGTGAACAAAGACTGAGTAAACGTACATTATAAAGTGAACAAAGACTGAGTAAACGTACACTTTACAGTTAACAAATACTGAGCCAACGTACAATATACAGATACCAAAGACCGAGCAAACGTATATTATAAAGTGAACAAAGACTGAGTAAACGTACATTATAAAGTGAACAAAGACTGAGTAAACGTACAATATACAGATACCAAAGACCGACTAAACGTATATTATAAAGTGAACAAAGACTGAGTAAACGTACACTTTACAGTTAACAAATACTGAGCCAACGTACAATATACAGATACCAAAGTCTGAGTAAACGTTCATTATAAAGTGAACAAAGACTGAGTAAACGTTCATTATAAAGTGAACAAAGACTGAGTAAACGTACATTATAAAGTGAACAAAGACTGAGTAAACGTACACTTTACAGTTAACAAATACTGAGCCAACGTACAATATACAGATACCAAAGACCGAGTAAACGTTCATTATAAAGTGAACAAAGACTGAGTAAACGTACATTATAAAGTGGAGTAAACGTACACTTTACAGTTAACAAATACTGAGCCAACGTACAATATACAGATACCAAAGACCGAGTAAACGTTCATTATAAAGTGAACAAAGACTGAGTAAACGTACATTATAAAGTGAACAAAGACTGAGTAAACGTACACTTTACAGTTAACAAATACTGAGCCAACGTACAATATACAGATACCAAAGACCGAGCAAACGTATATTATAAAGTGAACAAAGACTGAGTAAACGTATATTATAAAGTGAACAAAGACCGAGTAAACGTATATCGTTGACAGTTTTAGCTCATCTAGAGGTAAACAGCTGAATGTGGGTTCAAACCCGGGACATTGTTGGCTGCTTTAGTCTTGGCTCCCGAGTTTCACATATTGACACAAATCTTCAGCCTCGTATTAGGTTAATTAAAATTATTAGATTTATATTTGTTAAAAATATTGACTAATTTCTTTTAAACTGTATCGTATTATTTGTTGTAGGTTGTGAGGAATTACTATGTTTTGCATGTGGCATTCTGCAAACTAAGGATATTTTACTGACAAATAATGAAAAAGAAGCTGAGCTTCAGATACATGAAAATTAAAGCCAACTCTGCAAAAATTATTGATTCAAAAAATGTATCGTTCTTATTTAGCAAATCAAGATTTTGAATATTACTCTTGAAAAGAAAATTGTAATTGCAAAATTATATAAAAATTGAAGATTTCTAGGCCAAAGCATTATAAAATAAACGTAAAGGAAAGGAGCTACCACATTCATTCATTTAAAGTAACTGAATTCCAGCAAAAAGTAATTAATGTTTCAGCCGCAAGGGAATGGGGTGGAATGCCGGCTCTGCCGCCCCTCGACCACCTGTGCTGCTCCCGCCGCGCTGCTTGACACAGACCTGTAGCAGTCGTATTCCAGAGGTGTTTCCTATGAGATAAAAAAAATGAATGCTCTTTCAAATGGCCCCAGTTAGGGGAGAATAAATAATTACAACCGGGGGAAACTACATGGAGATATAATGTAGTATTTTATTTCGAACAGACTGGGCGAGAGCAATGAATTGGCATTGGTAAGGAAGTCGAACGGTCGGTGTATTCATTGATTTACTCGGCCCTCGGCATACCCGAGTACACCCTACGTTAAATGCTGTTACTTATTAAGCTTGTACATTTTATGTTTCGTTATAAAAGGTCTTTATGTTTTTTTAATTTCGTTATACAATTGTCTTCTTTTCTTCTCTGGTTTGTGTAGTAATTTTATACATTCATAATTTACCTTCTCAACTGTACTGAGAAATTAGTTAAAATATGTTTCATTCTCTTTCAATACTCAAGTTCCAAAAATCCCCAAAATTTAAAGTAAATATTTGGTTCACACCAGCAGGAGCATTTATGAATGATGGGCTTGCCGGCGCTCCCCAATATTTCTGCCTTTCTGGCCTTAGTTCACAAACGTTTAATCCAGTGGGGCGAAGTGAGTTATTAGTGTTCGTGATACCTCTGCGAATGTCGAGACTCAGTACCTTCATGCAGCCTCCCCTGTCATCACATTCACCTTATGTTCCAGAAGCAGTTGGGCATATCTAGGCGTCCTCTGGAGATAAATATCTTTTATGTAGATGGGCACATCAACGAGTACTCTGGAGACAAATATCCTTTAAGTATATGGACACACCTACTGCTCGTGTTCTATGGAGTCAGATCTTCTAGAAGTAGATGGACACATCTACTTATCCTGTGGAGACAAATATCCTTTAAGTAGATGGACACATCTACGTATCCTGTGGAGACAAATATCCTTTAAGTAGATGTACACATCTACTGCTCGTGTTATGTGGAGTCAGATCTTCTAGAAGTAGATGGACACATCTACGTATCCTCTGGAGACAAATATCCTTTAAGTAGATGGACACATCTACTGCTCGTGTTATGTGGAGTCAGATCTTCTAGAAGTAGATGGACACATCTACGTATCCTGTGGAGACAAATATCCTTTAAGTAGATGGACACATCTACGAGTCCTGTGGAGACAAATATCCTTTAAGTAGATGGACGCATCTACGAGTCCTGTGGAGACAAATATCCTTTAAGTAGATGGACACATCTACAAGTCCTGTGGAGACAAATATCCTTTAAGTAGATGGACACATCTACGAGTCCTGTGGAGACAAATATCCTTTAAGTAGATGGACACATCTACAAGTCCTGTGGAGACAAATATCCTTTAAGTAGATGGACACATCTACGAGTCCTGTGGAGACAAATATCCTTTAAGTAGATGGACACATCTACAAGTCCTGTGGAGACAAATATCCTTTAAGTAGATGGACACATCTACGAGTCCTGTGGAGACAAATATCCTTTAAGTAGATGGACGCATCTACGAGTCCTGTGGAGACAAATATCCTTTAAGTAGGTGGACACATCTACGAGTCCTGTGGAGACAAATATCCTTTAAGTAGATGGACACATCTACGAGTCCTGTGGAGACAAATGTCCTTTAAGTAGATGGACACACCTACGAGTCCTGTGGAGACAAATATCCTTTAAGTAGATGGACACATCTACGAGTCCTCTGGAGATTACATTTTTCTTTCATATGGACAACTCGAATTATAATAAGAGAGAGAGAGAGAAAAAAAACACTCACATACACTAAAACATCAGCGTTTTGACTTGTATATTAGAAATAGCGGCGTTGCAGCTTAGTGGCCAAGACTTTGGATTTTGGAGAAAACTTTCCAATCTTCGAATCCCAACTGTAATTCAATTCGAAAACCATAAGTAATTCACTAGTTGAATACAGTTCACCCACATGTTTTCGTCCCATGTCAACTGGCGAGTGAAGCTAATCAAGAACAAATAACAATTATTTGTAATTATTTCAAAATAAGACTCAAAATTAGTCAGCTACTAAACTGTTTCTTAATTTACATAAAGTAGCAAATTTAAAAAGGTAAAGCGGCTTACACCAACTAGTATCACTCCAAATTCAAAACGATTAGTAGGTTGTAAACCAACTCAAAAAATAAATGCTCAATCAGTGCTATTTATGTTTAGATTACTAGCTGCAGCACTATGGTGGTTAGCATAATCGATGCAGTCTGGAGCCGTGACTATTGCTCAACAGTCAACATTCAATGCGGAACCCTTGCCTCGGACAAGATAAGGCGCGAGAACAAGTGACGACACTCGGGGACGATGTTCTGGGAACCTCAAGGACATATGATCACGACCGGCCAGGAGCTATACGGACAGACAGGATGGAAAACTGTTCCCCAACACAGAAGCTACATTTTTACCGAAACAATCATTAACAGTTTTTGCATTTGTTGTGCTTTGTTTTCCTTCAATAATCGTATTCTCCAAATTGTGTGAGGGTTATTATTTCAGAATTGGCTTATGTAGAACAATGGGAATAAAGGTTATTATGTCAGTGACGTTTTGTTGCGTATTTTTTAACATAACAAATTGTTTTCTTTATATTTGTTTTTATTTTACTTTCTGAAGCATCTAGTACTTCTTTTTAATTAATTTTTTTCTATCTTTTCCGTTTCTTCATAACCGCTTGACAAATATTCTATTGCTCTAAAAGCTGTTCCCCAATCGTTTTTACTTCCATTGTGGTATTCCTTATCCGCTTGGAATCCGATATCGCTGGCCTTATCTTATCGCTTTCCAAGAACTTGCACACGGAGAGCACATTCGGAAGTATGTCAATCATTGGATGTACCAGTTTGTGATCATCTTTAGTAGCCACCTAACTTAACCTAAACTAACCTTATTGTAATTGCGATAAAAAAGTAGTGGTAGTGATGTAACGAAAAAAGTAGTGGTAGTGAATTAACGGAAAAAGTTCAGTTTTTTTCTTTGAAGGAGAGACCGATCTCCTCTTTGACCTTACCCTGTCCATTACTCATAGACTGTTGATCTGTGCGGGGAACTTATTAGACAATGTAAGGGGAAGAACCAGTACAGTACAAAGTGAACATTACTGATAAAAAGTAACAGTCAAGGTCAGGATTTTAACCTGCGCTATCTTTAACTCAAGCACCAAGTTCTGACGCTCGGCCACTAACTCTCCAAATTATAATGGATTTCATAATTTACTTAGTCAAAAATGTAATCTAAGGTTGATTGTAAGAACAAAATTCAAATTCTAGCTTTAAAACAAATCATGCGGTATAATATTCCATTTCAAACCGACCGACGAGAATCAAGAAATGTGTTTCTACACAAAATTCATAGATAAATTAATTTCTATTCTTTAGAACTATCAACTGAAATCAGTAATAAAATAATTTCGTATCAACAGTGGAACAGAAGCACATTGGAATAAGACCGAACTGTGAGTGCGTTCGGCGTCCTCTATCCCGAGAATTCGGGCGGGACGTACGAAACGAAGACAAAGAGAAGGCAGGCTGAGACGGGCGGCACCGTAGGTAACGGACCTGATTTTAATTGGCAAGACAAGGGTCGGTTAATTAACTAATTAATAGAGCAAACTCCGGTCAGGTGATGTGTCATAGGGATCTACCAGTTATCGAACAATACAATGAAAACATATTATGTATAGAACCTTTCATTCTTTACTGCAAAATACGTGACTGCAATATGCTAGTGCCTCCTATGTATTAATTCAATGTAAATTACTTGTTACATACTAATTACAAGATATTACATTTTAAAAAACGTAGTAATTCTGTAGTGTACTGTTTACTTAGTCCACCTCAAATATTTTTATACTTTGATCATGCATTTTTGGGACGTTAAATACAAATGTTCAGTAAACAATTTGGTGTCGCAACGCATTTTTTAGTAAAGAAATAGTTTTAAAAGAAATAAGAAAAGAAATTAGTATTAAACGGAGGCTTTCTATTTACATTTTGCCTCGACATTTCTGGTTAGGTTATGTAATACTGTTATAAGTCTGGTTTCCCAACACATAATGTACTAGTGGTGATGACCCGCCTACCCACCCATACACGTACAGTGGTGATGACACACCCGCCCACCCATACACGTACAGTGGTGATGATCCGCCCGCCCACCCACACACGTACAGTGGTGATGACCCACCCGCCCACCCATACACGTACAGTGGTGTAAAGTTCATTATACTATGTAATAACATAGTATAATGAACTTGTATTAAAGTATTTTGACTGTCGCAAGTCATTTTCAGTCAGGAAATAGCGATCAAAATTAAAATATTATAGTCTACTAAATATATGTTTGTGAAACCTAATTTTTACTAAATATTGTTTTAACTTCCCAAAAATATATAATAAAAAAAGTGAGATTTGAGGTGGACTAAGAAATAACTTACTAGAGAATTACCAAAATGTTGTTTGTTCACTGTTTACAAAATGAAAGTGAAAGTTTTGTGAACAGTTGTGTGCAAATTTTGAATCTGAAACCTTTAGCCACTTTAAATATAAAAAGAATTGTTAGTAAGATATTGATAGCGGAAAAGATCTTTTAACACTTCACTCTTTATCTACATGAAGGCAGAACAATCAGGAGAGTGGATTAAAAAAAAAACTTCATTCACAAGTTTTCTTGAGCCTTTATTCAACAAGTAAAGCTCAGCTGGAGTTCGAACCTTCGACACTGCCCTCCACAGTCCAAAGCCTTTTCCATGCCAAACAGAATCCACGTATTGTCTAAAAAGAAACTTCCAATGAATGGACTAAAAAGAAATAAATAAATATCAGGGCTAACTTTCACAATAGAAACAATGTTTTGAGACCCCACGAAAATGTAGGACTCATGATTAATTTAATCAGTTCTTAAGTGATTCATACACATACGGTAAAATCAATAATACTTTATACTGTTCTCCATCAAGTACGTTATGGTTGCCTAAATTACTTACCATTACCTACAATATGCCTAAATGACTTTCCATTACCTACAATATTCCTAAATGACTTTCCATTACCTACAATATGCCTAAATGACTTTCCATTACCTACAAAATGCCTAAATGACTTTCCATTACCTACAAAATGCCTAAATGACTTTCCATTACCTACAAAATGCCTAAATGACTTTCCATTACCTACAAAATGTCTAAATGACTTTCCATTACCTACAAAATACCTAAATGACTTTTCATTAACTACAATATGCCTAAATGACTTTCCATTACCTACAAAATGCCTAAATGACTTTCCATTATCTGTGACATGCCTAAATGAGTGCCCATTGTGTGTAACCTACGTAAGTGAACGTCATAATAGGCAAGACTATTCATTACCTACGAGTTACAAAAGTTGCTTTTCATTACACATGACGTGCCTAAGTGTGTTTATATTACCTATGACGTGCCTAAATAAGTTTCCATTACCTATGGAAACTTACCTAAATGTGTGTCTATTTGTATGACGTGCCTATCTCAGTGTTCATTATGACAAGCCTAAGAGGGTAATGTCCTATGACGTGCCTAAGTGAGAGTGCGTTAACTATGGCGTGCCTAAGTGAAAGTATATTACATATTACGTGCCTAGGTGAGAGTACAATACCTATTAGTGCCTATGTAAGTGTAAATCACCTATGACGTGCCTAAGTGAGAGTACATTATCTATGACGTGCCTAAGTGAGAGTTCGTTAACTATGACGTGCCTAAGTGAAAGTATATTACATATTACGTGCCTAGGTGAGATTACATTATCTATGACGTGCCTAAGTGGGTTTACATTACCTACGATACTTTAAATTGAAATTTCTTTATTTGCAAAGATATATTATACAAAAAAGGTGAAGTTAGTCCTCACCCTTTCTTAGACTTAACCTTAAGTTATCTTAATCATATGCATGTCCATAACCTAAATACGCCAATGTCTGAATTATATACATTAATTTCGAACTCTCATTGAGAATCAGTAAGAAATTTGCATATAAACGGTTTGTTTATCAACTAAGCCCGTGCTTGTAACAAAGTTAGAATCTACTGGAGTGACTTTAATGCCCAAAGAAGGGCCATCAGGAAGTCGCCTTGTTCGAGAATAGTATTGGTTTTGCATTAGGGACGAAAAGTTTGCCTTGGCATAATTAGAGGCGGGAAAAACGGCGACCCTGTTTTGTTGCTGAAATTAAGATCCAAGTAGGAGAGAAGTTTAGCAGTAACTGATGTCGCCACTTTCTCTTGCGTTGGCGAATTTCTTTTGTGTATAAGTGTAATTTGTTTATTACACTCATAAGCATTGCTGTCAAATGTAGATAGTGGTTTTAAATAATATTTAAATTGTTAGTATTACTTTTAACATTATGAGATTGAGCAAAAAAGTACATGATAAATACTTGTAACAGTAAATACGAAAACATTTTGTAAAAGTCATTTTCAAACTTGCAGGTCCATGACGGTCCGTGCAGTTGCCGGTATAGTGTGCCGGGCTCCATGTAAAACTATGGAAACAATCCTAACCAGCACTTTTTCGATTATTGCAGTGCAGAACAGATACGTGCCGTGCCGGTCTAGTGTGCGCGCATCTTAAGTTCCGAAAAACACTTTGATAATTCCCCCCCACCCCCATACACAGAATCGATATAGATGTGAAGTATTACAGAGAATAAACACACAGAGGTAGCTTTCATATGGCCTCAGTAAACGCAAAAAAAAAAAATAATAAATAAATAAAATAAGATAGATTAATAGTAATAATCCTTATGCATCTGTAGTAATAATTACAAAGTTTATCCCTGAGGATTTGAGGGGGAATAAGGGAGGAATTGACAAGTGCTGGATCTGCCATCGCATGGCAAACTTGAGAACTAACTACTCGACTCACATTCAGCGGATTATTTTATGTGACTTCTGTTTATTTCTCCTCTATATATGGCACGATAAATACTAAAGGATGCATTAAATCTAATTGAACTATACCGAAGGCTATATTTAAGAGAAAAATACTATGTAATTCGTTCAGATATTAATATTTTTGTTTTTGTTTGTTTGATTTCTTTCTATTCAGTGGGATTTGCTTTCAGTACGGTTTTATCTTGTTTAGTTGTAGATTACTTCTTACATTGGAGGAATGAACTAGTGCAGCATGGGCTGATAATAACTTTGCATTACATATTATTCATGAAAGGTAAAAAATTATGTAATGGTGTAGTAATTATAAATGTACGAAAAAAGGATTACGTTGTGACTATATTAAAAAAAAAAAGAGCAAACTAATATATTAACATAGATATTTAATTTTTCTATTGCATAAGGTGCAATGGTAATAAGAAAATATAAAATCAACAAATGAAGAGATAAGGGAGAATCTCGGGCTATTATTTCAAAGCCAGTTGTGCGTTTGTTGACAAAAATTTCTTGTTGGATGTATGCCCAGGAGTCGATATCAAACTTTGTCGCGTCTAGTAGGCGTGTATTTTTGCATAATAAATGGTGGTGCGCTCCGCGAGATGTATGGATCGCAGATGCGGCGAACGAGTGAGCGAGCGGGCGGTGCGGCGTACCACAGGCAGGTCACACCTAGAACAGCGCAAGCTACGCCCTCAGACTATTTATATAAGGTTTATTTCTAGGCCATCTGGAAATCAGCCATAACTCGAGTTCGCATCTTTCAAACGAAACGTGTAACCAGCAGCGCAGCAGTGCAACCTGCAGGTAGGTCGGCCTAATCTGTGCTGAGTAAATCACCAGATGATGTTACCTTGCATTGTTTGACACCAGGGTTCCATCCAACAGTGTTTGCTTTCGGTCTTCTTCGAATACAATAACCGATTAGTCAATGGTTTGTCGTGTGTATTCAGAGAAATTATTTTATAGACAAACATACTGAAACGTTCATGTATTAAAATCCCTCCTTTTATCCCCCTTCCCTCTCCCCCTTTAATTTCTTGTGACAAACTATTTGTCACTAATGGCGCAGTTTTGAGGCGATTGTTGGCGATAGTTTATACGCTCGATCCTCTTAATACATACACAGCGTCAACACAATGATTGCCGTCGACGTGGATACTACTAGAAAAGTCTGGAGTGTCCGTGTTTGGGTGTTAGTTAAAGTTCAGATGTTGTGTAATGTGTAAGGAAGATAACTGAGTGTAAGACCTGTCAGCTGAAAATCATAGCAATGCTACGTGAATCGGATCCCACGTAAAGCTGTAGGTCCCATAATATTGGGCTATTAATAAAATGTCTCTTTATAAGGAACAGTCAATCACTTACTAGACTCGTTCATCTTCACTCATCACACTCATTCCCCTCATATTCGCAAATAACAAATAAAAAATGATTTATAATAAGTACAGATTCACTTTATTTTCTAATCACCACAAAAGAAAATACACTTGGCCATCCAACCAAATACACTTGGCCATCCAACCAAATACACTTGGCCATCCAACCAAATACACTTGGCCATCCAACCAAATACACTTGGCCATCCAACCAAATACACTTGGCCTTCCAACCAAATACACTTGGCCTTCCAACCAAATACACTTGGCCATCCAACCAAATACACTTGGCCATCCAACCAAATACACTTGGCCATCCAACCAAATACACTTGGCCTTCCAACCAAATACACTTGGCCTTCCAACCAAATACACTTGGCCATCCAACCAAATACACTTGGCCATCCAACCAAATACACTTGGCCTTCCAACCAAATCGTCCAGACCTTGAGTGATAAAATGTGTGAAGACTTTACTTCCAAGTCAGGTTATAATACAGGTTCATTTAGAAAACTGTATTTTGGGAACAAGAGCAAGTCGTATTCCGGCTATGCCACTTCCTAAGTGGAATGTAGTTTAAAAAAATTCTTTTCTTTGCTATTGTATAGGAATGGTTTCTTAATTATTCACTATTCATTACTAAGACGGTGATAGCAGATATATGGGAGGAATGGGTGTGATGACCCACCCACCCAACAATATGTACGGTGGTATTAACCCACCCACCCACTCATACACGAATGATGGTACACAGATAAACGAACGAGTGTAGTCATTGTTACTAACTAAGGTCGACTGTTACTTGCAAAGAGCCATTTATTAATATCCCAATAGCCACCAACTAAGGGACCTACAGATTCACGTGGAATACGTAGTGTTGGTCTGATTTTCAGCTAATTGACGAGCCTGACACTTAGTTCCCTTTCCTATATTACATCCGGACTCTGACTACCACCCAACACGTACACCCCAAATTTCCATAGTAGTGTACTGTATTGATGGCAACCATTGAGCGTACGCCATATTGGTATTAAGAGGATCGAGCGTAGAACCTATCGCCTACAATCTCCACGACACTTTGTCCCCAAGTAGCTGGATTACAGCACTGCGCCACTAGTACCGAATTCTAATTAGTATTCTCTCTGAGCAAGATAACTGATGTATTATGCTGATCGATTTAGGTAAACACATAGTTTTATTATGTGAAGTTACCCTTGTTGAAATGAGTGAACATTGAAAGGATGAGGGGGATAAATGGTATTTACTATAACTGTTAGGATCCAAAATACGTGTTGAGTGTCAGTGTAGCTCATTCTTAACCTTAACGGTGAACTATTTAGTGACCAAATAGTCATGGTTATATACATTTAGTTGGGTAAGTTGCGATGGGATCTCCTGTACTATAGTAATCTACGGGTTTGCTACCGATAGTCCATTTTATCCATTGACTATGACAATCTATGTCCGATTTAAGTTTGATCAGTTGAATTTTGCTGATTATTCACAATCACTGCGATCGGAACCGGCGACAAGCGCCAGAAGAGTGCAGTGTGCCGTGCCGTACACTCCTGACACACGGAGTGATCGTATTCACAAGCACTGAGATCGGAACCGGCGACAAGCGCCAGAAGAGTGCAGTGTGCCGTGCCGTACACTCCTGACACACGGAGTGGTCGTATTCATTCCTGCCGCGTCTCGCCGATATTTAAAATGCACGAGACAGAGCGGAGCAAAAAGCGCATTGTCCACTGGAGCCCGGCTGGCCGCGGCGGCTCGCTCGGGGGCCGAACCGCCATTCATGTATGCACATGCTTCTAGCCGCTGTCACTCTGGAATATAGCTGATCACACATCGCTGACGAGTAGTGGTGTTCGTGGATTTAGTAATGTGACTCTCTAAATAGAATTGGTGGTTAGGACCTTGGAAATGTGACGCTACGATGGGTAGTGGTGGTCAGGACCTTGGTAATGTGACGCTACGATGGGTAGTGGTGGTCAGGACCTTGGTAATGTGACGCTACGATGGGTAGTGGTGGTCAGGACCTTGGTAATGTGACGCTATGACGAGTAGTGGTGGTCAGGACCTTGGTAATGTGACGCTACGATGGGTAGTGGTGGTCAGGACCTTGGTAATGTGACGCTATGACGAGTAGTGGTGGTCAGGACCTTGGTAATGTAACGCTATGACGAGTAGTGGTGGTCAGGACCTTGGTAATGTGACGCTACGATGGGTAGTGGTGGTCAGGACCTTGGTAATGTGACGCTATGACAAGTAGTGGTGGTCAGGACCTTGGTAATGTGACGCTATGACGAGTAGTTGTGGTCAGGACCTTGGTAATGTGACGCTACGACGAGTAGTGGTGGTCAGGACCTTGGTAATGTGACGCTACGATGGGTAGTGGTGGTCAGGACCTTAATATTGTGACGCTATGAGGAGTAGTGGTGGTTAGGACCTTGGTAATGCGACTCTCTGGCGAGAAATTTGGCCAGGATATTGGTATTGTGACGCTATGACGAGTAGTAGTGGTCAGGATTTTGGTAATGCGACGCTATGGAAGAACTTGTGGTGTATTTGGTAATGTGACTCTCTGACAACTAGTGGTGGTCGGGACCTTGGTAATGCGACACTATGGCGAGCAGTGGTGGTTTGGACCTTGGTAATGTGACTCTCTGATGAGCATTTGAGGTCAGGACCTTAATATTGTGACGCTATGATGAGTAATAGTGGTCAGGATCTTGGTAATGTGACGCTATGACGAGTAGTGGTGGTCAGGACCTTGGTAATGTGACGCTACGACGGGTAGTGGTGGTCAGGACCTTGGTAATGTGACGCTATGACGAGTAGTGGTGGTAAGTACCTTGGTAATGTGACGCTATGACGAGTAGTGGTGGTCAGTACCTTAGTAATGTGACGCTATGACGAGTAGTGGTGGTCAGGACCTTGGTAATGTGACGCTACGACAGGCAGTGGTGGTCAGGACCTTGGTAATGTGACGCTACGACGAGTAGTGGTGGTCAGGACCTTGGTAATGTGACGCTACGACGAGTAGTGGTGGTCAGGACCTTGGTAATGTGACGCTATGACGAGTAGTGGTGGTCAGGACCTTGGTAATGTGAGGCTACGACAGGTAGTGGTGGTCAGGACCTTGGTAATGTGACGCTATGACGAGTAGTGGTGGTCAGTACCTTAGTAATGTGACGCTATGACGAGTAGTGGTGGTCAGGACCTTGGTAATGTGACGCTACGACAGGCAGTGGTGGTCAGGACCTTGGTAATGTGACGCTACGACGAGTAGTGGTGGTCAGGACCTTGGTAATGTGACGCTACGACGAGTAGTGGTGGTCAGGACCTTGGTAATGTGACGCTATGACGAGTAGTGGTGGTCAGGACCTTGGTAATGTGATGCTACGACAGGTAGTGGTGGTCAGGACCTTGGTAATGTGATGCTATGACGAGTAGTGGTGGTCAGGACCTTGGTAATGTGACGCTATGACGAGTAGTGGTGGTCAGGACCTTGGTAATGTGACGCTACGATGGGTAGTGGTGGTCAGGACCTTGGTAATGTGACGCTATGACGAGTAGTGGTGGTCAGGACCTTGGTAATGTGACGCTATGACGAGTAGTGGTGGTCAGGACCTTGGTAATGTGACGCTACGATGGGTAGTGGTGGTCAGGACCTTGGTAATGTGACGCTATGACGAGTAGTGGTGATCAGGACCTTGGTAATGTGACGCTATGACGAGTAGTGGTGGACACAACGTTAGTAATAACCTAGATACGCGTGCAAGAGTTAAATACCAAGGTTAGTATGAAAGTGTCAAATACTTTGGAGTATGCAGAGTTAATTACCTTGTTATCTGTGCAAGAGTTAATTCCTAGATAACCTACGTATACAAAGTTTAAATACATATGAAGATATGTTAGTGCACAAGAGACCTAGGTACGCTTACAAAGTTAAAGACATAGATACTTATGCAAGTGTTAAGTACTTTGGTGTGTATTTTAACATTTTTTACGACACTCAATAATAATGACTATTTATGAAATATAAAAGTTAAACTGAGAGTAGAATACAAATACAAATACAAATACAAATACAAATACAAATACAAATACAAATACAAATACAAATAGTCCCAGCTTTGTTCACATTATTGGATAGTAATTTCTTATCCAATATAGGTGTTATTCAAATGTGATGGTTTTAATGATGTTGAATTTACATATTCACTGGTGTTTTTATTTAACTAATTGACTTTATTGTATATGTCCGCCTTTATCAGGGAAGCAAGTGAAACGGTTATTTGGCGTTACATTACAAAAGATGAGCTAAATTGAAATCAAGCTTATTAAATATTGTATATTATTTGGCCTATGTTGTTACTTGTTTATTCTTCTACTAAAAACGAGAAATTGGTTTAGTTGGGTGAAGATGAACTTTTTAAATTTTTATGTGAAAATTTCAATTAAGCTACGACAATGTTTATTATTATTTTACATACATTTATTATACCTAGATCTGCAGTTAGATTCATTGACTTTCCAAAGGCAGACCCGTCTCGAAATGTTTGTTCTAGTGTAACTAGAATTATAAACAAGTCAAAACAAAATCAGGGAATAAATCTGAAGTTTTTTAACATTTCATCATTTTATCAACTCAACGCATTCATTATCATAAATTCATAATAAATTAAAGTTATACCTTCAATTTAAGTAATTTATGAGCGAGTGAAAAACATAAAAATGCATATCTGTCATGGTATGCTGAAAGACAATGCAGTGATTATTATTAGCGTCCGCTCAATGTTTGCCATTAACGTGGACACTACTAGAGAAGTATGGGGTGTCCGTTATGGGTGGTAGTCGGGATCAGAATGTTGTTTAGGAAAGAGAACTTATCATGAAACTTGTCAATTAACTGAAAATCAGAGCAATACTACGTGGTTCGGATTCCACGTAAAGCTTTAGTTCCCTTAGTTGCCCTGGCTAATGGGCTATTAATAAATGGTTCTTTATATGGAACAGTCGACCTTAATAACTACACTCATCACACTGGTATTCGCTAATATCTCTACGATCGGCGTCTTAGTAATCAACAATGAATAGATTGTGAGTCTATAAAAAATACGAGTTTATTTAAGAAAAATACAAATTAAGTGACTGTAGTTAGTTAATTTGAGCACAGAAATTTCAACGAGGCCACAAATAAGCTAGAAGAAAATATTTCTGCATTTAATCTTTATTTATTTACGACTTATGTAGAGTAATTCACTATTGGTCATGTCATTGATCTGGTATTTTCGGTCAGAAGTGATATAATACGCTAGTTGGAGCCAGCTTGTCCGGAGCCTAACGAATTCTACAGTCGACACGCTGCAACGATGGCGTGCAGTATTTATATATCCAGACCGGAGACACGGATGGCAGAGCTATAATTTCAATTTAGTCAAGTCTTAATACAAACTATGAAACTGTATTACATTTTAGAGTTATTTATAAACTCAGTTCTTAAACGAGGTTCAACATCGAGACGTTAAAATTACGCCTGTAATACAGTTGTTCATTTGTTATGGATGTCTAAGTGGTTCATAGATCTCTGATTGTTTAGATGAGGATATAATTAGAAATGTTATAGCTGCAACGCCATATTTCAGAGGCTAACGATTCGGACTGAGGAGTGAAAACTGTAGGGTTCGAATTTTCAACGAAGTGGATTCGTATGTTACATGCACAATGAGAGGATGGGTGGGCCCATCAATAACCACGTGTACAATGTAAGGATAGGTTGGTCTTCAGTAGTAGCCACGTGTACGATAAGAGGATAGCCATCAGTATTGTACGATGGGAAATGGGAGGGTGGTCCTACCAGTAGCTGCCAGTACGATGGGAGGATGGTTGGCCCATCAATAACCACGTGTACGATGTGAGGATACGTTGGTCATCAGTATAGCCACGTGTACGATTAGAGAATAGCCATCATTATCATCGTATACGAGGGAAATGGGAGGATGAGTTGGCCATCAGTAGCCACGTGTACGAAGAGAGGTATGATGGGTTAGCCCATTAATAACCGCGTTTACGATGAGAGATGAGAGTGTTGGTGGGACCATCGGTAGCCGCGTGTACGATATCAGGGTGATTATAAAAATTACTTGGTTTTGAAGTCTGTTTTACAACAACCTTATCTTTATAAGTTATCAATATTAAGGCCTCTCTAAACAAAATAATTCGGATTTATTTTCTGTCAATGGTCGAAGATTAAGGTATGTAAATTAGATCATTTATATTGTTAAGTGACAGAATCAATTGTACACAAGGATATGTAAATGTAGGAATTGAATCTGACCGGGATACAACGTCAGTTTAAGAACGACATGTGAGCTTCCGCCGTGCACTAAACTAACCGTATATTATTACTATATTGGATAATAAACATCACAGATTCAGTGAAGACAAGTTTGCTTTTAAAAGCATACATTTTAAAAATGGAAACTATGCTTTTGAAGAGCTATGTTAAAATGTTTGATTGTATGCAAGACTGATTAATACGGACCTTTCTTTAACTGTTGTTAAAATATTCAATTAATATAGTTTTGAGTAAATGAATATACTCCATTCTCTTATAACAAAATAAACACATGTGGCCTTGGCCGGAGGGTTACGACGTTGTCGCAAAATCGTCAAGCGTCAAGCAACATCGAGCGTGGTTGTTCCTTGGATGGGTGACCGGAAAGGGATTCCATCCTTTCACGCAATCCGCCTGCCCGGTCACTGGTGGTGGTTCGGAAGTCACCCTTGGTTGGTCCCCAGTTTAAGAGTCTGCAGAGGCTGTTGGCCATGTTGGTTTCAATCCCTTAGAAACAATGTTATTTGTGAATCCAAATTTTTTCGTTATTTATTGAAAAAGTTTGTGTACGAGATGTAATTTAAACGTTATCATATCGTGCATTGGGTTTGCTTTTACATTTTGAATACATACGCTTAGTTTCGAAAAATAGGTGAAAATAAAACTTCAAACTAAATATTTTATATATTTTTTCTATAAAACTAATTAGGAATTCCCAAAGCAATTCCAACGCGTAATTTCATTTTTGATAAAATGCAATTTGTTTGGAAAAAGTTAGTTTGAAAATAACTGTTTAGTTTGGTAAAGCGTGATCGTATGTCCGGTTCCAAAATAACATTGTTCTTATGGGATTAAAACTAACATGGCCGACAGATTCCGACAGCCTCTACAGACTCTTGTGTCAGAGAGGGCTTCTTAATCTTAACTGGTAAAATAAAGCATCCTTTTTTTAATCACCAATGTCAACAGTCTTGGTGAATTTATTGTCAACCACTTCCTCTACTTCATGTCCTCCTCAGCCAATACCAAATACTAATTAAAAAGCATACAAGTAATTTTACTACCATATATCTATGATACTTTGTACTGGGATTAAAAACTGAATTGGTCGTTGGTGAAAAACTGTACAAACGACAGATGTGATAACGCTTGATGGATTGGCAGGAGTTGATTGGAGACAGATTGTACAATTTAACACAACTTTTTATGTTTACTTCTGGAAAAAATATTGCTACTAGTGTTATTTGAAGACTTCTGACTGGACTTGAATCATGGGTGGGATGAATGTACATTCGTGTGTAGAAAACGTTCACAAGATTAACTGTACAGCAAAGGTGAAGTAACTGTCGATTAATGTGTATGTGATAATTGAGTGAAATATTGCACAAGTTGTTAGAATATATAAATAAATTGACAAGTAGCCTGTTCATGGAAAAATATTACACCAGTTGGTGCGACACCTAAGAAACTGGTATGTGGCCAGATACATTGCTTAAAGCATATATATGTATAGAGATATTGCTAAGACAAAATATTGCAATACGAAGCAACAATTGAAATTAACAAGAAATATTACTAAATTATAACACTATGATATGAAACAATGCCTAAAGTAGTAAGAAATATACGTGAACTTAAATAAAGATATAGATATGAAGTGACAGTTGAAATTACCAAAAAAAAACCGCAAACAAATTAAAAGAGGACCAATTACCTAAATCTGGTCAAGGATGATACGAAGCGATAGTTGAAATAAGTAAAACAGTTAATTAAAAACCCAAACAACAATATAAAAGACATATCACTGTATCTAACATTCATATCAAATAATTTTAGATTATAAAATCTTACGAGTGGTAAAGCAAATTATTAATCTGCTTATCGAGTTATGAATCATTAGTAAACCACCGTGTAACTATCGGAAGATATAGCAAGAAATATTAAATGAGCTTGCAACTGGAATGCCGTCTTGAAATGTCTCAGTATTTAGATAAGAGGACAGATTATGTTAAAGGAGAAGTGAAAGAGATTTATAAGATATAGTGAGGGAGGGACTGTTTTCCACATAGAATAGAGAGAATGTTAATTAGAGTTGTCGAAGAATGTTGTGAAGAGGATCAATATGTTAGAGTACAAGATAACAGAGCGATATAAGGAGAAAGAGAAGGAAATAAATGGGATTTCCATACAGAATAGAGAGAATAACTACTTGATTTGTCTAAAAGTTTTCTGATAGATGATTGATTATGTTAGAGGACAAGATGAAAGAGATATATAAGAGGAAGAGAAGGAGAGGCTGAAATTCCCACACAGAATAGAGAGAATATTGGCTTAGTTGTATAAGGTTATTTGATAGAGTGTCGATTATGTTGGAGGACAAGATGAAAGAGTGATATAAGAGAAAGGGAGGGAAGGACTGAGATTTCCACAAATAATAGAGAGATTGCCGACTTGAGTTGTCAAAAAGAATGTTTTGATAGAGGATCAATTATGTTAGAGAATAAGGTGAGAGAAAGAGACCCAATCTTCTTAAATCCAGATGTCTCTTTACGGAACCCAATGTATTATTAGAGCATTAACATATACGAATATTCTGGTATATTGATGTAACAGAGTCTATGGTATCAATGGTAACAAAAGTATTAGATTGCTAAGACTAGTGTGTCTTTAGCTCCCAGATCTTGGTCAAATAATGAGATTATGGGTGGTGGGTTCTACCATTACTAGGTTTATTTATTGGCTTTTGTAATCCGATGTCTCATGATCAAAATGAAATCGATGCAAATGGCTCCTCCTACAGGAATTATATGTAATTAAGCAGTAGAGGTAGAAGTAGACAGTGACAGTTATCTGTAGATGTAGATAGGTCGGTGCGATGTTGACTGTAGATCGTAGATAGTGCTCGTATATTGTCGCTGCGCTCGACTCTAGGACACCAGAGCATTGTCTCGCGATTGTTTGGATAATATTTACTTCCTTATAAGAGGCCTTTACTTCTGTCGTATTGTGTTGCGGTTTGCAGCATTCATAAATTTATAGTAATATGAAAATTGAATGCTATCACAAGTTAGAAGCGCTATCACTGAAAAAACTGATAAAAACAAGAGTTTAGGGGTCTTTTAAATTCACCTTCCACAATAAAATAATACATAATGAGAAGTATAATACGATGTAGATAAAATATAATTATTACAAAATTCAAAATTAAATGCCAACAAGATTAAGGTAGCAATTAATAATTTGATTCCGATAATAGAGAAAAGGTAAATACATTTCTCACCTAAATTTTTTTTTTTTTAGATAGGCCGAACTCCTTCTTAACCTTACTCTGCTTATTCTTTATAGACTACTTATCTGTGTGAGGAACTTATTCAGACAGAGTAAGGGGGCGAACTAGTACATTATAAGGTGAATATTACTGATAAATTTTCCAGTCTAGGCCGGATTCAAATCAGCGCTTCCGTCAAGCTCAAAGTCTTGACATAAAAGTGATGTGAGATGTAAGCACAGTTGCACTCAAAATAGTTTTAGATATCAAGGTGTAACATTCTTTAATGCCTTACCTGAAAATATTAGATCTTTACCATTTAAGAACTTTAAAGCCACATTGAAGTATGCCCTAGCTGAAGCAAGTTTATATAGCAATAATGAATTTATGATATTGACTTTAACTAATGATTAAGTTAGTTTGAATATAGTCTTTGACTTTGTCATGCAATGTTTGTTTTTAGACGATAAAATTCTTGATTTTTGACGCCTCAGACTGCCAATAGTCAGCCCAAATAATAACTTAATTAATATGATGATAAGGATAAGTTTAAACACAAATATATTTTACTGGTGAATTCAAACTCACTTTAGTAATGTAATTGAAATCTTTTCACATGAAATTTTTCATAATCGTATATTTTTAATCCTAACATGGAGGAAATAGCTTTAAGCTTTTAGATACTTTCCCTGACATTCTGTGTTCTATGACCAACAGAGCTCACAAGACTTTGGAAAACAATTTTTGAACAATGTTTTTATTAATTTTTGAAAAAGAACTTTTAATCAATCTTGGTTCTACTGTAATAACGCAGAACACCGTTATATCGGTCCTGTGGAACCAAAACTGGTTCTGGGTAGATGGATTTTTTTCATTTTTAAAACGGAAGTTTAATTGGTTAGAATATTTACAATTAAAATGAGAAATATTTTATCTGATGAAAGACACAAAGCACGAAATTTTAAAAGAAATAAAAATATTTTTATTTTTGAACAGTAATATACAATGTTGTATACTAGGTATTTTAGCACCTATTAGGTATGTAATGGGTTGTATGTTGATAAATAAATAAAACGTTTGTTTTAAAACTAACATACACAACTTGTTTGTACGAATAAGTCTTATAAAAGTAATGATAAAAACGTCATTATAGCCAAATATGCTTTTAAAATTTTTCATAACAATGACGTTAGCTATATCTGCCTGTAAATGTTCAACATCATCAATGCACCCTTTTTATCCAATTGAATTTGCTAAGTTCTTTACGCTTGATTTTATTTGTCAACTTGGATATATAAATGACTAGTGAAATTATATATGTTAATTACGGTAATCATTTTTTTTAACTCACCAATTCACATAGACCTGTGCCTGACTTAATTAAACAAATCACAGTTAGGGATTCGAACTTTAGAAATACTTCGTGGTTTGAATAGGACCACACTACCACCATATTAATTAATATCTTATCGTCAGAAAACAAGAGAGTCCTGAAACATTTAGTTTCGTTGTTGAGGCCAAGGAACTGCGGTTGTGGTGCATTCACGTGTTTTGAAATGTAAAAAGAGAGTAGCTCTAGTAACCTAAGCTTTTTATTTATCTGGAAATTTTTTACAAACATTTAAAAATAAATTATTTAACTGCAGTGGTAATTTTACTACACCATTAAAAAAAATCAAAATCAATATTCCTGCAGCAATTGTAAGATATGTACATTATTTCTTGAAAAAGGAACGCAATTCTAAATAAACATCCACTTCTAGATGAACACTTACATAAACCTGGAGTTGTACGAAGTAGACCATGCGTACCTGTAACACAAAACGAGCAGTTAATGTATATAAAGTGATGGAATAACGAACACAAATAAGAAAAATGGAGTCTATAACACAGAAGTTAGTCGTGAAATCGATGTTAAGGGATCTGATAGAAAACCAACAATATATATAAAACAACTAAACAACGCAATTTGAAGTTAAGTAAAATATGGAATTACAATCTAAAATGACAGCCGTCAAAAGGAAATTAAAATAAGTATGTTTTACTTTTATAGAAAGCACACTCACTACAAAGCATTTGAGTGTATTGTAAGATAAATCACACAAAATCAAACAATGAAATCAAAGTTAATGCGATTTATGAAATCTTTAAAATGAAAGCTTTTATAAATTAAAAATTACTATAGGAGAGCCAGCGGCCGAGTGGTTTAAGACTTCAGGACTTTGTGTCTGAGTTAGAGATAACACCGTTTTGAATTCTGACCTTGACTGTTAGTTTCTATCAGTAATGTTCACCTTGTACTGTAAGGGTTCTCCACCTTACTATGTCTAGTAAGTTCCCCTCACAGATCAATAGTCTATTGAGAATCGGTAGAGTAAGGTTAAGAAGGTGATCAGCCCTTTCATTTTTGTAATAAATAAATACTATATACCCTTATATGCTAACTCCACGTTTTAATACATGCATCTTATTTACACTTTTACATTAATTTATTGTATTACATTAAATATATGTAACTTAATGTATTACTTTAATTCTTGTTCTAATTTGCAATTCAGGTACGCACTCACGCACCTAACCTAACCTAACCTAACCTAACCTAACCTAACCTAACCTAACCTAACCTAACCTAACCTAACCTAACCTAACCTAACCTAACCCCACAAATTGGATTTAATATTAAGAATAGTAATTTGTTTTATTGAGAAAACAAACCGTTAGTATATGTAATAGCATTGATTTTATAACCACACAGATAGATTTCTCATACAAATTTTAGTATGTAACCTAATAAAGTCCATCAGATCTGCAAAACAAAGAGCGGTCAGCTAGAAGGCCCAAACCGGATTCCAACTTTGCATCGAAGACAGTTTAGGAAATTTGTTGGAGAAATAAAAACCGTGAAGTGGTTGAAGGGAGACGGACGTCTGTCTGTCCATCACGTTAACAATGGACCTGGGGATACATCAGCGGTGGCGGCAGATCATACGGTGCGCCAGGTTTAATTGTCTACGGACAGTCCGCAGTTTGGCCGACATATTCGGTGGTTCATACATAAACTATACCCTCTTTCACCTACCAAAACTCTCATTACAACAATTCTATGTTATAGAACAGAATTCATGTTATCACTTTAGCTTCCAAGTTCTAAAATAATTATTGAGGTGGCTAGATCAAGTGTAAGTTTTATTTCTGTTTTTATATAACCTTGTGTTGGGTTGCGAGATTAATATTATTTGCGTATATGGATTTTCAGGACTGTATGGTGGGAATGTCAGCAGTGTATACAATGAATAAAAGAGGAGCAAGAACAGAGCCTTGTGGCAGTCCGTTATTTAGGTCCCTAAAAGACTTTCTCTGGGCCCCAGGCACACTTTAATTAATCTGTCACTGAAGATGAAATTATAAAATCTAAACAATCGAGGACATAAAATTAAGTTGTAAAATTTAAGAAACTGTTTCATTGTCGAAACTATTATTTTGGAAATAGCTTGGTCCTCAAAAGGACCTCTCGGCTCGAAACCCACCTCTACATACTACTTTCCAGTTGAGCAGATCAAATTTATCGCCCGATACTAGCTGGGCCGTAGCGTGGAACAGATTTTATTGACGAAATGAGTTCCTTATTAACGATCCGTAAATACCTGTAGGTGGGATGAACCCCCCTCGTAGAGAGTGGACATTATTGAATCGGTTCCGAACTGGCGTGGGCAGATGTAACTACTAGAAATACAATTGGGGATTGACACTAGATCAGTTATGTGATTGTGGGGAGTCTATCCAAACAATGGATCACATAGTTACAGAGTTTCCTCTGCGCTATTTTACGGAAGGATTAGCCAGCATAAATAAAATCAGTGAGGAAGGTCTTAAAAGCTTGATGGATTAGATTTATCTTTGTGACAAGAGACTACACTTGGTATTTTTATTTATATTAATATCTGATGACTTCTAGACTTTAAATTTATGAATGGTAGCTGACAAGAAACCATAAAATGTAGTTGAAACAAGAATTGATAGGTTCAAACTACGGATCTCATAGTAATGATTGCTTTGGTCTGTAATTTTTATTAGATTGGTATCTTTAAAAGTCATATCACATATTTAAGTGTAATTACTTCTCAATTTAATGCAATGTGAAAGACATCCTTGCAGTAGCCGACATCATATTTATGAATTGATAATTAAAATATTAAGTAATCATATGATTTTGTTAACCATTAAAACTATTTTGTCCAATCTTACTCCAAATACTATAACTACACCGTTACATTGGCAATGTGGATGAAGTTTTTTTAATAATATATGTAGCCTATTGTTTACTACAAAACTTATTCAATTGTTACGTATGATTATATTGAAATCTCTTTTTACAATTTAATGCAGGCCACTATTTGTGAGGATGTAAGCGTTAAAATTGCCATTCATCGGAAACGGAAGGAAAATGATGGAACTAAGTGGGGATTGTTCGCACCGAAGAGTCACGACCAAGAAATCCTAGTGTAGGCTCCAGCCAATTACGAATATCCAGCATAACTTTACTCAGGTAGAAAGGTCAAAAACATGGCTAGGGTTGGTATCTAGACAGGTACTTACTGACTCCCTGCATACTACGGGATGTCCTCGGGCCTGCATATCGCTCCCGATCTACAAGGAGTCAAGGGAGTCCACACCTGACATATTGTGACTGTCTATTCAACGATGGGATGTGGGAACACAGCCCCCTGAGGTAATACCGGGAACCAAACACGTATCATCTGCGTCGCACTACCAGCTAACCCACGATGGGATGTGGGAACACAGCCCCCTGAGGTGATACCGGGAACCAAACACGTATCATCTGCGTCACACTACCAGCTAACCCACGATGGGATGTGGGAACACAGCCCCCTGAGGTAATACCGGGAACCAAACACGTATCATCTGCGTCGCACTACCAGTTAACCCACGATGGGATGTGGGAACACAGCCCCCTGAGGTAATACCGGGAACCAAACACTATCATCTGCGTCGCACTACCAGCTAACCCACGATGGGATGTGGGAACACAGCCCTGAGGTAATACCGGGAATCAAACACGTATCATCTGCGTCACACTACCAGCTAACCCACGATGGGATGTGGGAACACAGCCCCCTGAGGTAATACCGGGAACCAAACACGTATCATCTGCGTCGCACTACCAGTTAACCCACGATGGGATGTGGGAACACAGCCCCCTGAGGTAATACCGGGAACCAAACACTATCATCTGCGTCGCACTACCAGCTAACCCACGATGGGATGTGGGAACACAGCCCTGAGGTAATACCGGGAATCAAACACGTATCATCTGCGTCGCACTACCAGCTAACCCACGATGGGATGTGGGAACACAGCCCCCTGAGGTAATACCGGGAACCAAACACGTATCATCTGCGTCACACTACCAGCTAACCCACGATGGGATGTGGGAGGTAACTCCGGGAACCGTATACTTATCCCTTAACATGTCCAATGTTTCAAATACCTAAAACAAACATTTCTCGATTACGAAAAGTTGTTTTTCCAACAATGTTTATAGATGTTCGGGCTCTAAGCAGTGGACCATGTCCACTGGGCCGAAGCGTACCTTAGATTGTAATTGATTCTCATGAATCCTATTATTTCACGGGTCAAATATTACGTTAGGTATAAAAAACTGTACGATTAGTAACTAGTTAAGATGAATGCATAATAAATTGCTGATTGTTCGAGGGTTTCTCCTGCGTCGATCGGCATTATCAACGCGTGAATCCGCGTGGAGTTGGACGTGAGGAGTTGTTATCAACCGTATCAAGAGGAGGAAATGCATTTAGCGACCGTGTAAACGGAACAGGATGCCTATAATTATGTGCGTTTGCAGAATATAATACATTCCAAACCACCATTGTTATTGCGGTAGGTTACTTCGGACCGAGATATATTACCTTAATAATGACACATACTAACACTTGTTGCTCAGTTTACCGGAAATGGAGAAGTAATTATAGTATAAACAGAATTGCTCATTATATCAGTTTGCCAAGTTTTTGTAGCGTACTTCGACCTTGTGCTGCGAGGCCTTGCGTTGCGCTATCTGAATAATTGATACCACGACTCGCTCACTGTTGATGCTACTCCACTTTGTAGGCCTGTCATAATAGCATGTTACTCAATATGGCTATACAAATTTTAGGCCTATTATCACTATATACCATTTTTACGTTTTTCTTAAATGTGCAATTTTCGTTTTTGACATGTGTGATTTATTCCATATTATGTTCAAATTATTCTTTTATTTTTATTTTTGAGATTTGATTTGTGTGATTTTTAGTATTGACATGTCCGATTTTTACAAGTGCTATTCAAATTATTCATTTTTTTAAATTGTCTGATATGTGTGATTAATCGTTTTATTTATGTGTGATATTTTGCATGTATAATTTTTCTTCTTTAAAATGTATGATCTTTTTGGAGGCCTCGCGTGGTTCGAGACCACGCTACATACTTATGGAGTTAAACAGGTTTTTAACTCATGTACGTATGGTGATATGACTCACCCACCCATACACGTACAAAGCAATCAATTAGTCAGGGGCCACGGCCAGTGACAGCTGGACTTAGGTGAGGAGTGAAGTGGGGTATCTTTTATGAAAACACTGGTTTACACAGACAGTTTTCTTGAAGAAGTGTTGCATATTTATTATTACAATCAGCTGATATTTATTCTTGTAATATTTGTTAGTAATACGGTTAGTAGCAACATCGCCACGTGGACAGACTAATTGTTCAATTAGTACGGTGGTACGACATATACTTTGTACTTTACATTTTAATTTATTTAGATACTTTTGTTGGTCTGATTTTTATTTGTTTTTCCTCCTCCTTTTATTTTGATAGCTGGCTTTGAAAGCCATACGATATATATATATATATATATATATATATATATATATATATATATATATACCAGTAACTAACTACATCTCTGACAAACGATTTAAAAATAAATGAATAAACATTAGTTAAAACTTATTTATTGAACACTTCACTTATTACCATATTTTACAAATGTTGTTAGGAGAGTGGAAACTGCATCATTACCAAAGTTTATATGCAAGACTTTATTAAACAATATGTTAAATTCCGGTGTAATTGAATAACGTATTGTTTGATTTATTTGTGAAATACGTATTCAAATGTTAAAATTTTCGCTTGTTTGATGTTTAATTTGTTTATAACTAATTACTACACATTTTAGGAAATGAAATCCCTATAGCTCAAATATTTACAAAGGACATTAAATCATTCACAGATTTCTTATAAAAAAGGGGATCTTTTCCGTTAATTCATTACAAATATCTTTTTTTGTTTCTGTTAATTCACTACCACTTGATAAATATTCTATTGCTCTAAAAACTGTTTCCCAATCATTTTTACGTCCATTGTGGTATTCCTTATCCACTAAGAATCCGATATCGCTGGCCTTATCTTATCGCTTTCCAAGAACTTGCACACGGAGATCACATTCGGCGGTAAGTCAATCATTGAATTTACCAGTTTGTGATCAACTTTAGTGGCCATCTAATCTAACCGTAATTTCGATAAAAAAGTAGTGATAATGAAGTAACGGAAAAAAGTAGTGGTAGTGAATTAACGGAATTAACATAAAATGTACCAAAAAAAGTCTTAAAACAAAATTCATTTATTATTTTATGAAATATATAGAGGCTATTAAAATTTACCATGAATAGGTTCTTAATTATTTCATACTAAGTAAAGTTTTACAACATGTGGTTTGAAGTAAACAAAATGCCCCATGGCCAGGTTTTGTTCTTCAATATAATAAAATACACGCTGTGTAATGTTTAGCGACAAGGACCGTACTGACAAACATATTAAGTGATTTAAACCATTTGTTATATAGTATGTCATTTCAAAAAATCATTCTTAAATGAAAAATATTCAACAACATTTTTTTCTCAAAGCAACTTTTCGTCATAGTGTATTAAATATTTTCATCTCATTTTTCTGTGCGTGAGAGAGCGTAATATAGCTTACCTTTGGTGCGAGAGAGCGAGCGAGAGAGAGAGAGAGAGGGAGAGAGGGAGGGAGGGAGGGAGGGAGACTAAAAACATCAAATCGAATTCCGAAGTGTGTAGAAGAACTAGACAAGCTATACCTTTATTACAGTGTAAGCTATATCACAGAGAAGAAGAAACAAAGGTCGCTTTCTTACGGCCGCAGCGAACGCTTCAGTAGCAGTTATAAATAGATTTTAACTAATGTATATCTTTATATATTTGTTGTAATAATTACTACGTTTATTCTGGAAGATTCAGGCCAATAAGGGAGGGATTGACGAGGAGCTAGTCCAGTCATTGCACGTTAACCTGGAGAAATAACTACTCGACACACATTGAGCGCTCTATTGGATGTGACCTCTGTTCGTTCTCAGGCTATAACAACGGTACGAAAATGAAACTCTTGAAAACATAGGCTTACAATTTTTACAAGGACAGGCAACAAATATCGGCTCAAGTCAATCGTTTTTTCTCAATTTACTCATTATTTCGTATCATAATAAAATGAAAATATTTATTTTTAATGGTATGTCCACAACCTAAAACGTCACCAACATCGTCCAACTGCTCTTGATTATGTTTATTTTCCCACAGACCACGACCAAAGCTTGGCAGGCAGCTCGATTCAAATGAGCTAAATGTTGCAGTCCATTTTTGTCTTCTCCGGTGGAATATTTGCGGCGGGCGGACCGTGGACGGAAGACTGAAGACGGGACAGCGCGGACAGGACACTGGAACTGGCCACTTTGACCAGCCGCCATTCCGTCTTCCGTCACTCGGATGCGGATGATTTTCGTGACAAGGAACGTAGGAACGGAACCTTCGCTGTCGCCGTCTCAGTCTCGCAGCTGACCTTTTCAACGGTGCATTAGCGTGCTGGGAATTTTCATTAGGAGGAATCCAGCATCGCTGGACAGCCGACGCTTTAATTAAGCGATTTCCTCAAATGACCCCGAGTTTAACAACTCTGATCATTCTCTCTGATCGATTTCAACTACTCGAATTTTCGTAGACCCTAATACGTTTAACTGACATTAGTGAAACAGCATTGTATCGATCAAAGTTCAATATGTTTTTTGTTTAATTTGTTAAATTCTATAGAAATACGATAGTTACAAATAACATTGCCGTACTTATAAGCTCGTATATACATAATATATGTTCCAGGAAATGCAAATTATACAAACTTACGCAAGTTTAGCCTCATTGATTGGAGGCTTAAGGCCTATGATGATTGTTAACTTAAAGTACCTTATCCTAACTTAAAGTAACCTAATTTACATACGAGTTCCATATCTTTATTTTTTTATAAATTAACATATACTTTCTTGGCAACATCCTTTATCACTAGGTCAATGGCAGCTCTCCTCTAAAAAAGATACCACAGTTTTGAACTGTAATGATGGTAACAAACGCAAAGCTGCCTGGAATACAATCACACATCAAAATTATTCTTTAGAACTACTAGACATACAAACTGACCTAGAAAAAATATATTTTAAATTAAACAATTATTCTCAATATTTTAAAAGTAAGAATACAATATTATCTAATACTAGTCTGGATGCGCTTCAATGTGCAACACCTAGACTCAACACAGAATTTAATTGGAAATCAGTCACCTCTGATCAAGCGATCACAACTGTTTCTAAACTTACAAATTGAAAAAACATGGATTTTAGTTTTTAGATTTTAGTCGTCAAGAATATTATACACTTGGTTTCATAATCACTTACTTTTATTTTTTTCTGAATGCTTGAAGTATGGATAGTTTC
This sequence comes from Stictocephala bisonia, assembly GCA_035578905.1. Classification (NCBI taxonomy): domain Eukaryota; kingdom Metazoa; phylum Arthropoda; class Insecta; order Hemiptera; family Membracidae; genus Stictocephala; species Stictocephala bisonia. Next base: position 10,292,943 of record JAQJVL010000001.1, read on the forward strand.
CAGATAGAATTAAAATCTATAAATTCATTCCAGTTAAAAGAAAAAATGAAAAGAACTTGCTTCAAAATTACAGACCTATTTCTTTCGTACCGTTTCTCTCAAAGATTTTTGTATCACTAATGTATCACGCACACTTGAATAATTTCAGCTTAGGTACTTGCTGATACCAATATACAGTCAGAGCTGTTAAGCAAGTGGTTAATAAAACCATAATGGGGTGGCTGTCATATTTGTTCATTTCAGCCAGTCGTGCGTGTACTAGGCGGTTACTGTCAGTCATATTTGGTAATTGTGTGGGTGGAAAATATCTGTGTCGTTGGGAGAGTGGGGGAAGGGGAGTTAGCGAGATTTATTATTCTTCGTCGAGTAGTTTCAATTGAAAGCGATTATGACTGTCGCGACCTTCGGTCATCTTGTAGGGCTAAGTGCTCAGCCATGTACTATAGTTTTTAATCATTTGGTTTATTGTCTTTGCTAGAAAATTGCTTTGCTAGAAGAAGAGATAGAAGAGATAGTGGAACAAGAATGCTTAGTTTATTTAAATGTTCATAGACATATAATAATTTTTTTTAATTAACTTTCCAACTCACATGGGCCTGTAGGCCTGTGCGTGAACTTTATTCAACTAGTGAAGTATGTGCCATTAGCTCAGTTGGGATTCAAACCTTGGAAATTCCTATAACTAAATAATGCCCTCCACAGGCCTTAGCTTCTGAGCCACCACGCCGGCAAATATATAGGGTAGTTGAGTGTTATGATTATTTAGTTTTATCGTTCTATTCCCAAATGATGTCATAGTTTTTATGACGAAATTTTGCTTTTGGCAGGTTAAAATCGTTAAATTTATGTTAAATTTAATAATTTCTAAGCTAAATTGTTGAGTGATAAATGAGTAGCCCATAGGTTTACAGTCACTTCCAAAAATACACCGGTGTATGTAAATTTACTTAATTTGAAATATGTAGAACAATGTATAAAAGACAAACGATGTCCAAAGAGTGTGTGATTATGTGCAGACTGAGAGGCCCACCCCCTCCCAGCCGTCCAACATTTATCTACGTCATGTCCCGTGTAAACGGCCTGTGAACACTTATATCGCAGCACTTCGTCAACCACTTGCTTATATTTCTCTCGCGGCCGTGCTAACAGATATTACGGCCGATTTAGCCATAAATCTCCCCCTATTCACAGCTGTCCTGCTATCAAGATGGCATCTCATCTGGCCGCTCTGCGCCGCGCCGCGAATAGCGACTGGGAAGCAGCATCCTGCGTACTAACGTCTGCGCAGTCCGCAACATGGCGGCCGCGTACCAGCTGATGGAACTCAGACATAACCTCAAAGTTTAATCATCACTTCAGAGCATCGCTGATTATTTACTGTTTAATGTACATTGAATGTGTGTTTTAAATATTATAATAATTGTCTTATGTCTATTTTAATGTTACGTATTATTATTGTGTTGTTTATTTGTTTATATACGGCAATAAACCTTAGTATGCTAGTTTTCAAAGACATTGACAATATGTTACTCAGTTTTATTAGCTTGATTTACTATATTGTAAGGGTGTACTGCATGTGCATAAATATGAAGAAGCTTTTCCTCGTTTGCAGAGAGTACACCATTTACAGAGAGTACGGTATGTACACCATATACAGAGAGTTCGGTATGTGGATGATTGTCGAGTCTAGATTTCATATCAATAAGGATTTTATCGTTCATGGTAACTAGTGGAATTTATGAATAGTTAATTAAAATTTACAAATGTAAAAATCGTAGTGTAAGTTAATCCATCGAAGAAAATGATTAGCTCTAAATAAAACACTAATTAACTATAGATCCTATCCGAGGGTCAGTCACACTTGATACTTCCATGTAGCGAGAACGTTTCCTTATCGAGCTTATTTTCAGATCAAATTAATAATACTGTAGTAACTGGGAAAGTCACACTTATGCTGCCGGTGCAAGAATAATCCAGTACGATATGCATCGGTCTCTACCGGCAACCCACTCCCCTAAACACTTGGAGATATGTATCGTGTGCATAAACACTATGTACATGACATCAGCGTTCCTATATCATTACCCCAGACTGTCATATTTAACCCGGCATTTTTCTTTTTTTTTATTATTCTTGCGGAGGAAGACCTTATCGGGAAATCACCTTAAGAAGAATTTCCATAGCATTATTAATTTTAACAAGGTTTGCCAGTTTATTGAATTTCATTCTCAACTGGTTACATGTTGTTGTTTTTATTGTTCCCTTTAAGAAGGGGGGACAAGGAAAATACACCGGAAACTGAAATAAGGACAGTAATTCGCTAATTAACTGCTTGCTGAAGAAGTTGCGTATTGTTTACTCGTGAAGTTGTGAAACTCTTCCTCTGTCTCTAAATATGTTGTTAGAATTTTTGCTTCGAATTAATGTTAAATTTTAGTACTTTTACAGTAAAATATAAATTTATTTTATTTTTTTAATACGCATGGCCTTAAGCCTGTTCGTCAACGTGAAGTACCAACCATTCGATCAGTTGGGGATTCGAACCTTGGGCCCTGCCCTCCATAGTACGAAGCTTTAGCCAATGAGCCACCACACCGTTACTTACGATTATTACAATACAGTATAAAATTAGAGACCTCTCATTAAATAAGCAATTTAAAATTTGCTTTTATTGTTAGTTGTTTTAGAATATTTATTCATGAGAGCTGAAAATTGGAGTCAATGCCTTTACAAGCGCTTTGAATTAGTATTCTGAAATCCTCAGTAACTAACGCCAAAATAACAAAATCTATTCAAATGAGGTCCTTCCAGCGATGGAAGGAAATTGAATCACCACTATGAGGAACTTTGGATGCGGTTAGGTATGTGGTCATAAAAAAAAGTTCAGGGAAGAATACATCCAGAGGTGACTTCCCTCATAGGATCACGTGACCGAGACTTCGGGTCAAGTTGTATTTGCTTCAAAAGTCAGTAATCTTGTCTGCTTTATATTTTCATAGAAGCTACCAGACGGCAACTTGGCGCCATAATCGGGCCAAAATGATGGGTCGAGTAACATCTCAATCGGGGATTTAATAAAGCAATCGGCCGCGCTATAATCAGTAATCAGATAAGTCGATCGTGCTAACCGGAGGCCGGGGGTGCGACTGAGGTGTTATCTCGGGGCGAAATTGTTTCATGCGCGCAGTCATGCTCGGAGAGTAATTTTACATCGGGCTGATCGTGGTTTATTTCTCTGCTGCAGAGGTCGACATGACACAGTAGACCCTCTTGTAACTAACTATGACGGTGAAACTCCTAAAATCTCACGTGAATTATCAAAACTCGATAGATTGTCTGTTGTCAAAAGGCTTTTCTTGAGGCTTTTACACGAGGGTTTAAAAGTATTTTTTATCTTAACAGTGAAAATCAAACTGAACTAGCCCGAATTTTTAAATACTGTACATATTATATTTTACTGTAGTGGGTCCCTACTTTTTTTGTCATCCATTATCTTATTCTTAACTTTTCTTCTTGTAAAAATACTTTTAATATCGTAAATAAATTATTTATAGTAATATCTGTTACTAATTTTATTGTTGTTATTGTTACTATTACTATTATTACTACGCCGGCGTGGTGGCTCAGTGGCTAAGGCTTCGAACGGTGGATGGCATTGTCCAAGGTTCGAATCCACACTGAGCCAACTGTCGGTACTTCACTCGCTGATGGCCATGTGAATTGGCGAGTGAATTTAAAATAAATATACATTTTTTTAAATTTATTTATTACTATTCATTGTTACCCTTATTATTATTATTTTTCATGTTGTCGTTGACTTGTGTTTGGTTAGTCTTCCTTAGTTACGGTATTTTGATAGTTTATCACAATGTCAGTTTCATGATTATCATTTACTATCATTCTTATCCTATAATTGTTATTGTTATTCTTATTTTACTTTTAATTTACTGTTTTTCTTTTTTCCTAGTCTTTTCATTGTTGTTTAGTTACGCTTCTTGTTGTTAGTTGCTCTTTGTTTTGTTTTTCTTTTAATATTTATAGCTGGTCCTGTCTTTTGACTCTGTTTTCATGTATTTCAATGATAAGGTTATAGTATTGTTATTTTTTATCCATAAAAGTGTTGTTTTTTGTTTAGTTAAATATCAATCTTGATCATTTCTCATTCTGTTGTATCTGTGATGTCTGGAAATACCCAAATATATTGTTTATTAATAGATATAGAAATTCGTAACTTTTTACTATCATAGGATTGGAAACCTACTTTTTTTAACAATAGTTTCTCATTTCGCACTATCGGGGGACGTCCTATTGAGGGTATCGTTAATATTCTTTATGGAAGTCTATACCTTGTTATACATCAATTTAAAGACTATTGTGAAATAAATTGAATGCCATAAACTGCATCTCTAAGGAATCACACTATCAGAAAATAGAGAACTTTGAGTAATTGAAATTAAGATTTTCAACAATTATTTTAGTTTAACTTGGTTCTACTATACTGCCACAATAATGTGTTGCAGAAAATTTCCTAACAATTTTTTTAATGCTTAATTGATATAAAACAAAATTTTCTTTTATAGCTGGTTTTATTAGTACAGTTTTGATACAGTTTTATAATAATAAAAGTGTGATAATAGTGATTTACTTTATTGATTACTTATAAAAATAAAAACTAATTTATTATGTGAGACAAGTTTAACCTTTTAGCACCATTGGGTGTCAAAGTAAATGTTTGAACTTTTGAGTGATTCCTTAGAGATGTGGTTTGTGGCATTCAGTTCAATTCACTATACCCTTTAACTGATGTATCACAAGGTGTGGGCTTCCATAAAGAATATTGGCGATACCCTCGATAGGACGTCCCCCGTTAGTGTGAAATGACAAAACATCAACCATGTGTTTACAATCGTCTAACTTAAAATTTTTGACAGTAAAACACTTTTTGTAGAAAAAAACTAGGGTGAAAGACTCAAACTTACGATAAAATATGTCGTCTCCTTACCATATAACTTTGAATTCACTATAACCAGAGAGAAGCAGAGGTCACATCCAATAGTGCACTGAATACATGTCGAATCATTTTGTCAAGTAGTTATTTCTTCAGTTTGCCATGTGATGGCAGGGTCAACACCTTGTCAGTCCCTCCCTTCTTCCCCCAGATCCTCAAGGATAAACGTAGTAATTATTACTATGAATGTATAAAGATGTAAATTAGTTGACATCTATGTATAACTGACCCTGATTCGTTCGCTGTGGCCATAAAAAGTTACTTTTTTTTGTGCTATTTGCTGAATGAAGCTCAGCATTCAATGGTAAGATAACAGAAATTGTAACAATTCTCAAGCCCGACTTTTAGCTTTGTTGTTAAACAAGGCTAAAGCCCGAGGAAAATGGTTTGTTGTTAAACATTAATAAAAAAAAATATATTAATTTCACTACAAAAAATGCTAAAAATAAATCACATAACATTTGTGACGACATAATTGTGAACCCTAAACAAACTCTACAGAACGACACATCTGTAGTGTTCCTCGTTGTGACTGTTGACGAGACTGTTTGCTGGAGACCGCACATCGAAAAACTCATGCGTCGTATCAATTCAGGTACCTTTGCAATAAGAATATTAAAATCTTCGTGTAGTAGAGATATCCTTCTTGACGTGTACCGAGCTTATTGTGAGAGCATAATTCGCTATGGATTGGCTATCTGGGGAGGTTCATCCTCTCTGGAAGGAGTTCTCAAATGTCAAAAAAGATCTTACGGATAATTTTCGACGTCACTGACTCTCATTCATGCAAAAGCCTGTTTATAGAAAATAAAATAATGACCATTCATTCCCTTTATATATTTGAGGTTTTAATTTTAACATTAAAAAATATTGACGCTGAGACCAAAATAGGAAATTTCCATTCATACAATACAAGGCATGGGGAGGCACTATGCTACCCAAATCATAGGACAACAAAATTTGAAAAAGGCCCAGCTTATATGGGATTACATTTTTTTAACAAATTGCCACTAAAAATTAAAAAAGAAAACAACATTTAAAAGTTTAAAGATTTAGTAAAGTCCTTTCTTCTTTCGCATGCCTTCTACAGTATAAAGGATTATCTTAATATGGAAAGTGCCGAGTTTTGATTGTTTTAAATTGTTTTAATTTATATATAACAGTTTGATCCATTTGACAACATTATTCAATGTATGCTTAAATATATATTTTGAGTGTTCAAAGTTACAATTATTTCATACATTCGACTACCTCACATGTCTGTAGTACAAGATTATTAAATATTAATTAATTTATACAGTATTATATTAGTAGTAGTTATAGTTAATTTTACAAGACACAAAATTTGTACAAATAAAATTTATAATTGTAACAAATATTATGTGTTAATAAAGGATTTGATTTGATTTGATTTAGCTTCATGGTCACCAATCCACACAATATCAAAAATCCAAAAAATATTTCTTGTTAAGGATTTGTTGCTAAACAATATAAAGGAAGGTGGTTTAATTAATCTATCAAAGTTTGTGAGTCTATCGCTAAGCAGGATAACCCGTTTAATGCAATAACGGTAATTAAAAATTATCGACTACCATTTTAATGCATAAGTCTACTTTTAGTGTGTTAGGTTAGATTTAGTAATGTAATCGTTGGTAGCTTTATATTTCTTAATCATTTGTTTTTTGTTTGACTGTATTAATTTTCTGGTGTTAATCCCCCTTCTTAGTTCTAACGTAACCATCCACATTTTTTTCATATGAAAAATATGCAACAGCTAATTTAAAAACAATATTTTCAAGTGTCGGAAACATAAAATTACACTTATAATTGCTTTTGCTAGTCGTTATGATAAAGTGCGCAGTCTGCCGGTGACAATGGCTAATCAGCTGTGAATTGTGTACAATGGAGTTGGTTAGGTTAAGTTAGGTTAGATTAGGCGTTGACACTGATTTCGGAGCGACCTCTGAAACCATTGAACTTACGTAATGGGAAGTACATTAAAACTTTCCCCAATACAACAACAATAAATGCCATCTTCACAGACAGCTGAATTCCTGTTTAAACGTAAATACAATGACTACAAAACCAAACTGCACAGTTTGTGGGCCAGTATTGCTGATTTTCACGTCAAAGATCTACTCCAAACGCTCAGTGTCAGTGAAGATTCAGCTGCTTCCAATACTGATTCAGAGAGTGATTATTGAGGTAATTGTATGATCACGACTCTTAAAAATACATAATTTTTGTTAGGCTGTGGTATATTATATTTTAAAGAAAATAAAATGGCTAGGTACGTTCTACCCATGAATATATATACACTTACAATATATATCTCATCTACAATAATAAGAATTTTTGTGCCAGTAATTTGGTTAGTTAGTGAGGTCTGCTCCTTCAGCTGGTTTAAACTGCATTAAATTTACACAGGACTACACTAGCATACAAAATAATCAAATGCCAGTGTAGTCACTGATTATAATCAGTGCTACACATTACTTTTTACATACACGTATGTGATTATATTTTGGGATCTCAACTACACTCCAATACAGCTGATAATTTGAAACACAAAATTTAACATTGTACGAGAAATCTATTTGTGTGTATAATCAGTAAAACTACAAAACAATAAAGGAATAAAATACTAATAGATACATGGATAAAATAGGTTACAGCTAATAGATACGACAGAGAAAAGAAACATAGGTCGCTTTCTTATGGCTATAGCCAACACCTCAGTGAGATTACAACTAGTGTAACCTACATCTTTATACATGTGTATTAATAATTATTACGTTTATCCTTAAGTATTTGAGATAATAAGGGAGGGACTGACAAGGTGCTGGCTCTGTCTTCCTCATGGCAAACTGGAGAATTAACTACTTGACACACATTTAGCGCACTTTTGAATGTGACACCTGTTTCTTTCTTCTGTATGTGAATATAAAACTGATTGCACCGAACTGCTTCAAATGGTATACTTCCATACCCTTCGCTTGCATCAGCTGTTTGGCAGGCAGCTGTATGTACTTCTACAGCAGTATTGTTCTACGTCATTTGCGAGGAGGAAATTATTGACAATTGGAGTTTTTTGGCCCTACCGGGAAAGGTGCTTTTTCATATTATGGATTGAATCAATAACTGGTAGCATCAATTTTCAGTTCTATGAACTGTTATGGTTATATTTATTGATATTTTGATGTTTTTTTGTTATTTTATTGCTATATTATATTATTATACAGTACCTATAGTTTTTCTATTTTTATTTGTTTTTAATCAGAGCTATATCACTTTAATTTCTTCCCTTTTTATTGTTAACTTATGTTAAGGCCGTAAGTATATTTGGAAATAATTGTTATTTATTTACTTTACTTATTGTTATTTTCATCACAACTTTAGACGTGGTTTAATTCAATTTTTTCATGGATAAAATGTTTGTTATAATTTATTTTTGAAGAATTTCTGTTGTTTATTGTAATGGAATGATTGTTATTGCTATTTATCCTAGTGGCTTATTGTTGCTTTTATTAAAGTAAATTTTCACATATATCATTGCATGTCTGTTATTGTAAATCAAGTTATTGGAAGTGGGGTACGTACGCTATGATATTGTTATTTTGCATGTAATTGGGCATGTTTTTCTATTGCATTGTTTCTCCAGGATCTTGCAACCATTTGACTATGTATATTGATATATATTATTTAGTAAAGTGGTGTACTGCTGTATATAATAAATAAATAAATATCCTTGACGTATTTTATATGAGAACATATAATATAGGCTTACTTACGCTTATCTCAGGCTTCCTAGCTACCGTCGGACGGTCGTAATGCGACAGTAGTATAATTTATGGATATTCGTTGGTCAGTTTGTTGGTTTCGATTAAACTGATAAGTTGTTCGAATGTTGTATGTCGTTTGTTTGTTGATTGTTATGGGCCTTTGAAAGTTATTTTTAGGCCATTCTCTCTCTCTCCCACCCCCTCCTCCTCGCTCTCTCACTCTTCCCCCTCTCTCCCCCCTCTTCTCCCTCTCTCCCCTCCTCTCTCTCTCTCTCTCTCTCTCTCTCTCTCTCTCTCTCTCTCTCTCTCTCTCTCTCTCTCTCTCTCTCTCTCTCTCTCTCTCTCTCTCTCTCTCTCTCTCTCGAACTCTAACTCTCCCTCCCTGTTCCCCTCCCCGACAACTTTCCATCTCACTCTCTTTCTAATCACTCACCTCTAGAAACACAATAATAAATAAATAAAAATAATAATCAGACCAACATTTCGTTTTCAACCTACCTTATCCTACTAGCGACTACATTTTGGCTAGTACGTACCAGAACCGGGCAGTGGTAGCAGTCGTGTGCGGTACGGTCGAGGACGGCGTGTAGCTCCGTGTGAAGCGGGCAGTCCGCGACCACAAATCACCCGGCCACTCCACGAGTCACGAGTACGGTCGCCATTTGATATTCAAATAAATTGATCGCCGCGTATACCGTGTGAGATTGTGGCCAAGTCAATTATAACATCATGCGCAAACACCGAGATCGTGCCGTGCCAGAAAGTGGCACGTAAGTCTGCGCACCTGAAATACGCTTGCGTTCACCACCCGAGCGAGTTAACAAAATTTTCTTTCCATTCACGGTCACAATTAGAATAAGCCATGAAAAAAGCCTTTCAAAGAAAAAAAATAAATAAAAATGTAAATTTATTGATTGACATCAAAATACAATGACTTGTTTTCAAATTCAGCTACAAAACTAATTAAAAATCAGAATAATAACAATATCTAAATAAAATAAAATCTAATGTACAAAGTACTTGTCTCTTGGTGTCTAAACATATGTTGAATGGACAACAAAGTAAATAACTTACTCGTCCTTATTTATTAGCCTGTGCACAGTATTAACAATCTAAAGTAACAGCACTAAAAAATTAAACTTCTACACATTCAGAAAACCATAACAAATTTAAACTGGAAAGATTTTTTAAGATCAACTATAAACAAAAGAAAAATAACAGTTCTCAAAAGAATAACAAATATTTAAAAGTTAAATAAACGCCCTTTTTAAAAGAATGTTAAGAAAATATCAACTACGTTAGAATATCTAAAAGATAACAAAACAAAATTATGCTGTATGGAAAGCAAAATGTTTTTTAATCCTTTAATTATGTTTTAATTTTATTATAAACTACTATGTATGTTTGGGCCCATATTTTTTCGAAATGTCCAAATATTATTCAATGAACCATGTTAAAAATACAAACACAAAAACAGAAAGTAATTAATTTAATTCTATAATAAAGTAAAATTTATAAGAAATGTTGTGTATTTTAATTGATTATTTAAGGATGAAGGATCCATCCCCATAATCCCCTGGGTAGTATCACCCAGTCTAATTATTTTTTTTTTTTATTTTAACCATTATTGCATAATATTTTTAATCGAACCAAGAAAAGCTGTTCGACAATTCAAAAAAAAATTATCAGTAGTATAAAATGTTAAAACTTAGTATTTTTATGTAGTATACAGAAAATATAATAATTGATAAAGTGTATTCGGAAGTTTGATTCTTTCTTTATAACACTTTTCACTTTATATTTCGATTTTAATGCTAATAATGATTGAATCCTTTTTATTATAAAAATAAGAACAACTGTAAAGAAGTTGTTGTTCTTCAACATATTTTTTGCTTTGTTATGTTTTTTGTTTGTATATTTTTTATCGTTCATTTATCCATATTTTATGTTTGTTGTTTTATGTTTTAGTTATATATTGCAGTTTTATATTGCATTGTTATGGTTGATTATTTGTAAATTATTTCAGAGTAATGTATTTGTTTTTGTTTGGTAACTGTGACATAGATTTTTGACCTGTTATTTAGAAAAAATGTTATGGAGTTTTATTAACTGTAAGTATACGTGAATTTGGCTAGTTTAAATAAAGACTTAACGAAGACAATTCAAGCAGTGCCGTAAACTGTAGTATATTTTACTACCTATATATATATTAGATAAATATTTTTACTTGCATGATAAAATATTCTTATTGCTAAATGCTTTATTGCAATTAGCAAAATTTGTATTGGTAAGTCATTGTAATTGTAAATGAATAAAAGTTAGGAGCCACAATAATTTTTAATAATTTTGTACATGTAATGTAACACTAGATTTCTCAAATATCAAATATGTATATTAAATGTTAACAGGAATAGTCAAAATATCACAAATATTGGTATGGTAACATTCTCTATGACCAGAAATGGTTCGGGTGTGACAAACAATTTCCTTTCTTGTTGTGAGTGGTAAATTAATGAAAATAATGAACGGTCGCTAATTAGTGGGCGGGAAATGAGTGAGAAAAACCAGGCCAGGGTTTTGAGCTGGTAAACAAATGGCTATTTGCTGTCTTACTTTGAAAGATTGACGATGTTTTGAGTGAAATCCAGCCAAAAATAAATCTATGGGAGTAGCAACACATCACAGTGCTTATCGACAAATTATTTATTTTTGTTAATTTTTTTACTATGCGAAGACGCTGAGTCATGATCCAGACATTAGATTTAAGGGCGGGCTGAAGTGTTTAGAAAAATACGGCTTGGTTTCCGGTTTCCAGCCGAATTTATTTTCCAAAAGGTCGATGTTGAAATGTTCTCAAATTAAGCAAAAACGTAGCTCCGTTTGTAATCCTTTAAAGAAGCCGTTTCGCTCCACGAGAAACGCCAAATAAATGTTTCTATTTAAACGATACGGCCCGTAATAATGATAATATTATAATACTTTAAGTGTAATTTGAAAGTTGTGGAACTGTTGTAGTAGACCAAGTTGGTTGTAAATTTATTTATTTTGTATTTATTGCTCAAGTGAAGATTCCACTGGAATACGCACTGCAGAATCAACCTTTCTAAATATATTAACTAAGATCACAGAGAAGAAAAAAGAGAGGTAGCATCCAATAGTGCGCTGTATGTGTGTCGAGTAATTATTTCTCCAGTTTGTCAGACGATGGCAAGGCCAGCACCTTGTCAGTCCCTTCTTTATTCACCCAATTCCTCAAGGATAAACCTAGTAATCATTACTACAGATTTATAAAGATGTACATCAATTGTAATCTATTTATAACTGCCACTGAGGCGTTCGCTGCGGCCATAAGAAAGCGACCTCTATTTCTTTTTTTCTGTAGAATGATAAAGACTACTACAAATATTTTTTATTGTTATTTTTGTTTCTGGGCCCTTCATCATTTTCTGGACAACGATGGCTAGTTATTCTATATTTCACATTGATGTAACTTATTTAAATTTTAGGAATAAACTCTTTTCTTATTGTTGGTTTTTCCACTTTGTTGTATTTTCAATTCAATTAGTTTGTGAAACTAGAACAATTAATTAAGTACGTATATGTTTTTAAAAAAATCTCATCAAACATATAAAAATAAAATAAGGTAAATATTCAACACTCGTCATTTTAACACATACGAAATGATATGTATATAGATACATTTCTATATACATATTATTTCGTAGGTGTCATTACAGGACCAATAGTTTTATCGGTCAAAATACGTACATAATCGGCTTATCCGTTTAAAATTAGTCTTTAGAATAGATTCAAGATGGCCGACCGCTCCAGCCCTTAAGCCAAATAACTCCAGCAAATTTAGTAAGATTCTAGACGGCCTCTGGTTAAATCGCTCGCTAGATGGGAACAATTTAGTGCAGGAACACTGAAGGAATGCTGTGGACTCCGAGCGCAGAAAGCGCATTGTGGTCTCTCCGAAAATAGACTACACTGCGTTTGGAGCAATCGAACGACAAAGAGCACAATTAACTTAGCGGTCCTTTACTTTGAGCATCTCTATGTACCAGTAGTGTTCTGTTTCGTCGTTGGTTTATCTCTAATAGTGTGTGTTTACTAATTTATTTAAAGTTACGTCAATTAAATCATAACTATACACAACATAATATTGATAATTGTCAATGATAAAATTATCTGTTTTATTAATGTGCTAAAACAAAACGAAAATTACTAATTTCAACATATAAAAAAGAGCTAGTGGCCGAGTGGTCTAAGGCGTCAAGGCTTAGTCGAACCTGAGTTGGAGATAGCGCAGGTTCTAATCCGACCTTGACTGTTTGTTTTGTCTGTCCGTAATATATACTGTTGTACAGTACTGGTTCACTCTCTTACTCTGTCTGATAAGTCCCCGCACATATCAGTAGTCTACGGGGAATGGGTAGTGTAATGTTAAAAAGGAGATTGGCTAAAAAAGAAAACAAAGAAGGTATCCTTTCATTTTTTTCTTCTATTACAAAATGTAGTGTTACACTTAATAACCTATCATTAATCCCAACGTTTTACTAAAAAAAATATTCGGGACGTCGATTGCGTTTTCACGTGCAGTTATATCAAGCCATTTAGAAATAGTTCTGGAAACCTTGACTTTGTTTTGTTTTTAATAAGTAAAACCATAGAAAAGATAGAAACAGGGGCCTTATCCAATAGTACGCTAAATGTTTGTCGAGTTCGTATCAAGTAGTTACTTCTCCAGTTTGCCATGCGATGATAGGGCCAGCACCTTGTCAGTCCCTCCCTTATTACTCCCAAATCCTCAAGGATAAACGTAGTAATTATTACTTCACATGTATATAGATGTAAATTGTAATCTATATATAACTGTTACTGAGACGTTCGCTGTGGCCATGACAAAGTGACTTCTCTTTCTTTTTCTCTGTGATATCTATTAGTAGTAGCATATTTTATACGAGGCCAATCGTTCCTATGTATCTATGATTCTATATATTTGGTTATTGTTAAGTAGTTTTACTGATTTTATACACACAAATAGATTTCTCATCCAAGATAAATTTTGTGTTTCAAGTAACCAGTTGTTGTGGGGTGCAATTGTGAAGCGCTAGTGTAGCCCCATGTAAATTTAATTCAATTTAAACAAACTGTACTAACAAAATTACAGAAAAAATATTAATATTAAATGAAATATCTATTTTAAGTGTATATAATCATGTGTAGAACGTACCCAGCCATATTATATTAAATTATTATACATTAAATATATTATACCACAGCCTAACATAAATTATGTTTTCTCTCTGAAACAGTATTGGAAGCTGCTGAATCTTTACTGACACTGAGCGTTTGGAGTAGATCTTTGACGTGAAAATTAGTAATACTGGCCCACAAACTGTGCAGTTTGGTTTTGTAGTCATTGTATTTACGTTTAAACAGGAATTCAGCTGTGCGTGAAGATGGTGTGTATCGTTGTAGTATAGAGGAAAGTTTTAATGTACTTCTCATCACGTAAGTTCAATGGTTTGAGAGTTCGCTTTGACCATAAGAAAGTGACCTCTGATTCTTTATTGTCTGGGTAAATTTAACTAATGTAAATAACTTTTTCATAACATTTAACAAACCGACACTCTAACAAACATAATGTAATCATTAGATATCAGCTGACAATAATTAATAAGAATGACAAACTCTCAACACAGACAGAAGTATTGATTCGATCTGTAATTGACTAAATATTCTCTAATTATTTGAATAGGGGCTATCGATGGCATATTGTAGGTTATCGAATACAGTTCAATGTGCTTGTATAAGTTGAAATAGATTGAAGAGAGAAGGCATAATCTTGAAGAACGATATAACTGAACGACAAACAATAACAGTGTCTGTCATTACCACCGTAGGTAAATGGGTGCGTGGGAGGGTCATTACTATTGTGCGTGTTTTGATTGCACGTCATTACCATTGCAGGTCTCATGAATGTAAGTCTATTGGATGTAGGTGTTGTGGATGAAAGTCTCATGGATGTAGGTCAAATGAATGTATCGTGGATGTAGGTCATATGTATGTATGTCTCGTATATGAAATGAAATTAAAATCGACTTTATTTTTTAAGGCAAGTTTAGGACTGGACAGTCCTCTCTACCATCTAACCTTGAACTGGTAGAGGATCATAAGTGTATATATATATATATATATATATATATATATATATATATATATATATATATATAAGCTAAAATGTGTAAGTTAAGGACTTCATAGACTTATGGATGTAAGTTTCATGAATCATATGGATGTAGGTAGCATGGATGTAAGTCTCATGAATCATTTACATCCATGATTTACATCCATGAATATCATGGATGTAAATCTCGTGAATATTGAAATCATGGATGTAAGTCTCGTAGATGTAGGTATCATGGATGTAAATCTCGTAGATGTAGGTATCATGGATGTAAATCTCGTGGATGTAGGTATCATGAATGTCACTCTCTCGGATTGAGGTATCATGGATGTTAGTCTCGGTGATGTAGGTATCATGGATGTAAGTTTCTCGGATTGAGGTATCATGGATGTTAGTCTCGGTGATGTAGGTATCATAGATCTAAATCTCGTGGATGTAGGTATCATAGATGTAAATATCATGGATGTAAGTATCATGAATTTAAGTCTCATGAATCTATGTATCATTAGTGTAAGTGTCGAGGATGTATGTATCATGGATGTAAGGCTCGTGGATGTATGTATCATGGATGTAAATCTCGTGGATGTAAGTATCATGAATGTGAATCTCGTGGATGTAGGTATCATGGATGTAAGCTTCGTGGATGTAGGTATCATGTATGTAAGTATCATGGATGAAGGTATCATGAATGTAGGTATCATGGATGTAGGTATCATGTATGTAAGTATCATGGATAAAAGTCTCGTGGATCTATGTATCATGGATGTAAATTTTGTGGATGTACGATTCATGGATGTAAATCTCGTGGTTGTAGGAATCATGAATATAAGTTTCGAGGATGTAGGTATCATGGATGTAAGTCTCATAGATGTCAGTCTCTCGGATTTTGGTATGATGGATGTCAGTCTCTTGGATTGAGGTATCATGGATGTAAGTCTCGTGGTTGTAGGTATCATTGATGTAAGTTTCATGGATGTCAGTCTCTCGAATGTAGGTATCATGGATGTAAGTCTCGGTGATGTAGGTATCATGGATGTAACTCTCGTGGTTGTAGGTATCATGGATGTAAGTCTCATGGATGTCAGTCTCTCGGATTTAGGTATAATGGATGTCAGTCTCTTGGATTGTGGTATCATGGATGTTAGTCTCGGTGATGTAGATATCATGGACGTAAGTCTCGGTGATGTAGGTATCATAGATGTAAGTCTCGTGGTTGTAGGTATCATGGATGTAACTCTCGTGGTTGTAGGTATCATGGATGTAACTCTCGTGGTTGTAGGTATCATGGATGTAACTCTCGTGGTTGTAGGTATCATGGATGTAACTCTCGTGGTTGTAGGTATCATGGATGTAAGTCTCTCGGACATGTATGACACTTAGTTTGGAGGAATGTGAACAACTTTAGAGATATTTTTCTTTGAAAGATTGATATAAGAAAAGAACTGAAAAATCTTTATCTATAATATAGCTCTGATATCATTGTAATTTCTATGTATACAGTACAAATGTATTTGTTATTTATCTTGAATCACTTGAAATTCTTCTTTATTAACTAACCCACACATACATGTTCAATGGTAGAATACACAATTGTCCAGAAAAATGTTAAGGGGTTAAGAAGGGAATGTAAAATAATACATAAAAATAATAATACAAGCAAAAAAATGCAGTTTTGGGCAACTGAGTACTATCTGTAATTGTTGTTTTAGTAAATAATTACCTGATAGATTATTCAGTACAGTGGTATTAACCCACCCACCCACCCCTACACGTAAAATGGTATTAATCAATGCCAATGTGCGTGTAAAGGTGGGCGGGTGGGTCAATGCCAATGTACGTGTAAGGGTGGGTGGGTGGGTCAATGCCAATGTACGTGTAAGGGTGGGTGGGTGGGTCAATGCCAATGTGCGTGTAAGGGTGGGCGGGTGGGTCAATGCCAATGTATGTGAATGGGTGGGCGGGTGGGTCAATGCCAATGCATCTACTGTATTGATGAGTGCAAAGCGTCCCTAACAGTGTTATTGTCAATACCACTGTACGTGTATGGGTGGGTGGGTGGGTCAATACCACTTTACGTGTATGGATGGGCGGGTGGGTCAATACCACTGTACGTGTATGTGTGGGCGGGTGGGTCAATACCACTGTACGTGTATGGGTGGGTGGTTGGTCAATAATCTAAATAGGTATAATGGATGTCAGTCTTTTGGATTGTGGTATCATGGATGTTAGTCTCGGTGATGTAGGTATCATGGATGTAAGTCTCGTGGTTGTAGGTATCATGGATGTAAGTCTCTCGAATGTAGGTATGATGGATGTTAGTCTCGGTGATGTAGGTATCATGGATGTAGATATCATACATGTAGGTATCTTGAATGTAAGTCTTATGGATGTATGTATCATGGATGCTAGTGTCGTGGATAGGTTAATTGGTCGAAGAGGAAAGGGATGATGTTGAAGAACGATATAACTTCACGACAAACAATGAAGAAGCAGGCTTGTGGCATAATGCGAAGTATGCGGCAACGAGACAAAAAGCAAAGGCATGTGAGACGCCCTATCTCATTGGTGCAAATTACCATTAACTGTACATAATTGTATAATTTAATCAATTTTTTTCGTAAGATAGAGTAGCCAGACTTTGGTGGAAAAAGTCAGCAAGATTGCCTGAAACTGGTTTTTGTTTGAATTCAGCAGACATCCATCAGTGTGAAAGTGTGATACACTGGTAGTTTTAACAATTTGCAATGTTTTTCAATTGTGTGTCACATATTTCAAAAGGGAATATCTATACCTACCTCAAGGATTAAATTTCATACTAAGAATTGAGGTTTTTTTGAAAGGGGAATGGCGGGGTTGATGTAATAAAACTCCCTTCTTGCTGATTTTTTGTTAGCCCATCAATACTTGTGTAAGTGTCCAGTGATATTTGATCACATTGAAAATGGGGTAGATCTACCCTAGCTGGGTAGATACAGTATAGCGAGTAATTTCGCATAGCTAAAAGCTTCGAACTAACTTTAGTTTGGCTTTAAAACGACGTATTAAATGATTGAACATATGTACTAGAAATTCATTACTTAAATACGTTAAAAGTGGTAAAAAAATTTGACTTAAAAATATTTTTGGGTTACGAGTAAAACGGGTTTTATGAAAATAGGTTTATAGCAAAACATTGTTTTATATCTTGTCTTTTAGTATGAGAACATTATGTGAACTTTGTGACTATGACGATTCTAACTCATTTTAATTATTGTACTACTGCAAAACAAATCAAATCAAATCGAGTTTAAGAAAAACTAAGATTACTTCATAAAAGTATGGTGATTCAGTTAGTAGCGAGTTGTTGTAAGTTAATTCCCCTGGAAATAAACAAGGAAAAAGGTGTTAGTGAGTTAACAAGTTGCAGAACGAAGCCAGACGTTGCGTAACTTTGTGCAGTTTATATAAATAGTGATTGAGAATAACCTAGAACCAGTTGCTGGTACCTGTTTATACACTGTTATCAAAGTGGACAACCCACCCTACTAAAGAACAGCACGCAATGACATAACATCCCACCCTTCCTGATGGACAACCCACCCTACAAACAAAACACCATGACACAACATCTAATGGACAACCCACTCTGCCTTAGAACAACACACCATAACACCACATCTAATGGACAACCCACTCTGCCTTAGAACAACACACCATGACACAACTTCTGATGGACAACCCACTCTGCCTTAGAACAACACACCATGACACAACATCTGATGGAAAATCCACCCTGCCTTAGAACAACACACCATGACACAACATCTGATGTACAACCCACTCTGCCTTAGAACAACACACCATGACACAACATCTGATGGACAACCCACCCTGCCTATGAACAAGTTACCATGACATAACATCTGGTGGACAACCCACCCTGCCTTAGAACAACACACCATGACACAACATCTGATGTACAACCCACCCTGCCTCAGAACAACACACCATGACACAACATCTGATGGACAACCCACCCTGCCTATGAACAAGTTACCATGACATAACATCTGGTGGACAACCCACCCTGCCTATGAACAAGTTACCATGACATAACATCTGGTGGACAACCCACCCTGCCTTAAACAACACACCATGACACAACATCTGATGTAAACCCACCCTGCCTCAGAACAACACACCATGACACAACAAAACCCACCCTGCCTATGAACAAGTTGCCATGACATAACATCTGATGGATAACCCACCCTGCCTTAGAACAACACACCATGACACAACATCTGATGTACAAGCCACCCTGCCTCAGAACAACACACCATGACACAACATCTGATGGACAACCCACCCTGCCTATGAACAAGATACCATGACATAACATCTGGTGGACAACCCATCCTGCCAACAAACACTAACGAAATCTAACGGCTAGAGAATCATTTTCAAATAGACTTTAAAATATTGTAATTTGAATTTTTGTCTTAACCGATTTATTTGTGATGAAATATGTTTAGCAATCAAAACTACTATAACTGGAATTTATGAATGTTTGTATTTTACCTATTGACTGTTTCCTTTGATAGATTGTTGATGAGCAATATTTTATGGATGTTTATACTAAAAGAAAAAAAATATTTATCGAATAGATAAATAAATTGTAAATATAATTTAACTATGTCTTAATAAAATAATGAAAACACCGGGGCACAATACTCTCAAATAAAAACTATACGAAGTAAAGTTAAATTAACTAGAAATATGATTTATCTAATGATAAAATGAAAGTACGGTGTTACTGTTGATCAAGTTTATTCAGGAAATAATAGGACTCGCCTATTGTTTGTCCGGAATGGTGTTTTTAAATGTTCCTAAAATTCAAAAGCGGTAAACCACGAAAGAAATAAAATTAAAAACAAAATAACAGAAGTAAATGAAATGTATGTTTGTAAAACATGTAGGAAGTGGAAGAGTATAGGAGCATGCACGGGCAGTCGGCGGATATATTGCCGGGGTTTTGTAGCCGGCGAGCGGGCAAGTGGCCAGCCGGGTCTCCGCAATAAATAACGGAGGTCCACACACACTAATAACAATAACAATCGATAGGCCAACAAAACTCGTACTAAAAAAGTAATTGATTAAAATCAAATAATTCGGTTTAAAATAAAGTTGCAGTAAAAGCATAACAGCTGTTGTAAAGAGCTTTCTTAAATATTGCAACGAAAATTATTTTAATGGATTAATTATACCATATATGTAAAATTACAAAAAATAATACTAGTTTAGACTCGAGTTCAGAAATTAAAGCCTTGCATACTAAAAATATGACAGTTCTAAAACATTTTCTCTTTCTAAATTTTAAGGCATAACACACCCGTATATGTACCGTGCATTGGTCCACCCTCCCACCCAAACATGTACGGTCGCCATGGCCAACACCTACCTAACCATGTATGTACGGTGGTATTGAGGAGTGATTTTCTTGGAGAGATAATCCAGCAATTGGAAAACCGAAAGCTGATCTAGTGTTGTGACTTATCTAAAGCGTTTGACATGAACACTATGGTGGTGTTACGGTTGGCCCCCTGGCTTAGTTTAAATCATATATCTCAAACAGGCAACAGTTTGTGCAAGTGTCAGGGTCTGAAACGAGGTTTGGTGTTCGCCAAGGAAGTATTTTGGGCCCGGTTCTTTTCCTCCTTTATGTTAATTTTTTCACAAGTCTTTCCATGGCAAAGAAAATACCTCATGTTCATGACATAGAACTGTTTTTTGGTGGTCCTACGAAAGTTCGCAATCTTGGGTTTCGGTGTCTGTTTTGGAATTACAAAACTGACTAGCAAGCAATAATTTTATACTTAATTGTGACAAAACGCTCTTTTTACAGTTTTGCCTCATAATACTTAACGTCAGTCGGTATTAATAGACAGATATGGAAAAGGAACTTCTATCCACAGTATAGACGAAACGTCTGGTTATCTTGTAAATATTGTAGATAGTACCTTGACGCGGTTGTCACCGGAAAATGTAGATTCTAATTCTAGTTATGACATTGGCTGCTTAAGCCTAAGTTCAACGATTAAACAGGCACTTACATCATTTTAACAAAAGGAAACTTAAGTTACGCTAAAAATAAAAGCATTTTTAAAAAGGGCCATTCTAAACAAAATATCACCAAAAACTTCTAAATTCCTCTTTAGAGTACTATTCATAAATGCGACAGTATTTACTTCCACTATCGTAGTTGTCTATTCATATATTCATAAAGGGGTTTAAACATTCATTTGCTGCATGGTTTTTTTCAAACTTGAATAATTAATTGTAAATTTTATTTTTTGAAAAGTATTTACATTCCCCATGATTACAAAATACCAAATGACATTTGACAAATAATTAAAACAATGATTGTGTTAATAGAAAATTTATCCTTCAGGTTTGAGATAGTAGTCGTGTTTAAAACTTTAGTTCAGAAGTCCATTTGACTTATTCTGATTGAACAGACTGACGATTCCACGATAACTGGCGATCATGTTTTTTGTATGTAGTATAATTATAATTTTCAAGAAGTCTTAAATATCGAAAAAATAAGAAACGCCCTTCTAGAGTGTTTTCATTTGATGCTCTGAAAGTGGCGATGGACAAAAAACAGGGAGTAAAAAGTGGTCCAGTTGATCGGCTAGAGAAGCGAGTACGCGGCCGAAAATCGCAAAGTCGTGCGTCAGCGACAACCGGCGACACAAAAACGAGAACAACAACCTACAACCGTCTTACACAATAACCGGACAAAGTTGAATCAAATACCAGTGAGGAAGAAGGGAAGGAGGCTGATGTATAATTCAGAGCTGCTCCAGCTGATTCGGCCTCATCCAAAAGTGGTTAGCCCTGTCAGCGAGTCAAGGCGAACCGATATACCCAGCAGAGATTATCATTTCGTATGTTTCACTTGGACAAAATTTATCACACTAGTACAGTTTTTTGTATCTGTGTAGTTTAGTAAATACTTTTAAAAGAATATTTGAGACTTAGTTTTGTAATGGGCGAAAGCCCCTTTGTTGATTACGTAATTCCCTAGTTTTGTATTATTGAATTAAATAGAACTGATTGTTCAACCTATACATCTTGATGAAGTTCAACCTGTACTTATCGTAACGAAATTCAATCCATACATCGTGATGAAGTTCAACCTTTACATATCGTAATGAAATTCAATCCATACATCGTGATGAGGTTCAACCTGTACGTATCGTAACGAAATTCAATCCATACATCGTGATGAAGTTCAACCTTTACATATCGTAATGAAATTGAATCCATATATCGTGATGAAGTTCAACATTTACATATCGTAATGAAATTCAATCCATACATCGTGATGAAGTTCAACCTGTACGTATCGTAACGAAACTCAATCCATACATCGTGATGAAGTTCAACCTTTACATATCGTAATGAAATTCAATCCATACATCGTGATGAAGTTCAACCTGTACGTATCGTAACGAAATTCAATCCATACATAGTGATGAAGTTCAACCTTTACATATCGTAATGAAATTCAATCCATACATCGTGATGAAGTTCAACCTTTACGTATCGTAATGAAATTCAATCCATACATCGTGATGAAGTTCAACCTTTACATATCGTAATGAAATTGAATCCATACATCGTGATGAAGTTCAACATTTACATATCGTAATGAAATTCAATCCATACATCGTGATGAAGTTCAACCTGTACGTATCGTAACGAAATTCAATCCATACATCGTGATGAAGTTCAACCTTTACATATCGTAATGAAATTCAATCCATACATCGTGATGAAGTTCAACCTGTACGTATCGTAACGAAATTCAATCCATACATCGTGATGAAGTTCAACCTTTACATATCGTAATGAAATTCAATGCATACATCGTGATGAAGTTCAACCTTTACGTATCGTAATGAAATTCAATCCATACATCGTGATGAAGTTCAACCTGTACGTATCGTAACGAAATTCAATCCATACATCGTGATGAAGTTCAACCTGTACGTATTGTGACGAAGTTCAACCCTCTAATTTTGTGATTAAGTTCATATCATGATAAGGTTCATTCCACTATTATTGTAACTATCAATTATGTTAACCTTTTTTTGGTGTTACATCATCAAACAGACGTTGCTGCTTTTATAACTGACGTCACGCGAATCAGTAGGCTACTGTATTATTATTTTGTCACATTTTATGTATATATGATCAAGGGCGTTTCTTATAATAGGTGTTGTATTACTATTGATCATTTGAGTGGTTAAAGATGGATATGCTTTCTAGGAATTGAACTGTGATCAACATTAGCAGAGTAATGGCCTTGTTGCCTAAGGTACACAGATTATCAGGACTTGAGGCTTAGTTCTTATGTCTTTGGCTCGTGGTTAGTTTTGGAATTAACTTGAGTTATGTGCCTTTGATTGGGCTTGGCCCACATTGTCTGTCTGGTACAGACTTCTCTTTGTCTAGGTTTACAATAAAATGAATTTCAAGATTAGGTACTTTCTATACTGATTTTTTAAAATTATATAAGTAGTTATATTTATAAAGAGTTAGGCATAATTATTTTCACATTTATATAATTTAGCATTCAATATCTTTGTTTATATTATTACCAACGAATAGATATGTCATCTAATAGGAATATTTGTGCCAGTAATTCGGTTAGTTAGTGAGGTCTGCTACAACAGCTGATTTAAACTGCATTACTTTTACATCTTACCATTTGATGGCTGCCGAACCTCATGTCACTAGGATTTGTCCTGTAGGACGCCAGCATTATATTATTTTTATGAGACCATTAAAGCCCTTTATGTACATATGTAACGAATTTCACAAATAATGCATTTATTAATGTTACAAGATCATGCAGGATGAACACTTCAATTTTACACTACTATTTACATCATAACAACTTTCACAAAAATATTTTGTTTGGACCATGAAACTAATATTTTCTCAACGATCAACAAAAATAAATATAAACAGTTTTTTTTTATAAAACAATAAGTTTATCAAGAAAAATTATTAGATTATAAATTAAGTTATGAACCGACAAGGTGATTTCTAAAATAAAAACGCATTCAATATATTTTAGGAGCAGCCTTCTCTGGACCTATTACAGTAATTGAATTTAATTACAACAATAACGGAATATATATAAGTCCTGGTTTTAACTGACATACCTATTAAATGATTTTTACAAATCAATTAAATGCTTGCAGACAAGAAAATATGAATTCCGAACCTGAACCGTGGTTATCTGTTTACTTGACATATGTTACTTTCACATATGTACAATATGATACCGAAACACATGTTAGGACCTGTAAATGAACATTTCCAACTTTTTAATGGTTAAATGCTAATAGCTTGCAAAAATACGAAATTTTAAAGATATTTCCAAAAAAAATATATTATCTGATAGGTCTAACATTTTCCATCCGTTGCCTACCCGGACAGAAAATTAACCTGGAAATTAACATTTCTTACTCTTTAATGTATGAATGCTAATAGCTAGCACAGAATAAGGAGTAATTTTAAAATATTACCAACAAAGGATATTACTCCGATAGGTCTAACATTTTCCATCCGTTGTCATCCCGGACAGAAAGGTACACAGTCCGAGCAGTCGGACCGCGTGTAGATGTAGATCTATAGAGATAAGCACAAAACGACAACGGAGTGAAACGAACAGACAGACGTCTGGTCAACCTCATGAGCGGATGAATGGATGGATTAATGAATAGGGTACAATGAGCGTTTCCAATGGCTGATGATTTATGTTGAAGTGAAGGCAGCCGACCGACTCAGCGACCGCGGCTCTCTTCTCCCACGTACGATCTTGCATGGACACCGCCCCTCGGGATCTCCCGAGGACAAGGTCTACCTTGGTTAAGGTAGATATTGACATACTGGATCGTTAAGATTAAATATTAAAATAACTGACTAATTAAATACAATTCCTAATATTTTGAAAATAATTAATAACATTGCCACGAACTACTGGAATTGGTGGTTTGTAGTACAGAAATCCTCTACCTAAATTCAGTAAGACTCATGCGCTGAACCCTTCTACGAGTAAATGTTAGAAATCATTTAGTATTTTATCACATTTACAAATGTTAACAAGATTTTTTATTATTGTTTTTTTTTTTTTTTTTTTTTTTTCTTTTATCAACAAGGCTACTGTCGCCAATATATGGGTAAATTTAGGTCGCAAATATAAGTATATGATTTGTTTACTTAGAAGGATAGGTAAAATCAGAAACTCCACTTTCAAACTTTAAACTTCATGACAAAAGCTATGGTGTTTCATTGATTGGCAGTTTGATTTATTGATATTTTAATATATCTGAAATATGTATTTACAATACTGTATTCAAGAATACCCAAAAACAATTTATGAATTAGTTCTATAAATAGGATTAATGAATATTTTGAATTTTTAAATATATGAATGATTGAATGAAGTGTTATACAGTTCCATAATTTCTTAACACATTAAGATCTGAATATATACATGTTACATGTGTACTGTATGTATGTAACGTACAGTAGCACCTTTCTATTATCTACGACAGTAAATGGCCATAGACTTCATCATATTTATGATTAATTATTGTATATGACAGATCAGAGAACGAACTGTGTAAATTGCATTCTAATTATGTAACAAACTTAATTTTATATAATAAATCCCGTAAGCGAGATGACGAATTTGGTCAATATGGCTTTTTATTATTTTATTTGTTTATTATTTATATCTTCCATTGATAAAATACAAACTTAGTACAATTTAATTAGTAATAAACAAGATACTATATACAACTTAACACATAAACAAAACTTACTTTATAAAAAAATATATACTATAACTTACTCTTATACAGTAGGCCTATATACATGAAAACAAAGAAAAAAACTTGATTAGTAATAAATATTAGAATAAAAATGCAAAAAATAATAACTATAACTAGCAACAAGTAGCATAACAATAACGACTACAAAAAAAACAGTAAAAAACACAAGATCAAACAAAAGCAATAATAAAAATGCGAAGTGTGATTAATAATAACAACAATAGAAAAATATGATAATAATCAATGTACACGAAACGATCTAACGCTTTCAAGTAACCTTTAAACAACAGCAAACTATAAACCTTATGATAAACCAGGAAAAACTTCAACCAACAAAGACTAAACAAACAAGTATGAAAGTGGTTTCTTAATTAGTATAAAACGTGTTGGTACAGATACGATACAAGTGAATGTCACCCCCAACACAAATATATTACAATATAACTACAAAATGCGCAAATATACTACAACATTCACTATTATACTACAATATAAGTACAAATTGGAGAAATACTAGTGATCGATTTCGACAAACCTCATTTATTAATTTTGTGATGATTTCTAAATATTTAGTGATAATTATTTTGTGAAACCCTCTTATCTGAGGAAGGTAAACGTGGCTGCCTAATCAATTTCCAAATTACTAAAGTATTTGAACATTTTGTACTTATATTGTAATATTTTTGTGTTGTCTGACGTTCGTTGTATTGTAAGTATAAATGATAATATGAAAAAGTATAATAATAGTTTGAGGGCGAATTTGAGTGATACATGAAGC
Source organism: Stictocephala bisonia (assembly GCA_035578905.1). Classification (NCBI taxonomy): domain Eukaryota; kingdom Metazoa; phylum Arthropoda; class Insecta; order Hemiptera; family Membracidae; genus Stictocephala; species Stictocephala bisonia. The sequence goes on from JAQJVL010000001.1 coordinate 10,319,599, forward strand.
GAGCTTTGAGTCTGAGCTCGTAAAAGCTCAATTAGGGGCGTGGGTCGAGTTGCACAGTCAGTGCACCACAGGGTGCAACTATAGCGCAGATTGATGCGCTACATCCAGTCTGCTAGAATGTGATACATCATTACTCATACTTGGGATACTGTTGCGTTACTTCCCCCATATTGTCACTATTATTATCATTATTCATCACAAAGACGCCGATCATAGAGATACGGTGAAATACGAGGCGAAATGAGCGTGTTGATGAACGAGTGAAGTCATTGTTACTAACTAAGGTCGACTAAGGGACCTACAGCTTTACGTGGAATCTGATCATCGAAGTATTGGTCTAATTTTCAGCTAGTTGACAAACCTCATACTCAGCTCTCTTCCCGACACAATATACAGACCCTGAATACACCCAACACGGACACTCCAGACGTCTCTAGTAGTGTCCACATCGATGGCAACCATTGGGTGGACGCCAAGTTGGTATAAGGAGGACTGAACATAGACCTATTGCCTACAATCTTCACAACACTTTGTCCTGGAGTAGCTGGGGCTTTAGGCGCCACTAGTGCCGACTAATTGACGGACAAATATCACTTGCTTTGTATATAATTTGTAACGAATTGTAAATAGTTTGTAGGTTACAAATTAACGATTAAGAGACGGCTATCAACATCCCCCCCAACTTTCCTTGGACATACACGACTACTGACGACATTCCCACCCACCCTTGAGTATACACGACTACTGACGGCTCTCCCACCCACCCTTGGGCATACACAACTACTGACGGCCCTCCCACCCACCCTTGGGCATACACGACTACTGGCGGCCTTCCTAACCACTATTCGACATACACAACTACTGACGGCCCTCCCACCCACCCTTGGGCATACACAACTACTGACGATTGTTGTTTATGCCCAATCAAATCAATTTTAGATATACGTCTTCACATCTTTTTCTTGCAATACGTATTTCTAAAAAAGACCTAATTTTTTGTTAGTTTCATTATGGAAATGACAATAACAATAATGGTTTATTATTTCCCAAGTAACTATAGAAATAATTTACATATTCAAATTTAAACAATAAAAATACCAATAACTAAATATATATACAAACATTCAATTCAAATATATAGTATAATTTATCGCCGTCTTAGTAAAACAAACATATATTATTTAACACTAGAATGTTTTTAATATATATTTTATACTACATTAATATATGTTTAATGTAGTATTTTATAGATAGTAATACATCAAATCACTAACTACAGATATACTCTCGTAAACATACATAAATACAAATAATCACTATTCATGTATACAAAAAAAAAAAAAAATGAAAATTTATATAGCTTATAATCAAATAAATTATTTAAAGCATGTATAAATGTTTATGATAAAAGTAAAATTGCTATTTCACCTGCGCCAAGACTTAAATTAAGTATTCAATACAATGGTGTCAGTGATACACACGTTATCAAAGTACTTGCTTATTACAGGTGAAGCGGGGTCTAAGGTTTGAATCCCAAAATGACCTAACGGTCGGTACTTTACTCGTTGATACATTTCACGCACATGCCTGCAGACCCATGTGAACTGTCGAGTAAATTTTTAATACAGATATAATTACCTTTTTCCTAACAGTAATGAGCGTGCTCAGACGATTCTCCTGATATCATAAAAAACAAAATAAATATTACACAGACCACATAGTGAGAAAGAGTGGAGCTGTCAGTGCGAGACAAACTCAATGGAACAAAAACAGCTGATCATTTGAGACACCTTTGGATTAGAAATCTATGTATGTGATTATGTAATCAATGGTATTAAACATATGATATAAAAATAATAGGGGAGATCCCTGCACGCTCCGCATGGCCGAGATTACACGAGCACAGTGACCGTGAGTGATGGCACTCACGGTCACTGTGCTCGTGTAATATCGGCCTTCGGCCTCGATTTGTGGCTTTCGACTACAAATTAGTAGAAAACTATATCAAGTAATATTATCATAAACAATTAAATTACAGTAGGTCACTTACTGAACTAAGGTTCCACTTAAACCTATTTAAAAAGTGTTCATATAATTTGTTTTTGTTTAATAGCTGAGTATCGATTAAAAAACAAATTAACTTAATTAAAATAGCATTGAACCTTTAAAGGACAGTGGGCGGGTCCCTACAGTCGGGTCGCTTACAACCATGTTAACAATATTTTTTGGTAAAAATTACGTAACTTCCCAAAGTTTTATGATGATCGGATGAATGCTACAATAATGCATAAAGGACAAATAGTTAGAGACGTAGCCAGACATACATTCACTCTCTTATACAAAGATCAAACAAAACTTCCACTGAATACAATACAACTTTCTCCCTCTAGCATTAAGGTGGTGCAATCGGTTTTCGGTGAGTTGATTATTTTCCAATTTTATAATCAAATTTAGTTATTGTACTTACCCTTGAGACAGGAAAAATACAAAACAAATTTTTAACCACTACATTACAACTTGTTGCCTTATGAAGTGATGAATTTAGCTGGTTTCAAATCAAACATAACACAAATCCGTTCAAAGTACAAGTTTAATTTTTTATAACTACGTTTATTGCATATATTGAATTGATTAAGGTGTTTTTAATTTATTAAAAATGTAATATATTTATAATTTTAAATATTATAAATATTTTTACATTTAAAAAAATGAAAACATTGTAATCCCTTCAGGTATGTGTCAAAAATGTAGTTATAAAAAATTAAACTTGGACTTTGAACGGTTTTGTTTTATGTTTGATTTGAAACCAGCTAAATTTATCACTTCATAATGCCACAAGTTGTAATGAAGTGGTTAACATTTTTTTATTTTATTTATTTGTTTATTTTATTTTTCCTTTCTCAAGGGAAGGTACATTAATTAATTTTGATGAAAAAATTGGAAAATAATCAACTCACCAAAAACCGATTGCACCACCTTAAGAAAGATTTACATCGTCCTCAATATTACAAACATCATTGTTTAAATTTGAACAGCTGTTTCTTTATGATTAATTGAAATCTATCTCCTTGTTATTCTTATAGCTGAAAAACGTACTTTAAGGGATTCCTATACACTTCAGGATGAACATTTTTAACAAACTTTGACACCTCAAACGTAAAAATTCATTCACTAATGTGGGAGGAGATACGTTAGCTAAAAAAACTGTTTCACGTCTTATACATATAAAGATTGCTAATAATACACTTACAATTTATAATTATTAAATTAATTACTGAACTGTTGAGGTAGGAAAATATATGAGTACATTTACTTGTTATTTGGCTGATGGTGGTTGTAGGTCCGTTGGTGAAGTGTGGACAATACCGGCCGGTCAGAACCCGTTTGCAATTGAAATGCGAGGCTAGGTGGCGCGTCTACACGACGTTATGACCACCACTAACTCGCCATATTGAAATGCGAGGCTAGGTGGCGCGTCTACACGACGTTATGACCACCACTAACTCGCCATATTGAAATGCGAGGCTAGGTGGCGCGTCTACACGACGTTATGACCACCACTAACTCGCCATATTGAAATGCGAGGCTAGGTGGCGCGTCTACACGACGTTATGACCACCACTAACTCGCCATATTGAAATGCGAGGCTAGGTGGCGCGTCTACACGACGTTATGACCACCACTAACTCGCCATATTGAAATGCGAGGCTAGGTGGCGCGTCTACACGACGTTATGACCACCACTAACTCGCCATATTCAACTCATCTAACCAGAACTGCTTTAATCATCAGCTGGATTTTCGCACCTTCCCAGTCAATAGGTTAAGTTGTGGGTGTTTTGACGTCTGCCCTATTCTTAGGCATCATCTTGACAGCGTTAGATCATGGTTCAACATTACCAGTTACTTGACTACTTCAGATATACAGACAACCGTATACAGCCTTTTCAAATTATTTACTGATTTGTACGTTTGTAAATAAATGTTAAAAGTAGCCAACAATTCTACTACACCTTTAACACTGGTCAGGGAGGTGTAGGTGCTTTTAAGGAAGGTCGGTTAGGTGTCCGGAACACGTCAGGTAGGGGGATCTTTAACCTTAAACAAGTTAACCTGAACACGTCAGATAGGGGGATCTTTAACCTTAAACAAGTTAACCTGACCTTTAACAGAAGTCAGGTAAGTTCCGTGAACACAAGTCACGTACATACGTGTTCCGGACTAGAACACAAGTAGAACACATGACTAGAACACAAGTCAGACATTGGACTAGAACATAAGTCAGGTAAGTGCCGTGAACACAAGTCAGGTATGTGACTAGAACACAAGTCAGGTAAGTGCCGTTAACACAAGTCAGGTATGTGACTAGAACACAAGTCAGGTAAGTGCCGTTAACACAAGTCAGGTATGTGACTAGAACACAAGTTAGATAAGTACAAGAAATCAAGTCAGGTAGGTACCTCTAATACAAGTCAAGTAGTTCCTTGATCACAGGTACATAGGTTTTTAAGCCCTAGTCAGGTAGGTGTATTGAACACTTCAACAGCTTCACCTTAGTGTTGATGAACTTTTATTTTACTTTTGTTTTAACAGGGTATCTGTTAAAAAAATAATAAATAAAGTAATTTACTTCGTCATTTAAAAAAATATCAAGTTATTCATTACGACTAATTAAACACGAAGGTGATTGGTAATTTTTTATCCATCGAAAATGCTGAATAAACTGCATTCTGTCTAAATTAAACCCATCTACAGAGACATCCAGACAACACGAGAATGCTTCACTATCTTGAGGCGTTCTTTAATTGCCCTCTTAAGCCCTCATCTTTGTAAACCATAAAAACAATACGTTCAAACCTGGGGTCGTCCACGGCCAATCAGAGTCCGTGGAGATTGGTATTTATTAGTAATTGGTTGAATCAATTTGCGTAATGGGGCACCAACAAGACAAGACACTCAGTGAGCGGGTAATGAACTGGACTCTGGTCCACGAGCGGATCACGGGCTTCAGAGTGATTAAAAAAAAAAAAGATTGTTCAATCAAGAAATCCTACATTCCATATTAATAAATAATTCAATTTACTTCGGAAACCACAATTTAATTTCACAATATAAATTGACAAACATTTTTCACCGACACATGTCTATTTCTGCAAAAAGTATAGGCTATAATAACAAATAATTAAGTAACATTGCCACATATCAAATAAGTTGCCGTGGTTTGTAGTTGATATTGTTATATGGGTTATTACATAAGATTGTTGTTTGCTTCTATTAGGTTCCGTGGTTTGTAGTTGATATTGTTATATGGGTTATTATATAAGATTGTTGTTTGCTTCTATTAGGTGCCCGTGGTTTGCTGTTGATATTATTATATGGGTTATTATATAAGATTGTTGTTTGCTTCTCTTAGGTGGCCGTGGTTTGTTGTTGATATTATTATATGAGTTATTATATAAGATTGTTGTTTGCTTTTTTTAGGTGGACGTGAATTTTGTTGATATTATTATATGGGTTATTATATAAGATTGTTATTTGCTTCTATTAGGTGGACGTGTATTTTTGTTGATATTATTATATGGGTTATTATATAAGATTGTTGTTTGCTTCTCTTAGGTGGACGTGTATTTTTGTTGATATTATTATATGGGTTATTATATAAGATTGTTGTTTGCTTCTCTTAGGTGGACGTGTATTTTTTTGATGTTATTTGTGTTATTATATAAGATTATTGTTTGCTTCTCTTAGGTGGCCGTGGTTTGTTGATGATATTATTGTATGGGTTATTATATAAGATTGTTTTTTGCTTCCATCCCTGTTTTGCTATTTATTTTCATTTTAGTTTTAATGAGCATGTTGTTCATCTCATGTTATAGATATAGTTTATCTTTTTAAGTTATTATTTTGCTGTTATTTTATTCTTATAAATATAAATAGTTATTTAAATTTTGTTCATTATAACTGTAGTATTTTTATTTTTATAAAATTTATTTATGTTAATGGATTATCTTGCATGTAATATTTATCTGTAAAATCTGATTTGTAAATAGTGTTTGCCGTGTAAAATAAAATAAAATATTATAATGATATCACGCTGATTGCCACTTTATAATATACAGTATCCTGTGCAGGACCAGAAATTTGTAACCAAGTTATTATTGAATTTTGACTATGTAAAAACTAAAAATACGTACTAAACTAACTTTATATTATTGTTATGTGATATTATTTGAATACCGCACTAAACTGGTATGGTATTGCCGGTGTATTGACTCAGTGGTTGATACTGCGTTCTTCGGAGGGCAACGTCCAAGGTTCAAATCCCCACTGAGCTGACGGTCAATACTTCACTTATTGAATAAAGTTCACACACAGGCCTACAGTTCCATGTGAACTGGTGGATAAAGTTAAAAAAAAATTAATGACATGTAACTTACTATAAAATACCGCATGATACTGTATGCTTAATTATTAATATCCTCAAATATTAATCGGTAATATTTGAATTACCTTCATTTACTATATTTTATGACAAGCTTATTAAAACATGCACATATTATTATGGTTAAAAACAAAATAGTAATATTAATTCATAATCATAAACCAATAGATCGTATGGATGTATAAATAAAACATTTTATCAAACTTGTAACATTTATTTTCGAAGTTTTTGACGATTCGTCTCCAAATAAAACCATTGGTATAGTAAACGAAATATAAAACAAAAGGGAAGCTGTCCGGTGCTGCTAAATGTCGAGTTATAAAAACCATAAACTGGAATAAGCCGTTAAGTAGACTGATACTTAAATTAGATCTAAAATTTCAATAAATCTGCATTTCCTCCGATACCAGTGATCGAGCCTGCAAAGCAGCCCGAGAAAATTGAGTTAACCCACTAATGGCAGGTGGGCCTATCTGGGGTCCGATCTAAATTGCGTCTTGCAGACTCTGAGACTGAGCATTCAACTGTTCACGAAACGAACCCGAGTAGAGACTTTAATTACACTAGAACAGAAGTGTCCGTCGGCGATTGAGCCATTATGTTGAGGACGCCGTAACTAGTCCACAGCGAGTCATCTATCACGCGTGCAAATTGTCCGTTCTTTGACCACTCTTCAATTATTTAAATTACCTTTCTATTCTGACCCATTCAAATGCTTCTGCCGCGATTGCTTTCAATGTGGATTCAAACATCGGCGAGGAAATTTTTACTCCGTGTATTCTTTGCCGGGATAATTAGGTTGTATTCAATGCAGGTTGGCAAGACCAGCGATACGTGTTGGGACATGTGGGGAAGTACCGGGGCCGAGCAAGGCGAGTGTGAATTTGACAGCAAGTGTGTGGAAAGGTGTCGTTTTCAATGCAAATTCTGGCTAGCCTCAGTCGTCTACCGGAAGCCATCTTGGGTGGAGCTTCCTTAGAACAATGTAAGTTGATAAATATTTGAGTTTGTAATATATTTACATTCTATATTTATAAACATTTATTCAACGTGCGTTTATTTATCGATTTGAATTGTTATGAAACAAATGCTTTGTTATTAACGATGTGGCATTAGCAAGAATCAAAACCCATTGTGGAAAGATGACAAATGTCTACAACAACTTATACAAACGCTTTGGGTGAACTCAAACGAACTTTATCACCTTGGAATTTTTCAAAGATTAATTAGATTACATTTATAACATTTGTTGGCGTTATTTTGACGCCTCCTAATTAATGACGAATGTTTGGAAATGGGCAGCTTCGAAGAAAATATCTAATTGAAATCCACGCACGATAAAAAAAATGATTGGAATAAGCGGATTTTAACCTTCACTGAACTCCTTCATCAGGTCAGATAGGCAGAATTTAGCCACGATAGAAAGGTGCTAGAGATTATGCAAACCTCAGCCACCATAAAAAGATAATTGCAAAAAGGCAAACTGAAGCCACGATATGAAGGTGCCAGAGATTATACAAACCTAAGCCACCATAAAAAGATAATTGAGAGAATGCAGACTGAAGTCACAATAGAAAGGTGCTAGGAACTATGCAAACCTAAGCCACCATAAAAAGATAATTGAGAGAATGCAGACTGAAGTCACAATAGAAAGGTGCTAGGAACTATGCAAACCTAAGCCACCATAAAAAGATAATTGAGAGAATGCAGACTGAAGTCACAATAGAAAGGTGCTAGGAACTATGCAAACCTAAGCCACCATAAAAAGATAATTGAGAGAATTCATATTGAAGCCACGATAACAATTTTCATTATACCTATGCTTGGTTCAAATAAATCTGGATTTGTTTATTACGGTTTATGAACAGAATTGTTGTACACTTTCAGTTTTACTATTCACTTGAATATCATAACATAGTACCTTAATCATGTCCATGGACACTCCTTGCGTAAATATTGCTGATGGTGGTCTTGTTGTATTTTTTAGGAAGGAAAACACATATTATTTGGTCCGATTCCGTATATGCCCTCCAAATAGAAACTATATTATACAGCTGTAATCATGAAACCTAACCTACCCTACCTACCTTCATCCCTACCTACCTACCCTAACCTAATTGTATTTGGGGGGCATATAACGGAATGCAACCTCAATTTAGGTGAAAAAATTCTGACCAACTGGAAATAAAGAATAATTTTCGATATGTGTTTGAGATTTCTTTCTTTGATATTTTTGGTTACAAACCAGTACAAACTGTGACATTGAGGCCTCACGGGCACCGGGACGAATTAGAAGGTCAGTTTTTGATCTAGCCTATGTCTTTTAACCAGTCAAAACAATAGGTGCGCACGGTTCAGAATTGTCCCACCTTCGTTCCCGTTAGGCGTCCTTTTGGGTGTTGTTTAGCGTGTTTTGTCACCAAAAAACGAGGAATGCTTTGTCCTCTACACTAGTGGGGTGCCTTCCTTGCGGACTTGCGGCGTGAAAAATGCCTTGCTCATTGTCAAGATGTTCTACTAGGGAGGGGATCAAGTGCGGGGTCTCGATGCTCTTCTTGAGGGAAGCCAGTCGTCTCTTCAAACTCTACCAAATTGTAAGTACCTCACATAACGACTACAATGTGCTCAATAGATACAATAGTATTGAACTGATTTTTTTAAAAATTGAATTGAAATTAAGTTTATTTCCTAAATATTTACAATTTACTTTTAAAAATACGCAGTATTTCATTAAAAACGTATGAACTTTATGAAAGAAGATAAAATCAACAAGCAAATTAATAAAACCTACTAAGCACTCAGAAAAATTAATAAAATAATTAACTTTGCAATATAAGTGGAAGTTTATAGAAAAATACTCAAAATTGATTAAGTTTTCTGTACAAACTGCCCCCTCCTGTAGGAGGGATAGGGGGGGAGGTTGATAACACAATCATTAGTATTAAGTCAATCCAGTAATGCCATATCTCACCCTGATAGCTTGCTAAAGTCCAATATGTAGTAAAAAGTAATAGAATAAATTGAATAGAATAAATAATAGAATAAATTGAATAGAATAAATAATAGTAATATTGAAATAGAATAAATTAAAATGGTTAAAAGTTTACATATATTTCTAAATAAAACTTGACCTGCATAAAATGAGCCAGCTTTTTATGCGTATTGTTTTAGTAGTTCTTTATTGACGTAGTGGTAAGTTGTGTGTTTAGTATTTTTCGCACATATACAGGCATACTTAAGTATAACTGTATCGGATTATAAGTTATTCATAAACTGATTTAAGTGTAAACTGATTAACTAGTGCTCGTTGAAATTGAGCCCCACTTGTTTGAGTTATGTAATTTAAAGTTTATTTCGAAAGGTTTGCCTTTCTGCTCTAAATATTTTCTTCGATTTACCCGTGTAAATGTGGGAGTTGAAAGGAATAGATAGAAGAGTTGTAAAATAACGCTTTTCAAACTATAACTTTGTCAACATTTGTTTATTTTCATTATGAAGAAACTCACTAATTGGATATCTTATAATTTGTAGCAATTTGCAAATATTAAATAAAAATAACAGTATAAAATAAATCAGCTGATATAAAATTAGTAATAATTTAAGGAATAAGGAAAATTGAAAATTCCTAGTTCGTTACTCACCAAATAATTTCTATGTATTATGTCTTATATGCATCAGTATAACTAAGTTTTATAACTTCTTCTAGTAAACTTATGTCTGAAAAAGAGTGTTTAAGTTCTAAACAATGTTTGGCAATGACTGATTTTTATTTATTATTATTTTTTAAATGGATTATGTGTTCATAAAATCTAGTTTTCAAATTTCGTATAGTTTGGCCAATACATTTTTTGTCATATCCATTGTTTAATTTCGATTATTCCTTATTTAGCTTCATTTTTGAAATTTTATCTTTAATAATTAGAGTAATATTTTTTAATTTTTTTTTTAATGGAAAGAGATTTGATGACTATAATTATATTTTAAAAATTAATTTTCGTTTAGTATAATAATTCATACTTTTCTAAGATTTGCTTTTTCTTCTATAATTAGTAAAATGCTTCTATTAGACTTTTAAATTTGTTATCTTTATTTCATGATTGTCTCATCAATAATAGTGTTTTTATATCTTTGAATAAAGCAATAAATGTATTTTTCACCTTCCTCAAATTAATATATATTTTATATCAGTCGATTTATTTTATAGTCTACTGTTATTTTTATTTCATACTTACAAATTATGTTTTAGTTGATTGTTTGTTGCATTTGACATTGCATGTAAAATCTTGTTTTCGAAAGGCCTCAAGTATACTTATTAAAATTTTATTGTATTAAGTTTTCTTTCTACGATTTTTTTTATTACTCATATATATTCTTGTTGTTACAATTTAATAATTTTCTGACCAGTTTTCATTGTTATGTATAGGCCTATTCTTTTCCTATTTATTTAATTGGTGTTAGATATAACTATAAAAGGAAAATACCACTGACTCGCTCATCACTGTAACTAAAAAAGTACTAAGCCTACGACGCTGAAATTTTGTAGAGTCAAAGGTCTTATGTTGTAGATGTGCAATAGGAAGAGATTTTGAAAAAAATCTTAGTAAATAGAAGATGACAGCCTTTTCAGTGCTAACAATTTTAAATGCCAAAAACAGCGTTTCTCTAATTAGACTGTAGCGGCTAAATGAACGGTTCTACAGCAAAACTAACACCGTCTTCTGCACCTGATTTGAGACGATCTCCTACTTTGGCCGACTTTGTACTACTTGACTTTGCTCTATCTTACCTCCTTCATCCTTAGGTAGAACTAGATTTTCAATTTGTGTGTGTAAATCATATTGGTTAATTTACGGCCTTTATGAGTAGACTGCCGGTGTGGTGGCTCAGTGGCTAAGCGGAGGGCATTTTCCAAGGTTCGAATTCCCACTGAGCCAACGGTCGGTACTTCACTCGTTGAATACGGTTTACGCAGAGGCTTGCAAGCCCATGTGAACTGGCGAGTAAAGTTTTTTATAAATTAAAAAAAAAAAAAATAATAATTAAAACTTACAGATTTTTCTAGACTGTAAACCTTTGCTATCTAGGAGAACAAACTGTATTCAGTGGAAAATATACAATTTAATCTGAACACACGTATATTCAGGTAATAGGACATGGTTAAACATGGCTAGAAACACGATATTTCACTGATTCAGAGTCAATTACCGTACTTTGCGTCCTCTAAAAGCAGACTTACAGATTTTTCTAGACTATGAAACTTTGTTATCTAGGAGAACAAACTGCTTTCAATCGGAAAATTAACAATTTAGTTTTAAAGCATGCATATCCAGATCATAGGACATGGCTAAACATGGCGAGAAACACAATATTTTATTGATTCAGAGTCAAATCTAATACTTTGTGCTCTCTAAAAGTAAACTTACAGATTTCTCTAGACTTTGAAACTTTTTTATCTAAGAGAACAAACTGATTTTAATCGGAAAATTTTCAATTTAATTTGACCAAATGCATAGCCAGTTCACTGGACATGGCTAAATTTGGCGAGAAACCCGATTTTTCACTGATTCAGAGTCAACTACAGTAATTTCTGCGCTCTCAAAGTAGGCTTAGATTGTTTTACTGTAATAATTATATAAAAGCCATTTACCACTCATCACTATTTCTCCAAAACTGTATGTCCAATTGACTTGAAATGTTGTACATTGGTTTATCTTGGCTCCTAGACACTCACTAAGAAAGGATTTTCCTCTCCGACCTAAGGATTCCGCCTCACTGCCCTCCAAAATTCCATTGGTATTCTTATATTAATTCATTGATTTATTTGATTAACAGCTGTTAAATAAAAACAAAATGAATACAATTTTTCGTAGGCTAAACTTTTAAAATTAAAAATAATGGAGTGCATTAGTACATATACATAACATCAGCTGTTATAAATTGGATATAAATTTGATGCAGTGTAAACTGATAGCTTGCTGCACATTTCGATTATATAATCAAAATCAATATTTGTTCTTTGATTATGATCGGCGAAGCGGATGGGTACAGCTAGTAGTCTATATAATATAACTTCTTAGTTCTTTACAGCTATATATTTATGTAAAATATGTTGTTTTCTTCATCTGCGAGCTCTCTAGTGTAGTTCGTCTTTTTTATTTTAGTGTATGTGTTTTTATTTTGTTTCGGCAATGCTTCTATTCTTGTTTCATTATTGTGCTTCTACTTATATCTAATAATAATGACACTATTATTATCATTTCTTGTATCTTATTTTTACAGCATGTGCTCTATGTACGGCCTAGGGCACTTTGTCATAATTATAATATTAGAACGTAAATCGATTATGTCGTAGGGTTTAATGAATAAACATCAACTATGTGTGTTTCATAGTAGGCCCAGTAACTACACTATAACATTATACATTTAGTTTTAAATAATTATATTTAAAATATAAGACTTATTTATAAGACTTATGAACTTACAGGCTGAAAATTAAACTGAAACTTAAACTCATTATAGGCCAAAAGTCAAAAATATAATTTGCATGAGCCAAGTCATACTTATTCACATGATAATGAATAAAAATAAAATAACAAAACAAAATTTACAACCAAGATCTTCACTTCACTTTAATGGAATAACGTATGACACATATTAATCTTACATTAACTTTTGGACAAAAATATTCCCGAAAACTCTAGCAAGCTATATTAACCAAATGGATCTTTAATTGTTTTCTAAAGTTATATGGGTCTGAATACAACATAAGAGAAATTGCAAGACTGTTTTAAAAAGCGTTATTCCATTGTAAATCAAGTTGTTTTGGTAAAATAAATGTTGAGTGTTTGGGGATTGAAAGTTTATTCTTTGCATAAAAAAAATCGAATTTCAATTGATTTAAAGTTAAATTTAGATAGCTCTGCCTAACCCAAGTTAAGGTTTCAAAAATGTAATTTGGTGGTGTTCAAGTACCTGAATCTTGGAAAATATCAATCCTTACAATGTTGGAATGAAAGGGCGTTCGATAAAAAATTATTTCTGATTTAAAAAATAATAGTGTTTTTATTGTTATAAATTACCGGTACTTATGTGTTGAGGTAAAAAATTTAAATAAATGTTTTTTGTTGGATATAAGGTTACGTAAAGCTTATTACTTTTTATTTAAAAAAATAATAATGTTAATCTTGTTATAAGTAATAAATGTGTTGAGGGAAAACATTTTTGGATGTTCGGCTACGTAAAGAGACTCATTTGGCCTGTCTAGATACATAACTCGTTAAGAAACTGTATAATAAATTTTATTAAAACTTTTAGGATATACTGTGCAAGAGGTACAAACCAATCTGTTAAGTAAAACTTAAAAAAAAATTTTAAATGTAACCAATTGTTTTTCTATAGATGACATCTATACAGATTTAGAGTTAAAATTCGTGTGATTATCTTTGGCTGGAAGAGTAGATTGATAATATATGAAAACTTCTTTGCTATAGTTTACTTAAATGAGAGAGTTACGTACTTATGTACAATTTGTAGATCGTGGCCGGCGGGGACAGTGAGGAAGAGAGAGGGGGAAGAACACGTTGTATGTGTGTGTTTTAGTGAGGCAGGTTTTTGCTATTGGCGACTGTTGCGATAAAATAAAGAACTGAATTCCCCAAATAGAAACAACATAGGCTGTCAGTGGGGGTCGAAGAACACTTTGTAAACTGGTAAAATAGTTTTTTTTTAATTCTTGTTTGTTGTCAGTGGTTAATAGGTAGAAATATTTAATTGGTAAACTTTAGCCGGCCTCATTCTTCAGTTATGTCTGTGTTAGGTTATGATACTTCCGTATTTTCCAAAGATAGTTTGTATTTTAAGGCTGATGTCCGTGTTGGTATTGCTCTTTAAACAGTCCGTATTTTCCAAAGATAGTTTGTATTTTAAGGCTGATGTCCGTGTTGGTATCACCCTTTAAACAGTCCATATTTTCCAAAGATAGTTTGTATTTTAAGGCTGATGTCCGTGTTGGTATCGCCCTTTAAACAGTCTCTATTTTCCAAAGACAGTTTGTATTTTAAGGCTGATGTCCGTGTTGGTATATCCCTTTAAACAGTCTGTATTTTCCAAAGATAGTTTGTATTTTAAGGCTGATGTCCGTGTTAGTATCGCCCTTTAAACAGACTGTATTTTTATAGATACGATTAAAAACATCGTACTGAATTCTGTGCTGGAAGAATCATTCGCAGCACACATGGAGCGAAAAGCACAAAAAATTTAAATGCGATATTTCGTATTTAAAAACAGAGAGATAAATAAACACACAAAAACTGATAATGCCATAAATTATAACAAAAATAAATCAGGAGAACCTCTACAACTAAGCAAACTTTATATTATTAAAATTAATTGTTACGACACAATATAATTGTTTATATCTTACTCAATGAAAAAATTATTATAAGGAAATCAAAAATTATTATAAGGATTCATGTAAAAATCTAAATTACATGATTTTATATAAGGCCGTAATCAAACCACTGACTAACATTTTTTTTCGCTTTTCCATCTTATTACAAAAGCCTAACTACAATTCAAGGACTTAATACTATTTTATTTTATTTACCTATTTTTGCCACCAAGGTTACAAAAAAACCAACTTAAATAAATAAATATCTTTATTCACCATACACAAATAATAAAAATCCAAATAGGTTTCGTCAAATGAGTTATAAATCTACAATTAAATTACTTAATATTACATTTCATCTTAACTCTAATACTAATAATAAATTTAGCTTTTTCTATATTAACATGAGAAAAAATTACTAAGGGAAAAGACAATACTAGCATAGTATTCGGTCATGGCAGAGATTCATAAAGTCTGAGTAATTATAAATTACTCTAGATAAAAGAAAATGTTTTAACTTATTGCTAAACCTTAAGTAGGAACATTCCTCTCTCAGCTCGGCTGGTAGCATATTGAAGTACTTTATTGCAGAATAGGACACTCCACTTTCGGTGAGTGCTAGACGGTGTTTAGGAGTGCGATATAAATCACCATGTCTTGTATTGTAATTATGTATTTGATTGTATTTGGGATAAATATTTAGGTTTTTTTGAAAAACGAAGTAACTCATACAAATATAGTGAAAACAGGGGAACATTTTATATTTTGAAAATAGAGGTCTGCAAGATGTTTTCTGAGTACAATGAATCATAATTTTCAGTGGTCTTTTTTGCAATTTAAATATCTTGTAGCTTTCAACTGAATTGCCCCAAAATACTTAACTTGTGGCGAACCAAAGAAAACTCAAAACAAATTTTTTATTGGTTTTCGAAAGAACACTGCACAATAGCACTCATACGATGTGGAATAATGTAGGCAACATTCCTACTGTTGTAATAGACTTAGAAAAACCAATATAATATAACGTTTCAAGGCCAAACAAACGAAAACGCCGCAGGTATTAGGGGAACCTAAAACAAGGATACACATTTATTTCAGCTGATAACGCATGGCGTCACCGTTTGAAGTGCCTTGTTACGTCTAATAAATGGTCCGGTAAAAAGTTTGTCGTGAAGACGAACGGCCGGCCGAGAATAGGCGAACTGTGGCTAGGCCTGGGGGTGTGGGTGGACGCTTTATTTATTACGACATTTAATTACTCATATGGACATTAAATATAGACAGGTAAACGCCTACGAAATGATGACAATTCTATTTTACCCCATACTTTTGTTTTATAGCATATGCAACAATCGGTTTTGAATTCTTTGGTAGAAGAATTATTGTAGGAAAATTCACTAGGAGATATTTTTCATCCATTTTATTCCTAAAATTGTTTTGTTTACAAAATATATAGTTTATTATTTTATATTTATTATTTTTATACTACGGTGTCTCATTATTCTATGCAAAACAGTATATTTTTAGCTATAGGCTATAATGCGATTCTTGAGTAAATACTGATCCCTTTTCTTGCAAAATTGAATGCGAAGTTTTTCTGTGGAGTTACGGAAGTTTCAAAATATCTTTGGAAAATAGGAGTTGCTCTTGAACTGTTTTACTGAGTTGACTCAAGCTGGGCTTAATTGATAGAATATAAATTTTCAATTAAATATATCCTCTTCAAAATTAAAGTCCTAAGTTATATAGTAGTTTTCGAGGTAAAGCGGATTTTCATTCTCAAAATCTGAGTGGGTGCAATTCTGGAATAGTACTATTCATTCATTATTCATTTTTAAGACGGCGATCGTAGATGTATGGACGAATATGAGGAGTGAATGAGTATAGTCATTTTATTAACTAAGGTTGACTGTTCCTTAGAAAGAGCGATTTATTAATAGCCCCATTACTAGGTCAATTAGAGGACCTTGAGATTTACTTGGAATACGAACCACATAGAATTGGTCTGATTTTCAGTTAATTGACAAGCCTCATACTCAGTTCTCTTCTCCACACAACATCAGGACACTGACTACCACCTAACATGGACACCCGAGACTTCTCTAGTAAGTTGTTAGAAAGTGGCGATGGTAACCAATGAGCGGACGCCATGTTGGTATTAAGAGGACCGAGAACAGAACCTACCACCTACAATCTCCACAAAATTTTGTCCTTTAGTAGGCCTATCTGGGTTACAGCACAGCTCTACTTCAGCCGACATTTTCGGATATTTCTGTAACTTGGAAATAATTGTTAAAATTAAACTTACACCTCTTTTTTTAATCGGCTAAATAACAAATTTAAGAATCGTATAAAAATCCAAACTTTGGATTTCTAAAAGTTAAACGTATAATAAAATGTTAGGCGACCGGAAATGTAAAATTGCTACAGTTTTAGTCTACTATTAGGCGATATTGTGGCGGTGGGCGTGAGGAGGTGTGGGGAGTTGTGGGGGGTTGTGAGGGGGTTGTGGGGGGTTGTCGCACTTTATGAACTGTCGTTACAGAGTGTCCACAGAGTAATTATCAACAGGCTTCTTGAAGCATTGTCTAACTTACTTCTCTCAGATCGCACCACAAACGGGGTGGTTGTCTGGGGACCCGATGGAATGTCTTTGCTGCTCTAAACACATCCAAGAAACAATAAAACAATTTAATGAACGTATGTTTCTGAAGACTTGTATTCAAGAATTGTATCGGAAATAAATTTATTTTGTGTAATATTTACAATAATGAAAACGGTAATTTTTCGGGCAGCTAATTTACTAATTCTAAATTTTATTTCTTCCGTATTAACGAGCTTTACATTGATTGGAAAAATATTACACTTGAGGTCATAAAGCTTATTACTTGTAATCAATATTTATTTATTCACTTTTTTACATGTCAAATGCAGGTTTAAACCTAGCTACATTATTGCTATTATACATTAATAATCTACACTAGATATGATGAAAGTAAAATTAAAAAAATACTAAAACCTACAAAGATAAAATAAAGATACTTTTTAATTATGACAATGTTTTTCTTTTTTTTTTAAATAAAGAACAAAAGTACAAAAGTAATATTAAATCTGCAAAAGAATATAATTCATAAATTGAACTAATTTATAAGATACTTTATAAGATAATTAATACATGAATTTGAATCTTAGCGTATGAAATTTAATAACTATTTTTTAATTATTATTGAACAGAACCTCCTTAAAAACAGCAGCAAGTTTACCTGTAGCATATGAAAATAAAATGAATTAAGTAAATTAATGAAATCTGTGAAACAAAATTATACAGAGTTAAAAGAAAACGAATAAATCCATTATAGTTAAAGCAATGCCAAAAATTCTCTCCTATACAAATTCCATGTTTGAACATGATTGTAATGTAAATTTACATTTATTTACAACATTAGATGTCTACCTTGAAACACACATGTAGGTCTTAGTATTTTGGTTTATTTTTGACAGTGAAAGACAAACATGTCGTACATGATTTAAATGTGTATCAAATTCTTAAATAAAGCAGTAATATTCATCAAGTAAGATATTTCAAACCAAAAATGGAACAATATTATAGACTTATCCCATCATTTAACATGAATTATTCTCGATGGAACTTACAGAAACGTTTGAATACATAGACTTGAATACATTTCTTAAAATACATAGACTTTTACAGCTTTAAGGTTGCGAATTTCTACTTTTAGTTAGGAAATACTTTTTTATTTTATAAAATTTTCCAATAGTGAATGAATGAAAGTTTTATTCACAACATGAAAATTAACTTTAACAGTAACGAAGCAAAATACAAATACACAGAGCCTTACGAAATTGGGAATCGCACAATGTAAACAAAACAAACATAAATATAAACGTTAAAGTAAAAAAAAAAAAAAAAAAAAAAAAAAAAAAAAAAAAAAAAAAACAGAAGAAAGTAAGAATATACTTAAATTATATACTTCAACCTCAGAGAAGAAAGAAACAGAGGTCAAATACAATAGTACACTAAATGTGTGTTGAATAGTTTTTTTCTTCAGTTTGCCATGTGGAAGGCAGCTCCAACACCTTGTCAGTCAATCCCTTTAATCCCCCAAATCCTCAAGGATAAACGTAGTAATTATTTATACAGACGTATAAAGATGTACACTTGTGTAATCTACATATAACTGCCACTGCGGCTATAAGAAAGCGACCTCTGTCGATTTGTTTCTCTGTGTTACAACTAAAATGAGCATAACGACTGTGCGTAGGTCTGAGTTGTTTAAGTCAACCGATCAACAATAGTACGAATTGGATGAGCCGGAAAAATACAAATCATAGAAACACGTTTTTAAACATACATAAAATATATAGACATAAGAAAAAAAAATTAAAAATAAGAAAACAGCAAAAAAATTAACATAATGCAAAAATATTTTTATACTTTGTTAATTCTCAAAGGTTGGCATAAAATTGACTATTGAATGTTTAATGAAAAAAATACTGACAAAAATAACGCCTCACAACAAAACGTTGACATTCCGTAATGAGATAATTTACAGGAAAAGAAATGGGACAGAAAAAATAAGCTTGACGATTAGATAAGAATAATCATGTATTGCTCTTAACAGCTGTGGTTCAAGATCCATCCAAAACTATATATTTCAAGCGTGGGGTAGCTCCATACGTCATAAGTAAGTAGTTCAATTGTAGAATTGATATTTACCTCTGTGTTAAGGAGAGGAATTTTGGTGGAATAGCAAAGCCCAAAGTAGATCCATATTCGTTATTACAAAGAGAAAAAAAAAACAGAGGTAGCATTCTAATAGCCGCAACGAACTTCTCAGAGACCGTCATGTAGATGTTAACAACTAATGTACATCTTTATACATCTGCATTGATAGTTACTACGTTTATCTTTGGGGGGAATAAGAGAGGGACTGACAAGGTGCTGGGCCTACCATCGCATGGCAAACTGGAGAAGTAACTACTTACTCTACACACTAACTAAATCGACACACATTCAGCGCACTATTGGATGCGACCTCTGTTTGTTTTTCTCTGTTATTATTTCAGAAGCCTAATTGTTTCCTTGTAGTCAGTTAACATTTGCACATCAAAATAAATTAGGTTAGGTTAGTTTTTTACTTTAAATGTTACGGGATTATATTTTTACTTCGAAATTGATTAATTTTTTATTTTAATTATTTTTTAATTGATTGCTTACATTCACTCACATTAAAAAAATATTTAGTACAAATTATCATTTTAATAGTTTATAGTACTATAAATATGGCCTAAAGACCAGTTTAAGAGTCTGGTCTTTGTTTAATTATATTGAAAATATTATTGTTCAATAAATTAAATTTTTTTAATCAGTATAAATTCGTGATTTCAACAAGCGAAGTATTTGAACTTTAATTAGAGGGATTTGTAGGTGTACTGGGTTCGGTGGTCGGCGCGCCTTAGACCACAATGGCCGCCATCATAACACGGACAATTAAAACAGCTGATAGAACAGTAAATACATCACTAGCGCTCCTACGGCTGGGCCACGCACCACACATTACAATTACTCGATTGTGGATGTCTTAATTAAAGTGCTCTAATGGTAAGGCATTCGTGTTCCGTTTCTCTACCCTCTCAATATTTTGGACGTCACCGATAAAATGTACGTGCTCCGAGGCGTCTCCAACTATTCCGACAAAAACATATATTATAACTCGTTTTGTTCGGTAATGAAAAAAATAAAAAAGCTATTTTATTTATAATTTTATTTTTCTTAATATCTCCATTATTAAGTAATATTTTTATTTTTTATTTCGTTTTTGTATTTCTATGTGTTTTTTACTCTGAAGGCGTATTTGAAAACTATTTTGATCTATGACAATTATCTTTTTAGATATCGCAAAAAAATACTTTAGTGGCGAATAATATATTTCAGACATTGATAGTAAAAGTTATGACTAACTATAAAAATGAATTTGCATATATTCTCCCGTCGGAAAGACGGCGAGCACGCGTCCCGGAAACCAGGCACCCGATTTAAAAACAAATAACGATTTGTGTAAGGATATGGGCGATTAGGATAAGATTAGTAAAAAGTGCCTAACGGCTAGTAAAAAGTGTGTTTTTCAGATTGAATATTTTAATTTATTGCAAAACCAATTTCATATATATTCGTGTTCAGCATGAAAAAACACCCAAAACGAAAATTTTTTAAATAACTATTTTTAAAGAAGTAGTTTTTTCACTATCATATAAAAACAGGGTTCCCAATTTGTCGGTAAAAATTAGTTTTTCGTGGCTGAAATAAACCTCCTCACCATATTTCACCACTTTTTCAACAAGAAATTTTATTTTAAGAAGCCTCTGGAACGTGTATAATAGCCTAGATAAGGTTCGGATGTACTCTAAGCAAATGTTACTTCAACCTCGAATTTTGAGGTTGATCAAATATTTGTCAAACGTGACAAATGGGGGTTCAACAAAATGCTCTGTTCGATTCTGAATCAGGGCCGTTTACAATAGAATTTATATCTTCTATATGTTTCATGAGTTTTATGTTTATTGAAGCCGTATTATGAATAAGTACGCACTAGTTAAGTCTATATAACGGACTAGCTTATTATTTTTATTGATAATTCATTATTTATTATTAAGACGCCAATCATAGAGTAAGGGCGAATAAGAGGGGCGAATGAGTATAGATAAATAAAAGTAGTTATTGTTACTAAGGTCGACTGTTCCTTGGAGAGAGACACTGAATCTTTTCCTTTAATTCACTAACACTACATTTGTTTGTTTCCGATATTTCACCCCACTCATTTTTACTTCCACTGTGGTATTCCTTATCCGCTAGGAATCCGATATCGCTGGCCTTATCTTATCACTTTCCATGAACTTAGACATGGAGAGCGCATTCGGCGGTAAGTAAATCGTTGGATTTACCAGTTTGTAATCAACTTTGACCTAACCTGACCTAACCTAACCTAACCGTAATCGCGATAAAAAAGTAGTGGTAGTGAAGTAATGGAAAAAGCAGTAGTAGTGAATTAACGGAAAAGGTCCGAGACATTTATTTCTAGCCAAATAGTCGGGACAACTAAGGGTCCCTTATATTTGAAAAGCCATCGCACGATTCTGTACACTTTTTCCCTTAATTTTCCATTAGAAGTTTCGAAATCAGTAGAATAAGACATCAGTAGAGTGGTTTTGACCCACCCGCCCACCCATACATGTACATTGTTATTGTTGACCCACTCGCCCACCCATACATGTACAGTGGTATATCATATTGGGGTGTTTACTTAGAGTTCGAATCACGTAGGCCTAGTATTAATCTGATTTTCAGCTAATTGACAATCCTAATACTTAGTTCTTTTCCCTACAGGGCCGGGGACCCTGACTACCACCAAACATGGACACCCCAAACTTCTGTAGCAGTATCCACTTCGATAGTGACCATTGAGTGGACGCCATGTCGGTATTAAATGTTAAGCTCACTACGCATATATTCTCCCTTCCTTATAAAATAGATTTAAACATATAATTATAACTTAGGAGTGGAAATGATGCCAATATTGACTTTTTTAATGCCGTAAGAATTGTTTTTAGTAATAGTTTAAAAATGACCAAAGTGAATAAATCTCTTAAAAAAAAATTAAATTACTACATTGGTCCTATTATTTTAACCAACTTCCATATTATCTGAAAATTTTCAAAGTTTTAAAACTTTGTGAAAATTAATTGAGCGGCTTTTTCCAGTTGAAGAAATTTCTGTCTTGAGTATTGCAGTTAGTTAATAAGGAAAATTACTAGTGTATAGAAGAGATAAATTGTGTATTATTTCTTGTTTTCGAATTATGTTTAACGCCATTTCTTTACACCGTGTTCATTTTGTATTCGGTTTATCTCACAACATTTATAACAACTCTTTTAATGAGTAGGATTCTTATGTGCAGAACTGTTTTTACACATAAATAGACTAAGAGTTGTTATTATTTTAGGCATGCAATAACAAATACAAGAGAGACACGCTGTTATAGACCAAAATAATGCTAAACACATTTTGAACGAACATTTGAATTTTTCCGACAAAATCTAACATGTAATTTAAAAACTTAGAAAATTATTCTTTCTCATAATAACGAATCATGTGCAAAAATTAATTTTTAAGAAAATATAGAACTATTATTGTAAATCATAGCGTGCAGTAAATATTGATAGTTTGGTTAGGTGGTTGTGTGGGCGCACGGCACCACGCGGCTCTAGGAGACCGCCGCGACTCAAGGGGTGACAATTAAAAGATCACTCAACACTGGTCGCTGTTTATGTCGCTAGACCGCTTTATTAACATTTTTTGATGTCTGTATCTGGAGAGGAGACGTTGGATGCCCTAGCACGTTGTTTTTTTTCCTTTTTACAGACTCGCCGATTTATTAACTCAACGATCTAATGTTTTACGCGTCCGATTGCGATTTCATTTTCCGTTTTTTCATCGGTGAAGTTGTTTTTGCTACGGCGCGAACAGTTTATCAGTCCTTACTGATAGTTTCATTCATTATTTATCAGTTAGGACGTGTGAAACGATACAGAGAGTTGAGCCGAACGGCCACGACTAGGCCAGTCGCTCACACTCGGCTAGTCTGGCACACTAAGGACACTGTCGCAAGCACTTAGACAAACATTTATAAGACTTATTATTTTTAAGTGAAGCCTATTAATATGATTGATCGTGAAAAAACAACACATTTCAATGATTCTTAAATAAAACGTCTTTAATTAGAATAGGCCCATAGTATTCTTCTTCCTAAATTCTAAAATCTTTTATAAACCCGCAAAACTAATAAATCCATTTCCTGTTAAAAACACAACTTTTAAATGATTGTAATTTCAACCTAAGCAACCTAGTTTTGTGTAGGCCTATTCAGTATTAATAACTAATACAATTTTGTTATATATAATTGCATAATGTACCTTTGTTTAAAGTAAGTAAATTGTGGGGATTATCAAAGTAATTTGACATTGAATCTATCTTATCAATTAAAAAGGTATATGTCAAAACAATTAAATTGTTATTTTTTCATAGTAACAATAGGCCTACTTACTTCCTTTTCAGAAAACCAAACTAGACAATAAACTAAACGAAAATTGTATATCATTTCATTTTATGTTTTTGAATTAAAATTAAAATATTGGTTTGGTAAATGGAAAATAATTGTTTACAAGAATATGTAAAATAAAACTAAAAAATATTTAACAAAAAAATAAATCATTGAACACAGATAGACTATATAAGAAATATATTATCAAACCTAAAAACCTATCCACATTAAAAACAAATTAGTAAACCTAGATAGCCTATATATAAAACAAATTATCCAATCCAGACAGCCTACATAGAAAGAATTTAACCCTTGATAGACTATAAATAACAACAAATTATCAAAACTAGATAGCCTATATAAAAAACAAATGAGCAAAACTAGATGGCCTATATAGCAAAGCAATTAACAACCTCAGACGTCCTATATGGAGAAGAAATTAAATAATACCACAAAGTCTACATAGAACAAAAATAAATAGTAACCCTAGGTAGACTATATATGTAAAGTAAAACTATCAAAACTAGATAGCCTATATATAAAAAAAATTAGCAAACCTAAATAACTTGTATAGAAATTAAATTAGTAACATTTATAGACTATATTTATATATACAAAAATAAAACTAGATAACCTATATAGAAAAAAATTAGCAAACCTAGATACCTACATGAAAAAATATAAATCCTAAATATATATATATATATATATATATATATATATATATATATAGATATAAAATATATATCAGAACTATATAGTCTATATTACAAACAAATTACCAAAACTAGATAGCCTATACAGAAAATTAAGTAACAAACCTAAATAACTTATATAAAAATCAAATTACCTAACTTAGATAGCTTATAAAAAACCAAATCTAAATAGCCTATATAGAAAATAAATGAGAAAATCTACATAGCCTATATAAAAAAAAATCATCAAACCTAGATGGCCTACATAAAAAACAAATTGTCTAAACTAAATAGCCTAAATAGAAAACAAATTAGTAACCTTAGATAACATAGATAAAACACAAGTTATCAAAACTACATGATGTTCTTCATAGAAATCAAATTAGCAAACATAAATAACAGATGTAAACAAATACAGTCTGTATAAAAACCAATTACTAACCCTAGATGCCTTCGTATACAACATAAATTATTAAACATAGAAACCCTATTTCTGTAATCTGTATTTTAGATCCTTTTTAACTTATCAAGTGTATTTAAAATGTTTGTTCACTTAATTACTTGATGATTCGTGAAGAACCTTGTTTCAGTCACAGTCGCGGCCGTTGAGATGGGTAATCGAGCTAAGCTGGTAATTATTAACGTTTTAATTAATTTGTACTGAGTCGTGGGATGATAGTGTAGCTATAATTATTCAATTAGATTGTCTCTATGGAATATTAATAATACAGTACAGTTTTGGATATCCTTAAACATTTTATATATAAAAATGTATGATTGAGCCGAATCTAATCATGTCTAACATTTGGATTAACATTCATTTTTAACGAAATATTAACACGAGCCAATATAACGAATAAAAAAGAAAATTCAAGGGTAAATTAAATATAGATCATTAGTTTTTTTTCTTTTTCATTTAAATGGCCTTTCTCAAATAATGTCTTCATTAACGAAACTTTTTCTTCATTTTGCGTATATGTTGAAAGTACTAAATATAAAAATATCAAACCGCGTTAAATATAAACAAATCTGTGTTTAATTGAAAGTATTACATTTTATTAGTAAATGTTAAATTATATTTATAAATGGACAGATTTTAAAGTTTTCGTCGACTAATTATTAAATAATTATTTATCTTTTACTATTTTTTCGCAATTATTTGATTTATAAATTATATACCGGTATTTGAAAAAGATTTTTACTGAAAATCTAAAGGATTTACAAAATATAACCATTTTAAGGCAAAAAAGACAACAGAATAACGTCATCTTCGATTCAGAATATTTTTGTGTGAACATACCCTATAGACAGACTAAGTAAAAAATGTAAAATATACACGATACAGGCATATATTTATCTACCCTTTAAAATCTGACAAGAAGAAAAACCACCAAAGGTGACCAAACTGAAGCGGCGTAAAGAAGTAAGTTACCGGTAGTAATTCTATCACGCAGGGCGCCAACCTACCTCACCTTTCCCAACTCTATTGTCCAAATATTACCACCAAAAACAACCAAAGGTGACCTAACTGAAGTGGCGTGTAGAAGTAAGTTACCGGCAGTAATTCTATCACGCAGGGCGCCAACCTACCTCACCTTGCCCAACTCTATTGTCCAAATATTACCACCAAAAACAACCAAAGGTGACCTAACTGAAGTGGCGTGTAGAAGTAAGTTACCGGCAGTAATTCTATCACGCAGGGCGCCAACCTACCTCACCTTACCCAACTCTATTGTCCAAATAATACCACCAAAAACATAAGGGGGTGATCTAACTTAACAAATAAATAAATCTTACGGTTACCTGCAGTGTTGCTTTAATGACTTACCATAGGCCTATATAAATTAAATATTAAATAATAAAATTAATAAGATCCTATATTAATTACAGTTTTTTATCTATTCATTATTTTTATTATAATTTCATTAGGCCTATAAATATTCTTTTATGATTATAGTGAGTTGAATTAAATATACAGTTGTATATCAATTTAAAAAAATAACTTGGAAATATATATTTTTACGAGGAAATATTAGCGAAAATAAATTATCTTATTATCGTGCGATAGCAAAAATAAAATTGCTCTTACTGCAGTTATTTGAAAAGTTAAATAGTGGCTTATGACAACGTTGTTTTCATGGAGTGGAATCAAGTTTTAATATAACTATATAATAAAAAGAACTAATAACAATACATAAATGTCAAATTATAACAATGTAATTCGTACAAATTAATTGCAGCATTATTGAATCAACCACAATTGAATTTTTAATCTAATACTTTTATTAAAATGATTTTTAAATTAACTAAAATGGATAAACAGAAACTGGATATTTCTATCTTATCCCCTCACAGAAACAATAACTTTCTGTAGGCCTTTAGTTCAATGAAGTGCTCAGCAATTAAAATCAGCCAAAATAACTTTCCGAACGTTTAAATTATTTTAATTTTACTTTAAACTGGCAAAAACATCGGGACCACGAGACAACATGGTAATTTTACAATGGTAGGTAACAACAATGGTAGGTATACAAGCAACAACCGTCTGGCCACGAAACAATTGTCTGCCCAAGAAACAATCGTCTGGCCACGAAACAATTGTCTGGCCACGAAACAATAGTCTGGCCACGAAACAATTGTCTAGCCATGAAACAATTGTCTAGCTACGAAACAATCGTCTGGCCACGACACAATTTTCTGGCCTCCAGACAACCGTCTGGCCACGAACAACCGTCTGGCCACGAGACAACTTTCTGGCCAAGAGACGACTAGGGCCTAATTGTCTGTATAGCCTACCAAGTAACGGTCACTCTTTACAAATAATCAAAGAAAAAATTCGCAGAACTTGCTTTGTAGAACTGAATATGAGACAAAAATATTACTGGTGCAACCAAAATGAATGGAGGACTCATTCAATGCTGGTTGAATTGAAGACTCAACAGTAAGTAACATTGTTTGTGTTTAATTATGCTATTGTTTAAAGATTATTCAGACCTTTTCCGTTAATCCACTACTAATACTTTTTCTATCGCTATTACGGTTAGGTTAGGTCATGTTATGTTAGGTGGTTACTCAAGTTGATCACGTACTGGTACGTAAATCCAACGATTGCCTTACCACCGAGTGCGCTTTCCGTGTGTAAGTTCTTGGGAAGCGATAAGATAAGGCCAGCTATATCGGATTCCTAGCGGATAAGGAATACCACGGTGGACGTAAAAATGATTGGGAACAGTTTTTAAAGCAATAGAATATTTATCAAGCGGTAGTGAATTAACAGAAAAAATCCGATTATTTTAATTTAATGCTTCTTTAAAAGTTCAATTATAGTAAGTTATACATTGCAATAGGGAAAATAGAGTTTTTGGTTTTTTATAAATAACCGTAAAGAATGTATACCAACTGGTTTTCAATTATTGTTGTTATTTAATTATGCATAAACATTGTTTAGTGTTTACACTTAGGCTATTTATTTTATTTGTATTCTCTAAAAAAATCAGTTCCGACGGAAATATATTACAGCTAAGCAACTTCAAATTTGCTTAAGAGGTTTGGACCGTTGTCCTTTAACAACATTTGTAGGCTAATTAAATGCCTCTGGTGTAGAAAGAAAAAAATGATGTCGAACGTTGGGAATAAATAAATAAAATGTGTTATTCTGGAACGTAGTTTTTTATGGTATTATATTTTGTTTGTGCAGACTACGTTACAATTTTCCATTATAATTAATATTTGGTAATGTAAATTACTATAATAGACTTAGTTTTAACACTTGCGCAGTCCAGAGAAAATACATTACGACACAAATTGTTTATTTATTTATTATTATTACCTATTTATCAAAACATATACAGATGTACATTAATTTGCCACCCACAAGAGATGGTCTGAAGAGGTAGGCCTATCTGTGCATGTGTAAGGCATTTAGAATATAAATTTTAAGCTAATTAAATATGATATATACAGTATATGAATATTCATCTTGGGAGTATTGTAGTCAGAGGGTCCAATATAAATATATTACTTGTAAGAGCATTTTTAATAATAATATTGTTGTCTGTTAATGTTTTTAACCTAGACAGTAGAGAGTTGTAAACTTTATATGCATACACCGACTGCTTCTTTGATATTCAGTTACTTTTACAAAGGTGATTTATTATTTTGTTTTTAATTTGGACGCTAAAATTTGGTTTTTAAATTGTTCATAAATGTGTATTAGTGAATGTAAAATGTATGTGTGAAAAACTCCCATTGGGTTAAAGTTCTCATCACTTTGTTTTTTCCTTAAAAAAATATATAATGATTTATTTATTGGATTAGTTTTTGCTCTATATACTCCATCCCGACTACTAATTATTACATGAGTTTCTATGCTTTTTACGAAGGCATAAAATATAGAATGTAGTGTCTATAGTTGTAAAAGTTTTGTTTTGTAAAAAATCACGGAGAAGAAAGAAACTCAGTTCGCATCTAATAGTTCAATCCTATGACAATTGTAATATCTGAGTTTTCCAATATACAGTATATGTTCAACTTCAAGTTATGATCGAAGGTGACTCCCAGATATCTATAGTATTTTACTCTTTTTATTAATAATAATTTATAAGTTTATAAATATAAAATAATGATAAATTTATCACATTCTTTGTTGTTTAATCGGTTCTTGCTGAACTAGACCCTATGTGTGCTTATATCCCCTGGAACTCAAAGAGGGGAAGGAATTGAAAACTACTTTCAACCCCCCCCCCTTGTAACATTCCCCTAAAAGTTGATAGATTAGGAAATTTATTCAAACTTATTGATGATAACATTTGTTGACAAGTTAATGACAAGGAATGTTCGTAACAAGTTAATTCAAACGTGAACTTTTCGTCATGAGTTAATATCATAGGATAAAAAGGGATGTCTATTTATTTGTCTGTGGTTAAGCTACAATCCATTCATATATCATATACGGCCTAATAGGAACTCATTATATTTTTGTATACCATATTTTTGTATTATTACAACTGGCCACGCAACTTGTTATTGTGGTCTGTCAATTTTGTAGTTTGCAATTTGTTTGTTCTGTTTTATTGATACTGTATGTAGTAATAAACTTAATTTGTTCATTATAATAAATGTATACATCAACATTTCTCATTATTATTATTATTTTTTATTTATTTATAATTTACTGTTTTTCCTAGTTTTAATGTTGTTGTTTTGCTACTTGTTATTTATAGTTGCCATTTGTTGTGTTTTTCTTAGATATTTATCGCTGATCCTGTTTTGATCATGTGTTACTATTTTTTGAGTGGGTTATATTGTTGTTATTTTGTATCTGAAGCAAGTGAGTTTTTTAATCATTAATCAAAGTAAACAACAAACCAAAAAACTAAAAAAAGCAATTTGTCTTGTTTATCACTACTTAAATTGTACAAAATTGGTATTTTGCCAATGGAAGAGTTTAAAACAAATAAATAAATAGGTTTACAATTAAGTGCGTTTAATTGATTTATTTTATTGAATGCTGCACCATAAAAAATAATAATAACTGAGTGTATAACACTAAAATTTCAAATTTGTAAAGAGAAAATATTTTAAAGTGTTAATGGATTCATATAAAAGCCAACTAATTTTTAGTTATTTAGGCCTAATGTCTACTAAAGAGTGTACAAAAGTATAATCAGCTAAGGACAAAAATCAAGTAATTAAGCAAAAAAAATACATACTTGAGTTAGTAGGCCTAATATATTACATCTGTAAAAACTTAGGCCTACTGATTATTTTAGGTCGAATTATATTACAAATTTTGAAAAGCACATTAACATTTAAAATAACTTTTTCACATTTTTAAATTTATCTTGTGAAAAACTTCTAAATAATAACTATCTCGCATTATTCACAACATAAAATTAAATCGACAAACACTTTATTTTTGTGTTTTTCAGAATACAAATAAAAGATTATATATTTAAATATATAAAATTGTGGTCATAGGCCTATGTCATCAATAAAAATTAAATTATGAAAGTATGGGTTTTTAAATTAAATACAGCAAATACAAATATTGTAGGTGAACTAAAAAATATAAAAGGGTTGAATTGCAGCCCCTAAAGCTATCCGCAATCACCAACTCTACTCTGCCTTAACGATAAACAGCCGAACTGAGTAAATCCAACTGCTTATTTATCTCAGAAATATTCTAATACTGAGCTTTTCACTGTAAACACTAGGTAGTTTAGGAGAATTTTTGTTTTTATACTTTACAATCTCTCAAACTTAGATTATTTATCTATTCAGTTCAACGGACACATCCCTTTTACAAACAAAATGTCATGTAATGTTGCAAACAAAATGTACACACAAGATGGCTCTGAATACTATTAATATATAACTGATAGCATATAAACAAAATTATAACAGTACGCCTAGTTTACTGTTATAAACTAAATTGAAATACTACGTATAGTTTATTGTTATAAACCAAATAAAAACTCTACGCCTAGTTTATTGTAATAAACCAAACTAAAATACTAAGCCTAGCTTATTGTTATAAACCAAATTGAAATACTACACCTAGTTTATTGTTTTAAACCAAACTAAAATACTAAGCCTAGTTTATTGTTATAAACCAAATAAAAACTCTATGCCTAATTTATTATCATAAACCAAAATTAAAACACACCGCCTAGTTTATTGTTATATCTACGCTGAAATATGAAAGTTTTAATTTATGAAAAACGCAACTAAAATACAGTAGTTAAAATGGAACCGTTATATGATTAAATTTTTTACATATTAAGCTGGTCAACCAACATATAAAACACCTGCCGAATTAGAGTTGACAATTCTAATGGTCCACAACAAAACATGAAGTTAAAAGGAAAATATACCATAATGTTTTCAAATAACAAAATTGTAACTATTTTAAAATAATCCGAATTTTATTCTGAGTATTACTAATTATAGATTGAAACTATTTATATGCATTTACTTTATGAAAATATTCTTCACATAGGCTATTTGTTTATAAAGATCAGATAATAATTTTTAAAATATAGGCCTAAGTTCCAATTTATATGTAAATTTTAAACAAAACATCTATACTGTATATGTAGGCTATACTTTAAATAGTTGAATCAATTGTTAACCAAGTTTTAAACACCTTACAATTTGAAAAATCAGAAAAACACTTATAAACATATCAACATATAAACATATAAACACTTATAACGAATTAAAATTGAGCTTATTTTGTTAAATAAAACATTTAAAATGTTGTTAAATTAAATTTAGTCCCTCCGTGGACTTTACAAATCAAACAAGTTAATCATAAATAAACTTGCCTAGTTATAAATCGATAACAATGAATTTTTTTTAGTTTTGTTTTTGTTAAAATTGACAATAACCAATTGTTTATTAATATTCTGTTCGAATTTCAATGACAGATAAAAGAGGCATTTCATTCTTAAAGCCGAAGAAGCCTATGACTTTGCTGAGAAGGTAAACAAACCAAAGTTATGACTGTTATAAGTGAAGCATCTTGGTAAAAAATACAAAATAAAATGACAACACCAATGACAGTTAATGGACACTTAAATAAGCTGTTTACAGCATTAAATATTTAAAACTAATTGTGTACATGTTGAAAAGTGCCTTTTATTTAGGCCTACCTATAGCAATTCACTAAATAACACATCCTTTAAGCCTAAATTGTGCTACTATCCATCCTAAAGGATTGTGTTTCCAAGGAAGCTTTAAGGAGTGTATAGAAATAAAAATTAAAACATAATTTAATTTTTGAATTGATACAAAATTTAATATTGTATATAAATTAATGCCATTATTTTTATACTTGTTTTGCGACTGAAGGAATAAGTTTTCTTTTAACGATTAGCAACCAAAATATTATGTTTTAATCAAAGTTAATTGTGTCTATTATTTGACAACCGTTTGGTGATAAAAACGTTAGGCCTAAATCACGTGACAGAGACGCTGTAAAACGGGTTTAAAAATAGCAAAGACGGAGATTTATTCTGGCAGGTCTTACCTTTAGTTTGGCGTCAAGAGATGCGTTTCACAGGGGCGCCACGGACAGTGTCGAACGTCCCTGGGTCGAGTCTGGTGACATCTTTCTTATCAGTCACGTGGCAACACTGGCAACTCTCTATCAATATGACAGAAAATCGACTGAAGGAGTCGACTGAGCAAACAAAAAAATTAAAACTAACAAACAATATACAAGTTTTTGAGTGATTATAACAAGTGTCAAAAACTGCCGAAAACAAAACAATAATTATTTTTAAATATTTTAGTGAAATAAATTCTTCTAGTTAGCCCGATCCCGAAAATTTTGTTTTTTAGGCCGGTCCGATTCTGAATTGAGTCATTGATAAGAGCTGAGAGGTATCAAATTATCAGCCTCCAAGACGCGCCACACGAGTTAAAGTGTTGTAGGAATGGTTTACGGCTTGGATCGGAATACCCCTACTTTACCCCCCACCACCGGCCGGCGGGCCCCCTTCCTCGGCCATAAAGAATAGATAGGACAGGAGGGGAGAGGAGAGCAGGAGCGAGAGAGACAACGCTAGCCGGGCTACTGGGCGAGACAGAGAGCGCCAACCGACGGAAAAGGACGGCGATGGTATTGTTTCTCTCTCGCCATCATCCATCTTTCTCTCACACACGGTATATACTGGGCCATTGCGCGTGTGTGAACTACGACTGCCATTTCAGAGCGCTTTAATTTCGCGACCGTTAAACCCTTCGCCTCCTACTCGGCTGGGATCGCCTCCCTCACACTCCAAAGTCAATTATTACTTTGACCGACTAACTATTTTCGTGAATTTTGCATATTTTCCTCGACGGGGTCGTTGGATTGTCGCTAAATTAAGGTGCTGACGAACACTCGGCCATAAATATCGACCTTTCCGAAGTGTACAGTATTACGTGTGGACTGCTGTGACGTCACACAGCGGGCCAATGGGCGCGCGGCGCGTCCTGGCGCCTACTTCAACTTACCCAGGTAAACACCGCACACTCTTCTAGCCGTCCTGGGTGAAAAGGGTACGCAACGGTTGTTTAACGCCTACCGACTAACCACGCACACATTTTACTATTTTGGGAATATTATGCAAAGGTTTAAAACTAAAATATAAAAAAGTTCAAACATAATTAGCTGTCCTAAACTTATGAGTAAAATTTTCTCATTCGGTTGGTTTGAATTATTTTATTATTCGTATTTGTTTTGGCCTACTAAAAAAATTTTAACTTTCAACAACTGGGCAACATTTGAATTGTAAAAGAGGAATTATAAATATAAAATAAATTTTACTGTAAAAGAGTTTTAATTAAAATTCAAAACATATTTTACAATACAAATAGGCCTAATTATATTTTCTTACACCCAAGCCAAGAATAGCGATTACATCAGTAATCCAAGAAAATTCTCATATTTGATTAACACCTTCAAACCAAATTCCCTAAATAAATGAAACAATTACAATCATAATTCTTAGTTTTCATCCGAGAGAACATTTTTTAAACACGATTTCAGTGTGCCTTATTACAAAATTGCAAGTAGACTACTCGCTGATATGTTAAAATGCACAATAAAACCAGCAATTCAACAAAAACACATAAAATAAGGAGTATTAGTAATGCTCTAAAACAAAATCACATAAAGTAAGGAGCACTACTATAGCTTAAAAACAAATACGGATAAAATAAAGTACACTACTATAGCTGTTAAACAAAAACACATAAATAATGAGCACTACAATTTATGAAAAAAATTAATAAAAAAACAAAATAAGGAGCATAAGGCTACTATATCTGTAAATAAAAAACACATAAAATTAAACTATAATTTATTTTTATATATGTTAAATAACATTTCATAGAAAATTTACCAATAAATTAAGAAATATTTGATAAATTGTTTGATGTTTTAATTTGAGGTAAAAATTAGGTTGAGGTAAAAAAAATAATTCAATTAAATTGAGGTTGGATAGGCTTTTCTGAGAACCTATCCAACTACAGCAATAAATTTAAAAAATCAACTCACTGTCAGCTAACATGTTTTTCAAATTATGTAATTTAGCAATTTTTCTAATAAGAATATAAATAAATATTAAATTTTATTGGCGTAAGTTGTCATGACAAATTACAGTTTATGGGTTCATTTCAAGTTGTGCGCACAACACCAAGCCGTAAGTAGTAATTTACTGAATTTTTGTTTGGCCCACAGTGTAAAATGAACAAATAGACATTTTAATTTTTTTTTTTAATTTTGGATGTAGAACACGTTCGGCTTGGATATGATATGATAGGTATATGATAGGTGACCTTCAGTTTAGGAAAATCAGACCCAAAACATATAATAATTTGGACCTTTTCCGTTAATTCACTACCACTACTTTTTCAGTAACTCCACTACCACTACTGTACTAGGTTAGGTTAGGTGGCTAATAAAGTTGATCACAAACTGATAAATCCAATGATTGACTTACCGATGAATGTGCTCTCCGTGTGTAAGTTCTTGGAAAGCGATAAGATAAGGCCAGCGATATCGGATTCCTATCGGATAAGGAATACCACAGTGAACGAAAAAATGATTGGGAACAGTTTTTAGAGTAATATAATATTTATCAAGCGGTATTGAATTAACGGAAAATGTCTTGGATACAATTAACAAAACTTTGTAGCCTACATTAGGGGATATTATGACAACACTGCACTAGTTACTTGAAAATAATTTTATATTAGTTGATAATCTAGTAAAAAGAGTAAGTTTTTATTATTATTATTGATTGTTGAATTTGGTAGGCCTAAAGCTATGTTTGTGTGTACACCGAAGTAACCGATCACCATGGTAGTTGGCATTTAAATGAATTTCTTTTCGTAGACAAATTTTTTTACTTTGATTTTAATTACTTTAAATACTTTGTTTTAAATCCCCACTAGAATCTAGATGGCACAAAACAAAAACAAACCAATTTTTGTACGTTTTCCAGACATGCCTGAGAGGAGCTTCAAATTAATGGTATTATTCTCCAAAATCATAACATACCTTAAAGTTTTCGAAAAGTCAAAAATCAGCCCCCTGGGTAATACTGATTCAAGACACTCAAATGAGGTGTCTAGTTAAATATAGCCTATTCATAATCTCAACCCAAATGTTCATTGTATTTAAGAAAACTCAAAATATATAAGTTTCAATATCCCAAATAGCCCAATAAAAAAATTAATTATGAGCCATTAACGTATAACTCAATACCGACATAAACCTAAACGGTACTCATTGCAGCTGAAGGCCGAGGTATACAAAAGTACGTGCACTACTACTTGGGTTCAATACTAGTGGTCACTACTGGGGTTCACTATTGGGGTTCACTACTTAGGTTCACTATTTGGGTTCACCACTTGGCTCAACTACTTGGGTTCACTTATTGACTTCACTACTGGGGTTCACTATTGGGGTTAAGTACTTGGCTTTACTAATGGAGTTTACTACTGGGGTTCACTTCTTGACTTCACTATTGGGGTTAACTACTTGGATTCACTAGTGGGGATCACATCTTGACTTTACTACTTGGGTTCACTATTGGGGTTCAGTACTTGGCTTCACTAATGGAGTTTACTACTTGGGTTCACTTTTTTATTTCACTAGTGATGTTCACTATTGGGGTTCAGTATTTGGGTTCACCACTTGGCTCAACTACTTGGATTCACTTATTGACTTCACTACTGGAGTTCACTACTTGGATTGACTTCTTGACTTCATTACTGGGGTTCACTATTGGGGTTCACTACTGGGGTTCACTTATTGACTTCAATGCTGGGGTTCACTACTTGGGTTCACTATTGGGGTTCAGTACTTGGCTTCACTAATGGAGTTTACTATTTGGGTTCACTATTAGGGTCACTACTTGGGTTCACTATTGGGATTCACTACTTGGGTTCACTATTGGGGTTCACTACTTGGGTTCACTTCTTGACTTCACTAATTGCATTCAATATTGGGGTTCAGTACTTGGCTTCAGTAATGGAGTTTACTACTTGGGTTCACTTCTTGACTTCACTACTGGGGTTCACTTATTGGGTGAATAATAATTCCACCTAACGTGTATAGTTCGGCGGGTGGGTTAGTGCCACTGTACGTGTATGGGTGGGCGTGTGGTTTAATGTCACTGTACGTGTATGGGTGGGTGGGTGGGTTAATTCCACCTAACGTGTATAGTTCGGCGGGTGGGTTAATGCCACTGTACGTGTATGGGTGGGCGGGTGGTTTAATGTCACCGTACGTGTATGGGTGGGTAGGTGCATTTTGAGCTTATATTGTAATAAATTTGTGTTGTGTGACGTTTTCTTGTACTGTATATGTACCAATATGTATTATGATAATTAAAAAACTTAAGTAACTTATGACGGATCGAAAAGTTTGACTGTTTAACTCTGGAAGCTAGTGATATTAAACCAACATGCTACTGCCTGTGTCACACTAGCTACTTGCACAGTAGCCAGTGGCTAGCTAGCTGCTAGTAAAGTAGCGTAGAAGATATTGAGGTTCAGTTCACTATTGGGGTTCAGTACTTGGCTTTACTAATGGAGTTTACTACTGGGGTTCACCAGTTTGATTCACTATTGGGGTTTACTTCTTGACTTCCCTACTTGGGTTCACTATTCGGGTTCAGTACTTGGCTTCTCTAATGGAGTTCACTACATGGGTTCACTATTGGGGTTCAGTAATTGGCTTCACTAGTGGGGTTCACTATTAGGGCTCAGTACTTGGCTTCTCTAATGGAGTTCACTACATGGGCTCACTATTGGGGTTCACTTCTTGACTTCACTACTTGGGTTCACTATTGGGGTTCATTACTTCGCTTCAGTAATGGAGTTTACTACTAGGGTTCATTAATGGGGTTCACTACTTGGGTTCATTACTGGGGTTCACTTCTTGACTTCATTACATGGGTTCACTATTGAGGTTCAGTAATTGGCTTCACTAATGGAGTTCACTACTGGGGTTTACTTCTTGACTTCACTACTTGGGTCCACTATTGGGGTTCAGTAATTGGCTTCACTAATGGAGTTCACTACTGGGGTTTACTTCTTGACTTCACTACTTGGGTCCACTATTGGGGTTCAGTAATTGTCTTCACTAATGGAGTTCACTACTGGGGTTTACTTCTTGACTTCACTACTTGGGTTCACTATTGGGGTTCAGTAATTGGCTTCACTAATGGAGTTCACTACTGGGGTTTACTTCTTGACTTCACTACTTGGGTTCACTGTTGAGGTTCAGTAATTAGCTTCAGTAATTGAGTTCACTACATGGGTTCACTTTTGGGGTTCAGTAAATGGCTTCACTAATGGAGTTTACTACTTGGATGCGCACAGTGGTGTTATTTATCTCCATGAACACAAAAAATTACAATATAAATTATATTATATGATACATTTTTATTTAATAATAAAATAACTTTATATTTGATAATAAAAAACCTATCCTAAAATTTTGTTGAGGATAGTTTACACGATTAATATAGAGTATTATAGTTAATTAGATAAAGAATATTTTACTACTTAACAATAATCGTCATAATTCAATTTATTAATTAAGTATCATTTGAGTTTATGTAAAGTAAAAAAACAAAAAAAAAAAAAACTAGGAAGTTAGTAATATATAGGTTTATTTGTTTTAAATTACTTTTATAGTGTTTTAAATGTTGATTTGTTTTTAAATTCATAATTACCGGAGTTAACTTATTTAATAGTAAGGTCAAGATTCTTTATTTTTGTTTATTAAATATTTAACTGGTTTGTAAAGTTTAAATTTCTTGTTGAAATTAGTCAAAGTTAATTAATAAAATGATTTGGCATAGTTTTATATTAAGAATGTGCCCAATTTATGGTACCCAAATTTGTTATTTTACATGAAATATGCTTGATTCCG
Source organism: Stictocephala bisonia (assembly GCA_035578905.1). Classification (NCBI taxonomy): domain Eukaryota; kingdom Metazoa; phylum Arthropoda; class Insecta; order Hemiptera; family Membracidae; genus Stictocephala; species Stictocephala bisonia. The sequence goes on from JAQJVL010000001.1 coordinate 10,358,182, forward strand.
GCTTTCTCTTACATATTTAAATAAATGGTAATCTCATTTTAATCTTTTTTAGTATTTAGTAGAATTTTTATAATTTTATTCAAAGTAAGTGATTTAGTTTAAAGTTAGTAATTTTGTGGCTCACCCGCAGTTATGAAATTAAGTTTAGTTATTTTAACTTAAAACATATTTGATCTGTGTAAGATTAATATATATATATATATATATATATATATATATATATATATATATATATATATATATATATATAGTTATGTGAATTAGTTATTTCTTGATATATATTATATCAAGAGTGGCAAGTTCTTTGTTTATCGTTATGTTAAAATTGTTAAATATTAAGTACGTTACTCTAGGTAATACATTCAATAGACCAAACTTTCTATGCCAAAAAACATGCCTAGTTATTTAGTGTTTAGGATTTTAAATCTCTTAAGTACTATAAAAAATGATTGAATAATTAGTTTATTTGAGGGTTTCTTTAACATAGTTCAATGGTTATAAATATTCTAAGAAGAATTTATGCTACCTTTATGTTATATTCTATTGAATTTCATATATTCACACCTATAACCAAAAATAGTTTCTCATTAGTCTAAAATATATTTAAAGGCATTTTAATTTTGAATTTTAAATTTTATAGTGAGATTTAATCAGAATAAAGCCAAATTAATTTAACGTCTGTAAAAAAAAGGGTTTTTTTCACTGCACCACAGAAAAGACAGAAATAGAGGTCACATCCAATAGTGCGCTGAATGTGTGTCAAGTTAGTGCGTCGAGTAGTTAGTTATTTCTCCAGTTTGTCATGCGATGGCAGGGCCAGCACCTTGTCAGTCCCTCCCTCACTCTCCCCCAAATCCTCAAGGATCAAACGTAGTAGCTATCACTACTGATGTATAAAGGGTACATTAGTTGTAGTCTGTATATAACTGCCATTGAGGCGTTTACTGTGGCCATAAGAAAGCGACCTCTGTTTCTTTATTATCTGTGACTGCACATATTGCAAACGTATTACAATATAAGTAAAACAAGTGTCAGTACACCGGATTCAAGCTATAATGCTCAGATCACTGTGAATAATGTTGAATTCGATACCATAATACAGTATTTAAACCTTGTATTTCTTGTGTTGTTATACTTTGTATTGTGTTACGTTAACTTATTACGTTATTATACCAAAACTTCATATACAGCTCGGCATAAGGAATATATTCTATATACCGTGATATACAGTAGGCCCTATTAATTAAGACCCTAGTTTATATAGATACCAATACGCTGTCACGTATAAATATTCAGATAATGTTCCGGCATTTTTAATGTATAAAAGTTTGTTCCACTTGTGTATCACGGCTGCATGCAGTGTTTAGCCTCAATTCACCTCTCTGTCAGTGGATCGAATGGGTGGGTTCCACTTGTGGATCACGGGCTGCACGCAGTGTTTAGTCTCAATTCAGCTCGCTGTCAGTGGATCGGATGGGTGGGCTCCACTTGGGATCACTAGTTGCACGCAGTGTTTTGTCTCCATTCAGCTCTCTGGCAGTGGATTGGATGGGTGGGTTAAACTTGTGTATCACGGGCTGCACGCAGTGTTTAGTCTCCATTCACCTCTCTGGCAGTGGATTTGATGGGTGGGTTACACTTGTGTATCACGGGCTGCACGCAGTGTTTAGTCTCCATTCACCTCTCTGGCAGTGGATTGGATGGGTGGGTTACACTTGTGTATCACGGGCTGTACGCAGTGTTTAGTCTCCATTCACCTCTCTGCCAGTGGATTGGATGGGTGGGTTAAACTTGTGTATCACGGGCTGCACGCAGTGTTTAGTCTCCATTCACCTCTCTGGCAGTGGATTGGATGGGTGGGTTACACTTGTGTATCACGGGCTGCACGCAGTGTTTAGTCTCCATTCACCTCTCTGGCAGTGGATTGGATGGGTGGGTTACACTTGTGTATCACGGGCTGCACGCAGTGTTTAGTCTCCATTCACCTCTCTGCCAGTGGATTGGATGGGTGGGTTACACTTGTGTATCACGGGCTGCACGCAGTGTTTAGTCTCCATTCACCTCTCTGGCAGTGGATTGGATGGGTGGGTTACACTTGTGTATCACGGGCTGCACGTAGTGTTTAGTCTCCATTCACCTCTCTGTCAGTGAATTGGATGGGTGGGTTACACTTGTGTATCACGGGCTGCATGCAGTGTTTAGTCTCAATTCAGCTCGCTGTCAGTGGATCGGATGGGTGGGTTCCACTTGGGATCACTAGCTGCACGCAGTGTTTGGTCTCCATTCAGCTGTCTGGCAGTGGATTGGATGGGTGGGTTCCACTTGAGATCACTAGCTGCACCGAGTGTATGGTCTCCAGTCAGCTCTCTTGCAGTGGATCGGATGGGTGGGTTCCACTTGTGGATCACGGGCTGTTTGGGTCATGTGATGATGACAATTGCCAGTACACAACTGAACTGTACCAAGTTTGTTTCTCCCTCTTAGGGGCGCAAAGGACCCATTTTGGTGCTCCGTCTAGGAATGTGATAGGGGACTGTTTGGACAGATCATCTGTCCGACTGGTGTACTTCCACTATACGGCTCGGAATTTTGTATCATTACTGTTGGTAGTTTTGTAATTACCAATACCTGCGGATACAGGCTGGAGTCCTGTAAAACTCTTTGGTAGCGAAATGGGGCGTTGTCAATATCAGCATCCGTAAAAACTCGTCCTGAGCACCCCATTTACAGGGTACGGATCCCCCTTAAGCCAAGGTGTAAACCGACCCATGCTGATGACTGATTGGCACTGAGGGGATTATTCAGTGCCTTTAAAGGAGCCAGTGAGTGGTGGGCGACCACTCGCAGCAACCTAGCTTGACCCGACCATTCGAGGCTCCGGCCAGGTGGTAAGTTCTTTCCCTAGCTACTCGTGGAACCAAGTTACTAAAACAAGCTTTACCTTCGAACTGCTTCGGCAGGTAACTCGTTCAATACCAGTGAGGTCCGAATACAAATATGTGCATGGAGACCCTGATGCCCCCAGCTCCAATGGGCTGCAGGCGCTCCCTCAGGAGTGCCCCTAGTCTGGGTGCTTCTTGCACATCATCCAGGAAAGAGAGAATATTTCCAAAAGGGAAGAAACAATATTCTGAATGAACTGGCTGTCGCAACTGAAAAACTCAAAGTAAAGTCTAAGTTGACGACAGCAGGAAGGAAAACAGCTATCAATGCCAAGCGTGCCGCTAAAGGCATCCAAAGGGAACTTCGGAAGTTTAGAGGGAGGTGGAAGTGCAAAAAGCTGACGAGGTAGATGGGTGTAGGAAGAAGGTAGAACCGACTCCACCACTCTTCCCTCCTCCGAGAACAGTCCGAAAAGGCCCAGACAAGCTGGGTGGAAGCTTATACTTCCGCCGGACCATTCTTGACCTTGAAAGATGTGCTCTCAACCATGAAGGTTGCATTGGCTCCTTCGTACTATCAAACCTCTAAACTCACAGAAGTCCAGGGTGAGAAGTTGAGTGGATCTTTATCGTGATGATTAAGCTGTTTGATCCTCCTCCGAGCAGCAGCTTACACCAATTTAAAGGTATATACATGGAGTGTGGTACATTAATAGATAGTGTCATGCTTCAACGAGGCTACAAAGGACTGGATACTTAAAGTAGTATCCACACTCAGTCCTCTCCTGGAGAATTTCAGGCTGATGATGCATTCGGGAACCACTCCAGAACGCATCATCAAAATGCTTGACAGGCAAAACCCGTCCCAGGAGGTGGCTGAGTGGAAAATTCTTTCCACCAGAGACGAACCTTTGTGTTCCTTGTTTTCGACCATGCCCTGAAGTCTATCAGAGCCTCGGAAGGAAAAGTGTATATAGGCGTCTGGAAGAAGTCACTTGTGATTCTTTAAAGGAACGCGATGATGCCCAGGGACCTGCATGTCCTGCAAGTCTATCACAGTAAGGTGGCATCGCTACCCTATGCCGCACCTTCACCAGTGGCAAGTTTGATATTGCCCTTATCCGGAATCCCTGAATCCATCGAGGTCACATCGCTGGACTGGGAGCCCCTAAAGGTATGCTTATTTCATGTATCTCTAAAAATCAGAGAACTTGTATTCTAATTAAGCGTGGTATACAGTTTATTGTAATCTCTAGACATTTTCCAGGTACATAATCACCATACAGCTGATCTGGAGAAGAGGTGGGCGAAACATAACATTGAGCTTAGCCTACCTGCCCTTCGAATCAACTATTTCACTCCCAACACCGAAGCTGAGACTACTAGTGGATATACATACTTGTGGGTGACACCTTCATGTGGGATGTGACGCTACCGCACACCTCAAACTGGGCTGGAAGAGCTCCGATACCAACAGTACAGGTGTGACTCTCCTTGACTTTAAATTAGCTAATAACTTACAGATAGTTAATTTCTATAACAAACCAACCTTTTTAAATATTGTACGTAGCGAGATTGTTAATATAACTTTCTGTACTTCTAATTTTACTAATTTGACTACTGTCGTCAAAAACTGGAAAGTTTCCGATGAAGCATAGTGTCGGACCAAATACATGCACTAAATGTCGAACAACCTCAGGCGGCGATCTACAAAAAAACCTAGAATATGATTGACATTTACACTGATCAACCAACGGCAATGACTGGATCACTGCCAAAATGAGTGATCTGTTAGGAATACATAGACCTAGTGGCAACGTCTTTGAACGACGCTATCACTAGTTATTATGTTGACAACTGTCCTCTGCGGACTAGGCCTCGGTCTACCAACGTTACATAGTGGACTCGGAATCTGAACCTGCAGAGGAGAAATACTCTAAACCTCCGCAATCGTGCCAAATCAACTGGAGACTGGAAAGCTTATCGCTCAGACAATATATAATAAGGCAGTAAGTATAGCCAAGTTTGACTCCTGGAAAGTGTTGACTGAGGAGTTACACGGCTTGAAAGATGTAGGCCAAACCCAAAATAGTACTGGCTTCAAAACCTCTGAACCCGATTAGTATACTTTAAAAATCAGACGGGGAATATACATCCACGGTAGGCGAAACTTTCGATCTTCTGCTCGATACATACTTTCCGGATGAGTCAGATGTGAAACTGGCTGGGAATAATAAAAACAGTGAAGACCCTCGGCCAAGGGCAACACAAGTGGACTGGAAACTTAGCAAACACATTGTCACCTATCAACAAAGTCAGCCCATACAAATCACCCCGGGGAGACGGTGTGTAAATTATATCTTGCAGAGAGTATACAAATCAGTTATGTAGGTACTATGTGAACTCTTAAGGGTGTACCGATGGCTTGGACTGTGAGCAGAGTAGTGTTTAGCTCTAAGCGAGGCAAATTATAATAAAAAAAGTTAAAGATTGTCTTGTTTTACCAGGCGAAGTTAGAGCTAAGGAGCCCTCTCTAACACTTAACCTGGGGACCAACAGCTTTACGTGACTTCTGAACCACGAGAGCGGCAGGGCAAAATCTATTAGTGGTCACATCGGGAATCGAACCAGGACTGGCAGCGTGGCAAGCCAGCGCCTTAGCCCCTTATCTACGGCCGCTCCCTATAATAAATAATATAGGCTAAGGCAAGCTAAGGCATTTAGCCCAATCAGTATATCCTCGTTTATGCTTAAAACGCTGGAAAGACTGGTAGAAAGATACATCCGTGATGGGGCCCTGTGGAGGAAACTTCAAAACCGGAAACAACATTCCTATCAGGCTAATAAATCATGAATCACTGTTCTAAATGAACTGGTAAGTAGAGCAGAGGATGCATTAGAGAACGAATAAGTTGTTCTTTGAGCTTTTCTTGACTTTTAGGGTACATTTGATAGTACATCACATGAAACGATTGCTAGTAAAGTCCAGGAGCAAAGAATTCCTTCCACACTGTGCTCCATCCAAGCAGGTTTGTGCTTCCCTTGTCGACGTGACCAGGCAGGCCATGGTGGTGAAGGGACGTTCACAGGGTGCGATACTTTCTCCATTTATGTGGAATCTGGTGTTTGATGATATTTTGAGTTTATTAACCGATTCTTGTGTCTTAGTACAAGCAAAAAGCATGCTAGTCTTCAAAGACAAGCATGCTTAATTATAACGTGTACGTTTTCAACCACACCTACAGTATCTTTCCAAGTGCTGCTGAACTTATTGCCACTTGACCTTCACCTCACAGTGGAAGCCAAAAAGGTAGCCTACAAGCCGAATAGTACAGGTAAGTTCAAGAGGAGCAGATTTAAATCTGTCACTCGAGAGCCATTAAAAATTAACCAAACCACAGAACATTGGTTGTGGTAACAGATGGCCATACCCATTAAACTTGCACTCTACAGACCTTACCTGGTCGACATCGAATCTAGTGAGGGCTGAAAACTAAGGAAAGCAACAATCCTACCACCAACAGAAATCTTCTGGTACATGGATGGTTCTGTTATGGAGGGTGGGGCTTGATATGGGGTCTATGGTCCCTCTACTGGAACTCGCCTATCGGGCAGTCTAGGGAGGTGTTGTACGTTTTGGCAAGCTGATATCCATGTCATCCTTGTCTGCGTCCTACAAGGGACTTGCAAAACAAGTCAGGGGCAAAGAGATTTGTTTTATGTCAGACAGTCAAGCTGCTCTAAAAGCAATTGACTTCTGCTAATTTAACTTAAGACTCATCTGGTGGTGCTTTCGAAGTCTTGGCCCGCCTCAATAATATTCAATTGAAGTGGGTTCCAGGGTTCAGTGGCCTCACAGGTAATGAAGAGGCTTACCTCTCTGTTAAAAAGGAGCGATTACTCAATTCGTAGGGCCCGAACCAGTATGTGGCATTGGATTTACTACTTTTAAGACTGATATATTTACCTTCGCTACAAATCATCACCAAAGCAAATGGCAGTGGGTTCATGGACAAGTCTATGTAAAATCTCTGGTGAGGGGACCCAACCTTATACTGACCAAATAACTCATCACCATGAATCAAAATGACACCAGGTAGGTGATTGATTATATGACTGGACAATGCCTCTTCCATTTGGCAGTGACTGGTATCCACAGAGAAGACAATTGGCAGCTTTGTGTTGAGGCTCTTGAGTCTGCCGAACACTGGTTGACTGAATGTAAAGCCCTGGAGCTCAGGAGAAGGAGAACTTTCGGGGTTGAACTTTCAGAGGATAAAATGGTATCTAGTCTGGGGAACAAGATTTTATAGGTGGTTAATCCATTCGAAATCGGTATCCTATGCACGAACCTATGGAATTGTTTAGTTATCCCTTACCTTACTGACAGTGGATGGGAAGTTCTACTTGTGGATCAGAAGCTGCACGTAGTGTTTAGTGCTCCTTCAGCTCACTGTCAGTAGATGGGTGGGGGATTTCGCTTGGGAATCATGTTTCCACGCAATGTTTAATCTTCATTTAGCTCACTGACTGTGAGTGGGTGGGCTGGGGTGTTTCACTTGCAGATCACCTTCGCAGATTTTAGTCTTCCTTCAGCTCACTGACATTCATGTACATCATGCCTACTCACGCTTTTTTTATTCGTGTGATTTTAGAGCCATGTTGTGTTTTGCCAAATTTTATAAAATATAGATAATTCTAACATTATAATATGACCAATGATGTTATTGTAATTTTATTGTATCTTTTTCATTGTAGATAAACAATGTTATATCTTGTTTGAAATTAGTGCATTTACTCGTAATATTTATAAAATGTAATTTTAACTAAATCATATAAAGAACAAATTTATAATATATATACATTTAAATATATTTTTTTTAATTTACAAGTTTTTAACTATTAAATATATTTTGGATAAAATTATATTTTTCTCAAAATATTACATGTTTTATAACCAGTAGTGGAAATATGTTGATAAATAAGAAATTATATAGTTTATGAATGAAAAACTTAATTTTAAGACTTTAAGTAGCCTATAATAAACAAATGATAATATTTCAATTTCGATAAAGTAAATAAATAGTAAAATGCCCATAGAATAATGAAACAGAGGTTGAATCCAATAGTGCGCTCAATGTGTGTCGAGTAGTTATTTGTCCAGTTTGCCATGCGATAGCAGGATCATAACCTTATCAGTCCCTCCCCTATTCCTCCCAGATCATCAAGGATAAGGTGGTAATTATTGTTACAGATGTATATTAGTTGTAATCTATTTATAACTGCGTTTGATTTGAATTCCTCAGTCGCGTCATTTACGTTGCTTATATTTGTTTAGTCAGTATTTCACTAATAAGACAGCATCATTGTTTGTTTACCAATACTACCACTATTCGAGTTATCTACTTAATTTTACCACTGACAATCCACAAATACAAAAAAAGAACGCTCTTTCCAATTAAAAACCATTTTTGTGCATGTTATATTAGAAGTTGTCAGGTTGACGTATATAAGAAGGAAAATATAAGTAAACATAAGTAGGAACATTTGTCTCGAATGGTTCCTACTTAGACAAAAAAATTATTTTGTTTTCTGTCATTCCTTTGATGACCACTACATTTAAAGTTTTAGACAAATATAAATATTTTCTTGTATATCGACCAAAAGTACTCAAGAGACTCTGTTGTGGCAGAAAGATCAGTCTTATGGATTTGGGAACAGGCAACAAATCCAATTCCGGTTGATAGTTAGTGAACTGAAAATGGTCACTTTTATTTTGTTAATTGATGAGAAATTTACCCTTTAAAAAGATACTAAAACAATGTAATTTCAATACAAGACAGTTATAATAGGGAAAATCAAGTTGGTTCGTAGTTATTATATTAGTGTTTAACCAAATTGTGGAAACTAACTAATGTAACTATGGATCTAAATATCTAATCGTAGATCACAACATCAAACTGAAGATCTAATCATCTAAAAATAGACATAATCATCTAATCGTAAATCTAATCAACTATCTGTAGATCTAATAATCTAACCGTAGATCTAACCACAGATCGAATCCTCTAACTGTAATCATATAATCTAACCGTGTATTTAATCACGTAACCGTAAATTTAATAATCTAATCATATATCTTATCATCTAAACGTAGATCTAATCACTTAACCATAGATGTAAGGGTTCATTTAATATATTTTCAACGTAAACGTTTATGTGTGATTTTTTAAAAACATTTTCATAATAGAATTGTTATAACTATTACATATTAAAAAAGGAAGGGAAAATAGTAAAAATAAGTAAAGAGCTAAGCCAATGATAAATCCTAACATTCTCTCTATTGGTAATAATAGGCCTACCTAATTTAGATCTTTCTTCACTTGTTATTATTTAATTTAAGTACTTAATAGACGAGTTGACGAGGCTGATTCAAATCTATTCAACGGTACTGAAGAGATCTTTATATTCTGAACAACAGAATTCCACATAAGAAGGAAGTTATAATTGTCTCAATAAAATAAAAATATACTCATGTGAAAGCAAGTAGTATATACAGTTTAAATAGCTCTAACTGAGCTATGCTAAGAAGGCATTTAGATAGGGTTTCTTCAGGCCAGCTTAAGCCTTTACATGCCTCTGCGACCGGCAAGAGAAAAACTGGCGGCCTAATAGTTTCCAGAGAGTCATCTCGGAGACATGCGCAGCGCGCGGCTACTCGACACAGAATTTGATAAATCATAATAATGTGACAATAATACAGCTGGCATAACATTGCGGTAGGTAGACTCGGTTTTTGTACTGGCAAAAACCCGACAAGTCCTTCGACTACTTTGCAGTCAATCGATCATTGCGACTATTTGTCGAACATCTGACTCATTCTTTTTGCCAACGACTTTGAAAAGAGAGCACCATATTAATTGAGCCACTTTTATTTCTAACACTACATGATGCCCCGATCATCTACAGTCAGATATGTTGCTCAGTCCACAAGTTGAAGTTGTTCAAACTTTCTGTTATAGTACTTGACAATTTCTCATCCACAGGAGATTCTTCGTTTGATTTCTCCAGGCTGTAGGGTTATACCTAAAGAAAATATACACACAAAAACACTCAGTAAAACAGAGTTCGAACTCTGATTTATGTAAGATTTGAAGCTGTTTATATATTATCATATGTGGTCATTAAGAAATATTGTATTGATGATCTTTTAAGCTTTGTTTGTTTATTGTTGAACTAACCAAGTTCAAAACCAAGACTTTCCCACCGAATGAATAATAGAATACTGAATAGAATTTTGGTCAGTGAATCGTAATTTTTATCTTAACTAAGAGTAAAACATGATAGGCTAATATTATTCCTTTAAATTTTAATGGTATATTAGTTTTAAATTTATATTTAAATACTTTAGATAGTAGTGTGATAGAAGTAATTTTTATAGTCCATTTTTTTTTTTTGTTGTTGTTGTTATAAATTTTGATGGGTGTATGTAGCCTGGAGGATGTTGTCGTTTGTTTGTTTGTTTTTTGTTTGTTTGTTTGTTTGTTTGTTTGTGTGTCTTGTGTGTGTGTGTGTGTGTGTTTGTGTCTTTCTCTCTGTGTGTGTGTGTTTCTTTTTTGTTTGTTTGTGTGTGTATCTATCTATCTATGTCTCTCTTTGTGTGTCTGTGATCCGTATTCGTCAGTTTAAGGTATATAGCCGCCCCCGCCCCCCCGTTGTGAGAAGGAGATAGACGAGAGTGAGAGAGAGAGAGAGAGAGGGATGAGAGAGAGAGAGAGAGAGAGAGAGAGAGAGAGAGAGAGAGAGAGAGAGAGAGAGAGAGAGAGAGAGAGAGAGAGAGATGAGATGTTAGTGAGAGAGAGAGGTTAGAGTTTAGAGAGAGAGAGAGGATAGGGAGAGAGAGGAGAGAGAGAGAGAGAGAGAGAGAGAGAGAGAGAGAGAGAGAGAGAGAGAGAGAGAGAGAGAGAAGTTTAGGGTTTTAACGAAAGCTGTCTTTGAGAAGTTTATTGCCTCAGCTACGTCTCAGACGACTCCAACTGTAGTCTCTTCTGTTACATTAAACAAGAGTGAGAGAGAGAGAGAAAGAGAGGGGGACAGCCAATCCATTGACACAACTCCAGTTGCCTCAGCTACGTCTCAGACGACTCCAACTGTAGTCTCTTCTGTTACATTAAACGAGAGTGAGAGAGAGAGAGAGGGGGACAGCCAATCCATTGACACAACTCCAGTTGCCTCAGCTACGTCTCAGACGACTCCAACTGTAGTCTCTTCTGTTACATTAAACGAGAGTGAGAGAGAGAGAGAGGGGGACAGCCAATCCATTGACACAACTCCAGTTGCCTCAGCTACGTCTCAGACGACTCCAACTGTAGTCTCTTCTGTTACATTAAACGAGAGTGAGAGAGAGAGAGAGGGGGACAGCCAATCCATTGACACAACTCCAGTTGCCTCAGCTACGTCTCAGACGACTCCAATTGTAGTCTCTTCTGTTACATTAAACAAGAGTGAGAGAGAGAGAGGGGGACAGCCAATCCATTGACACAACTCCAGTTGCCTCAGCTACGTCTCAGACGACTCCAACTGTAGTCTCTTCTGTTACATTTTTCTGTGTAATAGTTTAAATAATCTTGTTAAAAAGATTAAGGTCATGTTGAGAATCATTAAGATACAAATGCAAGATATTAAGATTGCTATTTTTCGTACATTGACAAACTTCTGGTGTGTGTTTAATTGGTGTGTTAAATTTCAATCTCTCTTTTCATATGTTGTCTTCCTTATATACTTAATGTAAATTCGACCCACTATAACCACACAACCTACAAGTTTTTCTACTTCCAATACAGTCGCTCTTTTTTTTTTTTTTTTTGGATTTTAGTCAGATTTACGCTCATCTACCTCCAATTTGAGATAGAGGTAGATGGGCACACATTTGATTAACATCCAATAATATATATACCAACATCTGAACAACACCAAAATATGTGACAGGTTTGTAGTAACAAAAAAAACTAGAGGACTCAATAATAATGATAATGAACAATACCACTATACAATACAAAGCCGGATCTACATTAGAAATCACTACAATAGAGATCTGGAGCCGGGACACAACCACCAGACAGACGCGACAGACAAAAAAAAAAAAAAGCTCCATAAAAAAAAAAGTTGTCCACACAAAAAACACACACACACACAGCTCCCAGCGACAGCCGCCATTGCCAGCGACTCTACAACCCCCACCTCTTCTCACCCTTTGGATTCGTCATCATCATCATCATAAACATGGCCACACACACACACACACACACACACACACACACACACACACACACACACACACACACACACACACTAGACAACAATACCCCCCCCCCATTGAACTATCAGGCAACCCCCCCCCTACCAACATAGGCTATCAACCATCATCTTATCTTCTTATTCTTACAATACTATCATCAATCTTCATACACACATCTCTCTCACCCTTTTTCAATCCTCTTATCAACCACCTTCACAACAATCATATCATAGACCTACTTAATTACATTCCATCTAATTTTATTAACTTATCTTATCACAATAATAATTAGGCAGCTCAATACCAATACCTTCATCATTTAACAATTAACACGAACTTATCTCTATCTCTATCTCTCTTTTTATCTAATCTCTAATCTCTAATCTCTAACCTCTCTCTCTCTCTCTCTCTCTCTCTCTCTCTCTCTCTCTCTCTCTCTCTCTCTCTCTCTCTCTCTCTCTCTCTCTCTCTCTCTCTCTCTCTCTCTCTCTCTCTCTCTCTCTCTCTCTCTCTCTCTCTCTCTCTCTCTCTCTCTCTCTCTCTCTCTCTCTCTCTCTCTCTCTCTCTCTCTCTCTCTCTCTCTCTCTCTCTCTCTCTCTCTCTCTCTCTCTCTCTCTCTCTCTCTCTCTCTCTCTCTCTCTCTCTCTCTCTCTCTCTCTCTCTCTCTCTCTCTCTCTCTCTCTCTCTCTCTCTCTCTCTCTCTCTCTCTCTCTCTCTCTCTCTCTCTCTCTCTCTCTCTCTCTCTCTCTCTCTCTCTCTCTCTCTCTCTCTCTCTCTCTCTCTCTCTCTCTCTCTCTCTCTCTCTCTCTCTCTCTCTCTCTCTCTCTCTCTCTCTCTCTCTCTCTCTCTCTCTCTCTCTCTCTCTCTCTCTCTCTCTCTCTCTCTCTCTCTCTCTCTCTCTCTCTCTCTCTCTCTCTCTCTCTCTCTCTCTCTCTCTCTCTCTCTCTCTCTCTCTCTCTCTCTCTCTCTCTCTCTCTCTCTCTCTCTCTCTCTCTCTCTCTCTCTCTCTCTCTCTCTCTCTCTCTCTCTCTCTCTCTCTCTCTCTCTCTCTCTCTCTCTCTCTCTCTCTCTCTCTCTCTCTCTCTCTCTCTCTCTCTCTCTCTCTCTCTCTCTCTCTCTCTCTCTCTCTCTCTCTCTCTCTCTCTCTCTCTCTCTCTCTCTCTCTCTCTCTCTCTCTCTCTCTCTCTCTCTCTCTCTCTCTCTCTCTCTCTCTCTCTCTCTCTCTCTCTCTCTCTCTCTCTCTCTCTCTCTCTCTCTCTCTCTCTCTCTCTCTCTCTCTCTCTCTCTCTCTCTCTCTCTCTCTCTCTCTCTCTCTCTCTCTCTCTCTCTCTCTCTCTCTCTCTCTCTCTCTCTCTCTCTCTCTCTCTCTCTCTCTCTCTCTCTCTCTCTCTCTCTCTCTCTCTCTCTCTCTCTCTCTCTCTCTCTCTCTCTCTCTCTCTCTCTCTCTCTCTCTCTCTCTCTCTCTCTCTCTCTCTCTCTCTCTCTCTCTCTCTCTCTCTCTCTCTCTCTCTCTCTCTCTCTCTCTCTCTCTCTCTCTCTCTCTCTCTCTCTCTCTCTCTCTCTCTCTCTCTCTCTAATCTCTCTCTCTCTAAACTCTAACCTCTCTCTCTCACTAACATCTCATCTATCTCTCTCTCTCTCTCTCTCTCTCTCATCCCTCTCTCTCTCTCTCTCACTCTCATCTATCTCCTTCTCACAACGGGGGGGCGGGGGCGGCTATATACCTTAAACTGACGAATACGGATCACAGACACACAAAGAGAGACATAGATAGATAGATACACACACAAACAAACAAAAAAGAAACACACACACACACACAGAGAAAGACACAAACAACACACACACACACACACACACACACACACACACACACACACACACACACACACACACACACACACACACACACACACACACACACACACACAAGACACACAAACAAACAAACAAACAAACAAACAAAAAACAAACAAACAAACGACAACATCCTCCAGGCTACATACACCCATCAAAATGTATAACAACAACCAAAAAAAAAATGGACTATAAAAATTACTTCTATCACACTACTTTAGATTACACATTTATTTGCAAAAATAAGCCCAGCTATTATAAGCATTGCTTTATATTTTTCTTCACTCAATTTAAATCATCATTCAGCTGTTATATGATTTCAGTCAAATCGACTCGCCTGTAAACCTGTTTGTTTTTAAGGCATTTCATCTTCAAAGTAGTCATATTCAGTCATTAACAAATATTACAAAATTAAAACATTTATTTACAAAACGATTAACACTGTAACAAAATTAGTCTAGTTTAAATGTTATACTATCCAGAAAATGGAGCACACGCAGTATCTTTTCTAAACCACAAATTTAAATAGGCCTACTTATCAATATGAGATTCGAATTCGGTTGAATATAACCCACATGATTGGAAATAGTTTTAAATCTAAATTTGTGAAATGCGAATGACATTGTGTTTTGAAAATTTTAACTAGAGATACGATTAGGTTAGAGTATATTTTTGGATAAATATTAATATTGATAATTCTTAATTTGTATTTAGTATATTTGGAATGGGTCTAAAAATACAATATTAAACTGATACTGTAAGGATAATATAAGATAAAAATGATGATTACTCCTATCTGAGGATGATGGGGCGGTTTCCCGAAATCGATCACCATAACGTTTCTATATTTTGTACTTATATTGTAATAAATCTGTGTTGTATGACTTTCACATGTTTTTTACTTCTACCAACATGTCTGCTAATTAAGAAAAATGTATTGGTCTTGGTAGTTATTTTTAGTATATAACATTGTTGATTAGTTTGAATTATCCTGTTAAATTTATTCTAGTAAGCCTAAATTTTAAAAGTTTACTTTTTATTTTGAGGATTTGTAGCTGTTACATTAGTTCTTGTTTGTTATTGCATTAATATTTTTCTAAGATATCTACATTTAAGTGAAATGAAATATGGCCTAAATGTGGTTGAACCATAGGTTCTAAATATATATTACAGTATATTAGCAACTCGCCTGTTTGTAGAATTCCGTAGAGGAGTTGTAGACATACTAATAAGTGGGAAATATCACAAAAAATCTCGAATTGAATAATCATTATAAGTGTTTTATTAGTGTAAAAACAGAAAAGCCACTATTACCTTGGGTTAGTTATTTGTGAAACAGGAACACTACAATTTATTAGTAGATAGTAAACAATGTACATAAAACACAGGGAATATGATTGTTTGGTAGATAAATGATATGATGAGATAAATTTTATTTTTTTTTCAATGAAAGAGTTTTATATTTTTGTATTTATTTTAATACAAATCTTCTTTCCAAATCAATAGGTCCAGAACCTTGACTGCAAAGGAAACACAAACATGAAATTACAGTAGGTTAGGTTTGGTTTGTGAAATTAGTGCAACATAGTCAGCTGAGCTGATAGAACTTTTGTTGTTGTTTGAACTGTAAATATTCACTCAG
The DNA here is from genome assembly GCA_035578905.1 of Stictocephala bisonia. Taxonomy (NCBI): domain Eukaryota; kingdom Metazoa; phylum Arthropoda; class Insecta; order Hemiptera; family Membracidae; genus Stictocephala; species Stictocephala bisonia. Next base: position 10,373,861 of record JAQJVL010000001.1, read on the forward strand.
TTTAGCCAACTGATCTGCTTCTCAGAAATTTTAGCAATGGGTCTAAGACTACCTGTTATGGGCCAAATATATTATAAATTATAAATTTTTTTTAAATTGTATTACTGTACATTAAAATGGTCCCTGTTGATAAGTTTTTGAAACTTAACCGGGCTACAGGATAAAAGAAACAGAGTTCGCTTTCTTAGGGCAGCAGTGAACGCCTCAAAGGCAGTTATAAATAGATTACAACTAACTATTCTACAATTTTATAAATCTAAAGTAATATTACTTACATTCATAATTATCCTTGACGACTATTTTATCCTTGAGGATTTGGGAGGGACTGACATGGTGTATTCTCAATTCCCTGCCATCGAATGAATTTCTCCATGAAAAACTGGAGAAATAACTACTCGACACACTAAATCGTGACACATTCAGTGCAATATATTAGATGCGACATCTGTTTACTTCTTCTCTGTGTCAGGGCAAAATGTTTTTAAGTACTTTTGGAAATTAAAAAAAAAATAGTAGGTTTTAATTTTAGATAGATTGAGTTGTTGAGCACCATTTTCTATTCTGTTGGTCTGAAGAAGGTGAGCGTGGTTCACCGAAATCGATCACCATAATATTTGTGCATTTTGTACTTGTATTGTAATATATTTGTGCATTTTGTGCTTATATTGTACTGTATATATACCAACACGTATTATGCTAATTAAAAAACTATAAGTTTTAATCTCTAATCTCGATAGTTGTAATTTTAAAGTAAAAACAATTCACTTAAACTGCCTAGTTTGGTACTGTAAAGGCGTCACCCATCCTTCACTACTTTAGCCTCATTGAAGTCTGCCGTGTGAAACAAAGCTACCACAGTCACTCTAATAGTTTGATAAACTGCCACGGCCAATTCGGGGGAGTTAATTAATTTTGAGACAATGGTTTCAGGTCATTGTTGGTACAACAAAAACCAGCGAGCCCGCCGCTTCATGGACAGCCGCCCTTTTTCAACTCCAAACCGGTCGACTCGACTCGCAGATTAAAACGTTCCTTAGTATTTATGCCTGTCATATTTCGAGATTTACTGCGTCCATTTAATCTTGTAGACTTGCCCTTCTGATTGGATGCGTGCTGGAGCTAAGGTGTCCACCTCGCTGTGCAAGCCGCCACTCCACACCGCCACCAACACAGTATTTAGTAATTGGTCTATCAGGAGAAGAGGGGACAATCTTCTTTAGTTTAACAATTCAGGTATGCCAAGAAATGTTTGGTTATACTTTAGGTTTTCAAAGCTGTAAGATCTTTTGTTACAATATTTATTACAAATATTATTGTCGTAAAATTCCACCAGTTGCCCACCAAACTTAACATATTTTCTATAGAAATGTACAAATTGAAAGTAATCAAACATGTTGTAGAAAGTACTAAACATAAATTTTAGCTCAATGAATCGTTATTTATTTTAACAGATAGGTTTACGTATGGAACTTAATGATAAAAACATTAAACTACATAGAAGAAATAAACACATCCAATAGTGATCTGAATGTGTATCAAGTAGTTTTCTCCAGTTTGCCGTTCGATGGAAGGGTCAGTACCTTGTCAGTCCCTCCCTCATTCCACCAAATCTCAAGGATAAACTTAGTAATTGTTAGTACAGATAATAAAGATGAACATTAGTTGTAATCTATTAATTAATAACTGCCACTGAGACAATCGCTGCAGACATAAGAAAGCGACATCTGTTTCTTTTCTTTCTATAACTAAACAGAGGTTAGAATATGGATCTTTTGAAATTGATAGAAGCATTTCTTTCCTTCTAAATAGCTTGAATAAGTCGGCATATGCATTTTGGTATTTTTTTGTGGTAAGTAGTTCAGTTTTGGGGACAGATAAAGGAATATGACCATTATTGCTAATGAGTGAATATTGTAGTTGCTAATGTGAAAAATCTTTATTAGGGCGATACAATTGCAAACACACACTCTGACTGACGTCACTAATATGACGTCATCCTATTTCTGAATATTGTGCTCCCTTTTGGCTTAACAGTACACATGTACGAGAGGTTGATATATAATTAAATTGGTCGATGAGGGCTATCAGCGGTTCCCTCATTAATCATTGCAATCTCTCTACCATGGCTTCCAATGCTGTGCCACATAGCTCCTCCCAATATAAGACGCAAAGAGGCACTTCTCTGAGAGTTTAAAAAAATCCTATCTACTCCGATTCTCTCCTTTTTGCAAGATATCCCACAACGTTCAAGGCGAGTCAAATCTAGAAAATCACCTCTTCGACTATCTTCCAGTTGTTCTCAAACGAATTTTCGCCAAATATCAACTGGGCGTTAACTCGGGATATGTTTGACGGTCTAAAAAAGTTTCTGGTACCCGACCCTATGACCATCATCGGTGGAATGAAACTACCTCGAAAGGAATGAACTATGTTGAGTCGCTTTCGCACGGGTGTGGGTAGACGCAACTACTGGAAATATAAATGGGGAATAGCAAATGACCAGTCATGTGATTGCGGAGTCTAAATTCAAACTATGGATCACATAGTTAATGAGTACCTATTGCGTTATTTTCAGGGGGACTGGCAGATCTTTATTCAATCGGAGAAGCAGCTGTTGAATGGTTACCAAACCTGACTTTAGCTCTGTGACTGGAGATAAATATTTAAACACTAAGACACAAGTACTTTGTACTTTAGATTTTATCTTATTTAGATATTGTGTATTATACCATTGATTTTATACACAAATAGATTTCCCATCCAATGTTAAATTTTGAGTCTCAAAATATCAGCTGTTTTTGTGGTCCATTGTGGAGCGCTAGTGTAGCTCCATGTAAATGTAATGCAGTTTAAAACAGCTGTGGCTGCGGGCCACACTAACTAACAAAATTACTGCCACAAATATTCCTATTAGATGGTTTATCTAGTGTAGGTGTATATAATCAAGGATTATACTAACCTTTAGTCTTTTATTTGGTAGTTGGCTCATGAAAGCCATAATATATTTATGTCCTAGGTAAGGTGACCATTTATATTCGTGAGGGGGTACTGTTGACGTCAACTTATGGAACAACTTAAGTATTCTAATAGACTATTGGTTATCTTCGTTCATTATTATAGTCCTACTGGAGTGTTGGCTCAGTGGTTAAGGATTAGGACTGCGGAGGGCAAGGTCCAAGGTCCGATTCTCTATCTGAGCTAACGATACTTTACTCGTTAAATAAAGTTCATACATAGGCCTGCAGGCCCATGAAAGTTGATGAGTGAAGTTTTTATTTAAGAGGAAACAAGAAGAAAAATCTTTCTCAAATAACACAAAAGGAGTTGAGTTAAATTCAGTAATTTAATTTGTTAAGAGTCAAGGAAGAATATTTTTATGACGGTCTCTAAACTTTTCAATATTTTAATATTTCAATGAGCGCCTACAGTACGTTATTGAAAAAAGTTATTTTTTACACTATTATAACTGTAAATAGCGTACAAAATAATACGATGTATATTATACATTCACTTGTGCTCTGCAGAAAATATTAAATTTAAACTATTACGGTACAAAATATTTTTTTCAATTACGAAAAGTAGGGCTATGTTAGTGGAATGATATTTTGAGGTGATAACACAAGCCTGTTCTTAGTAACTCGTGTACATTGTGTATTATTAATGGTTTTAAGGTGGGCGGGAAAGACTATTTAGTCCTATATTGAGTACTAGTGAAGGTTGTAGGGTGGGTAGAAAAGACTACTAAGACCTACGTAGTATATTAGTAATGGTTGTAAAGTGGGTGGATAAGGCCTACATTGTGTATTAGTAAATTCAAGAACAATTCTCACTTGAAATTAATATTTGTAATGACATTTATTATACGATAAAAGGGATTAGACTATGATGTTCACATATTGATGATACATATTTGTTATGTTGTATCAAATAAATACACATAGAATGCTGTATCGTTGATAAAGTAGTGTAAGGTTACTAACTAATAGTTGAAGTATTTTTATTGTACAACAGATATTTTAACACTTTTATCGTAACTTACTTAAAAATAATGACTATAAAGTAATTTTTGATAACAGTTAATTTTCACAAAGGAATATTATGAATTGTAAAAAAATATAAAATAAAATTCATTATTATTGTATGAGCTGGCCTATATTTATTTTAAGAACATTTCGATATATGCTATACTATATTTGAGAATTTTATAAACCCTAATGTATATTAGTTAAATTTAATAACTTGACAAATATTTAACATTTGTAACTCTTTAAAACCACATTCTTGTTTGGGTTCTTTATTGGATAATTATTTGAAATAATTTAAAAATTCTTAAAATTTCCAGTAAAATATTTTATTTTTGTGGTGCCTTTCGTCCACCAGGTAGACATCATCAGACATCAACAAAAATTAAATTTAAAATATTTGTTTACAAAATTTAATAAAAATTTTGTAACATATGGTAGATTTAAAAAAAATCAAGATAAGACGTTTGGATATATAAATGTAAATTTTTATACTGTATGTACAAAATGAACTTGATGAATTTTTTAGAAAAATCGTATGTATTTTATAACAATTTTAAAAAACAAATGTTTTAAATTTAATTTTTGTTTGTGTCTAATGATGCTTAACTTGTAGTCCAATAATGAAAATTATCTCCAAAACCATTTAAAATGTTCGATTGTTTTTACCATCTATATAGAAATGTTTCGTTTTTGTTATCTTCATTATTGTCAAAAACTCGTATGTAGGTTATTGAATAATGGTAATAAAGACAGTTATTTAAACGTAAAATAAAATTTTGAATGGTTAGAAAAGTTACTTAATAAATAAAGTTATCAAATGAAGAAGAGTGAGGCGCTGGGAATGGCGGGAAGCGGGCGGGATCCTAACCTAGATCAACACGTGGGTTTAAGTTATGATCCGGCCGCTTGGCGCGCGGGTGTCGTCTGCCCGTAAACCAGCTGCTCTATAAAACACACACTTTACGACTGGTTTTATTGCCTATTAAACTGCAGTAACTCTCACTCACACACAAATTACAGTAATTTTACATTCGGGAACACTTACTGTCATATTTACATATGTTCTCACCGTCCGAGCCACGCGACAACCTCCGTTGTTAACATTGATGTCGATGAAACAATGAAGCATTGTTGTCTTTAACAGCTGATTGGTGATAAGCGCTCCTAAATGAATTCTAATCACATGCCAGTAATTATTCAATTATGTCTGACAGGTTTATAATACCTAAATCGAAATCATTGTAAATGTTTTATTTATTTTGCTCATTAAAAACTGTCGTGAAAAACCTTAACATAGCATAGTAAATTGAATTCTCATTTAAATTTCATTAACTTTTTTTAACTAATGTAGTAATTTTGTTATAATACACGAAATTGGAAAATTATCTTTCCATTCCCTAAGCAAGAAAACTTTAATTAAAAAAAATTGCCGGTGTGGTGGCTCAGTGGCTAAAGCTTCGGACTGTGGAGGGAATCGTCCAAGGTCCGAATCCCCACAATTCAACGGTCGGTACTTCACTTGTTGAATACAATTTATGCATTGACCTACAACCTCATGTGAACTGGCAAGTGAAGTTAAAAAAGTAATAAATAAAAAATTAAGTATATTTTCGTTTGAATTGGTTGTTTATAATAATGTAACTTCTAACTGCTCCATCCACAAATTCTTTCAAAAAATTACTCATTATTTCTAAATGAAAAGTCTAATAGAAGGCCTCTAGACAACTATTTATGTGCTAATCTTGGCTGTGTTTCTATGTGTTAGAATGTGTTTCTAAGGCTTAAAATGTAAATTTTTCTCTTATGTATTTTTCGCTCGATCTCTCAAAGAAGTCATATTATATTTATTGATGCGGCAAAAATTGTACCTTTCTACTCTTAGTAGAATAAACATAGAGGGAAATTGGCTGCTAATATTATGTTAGTATTTTAATATCTTAAGTACAAGGTCTTATCTAGCATGAGAGGTATTCCATCTTACTTTGAAGTAACTTTACCAAAGTACTTTCTAACTGAGAGAAATAAAGAGTGAAAACTATGTTGTCACTGTTTTCTCAATGCAGTGTTCCGGTGGACACTTATAGTATTGTACGGACCACGTGTTCCACGGAACATCGTTGTGAGGATTCGGCCAAAGACGTCCTTGTCAGTCCGTGGACCGACGACTAAAATGTCTGGTTATTTCCCACAAGAACAATGTTAATTGACAATACATATTTTTCGTTATTTATTGACCAAAAGTTGTGTATGAGGTGTTATTTTGAACATTATCATATGGCGCATTGGGTTTGCTTTTGATACTTTGAATAAATAAGCCTAGTTTTGAAAAAAAAGAAAAACAAAAGAAAATAAAAACATCAAACTAAATAGAAACATTTTTGCCTCTAAAACTAAGTAACTTGCAAAGCAATTCCAACGCGCAATTTCACTCTTGGTAAAATGCAAGTTGTTTGGAAAATCCGTTTCAAAATAACTGTTTAGTTTGGATATGCGTGGTCGTATGTCCGGTTCTAAAATAACATCGTTCTTATCGTACACGTGTTACGTAACAGTAACCGATCATCTACCCCAGGTGTTTGGCGTTGGGCTAATTAACAAGCTTCCCGAAAGCATTCAAAATATTAACTCTTCGAATATATTTAAAACTCGTTTGAAACGATTTTTGTTGTCAAAATCATTTTATTCAGTTGATGAGTTTATGACTGGCCATTGGGCAAATAAAAAATTAATTGTAATCAAGTTCAAAACTGAGATTGTGAACTGTATCTGAGTGACTATTCACCATTAGAATAAGAATGTATGAAATATCTTTGTATGTTTGATTGCGACCTTGATGTGAATGGATGTTTTATTTGTCTATATGTTTTATTTGTCTATATTTATATATTATTTACCACCTGACTATTGCGATACATTGATGTTAAATGTTTATTTTTGCAATAAAAAGAATTATTATTATTATTATTATCGGATTAAAACCAACATGGCCGACAGCCTTTGGCGTCAGGACGCTCTCTGTACCTGAGTTCTAGATAGCGCAGGTTCGAATTCTGGAATTGACTGTTAGTTTTTAATAAGAGTTCATACATTCATACATTTTTATAAAAAAAATTTATAAGAATTGTATCAGTAATGTTTATCTTGTACTGTACTGGTTCTTCCCCTTGCTCTGTCTGATAAGTACCCAACACAGATTAATAGTCTATAGGGAATGGGTAGAGTAGTGTTAAAAAGGAGATCGTACTCTCCTAAAAAAAGGAAAAAAAGAACTTTTCTAGGATACTTACTCTGCTAAAAAAATTTTGAAGTGTAAGTGGTGAAAGGAAGAATAAAACTAAAAACAGACACGAAACTGAATAAATAAAACCTGTGTATTACCCTGATAAGAAGTAAAGTGAGGTATTATGCGATAATGCGATTATTGGATGTCGCATTATAATCTTTGGGTGTCGAGTAGATAATTCTTCAGATCTCTGTGCGGAGGGCAGAGACAGCACCGTTATCAGTCCCCAGCCTTATCCTCCTTCAAAAACTGGTAATCCAATGATTGACTTACAACCGAATGCACTCTCTGAGTGTAAGTTCTTGGAAATCAATAAGATAAGGCCAGCGATATCGGATTCCTAGAGGATAAGGAATACTACATTGCACGTAAAAATGATTGGAGAACAGTTTTTAGAGCAATCGAATATTTATCAAGCGGTAGTGAATTAAAGGAAAAGATCCCAAATGTATATTAAGATTTACATTTCTGACTTGTGCCACAGAGACGTTCGCTGCTGCCATAAGAAAGCAAACTGTTTTCTCTAAGACAAAATCACAATTTTAATATTTTGTCCATAACAATATAGGCCTAAATCATGGCGTCAGTTATTATATTCATTTGTATGACTCTTTGGGTTTTTGGATAGACTTATTAGAGGTCATCACACTTATTAGAGGTTCCTCCAGGAAAAAAAAACCTCTTAGCATAAGCTAAAAAAAAAAAAAAAAAAAAAAAACATTTCAGGCACATGTTTTCAACATGCGATGTCAATGAGGCCGATGGATTATTTACGTGCCATTTCCAGTAGGACGTTCGGCAACAATTGTGTAATATTGCCTAAGTAAAGATATGATTGTGCGTTGGAAGAAATTGGTGCAATTACTCGGTTATTGAAGTTCTGCACAAATACTTACTGTGACCCGTGGTCTCTACTATGCTGTAAACCTATTTCCTGGAGACGAGTGCTTAAGACCATGGCTCGTGTTCTTTACCATTCTGTAAAACAATTTTCTGGAGACGAGTGCTTAAGACCATGGCTCATGTACTTTACCATTCTGTAAAACAATTTCCTGGGGACTAGTGCTTAAGACCATGGCTCGTGGTCTTTACCATTCTGTAAAACAATTTCTTGGGGACTAGTGCTTAAGACCATGGCTCGTGGTCTTTACCATTATGTAAAAAAATTTCCTGGGGACTAGTGCTTAAGACCATGGCTCGTGGTCTTTACCATTCTGTACAAAAATTTCCTGGGGACGAGTGCTTAAGACCATGGCTCGTGGTCTTTACCATTCTGTAAAACAATTTCCTGGGGACTAGTGCTTTCGGGGTCTTTACCATTCTGTAAAACAATTTCCTGAGGACTAGTGTTTAAGACCATAGTTCGGGGTCTTTACCATTCTGTAAAACAATTTCCTGGGGAGTAATGTTTAAGACCATAGTTCGGGGTCTTTACCATTCTGTAAAACAATTTCCTGGGGAGTAATGTTTAAGACCATAGTTCGGGGTCTTTACCATTCTGTAAAACAATTTCCTGGGGACTAGTGCTTAAGACCATGGGTCGTGGTCTTTACCATTCTGTAAAACAATTTCCTGGGGACGAGTGTTTTAAACACACCATGGCTCGTGGTCTTTACCGTGTTGTAAGACTAAAATGAAATTAATTTCACCTTGCAAAACGAGATACCCATCTTCAATCACATATCTGTTGTTAGTTTAAGTTATTCAACTAAGTTAAATGTATGTTTATGTTAAAAGACATGGTACTTGATAGAAGTAATTAATCATAAATCCAGTATTATACAAAATTTGATTTACTTTTGACAAAATGTGATGGTGTTTGGTGAATTAAAAGATACAGGAGATGTTGGACGGTAGATTTCAGTTGCATTGAATCAACAGTGTGTTCCGAAACTAAACAAGGGCGTCAGAAATGAAGTAGGTGGTCATACATAATGTAGACAATAGAAGGCGAGGCTGCGGGAACCACTCTGACGTCACAGTAACAAACTGCATAGCCAATAGCCAATGTGGGTAAAGTTAGGACCATATTTTGATTACTTTGCGCGGATCAAAATTGAACAGATTAATACGGCTATCCAAAATCATACAACGCATCAAAAACTTTATACAGTAGTATAATAGCTGTACAGAATAACAAAATACATATAAAAACTTAAAACAATATTATAGTAGCTGTACAGAATAATAAGATGCATTTAAAAACTTTATACAGTGTTATAATAGCTGACAGAATAACAAGAGGCATTTAAAAACTTTGTACAGTGTTATAATAGCTGTACAGAATAACAAGATGCATTTAAAAACTTTATACAGTGTTATAATAGCTGTACAGAATAACAAGATGCATTTAAAAAATTTATACAGTCTTATAATAGCTGTACAGAATAACAAGATGCATTTAAAAACTTTCAGTGTTATAATAGCTGTACAGAATAACAAGATGCATTTAAAAACTTTATACAGTGTTATATAGCTGTACAAAATAACAAGATGCATTTAAAACCTTTATACAGTGTTATAATAGCTGTACAGAATAAAAAGATGCATTTAAAAACTTTATACAGTAGTATAATAGCTGTACAGAATAACAAGATACATTTAAAAATTTTATACAGTAGTATAATAGCTGTACAAAATAACAAGATGCATTTAAAACCTTTATAGAGTGTTATAATAGCTGTACAGAATAACAAAATGCATTTAAAAACTTTATACAGTGTTATAATAGCTGTACAGAATAACAAGGTGCATTTAAAACTTTTATACAGTGTTATAATAGCTGTACAGAATAACAAGATGCATTTAAAACCTTTATACAGTGTTATAATAGCTGTACAGAATAACAAGATGCATTTAAAACCTTTATACAGTGTTATAATAGCTGTACAGAATAACAAGATGCATTAAAACCTTTATACAGTGTTGTAATAGCTGTACAGAATAACAAGATGCATTTAAAACCTTTATACAGTGTTGTAATAGCTGTACAGAATAACAAGATGCATTTAAAACCTTTATACAGTGTTATAATAGCTGTACAGAATAACAAGATGCATTAAAAACCTTTATACAGTGTTATAATAGCTGTACAGAATAACAAGATGCATTAAAAACCTTTATACAGTGTTATAATAGCTGTACAGAATAACAAGATGCATTAAAAACCTTTATACAGTGTTATAATAGCTGTACAGAATAACAAGATGCATTAAAAACCTTTATACAGTGTTATAATAGCTGTACAGAATAACAAGATGCATTAAAAACCTTTATAAAGTGTTATAATAGCTGTACAAAATAACAAGATGCATTTAAAACCTTTATACAGTGTTATAATAGCTGTACAGAATAACAAGATGCATTTAAAACCTTTATACAGTGTTATAATAGCTGTACAGAATAACAAGATGCATTTAAAACCTTTATACAGTGTTATAATAGCTGTACAGAATAACAAGATGCATTTAAAACCTTTATACAGTGTTATAATAGCTGTACAAAATAACAAGATGCATTTAAAACCTTTATACAGTGTTATAATAGCTGTACAGAATAACAAGATGCATTAAAAACCTTTATACAGTGTTATAATAGCTGTACAGAATAACAAGATGCATTAAAAACCTTTATACAGTGTTATAATAGCTGTACAAAATAACAAGATGCATTTAAAACCTTTATACAGTGTTATAATAGCTGTACAAAATAACAAGATGCATTTAAAACCTTTATACAGTGTTATAATAGCTGTACAAAATAACAAGATGCATTTAAAACCTTTATACAGTGTTATAATAGCTGTACAGAATAACAAGATGCATTTAAAACCTTTATACAGTGTTATAATAGCTGTACAAAATAACAAGATGCATTTAAAACCTTTTACAGTAGTATAATAGCTGTACAGAATAACAAGATGCATTTAAAACCTTTATACAGTGTTATCATAGCTGTACAGAATAACAAGATACATTTAAAAATTTTATACAGTAGTATAATAGCTGTACAAAATAACAAGATGCATTTAAAACCTTTATACAGTGTTATTATAGCTGTACAGAATAACAAGACACATTTAAAGATTTTATACAGTAGTATAATAGCTGTACAAAATAACAAGATGCATTTAAAACTTTTATACAGTGTTATAATAGCTGTACAGAATAACAAGATGCATTTAAAAACTTTATACAGTGTTATAATAGCTGTACAGAATAACAAGATGCATTTAAAAACTTTATACAGTGTTATAATAGATGTACAGAATAACAAGATGCATTTACAACCTTTATACAGTGTTATAATAGCTGACAGAATAACAAGAGGCATTTAAAAACTTTATACAGTGTTATAATAGCTGTACAGAATAACAAGATGCATTTAAAAACTTTATACAGTGTTATAATAGCTGTACAGAATAACAAGATGCATTTAAAAAATTTATACAGTCTTATAATAGCTGTACAGAATAACAAGATGCATTTAAAAACTTTCAGTGTTATAATAGCTGTACAGAATAACAAGATGCATTTAAAAACTTTATACAGTGTTATATAGCTGTACAAAATAACAAGATGCATTTAAAACCTTTATACAGTGTTATAATAGCTGTACAGAATAACAAGATGCATTTAAAAACTTTATACAGTGTTATAATAGATGTACAGAATAACAAGATACATTTAAAAATTTTATACAGTAGTATAATAGCTGTACAAAATAACAAGATGCATTTAAAACCTTTATAGAGTGTTATAATAGCTGTACAGAATAACAAAATGCATTTAAAAACTTTATACAGTGTTATAATAGCTGTACAGAATAACAAGGTGCATTTAAAACTTTTATACAGTGTTATAATAGCTGTACAAAATAACAAGATGCATTTAAAACCTATATACAGTGTTATAATAGCTGTACAGAATAACAAGATGCATTTAAAACCTTTATACAGTGTTATAATAGCTGTACAGAATAACAAGATGCATTAAAAACCTTTATACAGTGTTATAATAGCTGTACAGAATAACAAGATGCATTTAAAACCTTTATACAGTGTTGTAATAGCTGTACAGAATAACAAGATGCATTTAAATCCTTTATACAGTGTTATAATTGCTGTACAAAATAACAAGATGCATTAAAAACCTTTATACAGTGTTATAATAGCTGTACAGAATAACAAGATGCATTTAAAACCTTTATACAGTGTTATAATAGCTGTACAAAATAACAAGATGCATTTAAAACCTTTATACAGTGTTATAATAGCTGTACAAAATAACAAGATGCATTTAAAACCTTTATACAGTAGTATAATAGCTGTACAGAATAACAAGATGCATTTAAAACCTTTATACAGTGTTATAATAGCTGTACAGAATAACAAGATACATTTAAAAATTGTACACAGTAGTATAATAGCTGTACAAAATAACAAGATGCATTTAAAACCTTTATACAGTGTTATTATAGCTGTACAGAATAACAAGACACATTTAAAGATTTTATACAGTAGTATAATAGCTGTACAGAATAACAAGATGCATTTAAAACCTTTATACAGTGTTATAATAGCTGTACAAAATAACAAGATGCATTTAAAACCTTTATACAGTAGTATAATAGCTGTACAGAATAACAAGATGCATTTAAAACCTTTATACAGTGTTATAATAGCTGTACAGAATAACAAGATACATTTAAAAATTTTATACAGTAGTATAATAGCTGTACAAAATAACAAGATGCATTTAAAACCTTTATACAGTGTTATAATAGCTGTACAGAATAACAAGACACATTTAAAGATTTTATACAGTAGTATAATAGCTGTACAAAATAACAAGATGCATTTAAAACTTTTATACAGTGTTATAATAGCTGTACAGAATAACAAGATGCATTTAAAAACTTTATACATTGTTATAATAGCTGTACAGAATAACAAGATGCATTTAAAAACTTTATACAGTGTTATAATAGATGTACAGAATAACAAGATGCATTTACAACCTTTATACAGTGTTATAATAGCTGTACATAATAACAAGATGCATTTAAAAACTTTATGCAGTGTTATAATAGCTGTACAAAATAACAAGATGCATTTAAAAACTTTATACAGTGTTATAATAGCTGTACAGAATAACAAGATACATTTAAAAATTTTATACAGTGTTATAATAGCTGTACGGAATAACAAGTTGCATTTAAAAACTTTATACAGTGTTATAATAGCTGTACAAAATAACAAGATGCATTTAAAACCTTTATACAGTGTTATAATGGCTGTACAAAATAACAATATGCATTTAAAAACTTTATACAGTGTTATAATAGCTGTACAAAATAACAAGATGCATTAAAAACCTTTGTACAGTGTTATAATAGCTATACAGACTAACAAGATGCATTTAAAACCTTTATACAGTGTTATAATAGCTGTACAAAATAGCAAGATGCATTTAAAACCTTTATACAGTGTTATAATAGCTGTACAAAATAACAAGATGCATTTAAAACCTTTATACAGTGTTATAATAGCTGTACAAAATAACAAGATGCATTTAAAACCTTTATACAGTGTTATAATAGCTCTACAAAATAACAAGATGCATTTAAAACCTTTATACAGTGTTATAATAGCTGTACAGAATAACAAGATGCATTTAAAACCTTTATACAGTGTTATAATAGCTGTACAAAATAACAAGGTGCATTTAAAACCTTTATACAGTGTTATAATAGCTGTACAGAATAACAATATGCATTTAAAACCTTTATACAGTGTTATTATAGCTGTACAGAATAACAAGATGGATTTAAAAACTTTATACAGTGTTATAATAGCTGTACAGAATAACAAGATGCATTTAAAACCTTTATACAGTGTTATAATAGCTGTACAGAATAACAAGATGCATTTAAAACCTTTATACAGTGTTATAATAGCTGTACAGAATAACAAGATGCATTTAAAACCTTTATACAGTGTTATAATAGCTGTACAAAATAACAAGATGCATTTTATATTTGTGTACTGTAGTATACTATACAGAATACTATACAGAATCGTAGGATGTATTTAAGAACTGTATACTGTAATATCATTGCTATATAGAATCATAAGATTTAGTACTCGTATTTAAACATTTTACAGTGGTATTATTGCTAATCATAATCATATAGTATATATCTAAACACTTTTATACACCAGTATTATGGCTATCCGGAATCAAAGAACGTCATTACCGTATAAACGGTATACTGTAGTATCATTTCTATCTAGAATCACAGGACGTATTTAAAACCTTCATAAAGTAATATTATTGCTATCCAACACTTAACGATGGTTGTAAATGTTTTATAAATTAAAATCATGGTTTAGTTTCGTATGTTATCAAGTAATACATACCTATCGTAAGTCTATTTCGGCGGCGACGAGAACGTCCTGCGTGCAGGAACTCGCCAGGCTCGCACGTCCGCGCGATAAACCGGAGAATCATTGATTACCCGGTACCTGACGTAGTTTTACGAGATTTACACTAATTACTTGGAGCCACTTTGACAGATGGCGCCCGCGTTCTAAACCAGCAGCTTGCCAGCCAGTAACTTTGGTTACTGTACGATCTTGAATTTTCTTTAACAATTAATTAAAAAAGATAATTATAACTATCACAAATTTGCTTACTGATTGAAAAAAAAAACTAAACAACATTCAGACCTATCAACCTACTTCAATTATAATGCCGGAGACAACTTTGAGTACTGTTTAATTGTATTAAAAGTACCAATGATATATTAAGTATTGGTGTTACCCTTACAAAAAATTAAATATTAAATTATTAAAATTAAGGGTTTACAATTTTTTCTTTATTTGGTTAGCTACGAAAATATTTAAATAAGGGGAATTGAAATAAACAAACTAAATTTTTATGTTTTATGCACTACTAATTGTAAAATTTATTTGTTTTCTTACCAAGTATCTCAGGTTGTGAATTCAAAAGGTTCACAGTGTTGAAGCATGTTGTTCTGATGCTTCACAGTGATGATTAACGAAAGAGTTCCTTCTAAATTCATACTGAATCGGAAACAATCCTTCTTCTCGTAAATCATCGACCATACGATTACTTGAGAGGCGTTGAAGTGTGACAGTACTAAAATTGCTTTAGCCGCATTTCTCAAATGCTTCTAACGTTCAAATAAATAAACATTTTCTTCCTGAAAAAGGAATGCCAAGATGTAGTCCATTCTAATGTTACCTTAGTCATCTTTAGCTGCTTCCCACACGACTTATCGATATCTTCAATCTTCCAGAAGATGGTAGTTATTGAATTCTTCAGCTAACTTGCCAAACTCAGTGGGTGAAAATGGCAGTCCCATGGCGTGAAGATTTTCTCTGGCTCGTGCATCAGATTTGGGGGTTTTCCCCTTGATGCGTTGGGGCTGGATTTCGTTGTGAAATACCTCTTTTTGCAAGAGAGTTGGAAGGATAATAACAAAAATTAAATAATAATAATAATAATCTAACAAGAAATGTATTTCACAATTCCGGGAAGGTTCGGACATCGAGTAAAGGATAAGTGATTGCCGATGCTATATTCAGCATAAAACGACAGTTAAGTTGGTGTGAATAAGGCAAAAAGACCCTTTATTTTTGTTGAGCCTAATCAAACAGACATGCAACAGAAAGTTGTAAAAGAAGAGACATTGAGGTTGGTTTAGGGTAATTGGTTTTGAATATCTTGAAGAAGTTTCCTGTGTTATTTTTTGAAAGTCATTTTCCATATCTAAAAGTTAATCCTTTACATATATCCTTTCAGTCTGTCTAACTAATTTAGTTGTTTAATTCTTATAGCTAAAAAAGTTATTGTATTTTATTATATTCCTTGTTTTTTTTTTTTTTTTTTTTTTTTTACTATTACATTTATTGAAGTCGTTATGACTAGATTTTAGTGCAACTTTACAACAGATTTTTCCTTATTTTTGCAATGGAATGAGCTCTTTAGACTTTAGAAGAACGTAAGAAAAATTTGGTCTTTTAATTTGTTCTAATTTATTTAGCATTTTCCTCAATTTCTGTAGCAAAGTACGATATTTGCTGTGTCAAATTTAGGAATGTGAGTTTTATTTTTTTTAAATCATGTTTGGGTTTAAATAAAAATAATATTTTGGTTATGTAGTTGTCTGAATCAATGCTAACTGCACCTATAAAGTGTATTTTTTGCACGTTTGTACTGCTATACATAAAGAAAATTATACGGAATGAAAACTTAAACATATTATCTTTATTATACATTCATTGCATATTTATGTTTTAAATACTAGAATTAGCTTTTATTTCGTTTTCCGTTGGAATACAATCTTCTTTAGTGGATAAGAGTTTATACAAAGAAGAAACCAGTCGATTTAAAACACTCTCAAAAACTTCACTTATCACTAGCAGTATAGAAATTGGTCTGTAGTTACTGACTGAGTTTGGACCCCTCTTTTTAAATATTGGTATTACTTTAGTTAGTTTCAAAGAGGATGGAAACTGTCCAGACTGAAAGGAAATATTTATTAAATATGACGATAAATGTGGTATAGCAAGTTCCTGAAGCACTGTTTTATATGCCATGGAGTTATGTTGCGTTCATAAAAAATAAGAACACTTCTAATTAAAATGTTACAAAAACTGTTCTCAATTTCAAATAAATATAATCATGACCTTCGTATCAAAATATACACAACATATATCATGATATTTTGAATCAATTCCAAGCTATAAAACATTATAACAGAATGCGACAATTCATCAAATATCGCGTCAACACTTTGAATTGAGAGTGTGATTTCATGTGGATTTTTGACTTGGGGAGAGGGGGGCTTTGTATCTGACTAAACGGTGTGTTTGGGTGTGGAGGGTGGGAGCCCCCTTTGAGAATAAAAATAGGACATGGATTGGCCGAGTTTACAAACATATTGAAATAAATTCTACCCTCTTCGTCGAGTAACGAGGTATTTACAAAAGGGAGAGAACAAAGTATCAAGGGGAGTCCGTAACAGGCGCGGCTTGCTGGTGAACCTCGAAATACGCTAAAATGTGTCAATTTCTCAGAATGTTCAAATTTGAGAGAGTTTCGAAGAGTCTAGTGTATTAGGCTAGGCTTGCAACTGAGCTTTAGAGAAGAGAGAAAAAGAGGTCGCATCCAATAGTGCGCTAAATGTGTGACGTATTTTTTTTTACATTCTTCTGACAACTATCATACCAAGTAAAAAAGTCAATTTAATTTTTTAATTTTTTATTTTCGTTCGAAAATGTCTCTATGTAAACATCCGCTCTTTACAACATTGCGTGTGTATATCTAGCTGACGCGGAAAATTAGCTTTTAATTCTCTTAAATATTGAAATAAAAAATGCTGTTGGATATTAAAGCTTTACATAAATATATACTAAGTACCAAAGTGTTATAAGGTCTGAACGTCACGCAACAGAAGCTATTCTTATCAGTGTTGTTTCTTATCAGACTGGACGTTGTCAGATAAGGATCCCACGAGCTAGCCGTTATTTCCGGGTGGAATGGCTAGAATTGTACGAATCATGATTCTAAAATGCGTTTAGGTTAAAAAAGGAATACTACTTTTCAATAAAATATTTCGTCTCAGGATTCAATCAGTGAAAATATTGGAATTTTCATGCACTTGTTACTATTGTCATATAATAGTCAAATAATAACTACGAATAGAATCTTCTATGGTGTAATGGGCTGACATCTTACAGTCTGAAACTATTTGATTTATGACATTTTAATTTCTTTTAATAACTTCTAACCCACCCCCATTCATATGCCAGTATTTTTTTATTGGAGTATTACCAGCCAAGTAAACTAATTTTTTCAAAAATATTATAAAATAATATTTTTATTTGGAAAAGACAGTTTTCACCCTTTCATAATCCCCTTATTTGTTTGTTTTTTCATAGTAGACATTTTTGAGGGTTTAAAGCCAGAAAAATATTTTTAAACTTTTTGGTTTATTATTAATTGTTGAAGTTGTTTTTTAATATGGCAAGAAAAGTTAATTATTGTACACCAAAAGCCAAGACCTTGTATATAGTATACATGTATACAAGTGTCATTACTTTTTGACATCCTGTCTAGATTTATAATAAATGTAACCATATGAGGTTGGAGCTGCCATTATCGTTATTTCTCCAAACTGTATAGTGCTGAAGTTCATATGCGGTCGGAGTTGCCGTTATCATTCCACACTGTTTAGTGTTGTAACAAGACCATATGAAGTTGAAGCTTTCGTTATCATTCCACACTGTTTAGTGTTGTAATACATGTAACCATATGAGGTTGGAGCTGCCATTATCGTTATCTTTCCACACTGTTTAGTGTTGTAACAAGACCATATGAAGTTGAAACTTTCGTTATCTTTCCACACTGTTTAGTGTTGTAACAAGACCATATGAAGTTGAAGCTTTCGTTATCTTTCCACACTGTTTAGTGTTGTAACAAGATCATATGAAGTTGAAACTTTCGTTATCTTTCCAAACTGTTTAGTGTTGTAACAAGACCATATGAAATTGAAGCTTTCGTTATCATTCCACACTGTTTAGTGTTGTAATACATGTAACCATATGAGGTTGGAGCTGCCATTATCGTTATCTTTCCACACTATTTAGTGTTGTAACAGGACCATATGAAGTTGAAACTTTCGTTATCATTCCACACTGTTTAGTGTTGTAATACATGTAACCATATGAGGTTGGAGCTGCCATTATCGTTATCTTTCCACACTGTTTAGTGTTGTAACAAGACCACATGAAGTTGAAGCTTTCGTTATCATTCCACACTGTTAAGTGTTGTAATACATGTAACCATATGGGGTTGGAGCTGCCATTATCGTTATCTTTCCACACTGTTTAGTGTTGTAACAGGACCATATGAAGTTGAAACTTTCGTTATCTTTCCACACTGTTTAGTGTTGTAATACATGTAACGATATGAGGTTGAAGCTGCCGTTATCGTTATCTTTCCACACTGTCTAGTGTTGCAGTTAATGTAACCCTATGCGGTCGGAGATGTCGTTATCTTCCCACATTATTTAGTGTTGTAATACATATAACCATATGCGATTATAGCCGTCGTTATCTTTCCACACCTAACATAGATAACGACAGGTTAGTCACTCTCATAGTTACAAACTGTTTAGTGTTCTAATTCATGTAACTATATGAGATTGATGATGTCGTTGTCTTTTCACACTGTTTAGTGTTGTAATACATGTAACCATGTGAGGTCTGAGCTATCGTGATTCGCTCGGGGAGCACGCTTTAATATTACATCCCCAGGCTCAGCTCGGTTACGGGAATGAGAGGGGTCTAGACCGCACCCCCCGATTAAAATGTAGTCCCCTCACCTCTAAACAAATGACAATTTTACTTTGCTGTTAAAAATTAGGTCTATATGAAATATTGTGGGTCATAATTTGGTTAAATCACTTCTTCAAATGTTGTTTTACTATTGACATATTTTTAGTACTCTGTCCTATACAATACCTCTATAATACGTATATATGTAGCGTACGGTCGCTTTCTTTTGTGAATTTTTGAGTTAATGCTTAGTGTAAGACTAAATAAGTTTATCTTGGTCAAGAAGATGGCTCTTTTAGACAGTTGAATGATGGTCTGCCACAGGGGTCTGTACTTGCTCCAATTTTGTTCAACGTGTATACCGCTGACATCCCAATCACAAAGTCTAGTAAATTTATATATGCAGATTATATTGCTTTAGCTTATCCACACAAGAACCCATATATAGAGACAGACTGGCAGTTCACACCTCACGAGGCTGGCCGTTGTAATGCCCATCACACATTGACAACCCGTATCACAATTATTCAGTACTGTCTATTTTTTTAAGCTATGTAAATTACTATGTCATTATCATAATTAATTAATCTAAACTATTGTAAATTCACAATATATTTTCACACAATTAATATTTTTAGCAGCTGTTAACTTTATAAATGATGTTTTTACAATCTATCTATATAATCTATCTATCTATCTATCTAATACAATCTATCTATAAGGACGTTTGTACTTTATATCAGTTCTCACAAGTCTGTGAATAGATAGCCTAAGGACGTTTGTACTTTATATCAGTTCTCACAAGTCTATGAATAGATAGCCTAAGGACGTTCGTACTTTATATCAGTTCTCACAAGTCTGTGAATAGATAGCCTAAGGACGTTCGTACTTTATATCAGTTCTCACAAGTCTGTGAATAGATAGCCTAAAGACGTTCGTATTTTATAGTAGGGTAAAGATATTTGAACTGCTTATCAGTTTGTATGAGTTCCTTAAATATAGATTCTACATATCGGTGGACTTACGTTCAGTAAACACATTACTCTCAAAAGTGTAATTATGTTCGAAGAACGATACTGTCGGCCTATAATTTTCCAATTTGCACCAGCGTTAATAATTTTTCAAATAAAAAGTTAATTCATCCCCTTCAAATTTTAGTTTGACCTGTCATTTAGTACAGAAGCACCCGAAATAAAATATGTGTCAAATGTTTCATCTGTTTTTATGTCCCCTTTTTGTCATATTTTTATGTTTGGTCAGGTGTTAAGCCTTTTTCCAGGTTATGTATGGGTGGGCCAACAATAGGCTCAAATGTAGCAGTGGTCCGTTGTGAAGTAAGAATAGTCCAATAAATAATGTAAAACAGAATGTTTGGGGTGAATGGTGCCTCTCCCCCACTCCCCCACACGCAACTACCAGGTGCTGTTGATAGTTACACAGTTACATCATCGCTAGTTCATAAATCCTGGCGTCCATTTTCATTTTGGGAGACAACGGGTGTGACTGAGAGAGGGGGTTATGTGTGATGAGTAGCCGCTGCGAGGCTAGTTTTGATTTTGTAACCACTCATTGTATAGATTTTTGTAATCATTCATAATTATGTTTGCGATTTATTACTAAACTTACTGTAGCTACCAGAGAGTAGGAAGAAAAAACAGAGGTTGCATGCAATAGTGCGCTAAATGTGTGTCGAGTAGTTATTTCTCCAGTTTGCCATGCGATGACTGGGCCAGCACATTGTCAGTCCCTCCCTTTAATCCCCAACAAATCCTCAAGGATAAACGCAGTAATTATTACTACATATGTATAAAGATGTACATCAGTTGCAATCTTATTTATTACTGCCACTGAGGCGTTTGCTGCGGCCTTTGGCCGTACAGAAAGCGACTGCTGTTTCTTTTCCTCTGTGGTTTACATCTCTTCTCCAGTAGCTTTTTTACAGTTGTCTCCCAGTTGTTAAGACTTGTACATGACGATTACCTTGGCATGGAATTTTTTTATATAAAGTACCTTGGTGAGATAATAAATGTATAAATTAAAGTACTATAAATACATTAGGAGATATATATTTTTAATTGTTACGATTATTGGGTCAATAGTTGAACGAATATTCCTGATTTTGATCTTTTATCGTATTGGAAACTTTATGACAGCATAACTTTTTACAACGTACGATTAATTATTTTAATAAAATAAGTAAATATGAAATGTATTATTAAAATACTTATAATTTAAAAAGTTTACTATTTATTGGAAAATTAGTTTAAGATGAAACTCTTAATCTTCAGATTCCATTAATACCCTAATTCTCTATAAGAAATAGCATATGCTAATATATTTTATTTTTTTACGAGATAGTCTACGTTACAACCTAGGACAGAGTTCGGGATTAGGGACGTAAACCAAACTAGTAAATAATTTATTATTCAAAAATACAAACGAATCGTGAACTAACTGCTGTCAAAAAATAAATTAGTCTATAAAAGAAATTTAGTTTATTAAAATAATAAAACAATAAGATCAATAGGACATTTAAGATGTAAATCTATGATGTCAGATTCTAAGAATATTTTCGTAACTTTAGTTCATTCGTTAAGAATGAAATTGATATCGTAACGGAAATTTAATATTCAAATAAATTTAAACAAACTATCCGTATTATGTATAATGGAGTATCAGTAGAAAATAATGACAGTCTTACTGGCATGAATGTTTGTAAAACTGTGGGCAGAATAATTCTTGATGATAATGAAATTACTGAAGAGAAACAAGTAGCTAAATCAGTCAATAAAGCACAGATAGCCTTACAGACAGACAGACACAGCAAACCGGTCAAATACTGCAGCCTGCGTTATCTACAACTTCGAATTCTTTCTATATTACTGAAACAATGACATCATAATTTAAATGTGGCTGTAATAAAAAGGATTACTTTAATAGTTTCTTCTGTTCTGTCTTATAATCGGAAAAATTACTCTAGAGAAATTTATGCGTTACGGAGGAATATATATGTCTGAGGAAAAGCTGTAGTGAAACATATAATCAGTGTCGGAAGAAAAAATCCAGAATTCAGACGATTCCATTACACAGATAAACAATTAAGACGATTTCTGGTAGCCCTACTACACATCCAAAACTCAGACTATTTCTGGTAGCCCTACCACACATCCGAAATTCAAACGAATACTGGTAGCCGTCTCAACCACCAAATTTAAATGTTTTACGAATTTATATAAAAAATAATAAAATCTTGGATCAATTAATTGTTTTGGACATATTAGACATAAAAACCACTTAATTATTAAGAAATATATGTTTTTACTCGATTTTCATCTTCGATAAACCTTTCTGTCAGTAAGATTTGGGAATTATGTTTCAAAATAATAAATGCATGTAAGTGTTGTGCCAAATAATGATTATATTAAGGGGATATTATATTCACTTATTATCTACAGTTGGAAAATTCACCATACGCTGGCCTGGAGTTTTGGATAGTTTTATGGGTGAAGGATTGAGTGAGACATCAAAAAGTTTCTATTGATCAATTCTAAATCAATTTTTATTTTTTCTATTTATTCAGTTTTGAAATATGTTGAAATCTTAGTTTAATCAAAAAGTATGCTATTTGGAAAGAATCATTTTTGTAATAAATATATTTTTGCGTGAAACATGTCACTAACGACTGTTTTCGTACGCTGGTGGTGGTGACCTTCCCGTCCACTCACACACAAATGGTGAGAATGACCCTACCTACCCACCCATACAAATACGGTGGTAATGACCCACCCTCCAACATATATACTTTCGGTAATGGTGGGTGATAACGATGAATACAGATCTATAGATATGTATTATTGGTGATAACCCATCCCTTACTCACCCACTTATATCCACCGACATATATGTCTGGGCGGGAGGATCATTTCCATCATACGTGCGTAGGTGGGTGGGCAGGACTACAAGAGGTGACCTATACACTGTCAATTGGTTGTTGTCGTAGTTGATGGTGCCAACGAACTAATAAAAGCTTACACAAGTAAAAGAATATTCATAAATTACTTCATGAAAATTACGAATTCTCTGGAATTTTTAGATGTAGCAATATTTATTCAACCATGACAAATAAACAGCATGGAAGTGAAAAAAGTGATTTATTAATTAAATCTCGAACAGACATAAGACATAGTTAGTATGAAAATTATCAATAAAACGAACTACTCTAGAGGTCAAGTTCAGTGTTTCGAATATCTTGCAAGTTGTAAGACTTTGAAAAAGTATTGTATTGTTGAAAATTAATTAAAGACAAATTACTCCATCGTTTTACGCTATCTACTTATCGAGAGAATGAGATGGTATTTTAAAATTTCTTCCGCGCCGAGACCTCGGCAGACCGACTCGTTCACCCGCCATGTCCAATGCCCGGGCCGCTCGCTTTCGGCCTAGAGATAAATCAAGGCCTACCGCACTGTGTGCTGGTAAATCATCGGGTCTGGAGGAGAGGAGAGTAGGGGAGTAGGGGCGCGTGAAATGAATCCAATTAATCTCTGTCACCCCTCCAGCATCCCTTCCCCCACCCCAACACCCCTACCGTGGCGTGTGTTGCATTCATAATGTGCTGCAGTGCCTTCCTCGCTCGTCTGCCCACTTCCTAACAGTATCTTACCGAGATCAAATCAAACGAGAGTTTTTTTTATTAAGAATAGACACATTGGAACCCTACAGCTTAACAATGTCTTAACTCTTCATAATTAAGCTTAATAAAGATTGCTGGCATGTGGGAGACATATTATCAACATCCCAGTTTATTAGACCTCAAATTGTTTATTTATTCACAATGTTTCACAACAGGTTAGAACCTACTCGAAGAGAAACTACACGACTAATACCTACATATAAAAAACAATACGGAAAGAAAAAAACACTTACAATGTTACTATTCGTGTTTTATGTGATGAAAATACACAATTAACTCATCTATTAGTGTTTAGCTCCTAATATTGTACATGCATGATAAATTTACTTAAAGAAAAATGTTCATTCATTAAAATTGAAGATATTTGTAACTATAAAATTACTTGAATCGCTATTTAATTGTTAAAATGCCTAGCTATTTTAACTTGGAGGGTGGGTTGGTCAGTCAATCACCATGTAAGACAGGAGGTTGGGTTGGTCAGTCAGTCACCATGTGTAAGACAGGAGGGTGGGTTGGTCAGTCAGTCACCATGTGTAAGACAGGAGGTTGGGTTGGTCACCATGTAAGACAGGAGGGTGGGTTGGTCAGTTAATCACCATGTGTAAGACAGGAGGGTGGGTTGGTCAGTCAATCACCATGTGTAAGACAGGAGGGTGGGTTGGTCAGTCAATCACCATGTGTAAGACAGGAGGGTGGGTTGGTCAGTCAATCACCATGTGTAAGACAGGAGGGTGGGTTGGTCAGTCAATCACCATGTGTAAGACAGGAGGGTGGGTTGGTCAGTCAGTCACCATGTGTAAGACAGGAGGTTGGGTTGGTCAGTCAGTCACCATGTGTAAGACAGGAGGGTGGGTTAGTCAGTCAATCACCATGTGTAAGACAGGAGGGTGGGTTGGTCAGTCAGTCACCATGTGTAAGACAGGAGGGTGGGTTGGTCAGTCAATCCCCATGTGTAAGACAGGAGGGTAGGTTGGTCAGTCAATCACCGTGTGTAAGACAGGAGGGTGGGTTAGTCAGTCAATCACCATGTGTAAGACAGGAGGGTGGGTTGGTCAGTCAGTCACCATGTGTAAGACAGGAGGGTGGGTTAGTCAGTCAATCACCATGTGTAAGACAGGAGGGTGGGTTGGTCAGTCAGTCACCATGTGTAAGACAGGATTGACTTATTGTCCCACCCGCCCACCCATACACGTAAAGTGGCACTAACTCACCCGCCCAGCCATACACGCACAGTGGTACTGACCCACCCACCCACCCATACAAGCACAGTGGTACTGACCCATCCACCCACTCATACACAAAGTGGTACTGACCCATCTGCCCACCCATACACGCACAGTGGTACTGACCCACCCACCCACCCATACAAGCACAGTGTTACTGACCCACCCGCCCACCCATACACACACAGTGGTATAGACCCACCCGCCCACCCATACACGTACAGTGGTATTGACCCACACGCCCGCCCATACACGTACTACAGTGGTATTGACCCACTCGTCCACCCACCCACGTACAGTGGTATTGACCCACCCGCCCGCCCATACACGTACTACAGTGGTATTGACCCACTCGTCCACCCATCCACGTACAGTGGTACTGACCCACCCGCTCACCTATACACGTACAGTGGTATTGACCCACCCGCCCACCCATATACGTACTGTGGTATTGACCCATCCGCCCACCCATACACGTACAGTGGTATTGACCCACCCGCCCACCCATACACGTACAGTGGGTCAATACCACTGTATGTGTATGAGTGGGCGGGTGGGTCAATACCACTGTACGTGTATGGGCGGGCGGGTGTGTTAGTCAGTCAGTCACCATGTGTAAAACAGGAGGGTGGGTTAGTCAGTCAGTCACCATGTGTAAGACAGGAGGGTGGGTTAGTCAGTCAATCACCATGTGTAAGACAGGAGGGTGGGTTAGTCAGTCAGTCACCATGTGTAAAACAGGAGGGTGGGTTAGTCAGTCAGTCACCATGTGTAAGACAGGAGGGTGGGTTGGTCAGTCAGTCACCATGTGTAAGACAGGAGGGTGGGTTAGTCAGTCAGTCACCATGTGTAAAACAGGAGGGTGGGTTAGTCAGTCAGTCACCATGTGTAAGACAGGAGGGTGGGTTGGTCAGTCAGTCACCATGTGTAAGACAGGAGGGCGGGTTGGTCAGTCAATCACCATGTGTAAGACAGGAGGGTGGGTGGTAATTGTAAACAGTAAAATAATTTATTTTCATATACCTGTACAGATGTTTATGTATAAAATATACAGCTTTTCATCTAAATATGACAGTTTTCTATTTTGATAGATTAAGAACAGCCTGTCTCTGTTATGAATTATGCATGTTATAATAACAATATCTAAGTTACATTAAGTGAAATTAAGTTTTGTTGGTTTGACCTGATAAGACTTTTTGTAAATTTTTTTTTTAGCTGTAATAGTTTTTTTTTTTCTGAAAGAAGTTTATTTTTCTAAAAAAATGTTAGTTTGTATTCATTAAAACAAATAAACATTAATAAAATAATAAGGTTTTGCTTTTATTATTATTATATCTACTATGTGATTCATTAAACAGACCATTTAACTAATAAACCAAAATGAAAAACTTTTCTTACAAAAACATGTTAAATTACAATTAACGTTTTTTTATTTTTGCATTTATATAACTGGGTATTGCAAGTTTGAATTGCTATAGTATCATCATAAAAAGTTTATTATTACGTGTTACTTTGTATTGTATATTTGTTGCTGAAAAATAATGTCAATATACCAAATCAAGTATAGAACTGTTTAATTACTACAATCTCTTTACTAGAGTAGTACAGTGTTAGGTTTACCTGTTCTTGACGAAGTTCTCAAAAGTTTTTGATAATTGCGTATGAAAAACAAACAAATAATTTCAATATGAAATGAGGATAGAATGTTTTTGTTTTCTAGAAAATAATGAATTTCCACAAATGTTTGCATGTATCAGTAACATCTTTATAGCACGATAAAATGTATGAATTTGTTGCAAATGAATGTGTCTTCCATCACGCTAGCATTGGTGTACTTAAATAAAATAATTTTTTATTGTTGTTGTTAATTATTTCTGGTTGGCTACCTCTGAGGTTCCAACTCATTCCACTTCAAAAAATTTGACGGAGGAAGTCATACGTCTCAAACTAAAAAGTAGAAGAATCAGGTTTTTGTACATCAAATTACTTACTGATTTCATACTGTTTACTTGAAAGATCTAAAGTTGACAAACCATAAAGAAACATAACTGGAGCCACCAGCTGAAAATATTTCGACAGTTTCATTAATCCAGCTGTAATAGATGAGGCCACAAATTTTGCCGAATGGGGCAAATAAAATAATGTTTCACTCGGAGGTCGCGGATTTGTCACAGTCGATACTGGTCGGATCGACTCGCCGAGTTTCGATTTATCGCAGTTCTTAAGTTTGCCGAACCCATAACTTAAAAGTTGCCGACGCCCGGCTAACTTTTTCATTATTCAGACAGAGAGGGTGCCCACAACAGAGCGCGGTGTATTACAAACTTTCCGTCCGAATTTAAAATGCAAATTACGGAAATATCTCGGGAATCGGAGATCTTGGCAATACGACCACATATGAGTGGTCCAAGCCAGCAGGCATTCAACTCAATGAATAGCAATACTTCTGTAGATCCTTTACTCTTGTCACTTTGTCAATAAAAGTGTCTATTTTATTACAAACTAGCCAAACCCAGCCACGCTTTGAAGTGGCTTAGTTTGTTTGTATATTGACTATTAGTCGTTATTTTTTCCTTTATTTATTAGAAAAATAAAAGTTGTCTGTTTACTTGATTTTTATTTGAAATAAAGTAACTTACAGTTGTTTTCATAAACAATCAAAACTCTGATCATAGTAATAAACTTACAGGATATGATTTGGATATAATACGCACAAAACATCAGCTGGTCACAATAACACTTTTTCAGCACTGACATTAATTTTTATTTGTGAAATTTAGATAGGTCGGGAAATGGTAATTTCATCATTTCAGAAATTGACTAACATATGTTGAAGAATTTCTGTTAGTCAATCGAAAATTCATCAACACACTAACAGATGAAATTATAAATACCTGTTAGTCATACCTTCATGACTAAAAACTTTAGCGTTGAATTTAAAACCCCTAAAAGCTTCTAAATCTTGAAGAATCAAGTCACGTCTCACAAACGGAGATCTTGCTGGTAAAAAGGTATAACATGAGTTTCACTTTTTGATAAACACGACTATCAGAAATTTGTAGTTCAGTCCATAGTTATTTTGACTGAACTACAATTAACTTTATTAAAAAGGTTAATACCTTCATGACCAGTTAATTACGTACTAAAAATTCAGAATATGTTTAACACTGTCTGCATTATTTGAAGATGATTAATTGTGTATAATTAATGAAATAATAACGGACACATAAGAAAAATTACCTATTTAGTTATCTTCACTTAATTTTTATAATTATATCATACGTATCCAGACAATTGACATATGCAATGATGTGAACTGTCCAGAAACTTTTGGCTTCACTTGAACTAAGCTATACCACAGAGAAAAAAGAAATATAAGTCACAGCGAACGCCTCAGTGGCAGTTATATAGATTACAACTGATGTACATCTTTATACGTCTGTAGTAATAATTACTATTTTATCCTTGAGGATTTGGAGAGAATAAGGGAGGAACTTACAATGTGCTGGCTCTGCCCTCACATGGCAAACTGGAGAAATAACTAATCGACACACATTTAACGCACTAGTGAATGTGATTTATGTTATCTGTGGCTATATGCAAAGGAAATACCAAATGAATAGGCTTAATATACTATTGAAGGAAAGTAATTCATTATAGTTATTTCTCCTTGTTTCATTATTCACAACTCCTGAGTCAATTACTAATTCAAAATAACTATGGAGTGAAATACAAATTTCTGATAGTCGTGTTTATCAAAAAGTGATACTCCTGTTATACCTTTTTATCAGCAAGATATCGGTTTGTGAGACGTGACTTGATTCTTCAAGATTTAGAAGCTTTCAGGGGTTTTAACTTCAACGCTAAAAACTAAAGCGAATTTTACTATTTATTTTATTTTTAAATAATAAAATTAGTTACTAATCACAATAGGAATGTAATTAGAATGAAATCTCTCAACTTTCAACATCAACAAAGTAAAAATAGATTGTTATTCTTAGAATGTTCATGTTTAAAATCGAGAGATTCCATTTCTTTTCTGGTTAGAAATTTAGTCAGAATGAAATCTCTCAACATTCAACATGAACAGACTAAGAATAGATTGTTATTTTCAGTCTGTTGATATTGAAAACCAAGAGATTCAATTCCTATTTTGATTAATCACTAATTTTATTGCATTCGCTTTGATTTTATAATTGAAGTTAAAACTCCGGACCTTATCATTATCGTTAATTCACTACCAATACTTTTTACTTTACTTCACTACCATTACTTTTTTTATCGCAATTACAGTTGGGTTAGGTTAGGTCAGGTAAGGTTACCAAGTCGATCACAAAGTGGTAAATCCAATGATTGACTTACCACATTTTGCGCTCTCCGTGTGTAACTTCTTGGAAAGTGATAAGATAAGGCCAGCGATATCGGTTTCCTAGCGGATAAGGAATACCACAGTGGAAGTAAAAATTATTGGGGAATAGTTTTTAGAGCAATAGAACATTTATCAAGTGGTAGTGAATTAACTAAAAAAGTAGTGGTAGTGAAATAACGGAAAAGATCCAAAACTCCTACAGCTATTCTATGATAAGAAAGAACTCCGCTTGGTTCAAAGAACAAATAAGTTATTTCTCGCGATCTTGCCGCCAATGATTTGATCGGCCGCTGGCAGCCAAGCGGGCTGGCGCGATCCAAATAGCTGAGGGTGGTGACATTGTAGACGATATATCAGCATAAGTGCGGCCCACATAAACTAACTACGCTCAACGAATCGCCACGCATTCCCTGTACCGAGTCCTCTATTCCTTTGCCAACCTAACCTTTCCACCGTGAATTCCTTCTCACTTTGGGTCCTTGTGAAAGTTAAAATTTATCTGAGTTGAAAATCACATTTGTTTTTACATTACACCGATATTTCTCTGTCTAGGTATGGTATGGACCAATTTCGCACATGCCTTCTTGATTTACTTGACATGAAAGGGGGAATGTTATTTCAACTCACATTTGAGATATTCATGACAAAAGAATTAACAAAATACTTGCTTTGCTGTTTAGTTGTCAAAATGTTATGATGAACGATTTAACAATGACATACAGTATAGGTTAGGGGTAAAAAATGTAAGTAATAAAATAAAAATTTTAGCATAGAGGAATAACTAAAAAGAATAAAAAGAAAGAAAATAAGAAAAGAAAGGAGAGAAAATTACAAAAAAGAGAATGTGGACTTTACAAAATATTGTAATTATGCACTTATCCTATTAAAACAGTGCAAACAAACGTGGCCTTATGCAAACTTACCATCCGGAGACAGGCAAAGCAGAAACAAAAGTAATAAAATTGTATGACTAAATAACCAATTAAGAACTTTTAAAAATTCTAATAAATAATTATGATTATATAAAAATGCACAGATACAAATGCAGATATATTCATACACATACATACATATATAATGCAACGTTAAAATTTGTTGAAGAAGAGCTGTGTTAGCGTGAACTATGTCTATTGAAAATAGACATCTGTATAGAGTTCGATACGTCAGTAATAAGCAAATATTGTAGGCCTACATAAAAAATTGATACGGTAGAACCCAGAAAACAAATGACTATGGAGGCATTTCTAGAAAAACTTATAAGATTATATTCGGGTATTGACTAAATTTAAAATGACTATATATATATTTTTTTATTTATTTAAAAGTATATAAATTATGAATTTATGAAATTTATATTTATGTTAACAACGACCACGAATGATTGGTAATCCATTTAAAAAATAGAAGGAATTCTACAGGATATAATAGGATATTGAGTATAAACGTAAGTACCTCCCTTGCATACTAGTCTATTATTTTAATGAAATGAAATGAAAAATGCCTTTATTAAAGGCGAAGTTAGGACTCTCCAAAACTGAACCACAAAAATTGTTTAGTCCGAATCAAACTATTAAGTGATCATTTAATTTCTTCTGAGCTTTTTTAGGACTTGCTAGTGATTATGCCCTAGCATTGATAAGCGAAATTATACATGACCTTTTAATATTTAAGATTTAAAATTTTTCTATATTACTTACTTCTAAGATGGATTAGAATATATTATTACTCTAAGATAATGCCTCTAATTTTATTAATTTCTTAAATATTTTACTACAGGTTAAAAACTCAATTATAGTGAAACTACACTACTATATATACACTATATGGCAAACAATAAAGATAAGAAATTCAAAATTAACTGTACATCTTTTGTATGTTGACACACAATTTTCTAATTTCGCACATGTTTACTTGATTTACTTAACATGTAAGGGAATAATGTTCTTTCACTCACATTTGAGATATTTATAATTAAAAAAAAAAAAAAATGATACAAGAACTTGCTTGCTGTTTCATTGACGAAATTATGATGAACGATTTGAAATATAGTTAGGAGTGAAAATGAAATTAAAAATGGCTTTACTGACAAAGAGTAGAAATCGCCAGATTATAACTATTAACTCCTCTCTTACATCTAACCAACTAATTGGAAAATAATAGAAAAATCTATTGAATCAGAAGAAAAACTAGAAAAGAATAAAAATAAAGAAAAAAGAAAAATGAATGGAAGTAATTTCAGTTTGTTAAATTGGAAAATTTAAGTAATAGACAAAATTGTTGAAAAAGAAGAAAAACTGCAAAACAATGAAAATGAAGAAAAAAGAACAGAAATTTCAGTGAAAGCAAGCGTTGATTGTTAGTTCATGATGATACAGATTAAATCGAAACTTAGAAAAGAATTTATTGACCCACTAAATATATGAGATAAGTGTTTTGCAATTTCAAACACGTGTTTGTATTTTAAACATTTACAATTATTAGTGATTGAGGATTGTTTGTCATGGTAATATAAATTTTTATTAACAGGTTGTCTTTGCTTTTAACTGTGATAACAATTCCAAGGTTTTATTTTGATAAGATTATTTGTATTATATGTTGATACTTCCATAGTCTTGAATCTAAATCCTCTTTCGTTGTCCTGTTCTGCCTACTTTCCGATGTTACATTTCCACTAGTCACCAATACGATATTGTTAGCAACTTAATGTCCATATAGTAATAAATTTATCTTTTTTATTATTACTTTCTAATAATTAAATATAAGCTCGAATTAAGGAGAGCCAGTAGCCGAGTGGTTTAAGGCGTTATGTCTTTACAACTGAGTTAGAGATAGCGCAGGCTCTAATCCTGGCCTTGACTGTTAGTGTTATCAGTAATGTTAACCTTGTACTGTACTGTTTCTCCCCCTTACTCTGTCTGATAAGTTCCCTACACAGATCAATAGTCTATGGGGAAGTAGCTGATCAAGATTTAAAAGGAGATCGGCCTCTCCTTACAACATTATAAAAATGTAAATGCATATAAATTTAAAGGTTGATAAACAATATTATTTGTAATTCTCTTACAATTTATAGACGTTTTCCACAAAAAAACATAAAACTTGGAAAAAACTAATTTTGGAATACATAGTTTTTCAAACATATAAATATAAAACACAAATATTGTTCAAAGCAATTCCGGTTCTATTCATACATAGTCATATAGGTTTTATTCATCAGTCGGCTAAAACATGTTGTTCTATTTCAACTATGTGGTTCGTATTTATTATCATAGTGAGTTATAGTGAGCACTTTATGATTATTAAAGGTCCAATAAAATGAACCATAGTTTGATGTTATAAGTTTTTTTATGTAGAATAGTCAAAAATCATATTCAAAGTTTCACATATTTGTACGAAAAGAAAAGAAAAAATATTGACAATCAATTGAAAAACTATATAAAAGCATTCAATTTTGTACAAAGTCATCTTATGGTCGTCTGGTACAGTTCTTCAACTATCTCATGACATGACAAGTGTTACGGTACGATCATAATTACGTACCGAATCGTTGAAATACAAAACATTGTTTTGGGCATTTTCGAGGAGCGAACTATATCCTAAGCTTTTTTTAACTAGAAATAGTAGAATGATGAATGATACAACATTTCCAAAAAAGAGGTAGGTGATTTGATTATTTACAAAACAGAAAATCGGATAGTTCCTACAATTTGGATACGCAGTACCAAAATAGAGAAAAACATACAGAGGTCGCTTTCTTATGGCCGCAGCGAACGCCTCAGTGTCAGTTATATATAGATTGCAACTAATGTACAGCTTTTTAAATTTGTAGTCATAATGATTACGTTTATCCAGGGACCAAAGAATAACATAGACTGTGCCTGTGCACAACACATTACGAGAATTAAAGCCAGTTTCCCCACCACTCATAGGCCTCAAACGACGGAACCACTGTCCGCCACTGGCATCATTTTAATTCGCCGTGTTTCATTTGCATCGTTGTTAAACATAGTTGCCGTTGAGATAAAATTATGAAACTTTGTAATTATACGTGGAAGTTATATAGATTGACTACAGTGGGTATTTTAAGTTTTATTTTTACTATTAGTCCTATTTTTTTAGATATAAACTTTGGAAAAACAATTTCTTCTGAAATACAGAACATCAAAAAGTTCACCTGCGAAAAACTTTTTTATTATTTGGTCAGGTAAAAACTTCTCCAAAATGAAATGTCGGAAAAGATCTAAATTTAAAATTTTTATTCTTAACTTTTTTCTTAAAATATACCGTTTGGCCACTAGATCGTCTTGAGTGTGACCCGTCTGAATCGCTGTGAACCGCATGACTACTTCACTACCGATGAAACTAAATTTTGCAGTCTGATACGTCAGTATTAAACAATGATATTCAGTTTGATATAAACTATTTTACATATTTTATTCTCCGAAACGGAATATGCTTATATAATTATGCTTTTGTCGCATAACTAATTATAGTAGAAACGCAAGATAGGGTATATTTTCCCAAAATAAATAACAAATTCTTAACAGCGTAAAGCCTGGATGCATCCTACAAGAGTTCTATGGAATAATTCAATCCTATTTAGTCGAATAACTTTTATAAGACTTTAATATAATAAAAATAACCGTATCTACCGCTTTATTATTAATGAAATGTTGTAATGTTAGGGAAAAGTTAGTGTTCGCTATATTTAAAGGCCGAAAATGTGTTATTTTCCCTTAGTATTCAGAAATAATTGTACTGTTGGTAAAATATATATGTTCAGTTGATTTATGCATTTGGAATTCCAAGAAAGTGGTTTTACAAAGTGAGAAATAAACAATATTTATTTACTCCACAACAAGTTACAATATTCGCTTGTGTAAATGGAATTTAAAACAAAGCCAGACTGAGCATACAACAAACAATTAAAGTAAAACGAAAAAATACACTTTATATGAACAAATGTAAATACATTCCTTATCAAAGAAAATATGTTGTACAGAAAAATAGGGCATCTAAGATAGGTCTGTTAAGAGGTTCCATCACAGAAAGTTGATGAAAACTACAAAGAAAAAGAGTTCAAGAAGGGGAAGCTTATTTAAAAGAAACTCCTATTTCATATACAACAAAACTAAAAATAAACAAATAGAAAAATAACAACAACAACAACAAAATAACAATAAACTATACCTTTATAAGTTTGTGTATTTTTATTTTGTAATTGAATGTAAATTGTACATTAACTTGTAAACACATATAATGATTACTTACACGTATGGTGATATTAACGTTCGTCATTAAATTACTTTTACTGTAAAAATATTATGTTTAAGCCTTTTGCTATAGGCGATAGGCCTAATTAAAGATAATGACACTCTTACTCATACAAAGTGCCAATTTGTTTATTCATACAATATTATCAATATTTATTTCACATTGATTCATAAAGACCAACAATTTTGGTTATAAGAGGCCTATAGCCACATACTGTAGGCCTATTTATTTTATTTTAGATATTTTCCAAACAATAATTTAAGTTAGATGTTAGATTAAGTTAGTTAGAACATAACTGTCTTTACACAATTTGGCATGTGCTAGTAGAATATTAAAGAGCGAGGCCTAATGTTAAAATACGTGTCTTTGCAAGGAGGAATCATTATTTTCACATTTATTAATAAAGTCAATTGATTTCTATGGCTGAGTTACAAGAAAGTGATAATAAGTAATGGCGAGAGCTAGTTAATTAATAGTACAAATCAAACACTATTTAAATTATATAAAAAGTATTAAATAATTCCAAGCAATACGATTTTAATAGTAACGGATGTTGATTTAGAAGTTTTATATGAAACGACACTTACCTGTTGAATGTTATACCTGGCACTTTATTTCTTGTTGTATTGTTATTACAGTCATAAACAACACAATAAAGCATCGTTTCTTAGTAATGCATAGAAACATAAAAGGTGACCTGCCGAAAGACAGGCAATTTTCAGTCCATGGCGCTCGGTAGTGGGTGACTCATGTAGCGTCATCCCCACCACTCAGGGGCTCACCACGACTCGGCCGGCTTCAACCTTACCGCTTGACTGCCAGTCTATGTTATTATTTGGTATTTGCGTTTATCCTTGAGGATTCATTGGTAATAAAGGGAGGGACTGATAAGGTGCTGGACCTGTCATTGCATGGCAAACTGGTGAACTAACTACTCGACACACTAACTCGAGCACACTATTGGATGTGACCTCTGTTTACTTATTTTCTGTGGTACCATCAAATCTGTTGGTTCATTTAAGACGGTAAACTAATTTCAGTATTTATGAAGCACAGTGGAACACTTGCAGCATCCAGTTTGTCAAGTGCGCTCCAAATTAACGCTGGCAAATATTTATCTGGGAGCTGACCTTGAGCCCGGGTATAAATTTGGCACCATTCCACTCGTATTTCAAAGCCCACTTGCTGATTAATAACCAAAAAGCCGCGCTGAGGGACACAACATTAGAACCCCAAACTTCCGACAAGAGATCTTCTCTGAACACCTATGTTTCCTGTGTTTTCCTTGGGTGTATCCTAATTCACGCCCCATCAAGAATACAAGAACTTTATTACCGTTGACCGTTATCACTACAAGATTAGGCACCGTCACAATATTCAGTTATAATATAGTAACAATTATTGAACTGATAAACATCAGTCAATATAACATTGAACTCAATATCACATTACTATCACTAATTTTGATATTTTATAAAAAAAGAAATATTGAGATGACATACAATAAATTCAGGTAAAAGATGAAAAGAAGTATCAACTATCCAGTTAAAACAACCCTTTTGAATTTGTCAATACTCTGAGCATCATCTGGTAGTTTGTTAAAACATTTTAAGCCAAATGTCTTAAGGGATTGTCTATTTTACCCAGTTTATGTAGTGGAATGTCAATTCATGAATTATGTCTAGTGTTGTGACTGTTATATTTCTTCTTAGACTGTTCTGATGTAAATTTGTCTTGGTGTCAATAAGGAAGGTTTAGATGTAAAGGTTGTAAGAATTTTATTCTTTATGAACTGAGGTTTGCAGTGATCAGAAGGACCAGAACTAGAGATAATCCTCATCATCGTCTCTCCATTAAGGGTACCATTCGAACAAACACCCTTATCAAACCAGTTCGATTTTCGTGTCTCCTGTTAGGGAACAGTTTTTTTTGCGAACACTCAACAAGTTTCAAAATAACTTCTTTAGCCTAAGTCATTTACCAATTACCTCATTATGTTAAACGCCAAGGAAAACTGATTCTGTCTTCGGTACTGGGTTTTTGGAATGTCTGGAAAGGACCGTTTGTTACTGACATATAGCTTGTCTTTAATTTTTTCTTATCTGAATCTACTAGGTCCGTAAGAGAACATCATAGGTGTCAAAATTACAGGACGTTTTACAAAACTTTATTGAACCCTAAAATTAATTAAAAAACTAGCATATAATGATAGAACGCTTTTAAAGCGACATTTGGATAAAGCTGGTCAAAACAATTTCTAATCAATATTGTCTTATCTAATTTTAATCAATAACGTAATGAAATATAAATATATATATATATATATATTATGTTAATACATTATATATATATATATATATATATATATATATATATATATATATATATATATATATATATATATATATATTATGTTAATACATCAAAAGAAAGAAAGGTTCGATGGAAAAACGATTTCTCTTAGAACAGAAGCGCTACAAAGCAGTGAGTCGATAACTACACGTCACGCTTCCCAGAATAAATTAGCTGAGATTCCGTTGGCGAGGTGATGAGTGTGAGGCAGGTGTCGCTAGACTGATGTGTCATGTCCAAGAGCGGATATATCATACCCAGCAAGTCTCAGGGCCACTGACACCTCTCTTGTAACCTCCTTGCAACGGACTGTGAGGCAGGTGTCGCTAGACTGATGTGTCGTGTCCAAGAGCGGATATATCATACCCAGCAAGTCTCAGGGCCACTGACACCTCTCTTGTAACCTCCTTGCAATGGACTGTGAGGCAGGTGTCGCTAGACTGATGTGTCGAGTCCAAGAGCGGATATATCATACCCAGCAAGTCTCAGGGCCACTGACACCTCTCTTGTAACCTCCTTGCAATGGACTGTGAGGCAGGTGTCGCTAGACTGATCTGTCATGTCCAAGAGCGGATATATCATACCCAGCAAGTCTCAGGGCCACTGACACCTCTCTTGTAACCTCCTTGCAACGGACTGTGAGGCAGGTGTCGCTAGACTGATGTGTCATGTCCAAGAGCGGATATATCATACCCAGCAAGTCTCAGGGCCACTGACACCTCTCTTCTAACCTCCTTGCATCGGACTGTGAGGCAGGTGTCGCTAGACTGATGTGTCATGTCCAAGAGCGGATATATCATACCCAGCAAGTCTCAGGGCCACTGACACCTCTCTTGTAACCTCCTTGCAACGGACTGTGAGGCAGGTGTCGCTAGATTGATGTGTCATGTCCAAGAGCGGATATATCATACCCAGTAAGTCTCATGGCCACTGACACCTCTCTTGTAACCTCCTTGCATTAAAGTGTGAGGCAGGTGTCACTTTACAGAATTGTCATGCCCCAGGATAAATCATATATTGCAAGTTTAACGACCACCGACTCCTTTCTCGTAACTTCCTAGCATCGCGATCCCTGATTACATTTTTTCTTGTAGTTTTTGTTATTTTTTAACATATTCTGTTGTTTATTCAACCAATTTTATTTAATTTTAATTTTATTTAAAACAACTTCACTCGCTAGTTCACATGGGCCTATAAGCCTATGCGTGAACTTTATTCAATGAATGGAGTACCGACCGTTGGCTCAGTAGGGATTCGAACTTTGGAAATTGCCCTCCGCAGTCCGAAGCCTTAGCAACTGAGCTACTATGGAAAAGAGTGACGATTTACATGCAATGCATTATGAATTGGTTATTCTGTGAGATTAAAATCATTATGCACATTATATTGGTCATCAATTTTTTTTTAAGTCTGCTATCAAGATTGTATTCTACATCACAATAGCAGAATTACTCTGCATTTTTCCAAAATTCTTTGAGACCTCAAATCGTATATAAATTTTCCACAGAACGATGGGAACCCATTTGTTTTTTGGAATATCCAACCTCAAAATCTAGTTTAAGCGTAACAAGCGAAAATAAGGTTGTAATCTGGGCAGAATATTTATTTAATGTCTCGTAAAAACGCTTTGATCTCATTTCAAAGCCGAGTTACCTACCTCTCCCACGTGTAAAACAAACAGAAAAGCGCGGAGAATTATCGCATACCTGAGGCAAGACATTTCGGTCGCATTGATGATGAATGCGCGCGCAGTTATTGAAACAAATTATACGTTATGTTCAACCGAACAAAACCGATGGAATTATCTAGGGAGCACCTCCCGGAGCGATAGATGGCGTGGAAGTCATCTGGCAGG
The DNA here is from genome assembly GCA_035578905.1 of Stictocephala bisonia. Classification (NCBI taxonomy): domain Eukaryota; kingdom Metazoa; phylum Arthropoda; class Insecta; order Hemiptera; family Membracidae; genus Stictocephala; species Stictocephala bisonia. The sequence continues at coordinate 10,413,302 of JAQJVL010000001.1, forward strand.
CCGTACGGCTCGATTGGACCTGGTGAGCAACACAACTATTCTGCATTGGAACAACGGATTACAGCATAGTTATATTTTGAAAGAATATTTATTTTAAAAACAGAAGTGACTCCTACAAATTCCGCATTTCTACAGTACAATGAAAACAATTTAATTTTTATTTTGTAGCTAAAAATAAATAATAAAATAAAATTTAGCGACCTCTGGATTTCAACCTAGCCCAACCTTACCCACATTGTACGTTTTGTTAAGTAGTTGATGGTGTTTTTGTACATATTTGAGTGGTCGATACTACGGAACATAGAGAAAAATTAAATGTCCTCCTATGTTCATATCGATTAATTTAACATCTTGCTTGACATTATTCTGATTTCCTAATGGAATGCTACTTTTTTATTTTGCAGTATTCAGCTTGTCCACTATGACGTAAAAGAAAGAGTATTACTGTAGATATAGCAAGGATGAAGAACTTGGAGTAAAAAATGCTAAAAATATTAAATGTTTTGATCTTCTAGCATGACTATTCTTCCTCTGGATGCCAAACAGCACACTGCTTGACCTTCAGGTCTTTAGTGGTCCATCTGAATTCATTCATAATGGGCATTTTCCAATTCATGGAATTTCATACTTTAATTCATATTTTATAAACATTAATGAAATAAGGGTTTTGTATATCTCACACGCATCGGTTGAAATTATCTATCCGATTACCTATGTTGATGAAATGTTTTTCCTGGGTATTGGATCTTTTTAACAAACACGCCCCAATAACTGTGAAGAGAATATCTAAAAAAAGTTCCACACCTGTTGGACACTGAATTACGATCCCAGTTGGATAAAATGGGTCCTAAATATGGTAGATCTGAAAGATCAAGACATCCAGAACTTAAAACTTGACCAGTAATTCAGCTACGTAGTATAGTCAAACAACTTCACCAAGCTAAGTTGTGATATTATAATAATAATTTATTTCCAGATCTAGGAAATTCGACAACCACCATGTGTAAGTATGTAAAATGTCTTGAATATGGAAAACCAAAAACCATGCTTCCAGGGAATGTTTTCTCAATGTTTAAAATCAATTTTTTATTTCATGTTATGTTCCAAACAACAGTTTACATATCTTAATTCATATCAACATGAATTCTCTATCCAACCAAATCCATATTTTCATTTTGAAATATTCACTTTTATACACGTCCTTGAAACCTTCTCAAGTCCTTTACGGCTTCTTTTATAAGTTCCAGTAATGGCACTGTAGTGAACGGTATTTCTATTTAGATAATTTAAAAGATACTTTGTGATGTTCTTCCTATAATTACAGCTACAAGTCATCGGCCACAAACACTTTTCCTAGCATATGGAAATATGACCTTGTTCTCCCATTAAACAAAGTACCTGTACCATCAGAAACCGAACATTACAGGCCTATTAGAATCTTGCCCACTATTTCTAAGTGTCTTGAAAAATCGTTCATTTGCAAATAAACATGTTTAAAAAGTAATGATAAATATTAAAAATACAAATTAATCGGGATTTTGTTCTAACCAGATTATAGAACATGCTCTTCTCTGTGTCACAGATTATTTTCAGAAGAGGCATCCCGTAAAGCCATGGATCTTAGGATATGTACACATTAGCTTTTCTATTTCCAAGTTCCGCTCACATCTTGGCAGTTTTCTGTCGTTATTTACAACAAATTCGAAAAAGATTTTAATGATCAGATATTATCAAATTCAATAATCTAAGTAATAACAAGTAATAATCCGAACTAAAATGATTTTGTAAAAATGAGAGAATTTCATAATGTGTTAATGCTATTTGTATCGGAGGGGACAGAATAGTTTCGTTGATAGTAAACTGGTATATGTACTCAGTTTTAGTAGGCTCACCTACACACTCAACCAAAGTGCGCAAGATTAGATATGCTCCCCTACCTTTAGTACACAGGAATCTACCGTATTGACAACGTTTTTACTAATAGCGATCTAAACATTTCTCTCTGATTCTATTTCACAGAGAATAAAGAAACAGAGGTTGCATCCAATAGTGCGATGAGTGTGTGACGAGTAGTATGTAATGCTAGAGCAGGGCCAGCAACTTCTCAGTTCCTCTCTTTATTACCCAACAATCCTCAAGGATAAACGTAGTAACTGAATTATTAAAACATATGTTTAAAGATGTACATTAGTTGTAATCTGTTTATAACTGCATCTGAACCCATCACCACGGCCAAAAGAAAGCGTCCTCTGTTTATTTTTCTCAGTGGTTAACGTATAAAAACACTTATTTCCGCCAAGATTTAAATACATATGTTACGATCTTAGCTAACATCAAAAATTCATCAGATTCCACTAATTATGAATATGAACTAATTTGCTAAGATCTTAGAACTTAGGCTTAAGCGGCCGGTGTCATAACTAAAGTAGAATTAAAACCAGAAGCGGATTGCCGAGAAGAGACTCGGAGCGAGGGGGAGGAGGGGACGAAGGCGCGCCACCGCCCTTAGCCAATAACAATCGGGCAGTTCACTCTTCAACAGATACAGTGTTGCCGTAACTCATTCTCCCATGTTTATATTCGCCGTGCTACTACACTACGCCTACCACCTTCTCCGTTCCGAACGAGCCGATGTGGCAACACTGTCACCGAACGTTGTCGAGAATCTCCGACCGTCCCCGAAGACAGTACCTCTACGCAGGCTTTCCAATCCGCTTCTGGTTTTAATTCTACTTTAGAATCTACAGTTTCCGGTGACAACCGCGTCAAGGTACTATCTACAATATTTACAAGATGACCAGACGTTTCACCCATACTCAGAGAAACCACTGAGGATGCCACATCACAGTATGGGCGAAACGTCTGATCATATTGTAAATATTGTAGATAGTACCTTGACGCGGTTGTCACCGGAAGCTGTAGATTCTAATTTGCTAAGACTTAAGATAAAATAACTAAGCGAAATAATTTTGCTGAGATAGGGTGAAAACGTGTTAACGGTAGTAGCTACCCGATTGGGTAAAAACATGTTAACGACAGTAGCTATGGTACATACCCAGCTAGAGTACAATACTGCAGCACTAGTTCGGACCAAAAAGAACACAATACATCAAGAGCAATCAAGAAAGTTGTAGTAAATGATCCTGGTGAATAAATCTGAATATGCAATAAAGAAAAATTCCAAAACAGCGACGGAAGGCCTTATAAGGACCAAACGTAACGATGGTAGGTGGCATTATCCATGCAAACAAGGGAGTTAAAGACCAGACAGACTGTCGTGATCGCAAAACGTTCTACTCACTATCTCGATATTCAAATTCGGAGAGTGATTTATTGTATTTTTTTGAGCTGAAAACATTCTGTTCGAGTTTGAGTCACTACTCTGATCATTAAATAACGCAGGAAACAATAGTAACTATTTCAATAAATGTTCCTTGTATATATATTAGGGTGGTTCTGAGTACGATTTTCAGTTTGGAAACACCACTATTTCTCACTTTTCTAAATTTTATTCTCAAGAAAAATTCGAAAATAGATAATATTTCCTCTCTATTATAATTTATTGTTCTAAATAATTTTCAAATGTAACTAATAAAACGATGTGTTTTTTGCAATGTCTACTGTATATTATTTTAGATGTTGTATGATCGAAATTTGTCTTTTTGTTATTTTCAGATGAATTTGCACTTTTTGAAAACATATCAAGTCTATATACTTTAATAATATAATTGTCTATCTCCTTCCTTAAACAATCATGTATATTCCATTTTGAGAAAATTTGTTTCATTTATATTTTCTAACTGACTGAATAATTAACTACCAAACTCCATTCTCTGATTCTTAATTTTTGTTATATGAGCTATTCTTTCATATTTTGTCTTTTAACATTTTCATATTTTAATATTATTCGAACAAAAATATTCTCTGTTATTAATTTTGAGTTACAAATAAAAAAATGACACATTAAAAAACCTGCTTGAAGTATATGAAAATTATTTTTAAAATTAAAATCTGAAACAACCAGAATATTCACAAAGTTTGATTGTTTTGACATGAAAACATGTTTTTTAGCTGAATGTATCCTATGTAATTCTTTTAGAAACTAGCAAAATATTAGTTTATTTAACTAGTTTAGAATGTACTAAAGTGTAATTCTCAGAACCTCTCATCGTGTATCTTCAAGTAACAAATGTGGAACTTTTATCTGACTTTCATTTTAAAGATTCAAAAATATAGTTTGTCGGGGGCAAACAATTTTTCTTTAATTGTAAACATTTTTAGTATCGACTTCACTCACCTAAGTAGTATATTTAACTAAATATATTCTTTTCTTGAATTTTCCAAAAGTCAAAATATAAGGCCTACACCTCAAGAAAAATTATGGAAATTCAAATACAGGGTGGAAAAAATATGGAAACGCTTTCACAACTTTTCTATGTCTTCACTGGTAAGAGTGAAATCTTGTACATCATCATGGTTACAAAGAACACACTTTTTGACACCATTAGCGACTTTTCATCTTTTCAGGGTGACGGCCCACGTGGAGTTGAACGAAAATATTTAATGTAAGCCTAGGTTGAGTTTGGTATCAAATTAAAGGTATATTTAATAGAAATTATTTGCCTCAAACCGGACTTCGAAAGATTTATCCTTTCCAGAGTACCGGTCATTTTAATTTCAAATTTACTAATTTGAACTATTTTTTCCTGCACTATTTAATGATTTTAAGTAAATTATTGTGATAAAAAATTATACTTTATAGAACACAATAACTCAAACAAATTAAATTACCAAATTATAACTAGAATCTACAGTTTCCGGTGACAACCGCGTCAAGGTACTATCTACAATATTTACAAGATGACCAGACGTTTCGCCCATACTGTGATGTGGCATCCTCAGTGGTTTCTCTGAGACTGTGGAGTCTCAGAGAAACGTCTGGTCATCTTGTAAATATTGTAGGTAGTACCTTGACGCGGTTGTCACCGGAAACTGTAGATTCTAGTTATGACACCGGCCGCTTAAGCCTAAGTTCTAAAATTACCAAATTATCTATGGAAATAAGTAAAGTTGTTGTGAAAGTGTTTCCACATTTTCTACGCTTTAACAACAACTTTATTTTTTCCCGTAGATAATTTATTTTTATTTTTAGTTATTGTGTTCAATCAAGTATAATGTTGGATCGGAAGAATTGACTTAAAATCGTTAAATAGCGGAGAAAAAAATTTCATATGAGTAAATTTGAAATTCTAATGATCACTACTCTGGAAAGGATAATACCAAACTCGACCCAGACTTACATTAAAGATTTTCGTTCAACTCCACGTGGGCCGTCCCCCTGAAATATCGCTAATGGCGTCAAAAAGTGTGTTCTTTGTAACCATGATGATGTACAAGATTTCACTTTTACCAGTGAAGTCATAGAAAAGTTGTGAAAGCTTTTCCAAATTTTTTCCACCCTGTATACTTTATAAATGGTCACAGCAATCGGCCGAGTTCCGCTGTGAGGCTGAAGCACAGATCCTGCCTCGAAGGTCGTAGACCGAGTTTTCCTATGAGGCTGAGATCCGCAAGTGATGTTACAAGTACAGCTCTTTCGTGAGCCTGGCTAATGTATCTCCAAGCATGACAAGTGTTAAGACGAACTCACACTAACTGACTTTTTGCCCGAATAAGACAGTGGATCGACCAGGGTTTGAAGGAAAGGGGGGTACGAACCGGGAAAATACTATGCTCTTTTCTATACTCCCTTCACTATCTTCGTTACATGCTCTCGTTGTTTCCTACTCGATCGGATGTCTTGTTCGGGACAAAGTCCGATAGTGTGTGCTTGGCTTTGTGTCCTCTCGCAAAGCCATAGGCTGAGATCGTCCGCTCGTTCAGGATTGAGATCCTTATTCGATCAAGGACCACTTAGAAGTTTGGGGCCAAAGCCCTCAAAAAGAGAAGCAAGTTACATAATTAAAACAATAAATAAAAAGAAACACAGATATAGGATAATATTAAAATGGAATAAATCGTAAACTTCGAATATGTGACGTATTTATGTTTGTTCATATTTATTCTTTTAACTAGACAAAAACTGTAAAGTTCTACAATACTTTTGGTTTAAGGTTAAATGCATGCTAAATAGATGAATTAAAAACTTACTGAATAAATTTTCTATGTTTTTGTAAATCCTCTGGATTTTATGATGTCATACAACAATTTTATTCAATTATTTTTAACTCGAAAATTGCAGTCATACGATATGCAAATATTTGTGTTTAATAGGATTTCTATACACACAGCATTATTGTCAGTAAGTTAATATATAATACGGTTTATTTCAAGTGGTATAACAATGATACGGTTCTAGGATTTACCATTTAAGGAGTTACCAGATTTCACAAATTCTATATGTATGAATGCAGTAATATTAATTAACTAAGCTTTTATTTGAATAAAACAATATTCTTCAAAAACGATAAAAGAATACTAATTTTTATAAAGCCAATCGCCAATCGATGAGATTAATAAATAAATTAGTTTTAGTATAAGCATTATAAGACATATGTATATACATTTATGTACTTATTTCACAATGGAGTTCGACTTTCGGGTTTACTCAAAGTCCAAATTCATCTCGTTGAGCTCTTTACCTTTCCTGCCTTGCCTTGGACAGGAACTGTCCGACGTTTGGTTGCCCATTCATCTACCTAACATAACCCTCTACAGCTTCCAGGGCAATTATCTGCCTACACTATTCATAGCCTTCATAATATAATAATCAATTACATTCGCCTGTCCAGTTCCTCGCCCACACAAATATAATCATGTTTACTTTGTACTGTTTGTAGTCATAAAATTATTGACTATTCTACACGTTCCCAACCGTTGGAACCTTTGAGTGCACCTAAAATAACTTTATGTCTGGCGGACTGAACTTTTAGTGGATCATCAAGATTCGTTTGTGACTGTATAGAATGGACAGCCAAGAAACGTCTGATGTAGAAAACATTAATGGCTTGTCAAGATCCGTATGTTTAAGGTAGATCATACAAATATATCTTTTTAGAGTGAGTTGTAAAGATCCATTTGTATGGACTGAGTTTTAAAGATCCATCTAAATAAAGTGAGTTTTAAAATTCCATCTCTGTGGAGTTGGTTACCAAAGTCCATATCTAAGGAGTGAGTCGTCATGATCCATCTGTGTTGAGTGTGTCGTCAAGGTCCATCTGTGAGGAGTGAGTCGTCAATGTCCATCTGAGAGGAGTGAGTCGTCAAGGTCCATCTGTGAGGAGTGAGTCATCAAGATCCATCTGGGAGGAGTGAGTCGTCAAGATCCATCTGTGTGGAGTGAGTCGTCAAGATCCATCTGTGCGGAGTGGGTCGTCAAAGTCCATCTCAGAGGAGTGTCGTCAAGATCCATCTGTTTGGGGTGGGTCGTTAAAGTTCATCTGTGAGGAGTGAGTCGTCAAGATCCATCTGTGCGGAGTGGGTCGTCAAATTCCATCTCAGAGGAGTGAGTCGTCAAGATACATCTGTGTGGGGTGGGTCGTTAAATTTCATCTGTGAGGAGTGAGTCGTCAAGATCCATCTGTGCGGAGTGAGTCGTCAATGTCCATCTGAGAGGAGTGAGTCGTCAAGATCCATCTGGGAGGAGTGAGTCGTCAAGATCCATCTGTGTGGAGTGAGTCGTCAAGATCCATCTGTGCGGAGTGGGTCGTCAAAGTCCATCTCAGAGGAGTGTCGTCAAGATCCATCTGTGTGGGGTGGGTCGTTAAATTTAATCTGTGAGGAGTGAGTCTCAAGATCCATCTGTGCGGAGTGAGTCGTCAAGGTCCATCTGAGAGGAGTGAGTCGTCAAGATCCATCTGTGAGGAGCGTGTCGTCAAGGTCCATCTGTGAGGAGTGAGTCGTCAAGATCCATCTGGGAGGAGTGAGTCGTCAAGATCCATCTGTGTGGAGTGAGTCGTCAAGATCCATCTGTGCGGAGTGAGTCGTCAAGATCCATCTGTGCGGAGTGGGTCGTCAAATTCCATCTCAGAGGAGTGAGTCGTCAAGATCCATCTGTGTGGGGTGGGTCGTTAAAGTTCATCTGTGAGGAGTGAGTCGTCAAGATCTATCTGTGCGGAGTGAGTCGTCAAGGTCCATCTGAGAGGAGTGAGTCGTCAAGATCCATCTGTGAGGAGCGTGGTCGTCAAGGTCCATCTGTGAGGAATGAGTCGTCAAGATCCATCTGTGTGGGGTGGGTCGTTAAAGTTCATCAGTGAGAAGTGAGTCGTCAAGATCCATCTGTGCGGAATGGGTCGTCAAGGTCCATCTGAGAGGAGTGAGTCGTCAAGGTTCATATGTGTGGAGTAGGTGTCAAGATATATCCGTATAGAATGGAGTCGTAGTCCCACATGACGTAGCTATTGGGGAGGGATCTACTTGTTGAATTATGGCTCTGATCACATTAATGAGTAAGCCTAAAGTTCGCGTTGTTATGTGTTTTGGCTGGATGTGGAAAGTTGTCACTACTGGGAAAGGTGGTAGGGGTATGTGTTTTGGCTGGATGTCGAAAGTTGTCACTACTGGGAAAGGTGGCAGGGGTATGTGTTTTGGCTGGATGTCGAAAGTTGTCACTACTGGGAAAGGTGGCAGGGGTATGTGTTTTGGCTGGATGTCGAAAGTTGTCACTACTGGGAAAGGTGGCAGGGGTATGCGTTTTGGCTGGATGTCAAAAGTTGTCACTACTGCGAAAGGTGGCAGGGGTATGCGTTTTGGCTGGATGTCGAAAGTTGTCACTACTGGGAAAGGTGGCAGGGGTATGCGTTTTGGCTGGATGTCGAAAGTTGTCACTACTGGGAAAGGTGGCAGGGGTATGTGTTTTGGCTGGATGTCGAAAGTTGTCACTACTGGGAAAGGTGGCAGGAGTATGTGTTTTGGCTGGATGTCGAAAGTTGTAACTACTGGGAAAGGTGGCAGGGGTATGTGTTTTGGCTGGATGTCGAAAGTTGTCACTACTGGGAAAGGTGGCAGGGGTATGTGTTTTGGCTGGATGTCGAAAGTTGTCACTACTGGGAAAGGTGGCAGGGGTATGTGTTTTGGCTGGATGTCGAAAGTTGTCACTACTGGGAAAGGTGGCAGGGGTATGTGTTTTGGCTGGATGTCGAAAGTTGTCACTACTGGGAAAGGTGGCAGGGGTATGTGTTTTGGCTGGATGTCGAAAGTTGTCACTACTGGGAAAGGTGGCAGGGGTATGTGTTTTGGCTGGATGTCGAAAGTTGTCACTACTGGGGAAGGTGGCAGGGGTATGCGTTTTGGCTGGATGTCAAAAGTTGTCACTACTGGGAAAGGTGGCAGGGGTATGCGTTTTGGCTGGATGTCGAAAGTTGTCACTACTGGGAAAGGTGGCAGGGGTATGCGTTTTGGCTGGATGTCGAAAGTTGTCACTACTGGGAAAGGTGGCAGGGGTATGTGTTTTGGCTGGATGTCGAAAGTTGTCACTACTGGGAAAGGTGGCAGGAGTATGTGTTTTGGCTGGATGTCGAAAGTTGTAACTACTGGGAAAGGTGGCAGGGGTATGTGTTTTGGCTGGATGTCGAAAGTTGTCACTACTGGGAAAGGTGGCAGGGGTATGTGTTTTGGCTGGATGTCGAAAGTTGTCACTACTGGGAAAGGTGGCAGGGGTATGTGTTTTGGCTGGATGTCGAAAGTTGTCACTACTGGGAAAGGTGGCAGGGGTATGTGTTTTGGCTGGATGTCGAAAGTTGTCACTACTGAGAAAGGTGGCAGGGGTATGTGTTTTGGCTGGATGTCGAAAGTTGTCACTACTGGGAAAGGTGGCAGGGGTATGTGTTTTGGCTGGATGTCGAAAGTTGTCACTACTGGGAAAGGTGGCAGGGGTATGTGTTTTGGCTGGATGTCGAAAGTTGTCACTACTGGGAAAGGTGGCAGGGGTATGTGTTTTGACAGGATAGAAGGATGACCATCATATCATAAATTTACATATTGTAATTATACCGACAATTGTTACTAGATTGTCCCATGAAATATCTGAAGACTGCGCATTATGTACCAGATAATTTTATTTTTATGCACATTTTAAAGTAGTATACGAATTTTCTCACAATTCGTAATCTGTATTTTCTAATTCATAATACTGTCTAGAAATTAGGTTTAGTTGATGTTAATTTATTTGTTCTTCAATTTAATAAAAAATATAAAATAGCAGGGGGAGGCCTTCACATTTTAAAAAATTGTATACAACATTTCTTTACGTGTGTTTGGTGTTCATGTATTTAATTGTAATGAAATAAAAAAAGTTTTTCATTACCATTATGCCCTCTATTATACTTAACCTCATATTGTAAAATAGTATTAATTAAGAGAAAATGTCCATAAGGAAACAAAAATATTTCATTTATATACTTTTTATAGTTTTTTTTTTTTTTTTTTATAAATAACATAATACACCGGTAAATCCTGCACGGTTAAGGTACAATTTTCCAGTCATTCATAAATAACAGAGAACAAACAGGCAAACGTCAGGTCTGTGACTTCAACAAATATGGCGGAAGGGATTTCCCGATCGCTGATCGAAAACAAACAGGATATACAGAACTAATCACTTTTGACATTTTCGCTTTGTTCTTTGGATTACACGTATCGCTACTGTAAGCTGTGATCTTTTGAATTATTTCCGCCCCTGTCTTTCTGTTTTGAAACCGTTTATTCATCATTTAACTCTGTTATCAACGTTGATAGCCGGTTTACTCGGGATTGAATCGATTCCAAAATGTTAAAATGTTTATTAATTTAGAAAAACCTTTTAATTTATGATGTCCAAATAATTTAGTAGTTCGTGGCATACATTATTATCTGTAAACCTGTATTGAACACGGTTCTAATGAACACTCAACAGTAAGTTGATGTTCAACTGTATAAAGCACTTCTATTACATTTAAAAAAAACTGCTCAGCTGTATACGCATTAAAGAAGGTTAACGGTAGGGTTTCCATATGCCTACGTCCGTTTTTTGTACGTCAGTTTGTATTTTACACTCAGTGTCCGTGTCCGTAACGCACAAAAGAAAAACAGGGTAGATGTCGGTATTTTTCGTTCTGTTAATAATAAAAATATATTTTTAATATTTAGTATTAAAAAAAAAAAACCAACATACGAGTATATTACTAGTACTTTGGGCAATCGACAATCGACAATCGTGAGAGGTTGTGTGTTATATGATGATTCAAAGACTACCACTACTATCAGACACATCCCTCCCCTCACTTTCAGGCAAAATAGGTGTGAGCATGTTTGAATGAGTGTTGGAGTTTGGTCATTCTTTACCAGGTACTTCGGCACCAGTTGAATGGGTTTTTTGCATTTATGAAATATGACTAGACACCCAATCGGAACAGACTGTCAGTAGAGTAGTAGAGAAGGTCAAAGCTAATCTGATCATCAAAGTTAACAGTGACATGTCACGTAGTGAATTTTTGAAGCCATTAAAAACAATATTTCTTTACTTAAAAAAGGTAATCTCTTCAGAAAAATATGACTAGTACAAGTTGGGCTTAAACCTTTTCAAGGAGATTTATGACAATTTGAGTAATATTACATGACATATTAATAGTATATATCACAAAGTTTTGTTTTCCCAATTGAACAACCCAAATCACGTCACAAAATTTATAAAAGACGATTTTAACCCCCCCTCCCCCCGCCAGACTCTCAAGCAAATCTGATGTCCGTATTTTACTATGAAAACCCTTGTTTTGAGTGTTCATCCTGGCACCCATTTTAGCACTCCAAGGATTTAGTTCTACATTTCACGCAACTGTCGCTAGGATTAGCAAAGAGTGTGACTCACTAACACACATACAACGTTTCTACCACTCCGCAAACTGTACAAAAGAACATAAGTCCCTCAATTATATTAGGGGTCTGCAGAGACTATCGGCCATGTTTGTTTTAATTCTATAAGAACAATGTTATTTGCGAATCCATATTTATTCGTTATTTATTGACCAAAAGTTGTGTATGAGGTGTCATTTTATACGTTATCATATTGCTCTTTGGGTTTGCTTTTGATATTTTGAAAACGTACCCCTAGTTTTGAAAAACATGCGAAAAAATTCAAACTAAATATTTATATATTTTTTCTATATAAGTAATTAGGAATTCCCAAAGTAATTCCAACACCTAATTTCATTCTTCATCAAATGCAATTTGTTTGGAAAAAATCTCTTTAAAAATAACTGTGATCGTATGTCCGGTTCGAAAATAACATTGTTCTTTATGGGATTAAAACCAACATGGCCGACAGCCTGTGCAGACTCTTAAACTCTACAGATTTCAACTCAAAATTCGTGTCAGTTGTCATTTATAAAAAAAATTGGTTACACTTATAAAAATGTCTTCCCATGTTAGTTTAGTTAGTAACTTTTGTTCAAGATATTCTCAAAATTTCAATAAAATATATCACAATGTTTCTTAATGAGTTATTAGTCAATAGTTAATATTCCTTGATTTTAATGGATAATAAAGGATATTATATAATAAATATTGCAGCATAGTAATTGATGCGCTATACTAGGAATCTAATGGTAATATGGGATAGGGAACAACTTATCTTCCTATCCAAAAAAGCGTGTATAGCTCAGAAAAAACTAATTTTGCTATGGTATACATATAGGCTTGTTTGCCCCCTAACACCTCATCTTCCTAAACATACAGGTGTCTTTGCCTCATAACACCTCATCCTCCTTTAGTATACATACATGTGTGTTATTCTCTGAACACCTCATCTACCAATAGTATACATACAGGCGTGTTATCCTCTGAACAGCTCATCCTCCTTTGGTATACAAACAGGCGTGTTATTCTCTGAACACCTCATTTTCCTTTTGGTATACATACAGGTGTGTTATCCTCTGAACAGCTCATCTTCCTTTGATATACAAACAGGCGTGTTATCCTCTGAACACCTCATCTCCCAATAGTATACATACAGGCGTGTTATCCTCTGAAGACCTCATCTTCCTTTGGTATACATACAGGGGTGTTATCCTCTGAACAGCTCATCTTCCTTTGATATACAAACAGGCGTGTTATCCTCTGAACACCTTATCTTCCAATAGTATACAAACAGGCGTGTTATCCTCTGAACACCTCATCTTCCAATAGTATACATACAGGCGTGTTATCCTCTAAACACCTCATCTTCCTTTGGTATACATACAGGCGTGTTATCCTCTGAACACCTCATCTTCCTTTGGTATACAAACAGGCATGTTATCCTCTGAACACCTCATCTTTCAATAGTATACATACAGGCGTGTTATCCTCTGAACACCTCATCTTTCAATAGTATACATACAGGCGTGTTATCCTCTGAACACCTCATCTTCCAATAGTATACATACAGGCGTGTTATCCTCTGAACACCTCATTTTCCTTTTGGTATACATACAGGCGTAATATCCTCTGAACACCTCATCTTCCAATAATATACAAACAGGCGTGTTATCCTCTGAACACCTCATCTTCCTTTGGTATACATACACGAGTCTATGCCTCATACATCTCATCTTCCAATAGTATACAAACAGGCGTGTTATCCTCTGAACACCTCATTTTCCATTTGGTATACATACAGGCGTGCTATCCTCTGAACACCTCATTTTCCTTTTGGTATACATACAGGCGTGTTATCCTCTGAACACCTCATCTTCCAATAGTATACATACAGGCGTGTTATCCTCTGAACACCTCATCTTCCAATAGTATACAAACAGGCGTGTTATCCTCTGAACACCTCATCTTCCTTTGGTATACATACACGAGTCTATGCCTCATACATCTCGTCTTCCAATAGTATACAAACAGGCGTGTTATCCTCTGAACACCTCATCTTCCAATAGTATACAAACAGGCGTGTTATCCTCTGAACACCTCATCGTCCTTTGGTATAAAAACAGGCGTGTTATCCTCTGAACACCTCATCTTCCTTTGGTATACATACACGAGTCTATGCCTCATACAGCTCGTCTTCCAATAGTATACAAACAGGCGTGTTATCCTCTGAACACCTCATCCTCCTTTGGTATACAAACAGGCGTGTTATCTCTGAACACCTCATCTTCCAATAGTATACATACAGGCGTGTTATCCTCTGAATACCTCATCTTCCTTCGATATATAAACAGGCGTGTTATCTCTGAACACCTCATCTTCCAATAGTATACATACAGGCGTGTTATCCTCTGAATACCTCATCTTCCTTTGGTATACAAACAGGCGTGTTATCCTCTGAACACCTCATCTTCCTTTGGTATACATACACGAGTCTATGCCTCATACAGCTCGTCTTCCAATAGTATACAAACAGGCGTGTTATCCTCTGAACACCTCATCCTCCTTTGGTATACAAACAGGCGTGTTATCCTCTGAACACCTCATCTTCCTTTGGTATACAAACAGGCGTGCTATCTTCTGAACACCTCATCTTCCTTTAGTATACAAACAGGCGTGTTTTCCTCTGAACACCTCATCTTCCAATAGTATACAAACAGGCGTGTTATCCTCTGAACACCTCATCTTCCAATAGTATACAAACAGGCGTGTTATCCTCTGAACACCTCATCTTCCTTTGGTATACAAACAGGCGTGTTATCCTCTGAACAGTTCATCTTCCTGTGGTATACAAACAGGCGTGTTATCCTCTGAACACCTCATCTTCCAATAGTATACAAACAGGCGTGTTATCCTCTGAACACCTCATCTTCCAATAGTATACAAACAGGCGTGTTATCCTCTGAACACCTCATCTTCCAATAGTATACAAACAGGCGTGTTATCCTCTGAACACCTCATCTTCCTTTGGTATACAAACAGGCGTGCTATCTTCTGAACACCTCATCTTCCTTTGGTATACAAACAGGCGTGTTATCCTCTGAACAGTTCATCTTCCTTTGGTATACAAACAGGTGTGTTATCCTCTGAACACCTCATCTTCCAATAGTATACAAACAGGCGAGTTATCCTCTGAACACCTCATCTTCCTTTGGTATACAAACAGGCGTGTTTTCCTCTGAACACCTCATCTTCCAATAGTATACAAACAGGCGTGTTATCCTCTGAACACCTCATCTTCCTTTGGCATACAAACAGGCGTTTTATCCTCTGAACACCTCATCTTTCTTTGGTATACAAACAGGCGTGCTATCCTCTGAAAACCTAATCTTCCTTTGGTATACAAACAGGCGTGTTATCCTCTGAACACCTCATCTTTCAATAGTATAAATACAGGCGTGTTATCCTCTGAACACCTCATCTTTCAATAGTATACATACACGAGTCTATGCCTCATACATCTCGTCTTCCAATATATTACATTCAGGGGGGTCTTTGCCCCATAATACCTCATCTT
This sequence comes from Stictocephala bisonia, assembly GCA_035578905.1. Lineage (NCBI taxonomy): Eukaryota > Metazoa > Arthropoda > Insecta > Hemiptera > Membracidae > Stictocephala > Stictocephala bisonia. Next base: position 10,428,705 of record JAQJVL010000001.1, read on the forward strand.
TCTATAGTATACATGAAGGGGTATTTGCCTCATCAAAACTCATCATCCCATGGGATATTTACAGGAGTCTATGCCTCACACATCTCGTATTCCTATAAATTACATTCAGGGGGGTCTTTGCCTCATAACACTTCATCTTCCCATTCATTATACTCTTCACATGGCCTAGCATACATAATGCAATAAATCATTGTATTTAATAATCATGTTTACTCCTTGTAGAGTAATTGTTCCATTCACTTATTATTTACACAAACGCCTAGGAACACGCACGCACGCAAGTTGAATGTTGATTAATGATTCGCTTTGCTAAGTGATGCACATTGTTCAGTAAATTTAGTAGCACTTTTTCACTGGAAAGGCAACATTTAAATAAATCCAGTTTTCTCATAATAACAGCATTGGAGCGTCCGTAGTTTAGGGGCTAAGATGGTAACTTACCACACAGGACTACGGTTCGATTCTCGGAATGATCATGCAGATTTTCCGGTGCTACTTTCATGGTTCGCAAGATAAGGTTTTTGGTGTATTGTCCTTTAAAAATTTAAATGCGAACGTCTTAGCTGATGAGGGAAGATCTGTTCTAAATTTAGCATCTCTGCTCACTAAAATACTTATGATATTTTATTTAAGAGTTTCACAATGAACCAATTATTTAGAATATTAGAATAGAATAGACTTTTTTAGAATAAAATATCAATAGAACCGTTTTGAATGGGGATGGGTCAATTATCACCACTAAATGATTAAATTAGTTAGAATTAAGTATACAGCATGTATTTAAATAAACTATTACGAAAAAATCATATTTAGTATCAATATTATTTTTGATATTTATTATAATACACTCGCTGTTTTCACTGTATTCCATGTTTTGAAATTTAATAACACTGCTGATAAAATGACAAGGAAACAAACATCTAAAATTACTTATATCACTTATTGAATATTGTTTCGCAATGGGAAGGATATTATAAGATATTATATATGATATGATATTATAGATGTATATTATTATACATCTGTAATGATAAGAAACAAACATCGTTTAAAACTACGTACATCATTTATTGAATATCGCATTGCAATAAGATAATAAATACGAATGTAAAACACACACACACACACACACACACACACACACACACACACACACACACACACACACACACACACACACACACACACACACACACACACACACACACACACACACACACACACACACACACACAAATATATATATATATATATATATATATATATATATATATAATATATAATATATAAATAATATAATAGTTAATTGAAATATTTATTGACAATAGCAGAACAACGATTAGTATTCCACAAAATCTCATACAACAAGCAAGGATCTACAGAGATGTCTTAGAATACTACGTGGTTATAAAAATTTCCGACATATCTTGGCTATAAATCTGGCAAGTTGCGCTGAGAAATAAATCTGGCCTGAACTACTTAAGCCTACCCACCCCCTCCCCTTCAGGAGTCGACGAGGCCCGCCGATATATGGGCGAACAACGATACATTACACTCAGTATCTATGACACCATACGGAGTAAAGGTATTGGTTCAATCATTCAGAATACTTATTAAACAAATTCATATGTGAAACTTCTTCAAATTGCAATATAAATAAAAGGATTGCTTATTTTACCAGACGACGTTAGGGCTTAGAGGTCCTCTGTAACACTTAACCTGGGGACCTACGGCTTAAGGGTGACTTCCAAACCACCACCAGTGACCACAGGCAGGGATGTGCAATGACGAGATCGCTCAGACAGTCACTCATCCAAGGAACAGGCCACGCTCGTACACGCAAGTAACAAAGCCCTATCTGGCGATAACGTCGGAAACCTACGGTCAAGAAACAGCCAAACTCGATGTTGCTTGATGCCGTTATCTTGGTAGGGACTCTTCGGTCAAGGAACAGCCACACTCGATGTTAATTGACGTCGTTATCTTGCGATAACATCGAAACCCTTCGGTCAAGGAACAGCCACACTAGATGTTGCTTGATGCCGTTATCTTGCGATAAAGTCGGAACTCTCCAGTCAAGGAACAGCCACACTCGATGTTGCTTGATGCCGTTATCTTGCGATAAAGTCGGAAGTCTCCAGTCAAGGCCGATGGCTAACAAGTAGTTTACTGAAATTCATGTTAGTTATACTTCTCATTCCCATGTAGTGAAAGTTAAAATTTACTTCAAGTATGAGATTTTCCTTCCATATTCGGGTTGTAAATTCATATTTAGAGAACCACTATGATCTGACTTTCCAGAAAATACATCAGTGTATCCAATCAAATGAATGACAAACACAACGTAATATAAGTTTTTTAGTCAGTATGTTACGTGTTGGTTGTAATACAATACAAGTGAACATCACACAACACAAATTTACAACAATATAATTAAGAAATCTACAAATATATTATGGTGATCGATTTCATTAAACCACGTTTTATCTTCCTCAGGCCAGAGATATTCACAAATAAATCTGTTAATACCTTCTAGTAGCAAAGCTCTACCTAGAAACCAGAGACAACTAACTAGTTGTCTCTGGTTTCTAGCCTACCTAGTAGCCACTAACTCTTGGTATCTAGTAACAAAGCTCTACCTAGAAACCAGAGACAACTAGTTACATAGCTTACCTAGTAGCCACTAACTCTTAGTATCTAGTAACAAAGCTCTACCTAGAAACCAGAGACAACTAGTTACATAGCCTACCTAGTAGCCACTAACTCTTGGTATCTAGTAAAAGCTCTACCTAGAAACCAGAGACAACTAGTTACATAGGCCTACCACTAACTCTTGGTATCTAGTAACAAAGCTCTACCTAAAAACCAGAGACAACTAGTTACATAGCCTTACCTAGTAGCCACTAACTCTTGGTATCTAGTAACAAAGCTCTACCTAGAAACCAGCAACAACTAGTTACATAGCCTACCTAGTAGTCACTAACCCTTGGTATCTAGTAACAAAGCTCTACCTAGAAACCAGAGACAACTAGTTACATAGCCTACCTAGTAGCCACTAACTCTTGGTATCTAGTAACAAAGCTCTACCTAGAAACCAGAGTCAACTAGTTACATAACCTACCTAGTAGCCACTAACTCTTGGTATCTAGTAACAAAGCTCTACCTAGAAACCAGAGACAACTAGTTACATATCCTTACCTAGTAGCCATTAACTCTTGGTATCTAGTAACAAAGCTCTACCTAGAAACCAGAGTCAACTAGTTACATAACCTACCTAGTAGCCACTAACTCTTGGTATCTAGTAACAAAGCTCTACCTAGAAACCAGAGACAACTAGTTACATAGCCTACCTAGTAGCCACTAACCCTTGGTATCTTGTAACAAAGCTCTAACTAGAAACCAGAGACAACTAGTAACATAGCCTACCTAGTAGCCACTAACTCTTGGTATCTAGTAACAAAGCTCTACCTAGAAACCAGAGACAACTAGTTACATAGCCTACCTAGTAGCCACTAACTCTTGGTATCTAGTAACAAAGCTCTACCTAGAAACCAGAGTCAACTAGTTACATAACCTACGTAGTAGCCACTAACCCTTGGTATCTTGTAACAAAGCTCTAACTAGAAACCAGAGACAACTAGTAACATAGCCTACCTAGTAGCCACTAACTCTTGGTATCTAGTAACAAAGCTCTACCTAGAAACCAGAGACAACTAGTTACATAGCCTACCTAGTAGCCACTAACTCTTGGTATCTAGTAACAAAGCTCTACCTAGAAACCAGAGACAACTAGTTACATAGGCCTACCACTAACTCTTGGTATCTAGTAACAAAGCTCTACCTAGAAACCAGAGACAACTAGTTACATAGCCTTACCTAGTAGCCACTAACTCTTGGTATCTAGTAACAAAGCTCTACCTAGAAACCAGAGACAACTAGTTACATAGCCTACCTAGTAGCCACTAACCCTTGGTATCTTGTAACAAAGCTCTAACTAGAAACCAGAGACAACTAGTTACATATCCTTACCTAGTAGCCACTAACTCTTGGTATCTAGTAACAAAGCTCTACCTAGAAACCAGAGTCAACTAGTTACATAACCTACCTAGTAGCCACTAACTCTTGGTATCTAGTAACAAAGCTCTACCTAGAAACCAGAGACAACTAGTTACATAGCCTACCTAGTAGCCACTAACCCTTGGTATCTTGTAACAAAGCTCTAACTAGAAACCAGAGACAACTAGTTACATAGCCTACCTAGTAGCCACTAACTCTTGGTATCTAGTAACAAAGCTCTACCTAGAAACCAGAGTCAACTAGTTACATAACCTACCTAGTAGCCACTAACTCTTGGTATCTAGTAACAAAGCTCTACCTAGAAACCAGAGACAACTAGTTACATAGCCTACCTAGTAGCCACTAACCCTTGGTATCTTGTAACAAAGCTCTAACTAGAAACCAGAGACAACTAGTAACATAGCCTACCTAGTAGCCACTAACTCTTGGTATCTAGTAACAAAGCTCTACCTAGAAACCAGAGACAACTAGTTACATAGCCTACCTAGTAGCCACTAACTCTTGGTATCTAGTAACAAAGCTCTACCTAGAAACCAGAGACAACTAGTTACATAGCCTACCTAGTAGCCACTAACTCTTGGTATCTAGTAACAAAGCTCTACCTAGAAACCAGCAACAACTAGTTACATAGCCTACCTAGTAGCCACTAACCCTTGGTATCTTGTAACAAAGCTCTACCTAGAAACCAGAGACAACTAGTTACATAGCCTACCTAGTAGCCACTAACTCTTGGTATCTAGTAAAAGCTCTAACTAGAAACCAGAGACAACTAGTTACATAGCCTACCTAGTAGCCACTAACTCTTGGTATCTAGTAAAAGCTCTAACTAGAAACCAGAGACAACTAGTTACATAGCCTACCTAGTAGCCACTAACTCTTGGTATCTAGTAACAAAGCTCTACCTAGAAACCAGAGACAACTAGTTACATAGGCCTACCTAGTAGCCACTAACTCTTGGTATCTAGTAACAAAGCTCTACCTAGAAACCAGAGACAACTAGTTACATAGGCCTACCACTAACTCTTGGTATCTAGTAACAAAGCTCTACCTAGAAACCAGAGACAACTAGTTACATAGGCCTACCACTAACTCTTGGTATCTAGTAACAAAGCTCTAACTAGAAACCAGAGACAACTAGTTACATAGCCTACCTAGTAGCCACTAACTCTTGGTATCTAGTAACAAAGCTCTACCTAGAAACCAGAGACAACTAGTTACATAGGCCTACCACTAACCCTTTGTATCTGGTAACAAAACTCTACCTAGAAACCAGAGACAACTAGTTACATAGGCCTACCACTAACTCTTGGTATCTGGTAACAAACCTCATTCTAGTAGTCGGAGACATCTCCTAACAAAGCCCTATCTAGTAGCCACTAACTCTTGGTATCTAGTAACAAAGCTCAATTTAGTAGTCGGAGACATCTTCTAACAAAGCCCTACCTACTATCTGGAGACATCTCCTAACCAATTAGTAGCCGAAGATATCTAGTAACAAAGCCCTAGCTAGTATCTGGAGACATCTCCTAATAAAGCCCTACCTAGTATCTGGAGACATCTCCTAACCAATTAGTAGCCGAATATATCTAGTAACAAAGCCCTAGCTAGTATCTGGAGACATCTCCTAATAAAGCCCTATCTAGTATCTTTGGACATCTTCTAATAACAAAGCCCTACCAAGTTGCTGGAAACATTAAATAACAAGTCCAATCAAGTATCTGGAAACATATAATAACAAAGCCCTACCTAGTAGGTGAAAACATCTACTAATAAAGCCCAATCTAGTAGCTGGAAATATATGATAACAAAGGTTTATCTAGTAGCTTGGAAGTAAGCACCAATAAATTTCTTTTAGCAAAGTCTTTTAAGTAGCTTGTGAGCCTGCTAGTTAGAGGTATCTAAATTGGGACATTCTGATGAAAATAATCCTTCTTATGTAAGTGCATTTTGTTCTGTATTTTAAATATTTAAACTTGTTCTTCAAAAGCTTTCTATTTTAAGTTTAAGGACGCAATTCTAAAACATTCAGATACTACTATTTCATATCACTAAACCTTTGCCTAGGGTTAATTTGGTTTTTTTTAAAGGGTTTTAGATATTAAGTGAGTGGTGTGTACATATTTCAACACATTGTATAGTTGAGGTTAGTTTAGTAGTAAAATTTTTTTTAATTTGTTATACAATTTCAGATAATTATACCTTTTTTAATTTTAAGTGTTAAATGAAGGTGATTTTTTCTATATTTTAATTCTAATTAACTCTAAACTCAAATTAGCAAACAAACAAAATAAAAATCCATCTCAGAATTAACTGCGAATATACAACTACCACACAGACGAAACAGACCGTTGGCGTTTTTCAACCCAGAAATCATCATGATGGATCTCCCCGCAGTTTCAACAATTTCCCACCAATTTTCGCGCCCTCAACCCACATTCTGCGTGTTATTTATTCACGACGTTTGTTTTAGTTGGAAAGTTATTGTTATTGCACGGCTGAAAGCGCGAACACGAGGCGACGAACGGACGGGCAAGTGAAGGAGTCAGGGACCGACCGGATCTGTTACAGTGTATACAACACCTGCCGCTCGGATATACGACCGCCTCACCTCGTAAACATATCATCAGCTGATATTAATGTTGTAAATTAATTAGTCTTGTGGAGATTTTCTGCGTCTTACTTAGCGTGTGCTTTGAATTATGCTTTGAAGTTGGCGCACGCCCGCCGAGCCTGTGCCAGACTTATCCGTACCAGGGGCCGTCCACAATTGAAATATAATTTCTATAACCTACCTATTTAAATTATTATTTAACTTTATAAATTTATAAAAAAGCTAATTCATCTGGTCTCATTTAAAGATAGTTTCTTTTAAAAATTTTTTACATGCGTTGACCAGTAAACTCACACTGACGGAATCTAAACGTTTACTTAGTAGTATCATATAGAAAAAAAGAAGCAGAGGTCGCTCCTTATGGCCGCAGTGAACGCCTCAGTGGAAGTTATAAATAGATTAAAACTAATTTTAACCTTGAGGATTGGTGGGGAATAAGGGAGGAACTGATCAAGTACTGGCTCTGCCACCGTATGACAAACTGGAGAAATAACTATTCGACACACATTTACACAGTAGCGCACTATTGGATGTGACCTCTGTTTCTGTCTTCTCTGTGGTAGTACACACATGGACTGGCCTTTAATAACTGTTACTTTAGTTTAATTTATTTACTTTCTTTAATTTTGTTATTTTTTAAATGAAGACTGGACTAAAACAAATTTAAGATACGTTTCAAAACTTTAAACCACCGCAGTTAATTATTAAATATTTATGATTTAAAAACAAATTTGATATATTTCAAAATAAATGTATTTGTTAACTAATGAATTTTTATAACGTCTGAATTAGATTTCTTTCAATACTAAATATTGAATATTGGTGGGATTAGGTTTTTAATTTTTTTGTTTTTAATTCAGATTTCATGGACCTGCAGGCCTGTGCTTGAACTTCATTCAACGAGTTTACCGACCGTTATCTCGTTGGCGATTCGAACCTTGGACATGTACTCCGAAGAACGAACGAAGCCTTAACCACTGAGCCATCACACCAGCAATACAAATTTTACAATAAGGAAATATCTTTTATTAGTGTCTGCCGAGTTTTGTGTCATTAGCTAAATACAGTTTTTTTTTGTGCATACTTTAATAATACATCTTTGGGATGTTAGATAATAATATTTAGTAAAAATTAGGGGTCGCAAACCATTTTTGATTGGGAAATAGCAATTTGTTTTCTAAACGGAGACCGCCTATTTACATCACGCCGCTGCTGTTATGGTTAGGTTAGGTTATATAATATTATATAATCAACTTTTATTGACGTATTTTAATTATCGCAAGCCACTTTTCAGTCAGGAAATAGCGATCAAAACACATCCAACAATATAAAAACATAACCTTACCAACTGCCGCGGTGCGACGTAAATGGGCGGCCTCTGTGAATACTACCACTAATACTAAATATATGTTTGCGATACTAAATTGTTACTAAATATTGTTATTAAACGTCCAAAAAATGTACTATCAAAATATGAAGATTTGAGGTTGATAATAATAGAGAATTACCTAATTTCTTTTTTAAATCCAAACAAAAGAACATCTTAGTGTTCTTAAGAAACAAATACGTGTGAAATATTATGTTTCAATAATATGATGAAAATAACTTGGGTAAATATAAGTTTGAATGTGACTCGTGACGGAGCCAAGTCGTATCGATGTGAAGAGTCTCGTTTCGATATACCGACACTATCTTGCGGCACTGTGCTGGGCTTATGTAATACAGGGTAGATTTATTTCCCAGCGCAACTTGCAGGATTTATGGCAAAGTTGTGTCCGAAATTTTTATTGCTTTATTGTGTTTCAGACTTCTTACTAGTGACTTAGATGCTGAATGTGGATTTATTTTGAACGCAAGTCTGAATTAATAGGTTTTAGGCAATGGCTTGAAAATAAATTAAATTTGTTTTTATTTTTAAATACATATGGAACTCTAATATATATATTTTTTACATTTTTCACTTATTTTGAGTACTCATGATTATAAAAAAGATGGTGTATTTTTACGGTACACTTTTTAAGATTATGGACTTTCTGATCTTACTTTTAAGTAAAAACAAAAACAAATTCTGTAGGTGAATATGAGTGGTTGAGTGAATGGTTTCTCTCTAATCACTCATTGACTAAAGTACACGCACAGGCCTGGAGGCCCATGTGAACTGGCAAGTGAAGTTTCATACTAAAAGAAAAAAAAATTTCTTTGGTACAAGATTTTAGCCAACCTGACTAATTAACAATTTCCATTTCATTTTACAGAAATGATATTTGTAGTCTATAGTAGCCTGCGTGACTGAAAAGAATAAGTATTGGCAAGTATTTTTTTTTTTTTTTTTTTTTTGAATGTCGTTATACTGTTTATGAATATATAATTTAAACCTGTCAGTGTGTGTTTATATTACATATTTAAACAGATATATTTTTATTAAGGTTATTTGTGGATTTTTTATAGAATTTAGAAATTTATTAAGAGTGTTTTTGATAATCCTCGATTTCGTTTGCATTTAGACTAATACTTTTTTTTAATAGACGAAGCATGGATTTGTATTACTTTTGAATCATATTATCATGATATTTTGATTTTGAAATTAAAATTTATATTTATTTTTTCCTTTATGTCGATATTATATCTCTTGTTTTGGGGTAGTTTATACAGTTATTTTACAGTGTAAAATATTTTTTTTATATATCATGATACATAATTTTCCCGAACAACAGTCTCTTAAAACAAATTGAGTTCAGTTTAGTGTGTGCACAGTGTAAGTTAAGTTTTCATTCATTTATTTTTTTAAGTGTTCTTGTTTTATTTCCTTACATTTAAAGAGCTAAATATTAAAAAATGTTCTTTAACTAAGCAACAACACCTTGATATCCGATAGTTAAATAACTGTCTGTAAGCAAATTGGTAGACAGAGAAGAACCTTTTTCACAAAACCACAGAGAAGATAGAAACAGAGGTCGCATCCAATAATGCACTAAATGTGTGTCGAGTTAGTGTTTCGTGTAACTATTTCTTCAGTTTGCCATACGATGGAAGGGAAATCACGTTATCAGTGCCTCCCTTACTCCTTCCAAATCCACAAAGATAAACTTAGTAATTATTCCTACAAATGTATAAAGATGTAGATTCGATGTAATCTTTTTATAACTGCCACTGAGGCGTTTGCTGCCATGTTTATTTTATCTCTGTGAGATAACACAAATCACCTTATACTGTATTATTGTTTCTTCTGTTGTGGTAGTTCCACTATTATTGTCTATTTTCCAATTAAGTCTTGCAGTGACGGACTACGGTGTTCAATAAATTTGCACTGTTTATAATCACTTCCGAGCAACCGTATCGTTAACTATCGACCCGTGGCTGCAATGGATGCATTCATCGAGTGATTCAGTCTCTTTAATAATGCTGTCTCTCTCTAATTACAGCGTTACTCCCTGCGCCTCTTCGTTCTCCCTCTCTCTCACTCGCAGCTACGCCTCCCGTGATGTATAGACTGGTTCACCAGATAAAGATTCTAAAGAGATCCTATACGAAATAAATTGAATCTCTCCCCTCTCCGAAACACATGTCCACCTTGTCGGTCCCTTTGCAGATGTCACCTGCTCCAGTGCTGTTCTGCCAATGGCGTCTTTGTGTTTGGCGTCCCCAATAAATATCTTAATGGTTAAGATGGTTCGATTAACCAGGACGATAATTTGAAATTCTAATGGTTTACTCCAATGGTACGGCAATTAGCGAATACATTCGTTACCGTACTTTTATCACTGACTTAATAGACTGGTCTCAGCCCCCCCCCCCGCACCCTGATAACGCGTCAAAACAAGATTCCTCGGTACCTTGATGAATCTATAAAGTCTAATATTGTTATTTTTGTATTGTCACAACGTATTGACAAAGGTTAACAGAACATAATTCAATCAATTTTATTTTTACATTACTGTATGACCACAGAGAAGCAAGTTCAAACTATGGATCACATAGTTAATGATTGGCCATTGCGCTCTTTTCAGGGGGTATTAGCTGGTCTTCATTCAACCGGAGAAGCAGTTGTTGAATGGTTACGAAACGTAGATTTAGCTCTGGGACGGAAGACAAAGACAATAGTCTATTTAAACACTAAGACAAGTATTTTGTACTGAAGATTTTATGTTATTTCGACATTTGTTCTGTGTATTTTTAAAAATATTTTATTAGTTTGGTAGCTGGCCTATGAAGCCATATGATATACACAGAGAAGAAAGAAATAGAGTTTACTTCCAATAGTGCTCTGAATGTGTGTCGAATAGTTGGTTCTCCAGTTTGCCATGCGATGGCAGGGACAGGACCTTGTCAGTCCCTCCTTTATTACTCCCAAATCCTCAAGGATAAATGTAGTAAAAATTACTACAGATGTATAAAAATGTACGTTAGTTGTACTCTATATAACTGCCACTGAGGTGTTCACTGAGGCCACAAGAAAGCGACCTATGTTCCTTTTATCTGTGGTATGACACAGTTGCTAAACAGAACAATATATTTAGAAAATTCCCTTAGCAAGATTATAACATTTACAATTCCAACTTTAGCTTTAACGTTGTTCATTGCTATATTAAAAGATGGAGCATTTTTACAACTTTCAAACTTAGACTACATGATTAATGCTTGGGATACTTTACATGTAATCACAAAATGCATTAGAAATCACTCAATAGTGTTAGGATTTAGTTCATGGAGCACATGCTACTAACCTCTCAACACTCGATATTATTTCCATACTAGTTAAAAATGAGTGACATTTTAGAGGAGATAATTTGTTCCTCAAAAAAAAAATAAAAAAATAAAAAAAAAATAAAAAATAAATATATATATATATATATATATATATATATATATATATACAAAACTAAACAGTCGAAAATTGTTATTTTGAAATATTGTTTTATTTATCATTATCTCTCATGCCATACGCTATAATATATATTTAATGTTTAAATCTCCCTTCTGACACGATGTTGGACGGTCCACCTACCCTCCCTTACGACTCTGCAGTGCATTTGCCTTTCTCTGCTAGTCTTATTTTTAATTTCACACACAAAAGTAGCCAAGGGATAACGGTCCATACACCTTTTTCGAATTATTAAGTGAACATACCTTGGTTTGAATCCGTGACTCTGTGCATTGAAAATAGAAGAGCTAAGTACTTTCAAGCACCCAAGAGGACTAACTAATGAGAGAGTCAAGCCTGAAGATGGAGCATCAGTGATTCCGAAACGCGTCTCGTAACTTCTTTAGGATATCAAAGAAGAAAAATAAAACTCATTATAACTAACTAATAAACAAGCTAGAGGCTTTTGTTAATAAATTGAATAACGTAAACAAGTCTAGCCTAACGTTGTTGTTGATCCATAATAATAATAAATATTGCTAATAACAATAAAATTATAAATTTATGTATACATACAAGCTTTAATGTAATAAAGGTTTAAATTAAATGTTTAAATAAAAATTTAATTAATAGATCGTACGTGTGACATACACTACTAAAACTAAAACACTTAATACGTCTCTATGTGAAAAATGGCTTTATTGACAACCAAGTGTACAAATGGTGAGGTTAGGTTAGGTTAGGACTTGTAAGTTCTCTCTTACACCTAACCAACTACTGATGTGATGACTATACAACTAAACTGAGTCTGAGTAAAACTTAATATTGGGAAGGAAGTTGGACACAACTTTTCATTATCCTGCAAGATGGCGCTTCTGGCGTAGTGCGGCGAATTTGTAAAGTTTACGCCACATTTAAAAGTCAAATCAACAAAATATCGGGGGAAATTAATTCAACAAACAACATAAATCGCGTATAACGGGACAGCGCGTCTCCTCACCCCTTCTCTTCCAGGACTCGGGAGGACTCGGGTTCGCCCCCTCATTTATTGCCAAACGATACCTCACTTATTTTTATCCGTAACTGATAGATATGCTTTATATATGGTGCTACAATCTTATAAATAGTTTTTTAATTAGCATAATACGTGTTGGTACATATACAGTACAAGTAAACGTCACACAACACAAATTTATTACAATATAAGCATAAAATGCACAAATATATTACAATACAAGTACAAAATGGGAATTCTTTAGTGAATCCCTCTGGTCTGAGGAAGGTGAGCGTGGTTCGCCGAAATCGATCACCATAATATTTGTGCATTTTGTACTTGTAATGTAATATATTTGTGCATTTTGTGCTTATATTGTGATAAATTTGTGTTGTGTGACGTTTACTTGTATTGTAATCTTATAAAGCAATGATTCATAGCGTACTCAAAATTAGTTGTATAGATGTTATGTTTATTAAATTACATTCAATATATGCACAGATTAAAAGAAAAACTGTTTTGATACAAGTTAAAAATAGTAATAAACATTTTTCAGAATTTAGAACAAACTAAATGAATTATGTACCACTACTTTATACTAATAGATTGCCAATACAATAACACTATTTCTAGGCCCTATGACCAACCAACCTACACACAGACAATGAAATGATGAACCTCTGATCAAGTCTACACACAGATACTATCAATGATAGTTCAGTGACGGAGTCACACAAAGACTAGGTTAGATGACTCTCTGACCAAGTCTACACACAGATACTATCAATGATAGTTCTGTGACGAATTCACACACGGACTAGGATAGATGACTATCTGACCAAGTCTACACACAGATACTATCAATGATAGTTCTGTGACGAATTCACACACAGACTAGGATAGATGACTATCTGACCAAGTCTACACACAGATACTATCAATGATAGTTCTGCGACCCAGTCAGTAAACAGACAAGGAAAATGAACCCTTGACCAAGTCTACACACAGATACTGTCAATGATATTTCTGTGACCTAGTTAACATACAGACTAGGATAATGATGACTCTCTGACGATGCCTACAATACTATCAATAATAGTTCTGTGACCGAGCCACTCACAGACTACGCTAATGATGACTCTCTGACGAAGTCTACAATACTATCAATGATAGTTCTGTAACCAAGTCACACACAGACTAGGATAATGATGACTCTCTGACCAAGTCTACAATACTATCAATAATAGTTCTGTAACCAAGTCACACACAGACTAGGATAATGATGACTCTCTGACCAAGTCTACAATACTATCAATAATAGTTCTGTGACCGTGTCACACACAGTCTAGGATAATGATGACTCTCTGACCAAGTCTACGATACTATCAATGTAGTTCTGTGACCAAGTCACACAAAGACAAGTATAATGATAACTCTGACCAACACTTATCACTATCAGTATTCGCGTTTTCATATAGAAACATACGTGATAGCCTTTGTATTGGCTTCTTACAAGGGTATTGACCCACCCACCCACCCATATACGTACAGTGGTACAAGTCTATTAAAATTATAAACTATGACAGTGCGTTTGAGTTGTTAGAGATCCCGGATACACATATTTCTCGTCACTTAATGTTTCAGTCCTGTCATTAGTAGAACAAGCATAAACAAAACAATTCTTAATCTTAAAACGGGACCTTATCCGTGACATAAGTAGGCCCATGTTTGAGGAGCGATATGGACCGAACCATAACAATGACACGACTATAACCTGGCATTGTGAATGCTGATTAGAATACATGGACGCCATATTTGATTTTTGTATTTAAAACATAATTACTATAACATTAACCCCTAATATCTTGTCATTTATCAAATATTCCAGTCCGTTAGTCAATCTGTATTTACCAGTGAAAACATTCAACACCTGGATGACGTTTCTTCCTTGAAATGGTCACCGGATTCCAATCCGAATCCCAATATCCGGGCCGTACATCATCCATATCTGTATCTACACGGAACCCCTGACAATTAATACGTCCATCAAAACCCAATTCGGACCATTGGGACCCCAACTACTAGTCTACCTATTGTATTTACCACATTTTATATCGTGTTTTAAATGGTTTTCAAAACTACTGGAATTAATTGTAAGATTATAAATAAAATATACATTTCTTGTGAAATAGTTTTGACAAAATAATAGAAATAAAATATCAGTTGTAATAAAATAATGAAATTAAATAAGTTTTTATTTGCGTGGCAAATTATGATTATTTATTTAGTCATCTCTGACACTGAACCACAATACAATGATACTACTATAAAAAATAATAAAGAAATGCTAACAGACGATAATATTCTAAATATATATAGTAATTTGATTTTTAAAATAAATTTATATTGAAATAGTTGAGTGACATTACTTCAAATTAAAAAATATATTTCTATACGGACTGTGGAGGATACACAAAAATTGCTTACTTATGATGGACTAATAATATTAGGTCCTAAGGCAGCAATGGCTTTGACCGGAGGTCTTCGACGTTATCGCAAGATAACGTCGTCAAGCAACATCAGACCGTCTGAGCGATACCGTCCTTGCACGCAGCCCGCCTGCCCGGTCACTGGTGGTGGTTCGGAAGTCACTTTAAAAGAAATTGGAGGTTCCCAGGTTAAGAGTTACAGAGGGCCTCTTAGACCAAAATAAGACCTCCTACATCTTTAAGTTATGTAGCTAATCTTATAAAAAATAGATTTTACCGAGTAATCCCTTATTATAAATTAAGAATGTTCGTAAGTACATGTAATACTTTTGACGACGACTTGGGTCTTTTCCAATATGTCCCCGCATTTTCAATTTATTTTCTATAGCCAATAAGATCGAGAAACATTGTATCCTAACCTGACCCAAGCTGATCTAGGGTGCTACCCAAGCTGATCTAGGGTGCTACCCAAGCTGATCTAGGGTGCTACCCAAGCTGATCACGGTTGCTACCCAAGCCAATCGGTACACGATTACAGGTGCTACCAAAGTTGATCACGTATAATACCCTAGCTGATCACGGCTGCTACCCAAGCTGATCACGTAAACTAATTAAAAATACTTTACTGCCTGAATTAATACCGATTAGAGTCACATTCTGTAATACTGAATGAAAATTAGCGCTTGAAAGCTATAGAAAATTAATTGAAAATGCGGGGACGTATTAGAAAAGACCTGACGACTTTTATACATCTCTTTAAAAATAAGTAATTCTGTCAAAATAGCGTTAAATTATTTTTTTTATAAAATAATTTTATTGTGCTTATTGAAAAACAAAATATTGTATCATTTAACTGTGTACGAGAGGGATTATACCACTTATAGGAATATTTTCACAGCTACTTTAATATTTTGTTTAAAACGTCCTATTCATAGACTGACGCCCTATTAAGTAAATGTGGTTACCAGCACTTGCCAATATCAGCTGGCGTGCTTTGCGGCTGTGAGCTTACAAAGTCTGCGCAATGCATTATTAGGTGCTTCTTTAAGGTTTAAGGTTATGCTGTTTATTGCTGATGTAAAGTATCTAATACATATTTTAATAATGTCTGTTACGTACCAGGTCAATCCAACTGTCTAACAAAAAATACTTACCACAGAGAAAAATGAAACTGGTAGCTTTCTTTTGGCTACAGCGAACGCATCAGTTGCCATTATATACAGATTACATCTAACGTACATCCTTATACACCTTTAATGATGGTTACTACGTTTATCCTTGAGGACTTGCGGGCAATAAAGGAGAAAATACAAGACGGGGGGTCAAGAAAAACTAGAGATATAACTACTCAACACGTTTTAAACGCACTATTGGAAGCAACATATGTATATTTATCTCTGTGAACATTAAGTTAACACCTTTTTTCAGATTACTGCAATGGTAGAATACAAGAAAACATTGATCATGAGATAAATAGCGTTTGTCTAAGACATACAGTACCAGGGAAGTTTTTGTTGCAACAAGTCCTCTGACATAGGCTTTTAGATTTTACAAACACTTATGGTTTATGAAGAATCAAAGCGATTGTGCCAAAAAAATAGGATTCAATTTTGTAGGTCTATTAGTAAACTATACCAATTTGTGTATAAATCAAAAGTGAACCAAATAGATATAACCACCGACTATGGTTTGGGCAACCAAACTTTTTTCACATCCGTAAACAACATTCTGCCTCTCCCGCTCCAAGCAACTGGACCATACAGAAGAAAAGGTTCCATTGAAAGAAGCCAAGGCCAGCTTTACAGTATGTACCATCTACAGAGTTGCTATAGAGAAGTCATGTGGAATGCAGATGAAGAAGATATTAACAGAATCATAGTCATGGAGCCCATATCAGAGTCATGGAGTCATGGAGTTTATACAAACATTGACCCAGCGTCAGTCACTTTTACAGAAATTTATTGTTAAAAAATATCATTACCTTTTTGTTGGTCTTTTATTTATTTAAAGATGTATAGAATGATTTTTTTTATGTTTCAAAACATAAAATGATCAGCTTACATGTTTCAATCTATTATGTTCAATATTAGTTATACTGTTCGATAGGCATTGTTTTATATTAATAATGTTGTAGGAATATGTTCTATATAGTCTAATGTTTAGAAGCAATACGTTTAATATCAACTCTAGTGTCTTGTAGGAATATGTTCTATATAGTCTAATGTTTAGAAGCAATACGTTTAATATCAACTCTAGTGTCTCGTAGGAATATGTTCTATATAGTCTAATGTTTAGAAGCAATACGTTTAATATCAACTCTAGTGTCTCGAAGGAATATGTTCTATATAGTCTAATGTTTAGAAGCAATACGTTTAATATCAACTCTAGTGTCTTGTAGGAATATGTTCTATATAGTCTAATGTTAGAAGCAATACGTTTAATATCAACTCTAGTGTCTCGCAGGAATATGTTCTATATAGTCTAATGTTTAGAAGCAATACGTTTAATATCAACTCTAGTGTCTCGTAGGAATATGTTCTATATAGTCTAATGTTTAGAAGCAATACGTTTAATATCAACTCTAGTGTCTCGTAGGAATATGTTCTATATAGTCTAATGTTTAGAAGCAATACGTTTAATATCAACTCTAGTGTCTCGTAGGAATATGTTCTATATAGTCTAATGTTTAGAAGCAATACGTTTAATATCAACTCTAGTGTCTCGTAGGAATATGTTCTATATAGTCTAATGTTTAGAAGCAATACGTTTAATATCAACTCTAGTAACTCGTAGGAATATGTTCTATATAGTCTAATGTTTAGAAGCAATACGTTTAATATCAACTCTAGTGTCTCGTAGGAATATGTTCTATATAGTCTAATGTTTAGAAGCAATACGTTTAATATCAACTCTAGTGTCTTGTAGGAATATGTTCTATATAGTCTAATGTTTAGAAGCAATACGTTTAATATCAACTCTAGTGTCTTGTAGGAATATGTTCTATATAGTCTAATGTTTAGAAGCAATACGTTTAATATCAACTCTAGTGCCTTGTAGGAATATGTTCTATATAGTCTAATGTTTAGAAGCAATACGTTTAATATCAACTCTAGTGTCTCGTAGTAATATGCTATGTATAAATTTTACTGTCCGGTAGCCATATGTTTTATATAAATGCTACTGTTTAATAGGTGAATGTTTTATATAAATTCTACTTTCGGGTATACATATATATATATATATATATATATATATATATATATATATATATGTTTTACAAAATAAATCGTGGAAACGTTTATCGGTTATTTTATACAGGATTGCATGTTTTAATACTTCCACAGTTATATAAATAAATAATATTTTTAGAACTAATAACCATAAAATGGAAAATATAAAGTAAAAGTCAATAATGATTCTATAACATTTAGTTTAGTGTTTAATAGTTAAATGGTTCGGTCAAGCTTGTCTATTCAAGTTTAATCGATACTTAGCTTACTAGTAGTGTCTGCCGTTGGCTGGGAGATTGGGGACTTCGAGCTCCACAGAGTCCAGATCCTCTAAAAATCTTTATGAAACAAACTTTAAAGTAATTTACATATTTAACATTACTTATTTCAATAGTTATTTGTATACTGAATTATTTCGCAATTTTTTCGATCAGGTGGTTTTAGTCATTTTGTTTTAAATTAAAATTTTAACAGGGCTGTTTCGTTCTTTGAAAAATTCCCAAAACAAAGCTTTCTATTTCAACGATTCGGTCTGTAACAATTTAAAAGCTATTTGATAGGTGAATATCTGTTCTAGTCGACCATAAAATGATTTTTGTGAAAGATTTTGTGATTTTATAATTTTGTTACAGTTAAATATGTGAAACTTTGAACATCGTTCTTTATTATTTTATATTAAAAATGTCAAAATATCAACTTATGGTCCAATAGATTGTAACTTAAATAATCAAACAATGTTCACTATAAATCATTATATAATAATGAACACGACCCATACAGTTGAAATATAAAAGCATGTTTTAGCCTACTAACGGTAAGATTGTATAGCTACGTAGGGCTGGCTGACTGGGCCTGTCGACTTACCAGCGGTGGCTTGGCCGACTGGGCCTGTCGACTTCCCAGCGGTGGCTTGGCAGTCTGGGCCTGTCGACTTCCCAGCGGTGGCTTGGCAGTCTGGGCCTGTCGACTTCCCAGCGGTGGCTTGGCAGTCTGGGCCTGTCGACTTCCCAGCGGTGGTTTGGCAATCTGGGCCTGTCGACTTCCCAGCGGTGGCTTGGCAGTCTGGGCCTGTCGACTTCCCAGCGGTGGTTTGGCAGTCTGGGCCTGTCGACTTCCCAGCTGTGGCTTGGCAGTCTGGGCCTGTCGACTTCCCAGTGGCTTGGCAGTCTGGGCCTGTCGACTTCCCAGCGGTGGCTTGGCAGTATGGGCCTGTCGACTTCCCAGTGGTGGCTTGGCAGTCTGGGCCTGTTGACTTCCCAGCGGTGGCTTGGCAGTCTGGGCCTGTCGACTTCCCGGCGGTGGCTTGGCAGTCTGGGCCTGTCGACTTCCCAGCGGTGGCTTGGCAGTATGGGCCTGTCGACTTCCCAGCGGTGGCTTGGCAGTTTGGGCCTGTCGACTTCCCAGCGGTGGCTTGGCAGTCTGGGCCTGTCGACTTCCCAGCGGTGGTTTAGAAGTTTGGGAAACGGCCACCGTAATGATTATCACTTGCAAATACATATACACTAAGATTATCTCGTGGTTAGCACTTCTGACTTCAACGCACTTATTTAAAAAATGCTAATTGGGTTTGAACCGCAATGCTCTGGCACAGTTTGTATTCCGAGATTTCGAAATGCTGACCCAGAAAGAGAAAACTAGTTTATTTAAAGCACACGTTATAGGCGTATAAATCTTCTAACAGCAATTATATCAATCGATACACCAAATATAAATCTATATCGAATTTCCTTTAAATGACCCTTCATTACATCTTTTACATACATTTACGTCTCAATTACATTATGATGTCTACTTTATTCAAAACTTTATATTTTTCTAAAATATTGTTTGTTTTATATATAGGGCCTACAGGTTTAAAAAAAAGGTGTCCTAGCTGGTAATTTTCAGATTCTTCGTCTATTTTAGAGCAAACAATGAAGGATAACATTTTATCGAATTCGACTCCGCTTAGTGTCAGTATGTCTTTTTTTGGTATTTACAAAAAAATAATAACTCAAGAATAGTTTTACCGACAGACTCAAAATTTAGCTTATTTATTTATTACATTAACATTACTATACAGCGTAAAAATTACCATTTATTTATCACTAGCCTTTCAAAATTCGTGCCCATTTAAATTGTTTTAATGATTTTTTTTGTACAAGATATTTGGAGTTAAAAAATGTAAATCACCTCCATTATGAAATAGCTAAAGATAACTCAATTAATATTTGTATACTGTTTATTAGTTGACGTAAACAAGTATAAATCATTTTAAGTATATATATCAAACTGTTCTTGAATTATTACCGTAGTTTGTTTGTTAAATACACAAAATCATAAACACTAAACGTTGTGAGATCCGAAAAATAAATCCCTTATTTTTTATTTTTTTATTATTATTTTCTAAATTAAGCGTAAAATCCAACAATTACCAGCAAGATCGCCCTTTTTGTGACACTCTGTGTGTATGAAATTGAGCATATACTAGACACAATTTTAATTAATTTGTTGTATGTATATAAGGTCTTACCAACATCACACTACTCTCTATTTAGTTGTTACATATTGTGTTGACAATTAATTATCAAGCCTTGTTTTACAATAGTTTCTTCTCTTTAATTTTTCATTCATATCTATCTTACCTAAAAAGTCTGGGTATTAAGTAAATAAATTTATTATGCATAAACTTCTAGGTTTCAAATGCCATATTTTAAATTAGTTATCATAAGAAGTGCAGTTTTATCAGGTTCAAAAAGTAGCCTACATCAGTCCAAAATCGATTTATCCCAGAATGGGGTGATGAGGAGGGACAAGTTTTTAGGCCCCGTTAATCACGCAGTTTGATATATTGTGTCTGCAACGCTCCTCGCGGCTTGTCCCGACACTAACTCAATACGGAGAGAAGCCAAACACTGTATTAGGCACAGCGCGTATTTCAGTTTAAATATAACTGAAATATGCACACGTTACACAAGTGGTTGAGAAATGTAATATTAAAATAAAAATTGGTAATGTTTATTTTACCAAACACAAACGGTCAGAAAACGACCATTTAGCTTAAAAATTATGGTCAAAGCTTAAAAATTTAAGTATGGTCATTTAGCTTAAAAATTAAGCAAAAAAGATGTCCTACCCACCCTTACACGTACAGTCTGGTATTGACTACCCGCCCACCCATACACGTAGAGTGGTATTGACCATCCGCCCACCCATACACGTACAGTGGTATTGACCCACCCACCCACCCATACACGTACAGTGGTATTGACCCACCCGCCCACCCATACACGTACAGTGGTATTAACCCACCCACACATCCATGTACATACAGTAATATTGACCCACCCACACACCCATCCACATACACTGATATTGACCCACCCGCCCACCCATACACGTACAGTGGTATTGACCCACCCACCCATTCATATACATACAGTAATATTGACCCACCCGCCCACTCATATACGTACAGTGGTATTGACCCACCCGCCCACCCATATACGTACAGTCGTAATGATACGTAACATCAACTAAAATATGAAAGGTTTTGTATGTTAAACATTTTTATGGTTAGGTTTGAAATTCTTTAGCGTCTATTTACTTTAATCTAACCTTTTTAGATTATAGAGGTTGGAGTTAAAAGCACTCTTTTACTTCTAGGGACCAACGACTGAGGTAAAGAATAGAGAAAAAAGAAACAGGTCGCTTTCTTATAAAAATAAATATACAGGGTGAGTCTCTACTGACACCATAAAACTACCTGTTTGTTGTACTCACAAAAAGAAACAAAAAAGTCCATATCAACCCATGTCCGATTCTCAACCGTTTGGCTGTAAGGCTCATATTGTGTGCTTTTAAAATTACTTGACATTAACTCACTAATTGAGCTACAAAAACAAAACCGAAACACCCACAAGATTCTTATTAACACCAATGAAAAGATCGTTAAATTCTCTATAAATGTCAATTATTTTGCAAGCAAACGTAAATAAAACTAGATTTCCTAGAAAAGGTTTATTAAACAAATATGCAACATGTCTTTTTCTCCAATTGTTCAAGACGCCATATCAGTACATAAATGTAGTCTAATTTAATGTAAAGTGAAGTAGAAAATATTGATGTAAAGTTTAATTTAATGTAAAGTTAAGTAGAAAACTTTACATTAAATTAGACTACATTTATGTGCTGATATGGCGTCTTGAACAATTGGAGAAAAAGACATATTGCATATTTGTTTAGTAAACTTCCTCTAGGAAATCTAGTTTTGATTTACGTTTGCTTGCAAAATAATTGGCATTTATAGAGAATTTAACGATCTTTTCAATGGTATTAATACAAATCTGGTAGGTGTTTTGTTTTTGTAGCTCAATCAGTGAGTTAATGTCAAGTAATTTTTAAAACACACAATATGAGCCCTTACAGCCAAACGGATGAGAATCGGACATGGGTAAATATGGACTTTTTTGTTTTGTGAGTACAATAAACAGGTAAATTTAATGGTGTCAGTAGAGAGAGACTCACCCTGTATTTCAACTTATGTAGATCTTTATTAATCTTTAGTAATAATTACTACGTTTATTCTAGAGAAGAGAATAAGGGAGGGACTGACAAGGTCCCTGCTCTCACATGGCAAACTGGACACTCTAACTCGACACACATTCAGCGCACTCTATTGGGTGCGACCTGTGTTTCTTTCCCCTCTGTGAGCTAGGCTAGGCCTATACTTGTCCATGCCGCTCCTGAATCTTCCGCAAACACAACGCAGATGAATACTCTCGAGGATCATCAGAATCGTGCTGGGGAGGACTAGGATTTAGTGGAAAAGTGTAGCTGTACCTTATGCTTAAATGTGACTTCCATACCACCACCAGTAACAGATCAGGCAGGCTGCGTCCAAATTTTCATCTGACATTGCTTGACGTCGCTATCATATCATAATGTCGGAACCCTCTTCAGCCAAGAAAAGGGGAAACAATATTAATCTCATCGATAAGGTAATTAACATTATAAATAGTTTTTCAATCAGCATATTTACGTGTTAGTAGGAATACAATAGAACGTCACTCAACACAAATGTACAAACGTCACTCACCATTAATACAAGTACAAATATTAATGGTGATCGTTTTCGGTAAACCACGTTCACCTTTCTAAA
This sequence comes from Stictocephala bisonia, assembly GCA_035578905.1. Classification (NCBI taxonomy): domain Eukaryota; kingdom Metazoa; phylum Arthropoda; class Insecta; order Hemiptera; family Membracidae; genus Stictocephala; species Stictocephala bisonia. The sequence goes on from JAQJVL010000001.1 coordinate 10,452,107, forward strand.
ACTTGAGAGGTTCACAAACTAAATGATTTCCTTTGTAAAATAAGATTAACCAAAGACTTTTTTTGTGATTCCCTCTGGTCTGAGGATGGTAAACGTGGTTTACCGAAATCGATCACAATTAGTATTTGTACTTAAATTGTAATACCTTTTATCGTTCAATTGTATTGTATAATTCAGATTGACCAAAACAATCACTATGAGAGAATAAGATTATCAGAATAGCTATATTTTAACCCTTTCAGTGCCGCGACATTTTTGGATGGATGTTTGAAAAGTGCCAGTCATTTTGCATATGGTGTATCCAAAAGTGCCAGAGCATTTTTACTTAATTTGCAAGGGTTTCGGAGAAATGCTCTAGCTCGCTTAGTTTTTAAGATAAAATAATAATTTATATACCAATGTAATGGAAAATAACTAAGAAATAACATGCATTATAGATAAATAAATAAAAGTGCATGCAAAAAATTTCAAAAAATAAAAACACTTACAAAAAAAAAGTTTTTTCAAAAATTTTTCACTTTGGTGGAAATTTTTCTATAATAAAAAAATAGTTGAGAATTAATGTTTTATATTGTTTAATTCACAATTTAATTCTCTATTTGTAGGTAAAAATTCAGAGTTATTACTTCACTTACAACAAAATTATTGGATATTTACAAAAACTATACACTTCGACGTTGAGTGTTAGCTAAGCCTGAATTATTACTAGGTCCAGGCCTACCTATATCATTCTCAGGGTTGTAGTCTGGATCCGAATCGGTGTCGTCTCCAAATGTTTCACTGCTAGCACTATCACTATTGTCATTTATTGACACGTCAGTATCACTGTCAGTATCGTTCACAATTCTCTGTAAAGTTCTGTCACTCAATGGTGACCTTGATCGATTCATAATAATAAAATAATTAAATATATTACTTCTAAAGCACTACTTATAAACATAAAAAACTTGCACATAACCACAACTCAATATACAATCCAAACAAGATAAATAAACAGCTGAGTGGGTCAACATTTGGCGGGAATGCAGTCGGCCAGCTGACGGCGGGAGACTTCGTGCCAGCTAACAGACTGTGGAAGTAAAACTGTTATAATAAAAGTTTATATTCGTTTTACTGACGTAAACTATTTTTTTTTTATAAAAGAACAGTTTATTATGAGTAGACTCATATGAAATATACGCAAAAATATGCATTTTCAAATTAATTACAAATTTATTTGTAAACGTCCGGCTTAACCGGACGTTTACACTTCTGTAACAACTAATGACGTCCGGCTTAACCGGACGTTTACACTTCTGTAACACCTATCAACGTCCGGTTTAAGAGGACGTCGGCACTGAAAGGGTTAATGTTAAAAGTAAAAATCAATGTTTCAGATAAAAAATAAATTACGAAAATGTCTTTCGACATCTGCTCTCCAGAGATGGATTGATGTCGTTTCTGTTAATACACTATTTTTTCTAAATCCAGGTAGAAATAATTTAATTAAACAGCCAAATATATCAAACCTGTTAGGATTCCGGCAAATTGTTGATTCCATACGTGACAAGGCTAAATAGGCGAGTGGTAGTTAAGCTTATTTTATCAATTCGTTCAGTTGTTTAACCGTGGCTTTCTTGCGATTTTGGGTATAAATAGGTTAGGATAATGTTGAATTAATTTTAATTTTGGGAACTTATGACCTAATTGTACCTAAGAATATTTAAATACACGACTGAGTTTATACGTTTAAGAAGCTGTCTAATTTACCGGAGAGAATAAACTGATTAAGTAAATATCGATAAAAGAAGATCGACAGAAGAACATGTTTTACCTTCGGCCTTAGCGTAATTTATGACCGAGTTGGTTTTTCATTTGTGAACAATATAGAGATGTTGGTGCACGTCGCTGAGCCGCGTGGAGGGACTGGAGAGGCCATCGCTCATTCTCACTACATGACTTAAGCCCCGACTGGTGGTATATGTCTGCATTAATAATGTATGGCGAAGCTGGTTTTAGAATGATCTGTCGACCTGCAAGATTTGTGGACTTTCAGACACTGGAGTCAGATTAGACTTTACACTCCCGCCAACTTCCTCCGAAATCACAACATTTTACTTGTATAAAACTGTAGTAAACATTTTCCATTCAATTGATTTCGATCACTATTAACTATTAATCAGTCGGATTTTTATCATATAAAATATTGGTTGGCGAATTTGACGTATGTTCGATAAAGAAATTTTAAATTGACGTATGTGCATTTTAAATTTGTGTAATTCTAACTATGATCATCTGAACGTCAACCACAGTTAAGTGGAGGATAGAAAAGTCAAAGCAACGCATATAGCCAATTCTTTATTTTACAAAGGAAATCATTTAGTTTGTGAACCTCTCAAGTTTTAGAAAGGTGAACGTGGACGATGACTAAGAAAAGTGAATGTAGTTGGTTAGGATTTGGACCTAAGTGGACGTAGACTAAGAAAAGTGAATGTAGATGGTTAGTATTTGGACCTGAGTGGGAGTAGACTAAGAAAAGTATATCTAGTTGGTTAGGATTTGGACCTGAGTGGGCGATGACTAAGAAAAGTGAATGTAGATGGTTAGGATTTGGACCTAAGTGGACGTAGACTAAGAAAAGTGAATGTAGATGGTTAGGATTTGGACCTGAGTGGGAGTAGACTAAGAAAAGTATATCTAGTTGGTTAGGATTTGGACCTGAGTGGGCGATGACTAAGAAAAGTGAATCTAGTTGGTTAGGATTGGAAAATGGCTTACTCTGGCCTTATTTACCCACACCTCTCCTCTGGGATTCGTCTCGGGGCAGTTTCTCTCGACAACGTCGCTTGAGAGTATTTAGACTTCAAAAGCAAGCTATAAGAATCATTTTACAATTAGATTACAGAGAGTCGTGTAGAGATGCCTTTAGGGAGCTTTTATTTCTGACTTTACCCTGTCTCTTTGTTCTCGAGGAGTCTTGTACTGTATTTCAAGGTGTACTTAGGTGCAGGGCAACCAACTGCACAATGACAAGAGACAAGAGGCACGGACTACTATCGTGTACAACGTTACAGAACAACAGAGCATTATAACATTATAACTGGGAGACACAGGACGGTAGTTCATGAACGTTTGCCCTCGCAGGCAGGAGTTCATCTATCCGTTAGATTACATATACTATACAAAACAGATTACCAAATTTTATTAAAAGTGCTCCAATGCCTAAGGCATTTAAAACCCGTCTAACAACAGCATTAAGTACACACGCATTGTGTGTTATTGACAAGTTTACGGCACTCAATTAGGACACTAACTGATGTACTGACAGACGATGAGGCCAAAGTGGAATAAATTCGAATAAATAAGATTGAAATGAATGTAAATTTTTGTATGTTTGGAAGAGAACCAGTTGTTATAGAGTGAATGGAAAAGTTTAGGTATATTTTACCTTCATACTGACGATTGCATGCAATGTAATACTGTTCCGTATTAAAAAGTGAATGTAGATGGTTAGGATTTGGACCTGAGTCGACGTTGACTAAGAAAAGTGCATGTAGTCAATTAGGACGTAGACCTCAACGGTAGACTGCTTAATAGATTATGATTCATGTAATTGAGGAAATAAATAAATTTTTTCCAAATTGAAAATTTAGGGGATTAATGCAATCACTCAAGCTCGGGGACGGAGAGTGGGCTTATCGGGTATCGAGAGTCGTCTATCCGATCGGTAAGATCTTAGTGGAGAAACTAAGTATGTTGGTGGGTGGGCTTTTATTTACGTAGTATTATAATATTTTGTTTACTTACTTATTTTTACGTGCGTATATTTATTTTTAATCGGTTAAAATTGGACAGTATTCTATCGACATATTGTAAGATTGTTATCTTTTAACATTTTTAGGAAATTATTATGTTTTATTATTTTATTTATTTATTTATTTTTTTTTTTTGAAAAATTATCTCAAATGCAGCGTGTATTTTGTATCTCTACAAGCATTTTAGTAAATTATAGAAATTTTCAATTTTATTCTGAGTTACGTTTAAAATGCATTCAGCTTTCTTTTAGATTATATTCGGGATTTTGTTTACAAAACATCGAGCACGCTTTTTTTCTGTTATAACACTAAATATGGTTTGAATGATCGTTTTTAATTGCTACACGATCAGAGAAATGTATAGCGTAAGATTGAATCAAGTCAGTTAATGATCTTTTACAACTAATCTGCTTTTTGTTAAATTTAACCTGACATTTTTCGGCAGTCGTCGACAAACAGCTGTAATTGTGTGTGCTCACGGGTGTAAACAAAAAACGGCCGTTTTCTGTCAAATATTTGACCGGCATTTGTCACAGTGTTGACTCTGCACAACATACCGGGCGATATTTAACGCAGGCATTACGTGCGGTTTAAATCACCCACATTCCTACACCATTTGGCTTTGTCTGTAAAAAAATATTCTTTGTCGCAATATATATCCTTGGGTGGCGCAGATACCGGCTATTTGTCCGAAAGACATCTTTATGGGCTGCACGGTACCTACGGAAGTTATATCCAGTTTTACAGGATTCGACCGGTGCCATATTTACTGAGGGAGAGGGGTGGATGGGGAGTGGAAGCTCGTTTAATCTCAATTTGCTACGGGATCTCCTGAAACTGAACACTGCCCCTGTAATTATTCCTTGTTTAATTTACCACCTATAGATAAACTGCCTAGCGAAGGTTTAAAGGACTATACTTTATCCTTAGTTTTTATAACACTTCCAGAGTCTGCAAATATATGTTTTGTAAAATTTTCCCATTAAAGTCCTTCCACATTTACTGTTTCAAGTATCTGGTAGCAAATATTTATTACTAATGGTAATATAGTGTCCTTTCTTTTATACCGACACTGCGTAACTATTTCAGTTGTTATGTGAATACAATGAGGTCAATACAAAGTGACAAATGAGCATTATATAAGTGTATTATAAGCATTTATATTCAGACCTGTACAATATGGAAATATAAACATAAATGTAATAATAATTAAAACTATAAAGTATGTATAGTCACAGAGAAATAAGAAGCAGAGGTTTCATCCAATAGTTAAACGTGTATTGAGTTAGTGTATCGATCGAGTAGTTATTTCTCCAGTTTGCCATACGATGGCAGGGTCAACACCTTGTCAGTCCCTCCCTTATTCCCCCTCAAATCCTCAGGGATAAACGTTGTAATTATTACAACAGATTTATAAATATGAACATTAGTTGCAATATATTTATAACTGACACTGAGGCGTTCACTGAAGCCATAAAAAGCGAGCTCTGTTTTTTCTTTTCTGAAGTGCGTGTCACACTTAAAGGGATCTGGGTTGGTTGGCAATTTTGGTTCCATTCTCCATAAGATAAATGTTGAACTGATAAGGTGATTTTTTTAATTTATATTTTCCAATAACAATTTGCTAGGTACCGTTTGTCATTTTGTAGCTGTAGGAATGGAGAATGATGATTACTCCAATTTTTATTTTAATTTTTTAGATACACATACTTAAAATTGTTCTAATTTCAAAAATGATTTGAAATGGAAACGCCAACAATTTTGAAAACCAATAAGCAATCAACACCAAACATTTATTCAGAATTTTTTACAGTTTGAATCGTAATAAACTAATCGAAATCGTGAAATAAGTTGCAGATGAAGTAAGTTTACAAATTGCATTTGGAAAAAATAACAACCATAAACATAATACATGATCTATCTAAAATAAGCTCGAACCCCAGAAATCAAAATAAGGTAAAATAAAAAGGGTTTTCAATTTTGAATATCTCAAGGAAATTTTACAAGAATCAAATCTTATGAAAGTTGTAAATGAAGCTTGCTGTCAAAAAATGACAACTGCCCTTAGACTTACAAAAATCTATATAATAAAAAATCACTCTCTCTAGGAGAAAATAGTAAATAAACCAGAACTCCTCTGTAGAACTGTTTATAAGAAGAAAAAAGAGGAAACGAATATTAAGAGAAAAATAAAAAGAATCATAACCAAATTCTGATTCTCTTCTCAAACTTATAGACTTCGAAATAATAAGGAAATAGAATAACATACTGACATGACAAGACGGAGACTATCCTATGGCCATCTCAAAAGAATGGAACTCACTAATTTAAGAAATGCAAATGAATTTTATAAAAATTGAAGTCGGGATAAAACAAATAAATTTAAGCGGGTTGGTGCAATAAAAGAAAAACTAACAACAGCAGCTACAAAATTTAATTTGAACACATTCAGGTAGTAATTTTATATTTAAAAGCTGGTCAGTGGCTGAGAGAAAAATTAAGAGGAACAACCTGGTCTAGTGAAAGAAAGAGAGCTCATTCTGAGAGAATGAAACAAGTGTGAGCACAAATCATCCAAGTTGAATGTACTTCGTATGGCCGATTGGGCATATGCGTGAATAATAATAAAATCAATAAACATTTGCCCGAAATTAATTATGGTTGAATAATTATTAAAGAAAGAAAGAAACGATCGCACTAGTGGCGTAGTGCTGTAACCCAGCTACTTGGGATCAAAGTTTTGTGTATATTGTATGCAATAAGTTTAATGTTTGGTCTGTTTAATACAGACACATCACCCGCTCAGTGGTTGCCATCGACGTTGACACTACTAGAGAAGTATGTTGTGTCCATGTTAGGTGGTAGTCAGTGGTCGGATGTTGTTAGGAAAGATATTTGAGTATCAGGCTTGTTGATCTGTAGTGTTCCTCGGTGTGACTGTTGACGAGACTGTTTTCTGGAGACCACACATCGAAAAACTCATGCGTTGTATCAATTCAGGTACCTTTGCAATAAGAATATTAAAATCTTCGTGTAGTAGAGATATCCTTCTTGACGTGTACCGAGCTTATTGTGAGAGCATAATTCGCTATGGATTGGCTATCTGGGGAGGTTCATCCTCTCTGGAAGGAGTTCTCAAATGTCAAAAAAGATCTTAAGGATAATTTTCGACGTCACTGACTCTCATTCATGCAAAAGCCTGTTTATAGAAAATAAAATAATGACCATTCATTCCCTTTATATGTTTGAGGTTTTAATTTTAACATTCAAAAATATTGACGCTGAGACCAAAATAGGAAATTTCCATTCATACAATACAAGGCATGGGGAGGCACTATGCTACCCAAATCATAGGACAATAAAATTTGAAAAAGGCCCAGCTTATATGGGATTACATTTTTTTAACAAATTACCACTAAAAATTAAAAAAGAAAACAATATTTCAAAATTTAAAGATTTAGTAAAGTCCTTTCTTCTTTCGCATGCCTTCTACAGTGTAAAGGAGATTATCTTAATATGGAAAGTGCCAAGTTTTGATTGTTTTAAATTGTTTTAATTTATATATAACAGTTTGATCCATTTGGCAACATTATTCAATGTATGCTTAAATATATATATTTTGAGTGTTCAAAGTTACAATTATTTCATACATTCGACTACCTCACATGTCTGTAGTACAAGATTATTAAATATTAATTAATTGATACAGTATTATATTAGTAGTAGTTATAGTTAATTTGACAAGACACAACATTTGTACAAATAAAATTTATAATTGTAACAAATATTATGTTTTAATAAAGGATTTGATTTGATTTGTCAGTTAGCTGAAAATTAGACCAATACTACTTGGTTCGGATTCCACGTAAAGGTATAGATCCTTTAGATGTCCTGGCTATTGGCTATTAAATAATAGCTCTTTCTAGAGAACAGTAAATCCTGGTTAGAAACAATGCCTACACGCGTTTATTCGCTCCTCCTACGATACTTAACGATGAATGATGATGAGTATAACTTTATTTTTTTAGTAAAATATCAATCTTCAAGAAAAGCCACTCTTCAATTTCTAAAATATCTAAAGATCATGATTTATTTGGACGTCTTTGTTTAGACGGGTTTTGGCCAGATGGTGTAACCTCCAAACAGCATTTGTGAATTGAAGTACAAGTAAGTAAATTGAAATATTTATGGTACTTCACTGTGTTTTTCTAACTTGGAAAAGTCTTGGATTTATGTTGGCTTTATTGTGTTGCCCTATGAATTCACCCTACTCTCTGTGTATGGATATTTATTTGTTCTTCTTGGCAACTTTATCGTAATTTATGCCGCTATACGTCTTGCAAAACATACGCATACTAAAGTAGCCTACGACGGAAACCGGGAATAAAGAATAATTGAATGAAGATTCTCTGTAAAACTTTCTAACAGTGTTTGTCATTTAAAACAAAGCGAATTTGTTACCGAAGTAATGCTATCCTGGGGCCTCCAACTTTTTCCCCTTAAACTTTCTTAGAAATGACAAATTCGAAATATGAATTACCAAATGGTTTTATCCTTAGGAAATTATATTGTGTTCTACAGGTTTATTTGTCTGTATTTTGAACCCTAGAACGGCAGTCTGAATATATAATATTCACCCGTTAACATTAAAACACAGAAATCCTTTACTACTTCACAATTTGTTAGATTATATTTTAATTATTTTTTAAAATTTATATGATATAATTGCTTTCAAATGATTTTTTAAATAAAAATAATAAACTTCTTCATGGATAGGCTTCCACGGTCGTCACTATCACTAACAAATTCTAGGTCTTCGGGGTTCGACCGCGTCAATTGGCTATGTACAAACATTGCCGACGTTTCGGCCACATTGCAGTAGGCCATCCTCAGGGCGAGACGATCACAGTCACAGAATTTGACTCACTCAATTTGAGTCAAATTCTGTGACTGTGATCGTCTCGCCCTGAGGATGGCCTACTGCAATGTGGCCGAAACGTCGGCAATGTTTGTACATAGCCAATTGATGCGGTCGAACCCCGAAGACCTAGAATTTGTTAGTAATAATAAACTTATTTTAAAAAAGCAAGGTTTTAGCTAAAATACATTAACTTACATACCCTAATTCCTTTTTATTTTAAAAATAATTTTATTTCAGCATTACAATAATTTAGTTTTTTTTTTTACTAGATATTTTATTGGAATTTTTAAGTAAAATTATTTTCAAATAACAAATCTTCCCAATAAGACGAGCTTTTGAAAATGAACTAATTTATTTTTTATATAAACATCTAAATAATCGATTATTTGAGGAAAACCTTACACAAAATAATATATAAATAAATAAAATTTACACACACAATAGAGTTTCTATAGAACAAGCTTAAAAATTTATCAGTTAGAAGCAGTGGTTCTTGTCTAATTAATACCACCTTGATTGTATGTGGAAATGTCCCATGTCGTGTAGAACTTTTATTTTCCTAGTATAAAAATCCTTGTATCATTTCTTTTTTAAGTTTTATAAATTTGTTAGGCAACTTTACAATAAGTATTTCTGATGACTTCTATCTAGTTGTTTTTGCAGTCTCAAACTTTATTATAGATAAATTCACAACAACAACAAATTAAGAGTAAATTCAAAAAGCATCATTTTAATTTCTGTTTCAGTTATGGAATAAAGAAAGATGTAGTTTTATGTAAGACTGTTCAGGTTTATAATTGCTAACTTCAATAAAATATTGTCTAAATATTTCCGAAATAATAATAGGATTTTTCTAAGACTTTGCGTTTCAAATTATTCTTATTAGACCATTTCTTTTTGTAGTTTTATTACTTACCAGATAGCAACGCCTTATGATCTAAAGTTAATTTTTTTTCAAGAACAGCTTTTTACTTCATCTCCTTTATCACCTTTCAAGTTTTTTTTTTTTTTTTTTTTACCTTAAATTTTTCTCAAGTGATGGGTGAAGTTTTACCTTTAGTTCAGTTTTATTTATTTATTTTTAGATAAGCAAGAGTTGCTCTTTCTCAAATGGTCTACATTTGGGAAAGTGAAATCAAACAAATTTTTCAATTAACCATGGAACTCTCGATTTTTTTTCTACGTCATCAGCCCTTAACATGTCAGCCCAGGTTTCTTTGGATAGAAGGTACCTGAAAACTATTTTGTTAGTCAGGTACCTTCTGTTAGTCAGTAATATTGTTTTACTTTTATGCATTTTTATTGGCATTGTATGGTTTTTACAAGGTATCTTCATAGAAAATCTGTTACTAGCCTAACATTAAGTTACGTTTAAGTGAATTTTGGGATGTATTTTTATACATGGAAACATTCAATTTGAAATGAATATAAATAACAATTAGAGTTGTATGGAAAATAAAACATTTACTTCTTCATTTCTCTCTGAGCCTAAATAAAACTAAATGTTAACGAAATTACACTATACTTGTATTAAATTATATTATAATATGATATTTTGTCTTATATATGATATTTAAAAGGCTAATTACAGTAACCAATTAACATAAGTATCAGTTATATTTTTTAATAAAGGCAACATAAAGCTTCATTTGTCAGGACTTTTTTTGCATATCAGGCCAAAATAATGTTTATTTTAATGGACCTTGCTGCTCTTTAAATCTCAGGTTAACACAGATATAAAGTGTAAGTTCGCGAACCGTTGTGTTGGGTTAATTAAAATGGGCCTTAGGCGGCAAACTTGGTGGCAAAGTTTTTAATATAAAAACACGCTTATAAGTGTCGCAGTCGCTAATATGTGAGGCAGTTACTTATCATTTAACAACGGTTATTTTAAGAGGTACGTTTCAAATCTGAAGGTCTCAACAATGAGGAAAGAAATCTGTGTTGGTGAAATATCTGCCAGGATATTGAAGTAATTTTCAAAAACATTAGCAAGTCTCATCTGATAAATTGTTTCAAGGGTAATTTCTTTGTGTCTTTAAATTAGCAATATTAAGATTTGTCTTTAAGAAAAGGGACCATAAATAGAGTAATAATTATAGACCAATTTCAATATTACATTAACTATTGAAAGTTTTCGGAAAAAGCCGTTTTGGACAGACTTTGAAAGATTATGCAGATTATTAAAATAATATGTGGTGATCAACAATGGTTTGTTCAAAACAAGAAAACAAAAAGTGTAACATTTCCCTTGATCAGTAATATAGTTCAACGGTTATTCAGTTCAAAACTCCAAAATTCATTAGTAGGGCTTGTTCTTTGATATTAGTAAAGTATTTGACATGGTTGACCATGATCTCTAGCTAAGAAATTAAACAGTATAGGATTGTTAAGAGTGGCTTTTGATTGGTTTCATCGTACCTTAAAGGAAGAAGGCAGTCATAGAGAAACCAAACATTTACGGATAGTGTTCAAGACTTTCAGATCTTTTAAAGCTTCATTGGTGAAAGGAGTCCTTAGGAGCCCATTGGTCCCTTAATTTTCCTTCTTTATATAAACGATCTTCCCTCCAAATCTCAATGATTAAGGATCTCAACGTCTACCTTCTTTCAAAGGAGTATCTTTTCCTCGATGGCATCCTTTGAAATGTCCAGTCCTTAATCAAAATCACTTTAGCAAATTTCATTTTAGTAATCCAATGAAACTAATTTAGTCACTATACGATGACTTATTAAAACCCAATACAGAAAATAGAATCGCTTCTAAATTTGTCTTCTTTCAAATACATCTGCAACAGACCTTTCATTATTAATCCTTCTTGTTCAATGAATCCTTTTTTAATCTACCTATAAAAAATAGCAAAAGTTCATGGTACTGTATATTTTTGGATGGAAATAAATGGGCACCTTTTCAATAAACTTTATAGTGCATATTAATTCTGTCACCCAAATGGTCAGTATAGGTCTCACTGTACTGCGTCTCTTGTTTAACTGTCAATTTATATGAACTACTGTTAGCTTATTTAAGATTCCAAAGAGGACAATTAGAATGATATTTTTCTCTTCTGAATCATCAAACCTTGAAAGGTTGATTTCAATCATCAATCATTGGGGGTGATAAAGTTATCTCTTCTCCAAAAGACCGATTTAAAACAGATAAGCCAATTTTTTATGTTTTTTTCCCAATACAATTAGTCTGATGAGTCATTTTGTAAGTATTGTAATGAAAAATGTTGATTGCTCAGTGTATTTAATTTGTTGTGTGATGTATGTATATAAAACTGATCTAATTAAAAAATTGTTGCTAGAAAAATACCAACAAATTGGAAAAACCAATAAGCAATCAACATAAACAGTTTAATCAAGAATATGTCAAAACTTTAACCAGTAAAATCGACTAAGGAACAATACTTTAAATGACTACATGTAGAGTGACGTTTTTGCTTGATTTAAGAAAATTTAACATTGGTATTATGAAGAATTGATTCGTGTTGGCCGTAATACCAAGTAACTTTACCTTCTTTATAAATGTTGCACTGCAAACATTTATAAAGAACTTTAGTCAAATGAAACGTTTGCAAACGGTTTGCAAATTTTAAAATAATACTTATCACTGAATCTGATCCTAAGGTTCAGTGGCACTTCTTTTTCAAACGGCAGCTACTATACTGGTCTAGGATTTTTCAAACGGCAGCTATTATACTGGTCTAGGATTTTTCAAACGGCAGCTACTATACTGGTCTAGGATTTTTCAAACGGCAGCTACTATACTGGTCTAGGATTTTTCAAACGGCAGCTACTATACTGGTCTAGGAATTTTCAAACGGCAGCTACTATATTGGTCTAGGATTTTTCAAACGGCAGCTATTATACTGGTCTAGGATTTTTCAAACGGCAGCTACTATACTGGTCTAGGATTTTTCAAACGGCAGCTACTATACTGGTCTAGGATTTTTCAAACGGCAGCTATTATACTGGTCTAGGATTTTTCAAGCGGCAGCTACTATACTGGTCCAGGATTTTTCAAACGGCAGCTACTATACTGGTCTAGGATTTTTCAAACGGCAGCTACTATACTGGTCTAGGATTTTTCAAACGGCAGCTACTATACTGGTCTAGGATTTTTCAAACGGCAGCTATTATACTGGTCTAGGATTTTTCAAACGGCAGCTACTATACTGGTCTAGGATTTTTCAAACGGCAGCTATTATACTGGTCTAGTATTTTTCAAACGGCAGCTACTATACTGGTCTAGGATTTTTCAAACGGCAGCTACTATACTGGTCTAGGATTTTTCAAACGGCAGCTATTATACTGGTCTAGGATTTTTCAAACGGCAGCTACTATACTGGTCTAGGAATTTTCAAACGGCAGCTACTATACTGGTCTAGGATTTTTCAAACGGCAGCTATTATACTGGTCTAGGATTTTTCAAACGGCAGCTACTATACTGGTCTAGGATTTTTCAAACGGCAGCTACTATACTGGTCTAGGATTTTTCAAACGGCAGCTATTATACTGGTCTAGGATTTTTCAAGCGGCAGCTACTATACTGGTCTAGGATTTTTCAAACGGCAGCTACTATACTGGTCTAGGATTTTTCAAACGGCAGCTATTATACTGGTCTAGGATTTTTCAAACGGCAGCTACTATACTGGTCTAGGATTTTTCAAACGCCAGCTACTATACTGGTCAGGGTTTTTCAAACGGCAGCTACTATACTGGTCTAGGATTTTTCAAACGGCAGCTATTATACTGGTCTAGGATTTTTCAAACGGCAGCTACTATACTGGTCTAGGATTTTTCAAACGGCAGCTACTATACTGGTCTAGGATTTTTCAAACGGCAGCTATTATACTGGTCTAGGATTTTTCAAACGGCAGCTACTATACTGGTCTAGGATTTTTCAAACGGCAGCTACTATACTGGTCTAGGATTTTTCAAACGGCAGCTACTATACTGGTCAGGGTTTTTCAAACGGCAGCTACTATACTGGTCTAGGATTTTTCAAACGGCACCTACTATACTGGTCTAGGATTTTTCAAACGGCAGCTACTTTACTGGTCAGGGTTTTTCAAACGGCAGCTACTATACTGGTCTAGAATTTTTCAACAAACTCCCCACTCATCTTTAGTTAGAGTCGAACCACTTGCAATTTAAAAATAGCCTCTGTTGTTAATATTTATTAACTTACTATAGTATCAATTCCTATGTACTAAATGTATTTAAATGGAAATAAATGTGTTATATCTTATCTGCAATTTTTTGGCTGGTGGTTAAGAAATATGTAAAATATTTGTGTGTAAGCTATATTCTGTTTGTTGTGTATTATGAAAATGTTTGTTATTTTAATAATGCCTTTTCGTAATGTGATTTTTTTAAACTTATAAACAGCAGTTCCTTAATTACTTATTCAACTTGTGTAATATTAATTATTACTGACATTGCCAATACAAAATTTTATTTGTCAAGTTTAGCAAATAAATAATTTAAAGCACTATAAAAAGTTTAAAAAGGTAAATGACGACTTACTTGACTATGTCAAGTTAGGGCTAAGAAGCCCTCTCTAATCTTCAACCTCTGGACCAACGGTTTAAGGGTGACTTCCGAACCACCACCAGTGACTGGGCAGGCGGGCTGCGTGCAAGGAACAGCCAGGCTCGATGTTGCTTGACGCCGTTATCTTGCGATAACGTCGGAACCCTCCGGTAAAGGTCACTGGCAATTGTAAACTCTTAAATGAAATGAATTCTATATTTATTATACTTGGGTAACTAGGATTCAAGCAGAGTATTCTGCCCAACTGTTCCTGGCCTTGAACGTACATGACATCCGTGACAAGTTGGAGTCGTACGTAATACTTTCCTGTGAGAACTAGGAATCAAGCACAGTATTCTACACCTACCCTTACCTGGTCTTTCAAAATCTATATGGTACTCTGAACGAGCTAACCAGTAAAAATACTGTATAGCCATTGACATTGTATCACCAATAGGATAGTTACGCAAACGTTCTGGGTGTAGTAGAAACTGTATTTGCTGTAGTCATCATGGTGTATCAGAAGTCCATTCTCATCCATTGTTGGTGTCCCATTTCATCCACAAGCTGATCTGTACACAAATTCAGCTGTTGTAGCAGTGTCTATGATGGTGATCATTTACAGCTAATCGAATCAGTGATCCGTTTCTGAAATCATCATTCATAACTCAAATATTCTTCTTCAGAAATGTACACTTACATATAAACGTGGTGATCTATATGACAATATACATACAACGTAATTTATAAACGTTTGAAATTCTCTTTTAATGTGTTTTAGATTTTTCATCTGATCAATTCTTGTTTACAATTCCTTTCAGTTACTTGCTTTCAGTGAGAATGAGGATCGTACTTAAAAACCAAAAGTGTGTTAATTTATTCATACTCAGGATATTGTAATCAGGTAAAGTTATGTACATATGTGTTGCACCTTGATGTGAATCTACAACATGAGACATAAATTCCCCAATTTCCTGCTGCCCTGGGATTACTTGTCTACACCGACAGCACCAGTATTGCTGACGTAGACTCAAATTTATGTGGTCGTTGTATAATTGCAGCCACAACCCCCGAGTCCCCCAACCCATCGACCCGTTCATCCCCTCCGACGAGCACCCGACAGGTTTCATGTTTTACTTTAATTAGATATTCTAACAAAAACTATGTTGATTAGGTGCGAACTGTTCTCGACAAGTCGTTTATCACCTGGAGAAATTTTACCCGGAGACTCAGTGAAGAGGGACATATAAACAAAGATGAAAGAATGTTAAGCGTAAATAAAATCTTACACTTGAAATAAATGTATAGTTTGGAATCAACAGTTGGAACTTAATTTAAAACATTTTTAGATAGGTAGGTGGGTACTTAGGCCTAAGTTAGTTAGTATTAGAGCGACCACTCAAACATGAACACTCGTTTATGACCCACCCATCAACAAACATACGTCGTTGATGACAACACAGACGTACGTAGTTTGTGACTCACCCACATACGTTCTTTTTTCAATGACCCACTCACCAAAATAAATCATTGATGGCTCTTGCCCACATACGTACACCATTGATGACTCATCCACCCTCCCACCCACAGAATTACGTAGAATGTGACCCACCAACACACGTAAATTTATTAGTGACCCACCCACAAACTTACATCAGCGATGACTCACCCAACCTCAGACTTATTTAGCTTGTGACACACCCACACTCGCATGTAGATCGATCATCGACCCAAAACACACGTACATAGTTGATGATTTCCGCCCACAGAAATACGTCATTGAAGATTCATCCACCCTCCCGCCCCCAGGCGTACGTAGATTGTGACCCACCCACACACGCACGTCGATCAATAATCCCACACACTTACATAGTTTTTGAATCACCCAACCATAAACATACTATTTGCCGGCGTGGTGGATCAGTGGTCAAGGACTGCGGAGGGCAAGTTCCAAGGTTCAAATCCCCACTGAGCCAACGGTCTGTACTTCACGTGTTGAATACAGTTGACGCACAGTTCTGTAGGCCCACTTCAACTGGCGAGTGAAGTTTTATTTTTAAAAGAAAGAATATAGAATACGTAGTTTATGACCTACCAACAAACATTGGTGTCAGTTGATTTTATGATTACTGAACTCACATTAGTAGCAATGATATTACGTTAGTTGGTGTCAGTTGATTTTATGATTACTGAACTCACATTAGTAGCAATGATATTACGTTAGTTGGTGTAAGTTGATTTTATGATTACTGAACTCACATTAGTAGCAATGATATTACGTTAGTTGGTGTAAGTTGATTTTATGATTACTGAACTCACATTAGTAGCAATGATATTACGTTAGTTGGTGTAAGTTGATTTTATGATTACTGAACTCACATTAGTAGCAATGATATTACGTTAGTTGGTGTAAGTTGATTTTATGATTACTGAACTCACATTAGTAGCAATGATATTACGTTAGTTGGTGTCTGTTGTTTTTATGATTACTGAACTCACATTAGTAGCAATGATATTACGTTAGTTGGTGTCTGTTGTTTTTATGATTACTGAACTTACATTAGTAGCAATGATATTACGTTAGTTGGTGTCTGTTGTTTTTATGATTACTTAACTCACATTAGTAGCAATGATATTACGTTAGTTGGTGTCTGTTGTTTTTATGATTACTGAACTCACATTAGTAGCAATGATATTACGTTAGTTGGTGTCTGTTGTTTTTATGATTACTTAACTCACATTAGTAGCAATGATATTACGTTAGTTGGTGTCTGTTGTTTTTATGATTACTGAAATCACATTAGTAGCAATGATATTACGTTAGTTGGTGTCTGTTGTTTTTATGATTACTTAACTCACATTAGTAGCAATGATATTACGTTAGTTGGTGTCTGTTGATTTTATGATTACTGAACTCACATTAGTAGCAATTATATTACGTAAGTTGGTGTCTGTTGATTTTATGATTACTGAACTCACATTAGTAGCAATGATATTACGTTAGTTGGTGTCTGTTGTTTTTTATGATTACTGAACTCACATTAGTAGCAATGATATTACGTTAGTTGGTGTCTGTTGATTTTATGATTATTGAACTCACATTAGTAGCAATGATATTACGTTAGTTGGTGTCTGTTGATTTTATGATTACTGAACTCACATTAGTAGCAATGATATTACGTTAGTTGGTGTCTGTTGATTTTATGATTACTGAACTATTAGTAGTAACAATGGTATTAGATTAGTTGTCGTCACTTCACCGCTTTTGTATTTTGGTGTAAATTGTTTTTAACATTTGCTAGTAATGAAGACAATATATTAAGTGTATTAATTCCACCGTTCGTATAAAATGGTGCCTAGCGTTATGTAATTACTGAAGACTTGATATTTGTCAACCCTCCCCCTAGGGGTGGGGTAATCATCCGTCTAGCTGTATGCGAAAGCACGCTTCAGACTCTGGGGTGTGATCAGCTGATTTAGGGGTTGAAAATATCTTACCTGACGATGTCGTCAAGTTTTAAGATGGTACCTGGGAGCCAACAGTTTTACCACAATTCATTCAAATTCTATTTAACTAATTGTAAATAAATTTTTTCAAACAGTGTTGATATGAACAATTATTTTCTCACTCTACTTTTATTGTTTAGTCAAGTGGGTATCTTTGTAAGTTTTAAGTAATTGTTCATTTCGGCTAAACAAAATTATAAGAGAGTGTTAACTTTTATTGATATTTTACAGTATATATGATCCATGTAATGAGACGAACTGTATGATAAGTAATGCTGATAAGTATGATAAGTAATGCTGATAAGTATGATAAGTATCGTATTATGATAAGTTGAGGGGTTATAGTATTTCACTACTGTATTTGGTTAATATGTAATATAGGGGTCCCAACGGAACTTTCCGATTTTTCTTTTTTTCTTTTAGATAGTCAATATGATCCGCACGAACACGGATCTATAGATATTTTTCAGTGGAAATACCGATTTTTACAAAAATGAGTAAAAAAAATTTGTTACTCTGAAAACTATTGTATATAGCATTAATACTATGTAGGCCTACTCTTAAACACGAATATCACATACATTTCTTCCCACGAGAATTAAACATGACGTATTTAACAAAACGACTTAAGTTAGGTTATGTTAGTTAGCTAGGTTAGGTTAGATTAGGTTATCAATATTTATTATTGGTCAAAATATACTATCCTAACCTAACCCGCTTTTTTTAAATATCTCAGTTATTAGTAGTTGTATGAATAATTTAATGCCATTTTTGTGTTCAGGAGAAAAAATTAAATAGTAATGTATATATATAGTTATTGGTGTACAAATTATTATTTTTTTTTAATCGATATTTCCGCTTTAAAATTTCCATGGATTCGTGTTCTGGAGTTAATATTCTTTGAAAAAAACTTGTGAGAAAGTAATTATAAAAATTGGTTGGGACCCCTAATTCCATATTTATCGTCTATTTTTTTAACCATTTACGTTGAAGCTGTTGTTTTAATGTCTTTATTTAACTCTGAATTAGAATTTTGCTGAAAAATCAATTTCCTCATTTACACTTAACATAATTAATCCCAAGTGTCATGATTGAACAAAAATTATGGCCCTATTTCTATAAAATTTCGATAAAAAATATGATATTTAAATATTTTTTAGTAGCATTTACAGGAGTCGGCTCTTGAAGATTAATGGTCATAGAGTGCATTACCTTTTTCCTGCGCAAACTACGCCAAACAGTAACCGTGGCCAAACATGAGCCACAAAGCGCGCGTGTAGCTTGGCACACATATTTCACCAGCCAGTATTTGTTCTTTAAGATAACAAGGGATAAATAGAGGAGCAATTATAGCGAGGTAAACACACATACATATGGGGCGAGAGATAGCGGGCGTGAGTTATCTTCAAGGTAAGCTGGGGTTCACCGGGCCGGCTCAGTTGGGATTATACAGGCCGCCGCTTCTTTATCGACGTCTCACGACCTAGCGTTCATTGTTTCTAGCAATCGATCAATTTAAACTAAGGTTTAACTTAACGTAAGCAAAATCAACAGTTTTAAATCTTCTGTGGTATGGGTTTGCTTGCCAAATACTATAAAATACTCTGCCGTAAATTATGTGGACTTAAGCTTACTAACAATATTATTGTTGTTCACTGAAACAATATCTAGTGAACTCTTCAGGAATATTAATAGTGTAATAGTAGTGGAATTAGAAGCTAGGTTTCCCGACACTCAGTTGGTCAACGACTATTACTTCGTACAACTACTATGTTATCTTGTTGGGCAAGGATTATTACTTCGTGCAACTACTAGCTTATCTTGTTGGGCAAGGATTGTTACTTCGTGTAACTACTAGCTTATTTTGTTGGGCAAGGATTGTTACTTCGTGTAACTACTAGCTTATTTTGTTGGGCAAGGATTGTTACTTCGTGTAACTACTAGCTTATCTTGTTCGTCAAGGATTGTTACTTCGTGCAACTACTAGCTTATCTTGTTCGTCAAGGATTGTTACTTCGTGCAACTACTAGCTTATCTTGTTGGGCAAGGATTGTTACTTCGTGTAACTACTAGCTTATTTTGTTGGGCAAGGATTGTTACTTCGCGTAACTACTAGCTTATCTTGTTCGTCAAGGATTGTTACTTCGTGCAACTACTAGCTTATCTTGTTCGTCAAGGATTGTTACTTCGTGCAACTACTAGCTTATCTTGTTCGTCAAGGATTGTTACTTCGTGCAACTACTATGTTATCTTGTTAGACAAGGATTGTTACTTCGTGTAACTACTAGCTTGTCTTGTTCGTCAAGGATTGTTACTTCGTGCAACTACTAGCTTATCTTGTTGGGCAAGGATTGTTACTTCGTGTAACTACTAGCTTATTTTGTTGGGCAAGGATTGTTACTTCGTGCAACTACTATGTTATCTTGTTCGTCAAGGATTGTTACTTCGTGCAACTACTAGCTTATCTTGTTCGTTAGGGATTGTTACTTCGTGCAACTATTAGCTTATTTTGTTGGGCAAGGATTGTTACTTCGTGTAACTACTAGCTTATTTTGTTGGGCAAGGATTGTTACTTCGTGTAACTACTAGCTTATCTTGTTCGTCAAGGATTGTTACTTCGTGCAACTACTAGCTTATCTTGTTCGTCAAGGATTGTTACTTCGTGCAACTACTATGTTACTTGTTGGACAAGGATTGTTACTTCGTGTAACTACTAGCTTATCTTGTTCGTCAAGGATTGTTACTTCGTGCAACTACTAGCTTATCTTGTTAGGCAAGGATTGTTACTTCGGGCAACTACTAGCTTATTTTGTTGGGCAAGGATTGTTACTTCGTGCAAATACTACAAACATTGTGGTAATTTTACAAATCACATATAACTATCAATAATTTAGCTACCCAACTGTTGCATTGTGATTGTTTTATCAATTAAATATAACTATCAAACCAATGTGTTGCCAAACAGTTGCATTGTAATTTTTTTTACAAATAACACATAAGTATCAATCATTGGTTTGCCAAACTATTTCAATGTGATTTGTTTAACAATAACACCTAACTGTCAAAAATTGTGTTTCCAAACTGCTTCATTGTGATATTTTTTACCAATAACAACTAATTGTCAATATTATAACACTGTGATGCCAAAATGTTGCATTATGTTGTTTATGGCGTCCTTGAATCAATTGCTGTCACAATTATAAAAACTAAAAAATATCAACGTTATTTCACAAGTTACCGATTTTCATTTTTTATTCATTTATGAATATGAGATAACTTTTTATTAAAACCTTATTAAAACAACTAGGTAAAAAATATCTAGTGTTTTTACTCAATCACAACACAATTTTGCTACTCAGAACAAATAATATTTAAGAATTAAAATGTACTTTGTAACTTAGATTTCAAGAATATAACTCTTTTCGCGTTGCCCATTGACTATATTTGAATGTACTCCCCGAAATGTTACAGACTGAGAACGGGGGTGCCACTGTGTACGGGCAGTGAGTGAATGAGTGTGGTTGGGAAGGTGCGGAGGCTGCTCTCAATATGTTATTGAATCGTGAATGTCCTTTATGAATTTGTGGTTTGTTCTTTTCCTTTCCATACAGTTTGATATAATATAGACATTAAATGTCACCCAGACCAACAATACTTATTATTTCATAGGTAAATTTTCTAGATAAGTGGATGTTCTAGTGAAAACTAAAGTACCAATGTTATAAAAATGTTTACTTTCTTGCACATTTATGTTTATTTAATTCTCATTAAGATACGTCATTAAAATAATGAATATTTTAAAGTTAATTATGAAGTGTTTATTCATAAAATAATTTAACTGATTCAAAAGGACCGTTTCCGCACAAAGGACAATTCTCTATATGAATATATAATCATTATTGTATTTTTTTCAAAAGTGTAACTTGTATATAACGTTAGCACTGTAGGAGTAGCGTAATGTTGTAATCCAGCTACTTGGGGACAAAGTGTTGTGGAGATTGTAGGCGATATGTTCTATATTCGGTCCTCTTCATACCGACATGGCGTCTGCTCAATGGTTACTATCAGCGTGGACACTACTAGAGAAGTCTGGTGTGTCCGTGTTGGGTGGTAGTCAGTGTAGGGGGTGGACGTTGTGTAGGGGAAGATAACTGAGTATCAGGCTTGTCATAAGCTGAAAATCAGACCAATAATACATGGTTCGGATTCCACGTAAAGTTGTAGGCCCCTTAGTTGCCCTGGCTGCTGGGCTATTAATAAATGGCCCTTTCTAAGGAACAGTCGATCTTAGCCAGGAACAATGACTACACTCGTTCATCTACAATGATCATACTCATACACCACTCATATTCGTCCATTATATCTACGATCGGCGTCTTACTTATTAATAATGAATAATCATGTATTATATGTGAATAAACAGACTATTTTTCTTTTAGTACATAACTATCAATCGTTGTGTTGC
This sequence comes from Stictocephala bisonia, assembly GCA_035578905.1. Taxonomy (NCBI): domain Eukaryota; kingdom Metazoa; phylum Arthropoda; class Insecta; order Hemiptera; family Membracidae; genus Stictocephala; species Stictocephala bisonia. The sequence goes on from JAQJVL010000001.1 coordinate 10,474,331, forward strand.
TTAACTGTTTAATTGTGATATTTTGACCAATAATACTTGACTGTCTATCATTTAGGTTTTTTGACCAATAAACACCAAACAGTCAATCATTGTTTTGCCAAATTGTTGAATTATGATAATTTGACCAATAATAGATACTTAAGATATTTTAGTCATCTTGAGCTAAAATTTGTAAGTCGCCGAATGTTACCAGCCACTTTAATATTGTTGGCTTAATTCACTACCACTACTTTTTCCGTTACTTCACTACCACTACTTTTTTTTAATCACAATTACGGTTAGGTTAGATTAGGTCATGTTAGTTTAGGTGGCTACTAAAGTTGATCACAAACTGGTAATCCAACGGTTGACTTACCGCAGAATGCGCTCTCCGTGTGTAAGTTCCTGGAAAGCGATAAGATAAGGCCAGCGATATCGGATTCCTAGCGGATAAGGAATACCACAGTGGATGTAAAAATGGTTGGGTAATCGTTTTTAAAACAATAGAATATTTATCAAGCAGTAGTGAATTAACGGAAAAGATCCTTATTTTTCTTTATATACAAATAAGTTACGATAATTATCCTGAAATTGGCTTGCCTTTAGTTTAGATCCACGATGTGGTTTTAACTGTCATTCCAAAACCACTTTGGTGCAGGACAGTGACGTCTACCATTACGGGACAAGAAGCAGGAACAACTTTCGAATTAAAAGACAGAACAACCGCGTTTGTGCGGCTGCCATCATACGTTGGTGTCAAATTAATCAAAATAGCATGAAACAATTGGAAAATAAAAACAATTACAACCTCAATAAAGCGCTTTTTAGAGCTGAATGTGGTTTTAATCGGTTGAGAAGTTCTTGGACAACCGATGAGAAATTGAATCTGGACTTATCGGACATTAATGACCGAGTCTGTAGGTTGAATGGAATTATGCCTGTCCCTGTGTATGTATGAGTGTGGGAGAGAATGTTTAGCCAGGTATGTCCAAGTTACAAAATAGCCTTAGTTTTCCCCAGGATTGTGGATACAGGACCTTAATATTCACAGGATTGTGACGCTTGCAATGTGATTAAAATATTATTTACTGCAGTAAAGCTACTGTTGTTGTTGTTATTGCATTTTAATTAATCTTTGGCCTGGTCAATTTCTACATATAATGGCCATTTTTATATTTTAAATAATGTCAAAATATCATAAAACAGCATATAATCTTACCATGATTTTACTTTAAGAGAAACAAACACATTTTTCATTTATAATATTTGTTGTGTAAGTATGTGCTGTTCCTTATTATAACATACATATTATTATCCTTATATAATCTGTATCATTACCTGATAAGTATAATGTTTCCATTATAGATTACAATATATATATATAATAGTAGTTTCGTATTGTCTTGAAAATAATCAACAGGGTCATTTATTCTATTAAACTCTTCTTCATTTCGTTCCTTTCTCTCCTCCCTTACTCATCTATCACTTCGACCCTTCGTCCCCTTTCCTTCATTTTAATGAAGAAAGAATACTGAAATATCTTTCAAAATAGATTATATTAGGAGTGTCCATTATGGTTATATATTCCGTGGAATAATAATCAGTTATTATTATTATTATGGTGTAAGTAAGGGTTGGGTACCATTGCTTGAGTACCGTCTTTAAGAATAGGTAAAGTAACCCTCACCGAAACGTAATTTTATCGTATTTTTTATGCAGAATATGAGAATGTCATTGAGATTAACAAGGACTTATTCTAAACAGTAGTTTATACAGCTTAATTGTTGAAAAAAACTTAATAGTCACTACGGTACAAACAATTATAATGAATATTTAGTAACAGCCGACAACCCTATGGTAGCCATGCAATTTTACCGTCAACGGGCTAAAACATGCTTTTCTATTTAAAGTGTACGGTTCGTGTTTGTTATTGTAAAGAAATATAGTAACAATATATTATTTAAGGTCCAATCTAGTGGAAAATAAGTTGATATAATGAGTGTTTTAATATAAACTCATCAATAATGACGTGTTAAGTTTCACATATTTATCTGTAAAAAATTATACAAATTCTAAATTTTTTACAAAAACCAACTTATGGTCCACTAGAACAGCTCTTCACATATGAAATGCCACTTCAAGTGCATTATGAACCGAATCGTAGAAATAGATTCGGTGTTTTTCGTGGAACGAAGAGGCCTCCTTAAGCCTTTTTTACAAGAATTTAAAGGCATATAAAACCTGCAAAACATTGCAAAAATGTTCTGTAATATGTAGTTTTGTTTATTTCAAATACAAAATAATGTACAGCATGAAAATTAATTGCTGAATTAACTAACTTTTGGTGTTATTGCCATCATAAGTACATAGGGATATAAATAACTGACGCAATTAAAACTTACAATATTTCCGTTTATTTAAAATAAATTACAATACACAAATACACACATATTGTATAGGATCTGTATGTTGTCTTGAACCTATCGTATATTCCGCTGGTATACATGTTCGAATTGAGCAACATTGAAAAGCATAGTCACAACTCAATAAAACCTTAAACAATTTAACTGCAGAGGTTAAGGCTGCAAAATTAGTTACAAAACAAACATTATTGTTGAGTAAAAAACTAAATACTAATGTAACAGCAAATTAACAACCAATTAATAATGTTAAAAATAACAACGTAATAAAAGCTTTACATTTTACGGACGGAACATACATAACCTCTGCAGTTGAAAAATCTTGCTTTAAGTCTATTAAAAACTAATGTACAACACTAAAAGTAGAAATGACAGCTAGGTCACAGTATTTTTGCATTTACGAATGTAATGTTTGTAAATATGTAATAGTTACATTTATACCTGCTAACTATTATCCCAGGCTGTCTTTTAATGTCAAACAGTTAAGCAATGTTCAAATTTTAACAGACCTAAAACATTTCGTATAAATTCATTTTCTTATAAATCTTTAACTCTTCTATTTTACAAATATTATGTTGGTATTTTGACTGTGGTTTGATATAAAGCAAAAATACGTCATCTATAAAATTATCAATACAAATAAATAGCACAAACCAGGATTAACTTATGTAATGCAGGAAATTACAGTTCAGTTAGTTTATATTGTAGGCAAGAATAAATTTACTCGTTTAGTTGCCATCGTTAGTTTTAAGTACGGAGAACGAGTATACTGTACATGATACGTATATACAAAGCGCATGTAGATCACTTCAGGTCTATTTATATCGATGTAAGAATGACAAAGTACAAACTAAAATAACTAAAACGATTTTAGCTACGTCACATGAACAAATTCTTAATCACGGTAAATAATCTGAAAGAAAACGAATTATAAAAGATATAAATGTAGATAACACCACTATCACAAACAATTATATAACTAATTACAAACAAAATATACAAAATGACTACCAAAATTACGTATCTGGTATATATAGTAAAAGGGAAAGACTTTTATTGAAGACATACTAATCATGATATTTCTAATAAAATATAAACTCAAAAATCACAAAATTAATCTATTTTGTAAGAAGTAATTTAAATAAATGGATATAAATTGCATATTTAAGTAATATCAATTTTATGAAACAAAACTTAAGAACTTTTTACATATAATTTTACTAACTTCAAAATTTAAAATTGGAATAACAGAAACAACCAATAAAGAAAAACAATTTAACAGTTTTCAACAATTTGGGCAATGCAAGAAAAAATAAACAAAACACTAAAACAATTATAGAGGACTGTTTAACGAAAAACGACAACCTAAAACAAATAACTTATAATACACAATCGGTACATAAAGATTATAAAGTCCTAATGCCCAAATCGAAAGGATATTTGTTAAAATTAACAACAAAACTTTCAATTTCAGTAACAATCACAAAGATAGAACTAAGACAGTCACCTTAAAGATATTATATGTGCTAGTAAAAATAGACATTAGTTTAACCTTAATTTTCAAAAGTTATTAAAATAAAAATGCTAGTCAAAATAATACATAACATTATATTTAAATATTGGCACAGTATGTGGATTTAGTTTTAATTTACAAATCTACGATTTCTTATTTTTAATCAAAACACCAACTCAAAAATACTGGAAACTACATAATGCACGAGTGTTGCTATTTCTTCATACCCCTCTTCTACAATATTTTAAAAGTATATCAATATACATATCTATGAAAGAGTTACAATAATGTTGCACTATTGAGGGTTACTGAACTATTTACGGATATTTTATGTAATGAATTAAAAAATCTATCTAAAGCAACACCATAGAATTTGTCAAGCCATGAAGCGAGAGTATCAGAAAGATGACTTACAGTCTACTAACATCGTTTTATGTATTTAGTAATGGCACACTAAGACAATTTCAGCAATACATAAACACACTTTCAAGAGCTAGGATACAGTATAACTATAGACACTAAAATAAACAGAAATGTACAACAATCAAATGTTTCAAAATATTTTACTCTCTATCAAAATGTCCTCGAACAAAATTGTCATCTATCTTTGGATGTGAAATTATTTTTACAATTTGGATTATTTGGTTGTTATTATTTACAGATTTCTAGTGTTGTCCATGAAGTATAGAAAGATCACACTACCGTATATCTCGAGCCCCAATCCTGGTTAGGGATACTTGTAGGAACGTTAGACGTCGGCCAGTCGTGCACCACAATCAGTCTGCAAAAGAAAGGAAATTGTTAAAAGAAATAATAAAAAGCATAGTAGTATAGCATGCTACAAGACATACATAAAGTCGTTGTGAATAGCAACTTATTAAAATGCAGGTTATGGTCATAGCTGAAGCGAATAGCATGAGTGAAGACATCAGAGCAAGTAATACAAAGCCACGTTTACATTGTTATTTTCATTCAGAAATATTAACAACTGTTTAAAAAGTGGGAAAGAAGTCCACAAAACATCGAATACAAATGTAGACCTATAGTAACCTTTTTAAAAGTAAATTGTGATGTTTTATATTGTACAGTACAACGAATTGTAATAACTGTTGTTTTTTTCATACACGTTACTTCTATAAGTAAATCGACTTCAATATATTTTCAAAAATCATTATTTATATAATATTTAATTTAGCAGCTTTCATTATTTACTTATATCCATAAATACTATTCGTCTAGTTATGGATTACATCACTTAATACATATCATTAAGTGTATCAGATAGTCGACTTCCTATCACCAGTTAACGCTGCAGACAACGTACTGGGGGAAAGTAGAGCGGGACGCCATATTGGTGGTGACGGCCGGCTTCACCCCAGGAGGGTCCATGCCCACCCTACTTGTATTACTTGCTCTATGGTGAAGACATCAATACCAAAACTGTTTCCATTATTGTCTCACCAAAATTCATCGTTTAAGAATATTCTAGTAATTTTTCATTTAGAAAAATCTTAATCGAAAATTTGTGTTCTTAACAACAATGTCTTGATATTGAAACCAACAATACGCACATCAGAAAAAATTGCACATAAAACTCAATAAAAATTGTATTTTTTGGATACCTTATTTCATAGAGTTCAACACCAATAAAGCAGTTATTTATATTCACAGAAGCATATTCAAAAAACAAACCAATTTGAAATGTAGTGTATTGACTGCTTAAATTGTAGTTTATTCTTATTGTAAGCCAATAATTAAAGTGTTTTTATAGATCTGAAACATTCACATTTGCAAAAGAGTTAATCTATTTTGATAATTGCCATCCTTGTACTTGATAAGTTAACTCTAATTTTAAAATAAAATAAAGAACACAGATCATAAAATAATTGAATCCTAGGTAAAATGCCATTTTCGCATTGTTATTAAATTTTATATCGTTTTTGAATGACTTTGTTAACAATTTATTTCACCGTTTATATTCGCTACTATTATTTTTAATTTATTAATTTCATTTTTGTCCAACATTATTATTAAGTAAAATAATGGTCACTAATATAAAACAATTACATCGAACTTAACGCTTCGAAGTGTTTGGATTAAATTTGATGATAGTATTGGTTTTTAACTTTATTTTAAATTAAAAAGTGGTTCATTTACCAGTTTTAAACATTAATTTATATAAAATAAGTTTCCCATTCAATTTCTACATTTTATTAAATTTAGAGTTATATTAATCTTAGCTAAACGAACTTACAAACTGCAGGCATATCATGTAATATTTCATTTACTTTCATTAATATTTGTTATTATAATTTTTATAGTAAAATTATTATTTCTTGAACTTGTAACATAGTAATTTCAACAAATGTAGATTTTAATTATTATTATTGATCTTATTGTTATTATTATCTTTATATACACAAATTGTTTACTCTAAAATATTAATAATAATCATAAATTATTCCAAATTCAAAACTATCGATGATGAAAGCTTATTTTATTTATATTCGCATAAATTTTATTCTGTCCTAAATAGGATACGTTATGTTAACACTATTTTATTTTATAAGCCATGTAAAAACAACTAAGCTTCATCACACAGAAGAAAGAAACAGAGGTACCATCTAACAGTGCCCTAAATGTGTGTCAAGTTAGTGTGTCAAGTAGTTATTTCCCCAGTTAGCCGTGCGACGGCAGGGCCAGTACCTTGTCAGTACATCCCTTATTTCCCTTTTCCTGAAGGATAAACGTAGGCCTAAGAACTATTATATCTGATGTATAAAGATGTAGATTAGTTGTAATCTACTTGTAACTGACACTCAGGCACTCGCTACGGCCATAAGAAAAACCCTCTGTTTCTTTTTTCTCTGTGGCTTCATGCGATAAGACAGAGCAGGATATGTTCAATTTAAAAATAACAAATATAATAAACAAACAATTGGTAATGCCATACAAAGTAACTGCTTCTAATAAATTGTCAAACATTAAAACATATAACCATGCAGCTTGTCAGTTATAATGCGGCATCATGCAAGAGTTTTAGGGAACAAAGTAAATCCAGTACCTTTTAAAACTCTTCATTCCTTCCCTAACAGAACACTGTTTATTCATTCTTACTGACTCAAAAGACGAAGGAACTTAAGACTTAGCCGTCTTCGGATAATTTTATAACATACAATTTTTTTAATTCTTTAAGTCAAACAGAATATCCGGAAACGTCTCTATCACCTGACAATGGCTACATTTCACCAGCCGACGTTCATATAACGAAAGATAAAAATAATAATATGAAAAAAGAACATTTTAAGAAATATATGTCGATTTACTAAGACCAAGGTACTTTTTACAGATTGAGTTTGAAAGGATTTAAAGAATGTCAACCATAATTGTATAGTGCAACAAATTTACCCGTGAACAACAAGGATGATCTAATATATTATGTAATATTTGTAATATAAAAAAATACATAATGATACTTCATTATTATTGTCCTTGTTTACTCTATTTTTGCATTGAGTAAAAAAGGTTAGTTTTATGATGAAAAAACTCACTTATTGAATATTTTGTAATTTGTAGAAATAAAAACTTACATAATCCAACAAAAATTCAAAATGCATATTTGAGACATTCAAAAACAAGTTTTTCATTGTCAAGAGCAACAAGCAAGTAAAACAATAAAAATAACTAATTATAATAAAACTGATAAAAAATAACCAACTAAAAAAATTAGCCATTACCAAAGATTGTTTAGAATTTAAATACTCTTTTTCAAACAACAATTTATAAGAAGAAGTTATAAAACCGAAATATCTTAATGCATATGAGACATAGCAGACAAACAAACATAACAATTATTTAGTGAATAACTAACTATCAACTTCTGTTTTCTACTTACTTAAATTAATATTTGTCTTATATCGTCAGATTTATTTTTTATTGTTATATTTATTTAATACTTTGCAATTGTGTTTTAGTTGCTTGATTATTTTGTCAATGAAAACTTTGTTTTCGAAAGGCCTCAATTAAATGTTTAATTTTTACAAAACGAAACTTGAAAATTTAATTTAAGTCACCTCAGATAAAAAAGCATAAATTTATACAAAATCTAGCGATCTACGTGTTTTTTGCAGCTTGTCTCGAGTTATTGTATGACTAAGTGCGACAAGTTGACGCTCGGTCTGTGCCGGTGGAAAGGGTGTATTTCCCGAATTTCCAGCAGCTAATCACGGACTGATTTACAGGAGCCGGTGTGTGATGATTGCATCATGAAAAATGTATCGCGCCACAATTGATGGGTATGTGCATGTGTACGGGGGTGTGGGTGGGAGGCACTAAGTGAATCATGGACTACCGTAGGTCTATAAATAACCAGGGCTATGGGGGCTCGGAGGTGTCAATATGGTCACCATTAGTGACTGTAATGACACCATAAACTATGGTCAGTTAACAATTAGCGCTAGGTAGTCTCCATGTCAGTTTGCTAAATATGTTTCCTATCTTATGGGAGTGATATGAGAATCGAGTGAAAAATAATCGAGTACTCGATTCCTAACTTTGAATCGAATACTCGATTATTAAAAAAATAATCGATTCTGAAATATTTACTAACACGTCTGAGTTAAGTATCTATACGAGTACTCTATTCTTAACTTTGAATCGAATACTCGATTATTTAAAAAATAATCGATTCTGAAATATTTACTAACACATCTGAGTTAAGTATTTATAGTAAGATTGAAGTAAATTTCACTAGTCCTATTGTGCACTTCCTTAACCATTCTCGATTCTTCTTCAATTTAGACATTTCGATTTTTCTCTGTTTCAAATACATTTTTAAATATTGCTACATTAATGGTTAGCTAAATAGTTTTATATAATATTATATTCTTTTATTATAAATATATATATATATATATATATATATATAAAATGTTGTTCTCAGTAATCATAATAGTTATATGGTTTATTGTTTGTATTTCATTTACTTTGTGACGTAAAATAAATTAAATATTTGTAATTTTAGTTTTAGTCTATGTTTAAAGTACCAATGTTTTTACTGCATGAGTACACATATACCTAAAAGTACTATTTAGTAAAATTAAATTAAAAAATCAATACTCGAAACGATAAACAAGTCTAGACTTGCAGAGACAGGCTCTTTGTTTTACTCTTAATCGAGTTATGGGAGAGTATTGCAGTAGTAGCATCTTATGTGTGAATCGATTCATGCAACCGATTAAATACTCGATAAATTTAATAATCGGAATCAATTCACTCGATTATCTTTACTTATGACATTTATAGTTAGGATACGGTACTTTTTCATTTAAAAATCATTGAATTTACTTCCAACATATAAAAATAACGAACCTAACTATACATATAACAAAAATTACAACGTGACCAAGTAATTAATTATTCGACCTTCAAAAACCAAGAAAACAATGTTTCTAGAAATTGATAACTATTTTTCTTGAAATTTTAAAATTCTGAAATTTATAAAACCTAAATAAAACTTATTGTCAACCACGTATTAAAATATAAATGTGAAATGCAAACGGGTTTATTAAAATAAAAGTGTAAATTTGATACATAGTGAAAACTAGTTAACATTCTAGTTTTTGTTGTTGTTAAAACTCGAATAAAAATTATTAAAATGCATACGTCATAACGTTCAATTAAACGAGGAAAATAATGGCGTGATTGGATTTTTCGTAGGTCTCTTAGATGCTTAGTAAACAACCTTCAAACTCTGGTACACATAATTTTTGCGCCGACAGTAGAAACATAATTATATCAGGCCTAACTGCTGGGATGCATAGCCCTAATTAATATGTATAACATGTATATACAAGGTACCACAAAAAAGGTGTCCTGGCTGCTAAATTTCTAATTCTACGACTAATTAAGGGTAAAAATTTAATGATTATTTTTCGAATTCGGTTCCTGTAGTTTCTATATGTTTATTTTTTTGAGTTTTTTACAAAAACATTAATAAAACCAGTATTGATCGACTTACACAATGTTTCATACCTTTCTACATTAACATTATTAATAAGTGTAAAAATTACCATTCAGTTATCTTCAGCCATTTAAAATGAGGGTACTTAAAATGTTTGAACGGTTTTTGGTTTATATGCATTTGGAGTTAAACATTTTAAATGGACACAATTTTGAAGTGGGTAAGGATATCTCAGAGGCTATTTTCATTGCAGCTTAATAATGTTGGTGTAAAGAAGTGTTCAAAATTTAAACTCGACCGGTCAAACTGTTCTTGAGTTATTCATTTTTTTGTAAAAAAAGAAAAAGACAGATAACTACTTCATGGAAAGTTGAAATAAACTCATCCTTAATTTTTTTGCTGTAATTTTAGTGAAAACCCCAAAAATTAATTGTCAGGATACCTTATTTGTGTCAGCCTATATATACCACACACTGCCTCAGAAGTGATTTGTTAGAACTGAATTAACATCGACATGAGATTGAAATGTCTTCATACCAGATGCTGTCAGAGATTCAACGTAATAAATATTTATTAAACCCTACACGACGTAATTAATAAACCTAAAATAAACAAAAAAAAAAACAGAATTGTTATTAAATTAAATATATTTGACTATTTTAATAATTTGTATTCCATTAACTATGCTACCACAGTTAGACCTGATGAGATTTGGACTGGGGGCATAAATAAAACCACTGTGACGTCACTGGGGTCATGAAAGTCATTTAATTGATAGAATTTAATGAATACGTACCCCACGATATATCGGTGAAAAATACGCCTACATATAAATCATTTTAGCATTAATATGCATATAGGAAATATTAGGTGGACCGGGCGACGTCTGACATCCCAAACCACTGACTTAATTGTATTTCGGAACAGATAAATAATCCCAGATTACAAATAAACTGATAAAATAATTAGAAAAACCCATCTATCATCTACGGCTTTGTGAATAAAGTATATTATTAACATCTACAAACAGAATTAAATTTTTGTACAGCGTTATTTACTAACAACAAGATCAATAACAATTCAGATTTGAGACGCAATTACGACTTTGTGTGAATTTTAAAGCGCTTATGAATGATTACTTGATTGTGGGATGAGTATGTATGACACGTGTAGTCTTGTTACTAAGTGAGCTCGACTTAGCTCAGAAAGGGTCGTTTATGGATAGACCAATATCCAGGGAAACTTCAGCTTTATGTGGAATCCGAACCGAATCGGTTTGATTTTGAGATAACTGACAAGCCTGATACTCAGGTCTAACCCATACTAAAAAAATCCATACTACCACCCAACACGGACACCCCAGACTTCTCTCATAGTGTCCACGCCGATAGCAACCATTGAGCGGACATGGTATAAAGAGGACCGAGTATAGAACCCATCGTCTACAATATCCACAACACTTTGTTCCCAAGTAGTTTGGTTACAACACTGCACCACTAGTTTCAACTGATTGACCATAACACAACATAAATGTACAACAGTATAAATATAAAATGTACAAAAATAGTGGTAGGCCTACATTTTATATATATTGTATACCATAATTATTTGTACGTTGTGTAAATATTGTAATAAATGTGTGTATTCTTACCAACTCGCAATATGATATTTAAGAAACTATAATAGTAAGAATTTCATGAGTTGTGAAAAAATGGGAGAGGGGTGTAAATATATAAAAAATTATAGTGTTGTACAGGACTGCAATCCCCATAAATTAACCCTAAATCATTATAAAGAATTTCATACTTAAACCTAATGTCTGAAGTTATTTAATATTGTATTATAAATTTTAATAATATTATTTGTTATTAAAATAATCAAGGAAGGTTTTTTAACAAAGATATTGAATGACAACAATAACCTTGCGCCCTGACCACAAACGACAAAGCTCTTCTGTCTGCATTATTTCCCTCGAATTTGCGAAAAGATGAGAATGCAATAGCGGAAAAGGGCTAAGAGATATCTCATGGTGAGACAGCCATAAGCTCGACGGAAGTTGATATGGAATTACAGAGAAAAGTAGGCGTTTCTTCCGGCCCATTGGTCGTCGAGTTATAGCGACCTACTGCCTGATGCTGCATTGCCACTGCGTTGCCTCTCAATCCTTACCTACTACAGTATCTACATTCAACTGTTTCATGCTTAAAAGGGGGCCACTGCACTTAAAAATAAAAAAATTCAGTTCATTAATTTTTATTGTACTGTATAATAACATATCAAATCCAGCCCTCAAAATGTAAATTTCACGTTCTACGATTACGGGAAGTAATTAAAAAAAATCTATTATTTTGTCTTGTTTATAACTTGAGTTTGTTTGGACAACTTATTGGACTTCATATACAAAAATCCTAGTTTACCTAAGTAATTAATGTTTTGTAGGTTGCCTAACCTGGTAAAAATCAGCTGTAAGCTTAGAGGTGCTACATTTTATTTTTATGATTCAAAATTTAAGTAATAATATTGTTTATTCATAATTTTCGTTCTTATTTTACAATGTTTGTATTCCCCGAAAATTCAGTTTTCAGCCCTCATGTACGTTCTTCTCAAAAACCAGAAAAGATATTATATATATTTTTTAAGTTTTCACACTTTTGCATTATATTAAAAGTTATTTAATCAACCCATTGACAATTTTATAAAAAGATACCAACTACGATTTTTTTACGATCTGTAGTAGGATTTTTTTTCATGAGTCCAAATTATGTCAAGAATATAATTTTTATTTCCAGTTGAGTCTAAGGATGTATTCTAAAAAATTCAGAGGGTTATCATCAACCACTTCTAATAAAAATTTATATATGTGAACATAACAAACGATAGGACGCAGTAACTCTCTTAAAAAAAAAAAAAGATATATATACAGAATTGTTTTAATTACGCGTATTTTATTTTTAGTCAGCAGTGAACCCTTTAACACTACTCGATAATTTGACAGACTATTGATCCACAGTACATTTACTGTTTACTAGGGTGCACGGAAATGTTAGCCAGCCATACATTGTTATATTATGTAAATGTCCATAAGTTAAGAGTTAAAGATGTCTTATTTTACCAGGCGAAGTTAGGCTTAAGAAACCCTCTCTAACACTTAACCTACCAATGGGTGACTTCCGAACCACCATCAGTGACCGGGCAGACGGGCTGCGTGCAAGGACGGGATCGCTCAGACGGTCGCTCATCCCAAAAACAACCACGTTCGGTGTTGCTTGACGCCGTTATCTTGCGATAATGTCGGAACCCTCCAATCAAGGCCACTGGCAAGTTATAATTATTTGTGTATCAAGATATCCAAGTACAGTAATATTTGAAGTACATTCATACTGTGAGTAGACTATAGGTTGTATTTATCATTTTATATCATTTATAATTTAAAAAGTAAATAATTTTTCGTATACTTTAGTCATATTATATAATGTACTTATTGATAGTAGATAAGTATTTAAATTGTTTAGTACAATACAAAAAAAACATGGTAGTGTCCAGACCAAGTATTTGAAACGGAGCCAGGGTCTAATAACGTCTAAAACACAACGAAAATATAAATCAGAGAATAAATATCCGTTGGAAAGCCAAGGCACAGTATCAAGGGAAACTCGTCAGCCAGTTCAGCTTTACAATTTCAAAAGACAGGGAATGGGGAGTCCAGAACCAGAACAGTCTAGAAATAAATTTGTTGGGGAAAGATAAGCCGACAAAGCGGAGTCGTTCATCTTGGCATGTTCCGAGCAAGTCTTGGTATGTCCTATCTCCAGTTATATAAATAAAATAGGAATTTCTTCTCGGGGGAGGTTTGTTGTCGTGGCGTCGGTCGACAGGCGGGGTGGGGTGGCGTCGAGAGCGCCAGAACGGAAGCAACTCCCTGAGCCAAAAAGACGAGACAGCGGCGGCAGCGGAAAATACTTGTATATGAGGAAGTTATGTGCCGACTGCCAAACCAGAGAATGCAGCTTCATCTGCAGCGTGATGGATTTTGTGAATTTTATAAACTACAAAAACAATGGCCATCATTTGAGAAATTTCGTTACTAAAAAAAAAGATTTTTTTACTGGTATTGGTACTCCACATATTGATACTTTCAGCACAGAAAAAAAACGGATAGCTGGTTTATCATATTTCCTGAATGGTACAAGTTGCCTTAAAAGATGTTTCTTATATATATTATTCATAATTGTATCCAAACTTTCTGGAAAAAATATGATATAGGATGCGCTTTTGACGATAGTGTTTCATAGGCTAAAATTGCAGTTAAGATAAGATGTCTTGGTTTTCTTATCAAGACTGCAATTTTTTATATGCCTAATTTTGACATTCTGTTTCAGATTCTATAGATTAGCATGTGGACTTTGCCGAGCTGATAGGCCATATGGCGCATGGTGAATAAGGGTAGGTTGCAAAACAACATTGAAGAAAGAAACAGAGGTCGCATCCAATACTGTGCTAAAAAATGTGTAACGAGCTTGTGTATCAAGAAGTTCTCCAGTTTGCCATACAGGGCCAGCACCTTGTCAGTCCCTCCCTTATTCCTCCCAAATCCTCAAGGATAAACGTAGTAATTACTAATACAGATGTATAAAGATGTACGTTTTTTGTAATCTATTTATAACTGCCACTGAGGCGTTCACTGCGGCCACAAGAAAGCCACCTCTGTTTCCTTTTGCTCTGTGCACCTGCTAAAACGGTAAAATACTGACTGCATATTGAACAAGGCAGAGTATTCGATTCCCCAAGCCTATGAAAAATAATTACTGTTTTTATGAACATTGTTGATAAAAAATGCCATTATCTATACTATAAATTTGATATAGTGCTGAAATTACCCTGTTAAACAGATTCGAATTATTTTTTTTTTAGAAATGGAACAAACTTATTTGAAAATTAAACAAAAATTCAAAGAGTTTTATTAATTGTTAGAATTTAACTACACTCTAGAACTCCAGCACAATCTTTGCCGATGTGATGTTTGAATTATCTCCAATTAGACGTTTTATTGTGAGTGCAATGGTTTAAATATTACCTTGGAACCACTGGAAAATTTTAGACATACACAGTACAAGTAAACGTCATACAACACACATTTATTACAGTATAAACACAAAATGCACAAATATATTACAATGTACAAGTACAAAATGCACAAATATTATGGTGATCGATTTCGGTGAACCACACTCACCTTCCTCAGACCAGAGGGATTCACAAAAGAATGGATCTCTCTTAAACATTCTTTTGTGAACTCTTTTGGTCTGAGGAAGTTGAACGTGGTTCACCGAAATCGATCACCATAATATTTGAGCATTTTGTGCTTATATTGTAATAAATGTGTGTTGTATGACGTTTACTTGTACTGAATGTATATATACCAACACGTAGTATGCTAATTAAACAACTAATTTTAGGCATTACAAATTGTTGTTTCCAAACTTAACCTCTATTGATAAAATAATATAACTTGTAATTTCTTCACATAATATGTCGCTTGAATTCGAAATGGGAAGCAAATACATATTTATATTTTTAGCCCTATTATAAATAATAAAAACTAATAAGGATTTAAAACTAGCCTATTAGGTCTAAAAGTCTCCCAAACTATGTCAGCTTTATAATATGTAAGACCTATTTAAAATGCTTGATTTTCATAATAATCATGCAATGCTTGATATATATATATATATATATATATATATATATATATATATATATTGTGAATTGAAATAATACAATTTATATTTAATATTATAATAAAATATACATTTATTTTCAAATTTCTAATCAGACGCACGATAAGTGATTAGAACACTTTCTTATTCTGCTAAAACACATTCAAGTTGCCTTAGGGAGATCGCTGTTTTATCCATTCTGCCAAAACACACTCAAGTTGCCTTAGGGAGATCGCTGTTTTACCCATTCTGCCAAAACACACTCAAGTTGCCTTAGGGAGATCGCTGTTTTACCCATTCTGCCAAAACACACTCAAGTTGCCTTAGGGAGATCGCTGTTTTACCCATTCTGCCAAAACACACTCAAGTTGCCTTAGGGAGATCGCTGTTTTACCCATTCTGCCAAAAACACTCAAGGTGCCTAAGGGAGATCGCTGTTTTACCCATTCTGCCAAAAACATTCAAGGTGCCTTAGGGAGATCGCTGTTTTACCCATTCTGCCAAAAGACACTCAAGGTGCCTTAGGGAGATCGCTGTTTTACCCATGCTGCCAAAACACACTCAAGGTGCCTTAGGGAGATCGCTGTTTTACCCATTCTGCCAAAACACACACACACGCACACAGTGTTGAGTGTGTTTAAGAACTTGCCTAGTAGTCTAAAACAAGTGTTAATGAAACTCAACGTTTCTAAATAATTTATCTAAGCAGTAACATTTCTTTAGGAAACATGTTGGGTGTTTGCCATCTAGGAAGTGGGGACGTGTGTATTTAAGTGGCTTCTGGTGGTAATAATGTTAATTATAAAGTGCTTGTGTGTAGTACCATATACTTCGTTCTTATCTAGATTGCTTATTTACTCTCGTTGTTTTTTTCTCCTTCAGAATAGCCGACAGAGAAGTACAGCCGGAAGTTGAAGCGTTGCCTGATTATATAATCAAAGTCTCAGAAGAGGCACTTTGACACCAAATTCCACTTCCGATACAGTCAATGAAGATAGTATTTACGTCAATATATAAACAGTTTTGAAGAACAATTTTGTACAGTCAATTAATAAACAGCAAAAGTTTGACTGATGTGTACTAAACCTCATTTCATCCTGACGACAGGTTGAATCCATTTATTGTTCAATGTTGTTATTTATTTGTTGTTTAATGTTTACTTAACTCCTCTGGAAAATTAAAAATAAATCAATACAAATTAAATTAAAAAATAAATTGAAATACCAATCGGAGTAAATACAGGTAATACAAATCTCGAAGTTAAGTTTCTTCCCATGCCTAAGTAGCGTCTATTTCAATAGCAAAACTCTTTAAGGTAAGTAGTTTAAAAAAAATTATAAGTAGGTACAAACAAATTATTTTATTATTTAAACCCTCATTGCATAGATTAAACGTAAAGATGCTAGCTCTACAATTATTATATAACAAGTTGATTTGTAAAAGTAAAATGTTTGCTCTAGCATAGAGATACATGTAAATAAATAATAATAAATCTTTAATTGTGAAATTTGAGTCTTTCCTATGTATTATGTTACTTTAATAACTAACGGTTTTCTCTTTCCCTAATATGTGGAGAGAGGATCGCCCCAGTCGGCAAGAACATAGGGAAACAAAACTGCGACCCTAGCATTCCTGGTCCATCCACGTTCTACACGATATTTCATATTGAGTAAAAATAGCAATAAACGTGGAAGCGGGATATATAGCGTTGTAGTGACATAGGAGTGGGACGTGCGTCCAGAGAGATATTGCGTCGACCATTCTCACACGCACGCGCTAACAGAACGCGTGTTGACTACGTGCATCTAACTATTAGTTATTAGTATTGTTTACGTAACAAGCTGTGAAAATTTTCTTCATTCAAAAATTTACTCCAGGTGGTTAACTTCTACTAATGAAAACATTTTGTCAATTACAGGCCTATAAGATTTACAGTAGAATTTTGTAAAGTCAATATTTTCTTCTTTATTAACTCAGAGCCCCACAATAGTCTTTTTACTTAACTCACCAGTTCACATGGGTGTGCAGGCCTGTGCGTGAACTATATTCAAGGAGTAAAGTACCGACTATTACCAGTTGGGATACAAACCTTGGACTCCGCTCTTAACCACTGAGCTACCACGCCTACAAAGACCTTATAACTAACCATTTCATTTTGTTATGTGCATTATGTACAAATACCCTCAACAAAATCATTGTAATTACCATTTATTTTGATTTATCTTTTATCTGGATTCTTAAAATCCTATCTGGGAAAAAAGCGCAAATTAAAATCAACATCCCTTTCTCAGATTGTAATTAGCATTATGTTTTCTGAAACAACGTTCACCAATGTTTAAAATGCAAAAAGTAACGACAGTTTGGACTAGTTTTATCAAACTAGAGGAATCATCAGTCAGAAAATCGCAATTGTGAAATACGGGAGTTACGACGACAGGGTGGTGGAGCACACCTTGTGGGCAGCACAGAGCACAGTTCAGGTACTAATTGAGCTATCACTGCGTCGATTCTTCACCAGTCATAAATTATGTAGCGGCAACAATTTACAGCGCACAAACTAGTCAGACGGTTCAGTGCGAGAAAAAGAAATAACAACGATCTTGCGGATTTATTTGATTGGAGAAATTCGAACGGGGGTTTAACGAAATGAATAAATTGTGGAACTCGATATTTATGAAGGGGATATTAACATATCCGGGCGGGAAGACCGCACACCGATTTAATCAAATAAATAACCTCAAAGAAACTCGGTCTGGAGCAAGACCAATGACCGAAGATGAAGAAGAAACAAACAAACAGAATATTTGTTTAGCCGCTAAGATAGTATAGCAGTCACGCATCTACGAAGATCTTTGGAAATTTGAGTTAGATTTTCTAACCTTAATAAATTGAACTAGACGAATACGTAAAACTAAATAATTCCAGTGTGTAGTTGCGGCTAATTGATTGTAATTGTAACATACTAAAAGACTACCTTTTTTAAACAAAGAGAAGTAATTTAAATCCCTATTTTTAAAACTATATCAATAGTTATTTCTTCTCATTAGAAGAAATGAAGTTCTAATCTTAATTGTAACCAAGCCAAGCACTTGCTAACAATCTCGATATAATCAACTAATTTATTAAATAAACGTCAATCCATTAACGACGTGAGTGATGAAAAGATGGTGCACGTACCAACAAGTGGGTAGAGAGGAACTGATTGTAGTTACGCGAATCCCCCTTGTGTCATTGCTAACTATCGATTGATATACTAGGTAACAGTTACCATTAACGACGTGGGTAAGATGGTGCACGTACCAACAAGTGGGTAGAGAGGAACTGATTGTAGTTACGTGAATCCCCCTTGTGTCATTGCTAACTATCGATTGATATACTAGATAACAGTTACCATTAACGACGTGGGTAAGATGGTGCACGTACCAACAAGTGGGTAGAGAGGAACTGATTGTAGTTACGTGAATCCCCCTTGTGTCATTGCTAACTATCGATTGATATACTAGATAACAGTTGCCATTAACGACGTAAGTGATGATAAGTTGGTGCACGTACCAACAAGTGAATGGAGAGGAACTGATTGTAGTTACGTGAATCCCCTTTGTGTCACTGCTAACTATAGATTGATATACTAGATAACAGTTATCATTAACGACGTGGGTAAGATGGTGCACGTACCAACAAGTGGGTGGAGAGGAACTGATTGTAGTTACGTTAATCTCCCTTGTGTCATTGCTAACTATCGATTGATATACTAGATAACAGTTGCCATTAACGACGTAAGTGATGATAAGTTGGTGCACGTACCAACAAGTGAGTGGAGAGGAACTGATTGTAGTTACGTGAATCCCCCTTGTGTCATTGCTAACATCGATTGATTTACTATATAACAGTTACTATTAACGACGTGGGTAAGATGGTGCACGTACCATCAAGTGGGTGGAGAGGAACTGATTGTAGTTACGTGAATCCCCCCTGTGTCACTATTAACTATCGATTGGTATACTACAGTAGATAACAGTTGTCATTAACGACGTAAGTAATTATAAGATGGTGCACGTACAACAAGTGGGTGGAGAGGAACTAATTGTAATTACGTGAATCCCCTTTTTGTCACTGCTAACTATCGATTGATATACTAGATAACGGTTACCATTAACGACGTGAGTGATGATAAGATGGTGTACGTACCAACAAGTGAGTGGAGAGGAACTGATTGTAGTTACGTGAATCCCCTTGTGTCACTATTAACTATCGATTGGTATACTACAGTAGATAACAGTTGTCATTAACGACGTAAGTAATTATAAGATGGTGCACGTACAACAAGTGGGTGGAGAGGAACTAATTGTAATTACGTGAATCCCCTTTTTGTCACTGCTAACTATCGATTGATATACTAGATAACGGTTACCATTAACGACGTGAGTGATGATAAGATGGTGCACGTACCAACAAGTGGGTGGAGAGGAACTGATTGTAATTACGTGAATCCCCCTTGTGTCCATTGCTAACTATCGATTGGTATACTAGATTTCAGTTACCATTAACGTCGTGTGTGATGATAAGATGGTGCACGAACCAACAAGTGGGTGGAGGGGAACTGATTGTAGTTAAGTGAATCCCCCTTGTGTCATTGCTAACTATCGATTGGTATACTAGATAACAGTTACCATAACGTCGTGGGGGATGATAAGATTGTGCACGTACCAACAAGTAGGTGGAGAGGAATTGATTATAGTTAAGTTGATTAAATCAGACCTCTCATTTATACCATGTTTTAAAAAAATTTTTGAGCAAAGGAACAGTTTATTCTGATGTTTGTAACATGAATATAGAAATATCCTTTATACGTGTATACTAAAACTAATAATTATTAGACTAATATATTTGTGACAGTAGATATTTTTCTATAATTGTTTTTATTTTAAAAAATATATTGAAATTGTCCTTTTTAATGTTTTTAAGTAACGTCAGTAGTAATGAACGACATATTTATAAAATTATGTTCTACAATCTTTAATTCAGTATTAATGTTTTATTATCGATACCACTGTACGTTTATGGGCGGGTGGGTGGTACAATCCCACTGTACGTTTATGAGTGGGTGGGTGGTACAATCCCACTGTACGTGTATGGGTGGGTGGTACAATCCCACTGTACGTGTATGGGCGGGTGGTACAATCCCACTGTACGTGTATGGGCGGGTGGGTGGTACAATCCCTCTGTAAGTGTATAGGCGGGTGGGTGGTACAATCCCAGTGTACTTGTATGGGTGGTTGAGTTAGATAATACCACTCGATGTGTTTGGTGGGTGGGTGGTTCAATATCACTGTACGAGTATGCTCGAGTGAGTGTTTAATTCCACAGTACGTATATGGGCAGGTGGGTGGGTCAATAATATTTACTGTAAGTGTTTGTGCGGGTGGTTGGGTCAACGCACTGTTGCCTCATTTATCTATTTTTTGAGAAAAAGAATTGTTTTCAGATTTTGTCAATTAAGTCGCATATATAAGTAGTTATATAATAACTATCAATGTCCATAAAAATCATTAGTTTATGTCATTAAAATCTAAGAAAAGCTGCCTTGGTCCTCCTTTTGACCTCAGATTCGCACATTTATATTCTACTAACAAATAAGTTCAAAATGATATTAAACTTAAAGTATGCTTACATTAATCGGTTTTATGATTTCCTAAATGGGTCAACTAACGACTTTTTTTAAAAATGAGTAAAATATTTCTAAATGTTTGGTATTACATTACATTATTTGTTGCAAAGTTTTGTTAAAATTCTCTTAAGAGTTTAAAAATTATTAAATTAATTGCAGACATTTATTTAACGCCGTAGATGACATTACTTATGATTATACTACTTTAAGATCTCGAAATTTGGTTACTTCAACATTTAGTTAGGGAAAATTTGTTATATATTTTGAACAGTTTGAAGGATTAAATATTCTATTAGACTTCTAATAATGTTCTAAAACATAAACCCTTAAGATTCCCTGATAGTTTCACAATTACTCTGTGTTTATAAGGTAATTAAAGACAGGCCATGTCTCAAAGAAACGCATTTTTAATTGATTTTTCTTATGGAAACCGTCCCGTTCTAATGGAAATCGTTTGATTTTCTCCTATTTTATCAATTTTACTTAAAATAGGTATTCAAAATTTAGTGGGTATCTTATAAGATGAATAGGATCAATCAGTTACCTATTTACGTTGAACAATGAGTAAAGGGGACGCTCACAACCCTCGACACAACACAATTTGAGATGTTAAAGATAAGCGAAGTTCGAAGGGAGGAAACTGGGGTAAAGACATAAAACTGAGCGGAAATATCTGGAGGGGTGAAGGGGAGTAGGTGGGAGTACGTGCATATCAGCAAAAAGAGTTACGGGACACTGTGTCTTGCAAGAGGGCGTTCGTCATTCACACGACTCTTCTGGGACTGCAAGAAAAATTCAGTCATTTGTTAAAACCCGACGGAGGTAGGACGTGTCCGCCATGCTGAGGAAAGGGTAGCGGCGTCAGCAGCATGTGTCTCCAATGCAGCAAAATCAGCGGGAGATACGTCTCTGAGATATATGGCATGAAGAACTGCGGCAGGATACTGCTGACTATTGGAAAACGGATGTTTTCGTCTCTGTTCCATTGTTGAAATAACTTTTAAGGTCCTGGTCACTTAATTACTATCTTTGATTGTGGTACCGGGTATTGGTGTTCCTATTTATGGAAATAGTCATGAAACGGGATTTATAGCTTTAACACAAATTGTGTTAATGATACACATTACTTTATTAATTAAAGTTTATAAAAATTTATGCGAGTTCGAGGCTATATTTAAAGAGGCAGTTTCACTCTACGAAAAAACGCAAAAAATGGGTTTCTGTTTCAACGATTCGTTCCTTAACAATAATCGTAACACTTGAAGTGCCATTTGATCGGTGAAGAACTGTTCTAGTGGACCGTAAGTTGGTTTTTGTAAAATATTCGGCCTTTTTATAATAAAATATGTTACATAGTTAAATGACATTCGTTTTAAACTTATGGTCCATTAGCTTGGACCTTTAACAATCATATCATGTTCACTATAACTCATCATAATAATAAATACCAACCGTACAGTTGAAATAGAAAAGCATATTTTGACCTGCTGACAGTAAAATTGCATGTCTATCTACTATAGGACTGTCGACTTCCCAGCGGTGACTTGGCGGTTCGGGAAATGGTCACCTTTGAAGAATAACAGTCCACAAAGGGTTCATATTGTACTGGGTATTATCCAATTTACTATGCCCAACTCTTCGACCAACTATTATTTGTCACTGCTCTATAAAATAATATACATATGTAAGGAGATGGAGATATCCTATTTAACCGTGCTCTGTCCATTCCCCATAGACATTGATCTGTGCGGAGAACTTATCAGACAGAGTAAGGGGGAGAACCAGTACATTACAAGGTGAATATTACTGATAAAAACTAACAGTCAAGGCCAAGATTAGAACCTGCGCTATCTCTAACTCGGGTACAAAGCCTCAGATTGTTCAGCTATTGGCTCTACCGATTTCCCAAGTCAAAAGTCCTAGAACTACATTTGATTTTAAAATCTAAAATTTTGTGTTGTTCCAAGAAAGGTGATAGGGAAATACATTCATGTCAAGTGGAATGAAAGTTGGATCCTTCTCCAAGTTAATAGGAGTGCTCACCATAGGTGAGTAATATATTGCCTTGTGTTCGGGTTATCAATTATAGGTCAAGAACAATTAAATAAAGTCAAATAAACGGCCAAATGTGCCCACTTTGAACAAAACAAACTTAAAGCAACTTAATTGGGAGAGTTGATGAGAGAGCCAGTGGCCGAGTGATCTAAGGAATTTGCACCTGAGTTAGAGATAGCGCAGGTTCTAATCTTGGCCTTGAATGTTAGTTTTTATCAGTAATATATACCTTCTACTGTACTGGTTCTCCACCTTACTCAGTCTGATAAGTTGTTCCCCATACAGATCAATAGTCTATGAGGATTGGACAGAGCAAGGATAAAAAGAGATCGGCCTCTATTTCTATTCTACTCTTCTCTTAAAAAATCCATCACAATACATTCTAACCTAGGCTTGCAAACCTAAATTTTCTGGACAGCCATTCATAGTAAATAAATGTCAACCCTAGGACTAAATTTAGAATTACGTGCTCTGATTTTGAGACAGCTAAAGCTCGTGACTTGTTAACTGCACAAGTATGAATCTAATTTCTAAATTAATTTTACGGTTACATTGTATTTTGTGTACATCTGTTGGATATCAACATTGTCTTTATCTCTTAAACTCAAGCCTATATATAGCTACATACATATATTAATTACTGTACATGTATGGGAAATTATGGGTTGCCGGGATATATAAATAACTATACTACTAACTAGATGTACCAGAAGAGCAAATCTTGCATTCTACTAGTAATACCGAAGGTGCCAAGACATTGGTTGTAGGAGGGAGGGTGTCAATAATTTTCGAATAACTTTCGAGAGGATGGAGTGAAGGTCCCATTCAGATCGTCATTAGTGGTAGGACCTTTGCTCTACGGCAAGTGGGTAGAGATTAGTGGTTGCTTCTCTCTACGGAGTAAAGGACATTTAGTGGGTCTGGCGGAGTGAAGGTCATTTAATGGGACTGGCGGTGTGAAGGTCCCAGGTGACATTAGTGATTCCATCTCCCTACGGAGTGAAGGTCATTAGGTGATAATATGAGGTTAGGTGTAAGAGAGGACCTAATGGTCCTAGCTTTGCCTGGATAAATAAAAAATTGTTCATTTCATTTCATTAGTGGGTCTGGCGGAGTGAAGGTCATTTAATGAGTATGGCTGAGTGAAGGACCCAGGTCAAATTAGTGGTTGCTTCTCTCTACGGAGTGAAGGTCATTAGTGGGTATGGCTGAGTGAAGGACCCAGGTCAAATGAGTGGTTGCTTCTCTCTATGGAGTGAAGGTCATTAGTGGGTGTGGCGGAGTGAAGGACCCAGGTCACATTAGTGGTTGCTTCCCTCTACGGAGTGAAAGTCATTTAGTGGGTCTGACAGAGTGAAGGTCATTTAGTGGTACTGGCAGTGTGAAGGTCCCAGGTTACATTAGTGGTTGCATCTCCCTACGGAGTGAAGGTCATTAGGTGATAATATGAGGTTAGGTGTAAGAGAGGACCTAATGGTCCTAGCTTTGCCTGGATAAATAAAAAATTGTTCATTTAATTTCATTAGTGGGTCTGGCGGGGTGAAGGTCATTTAATGAGTATAGCGGAGTGAAGGTTAGAAGTCACATTAGTGGTTGCTTCTCTCTACGGAGTGAAGGTCATTAGTGGGTCTGACGGAATGAAGGTCATTTAGTAGGACTGGCGGTTTGAAGGACCCAGGTCAAATGAGTGGTTGCTTCTCTCTATGGAGTGAAGGTCATTAGTGGGTATGGCGGAGTGAAAGACCCAGGTCACATTAGTGATTGCTTCTCTCTACGGAGTGAAGGTAATTTAGTGGGTCTGGCGGAGAGACGGTCCCAGGTCAAATTAGTGATTGCTTTTCTCTACGGAGTGAAGGTGTGACGGAGTGTTGGACCCAGGTCACATTATGGGTTGCTTTTCACTCCGTCTACCCAAGATATTATTAGCCAGCACTAAAACCACGCTGCTTAGTCCTGCCCTTGCTATCCTTCGGCATACAGTGGACACATCTTATACGTTCTGGCCTCAAAACAAACGTGTTCTTGGAATAACTTACTGCCTATAGCCTACAAGATAAGGCCTTATTTTAGATTATTACCATCTCATGCGCCTATATCAATCTCTATTTAATAGATAGATTGATTATTATTATTATCAGATCCATTTTTCCCATGATTACTTAAAATTAGTGGATGTTGAGTTAACAAATCATGTAGTTATATGTGTTTTACTCACATAGGTACGGCATCTCCGTATAGTGGTTAAATAGAATATTTGAAACAGAATTGGGTGGGACAACTTGGAAAACTATTGCATATGTTTTAAGTTTTTTTTTTTTTTTTTAATTAAACAATTAAGTGTAACCGGTATCGTTTAAACTGAGCGTTGTCGAACTTGTACAAAATATGTTCGCTACTTAGTTACTTAGGAAAGTCGACCCCGCGAATGAAGATATTGTAAACAAATAAACAGAAGCGAAACAAGAATCGCATGTAATAAAGAATGGAAGAAGTGAGTAGTGTATTGATTGTGGAGGGGGAGGGTAGCGGAGGCTGGAACAGCTACAGGCTGCGTTGCTATAGTGATCAATCTTGACTCACTTTGTAATTGGCTGTTCTTTCTTGCACCCCCACCCCCTCCGCGAACCCATAGCTCTTGTGGCCACCGAAATACGGCCACTAATATATTCACTCCGGCCCACAGCCCTTTGTTAGTGCCAGTGTGGCTCGGCTGGGAATCGATCGGTTAAAAAACAATTAAAGGATTCCTTATTCGTCCTGCACATGATGCTACTCACCCTTATTCATGATTACTCCAGCCGGGTATTCTTAAAGGCCCAGTATAAGACTGAGTTGTGTATAAGACTGAGTTGTGATTAATTATGAATGGAAAAGATGATAACGTCTGACATTGACAATGATAAATACAATATTTTAAGGAACTAATTCTGACATTTTAATTTTAAAAAAATCCTCTTGGAAATAGTTTACATAACATTCGAACTAAGAACATACAAATTTAAAATGAACTGCTAACAATTAAATTTGGAACAATGTAATTTACACTAGTCACATGTTATTTCCAAGATAACAGACATTTTTAAATATAGATGATCTCAATATGCTTTTCTAGTAAGTTATGATGCTGTAGAAGTTAAATTAGAAGCATTGCTGAGTTATTGTAATTTATAACCAATAATGACATCGCTACACATATAAATATTTATATTAAATTAAAATTGTGATGTCTAAACAAGTATAAGAGCAAGGTATAATTAAATGGCAAAGTAAATTATTGAGATAAAGTAGTGAGGACAATAATTTCGAATAGTTGCAGGTGCGAACGTAATGAATTAAAACCCACTTTGGCGGGAAGGTGTGAACGCTGATACAACGGCTAATAAATTAAAGAGATAGGAGGGTAGTTCCGGTAGTGTCCGCAGTGGCGGGGAGCGCCAGCGTAGCCACGCGGTGGCGGCCATATTGATTAGTCACGTGCGTCTCACCTAACATAACCCTACTTGAAACGACAGCTGTGGAGCGGGTGGGCTTAGCGTAAGCAGCTGGGCACTATTCGATTCTAAACTAATTAGTGAATTTCCCTAAGTAAATTCAGACCTTATCTCTGTTAAATCTTCTTTCGAATGTCACGTTAATCGAAACATCGTTGACCCAGTTTACCTTTAGACTGTTGCTTGCATTTTCACGTTTCTTACGTTGATATATCTATTATCTACTTACTATGTTACTTAAATCTATTCATAAATGCTGCACTCAAACAAAGTAAAAGATTTTACCAATAGACTTAGACCTATAAGTTTAGATTACGAAGGCCTATTTCATAAGTGATCAAAATATTGTACTGAATTTTACTACTGAGATATTGTTTCAAGACCTAGTTTGTATAGTACAAAAACGTAGTATGTTAAAATAAAGTCTTCTTATTTATTTTGGAATTCCGTTT
Source organism: Stictocephala bisonia (assembly GCA_035578905.1). Taxonomy (NCBI): domain Eukaryota; kingdom Metazoa; phylum Arthropoda; class Insecta; order Hemiptera; family Membracidae; genus Stictocephala; species Stictocephala bisonia. Next base: position 10,501,588 of record JAQJVL010000001.1, read on the forward strand.
GCGAAAAAGTTGTTCTTTTAGATTTTTTGTTGATAAATATATGCATAAGACTAAAATAGGACTTTATATGCTATAGTTATGAAGTGGCTCTTCTTATTAACATCCCAGTATTGACCATTTGTATTGAGATTATTGCTGAAATATATATATACAAACATATTATAGTAAACATAGTATTTTTATGGGCAGAATTCGAGAATACACTCTAGATCAATGGGCCATTTTTCTGTAGGCAGGTAGGTCTACATATTCATCCTCTCACCAAGTTGTGTCTTCATACTGATTGGTGTTGTATATTCCTCTAATATACAAGATGGCATCGTTCGCAAGTCTCGTAGTTATCGAAGATTAGGTGCTTCGGACTATCATATAATACCTCTGCACGATGGCATCGTTCGTAGTCTCGTAGTTATCGAAGATTAGATGCTTCGGACTATTATAAAATACCTCTACAAGATGGCATCGTTCGTAAGTCTCGTAGTTATCGAAGATTAGATGCTTCGGACTATTATAAAATACCTCTACAAGATGGCATCGTTCGTAAGTCTCGTAGTTATCGAAGATTAGATGCTTCGGACTATTATAAAATACCTCTACAAGATGGCATCGTTCGTAAGTCTCGTAGTTATCGAAGATTAGATGCTTCGGACTATTATAAAATACCTCTACAAGATGGCATCGTTCGTAAGTCTCGTAGTTATCGAAGATTAGATGCTTCGGACTATTATAAAATACCTCTACAAGATGGCATCGTTCGTAAGTCTCGTAGTTATCGAAGATTAGATGCTTCGGACTATTATAAAATACCTCTACAAGATGGCATCGTTCGTAAGTCTCGTAGTTATCGAAGATTAGATGCTTCGGACTATTATAAAATACCTCTACAAGATGGCATCGTTCGTAAGTCTCGTAGTATCGAAGATTAGATGCTTCGGACTATTATAAAATACCTCTACAAGACGGCATCGTTCGTAAGTCTCGTAGTTATCGAAGATTAGATGCTTCGGACTATTATAAAATACCTCTACAAGATGGCATCGTTCGTAAGTCTCGTAGTTATCGAAGATTAGATGCTTCGGACTATTATAAAATGCCTCTACAAGATGGCATCGTTCGTAAGTCTCGTAGTTGTCGATGAATGTATACTTTACACAAGAATTAAGTACTTTTAATGGAGGATGTATAATAAACGATTTGCATGCTCAGTGATAAATAGTAATAAAATAAATAGCAGTAGTTGGGAATAACAGATTTAAAAGACGATATTCTTCCTTAAAATGTCACATGCGGGGAAAGACAGGAAATGAACTGTTTAAATATTTCAAATGGGCTTAGTAATATGGAAAATACCAAAATTACTCCAATATTTTTAAAATGTTAACAACGAAATATTGTAGAAAAAAGGTAAATGGCTCTTTGATGTTATTCGTTTTGCAGTTCTCACTCTTAATTACTAGCTTCAGTGTTTCAATACAACTAAGCTTGTAAAAAAGTATTGTACTTTAGAAACACTATCGTGCAATAAATAATAAATTTTTTTCTCATATCTAAGTGCGTGTTCGTTTATTGCATGAGAGTGCATAAAGGAAAGGCAGTAGCCGAGCGGTCTAAGGCGTCAGGAATCTGAGTTTGAGATAGCACAGGTTCAAACCCTGGCCTTGACTGAAATATTTATAAGTAATAGTTACCAAGTACTGTACTGGTTCTCCCCCTTACTGATAAGTTCCCCGCACAGATCTATGGGGAATGGGTAGAGTAAGGTTGAAAGGAGCCTTAAAGGCCTCTCTTAAAAAAATCATTTAGATCGTTTTAACTAATCAAGGTTTAGGATACTAATTAAATATTCGTGTCTCTTTTCCCTTTGTTTGGTTATATTTTTAAATTGTTAGTCTCTTAACAAAACTGAGGGCCAGTTGTTATCAAATGCCATTTGTGCATCACAAATTTATTTTGAATCAACTTCATGCGGTAAAATTGAAATGGGTTTACTATTATGTCGCACAGTTTGGTAACCGCACTTAGGACCCAATACACGTCGACGTGGACAAATGTCGGAATAATACAGCCAGTGCACATCGGACTTATCGTTCTAGTACAAGGCAGTAAATCCCTTGGAGTGGTCAGCCAAATGGGCAGGAAACTCCCCTCTCTTCTTAAATATGTCATATTCATCTCCTTTTTTATTTAGTCTCCATTCCCTGTGGAACATAATATTCTTGAAAAATATCTTCAGAAAATATTTCACCGTAAAGGAATTATACGTTTGAAATATTTCGTGGTATATATAAATACACTTTCTAGACGCCTCTGATATCTTAACATTTTTATCACAATTTTTTATAATCAACAATCTCGATAAGTTGTCTGATGCAATTATTTTTATCCCGCTGAAAATTTATTTAGTACTAAAAATATGATATGCTACTGATTTGAAAATCTTATTTTTTTTATATATATAAAACTGCATTATTTAGCGTGATTTTCCGACATTTTCTCTTTATACTCATTTTTTACGTTGAACACGAATCTAAAAAACTATTTTGCCCTGCGACAGTTTTTTTTCTCGTTAGAACATGGTGAAACTACTGTCAAGATGAATATCGTATAGGTCCTAGTGGCCATATGAGTAATAAAGTAAAATCAACGTTTAACCACAAAATATGATTTTGCATATAAAAATGTATTTGCATTGGACGAACTGCCTGCAGGCTATCCCGGAACCCAAATTACCATTTTTGACACGAACCACAAAAAGTGGTAGAGGACATATTGGATTAGTTAGGTTAGGAAAATAAAGTGTATATTTTTGCCTGAACACTAAAAAGTTTAGATTAGAAAACCTCAATTATTTATTTGCGTTTTGCATGAACACTCGTTAAATTTAAAAATTCTTTAAGTTTTTCAATTATTATCACTCACCGGTCACCCATCCAAGAAACAGCCATACTCGATGTTGCTTGACGCCGTTATCTTGTGATAACGTCGGAACCCTCCGATCAAGGCCACCTGCCTATTGTTTAAAATAACTTAAATTTAAATCACCTGCTTGAGATTATAAACATATAACTAGAGTTCAGGCTACTAGTTAAGTACTGTAATACAAAATATCCCTTACACCCAAGTTCCTATTCACACTCTGATACTACCTCTTCAACTCTTCCGATGTCGGATTTCCTGATCAGAAGCATCCCAATTATGTTTCATGAACTCGTTTACGCCATAAAATGCAAGTTTGAATAATTTTTTTTACGATTCCTAAACGCCTTGGGCGTTGTGGCTATTATCATTTAAATAACTGAACATTTAAAATTGATTTCTCATTTTGTTTTTAGTGTCCCTCTTTAGTTGAAGAATGATTGTGCCTACCCTGAATACATTTATCTATTATCCTCCGAACGAAGTAAACTGTGGCTTTATAACTGATCACATAATTGTTTTAAAAATACTTATAACAAACTGTCTAACCAAAGATATACAGCAATTCAGTCGTACCGAAGGTAACCAAACTAGTAGAGTGACCTTACTAAATGAAGACACTTGAACGAAGCCGTCATCGGCAGTGACTTCCTAGAACGGTCCTGTGACACATAAATCGCTAGAGGAGTTTATCACAGGACCAATCGCGAGAGGAACATATTGGACTCACGAAGGACGGACCCCAGGTTTGGCGCCCTCTCCTCTCCTCGTGATCCTATCTCCGAGCGGGATTTATAGGAGGTCCTGTTGGCCAATGGAGGCGCGTCCTCCACTGATGCATCACTACATCCACCATTTGTCACTGGCACAGGATTTATGGAGCAATCCACCAAAGTGGCTCGGTGCCGTGTTAAGTCGCGGATATGTCGCACAAAGTGAAAATTTACATTCAGATAAATGATTAGAATTAGAGAAGAGCGAGCAAGCTTGGGCGGCGAACTTTGGATGAGGAGGCGTGCTTGTCAGAACTTCCTCTTGGACACTGACAAGTCTCTACCCACTGGAAAATTCTTGGTCATTGACAAGTTTCAGATCTTTGAAAATGTTGGTCATTCATAAGTCTCAGCCTTTCAGAAAATTCTTGGTCATTGATTTATCCTCTCCAAAAATGTGTGCTAATTACGTATCGTGTGGAACATTTTGATTTCCATTTTACTTTTCTGTAATGATATGTAAAGAGGGTCAATCAATAAAGTCATTCTAAAAACTCATTCATAAATGTGTGATATGCGTCGTATTGATTGGGCTCACCAAGCCACCCGCCCACACATACACGTACGGTAGTATTATTGTAGTAGTATTGGTAATGACCCACCCGCCCACCCATACACGTACAGTGGTGGTATTGACACACCCGCACTCCCATACACGTAAGTGGTGGTATTGACCCACCCGCCTACCCATACACGTATAGTGCTAGTGACCCACCCGCACTCCCATACACGTACAGTGGTGGTATTAAAATACACGCACGGTGGTATTACCCACCCGCCCACCCATACACGTACGGTGGTAATCACACTACAGTGGCGGCGAACCTCTCTCTCACCCAGACATGGACAGTGGTGGTAATACCCCCAACCAACACGTACAGTAACGATAATCTATCCACCCAAAATGAACAGTGATAATGATTCACCCACCCAGGCACTACTGTGGTGATGAATCTCTCTCTCATCCAGAAACGTACAATGATGAAGACCCCCTCCCCACCGACATGTACAGTAACGATGGCCCACTCACCCTACACCAACTGTGATGATTACTCACCCACCTAGACACTACAATAGTAATGTAGTGTCATTGAAAAGTCTCAACCCTTGTGGCAATTCAGCTCATTGACATGTTTCAACCTTTCAGGTATACCTTGGTTATTGAAATATCTCAACTCTTGGGGAAATTCTTGATCATTGATATGTCTCAACCCTTTTGGTAATTCTTCTCATTAGCATGTCTCAACCATTCGGCCATTTTTTTGTCATTGATTTGTCACGAGCCTGCGGAAAATTCTTAGTAAATTGCATGTCTCAACCTGTCGGGAATATGGTCAACGGACAACGAGAAAAACTTCTTCATTTGAGAACTTAGCTTGAAATAAAAAAGTAAGTTTCAATTGCTACGTAAAAGTAGGCCTATCCCAGTTTATCCAGAAGTATTTCTTCATGAAAACTCTATAATCAATTAAAAATCGTCGGTACAAATAAATTAAAGTAAACTATCTTTTTATTTTGGTAAAATTGTTAAAATATATCCAACTTGTTTGCAAAATTTCGTATATTAATTAAAAATACCTAATGCCTTGTTCACAGAAAATTATCTTTCACTTATAACTCAATTAAGTAATAAAATCATTAGCAATTTGTAAACCAGATCATATTTTAGAAATAATTTCGATGTACAATTCATTAACATTAAATTAGCATACAGGAACCATGTTGGGAAAAAACGCATTTGTAGTTCTTGTAATGTTAGACCACAATAAATATGATAGTTTGACTGTTCGTAAAATAATTTTTTTAGAGCTAATCCTTTCCATTTTACTTTTTTCGTATATAATTAATTGTTTAGTAAATTTATTGTATATTGTTAAATTTGTTGGAGATTTCTTGCGTCTTCTCACATATAAAACTGCTGTGAAGTTTATGCGTAAGGCCTTAAGTTCACACTTGCCTCAGAAACTCACAATGGCATGAGATACGGTAAATCGACAAGTGGTGGGGGAAGTCATCTTAAATCGACAAGTGGTGGGGGAAGTCATCTTAACCTTATCGCAGACTCCCCTTCACTGATAAGGCATACATCTTGTCTTGGCCAGTATCTTGGATGACGAACTGCCTCGCAGAAAAGGACACCACAAAATACTTATCAGATGATGTACACAGACCGCCGTAGGCTGGTATATGGCAACCACTTGACTTCCGGACGACCGGCCCTCCTCCGGCATCTAGTGGTTATCGACATGTGTTTGCAACAATTCCATCTACACTATGCTCAGCCGTAAAATATACATTGTAAAAATACTTCGAAATCTTTACTCGCACTACTGTGTTTTACAAATAAATGTCTTCCAAACATAATTTTAAAATTATAATTGAATAACAAAACACTGCGAACTTCTTTTAATTAATTTTCATGATTTTAAAACCCATAATCTACTATTGATAATTTAATTGATTACAAAATTTGTATATAATTAAGTTATTGTGTTCAATTTGGGAGTCAGTGGCCGTGTGGTCTAAGGCGTCAGGTCTTTGTACCTGAATTAGATATAGCACTGGGTCAAAGTTCTGGCCTTGACTGTTAGTTGTTATCAGTAATATTCATCTTGTACTGTACTAGCTCTCTCCCTTACTGTGTCTGAATGAGTTCCCCTCACAGATAGTCTATGGGGAATAGACAGAGTAAGGATAAAAAGGAGATCATGTTTTCATTATTTTAAATGTAGCTAAATAACGTTTAAAATAAGTAAAGATTATACACCAAAATTTAGTAACATTTTTTTTATGTTTAGACTGAATATTTTTCAAAACATTAAACATTAAACAAAATAATTAAAACTCTTTATTAGTGGTCTAAATATTAGTCAAAAAGGGATGTTGATGAGGGATGTCTAGGGTGGCTTAAACAATCATGTGTATAGATCAGTTCTTTTTTATGTAATGCAACATATACTCGTTATACCTTAGATATGTGGGACCATTAATGTGATTTTATAGAAACAAAATATTAAACACTTAAGAATTCTTAAATGATTATTTAATGACATGTCTTAATTGAACAAATTTCTTTAGATTAAAGCATGTCATTGGGAAATAAAAACCTTTCTTATACAATTAAAATAAAAAGACTGGCGATGATTAATTTATATTTTCTATCATACAATGTTTCGTTTCTTGTAACCAACAAACCCAGCATTACTTGGCAGTCTACATGACACCTCTCGTATCTAATGAAATCTGAATTTTACTGAAAACTCTATCTATGTGTGTTATTGAATAAATAATATTTACATATTAAAAAAATATATAAATTCTGTTAGGGTGTAATGAAATGCGAGGACGTAATAATGGACGTGATGATATGGGCCAAAATAAAGATAAATATCACAAAAGTATGTCCTAAAATGTTTCTATTCCCAGATATCCACCATTTTGTTTGCTAAATAATTTATATCTGTAGAACCACTCAACCGATTGAATTTAAATGTTGTACATTACTCATGCATATACAAAAATTTCACAAAAAATAATAAACTCTACTGTATTATATTTTTAAATAACGGCCGTATTAATTTGTTTAGATAAAATAGCCATACATTTTTATGAAATTTGTCAAGAATAATTTTTTTAGTCTGTTTAGTTCCCAATATAACGGCGTAAAGTACAAAATATTTAGTTGCTTTTTTTATCTTTTATTTGTCTTAAAACTGAAATCTTAAAAAGCTAGTATTTAATCTCAAGCATGGGTTTCTATTTTATAGAGCATATATTTATAGGACATATTTCCTCTATTCTTGCCCGTACAACCAGTTTCTGAAGTATGTCTTTGATATGCATTTGATACACCCCTGTGTAGCGTATTTCATAGAAAATAAAATAAAATTTAGCTTGTTCATCAAGAAGGGAAGAAATGAAATTAACCAACGTGGGATGTCACCATTGAAGGTTACATCACTATCTTACACGCAAACCTACTGTAGGATGGGTAAGTGTGATGGGGGAGGGGTGGCAACACAATCTCCAGCAGGGAGCCCAGCCAGCTACTATCAGCGCCCCAAGGCAGCAGGCAGCCCCTGCTTCAGCACGCACACTACCTCAACCGCATGCACCCTTAACTGATAACGATACGCTATAAATTAACTGAAACCATTTACAGGATATATCGCATTTTTCTAACATCCTTCACAAGGGATTTATTAAAAGTAATTTTTATCTTGCTTTGTTCACTTCCTCGACAAAAATTACCGGTCCAAAAATGCACAGCTCTTATGTACAAATAAAAAGGTACGCTGCTCCACCTTAGACCAAGCGTATACTGCTGCAACTCATAGGTTAGGATGTTTTATTCCTTCTCAATACCTCAATAATGACAACATAACGAAGCAATAAAAAAAAACGTTAAACGATGTCTTAAAACAACGATTTAAAACCTACATAATTAAGTTCACCAACAAATTTCCGGGCCTGCACCGATAGGAAGAATCTCATTTTGAACATAACAAACAGTGCTGGGTTGAATTTCGTTATCTCCTCCCCCCTCAGAAGTTCGGGACCATTTTACCACTCTAAGACATTTAACTGGGACCTCGGGTGACTTCCGAACCTCCACAAGTGACCGGACAGGTGGATTGTGTGCCAGGATGGCATCGCTCACCGGTCACCCATCCAAGGAACAGCCACGCTCGATATTGGTTGACGCCGTTATCATGTGATAACGCCAGAACCCTCCGGTTAAGGCCACTGGCAAAAAAACAAATCAAAATGAAAGCTATAAAATAAAAAAATATTTCTCGTTCACAGTTTTTCTTGGTCGACAATGGGTGGGATGGAAGGTGCATGAAAACACAAGTCACGTGTTTTTGAGTGCCATTAATAATGGCAAATAAATGCCTGAAAAAACTGGAGGACGTCATTATAGCTTCTCAGAAGGTCTTGAACAAAGATATCAATTGTAAGAGATTGAACTCATCAATTGACGAGATTGTAACACGAAATACAAAACTTTAATTGTAAAATTAAACCAGGCAAACGGTTAAACGGCAAAAGGCCAGGAAACGTTTTAAATAAGGATTTTTCTCAACTTAACCTTATTGACATGAAGCACGTACCCTGTACCTGAAACTCATATGAACGTTGCCACACTTTATGGTACAGTTTTTTTTAATATTATTTTATTTTAATTTATTTTTAAGGAAAGGTTAATCTCTTTAGCCTTACTCTAATCAATCCCATTCTTGATAAATTATTGATTTGTGTGGGGAACTTATCAGACAGAGTAAGGAGGGGAACCAGTGCAGTACACGGTGAATATTACTGATAAAAACTAACAGTCAAGGCCAGGATTAAAATCAACACTATCTCTAACTCAGGGTCAAAGTTCTGACGCCTTAGACCGCTCGGCCACTCACTCTCCTCAAATTTAATTCTAATTCTTAAATAGCATACATTCCAAATTAGTGTATTTTACCGATCTTATAACGAATCATTCACATCGTAACATAAATAAATTTTACAATGAATAATTGAATGGCCCAACACTGTAGCACACGTGTTGGACAGAGGAGACCAGGAATGAAGAGCGACGAGAAAAGCATACATAATAAATAGGCTGCCCGCGCATCGATTAATTTTCCATAATTTATCCTGCGCTCTTGGCCGCGCAATTAATACCGTGATTTATCTGTAGTGTGTTTGGCGCATATATAACTTCTCGTCAGTCGCAAGCGCTGTGGCAGTTAGGACCTAGTTTAAATTTTAAACACTATAATTTTGATGCCCAATATATCATAAATTATTTGTTCTTCCTCACATTACTTCCTGACATTGTAATAAAATCAATTATAAAGCTAGCCAATGTTCTTTCTTGTTCTTAGATATGAGACCCCAACACAATTTTGTGTGTGTTTTAAGTCGAATGTGAATGATTTCATGAGTGTAGGGTGAGTGTGGATGACCTGTTTTGTCTGGTTACTAACTGAGTTCGCCTTATGCTCAGAAAGAATCTATTAATAGCCCAATAGCCAGGGCAACTAAGGGACCTACAACTTTACGTGGAATCCGAACCACGTAGTACTGGTCTGATTTTTAGCTAATTGATAAGCCTGGTAGGCCTACTCAGTTATCTCCCCTACACAATAGCGTTGTCTCGTGATCAGTGATAAGGTTATGTGGTACAGTAACGGGAAATTAAACAATTCAAAATCTTTATTCGTAAATGTAAAAATGCATATTTACATCACACGTCAAGTAATTAAAACTATATTCTAAACTAATAAATGCTGCAAACAATAATGACATTTACCAAGAAAGTACGTTTTTTTAATTTTTTTAATAAACATAAATTTATGTTCATATTCTATTTCCTGAGGCAACTTGTTGAACAATTTCTCTTTTAAATGGTGTAAACCCCTCTGGAATACACTGGTATTATGTCCAGACACATATATGAGCTCCCTAGATCGCATTGGATACTCATGGAAATGGCAATTTTTCACAAATATCTGTTAGTTTCCCGTAAAATAACAAAGGTCATAGCTCGTATCCCGCCAGACCAGCCAGAGTAACCATTTTTAATTCATTCAAAAGGGCCTTACAGAACTCGGATGTCCTTGCAACCAATCGCAGACACCACTTTTGAGAAACAAACACTCTCTTAAAAATCACTACGCTGGACGGACCCCAGAATATTAACCCATATCTCAATATCAACTCTACGTGAGAAAATTATTCGTAGAAAATATTGGCTACAGACTCTGGTGAGACGGTAATCCACGTGACCACTCCAGTTAAGCATATTGTCGATGTGTAGATTAAGAAATTTAACTGAAGTTTCATGTTTGGCTACTTCGTTTTCCAGTTTGATAAGACCCTGAAGAAGAAACTGGTGGGTGATCCCCAAATGAAACTGGATAATCTTAGTTTTTCTTACGTTTACCAGTTTATTCAAATTGAACAATTTATTTACATTTTTCAACTGGTTGATTTAGTCGACATAGTCATGTTTTATTGGACACAAGGAAAGAACAATCATTACCATACTTTGTAACTCTGAGTTCTATTGAAAATGCTTTTAGGTAATTTGCATGAATGAGGAATAATGTAGGATCGAGAATAGACCCTTGAGGGATACCATAAAAGATTTTTCTAAACGAAGAGAATGAACTCGACCTCATATTTATCTAGCTTTGCAAGAATATTGTGATTAACGGAATTAAACGCTTTGCTTATATGATAGAAACACAATCATTTATAAAGGTAGCCAGCGTTATTACGTAATCAATGACAAGGTTAGTTAGTGATATTACAAACTCAATATCACCATTATTTCTATGTTACACATTGTAATTTTATTTCAAGCATCTGTAATAACTTAATTATAGCCTTGAATATGCTTACTATACATCACTGGTACGTTACAGTTTAAACAATTAAATTACACAAAAAATTGAACTCTTACAAAGTACTATAAATGACTTTGATTAATTGACCAGAAGGTCTACAAAGTGTAGACAATAGGCTACTTTTTTTGAAAGCCTAAAAGTATGACTGGTACTTTTGTTGGAGGTCTTTGTGAAAAGCTAAAAATCAAACGCTAAAATACATTTAAAAAGACGTAGAACGTCTTTTTGAATGTAACGTTATATTCAATACTTGTTTAACACAATCTCAGGCCATAATCTGACATCTTAGTGTGTAACAGAGGATCTGCTTGGTAACTTTTGCCATAAAACTAAATCTAACTTCTCAAAGATCTGAGTAAACGCAAGTAGGCTATAGCGTATCATAAAAAATCAGAATCACAATTGAGCCCTAAGGTAGAAGAACTGTCCGATCAAAGTTCAAGACTCTGAAGGTGGGATTCAGTCCCCTAATCCGGAAGGCCCCTTATACATTATGGATCAGCATCAGGCTCAGAAGTGGTGGGAGATTTGTCTCTCTTCTCGGTCCTTAAGGAGGGGTCTCTCAGCTAAGACTCACTAGGGTGGGCTAGGTCGCGAACACTGCTGGTGGCACTAATGGCCTTTGGTCTCGCTGTTATCTACAAAAACAAGTATTTTATTTCAAGTTTCAGATTAGTAATAAAAATGATATAATAATATTTTGAAGGAAGAAAACTTATTAATACACATTTCTTAGTTAGCCTCTTATAATTTAAAAAAAATAAACTTCAAAATTCCATTAATATAACGTTTAAACAATCGTTGCCAAAGACAAAATCATCATACAGAAAGAAGAAAAAAACACTTTCTTTTTTTGTCAGATAATGGTGTCTTTGGCAACGAAAAGCTTCAATTAATAAAAATGAAATGATTGAAATGTCATTTTTTCAAATTACATTTCCAATAAGAAGAGCTTTCGAAATGTATATTATTATTGTATATTATTTCTTGGTAGAAATTATAAACAAGTAACATTTATATCAGATTTAGTTCTTTTATTTTAAGAACAAGATAATAGGCGTTAGATAAATGATATAAGATGCCTACTGTTATCGAATGAGGACAATCACGTTTACCATCTTTAGGTTACAGTGGTTCATTTATGACATATTTTACTAAAGATAATAAGCAGTTATAATCGATTTAAAATTGGCTTTAAAATGTTTACATATGGAAACTTAAAATACATAAACTAATTTAGTAATGCAATTTTTACTATAGTTTTTTTTTTTATTAATACTAACTTTACAACAAGTAGGCCTATTATTGTAATGCGGCTAATTTACTGGTTCAAATAAAATGTTATATAAATAAATTAGCAAACAATTCTTACTAAAATATCCCGAACTTGGAATCTAAATGCCTTGAACTCGCAGGTTAGCTAAACCCACAACAGGTAATGTGTTAATGTGTTAGCTATGTTAATTAACCTTAATTCTGTTACTAACGTATTTAAATTGTTAAGTGTTGTTTAATTTAGACCTATCAGAATCAGAATAGTTTTGATTGCCGTGAGAACAATAATGTCACAGAGAAAGTCATAATTGTTGCAAAAACTCCTTCGTCATTTTAAATTTTAAATCAATATTGTGTTTAAACTATCATTTAATGTAAAACTCACATTAAAACCTTTATTCAATTAAGAACTATTATATGTTTATCATAGCATCAACAATAACAAAAGTTTTAACAAGAACTATAATATCTACAATCATAAAATCGTTAATTTAAAATCAACAAAAATCATTTGGAGAAAAAACACCAATAATATTAACAATAATTACAGGCACTACAACATGTAATATGAATAAGAAAATTAAGTCTTCAGTATAAAATAATTCTCTATCGCATAAAATGTGTTTGAAATTAGCAAATCGTAAAACTTGTACTTAAAACATCAAAAGAATATTTAAAAAAAATAATAAATTTAACTTAATTATATATTTTAATAGGGATTACAGTATATAATAGTTCTAGCAGTTTTTTGTGCTTCCACCACGATTCCAAATCCCTCTTCATCTTGTTATATTGATGTGCGTTACTATAAAAATCAAGATTTTGAGGATTCTTTAAAGTATATTTAATTAATTCAATAATTTGACTGTAAATATTATGAACAGCTTACAATGACCGAGGTATTCAAAAAAATTGCCATTTTCCATTTAGTTTTACTCGTAATAAATTAATGTTTAGTCCCATCATTTTGACTCAAGGGAGAAAACAAGTGCTTTTATAATTGGGTGGTGGGCGACTAGGAATATCAAATAAAAAGGGGAACAGAACATTCAAGGTAAGAGAGATAGGGGGGTTTGAGCGGGAGGCTATAACTCCAAGGTGTCACATTGTCCCAACTGGAAATAAGGGTAGAGGGTTTGGAGTGTGGGAGGGGGAAGACGAATGGCCAGAGCGACTATCAGAGATAGAGGGAAAAATAGAAGTGGATGTTTTGTCGAGCTCGGGTGAGGGGGGGAAGATATCTAAGTTTTCTATATACATTGGAATTGCTTTTCTTCGATCCTGGGAGGTAGTTTCTACCACGGCCGCAGGTGCTATCGGAATTGGCTGCGACCGAATGAAACAAAAGTTAACTTTAAATATATCGTCCACGCTGTTAATCCGCCAATGTTTTTCCCCCGAATCGATTTTAAGTTCCACTTTCTGCGTCCGGGAGAAAATACGTACCTCTAAATCAGCAGAACTGTAGAGAAACAATGAAATCGACGTTTTCTTCCCTTTAGCAGCCTTTATACGTTATAATAAGGATACACGCGTATAAACAAAATCACAAAACTGTTGAAATACCAGGTTTTAATACATAATATAATCTCTGTTCTTTGTATTATATGAAAATTGTGTTTTAGTATGGTACTATGGAGCTGTAGTTAGCCTTGACCGGAGGGTTTCAACGTTATCGCAAGATAACGGAGTCAAGCAACATCAGACCGTCTGAGCGATCCGCCTTGCACGCAGCCCTCCTGCCCGGTCACTGTTGGTGGTGGTTCGGAAGTCACCTTTGAGTCGTTGGTCCTGTTGGTCTAAGGTTGGTTTTCTTAGTCCTATCTCCGCCTGGTAAAATAAGACCTCCATCAATTTTTAACTTTTAGAGCAATAGTGCAGTGTTACTATTGACTACGACACTAAAAACAAATACTGTAGCTGCCAGGCTTTTGATCAAGGACTTTGCCTTCAATAACTATCAAATGTCTGACAACAATGTGAACCATATTTAAGCCCCATTTCGTTTTTTGTGTACTTAAATTGAAACTTGTTTCCTAATGGAAATGTACTTAATTAACAATTTGCTAGGATTTTTTAAAAGAAGCACATTTTCAGCTAAGGCAAATTTGAAAGTTTTAGATTTATTTATAGCTATTCGTTTTTATTGGAGATATTGCTGAATTTCAGGAAAGAGAGTAATATCTCAAATTTCAGGGAAATTATTAACTCAAAAACTATATTTGATTCAAGCAATGGTGTAAGAATGGTTTGAACAGTCCATCCAACGTCACTACAAAAGCATAAGTTTGTAGGTTTTATGGTTATTTTACTGTTTTGGATATGGATTTCACCAGTATCATGGAACATCTCTAAATCAGACGATTTTCTCTAAGGACGTGAGGTTTTTTTCTTGAATTTTCAGTGATTATGCAAGGAAACATTTGAATTCTTTAGTTAAAAAAGTTGCCTCGTGACTTAGTTTACAGCTGACTTGAAAACGTCAGTATATTTTAATATATTTTAATCGTTTTTCAATGAAATTCCATCTTTTTTATTGATGACAGTGCATCCTTTTGTTATGCATATTTATATTAATGATTTTCCGTTAATAATGTAATTATATATTGGCTTTTTATTAAACAGTATCAACTTAGAAATCTTAAAAATAAATGTAGCTGGTATTTTTGTCAATTTGGCCATCTATGAACCACGTAAAACTTAAGATATGGTGTTTCTTGTTTTACTTTCTCCCATATGCGTTAGCATAGAGAAAGTATTGTGATCGAAAAAAAATTTTTTTGCAAGTTGGTCAAAAAATCCATTTTAGTATCCCCTGAACCCAAAAAAGTGTTTTTTTTTCGAAAAAATGTTGATGTCTGTATGTATTCGCACTTCACTGGAGACCAAACGGATGGATAAATTTTTACAAAATTTGGTATGTAGGTGTATTTAGCCAATATTTCCAGTCCATTTTTGAACTATTTGAAATGTTATTCTTTTTTTATTATTTTTATAAGCAAAAAACATACAAAAATGGAATTTTCTCAAAAACGGCTCTAAATATTTTGATTACATTTTCAGGGAAAATGTGAATTGCAATTTAAAATATTTTAGTAAAAACTGCATGTCTCTAACTTATGGCAAAAAAAGTATTTGGGAATCAAACTGGTAATTTTCAATGTTTTGATTTTTTAGTGTTTAATATAAGGAAAAGTTTGTGCCAATTATTTGGAACCATTTATTTCTTTTCTTCACAGTACTTCTTCGTTTTCTCTCCAACAGCTCGTCTCTGATCATATGTCCACATTCTCTATGGTTTAGGTTTTGGATTGTCGTTTTTAAACATTGCATTTTATATATTTATCCTGAAGTGGTTTCTGTCATATAGAGTTTGATAGTGATAGCCCAGTAACATAAAACCTCATCAAGTAACAAAACCCGATCGTTGCCAAACGCCAACAAGGTGTAATGCATAGAATGTAACTCTATTTTACAAATTCCATTCTATCACTCTTTGGAGTGAACTTCCACAGTATATAGACCCGCTTCAAACCCAACTTGTGGGTCTGTTAATAAACAGGCTCATAACGGTGAAGTATTGGCGGTTCTTCACGTCCGTAACTCACGCGGGGCCAGCGATGCGATAAATTCGTCCCCATCCCTCGATCGTAAGGCTGCCCCGTGCTCATCTCGCAAAGGCGCATCCATAATAGGTCTTTTGTCTCCCTTCAACTATGGACTTGATCAAACCGCGATAACTGGAAGGGGAAATTAATTAAAGGAACTACTGTAGTCGTACAGAAGTAGGGTGCCGGACAATGTCCGTTCACCCTCGTGAGGGGGGCCGTTATGTACGAGTGGAACGTCATATCTACAGTAGAATCACTTTAACAAAAATCGCCTCGCGCAGGTTGCGTGGCGGCGGTAGTGTCTGTGGTGGGGAGTGAGGAGCGGAGCGGAAACAACAATGCGCTACTAGCCTGGCTGCGTATTTTCGGCTAGTCAATGGTGGTGCAGTGACACGGAGCAATAAAACAATAGGCGTGGCCAGCCGTCGAGGAGCGGTGAAGTCCAAATTCCAATCCCTTCCGCTGCAAATTAGCCCTTCAACGAAATGAACTGCCCCAAAATAATCGCATATGGTATATATTCAATGATAATGGTAAAGTTTGGTGAATTATTTTGTTGAAAAAAAACTTTCCATCAATTAACCAACAGAAAGATTGTATTATGTACTAATTTTTAATTTTCTGTTATGTTTATTATTAGGGTTTAATCTGAGTAAATTATTTCATTGTTATGTTTTCAGTTTAGATTAAACTAACTTAATTTTACTGAGATAATGAGCGACAAACCTAAACATATTTCTAATAACTTGAATTAATAATTTACTCTAATAATTAACATTGTGTCACTAAAGAAAATTTGGAATTTAAACGATATTAACTCACATGTTAATATTTCGTTCCTGGTCTAAAACTGGTCGAAAGACAGTTCCCTCTCGGTTCCCATGTCTTCAACTCCGCTCATGGCTCCATCTCCATCACTGAAGCTAACGTCATTGGTGCCACCTCCATCTTCGCCGTTACCACTGGCACATAAACTATCACAGTCACTGTCACTGTCTTCATCTAAGTTTATGATAAAACGTTCTGTCAAATTGTCCAGCATCCCTTCGGCTGCAATGTACTCGTCCTCTACCTTTTCTACGTGTGAACATCGGGATTTCCATTCTTCTTGAGTTATGGAGTTGAACTTTTCCAAAGCAAGTTGTGTTACAGAATCTATTGTAAATTTGATATTTGTCTTTTTAATGTGTGACTTGACTGTGGCCCATATCATTTCAATCGGGTTCAAGTCAGGGTGATAAGGAGGAAGTCTAAGTACTGTATGGCCGGCTGCTGCTAAGATATGATCTGTCTTGTAGGTTACGAATTTTGGTTTGTGTTGTTTTATGAGGTCGTACAATTCGGGTTTTAGTAGATTCGAAGTATAATGAATCCCTCGCTCAGACAACCATCTCATCATATCAGCTTTCAACGAGGACGAAGTCGGTGCTGGGTTTATTTGTTCCCGGTGGTAGGGAGCATTATCAATCACAACCACGCTATTTGTTGGTAAATTTGGTATTAACTTTTCTTCTAACCATTTAGTATAATTATTTTTATTCATGTCGTCATGGTAATCGCCTTTCTTCATTCCAGACTTAAACATTAAGAGAGCACCTGGAATAAAGCCCATTTCCCCGCCAGCATGAATCACAATTACTCTCTGTCCCTTGCCCACTGGTTTTTTTAATCCGTCCGATTCACTTTCAGTCCATGATTTTTCGGAAGAGGAAGAACTATGAAAGTATGTCTCATCATTGTAAACGATCGGACGATTTTCTTCACGGTACTCTTTTATCTTACGCAAGTATTTTAATCTAGCTAATCTAATGTCGGATTTTTCAATCAACAATTTTCTGTTAGTTTCCGTTTTTTTCCATCTAAATCCGAGATTGCGAACTACTTTCCTCAGACTTGTTATTCCACCCGAAAAGTTAATTCTTTTTTCAAGAACCCGAAGGATTCCTTTCAAAGTGGGCCTCTCTCCCTCTAATATGTGAAAATTGTTAATTGTCCGTCGCACAACACACAAATCAAAATTGTCCAAACCCGTTATTGGACTTTTCTTAGGTCTGTTTTTCCTTGGCGTTACGAACTTCTTTTCTTGTCCGGGTGACTGGGCAGCTTCCTTGACGATTTTATATGCAGAACTATGGGATATTCCACATGCTTCTGCCACTTCTGAGAGCAACTTCTTCTCCGATAAATCTTCATTTTTCTTCTTTAAATAACTATATACATTGTAAATAATACTTCGCGTATGACTATGAATAACAGGTCTTTTTTTATTTGATTTACTAGTACTACTACCCGGCTGCACATTCATTATGCTCCAGAAACTATATATACTATGCACTAAACGATTACGACACTAAACACTCATTTACAAAACTAAAAAATTAAAACTAATATAAATTTCGTGACACTAAACGTTAAAGCTAATGTTTTTAGAACCGCGCGTAGTACTCTGTCAGCCAGCGAACCTACGAGAAACTGCAGGGAATGACTGAGCTGTTACGTGCCAGCGCATGCGCATTGGCGACGTCTTCCACTGCGCACACATCGGACCGATTTTTCACAAGATGATTTACCTGTACATGATTTACTGCTTTCTTTCCTATTCTCAAGTTTTGTTTTGTCCCTAAGATATAGAGGAAACGTCTTCTGATACACTTAAGAGATATAACGTTATTTTTCTTTCATATTTTATACGATATAGAATTATGTTTCATTTTTTGTTTAAAAGTTATTTGTTAAAGTTGTATTGTTCATATTGGTAAATTTGTTCGATATTTCCAAAACTTACTTGTAAATTTTTTGATATTTAGAAAACTAACACAGTATCGACAGGTCCTACATATAAAACTATTTTTTACGCTACTTAACTAACCTAACCTAACCTAACCTAACCTAACCTAACCCATAGCAATGTAGAATTTTAAGGTTTTATAAATTAATATGGTTAAGAAATAAAAATAAAATTAACAAAAAGTTTTATAAGTTCGATAAGGAAGTATGTAGCACCTTCAAGTAGTAAGTTTTGAGATTAAAGAAATTTTTTTAAATACATAAGCTTTAGTTGCTCTGATAGTATGTTTATAAATAGTATCAAAAAAATTAAGATTAAATTACTAACCTATCAAAAAATAAAATATTTAGCAACGTTAGTACATTTATTTATTTCTTCATTTTGAATGAGTGTGATGAGTGTATGAGCGAATGTGGTCATTGTTACAAACTAAGGCCGACTATTCCTTAGAAAGTGCCATTAATTAATAGCCCTATGACAAAAATGAGCAAATGGTGGCCATCAGCTTATCCCATTCAAAATATATCATGACTCTGATTGGGATCGAACTGAGTCAACTTTGTTACCGACCAATTGTTTACGATGTTGTTTAGAAGTGGTCGCCAAATGTTTTGGTATGAATATAGGTCATCATCAGGTGAATTACAAAACGTTAGTTTTCTTTCTGTATACTTGTAGAGTAAGTTAAAATTGTAAAAGTTATTTATGTAACATTAAAACAACGAAGAATAAATAACAAAATTCTGCATAAGTCCATGGTAACGAATTATCTCAAGAATGGAGATAAATTATTCTCAGGGCTTGGAATTTTATCAACTAATCTTTTGAAACCATCAATGATTGTATTGAAATACAATAAGAGCTAAATTGTTGTTTCTCATTCAAAATATTTCTATTATTACTTATTTTGATATTTAATTTCAAATTCCTCAAGCATTTCAACTTGTTTTTCTTACATATATGTTGTTTCAAGATAATCCTTTATCGCCCTTTATTATGGTTTTGGTCAAGCAGGATATATTGTGCAAAAGAGGATCTTTGTTTGATAAGTTTTGAGTGAGGGTAGTGTTTTTATACCTGATATATAATATCTAATCAAATATTTCTTTGAATATCTAATATTGAAAGCACGACTTGTTTGCCTGATATATATACATTCACTATCCTTATTGTACAATTGTATTTATCATAAAATGTTCGGTTGATATTGAGAAAATGATTTGTTCTGAAAGGAAGCTTAATTCTATGTTTATTTAATATTATCTTTATGCTGTGTTCTATTGTCTGCAACGCTAACTAATTTTTTACTATTCAGTATGGTTTCCATGGTAGATTTTTGTTTTAAAGGATTGTTCAATGTAAATTATTGGCAGTGACTTTGTTAAAGAAATTTAAGCTTTTTTCTTAATACTAAAATTTCCTTCGTGGTCCAGGAGCATTGTTCTTATCTTGGTTTCAGTTTTGTACTTCTCTTATAAGTTAGAAATAATTATATAAATAACAATTTATATAGTTCTAACATGAAACACTTAGAAAATTGCATCTCAGTTGAATTTCTAAAGTTCCCGGTTTTTTCTAATTAGAGGCCGATTTCCATTTTATCCCTACTCAATCCATTACACATAGACTACTGATCTGTTTGGGGAACTTATCAGACAGAGTAAGGGTGATAACCAGTACAGTACAAGGTAAAAATTACTGATAAAACTAGCTGTCAAGATTAGGATTAGAACCTGCGCTATCTCTTACTCAGGTACAAAGTCCTGACGCCTCAGACCGCTCGGCCACTAGCTCTCCCAATTCAGAAGGAATAAGTTAAGGTGAGAAATATTAGGGTGCTTTAATGCCCTTGTTCAGCCATTTAAATGTTGATAGTGTTCAATCAAGCACATTTCCGCTCGTACTGTGCAGTGCAACATTTGTGCTAGTTAGAAGTGATGTCTGGTACAAAAGGTCATGTGTACAGAATGACTTAGTAATAACGATAAACTCCCTTTATAAATTAAGCAGGTCGACATTGGCCCATTAGGGAGGTAGTTTTAGAAGGGTAATATTAGTCCAAAGACTTGTTACTAGAATAAGGAATAAAGCAAATATAAAAAGCAGCTGAACAAAGAGTTCTCAGAAGAGCAAAGTCAGTAAATAGCAACGTTACGATCTTGGCGAGTTGCGAATGTCGGGGTGGGTGGGTGGGGGTGGAAAGGGGAGGAAAGAGGGACGAAGAGGGATAAACATACTTTAATCCTTCCTTAACGAACAAGACTAATTAGTCCTCTAATACCCAATAAATTGGCGAGCCACTTGTGAAAAACGGCGGCGGGCGTATAGCGTATATATACGGCACAGATGTAAATCATGGCGAATTAATCTCTCGGCTGAGGCACTGCCGCTGCCTCACGTTAATTATAACTCCGCCATATTGGGAGCTGAAGGGTTGATACTGAGGGAGGGAGGGTGCAATTTTGAATCGTTTCCCTCCAAACGCCTGCGGATTCATAATTACACAACCATTAATATTAGCCACAGTACTTCGGATGAACAGCCAAAGGGATGGTGGAAAAATATCGCATTTTCCTCGTTGAAAATATCTTTCCTTTTTTTCTCGCTAATTCGGAGATGTTATCTTTGATGTATGCCTTGGTTAATTAGGTAAGGACAAACACCCCGGGAAGATTAGGTCTCTAACTATCTGCAAATTTACCTTTCCCTCGTTAATACGGCGCGCCGTTGAGTTGTCGACCTTTCTGCGTACATGACGGGCCCTGCCTTGTTTAATTAAAAACTGACAAACTCTACTCTAAGAGAAATCGCTGGTCGTTACATTTTTACGGGCTCATTTAAACCCTTTTAACTAGAGTGAAATTGCTTTCTTAAACCTTTAATGGCGTCGTAAGAATGTGTTTCTGTTAGTTTATACAATTAAAAAATATTTTATTGTTCACAAGAAGTATAACATCACATAAGGTTGTCGATTGTTGCAGTTTAGGATTTTATATATTTTATATAACTTTGAAAATTAAAATGACCTTTAGCAAAAATGTATTACGGAAAAAATAGTTCATATAGCTACATCCTACTTGCAACAAAGTAGTGGGCAAGAAAGCACTAGGCCTGTATACTTCAGACCGGGGACAAATTGTTGGGGCATATACTCGATTATGATATTGAACTTGTCTTCATGCGTAAAATTCACAGATGAAAACTGCAGTATAAAGTTTAATTGATAGCTTTATTGAAAAATATAAATAATAAATGCATTTTCCGATAATTTAGCCGAGGCACACTAGTACTGATAACGTCATATCACTTGTTACAACTTTGGACACACTAGTTCATGTCGTTCTATGACTCAGTTAAACGTTTATGTACTCTAATTGATGACGTCATATGACTTTTTTCACCTTTTAGTACACTAGTTGATGACGTCATACGACTTGTTACACCTTTGGGGACACCATTTGATGACGTATTATGACTAATTACACCTTTATTAGGACAGAAAATGGTGTGTTTTACGTTTGAGTGATCGGGAACGTGACCGGGGTCCTCCTCTTCCGTTAATACATGGGCATAAACTAATTGGTTGTGTATTTTTTCAAGGATAAGACACACAGGAGGGCAAAAAATTTAAGTTCAATATGATATTATCGCGAGTCCAGTGGTTATCTGAAAAAGATTGGACGATTATGATGGCGAGTAGAATCTTTAATAACTCCAGATAAAGTTGTTAATCAGGATTAGCCGTGGGACCCTCCCACCTGAGCAAGAGGTAAACTGGGATCAGAGCAGAATTTTCAATCAGCCATAGATATAAATAACGTAGTACTGTATATAATATATGAGTACAAGAGTGGCCGCGCCCGGGGCGCGAGGATACCTGCTGGCCAGTGCACGAACCGGCTTGTTCTACAGATATAAAACATATATTATAGAGATGTAACAGTCTTGAAATCTGAAGGTAAAAATCGTAATGTATGAGAGCGGTCGATCATGCAAGTTGCCATCGGCACCGAACATAAATCTGGACTCGAATCAAAACTACTCGAGTCCGAAATGACGAGTGAATCCGGCCTCCAGTAACGAGGCAACTCAACTAGTCGACTTGAAATGAGGGAAGGGGGTATACCAGCTTGTAGTCTAGGAATACGTGGTTCAACGTTCAGGGCTAACTACATGTCCCCCTGCCGGTGTGGTGGCTCAGTGGCTAAGGCTTCGGACTGCGGAGGGCAATGTCCAAGGTTCGAATCCCCACTGAGCTAACGGTCGGTACTTTACTCGTTGAATAAAGTTCACGCATAGGCCTGCAGGCTCATGTGAACTGGTGAGTGAAGTTTTAATTTAAGAAAAATAAAAATAAAAAAATAAAAAAATAAAAATGGTCTACCTTTGTCAGCATTTCCTGAGCGTAGTGGTGGTGGAGTGGCCGGTTATAATCCACAATATAATAAGCACTTATCACTTTGTAATATTAATTTTACATTTATGAAACTGGCTAAAGCTCCTTATCAATTAAGTGAAAGGTTAGTGACATGTATCTATGGAGAAATCTAAAGGAAAAGAATTTAACATGGAAATTTCAGTGAAAGTCAGGCGAAGCCATAGGTAAAGGGAGATGTAGTATAAGATAGTTAATTTAGCTGGGAACTGGTGTGGGGAGTTAGTTGCATCTAGCCATGGCTGTAGGGAAATGTACTAGAAGAGAGTTGATTTAGCCAAAGAATTGGTGTGGGGAGTTAGTTGCGTCTAGCCATGGCTGTAGGGAAATGTACTGGAAAAGAGTTAATTTAGCCTGGGAACTGATGTGGGGAGTTAGTTGCATCAAGCCATGGCTGTAGGGAAATGTACTGGAAGAGAGTTAATTTGGCCAGGGAATTGGTGTGGGGAGTTAATTGCATCTAGCCATGGCTGTAGGGAAATATACTGGAAGAGAGTTAATTTGGTCAGGGAATTGGTGTGGGGAGTTAGTTGCATCTAGCCATGGCTGTAGGGAAATGTACTGGAAGAGAGTTAATTTGGCCAGGGAATTGGTGTGGGGAGTTAGTTGCATCTAGCCATGGCTGTAGGGAAATGTACTGGAAGAGAGTTAATTTGGCCAGGGAATTGGTGTGCGAGGTTAGTTGCGTCCAACTCGAAGAC
This sequence comes from Stictocephala bisonia, assembly GCA_035578905.1. Classification (NCBI taxonomy): domain Eukaryota; kingdom Metazoa; phylum Arthropoda; class Insecta; order Hemiptera; family Membracidae; genus Stictocephala; species Stictocephala bisonia. Next base: position 10,525,493 of record JAQJVL010000001.1, read on the forward strand.
CAATTGAGATAGATTAGTCAAGCCGTATTTTTTAAGTAAAAACTTTTGTACTTTTAGGATCCTTCCTCATTTGTAATGTCGAGGATAAATCCACTCTCTAACAATATATTTATATAAAATTATTATTACGGTTTTTAATGGGAAATCTATCTTTATAAATGCACGAGCAAATAATAAATTCAATGCCTCTATATCATTTGATATACAAAGTCAAAATGATGAAATAAATTTCCCTTTTTTAATTATGTATATATTTATATTCAAATGACAAATTTATTTTAAAAATATCTTACGTTATATTTCATATAATTTTATGTAATAAACGTAAACATTTACTTGTTAGTTTACCACGTGTTGATAAAACATATTAATCTCAACAGAAAAATACATAAATGAGTCTTACATATAAAAATATTAATATCAACGAATTAAAAATACTCCAATAAAGTAGGCTATAATAGGATCACCCGATGTGTGAAACCAAAAAAAACCTAAATAGATTTATTCATTTTTACATAAAAAGACTACTCTTAGTGCAATGAAAATATTATCAGTTAATTTATTGACTTATTCTAATATACTATATACGAAATTATGAAAGTATTGTAGGTCTACTATATCTACAAAATCACACATAATAGATCAGCTACGATAAGACACTCACTCATGCGACGTCCCGGCCATCTTGAAGGTGTACAAATTTATTGGTCAATCCGCTTACCTGGAAACAATACAAAAATCCTTAAGCTAGGATATGAACACGAAAATATAGGTTCCTGCTTTGTATTTATAGATTATAACAAAACAACGCCACGTAGTGATACAGTGGCTTCATATTGCTTCAGACTCAGAGGCGTCGTAGTGATATAGTGGCATCATAGTGATACTCTGGCATCGTAGTGATACGGTAACAACAACAATGCTACAGTGGCATCGTATTGGAACATTGGTTTAGTAGAGATACAGTGGCATCAGAGTGCTATATTGGTGTCGTTGTGATACAGTGACATCACAGTGCTACAGTAGTTTTGTAACAATACAGTGATCTCGTAATGGTAAATTGGTTTCGTAGTGATACAGTGGCATCACAGAGCTACAGCTACAGTAGTGCCATATTACTACAATGTCATCGTAGTGTTACATACTGTAGTAGGTGTCATAGTGATACAGTGGTATCGTAAGTCATACAGTAAAATCACAGTGCTACAGTGGATTTGTAGTGATACAATGGCATCACAGATGTACAGCTACAACAGTGCCGTAGTGCTACAATGGCATCGTAATGTCACACACTGTAGTAGGTGTAATAGTGGTAAAGTGATATCGTAGTGATTTAGTGAAATCCTAGAGCTAAATTGGTTTCGTAGTAATACAGTAGCATCACAGAGCTACAGCTACAGTAGTGCCATAGTACTACAGTGGTATCGTAGTGTTACATACTGTAGTAGGTGTCATAGTGGTACAGTGGTATCGTAGTGTTACATAATGTAGTAGGTGTCATAGTGGTACAGTGGTATCGTAGTGATACATACTGTAGTAGGTGTCATAGTGGTACAGTGGTATCGTAGTGTTACATACTGTAGTAGGTGTCATAGTGGTACAGTGGTATCGTAGTGTTACATACTGTAGTAGGTGTCATAGTGGTACAGTGGTATCGTAGTGTTACATACTGTAGTAGGTGTCATAGTGGTACAGTGGTATCGTAGTGTTACATACTGTAGTAGGTGTCATAGTGGTACAGTGGTATCGTAGTGTTACATACTGTAGTAGGTGTCATAGTGGTACAGTGGTATCGTAGTGTTACATACTGTAGTAGGTGTCATAGTGGTACAGTGGTATCGTAGTGTTACATACTGTAGTAGGTGTCATAGTGGTACAGTGGTATCGTAGTGTTACATACTGTAGTAGGTGTCATAGTGGTACAGTGGTATCGTAGTGTTACATACTGTAGTAGGTGTCATAGTGGTACAGTGGTATCGTAGTGTTACATACTGTAGTAGGTGTCATAGTGGTACAGTGGTATCGTAGTGTTACATACTGTAGTAGGTGTCATAGTGGTACAGTGGTATCGTAGTGTTACATACTGTAGTAGGTGTCATAGTGGTACAGTGGTATCGTAGTGTTACATACTGTAGTAGGTGTCATAGTGGTACAGTGGTATCGTAGTGTTACATACTGTAGTAGGTGTCATAGTGGTACAGTGGTATCGTAGTGTTACATACTGTAGTAGGTGTCATAGTGGTACAGTGGTATCGTAGTGTTACATACTGTAGTAGGTGTCATAGTGGTACAGTGGTATCGTAGTGTTACATAATGTAGTAGGTGTCATAGTGGTACAGTGGTATCGTAGTGTTACATAATGTAGTAGGTGTCATAGTGGTACAGTGGTATCGTAGTGTTACATACTGTAGTAGGTGTCATAGTGGTACAGTGGTATCGTAGTGTTACATACTGTAGTAGGTGTCATAGTGGTACAGTGGTATCGTAGTGTTACATACTGTAGTAGGTGTCATAGTGGTACAGTGGTGTCGTAGTGTTACATACTGTAGTAGGTGTCATAGTCGTACAGTGGTGTCGTAGTGTTACATACTGTAGTAGGTGTCATAGTGGTACAGTGGTATCGTAGTGTTACATAATGTAGTAGGTGTCATAGTGGTACAGTGGTGTCGTAGTGTTACATACTGTAGTAGGTGTCATAGTGGTACAGTGGTATCGTAGTGTTACATACTGTAGTAGGTGTCATAGTGGTACAGTGGTATCGTAGTGTTACATAATGTAGTAGGTGTCATAGTGGTACAGTGGTATCGTAGTGTTACATAATGTAGTAGGTGTCATAGTGGTACAGTGGTATCGTAGTGTTACATACTGTAGTAAGTGTCATAGTGGTACAGTGGTGTCGTAGTGTTACATACTGTAGTAGGTGTCATAGTTGTACAGTGGTATCGTAGTGTTACATACTGTAGTAGGTGTCATAGTGGTACAGTGGTATCGTAGTGTTACATAATGTAGTAGGTGTCATAGTGGTACAGTGGTATCGTAGTGTTACATAATGTAGTAGGTGTCATAGTGGTACAGTGGTATCGTAGTGTTACATACTGTAGTAGGTGTCATAGTGGTACAGTGGTATCGTAGTGTTACATAATGTAGTAGGTGTCATAGTGGTACAGTGGTATCGTAGTGTTACATAATGTAGTAGGTGTCATAGTGGTACAGTGGTATCGTAGTGTTACATACTGTAGTAGGTGTCATAGTGGTACAGTGGTATCGTAGTGTTACATACTGTAGTAGGTGTCATAGTGGTACAGTGGTATCGTAGTGTTACATAATGTAGTAGGTGTCATAGTGGTACAGTGGTATCGTAGTGTTACATAATGTAGTAGGTGTCATAGTGGTACAGTGGTATCGTAGTGTTACATACTGTAGTAGGTGTCATAGTGGTACAGTGGTATCGTAGTGTTACATAATGTAGTAGGTGTCATAGTGGTACAGTGGTATCGTAGTGTTACATACTGTAGTAGGTGTCATAGTGGTACAGTGGTATCGTAGTGTTACATACTGTAGTAGGTGTCGTAGTGGTACAGTGGTATCGTAGTGTTACATACTGTAGTAGGTGTCATAGTGGCTACAGTGGTATCGTAGTGTTACATACTGTAGTAGGTGTCATAGTGGTACAGTGGTATCGTAGTGTTACATACTGTAGTAGGTGTCATAGTGGTACAGTGGTATCGTAGTGTTACATAATGTAGTAGGTGTCATAGTGGTACAGTGGTATCGTAGTGTTACATAATGTAGTAGGTGTCATAGTGGTACAGTGGTATCGTAGTGTTACATACTGTAGTAGGTGTCATAGTGGTACAGTGGTATCGTAGTGTTACATACTGTAGTAGGTGTCATAGTGGTACAGTGGTATCGTAGTGTTACATACTGTAGTAGGTGTCATAGTGGTACAGTGGTATCGTAGTGTTACATACTGTAGTAGGTGTCATAGTCGTACAGTGGTGTCGTAATAATCCATTGTCATCACAGAGTTCAACGTACTCCTAATTTAACTAATTTTTATTACAAATGTACTTAGAAAATTTTATTAAACTCTTGAATAACGGCTCGACAAAGGTTCAATTTTGTAATAAACCCCCTTACAAAAACACGATGATTGTTAAAGTTTTTACAATTTGTGGAAATGAACTATAAACTCTTTATAATTGGCTAACACAAATACACTGATAAAAAAAAGAGTGTTCTTAGATTGCTTCATTTTTTATATAGTTGTGATATTTAGCATCTAAATTATTTAACTGATATCATTCCATTATTATTTATTAAACCATACATGAAGTCAGAATATCTCCACAAGTGATTCTTTCTCTGTAGGTTTGTGCACAAAATATATTATTTGTGTATATGTACTTATCTCGATGTAGTGTTAAACACATTTCAAAAAGAAAGCACAGTACCTGCCGTAAAGCAACATAGTAAGTGGTTTTGAGTGGAGTGAGCTACTTGAGTGAAAGTCGCAAGTAAGTTGATGAGTTATAGCCGCGTAAGGTTTTTCGCGCGGCGTAGCGGGTGTGCGCGACAGGGAAATATGAGGGGGAGGCTGGGAGGAATATAGATTAAGTTTATATAAGAAATGGCTGCGGGGTAGGAGATAAAGAGTGGACAGAAGCTTCCTTTTATCATATATGAGGATGGGGGGACAACATGCCCTATTTTGGACCCCTCCACTCCCCCACCAGATCGATTGCTTATTGAATGCTATATTTAGGCAAATCCAGTTTTCTTCAGGGGTCTCGATTCTCAGCAAAAAGAAAAAATTACATAGGGGAAAGTTGAAATTAATTGAGACATGACCACTTTTAAATAAAAAAAGTAAATTCGACAACATATTTTTTGTTACGTAATAAATATAACTAAAATATTATGTACAAAAACTGTTGTGTATGTACACAGAGTAGAAAGAAATAGATGTCGCATCCAACAGTGTTCTGAATGTGTGTCGAGTAGTTATTTCTTCAATTTTCCAAATTGATGGCAGGGCCAGCACATTGTCAGTCCCTCCCTCATTCACCCCAAATCCTCGAGGATTATTACTACAGATGTATAAAGATGTACATTAGTTGTATTCTATAACTGAGGCGTTTTCTAGGACCATAAGAAAGCGACCTATGTTTCTTTTTTCTCTGTGGTACGTTTCTTAGGTGGAGCTGGAGTGACATTATGGTGACTTCCAAATTTCCACAAGGCTTCCAGGTGTACCACCAACCTATTATCCACAACACCAAAGTTAAATGTTATCAAATTAAGTAAAAGTACAGCTTCCCTTGTAGTGTTTGTTTATTTGTCGGTTTTTACGATTTCAATTTTGACAAATTCATAGATGAATTCTTAATGTTGCTTGCTAATTGGTTTTTCCAAGTTGTTAATGTTTTTTTCAAGTAAATTTACAAAATAAATCACGATAATTGAAATAATATTAAGGTACATTAAACTACAAACCTTCTCCATTACAATTCAGTACCTACATAGACGGATAAACATAATTTGATTTTTAAAATATACATAACAATCGGATTTTCCGTTCAACGTTTGTATTATGAATAACTGATTCAACGTAGCTAACCGTTCCAAACACCGCCCCTCCGTTTAATAACTGAAAATGTTTAATTTTCTTACAGTCAAAATAATTAATTGTTTATAAAGTTGTGCATTAAGCTTTACTGAGTAAAAAACTATAATTTTCCAGTGGCCTTGACCGGAGTGTTCCGACGTTATCGCAAGATAACGGAGTCAAGCACATCGAGCGTGGCTGTCCCTTGGATAGGTGACCGTCTGACCGGTCCCGTCTTTACACGCAACCCGCCTGCCCGGTCACTGGTGGTTGTTCGGAAGTCACCCTTAAACCGTTGGCACCCAGGTTAGGTGTTAGAGAGGGCTTCTTAGCACTAACTTCGCCTGGTAAAATAAGACGATCTTTAACTTTTTTTATATAATTTTATATCGTTTAATAAGGGTTTTTCTCTATTTGAAATAGCCTACAATTCAATTATTTTTATCAAACTATATCTTGCATTAACTTTACCTTATAATTATTATTTAAAGTGTGTAAATTATCACAACTTAGTTTTTGCAAATTTCTGTAATACTCGAATTGATTACATTTACATTACAGTTATTAATCAAATTGGGTAATTATATAGAACCTTGTCTTGTTTTTGGATGAACGATTTTTTCATAGTAGATACATAACTAAGAAGCAAGATTATCATCTTTTGTCAGCTGAAAAGCCGGGAATATTGCGAATATGAAGGAAAACTGAAATAGATATATATACCGGTATATATATATATATATATATATATATATATATATATATCTTAATATAGTGATGTGGGTACTCAAATTGTGCGGAATTGTGTCTTTATCACGAATATGGCAACGGTTTTGCAATCTGACCATAAATTATTATCCGCTTACGCACCGGAAAGATTTTGATTTAAGTAAAGTTATGTTTTTTTAGAATAGGTCTAGGATGGTTATTGTTAGGTTTGCTTGTGTTATGTTAGGTAGGTTACATTCTGTCAGGTTAGGTTTTGAGAGGGCTGGATGGTTTTATTAGATTATTTTTGTAAGAATAACCAAACCAAACTTAATAAAACCTTACATAACCAAACATAGCATTACCTAACGTAAGAATATCCAACTTAGGCATGTCCAAACAAAACATAATGTAACTTAAACCGGATATTTCCAGCGCTAGCACGTTCGATTGCAAAACCCTTGCCGCATTCGTGATCAGAATAAAATTCTGCACAATTTGAATACCCACAATACTATATTTACGTACAAAATTCCTTGTTCCTCATTTTCGTAATTTTACCACCTTTTCAGCTAAAAATTATTATATTCCTGTTTCTTAATTATTAATCTGTTATGAACGAAAAATGTCAGTCAAAAAAGGTGCCTATTGTATATAATTACCTCAAAGGTAACAGAATAGTACCGTAGCTATAAGCTACATTGTTTCCTAATATTTTCTGGTTTCTCCTCTCTTGTATCTGGGAAGGGCAATGCGTCTTTGCCGTTGCAAGTATAATGTAATTTATACGTCCAGTGTGGTGTGTGTGTCTTCTAGGGGTGGTAGGCGGGGGGAGAGGGGTGGTACCGTTCTATATGATAATTACAGCTCAGCTTATGGTGTCACTTCCGAACACATTATTTGTTTACTTTTACCTCCTTTGATTTATCACGACTCGCTCTCGTTCCTCGGATCGCTATTGGCGACGCAGTCGCGTTGGCTCAAGCGTCTCTTTCATTTTGACATATTAACACACACGAGCACATAATATTTTTAAAATGACATTTATATTTCAATGTAATTACTATTACAAGGTAAAGATGTTATTCCTCCGTTGTATTTTACATCCATTTTACAACTCAACAGACTACATTACATAGCAACATTGATGATTAAGAGTGGAAAAATAATTTAAATTTCTTAATTAATACACAAAATCATATTGTGAATATGTAAAAATAAAGTTTATTTAAAAGTATTTAATTATTAAGGTTTTCTACCAAAATTCATTATATTTCATGTAAAAAAATAAATAAATAAACAATAATTGATGAACCATAAAACTTTGCAGTTAACGATATTTATAATTTTTTTAATTTATTCAAATAAATATATGGTGAACGACTTTCCTTTTTTTATAAACTGTGAGGATTTCCAAATACAAAATATTTTTAAACCATATTTTTATATAAAATTTGATTTGTTGGCCACCTTTGCAAATTGCTGCAATAAAAAATAAGGTGCTTTATTTAAAATTTCCAAATTCGATGGGATTTGTTTTGACAAATTGTATCCTGTATTTATTTTTTCAGATATTACCTGGAGATCAATTAACTGACTAACATTTTAAAATTGCAAATACCTTTTCAACAGAATTTCGGTAGGCAGCTGTAAAATTTAAAACCAAAACTGTAAACAATCATCATAGAGGAATTCAAGGAATTGTTACATCCAAGTAAAGAACTATTGCTGACCAAAGCATGACAATTCACTGAGTGAACTGTTACATCCAAGTAATGAACTATTGCTGACCTAAGCATAACAATTTACTAAGTGAACTGTTACATCCAAGTAATGAACTACTACTGACCTAAGGATGGCAATTCAATGAGTGAACCAAGTAATGAACTATTACTGACCTAAGGATGGCAATTCAATGAGTGAACTGTTACACCAAGTAATGAACTATTACTGACCTAAGGATGGCAATTCACTGAGTGAACTGTTACACCCAAGTAATGAACTATTGCTGACCTAAGCATGACAATTCACTGAGTGAACTGTTACACCCAAGTAATGAACTATTACTGACCTAAGGATGGCAATTCACTGAGTGAACTGTTACACCCAAGTAATGAACTATTACTGACCTAAGGATGGCAATTCAATGAGTGAACTGTTACACCCAAGTAATGAACTATTACTGACCTAAGGATGGCAATTCAATGAGTGAACTGTTACACCAAGTAATGAACTGTTACTAACCTAAGTATGGCAATTCACTGAGTGAACTGTTACACCAAGTAATGAACTATTACTAACCTAAGGATGGCAATTCACTGAGTGAACTGTTACACCCAAGTAATGAACTATTACTGACCTAAGCATGACAATTCACTTAGTGAACTGTTACACCCAAGTAATGAACTATTACTGACCTAAGGATGGCAATTCAATGAGTGAACCAAGTAATGAAGTATTACTGACCTAAGGATGGCAATTCAATGAGTGAACTGTTACACCCAAGTAATAAACTATTACTGACCTAAGGATGGCAATTCAATGAGTGAACCAAGTAATGAACTACTACTGACCTAAGCATGACAATTCACTGAGTGAACTGTTACACCCAAGTAAAGAACTATTGCTGACCTAAGGATGGCAATTCAATGAGTGAACCAAGTAATGAACTACTACTGACCTAAGCATGACAATTCACTGAGTGAACTGTTACACCCAAGTAAAGAACTATTGCTGACCTAAGCATAACAATTTACTAAGTGAACTGTTACATCCAAGTAATGAACTACTACTGACCTAAGCATGACAATTCACTGAGTGAACTGTTACACCCAAGTAAAGAACTATTGCTGACCTAAGCATAACAATTTACTAAGTGAACTGTTACATCCAAGTAATGAACTACTACTGACCTAAGCATGACAATTCACTGAGTGAACTGTTACACCCAAGTAAAGAACTACTGCTGACCTAAGCATAACAATTTACTAAGTGAACTGTTACATCCAAGTAATGAACTACTACTGACCTAAGCATGACAATTCACTGAGTGAACTGTTACACCCAAGTAAAGAACTATTGCTGACCTAAGCATAACAATTTACTAAGTGAACTGTTACATCCAAGTAATGAACTACTACTGACCTAAGCATGACAATTCACTGAGTGAACTGTTACACCCAAGTAAAGAACTATTGCTGACCTAAGCATAACAATTTACTAAGTGAACTGTTACATCCAAGTAATGAACTATTACTGACCTAAGCATGTCAATTCACTGAGTGAACTGTTACACCCAAGTAATAAACTATTACTGACCTAAGGATGGCAATTCAATGAGTGAACCAAGTAATGAACTACTACTGACCTAAGGATGTCAATTCAATGAGTGAACCAAGTAATGAACTATTACTGACCTAAGGATGGCAATTCAATGAGTGAACTGTTACACCAAGTAATGAACTATTACTAACCTAAGGATGGCAATTCACTGAGTGAACTGTTACACCCAAGTAATGAACTATTACTGACCTAAGCATGACAATTCACTGAGTGAACTGTTACACCCAAGTAATGAACTATTACTGACCTAGGGATGGCAATTCACTGAGTGAACTGTTACACCCAAGTAATGAACTATTACTGACCTAAGGATGGCAATTCAATGAGTGAACTGTTACACCAAGTAATGAACTGTTACTAACCTAAGTATGGCAATTCACTGAGTGAACTGTTACACCAAGTAATGAACTATTACTAACATAAGGATGGCAATTCACTGAGTGAACTGTTACACCCAAGTAATGAACTATTATAACCTAAGGATGGCAATTCACTGAGTGAACTGTTACACCAAGTAATGAACTATTACTGACCTAAGGATGGCAATTCACTGAGTGAACTGTTACACCCAAGTAAAGAACTATTGCTGACCTAAGCATAACAATTTACTAAGTGAACTGTTACATCCAAGTAATGAACTACTACTGACCTAAGCATGACAATTCACTGAGTGAACTGTTACACCCAAGTAAAGAACTACTGCTGACCTAAGCATAACAATTTACTAAGTGAACTGTTACATCCAAGTAATGAACTACTACTGACCTAAGCATGACAATTCACTGAGTGAACTGTTACACCCAAGTAAAGAACTATTGCTGACCTAAGCATAACAATTTACTAAGTGAACTGTTACATCCAAGTAATGAACTACTACTGACCTAAGCATGACAATTCACTGAGTGAACTGTTACACCCAAGTAAAGAACTATTGCTGACCTAAGCATAACAATTTACTAAGTGAACTGTTACATCCAAGTAATGAACTATTACTGACCTAAGCATGTCAATTCACTGAGTGAACTGTTACACCCAAGTAATAAACTATTACTGACCTAAGGATGGCAATTCAATGAGTGAACCAAGTAATGAACTACTACTGACCTAAGGATGTCAATTCAATGAGTGAACCAAGTAATGAACTATTACTGACCTAAGGATGGCAATTCAATGAGTGAACTGTTACACCAAGTAATGAACTATTACTAACCTAAGGATGGCAATTCACTGAGTGAACTGTTACACCCAAGTAATGAACTATTACTGACCTAAGCATGACAATTCACTGAGTGAACTGTTACACCCAAGTAATGAACTATTACTGACCTAGGGATGGCAATTCACTGAGTGAACTGTTACACCCAAGTAATGAACTATTACTGACCTAAGGATGGCAATTCAATGAGTGAACTGTTACACCAAGTAATGAACTGTTACTAACCTAAGTATGGCAATTCACTGAGTGAACTGTTACACCAAGTAATGAACTATTACTAACATAAGGATGGCAATTCACTGAGTGAACTGTTACACCCAAGTAATGAACTATTATAACCTAAGGATGGCAATTCACTGAGTGAACTGTTACACCAAGTAATGAACTATTACTGACCTAAGGATGGCAATTCACTGAGTGAACTGTTACACCAAGTAATGAACTGTTACTAGCCTAAGGATGGCAATTCACTGAGTGAACTGTTACACCCAAGTAATGAACTATTATAACCTAAGGATGGCAATTCACTGAGTGAACTGTTACACCAAGTAATGAACTATTACTGACCTAAGGATGGCAATTCACTGAGTGAACTGTTACACCAAGTAATGAACTATTACTGACCTAAGGATGGCAATTCACTGAGTGAACTGTTACACCCAAGTAATGAACTATTACTGACCTAAGGATGGCAATTCACTGAGTGAACTGTTACACCCAAGTAATGAACTATTACTGACCTAGGGATGGCAATTCAATGAGTGAACTGTTACACCCAAGTAATGAACTATTACTGACCTAAGGATGGCAATTCAATGAGTGAACTGTTACACCAAGTAATGAACTGTTACTAACCTAAGTATGGCAATTCACTGAGTGAACTGTTACACCAAGTAATGAACTATTACTAACCTAAGGATGGCAATTCACTGAGTGAACTGTTACACCCAAGTAATGAACTATTACTGACCTAAGCATGACAATTCACTTAGTGAACTGTTACACCCAAGTAATGAACTATTACTGACCTAAGGATGGCAATTCAATGAGTGAACTGTTACACCAAGTAATGAACTGTTACTAGCCTAAGGATGGCATTTCACTGAGTGAACTGTTACACCCAAGTAATGAACTATTATAACCTAAGGATGGCAATTCACTGAGTGAACTGTTACACCAAGTAATGAACTATTACTGACCTAAGGATGGCAATTTACTGAGTGAACTGTTACACCAAGTAATGAACTATTACTAACCTAAGGATGGCAATTCATTGAGTGAACTGTTACACCCAAGTAATGAACTATTACTGACCTAAGGATGGCAATTCACTGAGTGAACTGTTACACCCAAGTAATGAACTATTACTAACCAAAGGATGGAAGACAATTTACTGAGTGTACTGTTACACCCAAGTACAGTAATGAACTATTGTGTTGTTAAAAATAAAAGCAACCAGCCTAAAAATAAAGTTAAGTATAAAACACTTGTGCTAAATACAAAAGAATAAATACAGTTCACGTCGGGATTCCTAAAGGTTATCTCGTAGATCTGAAATTCTGATTTGATCTTTGTAGCACCGGGCCTTGATTAGTTTTTGTGTCCTTTCAGTCCCGGCCTGGTTGGTCATATTATATGTTTCATCTCTCCATTAAAAAATTAGGACACCCAGGTCCACTGTGAGTCGGGATGAATTAAAGAACGACGATCGCAGTGCGTCGTGGCCCACGTGCTGTCTTCCGGCAAATTCCGCAACATTTTTGCGAACTGACTTCTCCCTGGGTCAAACTCCGAGAAACCTGTATCAACTACCACAATATCAAACATGTGCCACTTAATTTATTTTTGTAATATTTTCACATTCCTGAATATATATTTTTTTCATTTACTGAAAATCATATATATTTGATTTAGGTAGGCTATACTGCAATTAAAGCGGCCATTTCCCAAACCGCTAAGTCACCACTGGGAAGTCGACATCCCTATAGTACACATAAACTTTTAACAGTCGGCTAAAACATGCTGTTCTACTCAAACTGCATGGATCGTGTTTATTATATTAATGTGGTAAAGTGATTATTAAAGGTCCAATATAGTTGACAATAAATTGGTATTATGAGTTCAATCAAGAATTACATTTAAATTTTCAAATATTTAACTGAAAAGAAATTATGAAAATACTCAAATGTTTCCTAAAACCAACTTATAGTCCTCTAGAACAGTTCTCCACTTATCAAATGACTTTTCAAGTTTTACAATACTATCATTATTACGAACCAAACGTTGAAAAAGGAATCCATGTTTTTATTCGTTTTTCGTAGAGTAAACGGCCCCCTGAGAAAGAAGAAGAAAGAAATATTTCTCCATCTCCCTATAAAAAGCTTATATCATGTAATTTTGATTCTACTGTATATTTCTCTGAAAATGAAAAAAAATATTTCGTTCATAATTCCTATTTTATCCAATTATTTCAGTACAATAAACTTATTTTGTTAATAGAAGGCTTTTTTATTGTATTTGTCTTAGATGATTTTTGTCTTTTTTGTTCGAGTGCACATTAAAAAAGTTTAAAATTATATGAACTTAATTTACAAATTCGATCCGGTTTGTGGCGCATCATGCTCGAACTGCGTAGTCGAGGAGTCGCGGTTGTATGCGGGTAAAATCCGTCGCTAGGAGAGAGGGTGCGATTTTGTAAAACTTTTCCGCTCCTCTCTCTCTCAGTGAATTATTAAAGCTGTTGTTCTTCAGCGTCTCTTCTTAAAAACCTGCAAGTTGTATAATGTTGCCACACGCTCTGGCCATGTTTCAACCCCTCCCGCTCACACCCCCTGCTCCTCCCCTCCACAACTACCTCGGCGAGGCATGTAACATATTTGCCGAGATGGTTTACACGGTCTCCCCGCTCTTTGAATTTGTTTAAAACTTGTTCCTGTCGGACTTCGCCCCGGGGGCTGTTAGTCTACGTTAGGGTTAGCGGTGGCAGGCACTTCCTGACTTCCTGATTAACTTCCTGACTCCTGCTCTCGTTTCCGCATTGTTTGTCGGGTAGAAAACACAGTTACGAATGAGGTGTACTTCGCATTTCGTACGTATCACCAGTTGCATTGCATCCATTTCGATCCCACTACATACGTGGTTTAACATAAGACACAATCGATCAATGTATTTTTAGTCGAGTAATATTAACATTGAATTCATTATTAAACTTTTGATAATAGCCTACATGTTTACGGTTGAGGGAAATTGTGATCGTTATGAAAAACCTAATTATTCAATTTACTCAGGAAAAAGTTTAGGAAAGATAAGTTTAGGAATGTGTTACTAAAACACAAAGTTAAGGCATTTTAATAAATTATTTATTTATTCAGACCAAACTGATTGCACCATTTTACAATAGTTTATGAATGAAATCAGAAACAATCTCAAGATAAGAGAACTCAAGAATAACATATAACTAATATGCGATGTTAAATGCAGAATGAACACCTAAAGAATAACAATAAAAATCCAAAAACAGCAATAACAAATCATAGCAGTACTAAAACAATAATGAAAATGACCTAACCTTAATAACGTGAAATATGACAGTTAAAAAACAATAAAAAAGTATTAGAAGATAAGCAAACCATTAAAAGTGAAAATAACAACAGTAATAAATGAAATTAACAAATAATACTAAATAGCAACAATGACAATATAATTAGTAACAGTAAAAATAGAAAAACAATTAAAGGTATTGTATAATTTGTTTACATAATGTATTTATAGAAAAAAATGGTGTATGCATACATTTAAGTCAAAAATATTATAATGAAAATAATATAATAATAAAAAATAGTAATGAAAACTGAATACAAGGTATAGAATCTTAAGGAGTAGAATCGTGGACTGAATACCAAATACCAATTAAAATCTGAAAACCAAAAAGTTCACCGTCTAATTGAGTGGATTTTTCCTACTTGCTTTTTTCAGTATTCATTGGTTACGGACAGCGTGGTACTATGGCCACTGTAAGTCCATGATTATGACAGAAGACGTTGGGCAATACGTGAATGTACGTAAACAGCTGATCGTAAGGGAGGACCACTATGTAAATAGGTTGGATCCAAACCAAGTTTCCGAAGGAAGGAGAGGGGGTAAGATGGTATCGTCGACTCCAAATTTCTGAGATAGACCGAACCAGGCAGACTGACCTTCGCTGAGGTCCGCAGCCATTCATCATGTTGCTCTCTCATGCCTGGCCGAAGAAAAGCAAACGAAACTCGTGAGAGACCCGCTGCCATACACTATTGCAAAAACATCGGACTTGACATTTTCAGCCTCAATACAATGATTAGGTCAATACGTCTCCCCTTTGGAAAAACGGGTAAAACATAGACCTATGTATTTTGAGTCCCCCACTCCCCCAACAATAGGTTGCAACACCTCTTGTTGCTTAGACCTCTCCCAGGTCAGTTACTTAGAAGGAAACAGGCCAAATTTGATTTTTGATAGGTTAGGATTTAGCCTTCAGGTTCTAAAATATTCTTCGAAGACTGCTAGGTCACTTGTGAGTATTTATTAAGTAGCAGTGAAGTCCTTGTGTTGATAAGCTAAGGTAATATCACCTGAATATATCAATTTTCTAGACTTTGTGATTAGGACGTCAGCGGTAAACACGTTAAACAAAATTGGAGAAATTACCTGTGGTAGTCCATCCTTCAGCTGTCTACAAAAATTCCTCATGACCGAGTTAAATTTTGTTTTAGCCTGGCACAAATCATTGACTCCAAAGCAAGCGTAAATAGAATCAGTGAGACAAGTCTTAAATGGTTTAAAGATCAATCCGTATTTTTATTGATAAATAGCGTGAATTTTGAATTCTGTTCAAAACATATATTCCAGCTTTTTTGAAGAAAATAATTTTAGCTGACAACAAATTATACGATTTATATATTATCTCCCCATAGCAGATCAGACCAGGAAGAAGCTAAATGGTAAATGGTAAACATTGTTTTAATGAAATTGTACGGTCTCTATAGTGGAAAAAACACTATAGTGGAAAAAATGTACCTCATCCAACCAGTTTCAGGAAAAATAGCCTACATTAGTTTGTACTAATGGGAATGATTGAGGATGGCTTATTTGTTGTTAGTCAAAAATACAAATACCCCATGAAGTGAAACGATGATTGATGATCCATCAAAACATATAATATGAAAACAATAAATATGTAATTTATCCATATAAAATGTATCCCTTATTTTCCATAAGCGTTAGAATAAAATTTAACCATAGTAAAAACGATAGTCAGTCGTCTATTTTTCAAAGAAATATTTAAATTAACAATCCGAACATCTAACCTGAACATTTCAATCCAAATGTACAATCTGAGAAAGACAATTAAAAAATATAATCAGAAAATTACAATCCAAACAAACAATTAAAGAATTACAATCTGAGAATAACAATCCTAACATACTATCTGAGAACTGAGAATGACAATCCAAACATTCAATCTGAGAATTACAATCCACACGTCATATAAATCTGAGAACTGACAATGATAGTCCAAACACTGAAGCTGAGAATTATTATACAAACTTACAATCTGAGAATTACAATATAATCATATACAAGCTGAGAATAATAATCCAAACATTCAATCTGAGAATCACCATTCAAACACACAATCTGAGAATTACAATCAAAACGTACAATCTTAAAATTACAATCCTAACATACAATCTGAGAATTACAATCCAAACATACTATCTGAGAAGTATAGTCCAAAATACAATCCAATGTTCTTGAAGGTGCAGGTGACCAGAGGTTACAAGGCGCACTTGATGGTACAGGTGAATTAAAGGTAACTAGAATAAAGAAAATACATTTCACCAAACATCTTTATTAAAAATTATAAAGGAAGTAATTCGAAATTGATAATTTTGGTACAAAATAATCGAATTGTAGTTAATATAAGGTATCTGAAATAAACTTGTAAACAATGCACTGCTCTTCCTAACAGAAAGTGATAGACAAATTGGAAAACGAATATCCCTTTCACTCAAATTATTATTGCTGATTTAAAGCCATAGTCAGTGTGAGTTGATAGCTGGGTACTCCCCCTCCCCACTATAGTAACATGTACGGGGGGGGGGGGGCAGCGAGTGTCTCGGTTATTTATAGGTGACTCTGAGTAATATAAATTATTGGCCGGTACAGCGACACCGGCTTACATATTCCAATGGACCAATGGCGAGCGTCCGCCACTATAATTTATAGGGTATGAAAAGTTTTGCTTCGAAAAATAGAGATGTCTCTTCGGTCATATTTATGGAAATGCGGCGCCTGATACATGGACAGGAATACATTTTGTACTTCTTGTGTTTGCCCGGACGTTCGTGCATACCAAATCAGCCGCTTCCGGGAGTTGTAACTGTTTTTGAAATTCTCAGTACCGGATTTACACATCATGAAGGAACTGCTTTTGCAAAAATATTGCTTCGGTTTGTTTTGTAATTTGTTATTTTCGCAATTTTTTATTTTCACGTTTCTTAGTTTCAAATTTCTTAATTTACTTTGTAGAGTGAGTGCTCTATGATTTTATGTTTAAATATAATCTGTAAGTTTCGTTACCTCACTATCACCTAACACAGCCAATTAAAAGAATATTAAAAAAATTTACTTAAGTTTTTTAAACTACACTTTAATTTGTTTGAACAATTATATTTTAGTATTTATTCCTTCAAGTGAGGCAAGTAGTTTAATGCTTGACTAGCAGTTCTATCACTTAATAACATTACATTTAAACCACGTCAACGGTAACCATTTACATAGGCCTACATTTTTTCAGCAAATGAATTTGACTCAAAAAATAGCATTCTTCTTCAAGGGCCAATGAAACAATATTACAAGCCTTTGGTGTGAAATTCACAACCCTTTTTCTGTGGAAAATTATAAATATGTAAGTATATTTAGGGCAAAAATCTTTAATTTAGTTTTCTTGCTCGTTGAACGAATCAATGACATAAATATTTAATTTGGATATTTTCCGTAAATTAACTACCACTAATTTTTTTGTTTCCGTTAATTCACTACCGCTGGATAAGTATTCTATTGCTCTAAAAACTCTTAACCAATAATTTGTACGTCCACTGTGGTATTTCTTATCCGCTAGGAATCCGATATAGTTACAAGCCTTATCTTGTCGCTTTCCAAGAACTTACACACGGAGAGCGCATTCGGCGGTAAGTTAATCATTGGATTTAACAATTTGTGTCAAATTTATTAGCCAACTAATCTAACCCAACCGTAATTGCGATAAAAAAATAGTAGAAGTGAAGTAACAGAAAAAGTAGTGGTAGTGAATTAACGGAAAATGTCCTTTAAGGATTGGTAGTGAATTAACGGAAGAAGGTCCTTTAATTTATTTCAAGAATCATGTGTTGATGAACTTAAGGACGTACTTGTTCCTTTTGTTGGAACGAATAATCTAATTATTTTATATACGTATTATTTGTACGCATACCAACACTAGAATATGAACATTTCATAAAGTCTTTACTAAGTTATATACATTTATTTGTTCAACTATAATGAACATGATGAAAAAGATTGTTGGAAAGGATATTGAACAATATATGAGATCAACAAAATATTCAAAAGACCGCCGTAATGTTAAACTATCAACACACAAATACAAGAGACAAAATATTCAATACGAATAAGACTGCCCTAAGACTAAACTATCTTCAACAAAATCACAAAAACACAAGAGGGAAAAGAATCAATACGAATAAGCAATAATTTATTGATTATTATTACAATAATAATCACTTATTGTGTAATAATAATAATAGGGCAACAAGTGTAATATCCCTAGCAGTGTCTCATATATATCATAATAATAAATCTATAAACACAAAAAGCCCCATGTGGTTACATATTTATACAAAATAAAGAGTAATTACTTAGACAGGAAACGATTGTCAACTAAGAACCTTCCTTGTATATATATATATATATATATATATATATATATATATATATATATATATATATATATACAAGGAAGGTTCCAACTACGTTGGATATGTTGGAAACGTTGATACATTGTAACAGAAATTACAAAGAATAGGAGTAAATAATGATGTAAAAAACGTTTAAATATAAAAAATAACTTGTTGTTGTGGTACACATGTATGGATCACTAGAGATAACTTATATTTACCAACTCTAAAGTAAAGTAAAGTTTTTAAAGAGTGCCTTTAATATAACTATGGCCGTCTTTGACCACCAAATGCTCCCTCTTACAAAACGGCAAACAACTGATGTGGAAAATGGCAATATTGCATAAATTGTAATTGTATTGCGTTAGGTTCAGTTAGGACCGATCTAACTCAGTAAATATCAAGTAAGTCAACTTTATTGGCTGAATTATGAATTAATCCATTAAATATATTACATGACCCAGCAACTATCTGCGCAAAAAATTATTGTTAATTTTATATAAATCTTATAAAAAAAATTGTCTATTACACATTGACTTTATATTTTTTACATTTTACTGCCATTTTGTTGATTTTTGTTTGGATTTTAAAAATTCTTGATTATTTATTCTGTTATTTATCATATCTAATTCATCATATCATTCTGTTAGTTATGATATATATAATTTTTGTATTACTGTTGTGTTTTATTTGTTTTGCTGTTATATCATATTGTTCTATATTTCTAATATGTATTGTATTGTTATAACTGTTGTTTTGGGTTTTCGTTGGTGGGTTAGTTATATATTCCCGGTTAGTAGCATTAATTATATTTAAGCCTATATACAGACAAAATATAATAAACTATCTATTTTAGCAAAATATTAACACAATTTGTACTATATTATTAGAAAAATCAGTGTTAATTGTTAATTGTCATTGTACTTTCTCTCAAATAGCTCTGAGCTAGAGAAAAAATAGATAGCTGCTATGTAAAAAAATTAAAAGCAAATAAACAATTCTGAAAAAGGTTTTCCTAAAACAAGGGCCCCATACAGCTCCTTAATGTTGGATGGTTCACAGATGAATAAGCAAATGTTGGACAGAGTTGGTACTTCTATTCTTCCACACCAACTTCCTTACAACCCCTACTTGTCCCTGTTAGATTGTTACCTGTCTACGTCAGACAAATAAAGGTACAAAGAAGAAATAAACAGAGGTTACAAAAAATATAACCACCCTTTTAGAATAAATGAAAATAGACTTAAAAAACAAATATTCAACTTGTTCAAAAACAGAAAAACAAAATCTTGGATAAAACAGGAATTAAACATGGTTTAAGAGTTGGAAATTACATAAAATCGAATAAAATACTGCACATTTAAGAAAGCTGTTAAATATTACAATAAAAGATTTCAAGAAAAAATTACGGCAAGAAGAGGAACTGTAGTCTTGTAAGAGGGGACGAAGGCAACATGGGAGAGAATGAAGGAATTCTAGAGTTAAACGCAGAGAAGCATCTAACTTCAACTTAAAAATAATTCATTCATTTTTTCAATGATTCATCGCACCCCAAAAGTTTAGTGATCGAAAAAAATAAGTAATCTAACATTAATAATAGATACGAATAAGACTGTCCTAAGATTAAACTATCTTCAACAAAATCACAAAAACACAAGAGGGAAAAGAATCAATACGAATAAGCAATAATTGATACAGATCCATGGAAAGATATACAGATGGATAAATGAGATGTAACTCTTTGGATTTGTTACTTCGTAAACAAGTAATACACAATAATCCCGCAGTCAAAAAGTGCTCAATGTTTACTTTAACTACACAAATGTTTTAAAATTATTTTTGATGTGAAACCAGCTTCTTTCGTTGGCAGAAATAAATCTATTTACATCTTCATTAGCAATATAGACTTATCTTTTTATTAGTTATAAATCTCGTTCTTTTAATTTCACAATACTGGTTTGGCATTTGAAGTAATTAATTTGACTACAGCCTAATTATTTTTGGCAGATGAATATCGCCGGACGGCTTCTAATAGAGCTGTAGCGCTCAGATCAGCTCTCACGCCGAAACCGTGATTTGTAGCAGTAATATTTACATAAATAAAAGATAAGTTTTCAGCGCCACTCGCGCACTGCAGCTCCAACAAATTTACGGCGGCTTAAAAACTGAAGACGGGGTGCGGGGCTCAAAATCCTGATATACTGGTGAGACGCAGAGGTGGATCGCGTCGAGACGTCATTGGGGAACTAATGTTATTTATCTACGGACAAATTTCACTTAAAAACAATATTTATGACTCTTTAATTTTTAAAAACAATATGGCAAATTTATTCTAAAATTTTTACATGTTTAAATTTCTGGGTTTTTAAAACTAATAATTAAAAAATAGAATTTGAAGAATCGAAGTAAACAAAAATCAAATTATATAAATTGAATTGAACACAGCTAAACTTTAATTCAATTTATTTTGTTAAGTTTACCCCAATTTAACTCGAAACAGTTTGTCGAAAGACAAATTTGACTTCACAATTTGCCAACAAAAAGCATATATGGACTATTTTTTACAACCTGAAACATTTCTTTAACATTTCTATCTGATAAACATTTCCTTAAAAAATATTTAATGGTTCCTGTTTACATAGAACAAGAATCTTCTGTGCTAGAACTATCAGTTAACATTTCTCTTGTATTTTATTACAAATATTAATTAAACATTTGCAACATTTTGCAGTCCTTCAATCCTACTAGTTGCAATTTAAATTGTAGCTACATTATTTATCAATTAAATCAAATCATGTTTATTTTCTTTTACAAAAAGAACTAACTTAACATTAACAAACGTCTTTCTTAACCTATAAGTTAAATACAAACAAACATATAAACTAATTTCAACTTCATCATTTCATAGTCTACTTATCATCTATCAAATATTCTAAATAGTCAATAACGATCGGTACTCTTTTTCGAACAAAATCAATGTTACTCTCTTTCAAAAACATTTTCGCAAGTCTCCGCATTTAGGAGTTTAGATAACTTATCATACAAATTAACACATTTGTGTAAGTGATGTGTGTTTTTTTAATAAAAAGTGTTATTGTGGTGGGGAATATCTAAATGTCGGAAGTGTCTAAGCGCATGTGATTTTAAGGCCAAAAGGTGAATATTTTTCTTAGTAGATTTCAGAGTTTATATATATATATATATATATATATAAAATGAAGGGAAAAAAGGATTTTATTATAATGAAAATGTCCTCAACAGGATTGGTTATGGGGAAAGTTCTATTGTGATCACAATATTTTCTTGCTATTGTGTTTCTTTTTTACTAATTAAGGTACTAATTAATCTAAAAAGCATGATTATATGAATGATTTCTGTATTTTTGCGCTGGAATCAAGATCACTTCAAGGATATACCATTAATGGAAATTAATTTGAAATGGTATATCCTTTCATAAAATAAAGAAGAATCAAGAATCATTTATTTTTCTTTAAGCATACAGCTATTGACATCAGAACATTATGACGCTACAAAGTGGTTTGTTATTCAAAATGCATACTAAATTACATTTAAAACTTTTAAAATACAAAACAAATACAAAAAATAAAACAAATACACGCAAAGAAGTTTGAGCTAAATTTTAAATTAGAAATATGCAAAACAATAATCCAAAAGAACAATAGTACATCAAACTTATTTCCTGAGGAAAAGACCCATACCTTGCCCACAAAATATGACACAATTTTAAACAGCCACTGCAAAAGGTCCTTTTGAAAAATAGGTGGCAGTTATAGAAGACGTAGTGTTATGCGGGCTATGAGACACAACTGCCTTATATATGTCTGGGATTTAT
This sequence comes from Stictocephala bisonia, assembly GCA_035578905.1. Classification (NCBI taxonomy): domain Eukaryota; kingdom Metazoa; phylum Arthropoda; class Insecta; order Hemiptera; family Membracidae; genus Stictocephala; species Stictocephala bisonia. Next base: position 10,548,214 of record JAQJVL010000001.1, read on the forward strand.
AAGATTTTCCGGCTATAATGCGTATAAATAAGGCGAGATATGTCCTATATGCAAATAAAACTTTTAATATGATTTGCCCCCTAAATTTAGGGCCAAGACGAAAAAAGTGTCCGCCAAAGGGCGGGATAAATCGTGCCCGGAGCTTTGCGTAAGTCGAGGGAGACAGATGGTCGACTCTAATCCGACGGTGGATGGAGCACCAGATGCGTTTTATATGTATTAAAATTTTCACCACCAACCTTTTCAATTGTTGATTTTACTTTGGAGATGGGAAATAAGGAATTTGGTAATCTACTATAATTATCATAAATGCTCGTAAAATCAAGCTAAAATGTTTAAGTAATTTGAAGGGTGCGATGCAAGTTAACAGACTTATTGGAAATAGAACTCCTAAAATAGGTTTGAGTTGAGAAATATATGAAAAAATTGTTAGGTTCTAAAACCCAACTTAACTTATTTTTATGAACTTCATATTTGCTTTTCAATATACTATATAAATAATACAATGCAAATAATATATTGAATTGTAGAAATATCAATAATATGTGCCATATCATACAACTACAAGTTTGTTATAGTTTGACTATCAATATTGACCTAAAAAGCAGAATTAACAAAAGAATTTACATTCTCAACTTTTTCTTGTACTGTAGGCTTAACCAGAAAAGGAACAGTACAACTAAAATCGGTCTTGTAATGGCCTGTTGTCATTATTAACTGGCAAGCTACAACATATTTAGGTTCAAATTAATTGGTTTTTATTCAATGATTTTTTATTAAATCACTAATACAACTTTCACTTACTTGTCACTTAAGAAATGGGATCTTTACCGTTCATTCACTACCATTACTTATTTGTTTCCGTTAAAGCACTACCCCTTGATAAATATACTATTACTCTAAAAACAGTTCCCCAATCATTTTTACGTCCACTGTGGTATTCCAGCGATATCGGATTCGCCTAGGAATCCGATATCGCTGGCGTTATCTTATCGCTTTCCAAGAACTTACACACGGAGAGCGCATTCGGTAGTAAGTCAATCATTAGATTTACCAGTTTGTGATCAACTTTAGTAGCCACCTAACCTAACCGTAATTGCGATAAAAAAGTACTGGTAGTGAAGTAACGGAAAAGGTCCAAGAAATATTATCACACCAGTATCTCAAATAAAATTTTATACCTCCTTTATATATTTGTAACTTACATTATTTATATAATGATGAAGACTCAGCTTCACTTATACTCTACTAAATTCAACCTACTCCTGTTAATACTCCCTCCAAGCCACAGTCAACCAACCTCAGATGTCATTCCCTCCAAGCCACAGTCAACCAACCTCAGATGTCATTCCCTCCAAGCCACAGTCAACCAACCTCAGATGTCATTCCCTCCAAGCCACAGTCAACCAACCTCAGATGTCATTCCCTCCAAGCCACAGTCAACCAACCTCAGATGTCATTCCCTCCAAGCCACAGTCAACCAACCTCAGATGTCATTCCCTCCAAGCCACATGGCCAACTTTCTTGTCGGTCCACCTTTCCTACCCACGACTTTCCCTACTCACATAAGATATATCCCAACCATATATCTTAAATATATCCCATCTGCGTTAATGAATCTCCAGTCATGTAGTATTTTTACAAGACTACCATTTCTTAGGGCTTATATGACTAATACTGATGTTTTGTTTCAGGTTTACCAGCCAGTAAACTATGCCCAACGCTGACCAGCCATTTGTCACAAGGTGGCTGGTTCTTGGTTTTAATGGCTGAAAATCCCACTTTTAGGAGCTTCTAAAAGTCCCTCTTACCTAACAGTAAATAAATATAATTGGTGTATAAAAAGATACCTCATATTAACCGTTTTAACTATTGCACCCAGAAAAACCAAACTCAGTATATTTTAGTAGAGTATAAATTTGCACTTTTTGGTTGGTGTCACAAGATTACCCTTCATCCCAAAATATTAAATTTTGGGCCCAAAATTTTAAAAATAAATCACCATCAAGTTGCACCTCTTTTTAAAGATTTTTATAACAGAAAATGAACAGTGAAACTTAAATGTCACTGTCTCATTTCAGTATGAATGGCAGCTGATCCAAATTAAAAATATCTTTAATACAAAAATTGCTAAAAAACACACAAACCACAAACAAATAATTGACAATTTTAAATCTGCGCCTCTCTTTAAGTTTCGTGTACAATTTGGTTAATTTGCCTTTTTCCTAACCCTTCCAAGAAAGTTAAAATATTCTACGTGAAGTATTATCACATTAACATTAATATAAATCATAACCGCTTATGATTATCTACATAAAATGTCTTAGCTTAAATGTTTTCACTTTTTGTAACCTTTCCACTAGTAATTTCGGAAATAATTGTCTATGCAACTTAAGTAACGAGCGTTCACTTCAACTATTACTATGCACACACTAAATATGAAACTAAAAATAAAAATTTCTAGTTATATTAGTAATCATAATTGATTAACATCAAGTCATAGATGATTAAATAATTATGATCCGTTTAGTAATTTCTGAGGACAGTAGAGAGGATTTGTCAAACTCTGCTGCTTGGAAGGGTTGGAAGGCTTGTCATAATCTGCACTTTTTTCGACTAGTGGGTGAGGGTTCGTACAGATACCATCTATACCAATACACGTACAGTGGCTTTGACCCGCCCATCCATCCATACACGTACAGTGGCTTTCACCCGCCCATCCATCCATAGACGTACAGTTGTATTCTTGGTTCAACATCATAATATAACTGTTTCTGAGGCTATCTACACACAAACACCACAGAGAAAAAAAGAAACAGGGGTTACATACAGTAGTGCGCTGAATGTGTGTCGAGTAGTAATTTCTCCAGTTTGTCATGCGCTGGCAGGGCTAGAACCTTGTCAGTCCATCCCTTATTCCCCCAAACCCTTAAGGATAGTACAGATGTACAAAGAAAGCAACCTCTGTTTCTTTTTTCTCTGCGAATATCCCCATTTTCGGAAGCATATATCTGTGTTCACGAAAACATAGTATTTAGAAGTGCTAATATAAATAAAACTAAACCAAATTCAACCATATGTTAGTAAACAAAAATGCTAAAAACAAAGTGGGCCAAATAAATTGGGTGATTAAAAAGATTAAATCTGGAGTTTACGTTACAGTGAAAATTAGACAATGTATGAAAGGAATGCGCCTTGGAGAGCATGAGTAATTTAATACTCTTGAGCATTGTTAAAGGAGTGATAAATAAATAATACATCCCTCGGACAGGAATATTAGAGGACAATGGGTACAACGGCTAGGGGGTGGAAATTGAATCCTGTGGAACCCGGGTTAATTTATAAGTGTGGATAACAAAAGAAGTAGGAGGTCCCAATGTGGGACTACATGGCACAACCACTTCTATTCACTTATTGTACTGTATTTGTTATTCTTCACTGGTATTTTGATTACAGATTAATCGATCTATTCATTGACAATTCTTTTAAAAATCTAAAGAATCTAATAGGTATGTATGAGTTCATATTTTAAATAATCACGAAACAAACGTTCAATTGTAGACGTCATTGCCCACGAAATTATAAACTTTATGTAATTGACGTATATGCAGGGTGTCAAAAAATGTGTGCTGGTTATTTTCTCCGGATTCTACGCCTGATTTAGAGCAACAAATTAAGGATTTTGTTTTTTCAAATTCCGCTCCCTTCAGTGTCCTTCTCTCTTTTTGTGCTTTTTACAACAACAAAAATAATAACTCAAGAACGGTCTTATCGAATGACTTGAAATTTTGCAGACTTCTTTACATGGAGATTGTGAAACTTATAAAAAATATACAGCCATTGAATTATCCTTAAATGGACTATTTAAATTATTTTTAAAATACAAATAGCTTGTAAACCAAAATTTGTTTTGACATTTGAAAATGGAAACAGGCTAGGGATAATTCAATGGCTATATTTTTTTATAATAATGCTCATGTATAGAAGTGTACAAAATTTGAAGCCATTCGGTCAAACCTTTAAGTTATTAATGTTTTGTAAAAAACACAAAAAGACAGATAGACATTGAACAAAACGGAATTTAAAAAAAATTCTATCATTTTTTGCTCTACATTTCTAAACACCCTGTATATATATATATTATGCAATGAACAATATCCGTACCTAAACGAATTGAAATATTGTGTAAATAGTCATACCAGAATTTTCGGTTAAAGAGAGATTAGAACTGGTCCAAATCCACTATTTTAAACTATAATTTAAGAAAAGTTGGATTGGTTGCTTATTTTGGATTTATTCTTTTTAAGACCAATTTTAAACGTATATATATGCCAGTTTGTTACGTATTTGTTCCAATTAAATTATATTTGATAGGTCATTTAGTAGGTATTGATTGCTTGGCGTATTTTAATATTTGTGGTAAACGTATTTAAAATTATCTAATTTTACAAATTAATTGAAAATAAAACACAAAGAAATCGTCAAAACCAATAAGTTACAACATTAAGCAATTTGTCAAAATTTAAATATTTAAAATCGTCTGATGAACAAACATTTTTAAAGACTGCATGTGGATCTGTGTTTTTGCTTCATTTAAAAGTTTGAAATTGATCTTGTGGAGAGAAGATTCATACTGGCCGAAAATACTGTCGGTTTCAAAATGCAGTGTATTCCAGATTAAACCTGTAATATTAATTCAATTTTCAAAAAATATATACAAATTTTTAGCTTATTTAATTCTGCGTCTCACCATGTAAGTCACAAAGTTTTATTTTAGTAATAAATATTTTAAAATGTGGTTTGAAAGAAAAGAAAACTCTAATTTATAGCACTTTTGAAACAAAGTTCCATTTAACATGTTTTACAAAAAAAAAAACTTAAATTTAGAACGTAGAAATGTTGACCAAGTTTCAAGAAGATAGTTTTTTTTTATAATATGCGTAGTTCTCGGAATGGAAGTCACCAGTATGTCGGGTCACTCCAGCCTCTCCTTCTACACTTAAAAACCAATTCCTAATAATGAGATGAATTTCAATGAATTCATCTCATTAATTTCCTATTTACTCTCTAGGCTTGGCAATGAAGCCTTCTATTATCTAAGAAAAATATCTGGCCCAAAATTGTAAAACCGATTCAGGCATTGGTGCTGGCAAGTAAAACGGTTCTCTTCTCACGGTTTTCTTTTTTTCAACTAAAATAGCCTTTTTCCATTTACGTCCTTATAAAATATACCGTTACGATTTATAGTCACTTTATTTAAAACTGCCTTCAAAATATTTCAATAGGAATTTAACATAGCATTAATTGATTAAAATTGAAATACACAGATCTTCGGTGCCATCAGTGGTTCTTGAAACATTTCAAATGTTACGTGATATTTTTTGTATTTTATGGCATGCGTCAAGATTCCAAGTGAGATCGCAATGCAGATTCATGCAACTTGTTCGTGTTAATAAATTGTCCACATTCGTGCCCTGTCTACCGTCAGCTCGGCGATGTGTCCTGCAGGATGTTACAGGATCTGGACTTTTGGCTGATATAATATATTTTCCAAAGTGACAGTGAAACAAATTTTCTTCCGAAAAGGCTGAAATTAATCGTGGCGCGAAAGCGCGTCAGAAAATTTTAGATAGCGTGCCATAATTTATTGCTGGAATACGGCATTAAATAGGCAGGCGGCAGCGAGTCGGGAGAAAGATTTGTCGCTCTATCAGAGTCTGTGACGTCACGAGAGGAAGGAATCCCCCAGCACAAGGCGCAGATATCCCCGGCACGCCCATTTCCCTATCTGATGAACGCCTCAAACGCAAGTCTACTCTAGACAAATTAACGGGCACAAATGGCTACTAAATTTCTGCTCTGAAATTAACTTTACAACCTGTTAGCGACGCTTTGCCCCTAATTTTGGAATAAATTTACAACCATAACGGCTTCCTTCAGCCTTTACGCGACCCACCACTATTACATTCTACCAACAACGATTCCTCACTTTTCTCAACTTTGCGTATCATACATTTACTTCAAGTTGTTGGAAATAAATATTATATCATGTAAGTAATTTCAAAAAAAAAAAAATGAAACTGTTCATTATTTCGTCCTGAACTGATATGAGGTATTGTACCATTTATTGGGGCTCCATATTTTTAAATTAGTTATGCTTAAATATGTATCTTCTACTCATTTTATTTCATTTGTAAAAAAACAATGAAATCCCGATTTACACTTAACACTCCAACATTCTTTTACATTTGTGTTTTACTTATTTATTAGTGTTTTACCCAAGTTGGACAATTAATTTAATATCTTCTAATTGATTGACCAACACATCACACTTCCATGGCTTGTATTTTTTCATAACTAAAATTTCTCACCTAGGCTGGATAAAAAAATAGTTTAAGGGGGTTTAATATTTTAAGAATTCAAGAAATAAATATGTCGACAATAATTCCCTTACAACTATTTAATCAACCTACGGCGAATGTACATTTATTTAAAAACAATTCTTCTGGAAAACAGATCCCACTTATAAATGATACTTTTTTTATTTAAGAAGGGGAAATCCTAATTTAGGAATTTCCCTCAATTCCGTCTTCTTTTAATTTTCCCTCAAAATACAAACACCCTCGACTCAGACGTCATCCTGCAAAAATTGGAGGCCCCTCTCGTGGAGATGATGTTCTACTTCTGGAGCTCCAAAGCTAACTGAGCGATCATCCATGAACTTTTCAAACTTATGCAATCATATTACTTTCAACAAGTTGAAACACTCCCTACCCCCACACATATACCATAAATCAAATCAAAACATCTTTATTTAAAAACAGTTTAACAACCAAATTATAGCGTCACGAGTTTTTTGTTTAGTACACAAAATGGATTAGATAAGCAAATAATTCAATAGCATAACTACTTATTATTCATGCAGGTTATAATAATAGGGTTATACTGCATCAATGCAGGTTCCCTTTTTTTATATCCAACAACAGAAGAAGAAATTAACAGTATTATCAATGATTTAAAAAACAAAAAATCTTCAGGAAATGATGAGATATCCTCTACTTTATTAAAAAAAATTTCAATACATTTGCTGAAGCCCCTGTGCCATCTAATTAATTTTTCCTTCACATATGGAGCATTCCCTAAGTGCTTAAAAGTGTCAGTCGTAAAGCCAATATTTAAAAAGGGAAATGCAAAGGTTTGCAACAGTTACAGACCTATATCAATTGTATCAGTTTTCTCTAAGGTCTTTGAAAAAGTAATGCTGATCCGGTTATGGGAATTCCTAGAACATAACAATATTATATTGAAAAATCAACATGGATTTATGAAGGGTAAATCTACAGTAACTGCTATGTTTAGTTTCATAAACGATATAGTACAAGATCTTGATTCTGGACATCCTTCAGCAGGATTATTTTTCGACCTGAGTAAGGCCTTTGATACAGTCAACCACAATTTGTTGCTATTAAAGATGAGTGACGTGGGCATACGTGGTGTAGCATTGGATTGGATCGCCTCTTACCTACAAGGTAGAAAACAGTATGTGGAAATAAAGTCAGTAGATAGTGCTAGGTATGTACGCCCCTACTCCTCAGTAGAGACCTCCATCGTGAGAGGAGTGCCTCAGGGCTCCGTCTTGGGCCCTGTTTTATTTCTGTTATATATGAACACTGTTCCCTCGTGTGCATCCATGACCAGACTTTCCTTATTTGCTGACGACACCTCTCTTTCAGTTTCAAGCCCCAACGTGGATCAATTGGAACGAGTTGCTTTTTGTGAGGCCAATAATTTAATTCAGTGGTTTGATGACAACTTACTCTCTATAAACTCTGATAAAACCCGACTTATGAACTTCTGCTTGACGAAAGGGCGAGCTAAAGGTTTCAGCCTACTTGCAGATGAAACTGTGGTTCATCCGACACCGAGTGTCAGATTTTTGGGTTTAGTCTTGGACGAAAATCTCACGTTTTATGATCACATTGAAAGTGTTTCAAAAAAGCTTACTTCGGGAATCTTTGTGTTGCGCAATTTACGTAATACTGCAAACACCGAAGTTCTTCTATCTGCGTATTACGGGGTTATCTATCCCCACTTATCATACGCTATACCTATTTGGGGGTACGAAAACCAAAAAAACCCTTTTTTTATTTAAAATTCAAAAATGGGCTCTAAGAATAATTTTTTCTCTGAAAAGAAACCAGTCCTGCAGGGACTATTTCCGTACGTCAGGTATCTTAACTCTACCGTCTATCTACATTTTGGAAACACTAACTTTTGTCAAACGTAATCTTCCGAAATTCATTGTCCCAGTAAAAACTCCATACTTCTTGCGTAACTCTAACAATCTTGCAGTTCCAAAACACTCTAAAACTTTTTTCAAAAAACATCTGTTTTATAATGGAATAAAACTATTCAACCATCTACCTTGTTCACTCAAGTTGGAATCAAACCTCTTAAAATTTAGAAAACGGCTGAGGGACCATCTAGTAAATCTCTCTTGTTACAGCGTCCGGGAGTTTTATAATAAGGAATTTTGTACAACACTGTTTAATACAGAGTAAATATTTACATACATATATGAACTATGTTATTGTTTTTATTAATTAACATTATTAATATTATTTTAAGAGTGTAAACTTTTTCTACATAAGTATATAGCTGTTAGTATTAAGTATTAAGAACTGTTATTGATCATAGTATACAGTATTTGACTTGGCTAATACAAACTGTTTTGTCAATTTGGCTAAATAAAGTGATTTGATTTGATTTGATTTGATTCATACTTATAGCATACAATTATTATAAGCATAAGCTTAGAATGCTTTTAAGATCTGTAATAACTAACTGCAAATCATCTTACAGTTCTTCACCAACCAAATGACACTTAAAATTTTACAATTTACATTATTACGGACCGAATCTTTGAAATAGAAACACAAATTTTTCGTAAAACAAAACGGCCCCCCTTAACTTCACTCATACAATAACTAACAGGTTTTTTTAAAACAGTGTTGATTATACATTCGGATTTTTTTTAAGTGGTTGCTAATAAAGTTGTCATCAGAACATGTTGAGAAATAGCTACATACATTAATTCTTCAGTTAAGATCCTCTGGGATATTACAAATTAGATGAGTAGTGTTTGCGAGATGAGGGAAACACACCCGCAAGAAGTGAGACCGTTTCTACCTAACAAAAAAAGTGTCCCTTAACTCGCAGGAAGTTTCAATGCCATCATTATCGATGTCAGGTCACTGCCTAATTGGTCCTTTGATGTTATAAACAGTAATTACAACATAGAGAACAATTATTTGTCATAATAATAACGTGCAGGTAATTTGTAGAATTTTACTTTACTAAAGTTTACAAGGAACACCAGTGGCTATTCCGTTTCCGCTAACATTAATGCTTCATTAGACACTGGGGGCCTATTACCATGTGTGACTGGACGTCTATGCCCGCATGCCCTCATTGTCGGCGGGCGTCCTGTCATGCCTTTACACTTCTCAGTTGTAAACAAGTTGGCACAGAATTAGAACAAAAACTATAAATAAATGCCGTCAACATAAAAGTACAGGATTTTGGGTTCATCCGTTGTGTTTACCTGAAATGGTTTGTAAGAGGGGAAGTTTCATAGCCTAGGGTGTTAGGAAGACTCCAAGACAGCCCTTTGTTTGCGAAGAGTTTTCGTAAGATCCATATGGTAACTTGGAGCGTTCCAGCCAAAAGCCGACCATCCAAACGGGCTCACCGTCCACCCATTAGTTTAGTAAAATAATATTTTACAGATTCGGGCTCGTTTTCCAGATACAGTCCTTCAATAGCGAGGACGAACCAAGCGTCGAGTCCTAGCCTTGCCCATTTCATGGTCGTTGGTAATAAAATCACCACAAACCGGCTATGGTCCAACAGGCCACGTGAACATTCTAGTCTATCCTCTGTTGAACACTTCTAGGTTGAAGAACAACGGTTGCCTACAGGTTGGTGGTTATTGGATACTTACAGGTTGACGGCTATCAGATTCCTACAGGTCGGTGGCTATTGGATACTTAAAGGTTGACGGCTATCAGATTCCTACAGGTCGGTGGCTATTGGATACTTACAGGTTGACGGCTATCAGATTCCTACAGGTTGGTGGCTACTGGATACTTACAGGTTGACGGCTATCAGATTCCTACAGGTTGGTTTGGCTAACTGATTACTTAATCTCGTGCAATTTGGTGATGTTAAGATGAGTGTGTAGTTGTCAATGTAAAACAAATGTTATGTTAAACGGTGAAGACCCCACCTCCAATTGCAACCACAACAATACGTCTAAAAAATATTTGGTAAAAAGTCATGATTCACTGAGACAAAAGCAATAAAATTAAGTCAACGGCTGAGGCAAAGCGTATTAAAGGAAATCTTAGCAGAAGAGGGGAGTAAGTCAACAATATAGATGCGGCTCGGTGACAAAGAGGAACATCAACAGATCAGAAATAAAAGATGTTGGAGCCAAAGGAGTGGGCCAAGTAAACAAAAACAATGGGATCTTCCGACGCAATGTATCCCAAGTCCTGACATATTGTTCCCATAAAGTCTAGTCGACTGGAATGCCCTAATACTCTGCCTGCCCGGCACCCCCTGTCCAGCCCCCCCCCCCCGACATGAATCATGTACTTGAGTTCCCCCCTCTTCAATAGCGAGACTCGTTACGGCAATACAAATCGTATTTCAATATAATTCAGCACTAATCATTTAGTATTAGTAAGAAATTATAAAAATTTGCTCATTTAACTTATCCATATGAAAAAGTCTACGTTTAATAGATGTACATTTTATAGTCTACTTATCAATAAAACAATACAAACTTCAAGTTTGAACAAATCAAAAATTGCTTTCATAGTTTTTTTCATGCTTTCACGGTGGGTTTAAAAATATAAGCCTATTAAGTCAAATAAATGAACTTTTATAATGAAGGTTCCATGAGGTAGAGAGAAAAATGTTTTATTGTAGTATTTGAGAATTGTTCTAAAATCATAGATATTAGAACGTTTGAACTTAACCTAAACAATGCGAATTCTTCATTTATAATAATAATAATAAATGTCTTTAATAACAAATTTACATTTTACAGATGGGTGAATTTAGGCGAATAATTTACAATATCTGATTTTTGCAAGTAATAAAAATTGAATAAAAATAACAAAAAACTAAATTAACATCGTCAGAGAACTCTTTGTTATTTAGCATCTGTATTGGTTTCTATACACTATTTGTCGGTAGCGTAGTTGGTTAAAGGCCCGCTTCATGAAGTAAAGGTTCTCAGTTTGATCCCAATCACAGTCAAAACACATGTTTTAAGATATCAGCTGATAATCACCGATCGGTGTTCATTTCTCGTTGGATTAATAACTACTGACACTTTCTAAGTAATATTTGGCCCTATTTTGTAACACTGACTACATTCGCTCCTCCACATCGCAGTAATTTGAAATCATATTCGTCCATATCTAAACGATCCGCGTCTTAAGCAAAAATAAAAATTAATACTGTTCATCTTCACAGACAAAAAGAAACAGAGGTCGCTTTCTTTTGAATACAGCGATCGCTTCAGTGGCAGTTATAAACATGTGAAAAGTAATGTTCCTCTTTATGCATTTGTAATAATAACTACAGTACTATATTTATTCTTGAGAATTTGAGGGGAATAAGGGAAGGACTGACAAGGTGCTGGCCCTGCCATCGCATGGTAAGCAGGATAAATAACCACTCGACACACATTTAGCGTACTATTGGATGCAACTTCCGTTTCATTCTTATCTGTGGTTTATCTAAAATTTACGAATCGCTTGAATTTGTGTCTGTGTACAGATACGAGGAATTCCAGAACTTAAGGAATTCCAAAGTAAAGCACTCAAATTGTATGGTTGAATGACATTAACTTAAGACATAATATCGTTATTTATTTAATTATAAATACAATAATCTAATATCGTAGGTAATTTAAATTATAAGTAATTAAATGAGAATAAAGGTTTTCAAATAAGAATATATATAAGGATTTAAAACAAACTAGTATAAATTACAGGAAATCTAGTATAAAATAACTCATTTAATATATAAATTACATCATTATCAAGTAGTTCTTTCATTTTTTAAATATTTGTATTGCTTAATTTATATCACAAATGTTAGCGTTTTGACAGGTAATGGAATCCCGCGTTAGCCCAAATCTCGCAGTCCAAGTAGGAACACTCAGGGCGGATTGCATAATTTTATTTCTGCCCGCAAAAATCATCGGCAGATAAATAAATTGCGGTCTCTTGTGGGCTACGTTGGCGAAAGACGTACTGAGTTGGCCGTACGTTCTCAGGCCAGCCTTTATATTTTAATACATCGACTTCGGGCAATTGTCCCGTGATTTACAACATTCGCTATTTACTCCCCCACCCCCAACCTTAAGAGACCGAGAGACTGTAGATCGCCCGAAAGACTTCCGACCCCGATACGGAGTTTCTTTCTTTGCGAAAGAGTCCATTCCGTTTCCGCCTTTCACGAATAGCCAAAGGAAAGAAAAATTAAATGCTGCGACTTAGCTCCCAGCCCTTAACATTTTGTCTGAAGCTTGGATTTATTTGCCAATAAATTTAAACTGCCTTCTTTAGCACGAATGAGGCCGAAAATAGTTCGCCTCCTAGAATAAATAGTCCTCCGCTCGTCCGTAATGGTGACATTGTTCAGACTGCTAGTCGTTAACAGCTGGGAGAAATACTCAATTAAAATAGTTCGCCTCCTAGACTAGGTCCTCCGCTCGTCCGTCATGGTGACATTGTTCAGACTGCTAGTCGTTAACAGCTGGGAGAAATACTCAATTAAAATAGTTCGCCTCCTAGACTAGGTCCTCCGCTCGTCCGTCATGGTGACATTGTTCAGACTGCTAGTCGTTAACAGCTGGGAGAAATACTCAATTAAACGTCATCAAGAATTGTTACAAAATATATGAGTTGATCTGTCCTCAATCACCATCAAGCTTAGAGCTGTTATTTCTCATTCGTTCCCTTGATAGATAGCCTAAGGCCTAAACCATTTTCAAAAATGTTGATTACTTAGGTTATTATTATTATAAATAAGTAACTTTGATAAATATCGAAAATAGAGTTCCCACCAGATATTTACAATTTTGTATAACTAACCCTAAATAATTAACCCCAAAAACATGAACCCATAGACATTATCGGTGGCATTTTCACAAAAAAAAAAAAAAAAATTGAAAAAAGATTAACGTATTTAATTACCAGTTATATAACAATAATATTATTTAGTTTTTCCTATTAAACACGACTATGTTATACATTTCTTCCTAAGACAAAAATTAATATCAAACAAAAAACGTTAGGTTATATTCGTTAGTTAGGTTAGGTTAGCAATATGTATATACAGTTATTCGACAAGTTAGTTATGTGTATGTACCTAACTTTGATTCGAACATATTTCTATATAATTTTCGTGATCAAGAGAGAAAACTACATAAAATTAATGTATTTCATAGATTATCGTTTAATAATGTTTATTTTTCTTTTTTTTTTTAATTTGCAGTCGTAAATCGGTATTTCCTCCGGAATGGATTCGCGTTAGTTTCCCCAATAGATTTCCCATCCAATGTTAAATTTTGAGTCTCAAAATATCAGCTGTTTTTGTGGTACATTGTGGAGCGCTAGTATAGTCAAATGTAAATGTAATACAGTGTAAACCAGCTATGGTGGCAGAACTCACCAACTAACAAAATTACAGTCACAAATATTCCTAATATATGGAATATCTATTGTAAGTATATAATCAAGGATAATTCTTACTAGTTTTAAAAAATAATGAAAATTTGGTGGGATCCCAACATACCATGTTTGCATAACTTTTGAAGCCTGTAGGCCTATTACTATTGTAAAACATAAAATTTGTAAGTTCATTGGTGGATATCTAGACGTTTTTACTACACATTAATCACCTTCATCACGCCTAACGGGTCTAAGAATGAAAGATGTTGAGCATATTGTGTTTGTAGTAACCTACTGAATAATAGTGTTGAGTGCCGAATATGCCGATGAGAACAATTTGATCTTAAAAGGTAATTTTAATGTGACAACTATTTTGTACTGTGCTTTTCCTCAGAGATAAAAAGGAACGGAGGTCGCTTTCTTATGGCCACAGAGAACGCCTTGGTGGCAGTTAAAAATAGACTACAGCTAATGTCTACTTTATACATATATTGTAATAATTGCTACGTTTATCCTTGAGGATTTGGTGGAATAAAAGGAGGGACTGGCAAGGGTGCTGGCCCTGCCATCCGTATAGCAAACTCGATACACATTCAGCGCACTATTCGAGTATGCGATCTCTGTTGCTTTCTTCTGTGGGGTTTCAAGAGTATGTATTGAGTACCGAAAATCAATAAATAGGCTAAATGATACACTGTAGGTATTTAAATTTTGACAAATTTTTAACATTAAAACAAAAAAATGCAATACTTCAGAACAAGTCTAGTAAAAACGCTAGACAATGAAAATAACTTTTCAAAAATAAAGTTTCATTTTGATATACAGGGTTTTCCGCAAGCATTAGTACAAAAAGTTTTCTTCACTGTTCACTACTGAATCTATTGATATTAAGTTAATAATAACCTAATAAAACCTACGTTAATACTAACAAATAATATAGTCCTACCTCGATTGGTTTTGTGTCTGTATGTGATTTTTACAAAAATCTAAAGATTTCAAAAATGGTTTAAGATAAAACGCTGAAATTCCATATGAATATTTATCTAAACGGATACATTTGAATGTACATTTTTGTTTTTCTCCAAAAATTCGTTTCGAAATGGCTAGAATCAAAAGATGTCATGGATAAATATTTTTTAAAAAGCAATGAAAATTTTAACTGTCTCCATTGTGAAATGGATTTTTGAGAAAAACATTTTTAGTTAAGTGTATCCTATTTAGATAAGTATTCTTACTGAGTTTCAGAATTTATATTAACAGTCTTTGAGACAATTAGATTTTTGCACAAGTAACATACAAACATCAGACAGAAAACCAATCGAGACAGGACACATGTTATATTATATTATTTGTTAGTATTGATCTACTGAACAGTGTGTTAAAGTTTGTTCAGTTGATTGCGGGACGTCTGAACAAAACTTAAAGGGCAGACTTAAATCGAGCCAATCCTCAGGTCTTCTTCAGGTGGTTTTAAATCTCCCCTTCCACATGCCCAGTTCGTGCCAGCTCCAAACAGGCGTACTAATTGTGTAATCAACAAGAAATAACAGGATTATACCTGAGTACAGGCCACCAATTTACATTTATTGTGTGTTCTCCAAATAACCTAAAATTAAACAGTAAACGCTTACAGGACAGCTTAATGTTTGTACATTGCATGATTAAATTTATATACAATAAATCCTGACGACAACCGGTAAGTTACTAAACACAAGGGACTATCTGGGCATGGAGGACCACAAATGCGTGCGAAAGCTTCCACGCTCGTTTCAACGGTGCCTGCCCTTCCAACCATCCAAATATCATAAGCTTTTTGTTAACTATGATCCAAACACAAACTGACATATATATCAGAATGAACAGTGCTCGACATGGTCAAGTCGTCACTAGTGACAGGAAAACTCACGATAAAAAACAATTGAAAAAAGTTGAGTCTCAAAATATCAGCTGTTTTTGTGGTCCATGTGAAGCGCTAGTTTAATCCCATGTAAGTGTAATGCAGTTTAAACCAGCTGTGGTCGCGGGCCTCACTAACTAACCAAATTACCGGCACGAATATTCCTAGTAGATGGAATATCTATTGTAAGTATATAATCAAGGGCAATACTGACTAGTTTAAAAAAATAATGAAATTATTGACAACGAAAGGAATCAGTGAGTTAACATTTGGAAAGTGCATCGGATTTACAGTACCGGCGTAAGCGTGTTTGTAAGTAAGCGATACAAATAAATCCTTAATTCAAATTTAAATAATTTGAACAATTTTGTAATCATTATTTTACCTATTTTTTATCTCTATTTTCAAATGTTTCCTACATTATTCTATTATGTTTAATATTCTCTTATTGATTTTATTAGTATTTTTAATATTAAGAGATATATTTATTGTAAAATATCGTTTGTTAACGAAGTATATATTTAGCCTATATAATTTACAGTTGACCTTGTAAAAATATATCTATATAGATCTACAGTAATGGATTTGAGCTCTAAGTTACAGTTTCCCTCATTGTCATGTAGGCTTTTGTATTATGATATAATAGGAGGAGAACGGCCTTAGAAGCCGAAATATATTTAATAAAATAATAACAGGGAGTAACTTATGTATGGCTTTTAGTAGAGAGAGATGCACAAGTAAGTCATAGTTACCTTTGCATCAGAGACGAATTCATTTTTGTTTTGTAGGTTCGTTGGATCATGGATTCATTTGACTTCCGGACTATGGGAGTGGATAAATTAACTCCAAATCCACTGGGTGTCAAATAAAATAATAAAGAGTACTGAATGATTTAAATATTATTATTAATAGTTCATCTAATACGAATTTAAATTACATTTCTTGAGTGAAAATTGTTGTCTATGGTTTAATATAAATGCAGCATTGAACATCATAGCAACATTGACCAAGTGTAAAATAATTTTTAGGTTAAAAAATATAAATTAATAATATATGGGTGAAATTAGTATACTTAGTTATAGTAGTGACAATTACATGAATTAATCAAAATAACACTCGCACACCGCATTACATGTAAGCCTTGATTATATACACCTACAATAGATAAACCATCTAATAGGAATATTTGTGGCAGTAATTTTGTTAGTTAGTGTGGCCCGCAACCACAGCTGTTTTAAACTGCATTACATTTACATGAAGCTACACTAGCGCTCCACAATGGACCACAAAAACAGCTGATATTTTGAGACTCAAAATTTAACATTGGATGGGAAATCTATTTGTGTATAAAATCAATGATGTAAGGTAACTTGCTAAATACAGTTAGTTATAATGAAGTTTTACTGAAATATTGGAATACTTAATTTCCCCTTCAGTAATTCCAAGGGTTAAATAGCTGGCTGGAATTAGGAGTGGTCCGAGGGGCACTAGCTCAATTTGGGTGTTTTTGGAATGCGGAGCAGGTAGACTGACTCAATTTGGGTGTTTTTGGAATGCGGAGCAGGTAGACTGACTCGATTTGGATGTTTTTGGAATGCGGAGCAGGTAGACTGACTCAATTTGGGTGTTTTTGGAATGCGGAGCAGGTAGACTGACTCGATTTGGATGTTTTTGGAATGCGGAGCAGGTAGACTGACTCAATTTGGGTGTTTTTGGAATGCGGAGCAGGTAGACTGACTCGATTTTGGGTGTTTTTGGAATGCGGAGCAGGTAGACTGACTCGATTTGGATGTTTTTGGAATTTCGGAGCAGGTAGACTGACTCGATTTGGGTGTTTTTGGAATGCGGAGCAAGCAGAATGACTCGATTGAGTGTTTTTTGAGTGCGGAGCAGGTAGACTGGCTCGATTTAGGCCCAACTTTAATACACTAAAACCTTTTGGATTATAATAAAATTATCAACGATTTTTTTAAACTTAAAAAATAAAACTGATTATAAATCACTCGTATGGTTTAAACTGAGAAGCACGTAGTTTGTCAGCGAAAATGTCTCAAAGAAACAACTCCCCAATGTATCTTGTTGAGAGCAAATTTTCCCGATAATAGCCCTGTATAAATCCAATATGAGGCAGTAAATAGAAGTAAAGATGAACGGTTCAAGTTTAGGGTGTGTTGTAGGTATTGATAAGGTGAGGCGTGAACGAAGCTGATAAATCGGGAGAGGGGTAGGTACCCCCTTCGATGTACCCCCCTCATATACTTGGCTAGATTTATCGTGAAAGTTTTTCTTTCAAAAAGAAAAGGCAACAACTGATCTTGTTTGGAAGTTCGTAACTTACATCCGTCTTAGTCGATCGAACTGAAAACTCCATTCTTATAGAAATGGAAGGCAGAATAAAAAGGGAGTTTTAAAACTGGACAACAATAATAATATTTTAATGCAAAGTCAGTATGAAAAATTATCATACTTTTATGTCAATTCGATGTTGTTTGGTTCTAAATAAAAGGAAAAGGAGTTATAATATGGCTTTACTTCACCTTAGTAATAACCCTTCCATTCACTCATTCATGTACAGAGGTAATGAAGTTTATGGTTACAATTGACCCTCCCACCCACCCAAAAACATACGACTATGAGTGGTAATGACCCTCTCGCCGACCCAAAAACGTACAGTGTAATGATGACCCTCCAACTCACCCATACACGTACAGTGGAAATGAATCTCCCACCCACCCATACACGTAGAGTTGTAATAACCCTCCCACCTACCCATACACGCACAGTTAGTAGGTACTATTGACCCACCAACCCACCCATACACGTACGGTGGTATAATTAATTCTCTATGGCAGTAACTAATTCCTTTATAATTACGAAAAATAACTTTCTTTGTTACTATTTAGACCTGATAACGTGCTACATCCGAATGCCTCTATAGATAGGTCAGGGTCTAGGACTGATGATAAGCTACATTCGAAAGCCTATGTCGAAAGTAAACAGACCTGGACTTAGGCCTGATGACGGGCTACTTACGGGATGTCTTTGTGGAAAGTAAACAGACCTGGGCATAGGCTTGATAACGGGCTATTTACGATTACCTCTGTGGAAAGTAAACTAATTTAGGCTTAGGCTTGATAACGGGTTACTTTCGAATGTCTCTGTTAAATTAAACAAACCTAGGCCTAGGCTCGATAACAGGCTATTCAAGGATGCCTCTGTGAAAAGTAAACAGACCTGGGCTTAGGCTTGATAACGGGCTAGATACGAATTACTCTATGGAAAGTAAAAAGTCCTGGGTTTAGGCCTGATAACTCATTGTTTGGCAGCAATAGGCTAAATATTGATTTTTAATTACCTGGTCATATTAGTGTAAATATATTAGTAATAATAATTAAAGTGTATTTATACTACCGCAATTTATATTAACGTACTTTTTATCTCATAAATTCATAAAACACACTTCTAATAGAACCACACAACTATAGCCGTGTAATAACTATTTCCTTCATTTTTAATTTTTGCTAATTGAAAATTTTACTTATTTAGGGAAATATGGAATCTTACGATATCATAAAATGTATGACTGCTATCTATTTCATAATGTTAATATCAGTGGTATCGAGTATTTGTATCGAAAATTAGTAGCATCGACTATTAGTTGTATCGACAACCACTGGCAATGAGAATTTATCCATCCCCAGACGATATCCTGAGTGCGTCCCCCGATAGTGATCCGTAAGAAACAATCGCGCGGTATCGGAACTGAGAGACCCCCGGCTCAGCGATCACTCTCCTGCCCCATCGCGATCCCTTATTCCCCAAATAATCATAATAGGATAAGAGAAAAAGAAATTGAGGGGTTGCCGTTGACGGTTGCAGGGCGTTTTTTCGTCACGCCGAAATGGGTTTAGGGGCGCCAGGGGTGCCGTATTCGCAGTGACGCCACGTCGCGTCCTGTAAAATGCAATTTAAACGGACAAACACACCAACATCAAGTTGAAGTGACTCCAACATTTTGTATTTAAATTACTACCTGAAATTAGGTAACTCTTGTAAGGGGATGAATTCTCTGTCTAAGCTACCTCAGAATGCCCCACGCACTAAGGACATTTTACTCGAGTAACGGGGATGATTCCGTTTTGACTTATTAGTATGTCCTATGAACAAGATATTGTCATTAAACCAATATATATACAACTCCCGCAACTCGAGTTACGGGATAAATCCGATCTGTCTATATTAAATTCTGTGCGAGCAAGATGCTAACTTACTTCAACAAAACTCATTTACTTTTCATTTCCCAAAACAGCAGAATTCATTTTTTATTCAAATGATATGGAGTAAAATTACTTTAAAATTATTTGGTATATATGTCAATTATAAAAAAAAAAATCAGAATTATGTATTTGATTTTTTTACTTCGACAGTTAGGCCTATGTAGGCCATTCTCATTTGTTAAAAACAATTTCATGTAATTAGGTAATCAGGTAATATATTTTCAAAACAGGCCTATATTTAATACATTTCCCCAAAAACATTAAGATATTTCTGCCATTTTTTGTTCCCAATTGTAACTCAAGAGATATGTCTTATTGGATCTTTTCCGTTAATTCACTACCGCTACTTTTTTTCCGTTAGTTCAATACCGCTTGATAAATATTCTATTGCTCTAAAAAATGTTCCCTAATCATTTTTATGTCCACTGTGGTATTCCTTATCCGCTAGGTATCCGATATCACTGGCCTTATCTTATCGCTTTCCAATAACTTACACACGGAGAGCGCATTCGGTGGTAAGTCAATCATTAGATTTACCAGTTTGTGATCAACTTTAGTAGCCACCTAACCTAACCGTAATTGCGATAAAAAAGTACTGGTAGTGAAGTAACGGAAAAGGTCCAAGAAATATTATCACACCAGTATCTCAAATAAATTTGTATACCCCCTTTATCAAATAAATTTGTATATCCCTGAGTCCGTCTTATTATCCTTATTGTTAATTTTATTACTATTAAGTAGTCCTAATTGCTCTAAGTTTCAAAATAAAATAGCGTGATTGGGTTAGCTCCATTTGCAGTGAAACTTGATAGTTCTATCTATCTATACAATGACAATATATTGGTAGGTGATGCGGATATTCTAAACTGAATATGTTTTTAACGTAAAATACACTTCCTATTTGCTAATAGGCATTTTTGCCCCGATTTGTAGAAATACCGAATGATTTCGCTAATAGGAGCTACTGTTTAGATATCCTCAGTCAATTAGTTAGCTGTTATACAGATGAGAGGCGTCCATCTCCAATAATGGTGTGGGGAACCGACGAAGGTAGCTCCCTGACTGTCAAATTATTCAAGACATTCACCCATAAAGTTGGGCCGCGATAACTCAGCGGCCGATGTTTTTGGAATGGCCAGTACACAATGCACGGAGTTTTTGGTGCCGTGTGCCTTCCCGTTTTAGCGGGCTGGCCGCACCGCGCCGGTCCTACAGCCTTTTTGTCTATCAGATAACATTCCTCATGTTTCAGTTTTTGAAAAGTGGTCCCAGCCTTGTGCTCCCCCCTCCTTTCCCCTCACGGCTCGCTCCGCTCGCCGCTGTTTTTTACTTCACGGACGAACGAGGGAAAGAGCCATGGACACGCAGGTTTGTCGCGCAGACCATTTGAATACCCTTGTCTGCTCAACTAAACAGTCCAATTCTCTCAAACGTTGACTTGATAAATTGTTGATATATATTTAATAAACGTTCTACCCTACATAGATATAGGTTCATTGCAAGCAAACAACTGGCATAAGTAAGTATGCCTTTTGTAAAAAGTACAACCTTTTAAAACTAGACTTGACTTTATCAGTGTCTATTATTATTATTTATTTATTTAACCAACGACAATGTCAATTTACAAGAGTAAATACACGAAATGAACCAAAATAGCCGTTCAATAAACTAAATCAACTATTTGTCCTTTAAATTAAACCACAATAACAACTCACAAAAAGACTCAAAACTAGCTCCACAAACCATAAAACTTAGAAAAACAAAATATTATATGTATAAATCTATCAACAATGTAACAAAATAAAGTATTCAACAACTACTTAACTCAATCACTGACCCATAACAAATGAATACACAAATTAGTTGAACATATACATAAAAAAAAAAAAAAAAAAAAAAAAAAAAAGGAACAAAATAGTTAACGTGAACAAAACGACAAGAGCATTATAAAAACAACAACAATAATATTTAAAAAAAATTGATTTCAATAATAAAATACAGCAACAGTAGGCCTAATTTTATGACTAGAAAAAGTACGAGAAAGTAACAGTCTTCGCAGGTTTGTTTAGAGACCTTGCATCTTCACTCTGGAATTGTGATTTTTTAGGTTAATCTAAATACCGTCCTTTCATAGTTATTATAGTTCATTCTAAAATTGCTGTAGCCTAAGCCTGTTACATTTGCCACTTCTCTGTCTAACTTATTTTTTGTCAGATGTTGTAGGTGTTGTTATGTCTATTAATTATAGACATCTAAAGGTTTACGGTGGTTTAAGGACCCCCTCGCCACAACTCAAGGTGTTTTAGGCAAACCAAAAAGAAGGGCCTGATGATTGATTAGCTGATGGTTTGTCAAGAAATCAGCCGTTTTAATATCTGCAATGCCAATATAAAGCCTAATAAGTTTTGAGCTATAGCTTTAATATTGTTCTGTAAATATTAAATTATTATTAAAATGTTCAATTTATTTTTAAAGCTTTTACTAATCAAGTTCAATAATTATTGATAGTTATTACAGTTATGTAATTTTTTCGGTCTATATTTTATGTATTTGTTTCTCTCTTTATAATCAATACTTCCTTTAAAATTCCTCTGTCCAATTTCCTCCTGTTTTTAGTTTTAGATTTAACTGTTTCGAATTTGTGTTTGTCGACTTTTTTCCTGAACAGATTTCTGCCTGGGATTTAATGTTCTTTCATGTAATTTTCTGCTAGGTCTTTTTTCATTTCAAGACTAAATTATATGTTTTTGTTACTTTTGCCTTGTTTAAGATTTTGCAGTCTTTTTTTATTTTTGCCTTGTCTTTAAGTATACTCACTTGTTATTGTTGATAACTTTTAACTTAATTCACATTGTGCTACTTTCTACCATAATTTGCGTTTTTATAAATTGAATAGGCCTACACAGATTCTAGAGTATTTTAATGTTAGTTTATAATGATACAATGTAAGTGTCTAAATAGTTTTTATTTACCTTTTTTGTAGTAGAATGATGTAATAACCAAACTTGACTGTTGTCTCTACATAGTGTAGTTAGACTACCGTTTGATGAAGTGTATATTTAGTCTCCAATATTTGATTCAATTTATTATTGTAGCCATCTTGTTTAGGTTATTTGTAGTTGTATTTTTCTCTCATTTCCTTTACAAAAAGATGTACTGCCTTATAGCATACATATTTTTCGCTAGAATTCCTTAAACAAACAAATCCCTAAAATTTCTTGTCGGCATTGTTTATGAGTTAGTTTAACGGTTTTTTGTATTTCTTTATTATATTTCTATATTTATAATAGTTGACTTTGAAAAATATTTAAATATTTTATGACCGATTCAAATAAGTATTAGATATTTTACAATAGACATATTTCCTTTTTAATGCCCTTCAACATAGGCTATTTTCAGCAAATATATCAAGGCACTGAATGTGTTGCGTTACTTTCGGTTAATGTTATACCATTTTACTGATATTCTAATAATATTGTTTTTATTTTCACCGTTTTAAATATTTCACAAAATTGTAATAATAACGTTAAAAAGTAATGTTATATATGATCTAAAACTATTCTACAATACTTTTAAAGTAATTTTATTTTCAACCCTTATTTTACACGTTTTTCTTCTTGTTTTACACTGTAATATTAGAATTAATACTTTCATCCATTCAAGTTGCAAAAAATAGGGATCAAAAATTGTTTGTTATAAAGATTTATATTTCAAAATTTTACAAGCATTAAAAAATAATCGTCAAGTTTTTTTTATACATAAGTGTTATAAATATACATATTGCATATACAAATATGCATTGAAAATAATCGTCAATAACCCACCCATATCAATACCACTGTTTAGGTATGGGCAGGCGGGTGGGTCAATACCAATGTTTGGGTCTGGGCGGGCTGGTGGGTCAATACCAATGTTTGGGTCTGGGCGGGCTGGTGGGTCAATACTAATGTTCGTTTATGGGCGAGCGGGTGGGGTCAATACCAATGTTTGGGTATGGGCAGGCGAGATGGCCCATACCACTGTTTGGGTATGGGTGGGCGGGTAAATCAATACCGATGTTCGTTTATGGGCGAGCGGGTGGGTCAATACCAATGTTTGGGTATGGGCGGGCGAGATGGCCCATACCACTGTTTGGGTATGGGCGGGCGGGTGGGTCAATACCAATGTTCCTTTATGGGCGAGCGGGTGGGTCAATGCCAATGTTTGGGTATGAGCGGGCGGGTGGATCAATACCAATGTTCGTTTATGGGCGAGCGGGTGGGTCAATACCAATGTTTGGGTATGAGCGGGCGAGATGGCCCATACCACTGTTTGGGTATGGGCGGTCGGGTGGATCAATACCAATGTTCGTTTATGGGCGAGCGGGTGGGTCAATACCAATTTTTGGGTATGGGCGGGCGAGATGGCCCATACCACTGTTTGGGTATGGGCGGGTGGGTGGGTCGGTCAATACCAATGTTCGTTTATGGGCGAGCGGGTGGGTCAATACCAATGTTTGGGTATGGGCGGGCGAGATGGCCCATACCACTGTTTGGGTATGGTCGGGTGGGTGGATCAATACCGATGTTCGCTTATGGGCGAGCGGGTGGGTCAATACCAATGTTCGTTTATGGGCGAGCGGGTGGGTCAATACCAATGTTCGTTTATGGGCGAGCGGGTGGGTCAATACCAATGTTTGGGTACGGGCGGGCGGGTGGGTACTATCGGTGACAGCCTACTTCTCATCTGAGGGTGTCAGTTGTACTAGCTGGAGCTAATTTATTGCCAACTGCTATTAAATGCACAAATCATTCATTTAGAGACTAATTTTTAAATATATGAATTCGTTTTTTTTAATACAATTAATAGCCCGTAGCCTATTATTAATAATTTCTGTAGGAACCAACGAAATCTAATTGTATTATGACACAGAGAAGAAAAACAGAGGTCGCATTCAATAGTGCGCTGAATGTGTGTCAAGTATTTAGTTCACCAGTTCGCTGTGCGGATGGCAGGGCCAGCTTTTTTGATTCCCTACCTTTATTCTCTCAAATCCTCAAGGATAATATTTACATAGATATAATTAGTTGTAATCTATTGTATGACTATCACTGACGCGTTCTAATACAAATATATAAAGATTTATATAAGGCCATATAAAGCGACCTCTGTTTCTTTTTATCTGTGGCTATAATTACTGATTGAGGCTTCGCCATAAAAAAATCGTTAGATAAATAACATACTCTTCTACCAATACGGTCTAAAATACGAGAAAATACAATAAATAAATATGGGAAAACTGGTTTAAAAACTAAAAAGAAAATATTTGATAAAAAGTTTCGTCTTTCAGTTAGTGGGATAATATCTGTTTCAGTGTTGCGTGTTAAATCCAACATAAAATTTTATTAAACAATAAATTCTACCGATATTAAATACATAAATACAGTTTATATGCTTTTATTTATTAAGAATAACATACTTCCTTAGTTAATTGCCTAATTAACAAATAATACTCATTTTTTTATAAAATAAAAATAAAGATACTATATCTCCTACAAGATTCAATATTAAGATACTATATCTCCTACAAGATAAAATATTGAGATACTATAATCTCCTATTAAGATAAAATATTAAGATACTATATCTCCTACAAGATAAAATATTAAGATACTATAATCTCCTACAAGATACAATATTAAGATACTGTATCTCCTACAAGATAAAATATTAAGATACTATAATCTCCTACAAGATAAAATATTAAGATACTATAATCTTCTACAAGATAAAATATTAAGATACTATATCTCCTACAAGATAAAATATTAAGATACTATAATATCCTACAAGATACAATATTGAGATACTGTATCTCCTACAAGATAAAATATTAAAATACTATAATCTCCTACAAGATACAATATTAAGATACTATAATATCCTACAAGATACAATATTGAGATACTGTATCTCCTACAAGATAAAATATTAAGATACTATAATCTCCTACAAGATAAAATATTAAGATACTATAATATCCTACAAGATACAATATTGAGATACTGTATCTCCTATAAGATAAAATATTAAGATACTATAATCTCCTACAAGATAAAATATTAAGATACTATAATATCCTACAAGATACAATATTGAGATACTGTATCTCCTACAAGATAATATATTAAGATACTATAATCTCCTACAAGATACAATATTAAGATACTATAATATCCTACAAGATACAATATTGAGATACTGTATCTCCTACAAGATAAAATATTAAGTTACTATAATCTCCTACAAGATACAATATTAAGATAATATATCTTATATAAAATACTATATTAAGACATTATATCTTGTGTGGAGTATAAATTATGTTTTAACATTTTTATAGAGTCTATAATGACAACATTCCAATGCTAGTTTTAATCAAAGCCCAATTTACGAACACAGAAATTTACAAACAATATTTATTGTTCTTTTATCGTTAATCTTTAATCTAATTATATAAATGTCTTTCAAGTAAAATTTTTAATACTATTCCACGGTGGGTTGATACATTTTTATTTCTTCTTCGTTTAATTCATATGGTTGATTTAGACTAGTTTCAAGCATATAGTAGGGTCTATTATTATTATTACTATTTTTGTATTTTCACTAACAGCTACAGTACTATTATTCACGTTATAAAATAAATATAGGCTATACAGTACTGTGATCAGTCAAATTGTACATTTGCATTACAAACGTCATTATCTTATCTAATAATACTAAGATTTTTATAATCTAAAATTACTAGCATAAAATATAAATTAAATTAATTTTTTTTTTCAAATTCAAAATCTTTGTTGTTTATTTATACATTAAGTGTTATAGATGTAGTTTTGTTCGTTTATTCCTCTAGCCAATGGATGTTTGAGGAAAAATCTAAAGTCTAACAAATACACTATAAGATATACATAATATACAATTCAACTTACATATTCATTTATTTTTATATTACTTTTTTATAAATCTGATTAAACTTGTATTCTTCATATAGACTGTGGCAACATCTATAATATGTTCTTTCATATTATTAGAAATAAAATATTACTACTTAAAACAGGATTTTATACAAGATTACATTAACAAAAATATCTTATTTAGGCCTAAATACATTTGGCAACTCTAAATACGGTAACATTATCTAGAATAAACGTATAAAAACAAATAAAATTAACAAGAGTAAACATCTAACCAATGAATAAAATAAAAAGAGTAAACATTTAACAATATCGACAAGAAAAAATCCGATTTATAAATGTATAATTTAATACTTTTAACCACCTGATTGCCTTAAATTACTGCCCTATCAAAATTTTTTGAACAGAGTAGATAGCCTTCTGTTCTACTCTATCCATTAAAAATTATCTAAGAGATTTTTTTTTAATTTATCGGTGTTTTCATGTAATTAATATGTAGTCCGGTAATTTATTGAATAATTTTTTTATACAATGTGAAAAACGTTTAATATATTTGTTGCTGCCTCTATGCTTTATTCTACCAATTTATAAATTATATTTTTATCATATTTTATTGTATTTTATTTTTATTATGTATTATATTTTAATTTTATTGTATATTACAATTTTATTATATCAATTAATACAAAAAAAAATTATTTGACTCATTTAAATCTAACATATTATACAGTAATAATAATTTTCGATAAGAAATTAAACAGAACATTTAAAACAGTTTAAAATGAAAAGTGAAAAAGAAGCCAGTACAGGTCGGATCGGGCGAGTTTAGGCGCAGTGACCAACCAACCCATAAACATCGGCCCTCTCTCTCGCTCACACAGAGCCGTTCCGTTTTAGTGGCTTTTTACAAGGCTATAAAGATCTAACTACCGACACATCAACATCAGCGTCACCGTGGTAGTACTATAACCCCCCTCCCCCTTCTCCGGCTCGGACCAGAGTATGAATGAATTTGTCGGTGAATGGTGCCGTGGTGGGGTGGGTTTATGGCCTATTACCACGGGAACGACCGACTCGCCATCATTATGTTTACACTGGTTTAGACTTGTTTTTGTTTGGCCAACACTTCGCCTGTTGCAAGTCCCCCTTCTTGTCTATTTCGGTTCTCCTTTCGCGATCTGTTTTGGCGCCTGGTTAACGAAGCGTATTTGGGGAATCTAGTTAACCCTCGAGCTGGCAGATAATTTTTTCTTAAATGACAGCTGATTTTTGGCTAGTTTGCATATGTTTATTATTTTTTATAAAATTTAAAACAAGTAGTAATTTACTATAAACCGACTTATAATTGGTATCAATATTTTCGCAAAAATATCATATTATACACGTCACAATAGAAAAATATTTTTTTTACTCTATGTAACATTTGGAAAGGGAAAGCAGCGAAGCACGACATTCTGTTGTCGCAATCAGATAAGGATAAGGCACTGATGATACTGCAGAAGTATTTCGTTCCTTCCAAATAGCTGAATACTTGGAGTTAAAATACTGAAGTTATTTTAGTAGTTATTGTTATAGAGATGCGTTTGAGTTTGGGAGGAAGCTAAAGGAATTTGATCAAAATAAGATATGTGAGATAACCAACTATTCTAAATGTTATCTAGTTTTAGGAAATGTTCACATCATGTATCATATAGGTTTGGCAAAAAATAAAAGTACTGTTCTGTACTTCGCTAACTACAACAATACAAAAAGCTGATAATTGGTTTTGGTTACCATGGAATCAATAATATTCAAAAATGTCCTTAAATTTTGTATACACACCAGAGTTCATGTATTTAGGCATGACAAAAGTGATGGAAAAACATGCCCTGTCAAATAAATATATCAATTAATATGAATAATTTACCGTAAAAGATTCACTTCAGTACTGTTGGCGAAGCAAGAAATTTTCTTTGTGTGTTGGAACTTTACTTATTCGAACTCATTATGTCGAATCGAATAATACATAATTTATGAATATCACTGTAATTGGTAACCAACACAGAATCCATAGATACCCGAAACTTGATCACAGCGTAATGACAGGTGCCTGCGGCCGTGTCTCATGTACACATTATCTTATCTTAATCTTATCTTATCTCAAGTACACACTGAGCTAGTACTTGAGATAAGATAAGAATCAGGTGAATCGTTTCCGATTATTAAAAGAATCAGGTAAGTAATCGGATGCATGAATTGATTCACATAAGATACTGCTGTTGCAATTCTCTCATATGACCCGATTTCAAGTAAACAAAGAGTCTGTCTCTGCACGTCTAGACTTATTTAAAGTTTCGAGTTTATATCTGTCCATCTTTTTATATTAAATAGTATTTGTTGAGATATGTATAATCATGCAGTAATAATACTATTATTTATTTTAACAATATCCAAACTGTAAATGTCTTATTTAATTCCTTGTTTTCAATATATTATAATCTAGAGTTAATTGTATTTGCCGTAAGTAAATAAATACAATTGGTTTCGTCACTATTATATTATCAAATGTAAATAAAGAAGGGTAAAATGACGAATAATATACGAATATTTACAAACAATTATATATAAAAATAAAATACAAGCATTTATTTTTTTTTACGTTACAAAGTAAATGAATTACGTTACAAACAACGAACTAAATACCTATATGCCTATATAACTGATAATTTTATCATATAGATAAAAATATAATTAGATAGTTTAGTCAATTATTATGTAGCAATATTTTTTAAATATGATTTACAAAGCGAAAAATAGTTGTTTCTAAATTCAAGAAGAATCAAGAAAATTAAATGAAGACAACGTTGAATACTAATAGATTAGTAACTGTACAAACAATGGTAACAGTATAAATAATTGATAAAAAATATGAAAAGCTGTAACAAAAAAGCCACTAGGCTTAGTATTGTGACAAATTACTATAATCAAACCAAAATCTATATAACAAGTAAGATTGTTTCAGTCTTATTAAATAATTGCAAGTTTATTAGTTGCGCCAATTAATTAATACACGTTAAGCTATGAAGCAGTTATGCAGATTTCAATAGTAAATAATCATGAATTGAATAGTTAAGATCTTTGTATACTGTTCGCCTAAGCTTAGGTTTATAAGTTAAGTTAAAACGCTTTAAACTTCCATAGTGTGAGTGAGTTTATAAAATAATTTCTTTGAATTACTGTATTTGCATTACATCCCCTATACTGTTTACACTAATTACAATTTCTTTATTGTTTTAGTTTTTCAATGATATGCTGTTAGGCCTACAATTAATCAATATTTGTATTTTCCAAGCAATTTAATAATCAATTATGTCAAAATGTACAATACAGTACATATTCAGTCTTAAAGTCAATTATCTTTTCAGCAAGGGGAACTAGTGGGAGGTGATATATTTTTGAGACTGTTGATTATAAAGCTGAAGATTGGTATGGTTATAAATATTGAAATGGTAACCATATTTTGTTTTCTCTAAGTAAAATGAGTTAAAAATTTCAGTTATTCAATATGTTATTGCTCGGTGTGCAATTTTTAGGTTTTAACACATACAATTTTTTAAAACTGATTGTTTAAGGACGCGATTCGTTGCCTTTATGATCTATACTTATTTCCTGGAATGAATATTTTCTCAAATATCTCAAATAATGAATAAATACTTAAAAATATTAACCTTTTCCGTTAATTCATTACAAATATATTTTCCGTTACTTCACTGCCACTACTTTTTTATCACGATTACGGTTAGGTGAGATAGCTACTAAAGTTGATCACAAACTGGTAAATCCAATAATTGACTTACCGCCGAATGCCCTCTCCGTGTTTGTAAGTTCTTGGAAAGCGATAAGATAAGGCCAGTGATATCGGATTCCTAGCGGATAAGGAATACCATAGTGGACGTAAGAATGATTGGGAATAGTTTTTAGAGCAATAGAATATTTATTATGTGGTAGTGAATTAACGGAAACAAAAAAAGTAGTGACTGTGGACTAATGGAAATGATCTAAAAATATTAAATATATGAGGAATTATATTCAAAACATAAAATAACTAAACAATTATTGAACATATTTACCTCATAACTAACATTTAACTTGGTTTGAATTTACATGCTTCTTAAAAACACTAGATTCAGTCAAATTTAAGTTTTTCAAGTCGTGGCCAAGTAGCTTAAATTCGTAAATCATTGTTATTGAGACATAATTCAAGAGGCGTTTTTTGTCAGCCGAACTACCGACACGGAATCTTGGTCGCAGATGCCTCGAGTGGCTGTGTTTGGTTTATTTTCAGAACGTGTTATTTCCTCTAAAAAGCATTCCAGCGGAGGTTGTGGTTCCAGGATCGATGAGGTCCCTCGGAGGTCAAGGGAAGGTCATAATGAATCTTAGCTGTCCACCTGTGAAGCCGTAAATACTCGAGTCTAATATCAGACAAGTGTAACTTAAGAACGAACCCTTGTATAAAGGCGGGGCAAGATGTATCACCATCTTCACACGTCAGGGAAATTTATGGTCGCCCCGATGGCTCGACTTGCCCAGCCATGGCTGCCGCGACAGAGAAGGATCTTCTCTGTGACCCACATACGCGCGGTGGCTAGCCACGCGCCACTTTATATCCATAACAAACGATAAAACGGCAGTAAAATCCTGTACCGATGTCCTCGTAAAAGTGTTGCTGGGTCTATTAAAATAAACTTGGGGGAAAAACTCGTTCCCGCCTTAATGGTTCTGTTGAGGTAGTTCCAATCGTCGCCACCAGACAGCAGGCAACATTAACTACATGGTGCTGCACTCTAGCGAGAAGACGCTGAACTGTTTGGGCAGCCGCCATTGTATTGATTGTATGAATCCTTGTTTTGCTTTAAATGCGATATTGTTTATATGTAAAGCATTTAGTGAAGCAAAATGTATACAAAATTAATAATTATATTATAAAAGTCAAATAACTTGATAAAATGTTAATGTAATTGGGGACTGCACAGTAAAAAAAACACATTCATTCTTGCAGCCCTGCATCTCCTGCTACCTAGCGGAGAATTCTCACACTGCCTTGACTTGGTAGTTATTGCAACGGCTACTAGATGGCAGCACGACCCAGCTTACCCTACATTAATTTGTTTTTAGTTTAAATTAATTCGTTTATGGTTAAAATTAAGCAGGTAAAACTCAAAATAAATTAAATATATTGATTTTGATTACATATAAAAATGTACCGTTATTTGTAAAAAACCTTATCACATTAGAAATAAATTATCTGATTCAAAATAAATTAAATATATTGATTTGATTACATATAAAAATCTACCGTTATTTGTAAAAAACCTTATCACATTAGAAATAAATTATCTGATTTCTATCAGCCAGTATTTTGGTAGTAAATTAAATAAACTAAATTTTTAAAAGTAGTAATGTATTTAATTTTATGTTTCTTTAATTATTCCGTCTTCTTGTATTTTGTTATGTTGATTAATAATTGTATTTAATTATTCAGTGTGTATCATACCTACTTGTTTATTTTTATTTTTATTAATATATTATTTGATTGTTTTGCTGTTAATACATATTACTAATATGACAAGTCTTTGCCAGTGCAATTATGCTAGGAAGGCGTATATATGACACTGTTTAAATTAAATATTTTTATCATCATACATTTTTATCAAAGTTGATTTAATGTCAAACAATAACAATAAATAGAACAACAAACCTCGTTAGAGAAACTGTTATACATTTTTATAGAAAATACACAATTAAAACGTTCATAGTTACTTTTTATTAAGTATTATCATTACTTAATCTTTTTAATAATTGTTACTGGATACTTAGCAAATTCTTGAAAAACGACAGATTTTTAAAATTGTATTATTCAAGGCTAATCATTAATTGTTTGATATTTTCTTTTACTCTTGTGTTCCTTACTTTTTTACTTCTATTATCTTATGCTCACACGTTTCACCCTAAAAAATACGCGTGTTTTGTCGTTGCTTTTCTTATTTTTCATCATTCATCTATTATTGTAATTATTTTTACTGTGTTGGTAACTATTTTTTTTTTAGATACTTGTAATTTTTACATGTATTTTATTGTTTTTTCCTGGCCTTATCGTTAAGCTAGTTGGTTTTTGTTATAGTTGCTCTTAGTTGTTTTTATTATAATATTGCTGATTGTATTTTTGATTCTTTGCCCATGTATCTATATGAGTGTGTTATGTCGATGCATATAAAGTAAGTGTTGTTTTTGGTTTAGTTATATAGAGTCGTGTTTTGATTATCACGAATTCAATTGTACTAAATTGTTAATGTACCGTTGGAAGATACAAGAGCAAAAATAAATAAATTAAAAGCAAGAAGTTTTTATTATTATTATTGAGTCATAGACTTACTTTACTCACAGCTGCTATATTTAATGATGAATGCCATTATATTTATAAATTACTAAAGTGTAAAACCAAATACTATTAAAAATAGCTAGTGTTTTGTTTATATTGATACGGCTAGAGAGTTCAATTTTAGGGCTTGAGGAGTATGGATATTTATTTTATTATTATTATTGTTGTTAAGAAAGCGATATCTTTATATATTAATGTAATGAAAAACAGTTATAACGTTTTGCAATAAAATACATATTGAGGTGACAAAAACTTTAGCGTATTCTGATCGACGAGCATCTAAAATTTGACACGACCATAATGATAACGTCAGCAAAGAGGTTAGAGCTGAAATTTATAAACAAAAGGCACTAACAAGAAACAAGTGGGTTTGCAAAAAAAGGGGGGAAAGCCGGCTAGGTGGCTAAGGATTCGGACTGCGGAGGGTCCAAGGTTCGAATGCCCAACTGAGCCAACGGTCAGTACCAGCTTAAAATTCACGCACAGGCCCCTTGGCGAGTGATATGAGTCCATATGAATTGGCGTTTTTTATATTTAAGAAAAGATTACAAGAAAGAGCTACATGAAACATTTTGCGCCCACCATATTAATGTTGCGAGAAATGTTTAGGTCCCATATTTTTCACCAATATACTGTACATATTAAATTGCCTGATTAATTTAAAAAATGTAAAGTTGTTTGCGTGCCTTGAATTGAAAACTATGATAGTAACCCTTTTCAAATACCAGGTTACAAAACTGCTTTCATACAATTTTAATATAAAACATTCCAAGATCTAATAGGCCTATTGATAACTAACTGGGTTCGATTAGACAAGTGAGTAACTAGGAGACATTCAAGGGAACAGTAAAAGGGAGTGTTTGAAGCAGAGGAGTAAGGGCTGGACAGGTACATTTTGTGTGTATATTAACATTTTAGTATACATTGTTATTTATATTGACGCTACTATGCACATCACATTTGCTCTCATCGTTAATATAAAATGACTTATAGATATAATTTTAAATTATTATT
Source organism: Stictocephala bisonia (assembly GCA_035578905.1). NCBI lineage: Eukaryota > Metazoa > Arthropoda > Insecta > Hemiptera > Membracidae > Stictocephala > Stictocephala bisonia. The sequence goes on from JAQJVL010000001.1 coordinate 10,582,530, forward strand.
TTATTTGTTATTTGTTGGCCAATATGGATATGCAGGCTAGAAGACTGATCCAATACCTTGTTACATGGTGTGTATACATGAATATATATTCACAATAATTTGTGCCATCTAAGCGCACTTCTTATCAGCAGTTTCAGACTACTCCACAAACTAACCCTCCTCTCTTTAAACAAGACTGCTCACAAACTAACCACCATTCATTAGAACGTCTGCTCTTGAACCAATCATTGTGCCTTCGAACAAAACTGTTCATGAACTAACAACCCCCCTCTACCCCTTTTAGAATAAAACTGCTCACGAACTAACCATCCTCCCATCGAACAAAACTGCTCCCCAAACTAACCCTCCTCCCTAAGACTGCTCACGAACTAACCACTATCCCTTAGAACGTCTGCTCTTGAACCAATCATTGTGCCTTCGAACAAGACTGCTCACGAACTAACCATCCTCCATTCGAACAAAACTGCTCTATGAACTAACCCTCCTCTCTTTAAACAAGACCGCTCACGAACTAACCATCATCCCTTTAAACAAGACTGCTCCACGAACTAACCCTCCTCCCTTTAAACAAGACCGCTCACGAACTAACCATCATCCCTTTAAACAAGACTGCTCCACGAACTAACCCTCCTCTCTTTAAACAAGACTGCTCCACGAACTAACCCTCCTCACCATCATCCCTTTAAACAAGACTGCTCCACGAACTAACCCTCCTCCCTTTAAACAAGACCGCTCACGAACTAACCATCATCCCTTTAAACAAGACTGCTCCACGAACTAACCCTCCTCTCTTTAAACAAGACTGCTCCACGAACTAACCCTCCTCCCTTTAAACAAGACTTCTCACGAACTAACCCTCCTCCCTTTAAACAAGACTTCTCACGAACTAACCATCATCCCTTCGAACAAGACTGCTCCACGAACTAACCCTCCTCCCTTTAAACAAGACTGCTCACGAACTAACCATCATCCCTTTAAACAAGACTGCTCACGAACTAACCATCATCCCTTTAAACAAGACTGCTCACGAACTAACCATCATCTCTTTAAATAAGACTGCTCCACGAACTAACCCTCTTCCCTTTAAACAAGACTGCTCACGAACTAACCATCATCCCTTAAAACAAGACTGAACCACGAACTAACCCTCTTCCCTTTAAACAAGACTGCTCACGAACTAACCATCATCCCTTAAAACAAGACTGAACCACGAACTAACCCTCTTCCCTTTAAACAAGACTGCTCACGAACTAACCATCATCCCTTAAAACAAGACTGAACCACGAACTAACCCTCCTCCCTTTAAACAAGACTTCTCACGAACTAACCATCATCCCTTCGAACAAGACTGCTCCACGAACTAACCCTCCTCCCTTTAAACAAGACTGCTCACGAACTAACCACTATCCCTTAGAACGTCTGCTCTTGAACCAATCATTTTGCCTTCGAACAAGACTGCTCACGAACTAACCATCCTCCCTTCGAACAAAATTGCTCCACGAACTAACCCCCCTCTCTTTAAACAAGACTGCTCACGAACTAACCATCATCCCTTTAAACAAGACTGCTCCACGAACTAACCCTCCTCCCTTTAAACAAGACTTCTCACGAACTAACCATCATCCCTTCGAACAAGACTGCTCCACGAACTAACCCTCCGCCCTTTAAACAAGACTGCTCCACGAACTAACCACCATCCCTTCGAACAAGACTGCTCCACGAACTAACCCTCCTCTCTTTAAACAAGACTGCTCACGAACTAACCATCATCCCTTTAAACAAGACTGCTCCACGAACTAACCCTCCTCTCTTTAAACAAGACTGCTCATGAACTAACCACTATCCCTTAGAACGTCTGCTCTTGAACCAATCATTGTCCCTTCGAACAAGACTGTTCATGAACTAACAACCCCCCCCTACCCCTTTTTAGAATAAAACTGCTCACGAACTAACCATCATCCCTTCGAACAAGACTGCTCACGAACTAACCCTCCTCCTTTTAAACAAGACTACTCACGAACTAACCATCATCCCTTCGAACAAGACTGCTCACGAACTAACCCTCCTCCTTTTAAACAAGACTGCTCACGAACTAACCACTATCCCTTAGAACGTCTGCTCTTGAACCAATCATTGTCCCTTCGAACAAGACTGTTCATGAACTAACAACCCCCCCCTACCCCTTTTAGAATAAAACTGCTCATGAAATAACCATCCTCCCTTCAAACTCTTCCCCTAATAATTCTATTAGGGGAAGAGTTTGAAGAATATATTCAACCATCCTCACTTCTAACACGACTCCTGATGGACCTAGCACTCACCTTCGAACACTATCTCCAATGGACATAACACCATCACTTTAGAACATGACTCTCAACGGACCAACTACCATCCCTTTAAAAGCATAACTCTCAATGGACGAACTACAATCCCTTTAAAACAGGGTTCCTCACTAGGATTTCATGAAGAGCCTTATTACTTTTCTCAAAATAATCTAAGGGCCGCAAATACATATACATACAGTTTTGTTGTTTGTTTTCTAGCTTGCATTTTGTCTGTCTCTAAGCTATTAATTTAGTATTTAGTGTATTATAACAAAGACAAACTATTATGAGCGTTGTTTGTTGGCTTAGAAAAATACCTAAATGGTTATCACTTTAATAAATCGTTACAATTCTACAAAGATTTAAGAGCAGCAAAAAATTGTGATAAGGGCCGCATGCGGCTCGAGGGTCGCGTAGTGAGTATCCCTGCTTTAGAACATGACTCTCAATGGACCAACTACAATCACTTTAGAACACGACTCTCAATGGACCAACTATCACCACTTTAGAATATGACTCTCAATGGACCAACTACCATCACTTTAGAACATGACTCTCAATGGACCAACTACCATCACTTTAGAACATGACTCTCAATGGACCAACTACAATCACTTTAGAACACGACTCTCAATGGACCAACTACCATCACTTTAGAACATGACTCTCAATGGACCAACTATCATCACTTTAGAATATGACTCTCAATGGACCAACTACCATCCCTTTAGAACATGGCGACTCTCGATGAACTAACCACAATCCCTTTAGAACATGACTCTCAATGGACCAACTATCATCACTTTACAACATGACTCTCAATGGACCAACTATCATCACTTTAGAATATGACTCTCAATGGACCACCTAATATCCCTTTAGAACATGACTCTCAATGGACCAACCACCATCCCTTATTATCATGGCTCTTCGTGGACGAACAGCCCTTCGAACTATTTAGGATAGAAAATAAAAAAAAAGTAAATAAATATCTTCTTTTGAACAGTACCACTGATGGACGAAATGCCTCTTAGAGCACGACTTCTGATGGACCAACCACCCTGTATTAGAACAAATCACATATGGGCACCCCACCATCCCTCCGAACACGATTCCTAATGGACAAAACACGCTCTCTTCGAACAAGACTTCTGATGGACCAATCAACCTTACTTCGAACAAGACACCTACTGGGTACATTACTATTCCTTCAAGAATGACCCCTGATGGATAAAAACCCCTCGATTCAACACGACTACTAAAGAATTTTTATTCGTAATTTACATGGTTTTTCCACAGTAATCAGAGCTTGACACCACCACCCATGAGACACAACTTAACGAGGCATTCCACCCACCCATGAGACATAACTTGACGAAGCATTCTCCCCACCGATGAGACTTAACAAGGAGTTCCACCTACCCATAAGACGTAATTGATTAGGCATTCCAACTACCCATGAGATATGACTTGACGATTCGTTCCACCTACCCTCTCGTCATGTAATTTTGCATAATTAAACATTAACAGCCGGGTAGCAATGTCAATGGGTTGATCACATTAAGACGCGAATACACGATATTAAGTTGTATATTGGTTGGAACAGTAAGTTGTCAACTAGTTGTATTTCGTAGCATACGTTTCTAATCCAGCTTCTTGAAGGTCAGAAGTTCGAATTCTAAGACTTTTAAAACATACCCAGCGTTTATGAGTCAGGTTTAACGTTTCGTGGAGTTTGTTGTGTGGTTTGTGAGTTGTGCCGTAAAGACCTACGTTGAGTGATAGGGATGCCCGTCAATACGAACGTCGGGAGGGTGGAAAGGGTTTGTCGTTACATACTCAGGGTAGGTGGCAGGCACGTCAGGCGTGTGTCAGGTGGGTGGATGGACATGTCTAGACGTACGTCAGATGTATGGACGGACCCATTAAGACGTACGTAAGGTGAATGTGAGGACCCGTAAAGATCTAGCCAAAGTCAGATGGATGTGAGGACCCTTCTCAATGTCAAGTGAATGGAAGGGCCTGTTAGGACGTTTGGGAGGACTTGTAAGACGTACTTCAGATGGTTGGGAGTACTCGTCTCAATGTCAACTGAATGGAAGGGCCTGTTAGGACGTTTGGGAGGACTTGTCAAGACGTACTTCAGATGGATGGGATTACTCCTTTTAATGTCAAGTGAATGGAATGGCCTGTTAAGACGTAAGGTGGATGGGAGGACTTATGAAGACTACGTCAGATGGATGGCAGGACCCGTCTCAATGTCCAGTGAATGGAAGGGCCTGTTAAGACGTTTGGGAGGACTTGTTAAGACGTACTTCAGATGGATGGGAGTACTCCTCTTAATGTCAAGTGAATGGAATGGCCTGTTAGGACGTAAGGTGGATGGGAGGACTTATGAAGACGTACGTCAGATGGATGGCAGGACCCATTTCAATTTCCAGTGAATGGAAGGGCCTCTTAAGACGTTTGGGAGGACTTGTTAAGACGTACTTCAGATGGATGGGAGTACTCCTCTCAATGTCAAGTGAATGGAAGAGCCTGTTAAGACGTTAGGTGGGTGGGAGAACTTGTCAAGACGTACGTCAGATGGATGGGAGGACCCGTCAAGACGTAGTTGGGTGGATTTTCTAATATATTCATTAATTTGACACATGTACACTTTAAATACATACATAAATGTAATATGTTTGAAGGTGTAGACACGTGTTGTTAAATAACAGTCTTCTCGTTAACACTGTATTTAGTACAACACGCAAGCAACTACTAACATTTAAATGATATTACTACGTGTTACTCAATTCACTTTATCCATTTGCTTGTTTTATTGTTATATTAATTTCATTCACAGTGAGACTCCCTAGAAAAACACTGATTTGAAAAATACGTAAAAAAAGTTAATTACGTGAGCACGTCTCTTCATGAAGATACGTTTGGTTACTGCACAATGAGGAAAGTCTAAGTCAACTTTCGGACCTAATGTACCAGTCACGTTAACAATTTAGTCATAGACACGAAAATAAAACACAAAAATTAGATTTACACATGTTTGTTTATAATAATTTGGTCAATCAGGTACTATCAGTTTAATTTTCAAAGAGAAATCATTGTTCAAAGCAGTACTTACCTAATTACATTACACATCCAGTAGTATAATATAAAATGTAATTACCTCAATCAGTTACTTACCCAGTCATTTTATTATTTTTATTGAATTCACACCCGCGAGTTAATGTGTTTTTAATAGAATAGAGTTCATTTTACAACAGCCACTTTGATATTACGATCAAATTTACTGACCCTTATAAAACATGACGTAATGATCTACGTTACTGACCCTTCTAACACTTGACATTAATCTATCCCTCCAACCATATGTACATATGACATGACGACCCTCGTTACCGACTCTTCATACACTTGACATTAATCTATCCCTCTAACCCTATGTACACATGACGTGACGATATACGTTACCAACCCTTCATACACTGGAGATTACTATTTATAGTACCAATTTTCGTAGATATGACATTACGATCTATAGTACCAACTTTTCGTAGAGATGACATTACGATCTATAGTACTAACTTTTCGTAGAGATGACATTACGATCTATAGTACTAACATTTCGTAGAGATGACATTACGATCTATAATACCAACTTTTCGTAGATATGACATTACGATCTATAGTACTAACTTTTCGTAGAGATGACATTACGATCTATAGTACTAACTTTTCGTAGAGATGACATTACGATCTATAGTACCAACTTTTCGTAGAGATGACATTACGATCTATAGTACTAACTTTTCGTAGATATGACATTACGATCTATAGTACTAACATTTCGTAGAGATGACATTACGATCTATAGTACTAACATTTCGTAGAGATGACATTACGATCTATAATACCAACTTTTCGTAGATATGACATACGATCTATAGTACTAACATTTCGTAGAGATGACATTACGATCTATAATACCAACTTTTCGTAGATATGACATTACGATCTATAGTACCAACTTTTCGTAGAGATGACATTACGATCTATAGTACTAACTTTTCGTAGATATGACATTACGATCTATAGTACTAACATTTCGTAGAGATGACATTACGATCTATAGTACTAACATTTCGTAGAGATGACATTACGATCTATAATACCAACTTTTCGTAGATATGATATTACGATCTATAGTACCAACTTTTCGTAGATATGACATTACAATCTATAGTACCAACTTTTCATAGAGATGACATTACGATCTATATTACCAACTTTTCGTAGAGATGACATTACGATCTATAGTACTAACTTTTCGTAGAGATGACATTACGATCTATAGTACTAACATTTCGTAGAGATGACATTACGATCTATAATACCAACTTTTCGTAGATATGACATACGATCTATAGTACTAACATTTCGTAGAGATGACATTACGATCTATAATACCAACTTTTCGTAGATATGACATTACGATCTATAGTACTAACATTTCGTAGAGATGACATTACGATCTATAATACCAACTTTTCGTAGATATGACATACGATCTATAGTACTAACATTTCGTAGAGATGACATTACGATCTATAATACCAACTTTTCGTAGATATGACATTACGATCTATAGTACTAACTTTTCGTAGAGATGACATTACGATCTATAGTACTAACTTTTCGTAGATATGACATTACGATCTATAGTACTAACATTTCGTAGAGATGACATTACGATCTATAATACCAACTTTTCGTAGATATGATATTACGATCTATAGTACCAACTTTTCGTAGATATGACATTACAATCTATAGTACCAACTTTTCATAGAGATGACATTACGATCTATATTACCAACTTTTCGTAGAGATGACATTACGATCTATAGTAGCAACTTTTCGTAGATAGGACATTGCGATCTATCCCTCCAATCCTATGTCTTACGCATGACGTAAAGATCTATGTTACCGACACTTCATGCACTTGACATTACGATCTACGTTACCGACTCTTTTTACACATGGCATTACGATCCATCCATCTAACCCTATATACACATGACCTGAAGATCTACGTTAACGACCCTTCATACACGACACATTACGATCTATCACTCCAAACCTATGAACACTTGACGTGAAGATCTACTTTACCGACCATTCTTACAGATGACATTACGATCTACTCCTCCAACATTATGTACATATAACTAGATTATCTACGTTATCGACCCTTCTTACACATGACGTTACGATCTATTCCTCCAATCCTATGTACACTTGACATGAAGCTATACGTTACCGACTGTTCTTGTAATGACGTTACGATCTATCCCTTTAACATTATGTACACATAAGTGAAAATCTACGTTACCGACCCTTCTTACACAAAACATTATGATCCAACCATGTGTACGGAGGTACACAGGACATTTCGATCTACGTTACCGCTTGTTCATGCACATGACACGATGATCTACGTTACCAACTCTTCTTAACATGACAATCTACGTTACTGACCCTTCGTATACATGACATGACGATCTACGTTACCGACCCTTTGTTCCAATGACATGGCCAATCTTGTATCAGATGTAGGCATATTAATAAAAACTTTTACTACTTACAATAGAGTAGTGATATAAAAACTTTTATGTTAACGCGAAGAGAAAGCTGCTGGCGAGTGAAGAAACTACTGATTTTCGCTGGACTCCTACTTGATGCACCCTCGTATATTTATAAAGTGATTCCATTAGAGAAGTTCTGACAAGCCGATAGGCTTGTAACTGGTCCCAGGAAACTAAATCTTAATTAATTTTTAATCATAGAAAAGTAAAAGTGTTAGGCGATTTTGGTAAACATCAACGATACAAAATGGTATTTTGATTGTTGTTTTAAGTTGGCATGTCACACAAACATAAAGGTTGAATGTACTCTCGATTCAAATTTTAGTTTTTATTTCCTTCAATCCCTGATTTTGTTTTGAAACTTAAAACTCACAGTTTTTTAATTTGTTATGGCTCATAATTTATGTCAATCTACAATATTTTAATTTATCTAAAATAATTTTTAACCACGCTGACTTTGTGAGCCTCTGTTAGGTCTGTTACACAAGACCTATTAAATACACGTACACATACAGTGGTATTGACCTTCTTGACCCACCCACCCACCCATACACGTACAGTAGTATTGACCCACTCGCCCACCCATACACGTACAGTAGTATTGACCCACTCACCAACCCATATATGTACAGTGATAATATACTTGGCCGCCCGCCCACCCTTACACGTACAGTGGTATTTACCCACCCGCCCACCCTTACACGTACAGTGGTATTAACCCTCCCACCCACATTTACACGTACAGTGGTATTGACCCCCACCCACCCACCCACACACATATGGTGGTATTTTGATTGTTTTGTACCACAATCAAACTCACCCGCCCACCCATACACGTACAGTGGTATTTACTCACCCGCCCACCCATACACGTACAGTGGTATTTACCCACCCGCCCACCCATACACGTACAGTGGTATTTACTCACCCGCCCACCCATACACGTAAAGTGGTACTAACCCACCTGCCCACCCATATACGTACAATGGTACTTTAATGCCACTGTACGTGTATGGGTAGGCGGGTGGGTTAATGCCACCGTACGTGTATGGGCGGGCGGCTGGGTGAATGCCACCATACGTGTATAGGTGGGCGGGTGGATTAATGCCACTGTACGTGTATGGGTGGGCGGGTGGGTTAATGCCACTGTAAGTGTATGGGTGGGCGGGTGGGTCAATACCACTGTATGTGTATGGGTGGGCGGGTGGGTCAATACCACTGTATGTGTATGGGTCGGCGGGTGGGTCAATAACACTGTATGTGTGTGGTGGGTGGTAGGATGTACCTTGTATTAAGATAATTTCTTGAATGAACAGACAATAACTTGTTGAGGCAGAATTCCACTTTAGATTAGGTTAATGAAAGTAATGATTAAATCCTTTTTTATAGTCTAAGGTTTCAATTTAGACATCTGGTTTTGCTTTTAGTTATACCTGTAATGATGAATTTCCTTAAGTTTGTTTGATAGTGTTGTTTTTTAAGTCTCTCAGGTATTTTAATATGTATACCTATTAAGAGTCTGTAGAGGCTGTTGGTTTTAATCCATAAGATCAATGTTATTTTGAATCGAACATAGCGTCACGCATATCCAAATTAAAGAGTTATTTTTGAACGAATGTTTCCAAACAAACCACATTTGATCAAGAATTAGATTGTGCGTTGGAATTGCATTGTGAATTCCTAATTATTTTTATATAAAAAAAATATAAAACATTAATTTAGTATTAAGTTTTTGTTTTCACCTAAAAATTAGGCTTATGTATTCAAAATATCAATAGCAAACCTAATGCGCAATATGATAACATTTAAAATAACCTTAAACACAACTTTTGGTCAATAAGTAACGAAAAATTATGGATTCGCAAATAACATTGTTCTGAACTGAATTTTTAAGTAAATATAATCTTCTGAGTCCTACTCAATATGTATTTCTTAAAGGAAAGACTACTTCTGAAGCCATCAATGAATTTCTTCAAAAGGTTATTACAGCCATAGACAATAACCAGTCTATTGCAGGAATTTTCTGTGATCTTAGTCGAGCTTTCGACACTGTAAATGATGAGAGACTTTTCTACAAGTTGGAGGCGTATAGTGTTAGAGAAATGTCTCTAAAGTGGTTCAGATCCTACCTTTCAGATCGCAATCAGCGTGTCCAAAACACAAATAGCTATGGTCGAGTTCTTTCAGCTTCCTTGCCAGTCAATTCAGGTGTCCCACAAGGCTCTATACTTGGGACCCTACTATTTTTGCTCTACGTCAATGACTTTAAGTGTTGTGAGTCATGTAGCGCAATATGCCGACACTAGTGTGGAATTGTAAGCAATAAGTTACACCTGCCACTTCTGGATAACCAAATAACCACTACATTGAATTCCCTCAGTGGGGGGTTTTCACAAAACTATATGTCTATGAACAAAGAAAAAACACAAATTCTAAAATTTTCCTAACATGGAGACTATACTGACGACTCATGGAGGTTCTGTTCGATTTTTGGGCATTTGTGTCGATTCAAACCTAAAGTGGGACTCAGATTTCAAATGTATGCTCTAGGATGAGCTCTTGTTTGTTTTCTCTTAGATATCTCTCTGGCTTCCTCAACACATTTTGGATACGTTGTTCCTGTTTTGTCATATGGAATCATGTTCTGAGGTACGGCCCCAGTCACATAATTTAGAGTTTTCAAACCTCAAAACGGGCAGTTAGGATTGTTTTCGGTCTGAGATTTAGAGACAGCTGTAGGCAGGTGTTCCGTGATCAGTCTATTTTAACCCTTCCATCCTTATTAATTTACACTTATGCTCTGTTTGTTTTCAAAAATTAACATCTTTCCCCACCTATATATAGTCATCCCTACGAAACAAGAAATAAAAATAATTTTATCATAACTCTTCATCATAAACCCACTTTTCAGAAATCATCTGCATATCTTGGCCCGGTCATATTTGACAGTATCCCGGATAATATTAGAAAAAGTGATAGTGAGAGGGTTTTCAAAAGCAGGTTAAAACAATATCTTTTAGACAAGCCATATTATGCAATAGACGAGTTTTTAAGCAATCAATGATTTTCTCTGATTTGTATGACTGTTATATTTAATGATGTTCTTATATATATGTATAATTGTTAAATCTCAATGAACAATAGACGATTTGATTTGATTATGGGACTAAAACCAACATGGCCGACAGCCTCTGCAGACTCTTAAGCTATGTTGTTACTATCCTACAAACTGGAAATAAATCAGTTTTTAAATTTTCTCACAATATATTTTGTTATTTTGTGGAATTTAAATGAACAATTGTTTTCTCTACCAGCTCCAGTATCGTTAATTTTAACAATGCTATTAGGTTTCCTCCACTCTACTTCTCACTGTTTGCGGCTAATCACCTCACAAAGGTAAGATCAGTCTTGCTGCAATACAGCTTTCGTTTTGTGCCCGTGTTACTAAAACAATTTATGGACTCGCAAAGCGAAAGAATGAGCGCAATAAATCAAGCATTACAAAGAAGAGGCTCTTCCTATAGCTCACATCGGCGTCGGTAATGTAGTTGAAAAGTTATGGTGCTATTTTGGCAGGTAAATTATTCCTGGGAGCAGAACCACCGCCCCTCGTCCGGCGTTGCGGCGCGCCGCTCCGTGCCAAGCCCTAAGATACCGCCAAGATCTCCGGGAATTATTTGTTGCACCAGCGCAAACGCAAAATGTGCGACCAATGGGGAACCTAGCTATAATTAAGAGTATTAGGAACTTGCTGCCGTGTTTTATCACCCTTGCAAGAACACCACAACTCACCCCACACCCACTCCACCCCCTTTACTTCATACTCCCTTTAAAGTTTTTTTCCCTTTCACCCTCTCCATTCCACACTTTGCTCATTATGGGTAATACCCCCCACTTTCATTCTTGAGACCAATTATTTATTTAAAGCAACATCCTGCTTTCTCCTGACAAATTGTAATAGCCTTATTATTTTTGCTCAAAAGCCCCCTTTCTAACTATTCGAGCAAATTAATTACAAATTACATTTTTGAATGCACTAAAAACGTTTGTTTTGTAACTTGTGTAGCCACTGGCTGCTGACATTAAGCTCTCTAATTTTCAAAGCGGACTAATCTATGAATTCTTTGATAAAGCGATGCCAACAGCCATTGGTAAAAAAATCGTTGAATTAACAACATAAAACGCTCAAAGGTTTTATAACAGAAACAAAAAAAGTTTGATCAGCTATTAAAGATTTAAAACAATTTTGTAAAACAACCGTAATAAGGAATTGTAAATTTGTTACGGTATATTTGTGTTCATGGGGTGGAGCAAGATTGTCATTTGTTCATGGGGGGTGGAGCAAGAGCATTAAACTGTTATGTATTCAAGGGTTGGTGCAAGGGTATTCAACTGTCATGTGTTCAAGAGGCCAAGCAAGGGCATTCAACTATCATGTGTGCATGGGGTGGAGCAAGGGTATTCAATTGTCATTTGTTCATGGGGCGAAGCAAGGACATTCAAGTGTCATGTGTTAATGGAGTGGAACAAGGGTATTCAACTGACATTTGTTAATGGGGTGAAGCAAGGACAATCAACTGTCATATGTTCATAGGGCGGAGCCATGGGCATTCAAATCTCATGTGTGCATGGGTTGGAGCAAGGACATTCAACTGTCATATGTTCATGGGGAAGAGCAAGGACATTCAACTGTCATATGTTCATGGGGAAGATCAAGGACATTCAACTGTCATAAGTTCATGGGGAAGAGCAAGGACATTCAACTGTCATATGTTCATAGAGCGGAGCAAGGGTATTCGACTGTTATGTGTTCAAGAGGCGGAGCAAAGGCATTCAACTGTAATGTGTGCATGGGTTGGAGCAAGGACATCCAACTGTCAATGTTCATGGAAAAGAGCAGGGACATTCAACTGTCATATGTTCTTAGGGCGGAGCAAGGGTATTCGACTGTTATGTGTTCAAGAGGCGGAGGAAGGGCATTCAACCTTCATGTGTGCATGGGTTGGAGCAAGGACATTCAACTGTCATGTGGTCATGGGTTGGAGCAAGGACATCCAACTGTCATATGTTCATGGGGATGAGCAAGGACATTCAATTTCATGTGTCAATGGGGTGGAGGAAAGACTAAATATCTTACAATCATTTTAGTATCCCTGACTTTAATTTTTCCAGGTTTTCTTGGTGAATTCTTAAATATTTGTTCATAATACGCTGTTGTTCGGCATAATTTGTATGAATATCGTTTCGTTTTACTTTTCTTTACAATGTTTTGAATTTCCAAGACACTATATCGTTATTTTTAGCATACTTTGCTCATGTCGATAAGCAAATCGCAAAAATCAATTTACTAGCGGAAATGAATTGTAATAAAAATTAATGACAGTTGAGCAAAATAAAACGTAACAGTCCATTCTAATGTTTTACCAATTACATTTGTACGATGCAGTTATTGGAGAATCAGAGCCATCAGAGGCGGGGGTCCAGTAGGTGGAGGACGCGGTGCGTGGTAGCTCGCTCCAGACCCGTGATGGCGTTGCCCCATGCCCGGCCGTTCAACTTGACCGATTAGTCGCATAAATTCCTTAATGAAATATTCTAAAGCTATCCATCCATCTTCGGTGACGGAGAATGTCGTCCGCCATTTTCCCAGTAATCACTCTTCTCCGGGAACAAAAATAGATGACAAACGCGAATAATCGGTCCAATTATATAAAAATAAAAATGAGATAATAACCGATAGAGAAAACACGGCGAATACCATAATGGATCTGGTCACAAGCTCGTGTCTAATCGCCCCGGGAGAGGATAGAGCATGGACAATAATTTGCTTCCAACGAGGTTAAAGATTCCTTCAAGGACAAACCAAAACGTTTATATATAATAAGCGTTTACCTGTGTGCGGTAATAGCAATAATAAGTGTAATTATTATGATGACTATCAATTTGTTGCTGAGTACAGTTTGGCGCGCCTCGATTGGTCGACGGCTGACCAATGGCGAGCGGACCAGCCATGTAAATCAGCCAACCGTAATTGGCCTTCAACAGGTCGGCTAATGAGTTTAATTGCTGTCTTGTCTGCGGCCTTTCGTATGACTGGAGCGCAGGATGTGTAAAAAGGTGAATTTAAATGTTTTCAAATATGTGGCATGAATGAAACAGGCCGATATACTCTCATACACCATCGTTACCTAGGGTCTGCCTTTGCAATTAAGGAAGTGTTTGAAACAAAAGAACGATTGAGATAAAAATAATGATCTGTTTAAAATACCTGTTGGTGAGAGAATATTCATAATTAAATATAGATGTAAACATAGGAATTACCTATATTTAACGGCCTGGTAACTCGTTAAATTGTAAGGTGGGCCGTACATTTGTAATGTCTATTAAAAGAATGATTTTTTAAACCGAAAGTGATTACATTAAATGTATCAGTAGATGTATGTTGTTATTGTATATTGGCGTCAGCCGTTGGGTAATATATAAAGTTTTATCATAGCAATATCATGCCCTAACTACAAAGAAATTACCGAGTCCGAATGTAATTAAAGCTTAAACCCCAAAATGTGTTTAATAATAAATTTCAACCTTTGTGTCAGAACTAACAAAAAAGTTTTAAAAACTGACTGGAACAATAAAAGACAAATCATTGAAACTTCTATCGGAAACTTTTTCGTAAACAGTTTAGATACACCACATAATTGCGTCAAAAAACTTCATTATCACCACAGATGTTCAGATAGTATTATATATAAAGTCTAATCGACTTCAAGGTAAAAAATAACCAGAAGTAAAAAGGGGATAATTTTTAAGCTATTAAGAATACAAACTGGTTTCAAACAAATTGTCTGATTAAACTTTATGGAATTAAAATTAAGGGAAACAGTAGCAGATTGCTTTGATCAGCATTTCTTCTGTTCACCTTTCTCAACTTTTTAACGTGAATTTCCAATATTTTCGTCTGCTCATGACACTAAAAGACTTCTTCATCAAGCTTCAAGACAGTTCATGCTCAAATACATCTAGAAAATTACGTGTCACTAAAAGATCCCCAAATTGTTTACCAATGAACTGAAACGTCTCATCATTACAAACGACCTTTCATAGGAAAATCAAACAAACTGAGAATCCTGTCTTTGACGATGATTTCAAGAGAGTTATAGGGAACGTTGCAAACTTTTATCTGCGATCTGCTGGAAGAACTATATTAGTCTTGTTATATCTGTATTCCCAATAGTATTAAAATGTTTTTAGGTCCCACATTAATATATTTTTTATTTTTTCTACAATACAATATATGTATGTATACGTTTCTACAATACAAAACTTGTTAATCAATGACGGTTTTTCTCAGTTCTTCTTTAAAATCGTTGAAAGCAGCTTATTTTTTGAATTTTGAATCAACTCAACCATTTTCAAGATTAAGATGATATCAACTAAAATTAAAGATACAAATCTATCTCTTGAACAAGGAAATGTTCTTCCTTATTAACTTTTTTAATTATGTTAATATATATATATATATATATATTTATTTATTTATTTATATATATATATATATATATATATATATATATATATATATATTTTCTTTTTATGGAAGAAGTCTTGTTACAGTTACAGCCATTCCTTTATCTTATCTGATAGTGATAAGAACAATGCGCCTCGCCACTTCGTCGAGTACGATTGCCAATTCCGAACGCTCTTGTTGTGTCGTAGGGGCCTAATGTGACTAGGGAATTGTTACGATGATCCTTTTTAATGGGGACATTTTGAAACTCAGAAATTCTTTATTGACAACAGAATAACACTGCAAAATAGCGTCAGCAATAATATGTGATTAATTATATTAGGTCATGAAAAATAACCTAAGTCAATTGAATATGGTAACATTAACATAGTAAGAATAATTTAAATAATACGAAACTTATTTTAATTATTTACAGATATTAATTTAATTATTTTAATTATACAGGAAATACCAAAAACAGTGATTTCCTGTATTGCCTGTGGTGGCTTAACGCATGGTCCGTTTGAAAATTACTACCATTTTCAGCATTAGGTATGAGGCGAACTAAAAGTTTGTTCATTTCCTTTATTTTGCCTCCTTCACCTTAAGAAGAGTTAGATTTTCAATTTGTGTGTGTGACTCAAAATGGCTATTTTACGTACTCTGAAAGTAGACTTAAAAGCATTACTTTTAAAAGTTAAAACATAATTTTGCTGTAAAATGAAAAAAAATGTACAATTAAAGCAATTTTTATACCGCAAGGAACGTGTAAACACTGCCGGAAGCCACTGATCAGGCACAATTATGCTACTTTGTGCCCTCTAAAAATTACGTACAGTACAGATTTTTCTAGACTATGAAAACTGTATACAGTGCATTCATAAAAATTCAAGATTTGTGAGGAGATTAAAAAGTATTATCTATAATTTAATTCCATTTAAAATGAACGGAAAGTTTAGTTAAAATATCGAAAACAACGTTTATTGCCAAAGTTTAAGGGTAAGATTTTCAACAGATAGGTCTACGTATTTTTGTTTACATGCACTTGGATAAGAAATGCCATCAATGAACAGGGTTGGAGGGGGTCGACATCCACATCTCTCGGGACTTCAGGAAGACAGTTTACGCGCATGACGTGTCAATTTGGACCGGGAGCGCCATTTTGGGCCGCGGGGCCTTAAACGTGGTCAGCGCTTTATGAACCCATGATAGTCCCGGGCTGGGATCGGGATTGGGGGAACAGTTGTTTATTGAGATGGAGCCTGGGATTTATGGTTTAACGATAGGTTATAAACCAGGTTTTGTCGCGCGAATTGGATTGGCTCGCCACTATAATGCTGTGAGCTATTGAGCCCTCATTTATTGCCTTACTTTAATGGAAGCGGGTAAAAACATTTATCAGTTCCGCAGTTCCGGCCGAAGGACACGTAAAGCAATGCAATTTAAACTTCCTTCCAGTCATTCCAGCTACATGACTTATTAAATGTTTCCAAATGAAATCATAATGTTATATCAGCACATTAAAAAAGGCATTAGTTAGCGTCGATTAAACTATCAATTTATCACTTATTTTGGTGGTAAGACAAAAGTTGGCTATTAAACAAATAATAATATTAACCACTATTATTACCCTCTCATATTCTTTTGTGAACGAATTTTTTTTTTTAACGAGAAAACTGTATTAACAAGTTTAAAAATAAGCACTCATATCGTATGAGTGAAAAAAACGTAATAACGATGAATACAGATTTAATATTTGAACAGTTCAAAGCAACAACCTATTAGTAAAGAAAAACAAATTTTAGCCTATTAATGTTGTTTCTCTTCGGAAATACACGAAGTTAAAAAAGTTATAATTTAGAAATACTTAAATTTAAATTTTTTTGTATATGAAATAGGCCTATAGCTTAACAGAATAACTGAAGTAATTGCAAATAAAATTAAAATATGTGCATGACAGACCACGAAAAACAAATTTCTTTTTGAAATTCGTTAACTTTCAAAAACATTATAAACGAGTTTAATAGGCTAGAATTCAGTCCATTTAGGTAGCTGTGGCAGACAAATTCTTTGTTCAATCGGAATGTATTCTGTTTTACAGAAATTATTATTTATATTAAAATTGTACTTTTCTGATTTTACTTCAAGTTTTTAGAAGTCGGTAACTTATAATAAAAATTTTCCAAAACAAAAGAAACAAATAAAAAATGTTCAAGTTAAAATGTTTTGCTTATTAGTGATAGTACAAAAAACTAGGGAAAAACTAGTGATGCGAAAGTAACTTTGATACGACAATGATAGTGTAACATTATAAAGGCTTATTAGACATTCCACATTCTGACAGAGCTGACATTCTGAGGGTGAAAGTGGCACTTCCCTGCCAGTTACCGCACCACAATTGAAGCACAGTTGAGACAGGTCCTCGGTTTGTGACCGCAACGCTCATGTCTTTCTTCGTCTTACTAGCCTGTTCACGATCCCGGCTGTAATACATTCCACATTCTGACTGCACTGACATAACGGCCACCGTGAAGGTGAAATGGGTATGATATCCTTGCTTAATTATGTCTACAATATAATTTGAAGTCTGACGATAAACCAATCTAGTGCAGTTGTCTCCGAACGTTTTCTTGTGTTTTTGTGTCGAGTGTATAGGAACATGTATCCAAATAATAATATCTCTCTGCTTAGACACAAATGTGTTAGTTGAGCTGAACTCTTTCATTAAGAGAACTTTAATCTCTAAATGTAGCCTATGTATTCGCAAAATAGTGAAAACCAAAGGTAAAACGCAGTTTATTGTTTCAGACTACCTTAAGGGTGTGCAGTACAGCGGTAGTCACGACCGTCTGTCTGTTGGCCGAGGTCAGCGTCGATCACGGGCCGAGGACCACCCATCTACCGTCCTCACAAGCCTCCATCTACGGCAGTGTGACACTAGTATATACTTGTGCAAACCAGAGGTAAATGTGCCATTTATTGTTTCAGATTGCCTCAGGGGGGTGCTGTTGGCAGTACAGCGGTAGTCATGACCGTCATCATCCTTCCACCCATCCTCCGACCTCACAAGCCTCCATCTACGGCAGCGTGACACTAGTATATACTTGTGCAAACCAGAGGTAAATGTGCCATTTATTGTTTCAGATTGCCTCAGGGGGTGCTGTTGGCAGTACAGCGGTAGTCACGACCGTCATCCTCCAACCACCCATCCTCCGACCTCACAAGCCTC
The DNA here is from genome assembly GCA_035578905.1 of Stictocephala bisonia. Taxonomy (NCBI): domain Eukaryota; kingdom Metazoa; phylum Arthropoda; class Insecta; order Hemiptera; family Membracidae; genus Stictocephala; species Stictocephala bisonia. Next base: position 10,601,238 of record JAQJVL010000001.1, read on the forward strand.
CATCTACGGCAGTGTGACACTAGTATATACTTGTGCAAACCAGAGGTAAATGTGCCATTTATTGTTTCACATTGCCTCAGGGAGATACTGTTGGCAGTACAGCAGTACTCACGACCGTCTCTCTGTTGGCCGAGGTCAGCGTCGATCACGGGCCGAGAACCACCCATCCTCCGACCTCACAAGCCTCCATCTACGGCAGGGTGACACTAGTATATACTTGTGCAAACCAGAGGTAACTGTGCCATTTATTGTTTCAGATTGCCTCAGGGGGGTGCAGTTGGCAGTACAGCGGTAGTCACGACCGTCATCTTCCGACCACCCATCCTCCGACCTCACAAGCCTCCATCTACGGCAGGGTGACACTAGTATATACTTGTGCAAACCAGAGGTAAATGTGCCATTTATTGTTTCAGATTGCCTCAGGGGGGTGCTGTTGGCAGTACAGCGGTAGTCACGACCGTCATCCTCCAACCACCCATCCTCCGACCTCACAAGCCTCCATCTACGGCAGTGTGACACTAGTATATACTTGTGCAAACCAGAGGTAAATGTGCCATTTATTGTTTCACATTGCCTCAGGGAGATACTGTTGGCAGTACAGCAGTACTCACGACCGTCTCTCTGTTGGCCGAGGTCAGCGTCGATCACGGGCCGAGAACCACCCATCCTCCGACCTCACAAGCCTCCATCTACGGCAGGGTGACACTAGTATATACTTGTGCAAACCAGAGGTAACTGTGCCATTTATTGTTTCAGATTGCCTCAGGGGGGTGCAGTTGGCAGTACAGCGGTAGTCACGACCGTCATCTTCCGACCACCCATCCTCCGACCTCACAAGCCTCCATCTACGGCAGGGTGACACTAGTATATACTTGTGCAAACCAGAGGTAACTGTGCCATTTATTGTTTCAGATTGCCTCAGGGGGGTGCAGTTGGTAGTACAGCGGTAGTCACGACCGTCATCCTCCAACCACCCATCCTCCGACCTCACAAGCCTCCATCTACGGCAGTGTGACACTAGTATATACTTGTGCAAACCAGAGGTAAATGTGTCATTTATTGTTTCAGATTGCCTCAGGGGGGTGCTGTTGGCAGTACAGCGGTAGTCATGACCGTCATCATCCTTCCACCCATCCTCCGACCTCACAAGCCTCAATCTACGGCAGCGTGACACTAGTATATACTTGTGCAAACCAGAGGTAAATGTGCCATTTATTGTTTCAGATTGCCTCAGGGGGTGCTGTTGGCAGTACAGCGGTAGTCACGACCGTCATCCTCCAACCACCCATCCTCCGACCTCACAAGCCTCCATCTACGGCAGTGTGACACTAGTATATACTTGTGCAAACCAGAGGTAAATGTGCCATTTATTGTTTCACATTGCCTCAGGGAGATACTGTTGGCAGTACAGCAGTACTCACGACCGTCTCTCTGTTGGCCGAGGTCAGCGTCGATCACGGGCCGAGAACCACCCATCCTCCGACCTCACAAGCCTCCATCTACGGCAGGGTGACACTAGTATATACTTGTGCAAACCAGAGGTAACTGTGCCATTTATTGTTTCAGATTGCCTCAGGGGGGTGCAGTTGGCAGTACAGCGGTAGTCACGACCGTCATCTTCCGACCACCCATCCTCCGACCTCACAAGCCTCCATCTACGGCAGGGTGACACTAGTATATACTTGTGCAAACCAGAGGTAACTGTGCCATTTATTGTTTCAGATTGCCTCAGGGGGGTGCAGTTGGCAGTACAGCGGTAGTCACGACCGTCATCCTCTGACCACCCATCCTCCGACCTCACAAGCCTCCATCTACGGCAGTGTGACACTAGTATATACTTGTGCAAACCAGAGGTAACTGTGCCATTTATTGTTTCAGATTGCCTCAGGGGGGTGCAGTTGGCAGTACAGCGGTAGTCACGACCGTCTGTCTGTTGGCCGAGGTCAGCGTCGATCACGGGCTGAGGACCACCCATCCACCATCCTCACAAGCCCCCACCGACGGCTCTATATACTATTATATACTTTTATAAAGTATTCCACAGTCAATTAAGTTGCATTAAAACATTTACCTCTTATTTTATAAATATACATATTTTAATTTTTCATGTCAAAACCACCATGATTTAAAAAATATATATGCAGTAACTTTGTACTAAATATTAAGTATAATCTGGTTGTAGGGTGGGTGGACTGAGTGAAACACATTTAAAATTTTATTGAATGCACTAAATCCTTTTAGTGGCAGCAAGTAATTTCAATATGGTGCTTTCATTCAGTTCTTCAAATTATTACTATAGTATTGAGGATGATTTTGTTCTTAAGTTGACGAAGGTTTTTTTTGTCCTCAAAACTTAAATAAATGTTATTACTATTCTCTAATTAATGCAATTATTTATGGTTGTGTGATTTTTACGGATATAAGGTAGTGTGTAAAATTGGCCATAAAGGTGGTGATTATGTTGGCCGGCTTCACACTCTAGAGCTAGCTTGTGACATCCGGCTCTTCATGTATTACCCTGCAATTTCTAAGTCTAAAATGTACTTTTATCTGTAACAAAAACTACATTGGGGATCGAAGTATTAATAAACATAAATACATAATAAAAAGTATTCTAAATATTGTCATGGTTGAGCTATAAGTAGATTCGTAAAGTCATTCGTAAAGATTATTTAATGTGGAAAATGAGCAAACGTAAATTAGTTTAATAAAATAACAAAATCGTTTAAAAGCTTTATCGTAGAAAGAACTTACATTCTTTGATAACAGAAAAATGTAGACGATATTAATTAACACAACATTATAATCAATAATCTCAGATCAATCAAATTAAGTATCATCTATCGTTTTTTCAATAGACGCTGACATTGTTTAACGTATTTCATACCGTATTAGATTTATATTTAAAAAATACGATTTATGTACTGAATAACACAAATAGAGCCAGTGGCCGAGCGGACTGGCATCAGGAGAGATGAAGACATCGATGTTCGAGGTAGCGCAGGTTTGAATCCTGGCCTTAACTGATTTTTTTGGTGTTTTTTCATTTTTATTTTTTCAAATAATATTCACCTTGTACTGTACTGTTTCTCCCCCCTACTCTGTCTGATAAGTTCCCCGAACAGATAAATAGTCTATGGGAACTTTGCAGAGTAGGGTTAAAAATAAAATCTGCATGTAGTTAAAAAAAACATAAAAATTAATCTGACCAAGTCAAGACGCTATTGAACATGTATCCAAAATTGACTGAATTATTTTCCAGTAGTCGGTCTTTAACGGTTCAGTTTTCGGAAAACAAGCATGTCAGAAGAGTAAATAAAATAATCCTCGGCTACTTACAGACTAGACATCTGAGAATAGCTAAAATGAAAAATACGAAGGTGTCAGTTTTGGATTGAATTGATGGAGGGAGGCGACATGAATGACAGGCTGGGTCGGAGGAGGGTGTCGAAACGAGCATGTAAACCAGCCTGTAACTCAGGCTCGACACAACATACTGTTCTGCCACAGACCCATAAACTAGGCGGGTTAATTAGATCTACTAATCGATGGGATATTGGCATGCTAATACTACCACTGGAAATGTTTCCGGTGTGGATATATCACGCTTCACGCCGATGTGTCACAAGAAATGTAACTACAATAATGTTCGGAAATGGCCAAGTGTGAGTGATAAATAAAACTTTGAAGAGTAAATAAGTATATTACTAATGTAATTGAAGGTAGGGATGGAAACTACGTCTATGAATGAAAACATTACCGGGAAATTACGTTTAGGAGTGATGATGTCACCTTTGAACTATTTCTAGGAGTGATGATGTCACCTATAAACTACAAGTAGGAGTAATGGCATCCCTTAGAAACTATGTATAGGAGTGATGATGTTATGAGGAAATTACATTTAGAAGTGATGGTGTCACCTTGAAACTATATCTAGGAGTGATTATGTCACCTATAAACTACAGGTAGGAGTGATGACATCCCCTAGAAACTATGTATAGGAGTGATAATGTCATGAGGAAATTACATTTAGGAGTGACGAAGTCACCTTTAAACTATATCTAAGAGTGATTATGTCACCTATAAACTACAGGTAGGAGTGATGACATCCCTTAGAAACTATGTATAGGAGTGATGATGTCACGTGGAAATTACGTTTAGAAGTGATGATATCCACTAGAAACTATGAATAGGATTGATGATGTCAAGTGGAAATTACGTTTAGGAGTGCTGATGTCACCTATAAACTACAGGTAGGAGTGTTGACATCCCCTAGAAACTATGTATAGGAGTGATGATTTTGCATGGAAAGTACGTTTAGGAGTGATGATGTCACCTTAAAACTATATCTAAGAGTGATTATGTCACCTATAAACTATAGGTAAGAGTGATGACATCCCCAAGAAACTATGTATAGGAGTGATGATTTCACGTGGAAATTACGTTTAGGAGTGATGATGTCACCTTAAAACTATATCTAAGAGTGATTATGTCACCTATAAACTATAGGTAAGAGTGATGACATCCCCTAGAAACTATGTATAGGAGTGATGATTTCACGTGGAAATTACGTTTAGGAGTGATGAAGTCACCTTAAAACTATATCTAGGAGTGATTATATCACCTATAAACTACAGGTAGGAGTGATGACATCCCCTAGAAACTATGTTTAGGAGTGATGATTTCACGTGGAAATTACGTTTAGGAGTGATGAAGTCACCTTAAAACTATATCTAGGAGTGATTATGTCACCTATAAACTACAGGTAAGAGTGATGACATCCCCTAGAAAGTATGTATAGGAGTGATGATTTCACGTGGAAATTACGTTTAGGAGTGATGAAGTCACCTTAAAACTATATCTAGGAGTGATTATGTCACCTATAAACTACAGGTAGGAGTGATGACATCCCCTAGAAACTATGTTTAGGAGTGATGACATCCCCTGGAATTTAGCCTACGGATATGAGTGATGACATCGCCTGAAAAAAAATATGGATAAGAGAGATTACAGTCTCTGGAAACCACGGATATGAGTGATGACATCCCCTGTAAACTATGGATAGGAATGATGATGTCACATGGAAACTATGGATAGGAATGATGATGTCACATGGAAACTACGTGATGGTGCCACTTGGATAATACAATGTAGTAAAAAGAAATGGTAAAGTAGTTATTGTAAATACCTTATCTTTAACACTTCTGTTAAACAAAGTTCCTTAAACTTGCGATGGAAAATTCTTTATTACCTATTATAAATTGGAAACTGACCATCTCCTAAACTATTACTGAATGTTAATTATTGTCATGCGCACACATACAATAAAAACAGAAGTTACATCAAACAGTGGGCTTAATGTGTGTCGAGTAGTTTGGTTTTGTAAACTACGCATTACAACAATAATGATAATCGGCTCACAATGATCACGGGTGCTGGACGCCATTTTAAATGCTTGGTTACATTATATAAAATATTTTAAACGAAATTCAATTAAACGAAAGACAGAATATTCAAAATACGAAGAGTATAAACCAATTATGATTCAAAACATACTACGTAAACAGAAATCACTTTTTCAGTTAACTTTTAAATAGAAAATAAAGTATTAAACTTTTACAGTTTTTATAACAAGTTTTTGATACTTCTTTCATTCATAACAAGTTTTGTTTGTCTCAGAGATCAAACTAAAATCTTTGTAAAGTGACTCTATAAACATCTAAACACATATAGAATGAAATTTTTCTTTTTTAATTTCAATACATATTGCCCCTCAAATTGCGTCCCAGAAACCGTATAAAATTCCAATAAAATATTCTTTAATCAATTACATGTACAGTTAAATACATAGAATAATGTCATACAATATTACTAATCCAAGAATTCTTCTATAGAATATAAACGTAAATCAATTGTTTAAGTCTTAATTTATTTTTAAAATCTATGTGTGTTAGTTTTTAATTGAAATAGGTATGTTAACAAAAAAAGTCCAATGAAGGATGATTAATTTATTTTGAACTATACTATCTACGTGTTAATGTGGGGTGGATTTTGATCACTTTCAACTACGGTTTTTATGTACATATTTAATTAACAAATAAATAATCCATCAACTGAAAACATATTTAAACTTTTAAATTTGTGTTTAGCGGTTATATTATTTATTAATATTAACATTACTTTTATTGTTTTTTTTATTTATTTATTTTTTTTTTTAACTTTTCATATTATGTCCCAAGTTTCCCTTACCTGTAGAATCATAAATTGTAATTCCAAATTATATATGGGATTGAATATGTGAAAGATATGTAGTATTCAATATTGGTAAACTACATAAAAGGCTATTTGTTTCTAAGCATAAAGTCCTGAGTTTAAACTTTCTCAAAACCAAATTTACATGGCTATTTAAACTTAAAACATCAACTGGCTTCATGAAACTTAGGTAATTTAATTGGATTTATTTAAATTTTGGGCTTTATTAGAAATGTACTTTGTTTGGTTAACAATGTTAATTTTTCATCAGTATATATATATATATATATATATATATATATATATATATATATATATATTACAAAGATATATTGCAAAAATTAGCCATATTTGAATTGCAAAATCTTATTTGTTGTTACCAATTAATTAACTAACTGTAACTTTTAGATCTAATTGTCCTGCAAGATGGGTGTTCAGCCATCACCACCCTCTAGTGATTAGGATCGGCCGAGGAAGATGTTTGAAGATCGTTTACCAGGGCAGAGGCCTCAGGGCCTGGGCAATGGAGATATCACCTGACGGGATTCCTGCAATGGTCGGTAAAAGCTATCATTATTTAGCCCTACCTAGAGCGCCAGACACCTGCTTGCCGCCCGACCCCGGTACATCAACTAAAACTGCGTTCCTCAAAATGCCGAATATCTTAAAAACGGCAAGTCTGCTTATGCGAAATTGGATCTTTTATTCTCTGTATACTATGAAATAATTTATCCACATTTCACTTATGGTTTTGAAATATGAGGGCTTCAATTTCGAATTTTTTAAAAGAAAACATTCATGTTTTTCCTAAAAAAATCCATTTAAAAATGGTGACAGGTGAAAAATTTCATTGATTTCTTAAGATATTTTTTCACTGTCACAACTTTGAAACGAATTTTTCGAGGAAGTAAAAAGTTTGCATTAAAATGTATCCTATTTAGATAAATATCCTTACCGAGTTTCAGTATTTTATCTTAAACAATTTTTGAAATATTTAGATTTTTGTAAAAATCACACACAGACAGAAAACCAATAAAGATAGGACACATGTTACTCTGTATTATTTGTTAGTATTGACAAGCTGAACAATGTGGCAAAGTTTGTTCAAATGGTTGCAGAAACCCGGTATGTATGATCTACTTTAATCACTTACAACTCAAAATGTTTTATACGATGAAATTAAACTGATACTTTTATCAAACAATATTTCTGGCAAAACTTCTCTGAAATATAAAATAAAAATTAAATCTAAAAACTAATGAGACAGAAAAGATCACTAGTATATTAATTTAGATTTATAAATGAAAAAAAAACTGGAACTAAAGGTAGAATTCTGACTTGAATGTACTTTTCCCAAACCTTTTAAGTTAATCAAAACATCAAACGCGAGTGAAAAATCAAAGACGTCAGAACGTATACACGAGAACACGATCCTCGCGTTTCACCGCCCACTTAACTCAAGTTTATGATTCAGCCTAACTAATTAAATACATAAATAACACCCACACACATTCAGAATACATCCATATAAATGTACTAACATAAATGCATATAAATGTCTTCAATTTCTTAATGTAAAACCTACCACAGACATTCAGGTTTGATTTAAATTCAAACACTAATTAATTTTAATCTACGATTAATTAAGTGTACAAACAATTCCTGTAATTAGTGCTTAGTAAAGGATAGAACAGTTTTTACTGATGAAAAGTTAATAGATCATTTATAAATAGGGTGTCCCACAACCAATTGAACATATTTTGTCGCATTGTTCATCAGGACAATACTAAGAAAAATATCATAGTAACATATGTCATCTCGATTAGTTTTCTATCTGTGTGTCTTCTACAAAAATATCATAGTAACATATGTCATCTAGATTAGTTTTCTATCTGTGTGTCTTCTACAAAAATATCATAGTAACATATGTCATCTAGATTAGTTTTCTATCTGTGTGTCTTCTACAAAAATATCATAGTAACATATGTCATCTCGATTAGTTTTCTATCTGTGTGTCTTCTACAAAAAAATCATAGTAACATATGTCATCTAGATTAGTTTTCTATCTGTGTGTCTTCTACAAAAATATCATAGTAACATATGTCATCTCGATTAGTTTTCTATCTGTGTGTCTTCTACAAAAATATCATAGTAACATATGTCATCTCGATTAGTTTTCTATCTGTGTGTCTTCTACAAAAATATCATAGTAACATATGTCATCTCGATTAGTTTTCTATCTGTGTGTCTTCTACAAAAATATCATAGTAACATATGTCATCTCGATTAGTTTTCTATCTGTGTGTCTTCTACAAAAATATTATAGTAACATATGTCATCTCGATTAGTTTTCTATCTGTGTGTCTTCTACAAAAATATCATAGTAACATATGTCATCTCGATTAGTTTTCTATCTGTGTGTCTTCTACAAAAAATCTCAATATCTCAAAAACTGATTAAGATAAAAAACTGAAACTCACTAAGAATAATTAACTAAATAGGATAGATTTTACTGAACACTTTTGTTCTACTAGAAAACTACGTTCAAAAATGGTGACAGTCGAAGTTTTTCATTGCTTTTTCAAATATTTAGCAATTACATTTTTATCTGTCGCTGTTTTCAAACGCATTTTTCGAGGAAATTACATTTTCCATTAAAATTTATCCTGTTTATTTAAATATTTTTAACGAGTTTCAGTTATGTATCTTTAACCGATTTTGAGATGTTTAGATTGATTCAAAATCACATACAGATAAAAACTTAATCGAGAAAGTACACGTTATATTGTATTATGTATTTGTTTGTATTGACCTACTAAACAATATAGAAAGTTTGTTCACTAGTTGTGGGACACCCTTTACGTAATTTATTTAGAAGTAGTGAATTCAAAATCCACACGTTACATCTGAGTTGAACAATTGACATTATAAATCTTAAAAATCACGAACTGTAACGTTTCATTATATAAGAGTTGCCAATTTTATAATTGATTACTTATATAATAAATTATATGTTATATGTTTTCACAAAAATAAATTACGATTGTAATGTACCATAATTTACTATATACCTGCAATATTACATAACGTAGATTTAATAAGTATTAAATTATTATTTATTTTATCATTGATTGCACCTGCATTGTTGTAACTAACGTAGTGTTTTGGTTCTGTTGCTTATTTTCCATTGTTATAATAATGGTGATATTTTTATTTGTGTAATACATGTTCATATATTGTATGCTTCATAGTTGTTATTGTGTGTGTGAATTCTTATCGTCCTCTTCATGGTATATAGTATTTTTAAATGTTTTTCTACAGTGGATACATAAACTAAGTGTATTGTTATTTGTTTTCAACAACATAAGGTCAAAAAGAGCGATCGCTACGGAGCAAATTCATCCTCTATTTAGATAAATATTAACCCGTAAAAAACATAGGGTTATAAAAATAAACTAAAATTATATGGACTTATAAATTTTAATGAATGTTAGTGGTTGGGAGCATTTTGTTCTAGTTCTGCTCCAAGTTCTATTAAAAAAAGGGCTTGGAGTGTTCCAGTTTTAGTCCAGAGATAGTGATCAAACTTCTGGTATCTTTCATCCAGCACGAATCTTTACTCCAAAAGTACAATGTTGAATTTTCTCAATCCACTGTTAGTCCTTATGATTAATCCTGTTATTAATCCTTCCTGTTAAAATTGAGGCGTGAGAGAGGACTTTTTAGTCCTAACCTCAAAACTTTTTACAACTTTTTTGTGAAAAAAATAATTTTTAATAACAGTTCAGTCATTTTAAATGTTGTTAATAAGCCGATTTAACAATTTAGCTTTCTTTAAACTCTTGTTTAATGTTTAATTTTGGTTACATTTTGCTTTTTCTAATTTTCTGGTATTTTCCATTCAATTATTGTTTTTAGTTGAACCCATGTTAAGAAAGTTTATCTCAAACATTTAAATAAAAAAATAAAATAGGCTAATCAATCAATATTCTACACAACAATATCTACAAAATAACATATTAAACATATAATTTTATAGGTAAAATAGATATTACATTGGCTTTCCATTAATATTGGTCTTATGGAGAATATATCTAAGAAGTCTGGAAAGGGGGGGGGGGGCTTTAATAAGTGACAAAAGCTAATCAGCATCTAGCATAGTAGATTTGCTCCAGCTAATGTATACATCTTCTTTCTCTTCTTTTTTCGTATTGTTGTCTTTCTTTTCGTCTTTCTACACTAGTAGCATTTTTGTATGCGAGATTACACACTTTGTTAAGATTTCCAAATACACAATTTGGATGAGGTGTATCCAAACCTCATTGGCAAATTATTAAGTGGACCTCTCGGAAATTGAACTCGCGAACCTCTGCTTTGAACGCAGAAATGATAACCACTAGTCTATTAACAGGCATCTAACAACCTATTAATGGTATTACATATTTGATTGTAGTAAAATCAATAGTAGTTTTATATCTTTTTAAGGTCTGGGTTATAGGCTTCCTAGGTTAGTAGGCACCCTACGTCAAGTGCGGACACTCTCAAGAGGAAACATCCTTTTATACTATAGAGGATGTCGATAGCATCCTGTGTTTTTTTTAAATCTTTATTATGTATCCAGATGAGGATACACAAGAACTTGTTGAGGACCCGAAAATCAAACGTATACCTGTGATTAAAAATAAGGTACCTCTGTCTTGCATCATTTATTAAGGGTTCCAAAACTGTAGGATTAAGGGTGTTCATCCAGGCGCCCAGCTGAGCGCTCCAAAAAATCTTGGGTCATATTCCTTTAGCTGCTCGCCAAACCTAAAATTTTTTCTATTACCGAATAAAGGAGATATGAAAGATGTTGCAGGACGTATTAAACACTCATTATACGATAAGTCCTAGGCGCTTTCTCCACATAAACTCCCAAAGATATTGTGTAGGTTAAGTTAGGTTAGCTTACAGGCAAGTCCTTTCATTACAAATGAAGCTAATAACAACATGTTCTTGTAAATATATAAGTAGTTTAGGTAGTTATTGACATATAAAAAAGTTTGGTTTGGCGGGCAGCTAAAGGAACTTGACCGAATGTTGTAGATTCATGCATCTGTCGCTAGGAGTAGCAAAGCTTTCACTAACACACACATAAAACGTTTTCCCCTCCTCTCCCTCTCCCTAACTATCCCCACCTACCCCACCTCGCAAACTGTACAAAAGTACATAACCGAGGTGTAAATGATTACACTTTAAAATAATTATATATTTTTCAGTTTTACTCTACACTACGTTGGTTAGTATTTTATCCACTTAATTTGTATAGTTCTGATAAAATACATTGTACAGTTTCTTAATTAGCTATGCACCTATAAAGGTCAAAGTAGCCAACTCTAGGTATCCATAACTCAATACGGATGTTTTTATCTTTCCTCTCAGCTCATTTATTCCTTATAAGAAGATTAACACTTTTCAAAGAATTAAAAAAAATGTTTTATCGAACACCATTGAGATAGCAGATGGTTACTTCAAAAACTGTTGTTGGTCCCGAAGACAGGTCCTGATGACCTTATACCACTACAACTAAAGCCGATAAAACGTCTGGTGATAAAAAACTCTTTCTTTTGCTTTTATTTGGTAAAACTGCATGATTCAATCACAACTCTCAGTTGACCATGGAACCTGAAGATGGGTGGCCATAGAATGGGAGGAGCGATCGGCATAAGAAAATGGAGCCAAAGAAACTAGTTTTTTTATCTTAAATTTATAGCATTTAATCAAGACCGGGATTTAAACGTGTTCCTCAAGTTGTGCGGTGCAGGATGGCTCCTCTGGGCGTCCTTGAGACGGCAGCCTTCACAAAATGTACCGATAAGATTATCACCTTTATTAATCTTATTCTCATGATTAGCATATAATAACTTAATTTTCTGCATATTAATTAGTGTTTCAAGCTGTGTCGGGAATAGAATTTAATTCATGAGATTACATCTTTTATAAAAATGCAGTCTGAAGCATGATTACACTGCATTTAGCTAACCTAAATTGAAATTATTATAAAACTACAGTCAGAAGCATGATTGGTCTGCATGTATCTAAACTGAATTGAAATTGTGACAAAATTTGTTTTGATATTTTTAGTATAGTCGTATTGAAAACCTAATTTATATACACCTATACAAAGATAACAAGAAATACCAATCCATTAGCGACATCAACAACTTACTCGTTCTAATCTGTAGTATACGAGTAGGTCGTTGGAATAGAGATAGCACTTTACTGGTAAAACAAACTGTTCCATAACATTAAATGATTTATGCCATATCACATATCATTATAAAAAGTTATATCAGTTGCTTATAATATTCAACTCAATTATTTCATAAAATAAATTTAAGTTTATTATAGAATTGAGAAACATTTTTGATATAAAGAACACTTAAGTGTTCAGAAATTGCATTATTTTTTCATACAGGCAGTTTGCAGAATTAGGATAGATAGGACTGAAAAATAAACGATCTTATTTTATTGTAAAAATGCTAAGTATAATGTAATTAACTTGAATCAAAACGCATACAACTGTATTACAATATAATTCAATAAAAATTAAACTAGTTTTTTAAATAAGGTATGTTTACAATATAGTTTAATTACATAAAATAAACATTTTACTGAGTTCAATTTAACTCTAGTTTAATAAACTACTCAAAACAAGGATTTCATACGACTAACGTGAGGTGAGATGTGAAGACCTACCTTACGAAAGCAGATTCCATCTCGACCTTTAAAGAGCTCATAAGGTATCCAAGGAGCTCTTGTGGAATGACTCCAGAGGGCCCTCACTTCACTCACGCACGCACACATACACAGTCCAACAAAACAAAAATATCCCCCCTAAAATCACAATTAAAATATTAAGTAACAAAAATGTTGACTTGAGAAGTTAGTGGTCGGCCTGGGCGGCAAGCGCCGCCGCAGCCTTTTGCGCTTGGGCTTGCTTCTCCTGCTCGTTTAATTCTTTTATTGCTTGGATTTCCTTCTTCAGTTTCATCCTCCTGTTCTGGAACCAAATCTTGATCTGCCTTTCTGTCAGACAGAGAGCGTGGGCCATCTCGATCCTCCGTCTCCTGGTCAGGTAGTGGTTTGTGTGGAACTCCTTCTCCAGCTCCAGCGTCTGGTATCTGGTATAGGTTTGTCGGCCTCTTCGTCGGAGACCATTTGCCCCTGAAACAGAGGAACGAAAATCAACCATGAGAATTCAAATATATAAGTGGACGAGGCAATGAGTTGCAATCTGAGATACAAGATTCAAAAAGTGCTAAAGACAAAGGGTGGTACAAAAGAAACTTGACATTACTATTGAAATTTACAGAATTATTTATAATGTTCTGACAGTGGCTTTGACCGGCGGGTACCGACGTTATCGTAAAACAACGGGGTCAAGCAACATCGAGTGTGGCTGTTCCTTGGATGGGTGACCTGTCTGAGTGATCTCGTCCTTGCACGCATGCCACCTGCTAAACTCGTGGTGGTTTGGAAGTCAGCCGTTGGTCCCCCCGTTAAGATTTAGACAAAGCTTCTTATTTCTTACTTCACCTGGTCAATAAAACATCCTTTTAACAGTACATAATTTGAATTCATGATTATTATTATTATATTCAAACTTTTCAAATTTTAAATGTAAAAATAGTACATCGTCGATTGGCTGCTTCTAAAATTACAATATAATGTACTTTTGCATTATTTTCATCTTCAAACGAGCAAATCAGGACAGGCCTTGATTTTCAGATCAAAGGTTAAGCAGTTTTTTATAGTACGCATCCTTAGATGACCTAAATTCGTTTTTTAAAACACTCAATTTTGGGAAGACCTTAATATCCATTTTACAATGATCAGCAAATTAAGAGCTGAGTCCGATCGATAATGTTAACGTAATATAAATATCTAATAATTTTATTTTGATGCATCTTGTAAAAAAAACCAATTGATTTTTGTAAGTATGGACTTAAACGAACAAAATAGTAAAGCAGTTCCTCGGAGCTATCCATCCTTGACTTTAAAAGTGTTTTCAAACTTGTGGTTTGGATGGGTCTACTTGTTTCTTGACATTTTACATCTTGAAAGAGCCTAAAAATTGTCTTTAACGTCAGTCTAATATTAATTTGATAATTTTATTTTAAGGTTAAGAGTATACAATCGACTCATTGCATTTAAGCCGACTCAGAAAACGTACATTCTTCAAAAGTAGTCAGTTATGTACAGTCAGATTTCTTTGGGAGTTTCATGAATTCACTTTCTTGAATGACACTCAGAGAATCCACGAACCATATTGAAACTAGCCAATCAGAAATGAGTTAATTGGTGTGATCTTGCGACCTCGGAGGATTAAAGAGATTTCTTGGAACTATTCATCCTAGCAGTCCAAAATCTGTTGGTATGACCAACAGATAGTAGGAATAACTAACTCTGAAGTTTATAATCATTTTATTTTGGAGAGAAAACTGGTATTAAATGATCTGATGAATTTATTAAGAATTAGTTGTATCAAAGAACCTATGACATATATCCCAATTATCTACATTTTATTTGGAACATTGCATTTTCCAAGAAATCCAGTGAGCCAAACTACTTTTGACTCAAGAAGGAAGCGTCAAGTAAGCTATTCAGCCGTACTTTCTACCATAAAACACGGTTAGTCATACTGGTACGGACAGGCCGACACGTCCCGGGACTTGTCTACATTCCTGTATCCTCGTTAGTCTGCGTTGGTCATTGCTTGGTAAATTCTCTCTTCCCACTATCAAGATCAATCAGGAAAGCATGCTTAATTGCTTCCATCATTAGGCGGTGGATGTATCGGCAGCGGGTAAACGACCTGCGTCTCATGATGGCGAGCTACGTGCTGCGGACCATTGCGAAACAAAACAGATTCCGATCCCAACAACGGAATGATACTTTGTTTTTTGGTTTTCAGGATGTGAGTCGGCACTCAAAAACTTGAAATTCCAAAAATTTTAAGCAACGGGAAAATTTAAGGCTTTTAAATATGATCCAAATAATCTGATTATTGTTGTTGTTCAAGGGTTATGTGCAAAGATTAAAAAACATTTAATTGCTGGAGACAAGCTTATAAAATCTTTGAATTATCCTTGGAACCATTTTTAGGGTAAAACGAAATGCGATAAATTATCCCAACGAATTTCATAAGACGAGGAAATTAAACCTTGTATTATATCACGAGAAATATAAGGATATTTTGATGATTGCAACAAATCCGACAGACCCGTCACAGATAATAAAGAAACAGAGGCCGCTTTTTTGGCCACAGTAAACGCCTGAAGGGAAGCTAAAAATATATTTATTAATAATACCCGTCACAGATAATAAAGAAACAGAGGCCGCTTTTTTGGCCACAGTGAACGCCTGAAGGGAAGCTAAAAATAGATTTATTAATAATACCCGTCACAGATAATAAAGAAACAGAGGCCGCTTTTTGGCCACAGTGAACGCCTGAAGGGAAGCTAAAAATAGATTTATTAATAATACCCGTCACAGATAATAAAGAAACATAGGCCGCTTTTTTGACCACAGTGAACGCCTGAAGGGAAGCTATAAATAGATTTATTAATAATAACTGTATTTATCCTTGAGGATTTGGGAGAAATAAAGAGAGGGACTGACAAGGCATTGGCCTTGCGATTCTCATGGCAAACTGGAGAAATAACTACTCGACACACATTTACCTACTATTGGATGCGACCTCTGTTTCTGTTTTCTCTGTAGTTTAGTTTATTATAATATCCATTAAATGTATGTATATAACTTGCGCTCCGACTCACCACTTATCTCCCATAATGGCTCTACAGCATTTATTATTTACAGATAATTTTGAATAAACTACAAGTAAAAAATGTCTTCCATCATCAGCTTATGACCTAGCAATATCAGATTTTACTTTCTTAATCTCAATGAAATAGATGAAAATACCATGAATATGTTTTATCATTTATATTTTTAAATTATGAAGTACACCTCATAGCTATTGTCCTTTGATTTTTAACTATTCTTTACTTTTTTAATATTTATTCTGTCTACTAATTCATTCTTTAGATCAATATTATGGAAGAAGGGAACACAGAATTCTTGTCAACTTGCAGTTTCCACTAAACGTTGCTAGCAACCAAAAATAATTTAGATCACAAACTAGAGTAAAGTGTCCGAGAGACAACGGGCATAACTCAGGGCAACCGGATCAGGATGAGGAACAACGGGCAGAACTCAGAGCAACCGGATCAGGATAAGGAACAACGGGCATAACTCAGAGCAACCGGATCAGGATGAGGAACAACGGGCATAACTCAGAGCAACCGGATCAGGATGAGGAACAACGGGCATAACTCAGAGCAACCGGATCAGGATGAGGAACAACGGGCATAACTCAGAGCAACCGGATCAGGATGAGGAACAACGGGCAGAACTCAGAGCAACCGGATCAGGATAAGGAACAACGGGCATAACTCAGGGCAACCGGAACAGGATGAGGAACAACGGGCATAACTCAGAGCAACCGGATCAGGATGAGGAACAACGGGCATAACTCAGGGAAACCGGATCAGGATAAGGAACAACGGGCATAACTCAGGGCAACCGGAACAGGATGAGGAACAACGGGCATAACTCAGGGAAACCGGATCAGGATAAGGAACAACGGGCATAACTCAGGGCAACCGGATCAGGATGAGGAACAACGGGCAGAACTCAGAGCAACCGGATCAGGATAAGGAACAACGGGCATAACTCAGGGAAACCGAATCAGGATAAGGAACAACGGGCATAACTCAGGGCAACCGGATCAGGATGAGGAACAACGGGCAGAAAGGAATACTGCGTCTAATTAATATTCCCGGTCGTAATGTTCGGAGGTGGTAAGGCGGCCGACTGGCCCGGCCAGAACAATTATTTATTTACATATTCATGCTCATTGTATTCTATGTGTCTCTGGGCTGTGCATGCGCAAACTCTGTATTAAGATGTCAGTGGTGTAGTTGCCTGCCCTAAGTTACCGGCGCGGCGTGGCCGACGTCTATATATCCAGAACAACTTATGGAGTGGCTCGCTTCTCTTGCTTCAATCAACAAGTTTAACTTTCTATATCGGAACAAGTTTTTAAATGATTTGAACAAAGTTTTCAGTTCTCATTTTTAAGCATTTGTCTCACTATAGTACGAGATCACTTTTGCTAATTATCGTGGTCTGAACTGAGGAACGCTGTGAAAATGGAATGAGATCACTGAAGAAGGGACTATGAACTAAGCGCTGAAACTTACTAATTTCAGATAATATGTTAAACTATTTAGTGATAAATCTTATTCTATTCCGGCAGTAACCATCAATGATAAGGTTTTCACTGACGCCACAGTGTTGTGTTTGAATTAAGAGTGTTACAGAGAATATTTCACGATCATTTATGAAGGTGGTCGTGATATAGACTTTTGATGATGAAAAATTAAACGTGGAACCCGAAATTATAAAATCCATCTGAATGATAAAAATTGTCAGTAATTGACACTCCTACCGTCTTTGTTGATACTGTTCAAAAATGCCATCAAGAGCCTAAATACTCCCTCAAACGAGTGGCTGATGAAATTGATTCTCTATTTGTCTCATTATTCAGTTCAAGTTTAGTAACAGAGAGTTCCCTTAAATCAGGAGGATAGCACGAGAAACTCTAAATTCTGAAGACTATAAATTTAGACTGATGTCTGTTCTTTTTACAATTCATGATATTTGAGAATGTTGTACTCAATCGAATTCTTTATTTACATATACATTGAGTACAGCAATGGCGTCATGTTTATTTATAAAAGTAATCAAAACCCTAGAAGTTACAAAGGTTACAGAAACTTGTCAGAATACGTCAGGCCTTTAAAAATTCTACTAAAGCATAAAAAGGCTTCATGTAGCAATCTTGTAAACAGTTTTTATTTGAGAAATTCTACTACCTCATAAAATCCGCATAGTTGCATGAACATTTGTACAACTGTTACAATCTTGTCTCCGTCTTTTCCAGTAACTGGTCTGGTGTTGCATATCGAGCACCAGATATCTCAATAGGAAGAACTTGGAAGGCTCGCCATGTATTTTTTAAAAGTACAATGCTTATAAAATCTCCCATGGCTTCCTTGGATCTATCAACACGTTAAGTGTATTGTTAGGAAGAAATTTAGCCTTATTACGTGGGTTTCCAGGTATTTCAATAAGAAGCACGTTTGTTTTAACACTACATAGATGCAACAATCAAGGCTGTCCAGAGAAAATTTCTCTTGTGGATGGTATGGAAGTTTCGCTAAAGAGATTTATTTTTGTTTATACTTTGGAGTATGTGACCCGATGATCTGGTGTTCAAGCATTGCAAACAAGCTTCATGATCTAGATTTGTTCTACAAAGATTATTGCAAATTTCTAAGGATGCTGAAATAACTATATAGCTATTGAATGTATGACTAGTCACGCTTATTTTAGTCCCATTTCATGAGTGTTGAATGTCTGGGACTCAGGGAGAGGCTTGCATGTGTTGGAGGCTTGAGAATAAAATTTTCTGGTGTAATTGCCAAATAAGAGGATTGCTGAGGTTTAGGGACGAGGGGGGGGCCTCATTAAATGACCATTTATACTTATATTGGTCGACAATACTGTACACAACTCCAAAAGATTTCTTGGGTACACGTTTATACTAAACAAAATCTACCACTTACACCGTGATGATTGCGAAGAAAACAGTATTCTACCTTTGAGTTTTACGTCATAGCTACTGTTAAAGTTGCAATGAGAATTGTTGACAGAATTAGTCAGTTTATTTGTAATCTCTTCTGTGATAGGGGAAAAGGTTGGGTGAGTCAAAGATGAATAAAGTTTGAAAATTTTGAACTGATTTTCTACATTGGATTCAATAAACAGAAAAATAAATTAAAAAAAAAAAAACAAGATCTGGGATGGATGACTATTCAGTCCATCCGCAATGAAAGGAATTTCCATCCCCTTGTGCAGTAATTTCCCGGTGGCAAGTACAGTTTACTAGCGGATATTGGAAACACTTGGCACACTGTACTTTACCGTCCGGCCCGGAAGCCATGGGTCGACATAATTCTCACACATGGCGTGCTGTGGACGATTTCCTCCTCCGGCGTCCACTATTAGCCCAATTGCTTCCCTGATTAACATAGTTACCGTCCTGAATGGCTGTCGACACGAACTGCAGCGCAGGAAGAAGGTTGTTGCTGCTGCAGTCGCACTCACCTCACCCTACAAGATTGGATGAAGTTGCGTTGCATGGGAATTGCCGACTAAGCGGCCCTGTGGAAGCAATTAGCTTGTATTTGTTGCTTGGATATTACACGAGAACAAAAACGTTTATTGATAACGGTAGTTACTTTTAAACCTAAAATCGTTCTTATCATCATGATTTCAGGGATAACATACATCAACATTGCAACCTGATTTCTACCAATTAAAGAAATTTAAATCAAAATACCACAGCTGAGTAACTTACACGTCACTTTTGTCTACCCAAACCAGGGAGGTGCAAGCTTTATCAAGGACGATACATTTTATCTCAACTATTTGAAAAATATCTGTTCTCATTTAAATGATGATAATTTCATTCGCACATTTGAGAAAAATAGATCTAATACAAACTGCTGCTTGCAAATCAGGTAAATAATTATGGTGTATCAATAAAAGACTGTTCCAAGTGAAATACTTTCACCTGCATAGGATGCAACAGCAGAAGGCAGCAAGCGAGGTGGTTGGTTTGCTGTATATTTGGTGGCACTGTCCGGCTGTTTTACATATCTACAATCACGTTCGACTTCGCGCCCAGGATCAGATGGGTCTTGGTTTACGAGCAGTTCGAAACACGGGGACTTCTGGGTCAGAGAGTGGTAAGGCGAAAGGCAAGGTGGCCATAGTGTATGTTAAGGATATTAACATACACTTAGTGTCAATATCTTTACTTCCTGTTCCATAAATACACACATGGACTACAAAATTATTCTATACAAATGAAATTATCAGTGAATCATTAAGTTAGCATCTGACACTTTTACTTGTTGTTTCCAGATTAATACCTCTAATACTGCTAAATATTTCCAATTTTTCCTAACCAACGTAAAGTTATAGAGCCGAGAGCTCCTCTAGAGTTCTACATAGGACAGCTCGTGTTATTCTTTGTTTACTTATTGGTAAACTTTCTTTAATTTATTTGACAAGTGACCTAAGAGAGAGATAGAGAGTGTGCTCTTGTGAGTTTTTCGAAGTATGTTAAAAAAAAGATAAAAGTACATCCAAAGCTTTTATTTTTTATTATAAGATAATGATCTGAACCTAATCGCATGTGTCCCTGTTTTGCACATGTGGACATGATTGTTATGTAATTTTATATTGAATACATACTCAAATCACGTCATAAGAGGGCAAGCCCTGAAGTTGCAGATTTAAGGTATGTCTAAATATGCTTTTAATAGCATTAGTTTATTCAAATATTCTTATTTTTTTCTTTTCTTGTTTGTGTTATGTTCTTGTTTTTTGTTTCTTGTTATTTGTCATTTGTCATTTACAAAATTGGAGTGATAACAATAAAGGTACGACCATATTCAAACGCAAATTTAAGTTTGACCATTTTATAATGAAACCTGGTCATTTTTAGTCGTTTTGGAAGCCTCTTTTCATGCGATGATAATACTAGAAAATACAACTACTCAATACGGTGCATCCTTTAATTAGGTTCGGTTCTGACACAATGTAACAATTGAAACATAATTCAATATCCTAGAAAAAGAATAAGAAAATCATTCACTTGCTATTGCTTTACTTTATTTACAAAACAACAAATTGTATATTTGGTAACCTACCTAGGAAGTTGTAGGCACAGGCAAAACTAGAGGGTTTTGTTTCTACATTGATTTACCAGCGTAACTATCCGGTTACTACGTCAATTCTGATAAGGTGATACAATTACCAATGTCACTTAGTATGGAAGTATCTCGGAACAAAAGACTGTAAACGGAGACTGGCAATTGATATTTATCAAGTGTTGCAGCAATGACTTGCGACGGGGGCCGCTGTAGACGGCAGCGACCGGATACCAACAAGATAACGAAGAGAGTATGAAGATATTTGGAGGGGAAGCTCTCGTGATTGGTTGACTGCTGGAAAGCTAGGAAGATGTTTTACTGGTTCAACATCCAAGGTCTTAAACCTGTTTGGGATTCTTCAGTACAGTCTGTTCGAAAACACGACCAGTCGGCTAGCCTGGTGCACGCCGCAACTGCCTGATATATGCCCGGGATATATCTTCATCCAGACCCGCGCTGCATCTTTGACCTTTACAATTCACACAGTCCGTTACGCAACAGTTATTGCGTCTTCCGTCTATTCTGTTCAGGTACAGTCAGTGTCACAGATAGGTTAGTCCAAACAATTGTTCGTTTTTCAGTGATTGTGTAGTATAATTATTGGTCCGTTATTTGCAATGATATCGTATTTTCACTCCAATTAAAGTTTATGGTATGCATCGGGCTGTCATATAACTAAGTTTGAATTGATTTATTTAAAATTTTTGTTCAAATATCAACTTATGTTTTTAGATTTCTTTAATTAAACTGTCATTTTGATTGACTGCAATATTCATGTTGTGACAAAATTCTACACAAACGTGATTTGAATAACACACACACTATCCATATCGAACAATAAAAATTATGATTAGACCATTATTTGCACATTTCACATATAAGTACTATGAAACAAAGAAGAGGGTTTATATATTTTACAAAGGTTGATAATCTCCTAAAAAAATAAAAGATTATTAACGTCATGAATCCTATTAAAAAGAATAGTTGTTCGCTGAAAGGCCACAACTGATATTACCTTCAAAATAGTTGTTCACTGAAAGCCCACAACTGATATTACCTTCAAAATAGTTGTTCACTGAAAGGCCACAACTGATATTACCTTCAAAATAGTTGTTCGCTGAAAGGCCACAACTGATATTACCTTCAAAATAGTTGTTCGCTGAAAGGCCACAACTGATATTACCTTCAAAATAGTTGTTCGCTGAAAGGCCACGACTGATATTACCTTCAAAATAGTTGTTCGCTGAAAGGCCACGACTGATATTACCTTCAAAATAGTTGTTCGCTGAAAGGCCACGACTGATATTACCTTCAAAATAGTTGTTCGCTGAAAGGCCACAACTGATATTACCTTCAAAATAGTTGTTCGCTGAAAGGCCACAACTGATATTACCTTCAAAATAGTTGTTCGCTGAAAGGCCACGACTGATATTACCTTCAAAATAGTTGTTCTCTGAAAGGCCACAACTGATATTACCTTCAAAATAGTTGTTCGATGAAAGGCCACGACTGATATTACCTTCAAAATAGTTGTTCGCTGAAAGGCCACGACTGATATTACCTTCAAAATAGTTGTTCGCTGAAAGGCCACGACTGATATTACCTTCAAAATAGTTGTTCGCTGAAAGGCCACGACTGATATTACCTTCAAAATAGTTGTTCGCTGAAAGGCCACGACTGATATTACCTTCAAAATAGTTGTTCGCTGAAAGGCCACGACTGATATTACCTTCAAAATAGTTGTTCGCTGAAAGGCCACGACTGATATTACCTTCAAAATAGTTGTTCGCTGAAAGGCCACGACTGATATTACCTTCAAAATAGTTGTTCGCTGAAAGGCCACGACTGATATTACCTTCAAAATAGTTGTTCGCTGAAAGGCCACGACTGATATTACCTTCAAAATAGTTGTTCGCTGAAAGGCCACGACTGATATTACCTTCAAAATAGTTGTTCGCTGAAAGGCCACAACTGATATTACCTTCAAAATAGTTGTTCGCTGAAAGGCCACAACTGATATTACCTTCAAAATAGTTGTTCGCTGAAAGGCCACAACTGATATTACCTTCAAAATAGTTGTTCGCTGAAAGGCCACAACTGATATTACCTTAAAAATGATTAAGCCTTAAAGTTCACGTCAGTTAATAGCATTGTGAACTTTTGTAATTAATGAGCTTTTTTTAATACTCCGATATAAGCTTAGCATGTGATCGAAAAATGTATGTACTGTGACAAAAAGAACTTATATTTAAATGAAGCTTTTAGAAGAAACTCAAATTCTTACTAAAATATATACTGTAGAAGAAAAAAGGAAACCTTAATGTATTGTTCGTGTTATACAATTTTCTGCGACGTTCGGCTTATTAATAAGCTGTTTAACTTAATGGAATTTCAACGTCTCCCTGAGCCTCCCCATCAGTAACAGTAATGCCGTCATATTCTACATCTAACCACGTATCCCTCAACCTGCCAATCAGTGTAGACGGCCAAAACATCGGTAACAATAACACTGTCAGATTCCACATTGAACCAGTCTCCCTCACTGATTTATAATACTGCAACCAAACTAGACGGGAGATCTATCTCTCCTCGAAACATCCACTATCATTATAACATGGGTTATATAGTCTACACTATCACTCAAACGATATTATATACAAACCAGTGGATAAAATCGATTGATTAATAGTAACATTCAACCAATCCAAACTTATATGACATTGGTCTACTACAATCAATTATGTTGTTAAAGAGTACGTATGGAAAGGAATACATATAGTATTTTTATAACGGATGGATAATGTCTGTCTAGGTTGATATTACACTTTATCAAAAATAATATCAATAGTATGCTATCCTGTCGAGTTAAGACATCTATGGGTCGTAGGAGAAGCCACTGAATTAGGCAGGAGCCCCGCCCGACAGGCGCAGAGATCGCCGACTAAATCATTTTCGTGGGACAACCAGGTTACGTAGACGTCGCGTTGCGAAAGTTCTTAGCATAACAGGTCGGCTCAGTTGCGCGTCTAATAGAACGGTCAGCGATGACGGACGATCCAGACGAGGACAAGGGAACTCCATATCGGGACATACATCTGTCCATATCTGAGGCCGGAATGGCGGCAGAACAAAGACACGCTTGCAGAGAACACGGCCTGCCCTCTGCATGGACTGGTTGGGCAGGGGGGTGGACATTGATTTATCACGATCCACGGAATGAGTTAATCAAGTATCGGGACGACGAAGTAGAAATATTCACTTTGAACTGAACAACCCTTAGTACTCCGTGTTGGGTGGGGAAGGAAGTTAACCTTGTTTCATCGCGATCTACGGAATGAATTAATCAAGTATCGAGACGACGAAGTAGAAATAGTCACTTTAAACTGAACAACCCTTTGTACTCCGTGTTGGGTGGGGAAGGAAGTTAACCTTGCTTCATCGCGATCTACGGAATGAATTAATCAAGTATCGAGACGACGAAGTAGAATGATTCACTTTAAACTGAGCAAACCTTCGTACATCGTGTGTTGTGGAGAAGAAAGTGAATCTTGGTTCATCGCGATGTACGGAACCCTTAGAGCCTACATCATCGAAGGAAGTGAACTTAGCTTCATCACGACCACGGAATGACTTAATCAAGTATCGGGACGGCGAAGCAGAAAGATTCACTTTAAACTGAGCAAACCTTCGTACATCGTGTGTTGTGGAGAAGAAAGTGAATCTTGGTTCATCGCGATCCACAGAATGAGGTAATGAAGTATCGGGACGCCGAAGTAGACACTTTCACTTCAAATTTAGTACATTGTGTACACCTCACAACCCTTAGTACATCGTGGAAGGAAGTTAACATAGCTTCATCACGATCCACGGAATGACTTAATGAAGTATAAGAACGCAAATGTATAAATATTCACTCGAAACAGAACAACTCTTGATACATCGTGGAAGGAAGTCCCTATGCTTAACTTCATCACGATCCACGAAATGAGTTAAGCATAGAGACCACAGTTCTAAAACTATTCGGCAAAGAACACTTCCTCAATGAGAAATCTATACCATCCTTTGGATCTGAAAGACAATCTTGCCCCTCAATATTTATCTGGTTGTCACCCACCAGGGAGACGGAAATCGGTTCTTTAAACCAAGGAGCAGAGCAAAGAGTAGGTTTCATAGATTTTTTGGCAGGTTTTTGAGTTATTTAAGCAGAAGATGCAGTCACAGTGTTTGAGGTGTATCATTCAGTCTTGAAAGCCCGGGACAATATCCCACCAATAGAGAACGTGAGCAATCGAAATTGTTTACCTAGGAAGCTGTATTTTTACATAGTACTAGCGAGGACAACCAAAGAATTTTGCATTATAAATTAACCTGACCTGATGTATGGGTAAGGCTGTGCAGAAAGTCAAAGTTTGAGGGGTTTTCACGGGCTCATAAATATACTTTTTTTGGACTTTATTAATTATGGTGTACTAAGTCTAGACTTGATGACCGGTGCAATCAGATCTCACCTTAAGGTTCTCCATGAGCAATACGTGTCAGTTTGACTCGTCGTTGAAAAATATTTCCTCTTAAGGGGTATTTTTTCCTGTGCCATTTTTGATGGGCCAGTGTGCATTTACTTTTTGAGAGTGAGTTTTCTCACTTCAGTAGCATGGAAATGGCGGTACAACTAAGTTTCGCATGGGCAATGAAATTATATAAGGATATGTTTTGGGGGTTAATTGGGATCAGTAGTTGCTCACAGGCATCAATAAACATAATTTTTGACTAATTACGTTCGATCGGATTTTCATCATGGCGTCCAAGAAATGGTTTGAGACGTTATCTTGGAAGGACCACCTCTAAAAGTTAGAAACTATCACCTTTAGATTGATAAACAGCCATGGACAAAGCAGTTGTCTGCAGAACGTGTACATTTGCTGTTAATTTGACCCTGCAAGAGATGCACATTCATTTCCTTTGTATTGATCATTGGTCTTTTTGAGATAGCTTCTGAACGTTATATTCTTAGCTTTGCACGATAAAATGGGAAATAAAGCAATTAAAAATCCTAAGACGACATTGGCTGGCTCAACGCACTCTGTATTTTCTTAATCAAACCCTCAATGCTATCTGGTAGGAGGGTGGAAAAGAAGCCCTTCCCCTAAAGTGAAAACTCTCCGGAAGTCCCCCTGCATAGTCGATCAATTTGGAACATTGTTTCCCATTTCCATAGATACGATCCGTATCGCGTCTCGACTTGTATATGGAGCCGGCATACAGCCCCGCTCCGATATTTATTTGTCTTGGGTTATTTAAAGCCAGGGTTGCTGCTACTTTATTAAGGAGTCGGGCTGAAAAATATGAGTTACTTAGAACTTGGGAAGTTGATTGCCATTCGCAACCCCTTTACAAGCTCTCCTCTCTGTCGACTGTTCCAACACATGATTGTGATATTTTATTTGTAAATTTATTATATTTAGGCCTACAACTAATTGTGTTTACTAAGTGTCCCTTTAATAGACAGTACAATTTTACCGCCAGCGGGCAAAAAACGTGCTGTTATATTTCAACTGCATGGGTCGTGTTTATTATTATAATGAGTTATAGTGAACACTATACGTCTAATCTAGTGGATCATAAGTTGATATTATGAGTTTTTGCATTTAAAAATGTCAAGAATGTGATTGAAAGTTTCAAATATTTAACTGTAAATAAATTATAAAAATACATAATTTTGTATAAACCAACTTATTGACCACTACAACAGTTCTTCGCTTATCAAATGAGCTACGATAACCTATCAAATGAGCTGCGATAACCTATCAAATGAGCTACGATAACCTATCAAATGAGCTACAATAACCTATCAAATGAGCTATGATAACCTATCAAATGAGCTACGATAACCTATCAAATGAGCTACGATAACCTATCAAATGAGCTGCGATAACCTATCAAATGAGCTGCGATAACCTATCAAATGAGCTACGATAACCTATCAAATGAGCTGCGATAGCCTATCAAATAAGCTGCGATAACCCATCAAATGAGCTACGATAACCTATCAAATGAGCTACGATAACCTATCAAATGAGCTGCGATAACCTATCAAATGAGCTATGATAACCTATCAAATGAGCTACAATAACCTATCAAATGAGCTATAAACCTATCAAATGAGCTATAAACCTATCAAATGAGCTACGATAACCTATCAAATGTTACAATACGATCATTATTACGTACCAAATTGATAAAATAGAAACAATTTTTTCCTTCTGATAATAATTACGGTTTCTGATTTACACTTTTTAAAACAAGTTTTCATTCAATGGCATATTTATTACATTATTATAAATACACCTATGTCTTAATATAAGCCATGAAAAAAAAAAAAATATGAAAGACCTAACAAAGTTTTTGTGGATGATTTAAAATATTTTTTCAGGGGCGAATTTTTTAGTTTGAGAATAACGTAACACAACAATGAATTTATTTGTTCATAAAGATACAGTCATCTTGATATATAAAAATATGCAATGCAAAAGAGTATGATAAGCCAATTTAGTTTTCTTTTTTTTATATGTATAAACAAAAACAACTCTTTACCTCATACAGTGTTCACTATAACTGATTAAAATATTAAACACGGTCCGTACGGTTGAAATATAACCGTAAGTTTTATCCCGCTGAAAGTAAGATTGTAGAATGTGTCTACTACAGGTCCATCTACTTCCCAGAGATGGCTTGTCAGTTTGGGAAACGGCCACCTTAAGATTAAACAGTGTGTGTTAGTCATCGTAAAACTGAAATCTGTTTTAAATAAAGTGTTAACCACAAAAAAAATTATTGCTTTATGTGTATTTTCTAGTAATATGACAAATATTACATTTAATCTATAAATGTTTATCTTAACTATCTATTGCTTTTCAGGACTAACTTTTTTATTTATTTGTTACAAATTTGTACCATTTTTTGAACTTAAAGGAAGGCTGTTATTTAAAAATTCAATTAACGTTTTTTACAGTTAGTTATTATTATTTTTGTAACGTCGGTTTTCAATGCATCATAAACAACACTTAAAACAACAACGATTGCATATTTTTTATTTATTTTAAGTTATTAAATTATTTATTTAATAACTTAAATATGTTAGAATATTTATTTTAAGTTAGTTATTCAGTCTAATCGGAGGGAAAGAACATTTAAATCTCTCCCTTAGCAAGTCAGCTGACAATTTATTCGGCCAGTTTAATTGGCTAAGAGAGAAGCGAACAAGCCCTAAGTCAACCCTGTACGTGTTTCTTACACAATTCCTCCTCTTCCACTCGTGCTGAGTCAATTTCCTCACACTCCAAACAAAATTCTTAACTTCTGAGGCAGCGTTCACAATAGCTTTTCATATTTTCAAGCTGATCTGTTTATATTATCATTTTTAATGATATTATTTTCTGTTTATTAAAAATGTATCATTTTTGCGCATGTTGTTAGAAACCATCAGTTTAAAGATTTGAAATGTGTTATTATTGAAATATGGCTTTAATTATCTTGTTTAGCTCTTTAACCAGTGCTCTACAATAATGTAAAAATGAAATCATTTCGTGACAACTGATAAACACAATAATAATTTTTTGTTTCAATTTCATTAATTTCTTTTTATTCAATGGCAAATATTTCATAACCGCAGTGTATACATTTGTTCCATATTGCTTAACGCTTATTTTTGGGGAATTATATGTTACTATACATACTTCATTAAAATATTTTTGTAATTAATAGATAATTTATTTCGTAATTTTTTACAATGATGTTAATTCATGTTTTATGTATTATTCCTTTGTATATATTTATAGTACTTTTTATAATGTATCATAAGTAATAAAATAATTTTTTTTAATATGCCTATTTAAATTATTTAATAATTTAGCTTAGTTGTATACGCAGATTTCTACTATTATCATGAGAAAAAACAATTTATAACCAATAAATATATTTTTTTAATTTGTTCTTTTAATTAAAAGGAGAGGCTGACCTCCTTCTTAACCTTACTCTGCCCATTCCCCACAGATCTGTGCGGGGAACTTATTCAGAGTAAGGGGACGAACCAGTACAGTACAAGGGGAATATTACTGATAAATATGTCCAATCTAGAACTACTGATAAATAGTTTTAGAATTCTAACCAGCACTATCTCTAACCCAAGCTGGTTAAGGTCCTGACACCTTAGACCGCTCGGCCACCGGCTCGCCCATCTATTCTAGGATTAATAATAATATATATGAAATCCTAGAACAAATTAGCAATATAGCTAAATCAAAATGTAAGAAGTCGTTTTGTCATATTTTATTTCTATAAGTAGATTAGTTAATATTATGCTCAATTTACTGCTTGAAAATAACTTTTTTAATTAAAAATCAATTAAAACAAAGCAACATTTATAAACTTCAACATGTAAAAATAAATAAAGGAATTTTTACTTGCAAACAGTTCCAGTACACGAAGAAAGGAAGCGAAATCTTCATAACTCCGTATTTCACCGTGAAACTAGGCAAAGTACAGTAACTCTGGATAATTTAATTACTTAATTAAATATTTCTCATTTAGAATATTACCAGGTGATGCAATTATCTTGTAAAGACAGTGTATGGGTGGTTGGAACGGGCAAGGACGAGTGCAGCGGCAGGGAAAACCTCGGGAAACTTATACGCTGATGATATCGCTTTTCCAATTCCTTTTATCTTTCACTTTAGCTTTTTGTTGGCAACGTATTTCGTTGAATCGTCTCTATTTATTGACTCTTTTCTTACCTTTTGTTCATTAACTTAATTTCTTTTGTGACTTTGTTATTATGTCGTTTTTGCCAAACGATAGTTTGTTTTGTCTGGAATATACGTTCCAAATGACGTTGCTGAAGTTTATATCAGACTAATAAAAACGACACTTCTTCCATGAAGTTTATTCCTGTATTTATACACTTCTATGACAAACATTTAATGACAACAAACTGTATAGTAAATATTGTTTTTTATATACTATTTAAGTGATCAATTAATTAATCAAATACATCAGATGAGTTTCTTTATGTATAATAATTTATTAATACAAATTTTCTTATTTTTATAAGTAAGCCTATATTGTGGTTTGATGGAGTAATAGGGCTACGTTTGACTAAAATATGTTCAATATATATTTGTACTTTGTTAGAAATACCATCAATAAAAATTGTTTGTCTTAAAAAGGTAGCAAAAAATGTAGCACTTTTCAAAATTTAATCAAAAATTTTCCCTTTCAAAATATGGTTTATAAATAAGTAAAGTCCATTTTAACATTGTGTAATTCATACATGAGTATAGTCCCCATTCAGTTGTTGTATGATTTATATATTAATACAATCCCCAATCCGTTGATATGTGATTTATATATAAGTACAATCGCCATTCAGTCATTGTGTAATTTATATATAAGTACGGTCCCCTTTCAATCGATGTGTAATTTATATATAATTACGGTCCCCTTTCAATCGATGTGTAATTTATATATAATTACAGTCCCCTTTCAATCGATATGTGATTTATATATAAGTACAGTCCCCATTCAGTCATTGTGTGGATGGTCTATGTTCTTCTAGATTATTAACTGGTACGCTGACAATTCTCCGTTTTCCACTACAATTAAAAAGTAATCAATATTAAAAAACACAAATTCTGATAATTGGAGACATAACCTGATGTCTTTGGCTCTACAAAGTTTTCTCATATTTATAATTATATATAAGTATCATTCTCCATTAAGTATATGTGTGGTTTATAAATAAGTACGGTCCCCATTCAGTCATTGTGTGAATTATATATAAGTAACATTATCCATTAAGTATATGTGTGGTTTATATATAAGTACAGTCCCCATTCAGTCATTGTGTGAATTATATACAAGTAACATTCTCCATTAAGTATATGTGTGGTTTATATATAAGTACAGTCCCCATTCAGTCATTGTGTGAATTATACTGTATATAAGTAACATTCTCCATTAAGTATATGTGTGGTTTATATATAAGTTCAGTCCCCATTCAGTCATTGTGTGAATTATATACAAGTAACATTCTCCATTAAGTATATGTGTGGTTCATATATAAGTACGGTCCCTATTCAGTCATTATGTGAATTATATATAAGTAACATTCTCCATTTAGTATATGTGTGGTTTATATATAAGTACGGTCCCCATTCAGTCATTGTGTGAATTATATATAAGTTACATTCTCCCTCCATTAAGTATATGTGTGGTTTATATATAAGTACAGTCCCCATTCAGTCATTGTGTGAATTATATACAAGTAACATTCTCCATTAAGTATATGTGTGGTTTATATATAAGTTCAGTCCCCATTCAGTCATTGTGTGAATTATATACAAGTAACATTCTCCATTAAGTATATGTGTGGTTTATATATAAGTTCAGTCCCCTATTCAGTCATTGTGTTAATTATATATAAGTAACATTCTCCATTAAGTATATGTGTGGTTTATATATAAGTACGGTCCCCATTCAGTCATTGTGTGAATTATATATAAGTTACATTCTCCCTCCATTAAGTATATGTGTGGTTTATATATAAGTACAGGTCCCCATTCAGTCATTGTGTGAATTATATACAAGTAACATTCTCCATTAAGTATATGTGTGGTTTATATATAAGTTCAGTCCCCATTCAGTCATTGTGTGAATTATATACAAGTAACATTCTCCATTAAGTATATGTGTGGTTTATATATAAGTTCAGTCCCCATTCAGTCATTGTGTGAATTATATACAAGTAACATTCTCCATTAAGTATATGTGTGGTTTATATATAAGTTCAGTCCCCATTCAGTCATTGTGTGAATTATATACAAGTAACATTCTCCATTAAGTATATGTGTGGTTTATATATAAGTACGGTCCCTATTCAGTCATTATGTGAATTATATATAAGTAACATTCTCCATTTAGTATATGTGTGGTTTATATATAAGTACGGTCCCCATTCAGTCATTGTGTGAATTATAAGTAACATTCTCCATTAAGTATATGTGTGGTTTATATATAAGTACGGTCCCCATTCAGTCATTGTGTGAATTATATATAAGTAACATTCTCCATTTAGTATATGTGTGGTTTATATATAAGTACGGTCCCCATTCAGTCATTGTGTGAATTATATATAAGTTACATTCTCCCTCCATTAAGTATATGTGTGGTTTATATATAAGTACAGTCCCCATTCAGTCATTGTGTGAATTATAAGTAACATTCTCCATTAAGTATATGTGTGGTTTATATATAAGTACGGTCCCCATTCAGTCATTATGTTAATTATATATAAGTAACATTCTCCATTTAGTATATGTGTGGTTTATATATAAGTACGGTCCCCATTCAGTCATTGTGTGAATTATATATAAGTTACATTCTCCCTCCATTAAGTATATGTGTGGTTTATATATAAGTTCAGTCCCCATTCAGTCATTGTGTGAATTATAAGTAACATTCTCCATTAAGTATATGTGTGGTTTATATATAAGTACAGTCCCCATTCAGTCATTGTGTGAATTATAAGTAACATTCTCCATTAAGTATATGTGTGGTTTATATATAAGTACAGTCCCCATTCAGTCATTGTGTGAATTATAAGTAACATTCTCCATTAAGTATATGTGTGGTTTATATATAAGTTCAGTCCCCATTCAGTCATTGTGTGAATTATAAGTAACATTCTCCATTAAGTATATGTGTGGTTTATACATAAGTACAGTCCCCTTTCAATCGATGTGTGATTTATATATTAGTACAATCCCCAATCCATTGATCTGTGATTTATATATAAGTACAGACGCCATTCAGTCATTGTGTAATTTATATATAAGTACAGTCCCCATTCAGTCAATCTGATATTTATTCATGGCGCCAGTAAAAAACTCAGTAATGAATATACCTCTAATAAAATAAATATTTCAAAATACATGTACACCTCTGAATGGGATGTAATACATTATGTAGCTGTTAGGAGTAACGTTATTTTACATTTAGATTTATCTTCTACATTAACTTATCCGTAGAAATGTGCATATCCAGCGTGAATACTTCCGTTAATACTTGTTTATGTGTTGAGTTAACGACACGACTGGACTGTGAATTCCGTTTGCAAATAGAGATTCAACTTAAAAATGTGAGACTTATTGAGCGACTGCTAGGCGTGTTCATTGTGTTAGAATACAGTGGTGCTGGCCACAATACGCATTTCACTGCCGCCGTCACTAACACTAAAACACTGTACAACCACGACGTTATGCCGTCACCCCTTACCACTACAAATACGGTTCGACCACGGCGCTATGCCGTCACCCATTACCACTACAAACACGGTTCTTCCATGGCGCTATGCCGTCACCCATTACCACTACAAACACGGTTCTACCACGGCGCTATGCCGTCACCCATTACCACTACAAACACGGTTCTACCACGGCGCTATGCCGTCACGCATTACCACTACAAACACGGTTCTTCCACGGCGCTATGCCGTCACCCATTACCACTACAAACACGGTTCTACCACGGCGCTATGCCGTCACCCATTACCACTACAAACACGGTTCTTCCACGGCGCTATGCCGTCACCCATTACCACTACAAACACGGTTCTACCACGGCGCTATGCCGTCACCCATTACCACTACAAACACGGTTCTACCACGGCGCTATGCCGTCACCCATTACCACTATAAACACGGTTCTACCACGACGCTATGCCGTCACGGATTACCACTATAAACACAATTTTACCACGGCGCTATGCCGTTACGGATTACCACTACAAACACGGTTCTTCCACGGCGCTATGCCGTCAGGGTTTACCACTACAAACACAATTTTACCACGGCGCTATGCCGTTACGGATTACCACTACAAACACGGTTCTTCCACGGCGCTATGCCATCAGGGTTTACCACTACAAACACGATTCTACCACGGCGCTCTGCCGTCACCGATTACCACTACAAACACGGTTCTTCCACGGAGCTATGCCGTTACCGGATTACCACTACAAACACGGTTCTTCCACGGCGCTATGCCGTCAGGGTTTACCACTACAAACACGATTTTACCACGGCGCTATGTCGTTACGGATTACCACTATAAACACGGTTCTACCACGACGCTATGCCGTCACGGATTACCACTATAAACACGATTTTACCACGGCGCTATGCCGTTACGGATTACCACTACAAACACGGTTCTTCCACGGCGCTATGCCGTCAGGGTTTACCACTACAAACACGATTCTACCACGGCGCTATGCCGTCACCGATTACCACTACAAACACGGTTCTTCCACGGCGCTATGCCGTTACGGATTACCACTACAAACACGGTTCTTCCACGGCGCTATGCCGTCAGGGTTTACCACTACAAACACGATTTTACCACGGCGCTATGTCGTTACGGATTACCACTATAAACACGGTTCTACCACGACGCTATGCCGTCAGGGTTTACCACTACAAACACGATTTTACCACGGCACTATGTCGTTACGGATTACCACTATAAACACGGTTCTACCACGACGCTATGCCGTCACGGATTACCACTATAAACACGATTTTACCACGGCGCTATGCCGTTACGGATTACCACTACAAACACGGTTCTTCCACGGCGCTATGCCGTCAGGGTTTACCACTACAAACACGATTCTACCACGGCGCTATGCCGTCACCGATTACCACTACAAACACGGTTCTTCCACGGCGCTTTGCCGTTACGGATTACCACTACAAGCACGGTTCTACCACGACGTTAAGCCGTCACCGATTACCTACTACTATAAACACGGTTCTTCCACGGCGCTATGCCGTCACCGGTTACCAATAGAAACACTGCCTACCACGTAAAGTAATAATTGTATTACTTACAATATTTAGAACATAGCATTATTAGCATTCTATTCCATCTATATACAGGGGATTTGTATAGCAACCATAGTTTACCCATTGAAGACATTAAGTAGAAATTACTGGTCACAACTTGAAAGTTAACATGAAAAACATCAGTTTCATGAAAAAACGCAAAAATCACAAAAAAAATGTAGTTTTGTGGAAATACAGTTCAATTAAAATAAATATTCACTCAGTAAAGTTTGCTTCTATTTGTTATTTATTCTTTTTTTTCATGAGAAGTTTTTCTCGTTGATCTCCTATATTTTTAAAAACATACGTCTTTTGAGAGTATTCCCAAAGGGGCTCTGATTGGTGATATACCAAACATGAACGGTAGTTTTTTTACAGATCCTGTTGATGTGATTTTTTTATCATGTCGAACAGTCACCAACGTTCTATTTTTAATTTAACAAGTAATTTTAATTTAAATTTTTTTGTTATTTTGTAAAACTTGAATGTTGTAAAAGTGTTCAAATAAGTAAACGAACGAAACAAGTTGACTTATAATCACCTTCATTGTCTGTCCAATGCGCACTATTAAACTTGAATCTGTAAATTAAAGGCATGTTCCTCATTTGCATGTTTCGACATGATTTTAATTTAAGTGTTATTCACTAATATACACAAGTCACGTGATGCCTTCCTACCCCACTGATGTCACAAGGTGGTCTGTACACGTCACACAGCGTCGCCCAACCGATTCCCGGACAATCAGCCCGAGCAGGCTAAAAAATGTCCGACCAAGCAAAACTGGTAAAATCATTTTTGACAATGTAACAATTCGGGCTGGTTGTCCTGATATTGGCCCAACCACTGACATTATATACGTCACACTAAGTGGGGGTGGAAACTTACACTCAATAAGTCATATGATCCCTCCTCCCGACACACTTGCTGAGTGATAACTTAGGTTTTAGCCAACATGTGATAGCTTTTCCTATCCGTCGCCCAGTAAACTTATAGTGGTATGTTTGGAACTCGCTCGTCTGTGTTGGTTTAACATTATTTTTATATTATTTTACCCAAATACCATTATTTTTAAAATTGTATTAAATATCCACAACTTTTATCAACTTTAACGACCACCACTTTAGCCATTTTCGGTTAATCTTTGTCTTGATCTTTTCCTTTATTTTTCTCCAATATTCCTTTTAAATATTTCCTTTTCAAGTTTGAACAAGTTCCGAAAACACTCTTATTCATGTTAATATATTGTCATGTCATGAATCTTGTATGTTGAATCATGTATGTATATTTGTCTCTTAGGGTTCTTGTTTTCTCTGTTTTTTTGTTTGGTTTTGTAAGGCCAAGTTCTTGTATATCCTCTTTTATTTCTTTTATCCAACTAGCCGTTTTTTTTTTGTTTTTTTTTTTTTTTTTTTGTTCAAACATTCTTGTTATTATATTTTGTTGTTATTTTATCCTCTGGAATCATTACAGTATGCCCAATGTATGATATTTTTTCCTTATGTAGTCTGTTTTTGGTTCTATTTTTTGTAAACTATATTGTTACATAGTAGACTTCATACTTCTTCGGTTTGATATTTCTTGTTGTCGTGTTCTGATCATTTTCCACGTTTTTGTATATTTCTTATGTGGTTTTACGTTAAATATGTTGAATTAGCATTTAATAATAACTTTGGGTGGTGTATATGTAATAATATCTATATTAGAAATAGTTTAATTTGCAGAAACGTTTAATAAAAATTTATTTAGTTTTAAACATGGGTAAAAGCACACTTTTAAAGATAATGTCTAAGTAGTCCAATTCAGTGTACACAAAGTAAACTATTCTGCTTTTGAGCTCTATATACCAAATATATTTTTATTTTTGAACGAAGGACCCCCTGAACAGACTTTATCAGTCTTAGGGGCCCTATTATTTTTCTCTCTTATGTAAATTATAAACAGTAAAAGTTTAGATATTTTGGTCAGCCTGGATAGGAATAAAATAAAAAAAAAAAAAAGTATAATTGTGTATTTATTTGTTTGGTTTTTTACTATACATACTATTGTTGGATAGGTATAAAAAAAAAAAAAATGTACAACTGTGTTTATTTATTACTGTTTGTCTATTTATTACTATACATACTATTGTTGGATAGGTATAAAAAAAAAAAAATGTACAACTGTGTTTATTTAATACTGTTTGTTTATTTATTACTATACATACTATTTTGTTATAAGTTTAATACATCAGTTAAATGTTATTTGAATGTAACAATAATTCCTCTAATTGAGAGAAAAATAAAGAATTTATTATTATTATTATTATTATTATGTTGCACCAAAATTTAGTCGCATTTTCTTACATTTTTAATTTTGGCTATTTGGCTTTGATAATTTAATGAATATAATTATAAAAAATTAAAATAATTATGATAACAATGAACAAAATATATAGAATATACGTCATGAATACCAACTTTTCTAAATACTATTATTCAAGACGACTAGGTTTAAAACTGTGTTTTTGTTATACGATTTATTTACTACCAATCTACAAAACTCTACCACAGTTTACAAACTTCTATGTAATAACTGAATGTAATCGTTAGGGATACTAACTTTTCCATGTTCTTTATTTTATATATTAACAGTGTTATTTATTTATTTTATTTTGTTTTTATTTATTTTATTTATTTACTTATTTTGAATTTAATGTAACATTTATTTTTGTCATTGCAATAGTATTTTTTTTTAATCATGCCTGTTAACTTATTTTAGTTGGTTTGGTGTCGTTACTTGTCACAAAATAACATTTTATAGGTGTTAGTGAAGTTAATATACGCACATTGTGTGTCAGACGTACTACGAACTAAATCGATAGAGTCGGTCCCGTTTGCATTATTACCCCATCTTGGGAATTGCAATTCGCAAAAAAATACAACGTTGACTAATCCTGGTATTTATTGGAGAATGCGCCTCGCAACCAATTTCAGATCTGTCACCATCGGCTCTTTGGGTCCCTCAGGATTTAGAGTAATTATTTCAGTAAAATGAGGTTTTCATACGACGTTCAAGTGCGTTTATGAAAATCCTTCCTTTATTATGGAATACGATTCACATGATTTTTACGAATGACTTTTACGAAAAATATGATGTTAGAGAAAATGTAATTGTGTCTTGTATGCTACTATTATACCCAAAAACACTTTAATTTCCTGAGAAATTCTAATACGCTATTTTAGTAAGGTTCAGATTACATTATTTTTTATTTATTTATTTTTCTTTGATGTATTTTATTTAATATGCAATACTGCATTGTATTTTATTCTAATTTTTTATGGAGAAAAGTACATATAGAAGAAAATTAACTGAAAATAAATAAAAATGGTTTTTTAAACGATAAGCTCTTTAGTATTGTACAATACGATAAATAACACAGAATATAAGAAACTAAGTATACTTTAATAAGATGAGGGTCACCGATCAAAGGAGCAAGTTTCATAATCTCTTTGCCGTTTTCTAGTCTATAACAAATTAAACAAACTTATCCGAAACAGGGGTTAGCCTTGATGTATGAATGTGGCGTACTCCACTTAGCCGTTCTCGCTAATCCGGTTAGGTTGCGGGATTGCCACCCCAAAGGGAAACTAGGCTTAGCATTCTCTCTCTCTCTCTCTCTCTCTCTCTCTCTCTCTCTCTCTCTCTCTCTCTCTCTCTCTCTCTCTCTCTCTCTCTCTCTCTCTCTCTCTCTCTCTCTCTCTCTCTCTCTCTCTCTCTCTCTCTCTCTCTCTCTCTCTCTCTCTCTCTCTCTCTCTCTCTCTCTCTCTCTCTCTCTCTCTCTCTCTCTCTCTCTCTCTCTCGCTCTCTTTCTCTCTCTCCCTTACCAACATTGCTCGAAAATTCAATCCGGTTAAGTTATGGGATCGCCAACCCAAAGGGAACTTGGCTTAACCTACCCTCTTTCTCTCTCCCTTACCAACATTGCACGAAAATCGAAAACGCAATCTTGTTAGGTTGTGGGATCGCCAACCCAAAGGGAAATAGGCTTGGCCTACCCCCCTCCTCTCTCTCGCTCTCTCCCTTACCAACATTGCACGAAAACCCAATCCAGTTAGGTTGTGGGATCGGTAACCCAAAGCGAACTAGGCATAATCTACCCTCTTTCTCTCTCCCTTACAAACATTGCACGAAAACCCAATCCGGTTAGGTTGTGGGATCGCCAACCCAAAGGGAAATAGGCTTGGCCTACCCTTTCTTCCTTACCAATATTGCACACTGAGACACTGCAGTCACACAAAGAAAGATGAACATGGTGATAACATGGTTCACTGCTGTACCACCGTTCATACAAAACTGCTTTCCGAAATTAAATGTTGTAACACTATAGTCCTCCTGTTAAAGATTCTTTAATGAAAGAAATTGAATAAAAAACCACACTTGTACTTTTAGTTGCTGATTTCTATCCGACATTTTCAAGTATGTATTGTGTATAAAATCTTAAATGATGTTACATTTTCAGATATTAATAATCGAAATGTATGTTATTGTCAGACATCAAGTAGTGGGTGGCTACGATACAAAACAAGCACGGTTGATGTATGGCCAAAGTTCGGCAATCCTAGTAGCTAAGACACTGGTAGGGTCACAAGATTTACGGTCCCGTAATTAACCGGGCCAAGTGTCCGGCGTAATTGAGAGGAATTGCGGCAGGCGCAACCCAAGCAAGGGTGGAGCGTGCTGCCCAGGGTGTCTTCTTTACAATAACATTCACTTCAAAGCCTCCGTTTTTGTCCTCTCTGTCCAACGACCTGTATTTATTGCCCTTTGTTCTACGTAGGGTTGAGATTTTTTCATGCGCTTCATCCCGGTTTTTCTACATCCCTTTCACTACGCTACTTTTTGTCACATGTGATCTATTGCTGTCTGTGAAAGTCATGATGTATTGTGGTACTCGACCCAGTGAATTGAAGCCGTATAAAGTGAAAATGTGAAACAAAGTAGATTAGAAGATTCTTGTACGCTATTTTAGAAGCATATCATGTCCTGTGCGCTATTTTAGGAACATAACATGTCTTGTACGCTATTTTAGGAGCATGATATATCTTTTATGGAGTTGTAGGGGGATGACGTGAGTTTTACGCTGTTTTAGAAGCATGGCTTGTTGTCTAAACTATTGAAGGACCATAATATGTTTTTTACGCGAATTTAGGAGCATGGCATGTCCTGTACGCTATTTTAGTAACATAACATGTTTTGTATGCTATTTTAGGAGCATGACATATCTTTTATGGAGTTGTAGGGAGATGACGTGTGTTTTACGCTATTTTAGGAGCATGGCGTGTCCTATGCGCTATTTTAAGAACATAAAATGTCTTGTACGCTATTTTAAGAGCATGACATTATCTTTTATGGAGTTGTAGGGAGATGACGTGTGTTTTACGCTATTTTAGGAGCACGGCTTGTTGTCTAAACTATTGGAGGACCATGATATGTTTTGTAGGCGATTTTGTAGGTCTTGTACGCTATTTTAAAAACATATCTTATCTTGTAGGCTATTTCAGGAGCATGGCATATCTTTTATGTAATTGTATGAGAATGACGTGTGTTTTACGCTATTTTAGGCGCATGGCTTGTTGTCTAAACTATTGTAGGAGAATGACGTGTCCTTTTCGGTATTTTAGGATCTTTTTTCTCAGCTAATTTAGGAGCATGGCGTGTTATCTAAGTTATTTTAGAAGCAAGGTGAGTCTTTTAAAATATTTAGAATCATGATGTGGTGTGTTACACTATTTTAGGAGCATAACTTGTGTGTTTTACGTTATTTTCATGCAATTCTCGTACATTTATTTAATAATACTAACTGATTTATTGAAAAATTTTTAAATAATTTTTTATCGGACTACATTTTTAGGTAATTGTTTTTAATAATTAAAACTGACATTCATTATATTGCATAACCCTCCAGTTGACTGGCTTCCTTGAAAATAAATCAAGTTTTCCTCAGGGCTACTGGTTCATCTGG
Organism: Stictocephala bisonia; assembly: GCA_035578905.1. Lineage (NCBI taxonomy): Eukaryota > Metazoa > Arthropoda > Insecta > Hemiptera > Membracidae > Stictocephala > Stictocephala bisonia. Next base: position 10,642,322 of record JAQJVL010000001.1, read on the forward strand.
TTCATTAGGACTTTCCCTTAGAGCTAACAATTACTCGCAGATGTCCCAGAAACTACATTTTTGACACAGCTGCCGTCTCGCATCGTGTTTCATTAGCTAACAGTAGTGATTTAGTTGTAACACATGAAAAATATTTATTGCATTTGGAACGGATACGATGGAAAATAATACAGATTATTGTAAAAAGTGAGGTTTTGTAAACTTATTTTTTACTCAAATATTGGGTATTTAATATAAACGAGTAATTATGCAGTTTCCACTCACCAGACAAAATTTAAAAACTTTACTATATGGGTTAAGAATTGGCTATATTTTCACGAGAGATATTCTAAGGATCACCACTTTTAGTATTTTTTACATATTTCTGTTATTTTACATGATTCGTTGATCAATTTTTAAAATATGGCGTATTTTTTACGCTGAACGTGAATTTCAAAACTATTTTGGTCTACGATAATTATTTGTTAAGATATGACGGAAAAACTACTTTCGCGGAGAATCGAACAGATGTAAAAGTCGTGCTTGATTGAGTGCACATTTCTATTACTATATTTTTCTTTTTTTCTTTGGGCTATATTTACTTTTACAATAGATATAGCTTGCATTATTTGATTAGACTCTATTTTGCATATCATGGGAAAAATAACTTTAAACTTTATTACTATATTTATTGAATATTGTGTGTATTCTTAAAAAATGAATAGTTTTCTCGATTGGTCCCTTGTTTTAACTATGAACAAATTATGTTCATGTTGGTTAATTAAAACATTTTTCTGTAAAGTAAATATTTCCTTCATTAACGCTTACGTATAGATTTATTATCTTTTTTATAAGGTATAATTTAAAATTCTTTTAACCTTATTGATGTAAGCGGTTAGTAACAAATACTGTTTTAATATTATTTTTATAAATAATTCCAAGGACTCTCGATGTACTTACTATTCTAGAATTTCAAAGGGAGGGTCGTCCAACTTATATCTGTTCTTCATAATACCACTGTTAAAACGGCTAAGCAATTAATTTGCGTATTTTCCCAATAAATTGTACTGTATGTAATGTTCTATTTATTGTCAAGGAGATTGCTTAGGCTAATTTAACCTTCCCTTTTAATGTTTAAGAAACACTTGAAAATTAATCTAATATAAAAAATTAATTTAAAAGAAAATAACAGCAAACTGGACAAAAAAATGCAATTGACATTCGGCATCGCTAAAATTTGCTAAATATTTAAAGGAATATCAGAGAAACCACGATTTTGTTTGATTTGAGAAGGTTTAACATTGACCTATTAGAGAGTAATATCACAGAGAATAAAAAAAAGTTTACACTCCGAGGTCACAAATCAATAGTTCGCTAATTGTGTGTCGAATTAGGGTAAGAACACACAAACAGCGCTTGAGAGCGGAGCTGAGCGGCGCGAATTGGAGCGAGCTGGAGTGGAGCGATTGTGAGCGACTGACGTCGCACACATGCAACGACCGGCAACAGCGAGCCGGAATGTCACTGTCTTGGTTTGAGTGGAAAGTACCCGTATAACCTGATTAATACTATTTGTACTTGTTTCAATTATCAGAACTTCATTAACATGTTTTTCGTACTCGAAGCTTCTTCATATATATATATAGCACATATCTTGCCATATAGCACATCTTTCATGAACACAGGCGATTAACAGTTCTAAATCCATCGTATAACAGTGAACTCAATACGCTCAACACTAACACACTGACAAGAGCAGTCTCATTACACTGACTCTGTGACTCTTGACAATGTCACCCGCTCCCAATCGCTCAGAAAAACAAACAAGTTGGTTCCAAAGTAGAACGCTCCGCTCTGCTTCCAATCGCTCCACTCCCAGCCGCTTGTTTGCGCGCTTCCTCTAGATAGTACGGATTTGATTTTGTCGCTCTCAATCGCTGTTTATGTGTTTTTACCCTTAGCGTATCGATTAGTCATTTCTCCAGTTTGCCATGCGGATGGCAGGGCCAGCACCTTGTCAGTCCCTCCCTTTACTCCCCAGATCCTCTAGTATAAACGTAGTAATTATTACTATACGTATATAAAGTATATTGTAATCTATTTATAACTGCTACTGGGGAATTCTGTGTGGTCTTAAGAAAGCGATTTCTGTTTATTTTTCTTTGTGGTACTAACGAGCTAGCAGGAAACCATCGTTGAAGTCACCCGAATTTCTGATCACTCCAGCTCCCAGTCTGGCTGACCATCAAGGAAGGATGGACGTTTATATGAGTTTTATCAAAAAACTAAACCTTGTAAACTGTTGTACTTTTTTATAGCCCATTCAATCTTGGAAAATCTGTTAGTTGCTTCGATTGTAGTCATTAATTATTATTTGTTCCTTGGAGATAACTTACCCTAATTAACATTTCTCGGAACTAAAAAGGATTTTAATGTGTGATCAGGTGGACAGTGATCAATCCTCAACCGCTGAAGGATATATGGCAGGATCAGAGAATCAGTAGATAAGTAGACGGACGGCCTCAAAGAGCGGCGACACACCATTTCACTCACCGCACACTTAATTACTGATAAAATGGCGGACTGTGACATCTTCGGTCTGCTACCATTCCGTTTGTGTCCAACCGACAGACGACTTCTGTGTCTAATCCGGTTATATAGACGAGTTTGGACTCCAATTTCAAAAGTTCCATTTCGCATTAAAAATTGTTTGACGCGAATTGATTGTTTATGAACTTTTCTACACATATTAGAAGAAATTTTACTAAATACTAATATTTGATCTATGGTCATTAAATACTTTTATTCCGTACATTTGATATGCTTTACCTTAATTAGGCATTCTTGAATTGAGTTAGTGTAACTAAAATGGATTTTTCAAGAACTGCATTACGGTATCCTTTGGTGGTGTGAACCTTACTAATGTGTATTATTGTGTAAGCCACAGGGAAGAAAAGAAACAGAGGTGGCATCCATTAGTACACTGAAAGTATCGAGAGTAAGTGTGTCAAATGATTCAGTTGGCGAGTAGTTAGTTCTTCAGTTTGCCATGCGATGGCAGGGCCAGCACCTTATCAGTCCCTCCCTTATTTCCCCAAATCCTCGAATATATATTTGTAATTATTATTATTACTGATGTATAAAGACATATATTAGTTTTAATCTATTCATAACTGCCACTTTAACGTTAACAGCGACCATAAGATAACGACCTCTGTTTCTTTGTTCTATGTGACCATGCATACCGAAAGAGGAATGATAGTAGACAAGGAGCCGGCAGCCACCTCGAAAACGTTGCCAAGTTGCAAGTGGGCGAAGTGGCAACACGGTAATAAGTCAGGCTGGATAATTAACAGCTGGGTGAGAGGTAATTAGAACATCGGTGGAGTTGGACTCAATCAGAATTGAAAAAGAAGAAGTGAGGGACTGTGAATAAGGAGGAGGTGTATACACACCCACATGGCCAACCGACCAATGGTCCAGCAGATTGCATCTTGGAGCAAATATTACAAGGCATAAATCGGAAATGTTGTCAATTATAAGACCCTGATATAGTATGCTTTATAGGCAGCGGTACCGTGGAGACAGATCTTAATAAAAACTGGTGCAGTCAAGTACGACACGGCCGCATAGTCTAGTAGTAAAACTGGTGCAGTCAAGTACGACACGGCCACATAGTCTAGTAGTAAAACTGGTGCAGTCAAGTACGACACGGCCACATAGTCTACTAGTAAAACTGGTACAGTCAAGTACGACACGGGCCGCATAGTCTACTAGTAAAACTGGTGCAGTCAAGTACGACACGGCCACATAGTCTACTAGTAAAACTGGTGCAGTCAAGTACGACACGGCCACATAGTCTACTAGTAAAACTGGTGCAGTCAAGTACGACACGGCCACATAGTCTAGTAGTAAAACTGTTGCAGTCAAGTACGACACGGCCGCATAATCTACTAGTAAAACTGGTGCAGTCAAGTACGACACGGCCACATAGTCTACTAGTAAAACTGGTGCAGTCAAGTACGACACGGCCACATAGTCTACTAGTAAAACTGGTGCAGTCAAGTACGACACGGCCGCATAGTCTACTAGTAAAACTGGTGCAGTCAAGTACGACACGGCCGCATAGTCTACTAGTAAAACTGGTGCAGTCAAGTACGACACGGGCCACATAGTCTACCAGTAAAACAAGTGCAGTCAAGTACGACACTGGCCGCATAGTATACTAGTAAAACTTGTGCAGTCAAGTACGACACGGGCCGCATAGTATACTAGTAAAACTGGTGCAGTCAAGTACGACACGGGCCGCATAGTATACTAGTAAAACTTGTGCAGTCAAGTACGACACGGGCCGCATAGTCTACTAGTAAAACTGGTGCAGTCAAGTACGACACGGGCCGCATAGTATACTAGTAAAACTGGTGCAGTCAAGTACGACACGGGCCGCATAGTATACTAGTAAAACAAGTGCAGTCAAGTACGACACTGGCCGCATAGTATACTAGTAAAACTTGTGCAGTCAAGTACGACACGGGCCGCATAGTATACTAGTAAAACAAGTGCAGTCAAGTACGACACGGGCCGCATAGTATACTAGTAAAACTGGTGCAGTCAAGTACGACACGGGCCGCATAGTATACTAGTAAAACAAGTGCAGTCAAGTACGACACTGGCCGCATAGTATACTAGTAAAACTTGTGCAGTCAAGTACGACACGGGCCGCATAGTATACTAGTAAAACAAGTGCAGTCAAGTACGACACGGGCCGCATAGTATACTAGTAAAACTGGTGCAGTCAAGTACGACACGGGCCGCATAGTATACTAGTAAAACAAGTGCAGTCAAGTACGACACGGGCCGCATAGTATACTAGTAAAACTGGTGCAGTCAAGTACGACACGGGCCGCATAGTATACTAGTAAAACAAGTGCAGTCAAGTACGACACTGGCCGCATAGTATACTAGTAAAACTTGTGCAGTCAAGTACGACACGGGCCGCATAGTATACTAGTAAAACTGGTGCAGTCAAGTACGACACGGGCCGCATAGTATACTAGTAAAACTGGTGCAGTCAAGTACGACACGGGCCGCATAGTATACTAGTAAAACTGGTGCAGTCAAGTACGACACGGGCCGCATAGTATACTAGTAAAACTGGTGCAGTCAAGTACGACACGGGCCGCATAGTCTACTAGTAAAACTGGTACAGTCAAGTACGACACGGGCCGCATAGTCTACTAGTAAAACTGGTGCAGTCAAGTACGACACGGGCCGCATAGTATACTAGTAAAACTGGTGCAGTCAAGTACGACACGGGCCGCATAGTATACTAGTAAAACTGGTGCAGTCAAGTACGACACGGGCCGCATAGTCTACTAGTAAAACTGGTACAGTCAAGTACGACACGGGCCGCATAGTCTACTAGTAAAACTGGTGCAGTCAAGTACGACACGGGCCACATAGTCTACTAGTAAAACTGGTGCAGTCAAGTACGACACGGGCCGCATAGTCTACTAGTAAAACTGGTGCAGTCAAGTACGACACTGGCCGCATAGTCTACTAATTAAACTGGTGCAGTCTAGCCTACATCGTTTTTGGCTGTTTTTCTTTTTTAAGTGTTTTTTGGCAAAAATCGGGATTTTCACTAACGAATTTCCATAAATTAGTGTTCGGGGAGTTGATATTGACTATATAAAAAAATCAATAAAAAATTAATCCCTATACTCCATATTTACCAAAACCACTTATCTTCCAGGAGTTATTCAGAATCCTTTACATATTACTAGACTCGCTTCGGTCGTTGGGAGCTTCGCCCCTACACCTCCTTCATCTTCAGACCAATTCGTTTAATTTAAATAGTTAAATATAATTTATATTGTGTTCAGTCTAGATATAACATTTTTTGTTTATTAATACTTCGTTTAAGTGTTATAGGACGTTGTCTGGCAAAAAAAAGCTCAAGATGTGGATAGAATATTTGTAATCTACTATGAACAAAGTAAGATAATGGGCCTGGTTGTATGGTTTATTTTGTAGCATTTAACAGCATAGAGTGTTTTGAAACCACCATACTAACTCTCCATAAATATTAGTGGAGTTTTTAAGCTACCAAATTGCTTCAACCCCAAAACCCCGTAGAAGGCTCAATGATTTAAGAATAATTTTAAGGTACAATTTCTAAAAATGCCATAAGTTATTCCATCTAACTAATTTAATTAGTTGATTATCTATAGTAATAGATGATAATCTATTAATGTGAAGATCAAAACTTCGGAATTAGCTAAATGTTTTAGAGATCTCAGAATGTAACTTCAAGTACCACGAGATGATACAGTTGTAGACCTTCTACAATTTGTTAAGATGATCTAATCAAGTTAATCATGGGTGGCTGCCGAAGTTGGTCTCTACGAGTTTTAGAGTCCGTATATGCTGTTCACGGAGAATTTTCATGCGAGGCGCAACAAAAAAAGAGGTTTTTGTAACAAGCAGCAGAAAAAAAGAATATTTTAACTACTATTCAAATGCACTCTTTGAGGTAAGAACATCGGTATTTCTTCTTAATAATTAAAAGATTTGACCTTCAGGCACTAAGCCGTTGTCAGTCTGATATACATGAAACCTAGATATTAGCAAACTACGTTGTTAAAAATCTAATTAATTCTTAAAACACCTACAAGAAATTCTTAAATTTCAATGTGGGGCTTCTAGAAAAAGGGTTTCAATGCTCCTACCACAAAAGTTTGTAATTCATTCGTTTGAAATGGACCGAGATGGTTTTGAAAGATATTGTGGAATAAATGAATCCTACCTGTGTTTCGCAAGATTCTACAGGTAAATGAGGGTATTGTGCAGAGTATATATTGCCGGGGCTCGACACCTTTCGACCAGAAAGAAGAATGACACTTGTATGGCGCTGAGGTGTCACTAACATCCTTACTCCTAGTTAGTGGAAGAGCCCAAGTACTGTTCCGTTCTGTTCCAAGTAGGAGATATACGCTACTTTATGGAGAACACGGCAATGCCACGATATTTTCCAGTACAAAATTAAAGCGAGCCTTGTTGAACTTATCTGCAAACCTGTTCTCTACTTCCGCAGATAAAGTCCCTTCCTAATGGGTCTGGCAGTCTTGTATCACAGGTTTTTCTGTCTATTGCTAGTTGCATTATACATATAGCGTATGGTTTGTTGTCAGCTACCATTTATTAATTAAAAGGAAAAAAAATAAGAAGGCTAAATGTATATATTAGGATCACGATCGAAAAGGCATGTTATTTATTAATTAAAATATAAAGTGATCTCCTATATTGAAGCTAAATACAATCAATCAAGCAATTTAAGACCTGCCTCACTGATTCTATTTTTGCTAGCTAGCCCCCACTCCCGTAAAACAGCTTACGGGGCACTCTATATAACTATGTGATCCATTGTTTGGATAAACGTCCCGCAATAACATGACTGGTCTATTGTCAATACTATTTATATCTTCAGTTGTTACATTAGCCCACGCCAGTTCGGGAGCGAAAGCTCTTTTAGAAAGCTGAAGTATGGTCTTCCCCACGGATCTGTATTGCTCTAATTTTGTTTAACGTGTATACCACTCACATCCCAATCACAAAGTCTTGAAAATTGATATATGAAAATGATATTGGTTTAGCTTGTTAAAACGAGGACTTCAAAGCTACTGAAGAAACACTCACAAGTGACCTTGTAGCCCTCGAAGAAATTGTTAGAACCTGGAAGAAAAATCCTAACCCATCAAAAACTGATTGGCCCGTTTCCAACTAAGTAACCGGATAATTGTATTAAGGTTGAGTTATTTGTAGTGGGTTCACAAAAATCTTTTTGTACGAAGCATGGCTTTATACATTTTTCATGACTTTACATTGTTCTCTGTAAATTATGCGAAAATCCAATGATGAAACGAGGGAGCCACAAATTTATTTCAGAATTTAAGAAAGAAAAACCAAAAAAATCTTTCAAACTTCCAAAGTTAATAAATCAATTTATAGAAGATCCTTTCAATATTGTGGGCCAAAATAATGTGCTTCCAAAAAATATAAAGGAATGCAACAATTCCAACCCTCTTTGTAAGAGTACTAAGTTACGTCTGTTTTCTCACTATAATTTCTACTTTCTAAATAATGTTTTGATTTAATGTGTGTTTTTGAAAAGAATAAATTTTGAATATTTTTGGTTATTATTTACACTTATTATTTTTCAGTATTTGTTTACAAATTATGAAATATAATCATTTGGAAATAGACACTATATGGATAGGGTAGGCCCCCTACGTATGGGAATAAATTTAGAAAATGTTCGTTATTTTAAGTTATATTTATTAATTTTCAGTACGTGTTAAACGAGTGTAATTTATAATTATTTTTTTAATCGACCCTACATTGAACGACATAATTAAGAATATGTATAAATTACGACAGTGCATAAAATAACATGTTAACTGGCCTCACAAGTGTCGCCTAGTTCCAAGATGGAGGTAGATGGTGCCGGCAAATTTTTGGGGACAAAAAACATCAATTTAAGTGATGTTCGTCAAAAATTTAAAATGTTGCCTTATGCAAATTATTATGCTTTTCAAGCTTTGTAAAAAGAACAAACAAATAATTCGTTAAAGATAGAATTAATGAGTCAATGCCAAGTACGTATAGTGTGCACTGAGCAGTCAATGCCACTGTGTGTATTACGTGCGGGTGGGTGTGGCAAACAAAATCTTCTACAATAACATTGTTCTGCAATTTATTGTTTACTTTAAATATTTAGTTCTACCACAGTAAAAAGACAATTCAAACTATCTTATCTTAATTAGTTTTTAATAAAGATAAAATAAAACAATAGCTTGGTTTCCCAACAAAATATTCTTACAATCTTATGTTGTTGTCCTAAGTTTATTACATTATTTTATTATACTATTTATATGTCCTAAATTATGACTAAGGTATTATTAGTCTTATGTTAGGAAATCACAATATGTGAAAAATCAGAATAATACCAAAATAAGGCTTAATTCACGTATTGAAACTTCAAAATATCACATTATTTTAGGAAGGGTCTTAGAGAATTAATTGAAGTTAGGGGTTACCGTTATTTTAGGAAGGGTCTTAGATAATTAATTGAAGTTAGGGGTTACCGGTATTTAATATATCCTGAACCATGTGTATTCACCCCCCCCCTCCCCACCTATGTTGCCCAGTGAAAATCTGTTAAAATATATTCTGCATTACGGGACTTTTAATGCATTAAAGTATAATTTTTAGTGTAAATAAAAATATAATTTTTAAACTCTGTCCACATTACTGGAACCGTGGTTAGCGATATATCCTGTTGTTCTCGTTTAGTGAAAATTGTAAGATATAAATTTCATTAGTTTCAATTATTTTAATGGTATTTTCAAAAAATTCGTATCAAATACACTTTAGCCATCCCGATATAAACACATACGAAATAAATTTTCATTAAATAAACCCCAAAGTTCTCACAAATTTGATTTTAACAACTAAATGGACGTGAGGCAAATATGCAAAGAAATACGACTGTTAAATTTGAGTAAGTGTTATTCGACTGTGTTCAGGATCTATCGAGTAAGAAAGGTCATCACGGCCAATATCTACATTCGAGTGCGATTTGCGATTCTCACATACATTACAACCCACTCGGGTTCGGGTAATTTCGCGAAAGGGGGCGTTGATGCGGCGCGTACGAACTATCCATTACGACATTTTTCTGCAGTGCCAATTTATCTGTAATTATTGCCCGATGAAATAGTAATTGGCGTTTCAATTTGCGGCCAGCCAATTTAGCGTGAAAAAGGATTCGCTAATAGTATTCATTAGAATGAACACATCATGCCGGTGAATGCATGCAGTCTGTGAAGACCACGGTAGGTGGGTTGCATCAATTCGAACGCCCCCACCATTTGCGGGTGAAAAAAGTGATTTATTCCCATGCAGCTTTACCAGTAATTGTAGCTGTATTTCAAACCTGTGTACATTTTAAGGGTTTCGTGGTAATGCAAACGACTGAACGTCCTGCGGCCAAGTCTTACATCTGAGTCCACGCACGGCTAATAAAGAAGTACCGCCATCTGTCTCAGCGGTGCGACTGCCTACAGGATCCCCCGGTAAAATGCCATATGTATGTGCTGTACAACAAACACACAGTTGCCTCCAGAATCTCCCGGTAAAACGCCATATGAATCTGCTGTACAACAAACACACAGTTGCATCCAGGATCCCCCGGTAAAACGCCATATGTATCTGCTGTACAACAAACACACAGTTGCTTCTAGAATCTCCCGGTAAAACGCCACATGAATCTGCTGTACAACAAACACACAGTTGCCTCCAGAATCTCCCGGTAATACACCATATGTATCTGCTGTACAACAAACACACAGTTGCTTCCAGAATCTCCCGGTAAAACGCCATATGTATCTGCTGTACGACAAACACACAGCTTCTTCCAGAATCTCCCGGTAAAACGCCATATGTACAACAAACACTATGAATGCCTACAGATGTGATAAATTCACATTAGTCGTACCATAACTATCGGATTCTTATGAGTCGTTCAATTAATCATTTTTTACACAAAACGTAAATTTATATCAGTATGAGCAAAATTCCGTATTGTTCAGATCGAAATAATATTCTCCTAAATAATATATGCTACACAATATCGAATGAACAAAACATTACAACGGCAATATCTTGAACAACACAAATTAAAATAGTATCAGAAATGGCGGCAGTGATGGATCACAGAGGTGGGGAGGGGAGAGGGGCCACGCGGTGTATCAAAGAACCTCATGCTCCAGAACCGCCTACGTAGCTCGCCCCTCTTCTACCTCCAAGATACATTTAATTGATATATTATGTTCTGTATAAGTTATCCTTCTGGGCGCTATTAATTATTGCATTAGGGTTGGAGAGTCTATTAAGGTGTTCGATGACGTAGACCTCTAGGATGTTGTAGCTCCTGCTGAGAGCGCTCATAATTACGACTCACAGACGTACGGTACGAGATCATCGACATCTCGCTCTGGACCACTCACTGGTAAAACTACCTTATACTGTATTTAACATCAGTTATAATTATTTTCCTCATTACAGCTGTCATTATGTATTCGCTACATCCATGTTTGCACAAACAGCCTTACTCTAAACTAAAGAAATATTTAAAAAAGGAAACTTTACGGGAGTTACAATTATGCTGATATAATTTTAGGAAAATACCACATTTTCTCAAAGTGCAAATATAGAGGGATTATCTCAACAGTGAGATTGGCACAACCCAAGTTCGGTGTAAGATAATTCACACCTTCTCAAACGTGTGGCCAAAGACCTCTGTGCGATTTATGCATTTTCCATTGTTTTAAATGAACCCACTGCGTGCCTCAAGGCGACGCTGCAAATATATTGTATTCTGCAGTCCAGATAAAAAATTTTAATTTCAAGGAAAATAAGGCCGGCTGAAAGACAATGGACCATTAATCGAGTACTGGAGTAACTCTCTTGCATAACAGCAAGAGCTTGTTGACGGGAAAGCAGTGGCGCGATATGAGTTTATCGTTGAATGCTCAACGTCAAGAGGACAGATAAGCGATACAGTGGTACCATAAGAGTTTATCATTGAATGCTAAACGTCAATAGGACAGAAAAGCGATACATTAGTACGATATGAGTTTATCGTTGAATGCTCAACGTCAAGAGGACAGATAAGCGATACAGTGGTATCATAAGAGTTTATCATTGAATGCTAAACGTCAATAGGATAGAAAAGCGATACATTAGTACGATATGAGTTTATCGTTGAATGCTCAACGTCAAGAGGACAGATAAGCGATACAGTGGTACCATAAGAGTTTATCATTGAATGCTAAACGTCAAGAGGACAGAAAAGCGATACATTGGTGCGATATGAGTTTATCGTTGAATGCTCAACGTCAAGAGGACAGAAAAGTGACACCTTGGTGCGATATGAGTTTATCATTGAATGCTCAACGTCAAGAGGTCAGATAAGCCATGCAGTGGTGTAATATGAGTTTCAAGTAGATTAATCTACTTGAGATATTTTCTGTCTCGTTATTTTTTAGAATTAATCTTTTATCTTCTATTTATGAGGTTACTAAGTTTTACCAGAAATTTTGTTTAGTAAAGGTATGACGTTTGAAATCATCGTATAAAACATTTTGAGCTGTTAGTGATTAAAGTAGCCTATACCACAGAGAAAAATAACAGAGGTCGCTTTCTTATGCCCGCAGTGAACGACTAAGTGCAGTTATAAATAGATTACAACTAATGTACATTAAATAGCTACTGACAAACAATTGGATGCGGCCTCTGTTTACAAAAAAATAACAATAACAATAAGCATTTTACACAAAATAATGTTAAAGTCAATAATTATTTTAAACTATTAGTAAATATATATATCTTGGTATTTCGTGTTTTATAAATAAACGATATGTATTGTGAAGGACTTTTTTCAGTTTTATTTTATTTCATGTAACAGTTTACGGTTGTTTGTTACAGCACTATTTTACTATCATTATTTTGTTAATGCTATCAATTGTAGATTTTTCCTGCTAAAAAAAATGTTGATTTCACAGTATTATTTATTTTGGTGCTTGTTTAGGTTAAAATTAATGGAATTTTCCATACATTTCTTTCATCTAAATTTGTTATGTTTCACAGTTCTTATTTTAATGCATATTAAGTGTATTACATTTCTGACTGTTCATAGTATTTATTAATTATTATAGATAATATGTTCATTTTTAATTTGTCTTTCATTTTGTTTTTCTTCTTTGTTATTTTTTTATTATTTTTTTTATCTCTTTATTTTGCCTATTATTATTGACGCATTTCACTTTCGTTTTAATCTACATAAATATCAAAATATGAGGGCCATCTTGTTGCTAGGTTTTAAGTTCAATTTTCTAAAATTGATTAAATCGTACAAAATAAAATAAATAAGTTTAATAAGACGCACTATCATTTTAAAAACGATCACTGATTTTGCTATCGTGTCGTTAGATGTTTCCACTCTACATTATCCATGCACTCGTCAATCACGAAGCACGTTCATTCCATTTAAGGACTTATTCAGCAATGTCCGCCAAACTTCGCCATAACTCCAATCAGACATTTGCAGTCAGTTCCTTGTCGTCAGACGGGTATTACAAATTTGGCATTGCAGATGACCTAGATTCTAAAAATATAGCAGTTTTTCCTTTTAAATATAGACTAATATACCTAAAAATCTACTGTTAAAGCCACTGTCAAATTTTCATTACGCATGGGGGACGGCCTGCAAAGAGTCAGAAGAAAATTTATAGAGGCATAGTTTAAGGCATGAAACGAAAGGTCTTTTTAAGTAGACCACAATGCCATAAACTTGATCCCAACAAAATTGTTCTTTTAGAAATTACAGCAATTTTTGTTTTTTAATCTAGATGGGTGGTATGAAACAAGTTCGGATATGACTAAATAATATTGTTTAGTTTAACTTAGAAAATCTAAACTTTGTACACCATTAAAGAAAATAAAATCATAATTTTTGTTTTCTACATCCTCCTCGGGGGATTTTCGAACTCCTGGAGGAGTCGGACGGAAACTTAAAATGTAAAGGAAACTTAATATGAATATCATTATAGCTCTTGATTAGAGGAAAAGCTTGACCGTAATGAGGAAAAGATTCTGAGGAGGTAACAATTCTTTAACGGTACAAAAATTAGGTTTTTATGTTCTTTATTGATATGTAAAGTTTAGCTTTTAAAAATAAAATCAAAAATATTACTAGCCAGACCAGGGCTTGTTTCATACTTGAAAATTTTGATATGAAAAAATATTTTAATGGCTGTAATTTATAAACGAATAATTCTTTTGAGATCGAATTTATGTTATTGAGTTCTACTTAAAAATGCCTTCCATATGATGCACATTTCAACTTATGCTATCCTGTGAGATTTCCTTCTGAATTTCTGCAGCCCATTCCCTATAGGCAATGAAAACTTTACATTGGGCTTAAACATAGTATAAATGTGGTAAGTCTTATTTCTTTATCTGCAATGGTTAAAAAAACATAGTCATCTTGATACTTTTTGAACAACTTGTTTGTATATTTATTGTATTTAAATTAAATAATTTTTTCGCAAAGATAATGGTGGGACCAAATTAATCTTTTTACGGTCTTGTTTTAATCTTTTTATGATGAATTTTAGAGAAAATGTATTCAGTAAAATAATTAATCTAGTCATAACAAGAATTATGTAATTACCGCATCAGTTATAAAAGCAAGACATTACACTAATGAAAACAAGAAAAAACAACTATAATCTATAAGCACGAGAGATTACAACAGAAAATTAAAACTAATCACAACATTAACATTTTAAATACAACAAGAAACATTACAGTAATGAGAAGAATAAACACTATATAGCAATTACCATAATAGTAACAACCCGCTCAGTCAAAAAAATGATACTTGTGATTCCTGTCATATGGAGATAGGGGCGCAACTAGCAGGCAGCAGCTTGAACTATCCATAGGTATTGTTACTGAGAAGGCGGCCTTCAGTAAATATGAAATTCAAAGCGAAATTGTGAATGCGGTTGTTAGAGACTGCCGTCCATCTTGCGAGCCCACGATCGCGATGGGACATAATTGGCAGACCAGTTTTTGCACTGCGCCGGCATCAGTCATGCTCCAATGATGAACGGACAAAAGGAGAAAACTGACTTTGGAGCGCGCAGATTTTTTTTCACCGGTGGAAAAATTCTAAGCGCTCGCCCCCTTTTTAGAGACCGCATCACAGCGTTTTCACTTAATTGGATAAAGTCGGAAAGAATTGGATAAGAAACCAGTTGGGACATATCCAGTTTTTGCGGTAGCAAGTTTCAGCGCGCCGTCTGCGCACTCCAGATGTACTCGATCGAGTTCAACGAGGAAACCATACCAATAGTAGACCAAACTGCAAAAAATTCAATGGAAAGAATTAAGTAATTCGCGGAAAATATACCCCAGTCCCACGGATTTTATCGACAAGAATTAATTTTGCCGCATTGTTTAAGCATACAACAAAGCAAAATTTTCAATGATTTATTAATTCCGCCTACTTACAAGATTTAAGAAGTTAATATAGCGTTAGAAATTCGACCTCTTACCGAAATATTTAATAGTTAAACTAGAACCAGAGATTTGTTTCCCTTATCGAAATATTCAAGGAGTTAGAATAGAACCAGAGATTTGTTCCCCATAACGAAATATTCAAGGAGTTAGAATAGAACCAGAGATTTGTTCCCCATAACGAAATATTCAAGGAGTAATAATAGAACCAGAGATTTGTTCCCCATAACGAAATATTCAAGGAGTAATAATAGAACCAGAGATTTGTTCCCCATAACGAAATATTCAAGGAGTAATAATAGAACCAGAGATTTGTTCCCCATAACGAAATATTCAAGGAGTAATAATAGAACCAGAGATTTGTTCCCCATAACGAAATATTCAAGGAGTAATAATAGAACCAGAGATTTGTTTCCCTTATCGAAATATTCAAGGAGTTAGAATAGAACCAGAGATTTGTTCCCCATAACGAAATATTCAAGGAGTAATAATAGAACCAGAGATTTGTTCCCCATAACGAAATATTCAAGGAGTAATAATAGAACCAGAGATTTGTTCCCCATAACGAAATATTCAAGGAGTAATAATAGAACCAGAGATTTGTTCCCCATAACGAAATATTCAAGGAGTTAGAATAGAACCAGAGATTTGTTCCCCATAACGAAATATTCAAGGAGTAATAATAGAACCAGAGATTTGTTCCCCATAACGAAATATTCAAGGAGTAATAATAGAACCAGAGATTTGTTCCCCATAACGAAATATTCAAGGAGTAATAATAGAACCAGAGATTTGTTCCCCATAACGAAATATTCAAGGAGTAATAATAGAACCAGAGATTTGTTCCCCATAACGAAATATTCAAGGAGTAATAATAGAACCAGAGATTTGTTTCCCTTATCGAAATATTCAAGGAGTTATAATAGAACCAGAGATTTGTTCCACATAACGAAATATTCAAGGAGTAATAATAGAACCAGATATTTGTTCCCCATAACGAAATATTCAAGGAGTAATAACAGAACCAGAGATTTGTTCCCCATAACGAAATATTCAAGGAGTTGAATAGAACCAGAGATTCATTCCTCTTATTGTTTAAGCATACAACAAAGCAAAATTTTCAATGATTTATTAATTCCGCCTACTTACAAGATTTAAGAAGTTAATATAGCGTTAGAAATTCGACCTCTTACCGAAATATTTAATAGTTAAACTAGAACCAGAGATTTGTTTCCCTTAACGAAATATTCAAGGAGTTAGAATAGAACCAGAGATTTGTTTCCCTTATAGAAATATTCAAGGAGTTAGAATAGAACCAGAGATTTGTTTCCCTTAACGAAATATTCAAGGAGTTAGAATAGAACCAGAGATTTGTTTCCCTTAACGAAATATTCAAGGAGTTAGAATAGAACCAGAGATTTGTTTCCCTTATAGAAATATTCAAGGAGTTAGAATAGAACCAGAGATTTGTTCCCCATAACGAAATATTCAAGGAGTAATAATAGAACCAGAGATTTGTTCCCCATAACGAAATATTCAAGGAGTTGAATAGAACAAGAGATTCTTTCCTCTTACTGAATTATTCAAGGAATTCAATACCACTGCATGAGTATGGGAGGGTGGGGGGAGGGTTAATTTTAACTATTCAAAATGTTGGTTAAATATTCTAAGGTTAGTAAAACTATTTAGGAATAGAAATAGAGATTCCTTGCTCTTACCAAACTATTAAAGGAGAAATTGAACCAGAGATTCGTTCCTCTTACCGAAATATTCAAGGAGATAGAATAGAACCAGATAATTCGTTCCTTTTACCGAAATATTCAAGGAGATAGAGTAGAACCAGATAATTCGTTTCTCTTACCGAAATATTTAATGAGCTCAATACCACTGAAGGGCACGTGTATGGAAATGTGGGGTGTGGGGGTGAGGTTAAAACCTGAACATTGAAAAGTTGTGTAATATACAACTTTTCAATGTTCAGGTTATGATATTCTAAGGTTAGGACAACCATGTAGGAATAGAACCAGAGATTCAGAGATTCGTTGCCCTTACCGAAATATTCTAAGAGTTAGTATAAAACAGATTTGTTCCTCTTAACAAAATCTTTAAGGAGATCTTAAGATTAGAACCAGAGTTTTTCCGATTTCAAAATATTATAAACGGTAGGTTAGGATAATTAAATAGTACAGGGGCCTTGTCGATTTTTTAGCTAAAAATTATTTTCACATTATAACAAGAATATGATCTTTTTTTAGCGGAAAAGCCGGAAAACTACGAAAATTATGAAAAACGGAAAAACATTTTTTCCCTTAAATATAGCGATTTGAGTACTCAAATTATGCGGAATGTTCTAGTTCGATTTGAGTACTCAAATTATGCGGAATGTTCTAGTTCGATTTGAGTACTCAAATTATGCGGAGTGTTGTAGTTCGATTTGAGTACTCAAATTATGCGGAATGTTCTAGTTCGATTTGAGTGGTCAAATTATGCGGAATGTTCTAGTTCGATTTGAGTACTCAAATTATGCGGAATGTTCTAGTTCGATTTGAGTACTCAAATTATGCGGAATGTTGTAGTTCTGATCACGATTATGACAAGGTCGTTTCAATCGTTAACGTTGACGCCGCAAATGCGCCGATTTCAGTAAGGTTACGTTCTGTTAGGATAGGGCTAGGTTGAGTATTGATAGGTTAGTTTATGTTAAGGTTTGGTTAGGTTATGTTAAGTTTTGTTAGGTTAGGTAACCAGTTTTATCCAGCTATGCTACAAACCAATAAATGATAACGAATCTTAACATAACCTAACCAAACTTAACATAACCTAACACAACCTAACCTATCAATATCCAACCCTGCTCTAACCTAACAGAACGTAAGCTTACTGAAATCGGCACATTTCCAGTTCGATTGTAAAATCCTTGTGATATTCTTGATCATGGGAAAATTCCGCACAATTCGAGTAACCACATTAACATATTTACGAATAAAATATATTTTTCTGTTTTTCCTCAGTTTCGTATTTTTTCAGCTTTTCCGCTGAAAAAACCGATCATAATCTTGTTTCTTAGCTATGTATCTACTATGAACAAAATCTTCAGCCAGAAAATCAACAAGGCTCATGTTCTATACAGTATAGGCCTAATTACCGGAGTTATATAGAATGGGATATTCGTTTCGCTCGATGATATTTAACCATTTAAAGTAGAATCAAAGATTCGTTTCCCTAAATGAAATTCTAATTCTTTTCACTATGTATTTTTTTTATAATGTAGAACTTCCCGAATGGGCTGAAAGGAAATAAACGATCTAGTTGATTCAGAAGTGATGTAAACACAAAAAAAGTATACAGCAAGTTAAAAGGTTGGCTATCTGATGGATGGGCACTAATTGGTTAAAAATAGGTTCAAAGTTATTCCAAAGTTCCACTTAGACGTAATGTAATAAACCGGATGTGAGGGCACGAGAGAGCTGAGCTGTGTAGGGTTCTACAAATTAGTCCGTGAGCGGTATTTATAAAAAAGTGAGACGTCATAAAACTGACCTGCCCACTGCCTAGCGGCGTCTCCTATCTTAATTAAGACATTATTGTGGGAATCGAACCAAGCCATTTTAAATGAATACATTATATCGTCTGGTAGACTATGCATATTTTTGCAACGTCCTTGAGCTTAGTATAAAAGCCGTGTTACAAAATACCGGTGTTAAGATAATGGGTTCTGTCGGAGTAACCTCAAAATGCGTTCTCTTGTAATTTTTACATTGTCTGATAGTTACAAAGTAGAAATTATCATTTGATTAGCAAAAGGTCACTTCCTTTTGCTACGTCTGTAACGAATCAATAAGTCAAAATACGATATAAAAACTGAAAGTGGGCTTAGGCCTATAGTCCCACTTATTAAATGAGGTTACCGAAACATTGTACAAAACTATAGACTCATTGTTACCATACAATATTATATAAAACTCCAATAAATAGTGCTGAAACTCATTTTTAAGTTATTAAAAATACCCATTTTTTACCGTAGATCCGTGGTTTAAAAGTGACTTGATTTTTAAGTTTGAACTTGAATTCAAATACAATTTACATGACTTTCATACTAAAACATAAATCCTGGTATGTAGGACCCCAACCATGAAACCTTAGATCTAGGGTTAATTAACCTAAATCTGTAGTGTAATAAGTAGTCTAAGTATTCTTAAGAACAGTAATAAATAGTTTGTATTTCATAAATTTCCCTAAAAGGCTTCTTTTCAGAGGAGAAGACATATTGCCTAAAAATTGTAAGTATCGGAGCAAACGCTAATTATTATCACTATGCCGAATTTATTTAAAATAATTTTTCCCAAAACTCTATACGGCTATGAAGTCCCTTTTTATTGGGCCATACATTATTTTCTAACTGTCCATTACATTCTACTTTTCTATTTAAAGAAAAGAATTAATATCAAATCAACTAAAAATATTAACTAATAATATTTGCTATAATTATTAGTCTGGCTAGTATTGTGGTGGGCTTCAACACTATAAAATGTGATATGTTACTTGGCATTATACGTAACTTTTCTCTTTTTAAGAACTAACTCTTTAATTAATTTAAAATTAATTAAAGAGCCAATAAAATTATTGGCTCTTTAATTCAGGAGAGAAACTATAATTACTTTAATTAAATTAAACCTTAATTTCAAAACACGTACAGTACTTTATTCTCCAAATATAATTAATTAGTTTCTTATAGTAGGTCTATATAGTTTATATTTGGTTCTTTAGATATACGAATAATCCGAAATGAACGAGAGGAACTCTTATATTTTCCCAACATAGTATGATTTTGCATCCTTTATATAAATATCTGTTGATGTACAAGGTGTTACAAACAGGTTGGACTGGCAATGCATTTTCATACTTTAGGTGTGATTATAAGCTAAAAATGAAGAATATCTTTTCAATTTTCGCATAGTTTACAGCTAGACCTCCATTTCTTTTTTTTTTCATAAAACAATTTATATCTTTGTTGTTATCTTTATGATTATAACAAAACTCGGTTAATAGGTTCACGTTCGAAGGTAGAATTTAATAACAAAATATTATAAAATCATCTTTATTATTTTCAAAATGGCGACCATTTTATTTTAATTTTAACAAATATAAAAAAAACTACTAGTTTATAAAAATTGTGTAAGACACAAAAAAGTTTGTTAACAGCTTCACCTTTCCAGTGATACCTTATTTGTAAAAATCGCTTAAGAAATAACTATTTTATGAATTAAATTCAATTCACATGCAAACTAAATAGCTAGGTCTACTAATTTGACAGTATTTTAAGAGTATGTGAATTAAAGTTAATTCATAAAATAGTTTTTTCTTAAGCGATTTTTACTAATGAGATATAATTGGAAAGGTTAAGTTGTTTACACACTTATTTGTGTTTTACTCAAAACCAGTTTTTAAAGATATTTGTTACTAGTTTCTAACCGAAAATTAAAAAAATTATTCTTTGAAAATCAATATTATGAGAAAATTACTATTGAGAAAATGAGGAGAAACCCCGATCATTTATAGGTGTTTACGTTAAATATGAATATGGAGTTAACCTACTATATTCTTCACATGAATTAGAGATTTGCGTTAAAGTGGGATGTCTGGCCTCCGGGGCAGCCTGTCGGCCGTCCCTCCGGCCAAAATACTGTACATAATACTGTAGTTGTAATAAAAATAATAATAAAAATAAATAATAATAAATAATAAAAAAAATAAGTTGTAATAATAAAAATGCTTCGCTGTGATAATAGTTTTTTTATCCCGAAATAGGCCAATACCAAGAAATAATTGTCGTAGACCAAATTCGTGTTCAGTTCAAAACAACATGACAGGAAAATAGCGGAACGTGTATGGGATTGACGTTTTATAATTTTTTTCGTTAAAAACGTAATTTCTCATGAATAAACCGTACATTACGTGAAAATCAGCAAATTCTTGGCCAATTTCAGATGTTTTCCTACGTTGTTGGGTAGGTAGAAATTATCTAGGCTAATCTAGTTTTTTCAATACATGACATACTATGTGTTTGTGAGGCAGAGTGGTACCGAAGTCTATATATATTGGTGACAGGCACGACGCCAGCGATCATAGCGGCCAGAACCCAGCAGTGCGTATCTCTCCACTGTTTACATTCACAGCTGTGATTATTAAATATAAAATGACTGGTAATTAATGCAATGACTTCTTTGCAAGATACGATGAGATAAAACGGTAACGCGGTGTAGTTGTGGTGGCTGGCTACTGGGAGCGCTAGCATCGCGCTGGCTCTACAGCGCAGCAATAGAAGTGTCGTGACTGTATATTGCTAGACTGTGGTAGTACATAGTCCAGCCACTATAGAGGAGAGCTACAACAATGACATCAATGGGCCGAGGCGATGACACATGACACTGTGGCAGACCATGTGGACCGGAAGTTGGTCTGTTTGGATTTGGCGCGTCGTCCGTCGCTCTGACGAACCGGAAGGTGGCCGCGACGATCAGTGGCGTCGGGGCGCCAACTCCTCCCCCATCCCACCACGTGTTGCTCAGGCGCGATCTGGAATTCCCGCCATTTGTTATCGATCATTGGGAATTTGTTGAACTTCGTTAACGCCTTATGTATTTTATTTTGTTACTTGAACACTATAGTGATGGTTTAGATTCATTTGTTTATATTGAAGTGATCTCTTTGAGCAAGCATAATGTCCTTTTATTTGAGAGACTTAAGATGAATAATATTGGTTTTATTTTTCATTTAAATTACATATATGACAAAAAAAGATAATGCATAATATTATTACTTTAATTGGTAATAATTAGCGTGGAATATTACTGGAACATTTCACATAATATTTATCAACTATCTAGATTAATTTATTTTTAAAATTTTCTTTTAACATTTATAGCATAATACAAAGGCCCTAGGTATTAACTTAACAGCCTAGTAATTGTTGCAATTGTCGGGGAGGATATAAATGAAGTACTGTAATCGACATAGTTAGGCTACTTTAGTTTTCATCTCAAATTTTTTTAACTAGTGGTGCTAAAAAACTATTACATATAGTTACAAAAACTCAATAATAACACAGATAAAAATGAAACAGATGACTTTTCCTTACTGTTGTATCAAATGCCTCAGTGGCAGTTATACTTCTTTATACATCTGTAGAAATAATTTTTAACTTTATTCTTGAGGATTTGGGGGAATAAAGGAGGGACTGACAAGTTGCTGGCCCTACCAACCACATGGCAGACTGGAAAAATAACTAATTTACACATATCGCGCTACTGGATGCGATATCTCTTTCTTTTTTCTCTCTGTTATATTTTTAAAAGAAACATTTATCATAGACTATAATGAATGGTGATAAACGGCTACAGTAAAATAAATAAAGATAAAAACAAGAATCGGTTAAAAAATAATTAAATAAAAGAAAATAACTAAAATAATTAAGTAAAACTAGAAAACTGAAAATGTATTTACAAATAGACACAAAAAAGAGTAGAAGGACTGAACAGTGATCGCTTCAAGGAATATTCCTAAGTATGTGTTTTATTATCATTTTCAAGGAGTAGGCCTAGATTCAAAAGTTGGCCTACATAAAAACTTTAAAATATTTAAAACTATATTAAAAAAAATCATAGTAAATTATTATTTTACTTTACAAATTATTGACTACCGAAAAGTAACTTATCCTATGGAGTCTAACAAATATCCAGTGACAAGCGACTCCGGTCGACTTTACAACTTACTTACGACCTATACAACAAGCAAAGAATTATAGAAATAATAAAGAATGGTTATAAGGAAATAGAATACCTCGACTTACATTCTGACAGTAAACAACCAAGACTAAAATTCTATTGTCATGAGAATGGAACTTCTAGGTTAACAACGCAAATTGTAGAATTTCGTGAAATATCGAGTAGGGCCAAAACAGAAACAATTACATGGATTTGTGCAATAAAGCTGCAGATATAAGACAAAATGACATATCAAATAGGAACATTCAGACAAATGTTTTTGATTGGAGAGTTGGTCAGGGGGTGACATGAAAATAACTGGAACAACTTGGTATAGTGAAAGAGAGAGCTCTTTCTGAGATAATTAAATAGATTTGGGGACAAAGAAAAGCCAACTCATTAAAAGTGTTCTCTGTACTTCACGTGACATTTACACAACAAACACTTTCTAGACATTGGTACAACCAGACCTACGTTGTCAAGGAAACGTTTGTGCATGATGTAATACGATATAAAAACGTATCTTCTTTAGGGTTGATAACCTTTCACATAAATTTTCTCCACGGACGTATATCCGCAAGGGGCACGGCTTGCTCCCTCTGGCCGCAATGCCCCCCTCTTCTGTACAAGATGCCAGTTCTGACTGTATTATTATAAATACACAACGCCCAATCATTTCAAAACGTTTCATCTCGCCTAACCACAAGCCTCCGTGTATTATTATATATTTTCAAGTTTTCAGCTGGAATTTTTGCGGGGGTTAAATGTGTAATTACCCTAACAACAGACTTGGCCGTGTTGCAGTTCGCTATACCGTATGCAATCATTAATTGTGAGACTAGTTTAGGCATAGATTTATCGTGATAAGGTCAAGGAAATTATATATCTCTTGTTTTATTCTTGCAGAAGCCGATAGCAAATCTGCTTCAGCGTTTGGTAATTGGAGGTACTGACCAGTCGTGGCCGGCATCGATCAATGCACAGGTGAACCAACAATTTAACCCTCAGATTCACATTAATGTGGCAATACACAAAATAACTAAACATATTCGCACTGTACGATTTATTTTAAAAAGTTGTTGCAAAAAACATTCTGAAAACTTAGGCCTTTTTAATTTTTTTTTCTACAAATATATTATATTTAACCCTAGACGTAAGGTTTCAGGGTTGGTCCTATACTTGAATTTATGTAAATTGTAATTGAATTCAAGTTCAAATTTGTAAATCGAGTAATATTTAAACCACCGACATATATTTAAAAATGAGTTTCAGAACATTTGGTTGGAATTTCATAAATATTCAAGGGTAATTGATAGGTCTATAGTTTTGTACAATGTTTCAGTAACCTTATTTAACCTTAGACTAACTTTATTGCAAAAATTACAAGTTCAGTTTTTCGAGGAACGTGAATGGAAAACATTTAATTTGGCTTATCACTTTGATGTCATGCTACAACCACTTTACGTGTACTTACAATATTGTTTAGAGAAATCAAGAGTCAGTTCGCTCCTAACGTATATAATAATGCTACCATAGATAGATATTACTACCACATACGGACTGAAAAAAAAACTTAAGTTATCGTACAACCAGTAACTTTCGTTCCTTGTATGGATAGTAAAATTTAGGACCTTTTCCGTTAGTTCACTACCACTACTTTTCCCGTTACTTCACTACCATTACTTCAAATAAAGTTTATCACAAACTGGTAAATCCAATGATTGACTTACCGCCGAATGCGCTCTCCATGTGCAAGTTCTTGGAAAGCGATAAGATAAGGCCAGCGATATCATCCAATAAGAATACCACAGTGGACGTAAAAATGAGTGGGGAACAGTTTTTAGAGGAATAGAATATTTATCAAGTGGTAGTGAACTAACGGAAACAAAAAAGTATTAGTTGTTAATTAGCGGAAAAGATAAAAATTTGTTATAAGTGAGCATTGGTGCACATTTGAAATAAGTTAATTTCTTCGTAGTGAATAACTTAATAAAACGTATAAACAGAGTTTTTAATGAAAATGCACTTGTGTCTATGAAATTAAACATTTTTACTATGGAAAAATTACTTTTCCAAAAGAGCATTGGTTTTATAGGCTTAAACTAATCATGAGATAAGAATTATCTACAAACATAATCTTATTATTATTATTGTAATCAAAGACAACACATTAGTGTTCTAATTACAATGAATGAGTTAGTTGATTTTTCGTATTAGTTTAAAGTTAAAAATATGTGTGGCTTCTTAAACTATTATTGTATTATGGTTATATTATTGTTTGTTGTATATGTTGATTTTGAGTTTTAAATTAAGTTCCCTGGTGAATTAATTCTTTTATCAAATTATTTCATCCTTTTTAATAGTTTTGAAAGGCAGTTGGCTAGTTTATAATCGTCTTTAATTGTTTTATTTATTGCCTGTTTAATATTATTTTACTGTAAGTAATTGCAAACACATTCAGTTAGAAGATTTAATTGTAACTATAGTTGTTGTTTTTGTATTTGTAATTGTTATTGTATTTTTAATTGTTATTTTATTGTTATTTTATTTTTAATTTGTTTTTTTAAATAAACAAATAATTACTATTATTGCATTATATTATAGAACGCGAAGAAATATTTTTAAACGAATTTGTAAAATAGTTTTAAAAATTTGCTTTTAAAGAAAATGCAACCATCCACGAGTAGATTTTTTTCACCCCTAAAATTAAAAATTAGCAACAATTTATGGTGTAACCATTAATATTTTTTAGTATAAAACCGTGTATAGATTTATTTATAATCTATTATGATGAGAAATATACTATGAATAGAGTAAATATTTGTTTGGGTATGTTTTCATTGTCACTTGTTATTAATACAAAATCATTGTCTTCGGGGTTCGACGATACCAGTTAATTACTAAAACATATACATTAATTACCGACGTTTCTGGCTTGTAACAGGTACCTTCGTCAATGTCTTATCAGTGATACCATACATTTAAACTTTGTATTCATCACTGTTCAGTTAACGTTATTGACTTAGAAATAAGTATAATATTTATAAATTATGAATATACCAAGCTGCATTACTATAGTTAAGATTTTTATTATTAATATGTTAATATAATAACACATTGACATATAATGCCTGGTAAAATAAAACGATATTTAACTTTTTATAACTTTTTTATAAAAGTAACACTTAATATAAAAAGTCTTCTAATTTATAAATGCTCCTTTCTGATGAATTTACTTTTGAATTGTTAAATATGTTAATGTCCTCTGAATGTTATTGTATAGTTTTACTTCTATATTTTAATCCTTTCTGTGCAAACAGAGAATTGCAAGATGGAATTTCAAGCAAGCAGTCGTTTCTTGCATCGTGAATATGATTAAGTTATAGTTTTACGTGAAATTTTACATTTTTATGAACATGGGTTGCACACTCAATGTTCTGTATGACATTCTTATTCAATTAATACGTTAGACCCCTGAATACTACATTTTGTAATATACGACGTTTTATTTACTGTCCAATTTTGTTAATAAAATTAATTTACTAGACAAAATAATTAATTATTCGTCTCTCTTAATGAATTTACTATTAAAATTATTACAATAAATTACAGAGCTAAATATTTTTGTAATAAATAGGTTTCGTTTTACTTGTTTCCATCATTTAAGCTTGAACCTCAATGATATCATGAAAACATTTGTTTAATAAATAGGTTTCGCTTTATTTGTTTCCATCATTTAAGCTTCAACCTCAATGATATCATGAAGAAATTTTTTTAATAAATAGGTTTCGTTTTACTTGTTTCCATCATTTAAGCTTGAACCTCAATGATATCATGAAAACATTTGTTTAATAAATAGGTTTCGCTTTATTTGTTTCCATCATTTAAGCTTGAACCTCAATGATATCATGAAAACATTTGTTTAATAAATAGGTTTCGTTTTACTTGTTTCCATCATTTAAGCTTGAACCTCAATGATATCATGAAAACATTTGTTTAATAAATAGGTTTCGCTTTATTTGTTTCCATCATTTAAGCTTGAACCTCAATGATATCATGAAGAAATTTTTTTAATAAATAGGTTTCGTTTTACTTGTTTCCATCATTTAAGCTTGAACTCATATCATTTAAGCTTGAACCTCAATGATATCATGAAAACATTTGTATAATAAATAGGTTTCGCTTTATTTGTTTCCATCATTTAAGCTTGAACCTCAATGATATCATGAAGAAATTTTGTTAGTAAATAGGTTTCGTTTTACTTGTTTCCATCATTTAAGCTTAAACCTCAATGATATCATGAAAACATTCGTTTAATAAATAGGTTTCGCTTTATTTGTTTCTATCATTTAAGCTTGAACCTCAATGATATCATGAAGAAATTTTTTTAATAAATAGGTTTCGTTTTACTTGTTTCCATCATTTAAGCTTGAACCTCAATGATATCATGAAAACATTTGTTTAATAAATAGGTTTCATTTTACTTGTTTCCATCATTTAAGCTTGAACCTCAATGATATCATGAAGAAATTTTTTTAATAAATAGGTTTCGTTTTACTTGTTTCCATCATTTAACCTCAATGATATCATGAAAATATGTTTTTCGAAAATTGTGTATTCGAATTTATCAATCATAAACTTAACTAATACTGCAATAAAATAAGCAATTTACTTTCAGAGTTCTTGCTCAGAGATAAGGAGGAAATTTTCTAATTAATCTTCTGAATAAATGTGTAATTAAGAATGTTAGACACATACTAGGGTAATTATCTATGCACATCACATGGTTATATGGGTTGATTATTTCCACCTCACTTTCCTCTTCCATCTATGTTAGTCGTTTTCCCATGTCTTGGCTCCCCCCACAGTCAGTTATTTGCATAGACCTAATTGTAATGTTTAAATGGTGATTGCTGCTCATCAACCATGTACTTCGACATATGATGGAGGAAATTCTCTAGGATTTGTAAGCTACTAATTAATATTGTTATTGTCATTTAAGATGCCGATACGGCTTGTGCGTATTTTAAGGCAAATATGATGATTACTTGGGTGTAGGGTGAGTATAGTGACCTGTGTACACTTGTTACTAAGTGAGTTAGACTTAGCTCAGAAAAGATACTAATTTATTATTAGCCCAATAGCCAGGGCAACTAAGAGACATTCGTAGAATCCGAATAACGTAATGTTGGTCTAATTTTTAACTAATTGACAAGCCTGATACTCAGTTCTATTCCCTAAACAACATGGAACTGACTGCCGTCCGGACTCTGACTAGCGCCCCAACAGGACACACCAGACTTCTGTAGTAGTATCCACGTCGATGGCAACCAATGAGTGGTCGAAGAGATCTTAGCATGGAACCTATCGCCTACAATCTCCATAGGACTTTGCCCCCAGGTAGCTGCATTACAGCACTGCGCCACTAGTGCCGACTTACGTCGTTTGTTTCATTAACAACTGCATCACAGAGAAAAGAGAAACAGAAGTTGCTTGTTATGGCTGCAGCGATAGCCTAGTGGCAGCTAGAAATATATTTAAACTAATGTACGTCTTTATACATCTTTACTAATAGTTACTACGTTTAACCGTGAAGATTTGGGTATAAAGGGAGGGACTGACAAGGTGCTGAAATTGCCATCGTATGTGCAAACTGGAGAAATAACTACTCGACACACACTAGCATACTATTGGATGCGACCTTTATTTCTTTCTTCTCTGTGCCTTCACACAGCCGATCATTGACACATAAATACGTAATAATTATTCTTTAAACTTTAGATATGTAATTTAAGAAATGTACCTGTGAACATTAATTTCATGCAAACTAAGCAATGTAAAGGCAAGACCTTAGAACAGAATTTTAGTTTTAATTTACCTAATTTAAATAGATGGCTACTTAATATACAGAGTTGCCACCCTTATTATTAAGAATAAGATATTGGGAAGGGACCTCCGGTGTTTCAGCAGGACCCGCCCCCAA
The DNA here is from genome assembly GCA_035578905.1 of Stictocephala bisonia. Lineage (NCBI taxonomy): Eukaryota > Metazoa > Arthropoda > Insecta > Hemiptera > Membracidae > Stictocephala > Stictocephala bisonia. The sequence goes on from JAQJVL010000001.1 coordinate 10,671,194, forward strand.
AGATAAATGCAATGTAGGCCTAACCATAATCGTATTGATTGATAATGAACTCAAAATACATAGTGAATAACAACACATTTGAAACGAGACATTACTTTTTTAATGAAAAGTACACATTTAAAATGAACGAATTACGAAAGTTGAATTTGACCATGCATAAAATTGTGCACGTAAAAAGTTAAGTCAAGATTTTTCTTAAATGGCCCAATAAAATATAAATTTTGTTTATAAATAAAAGTGTAGGGACAATACGCGTCGCGAACAGGGATCCATCAGGATGTGGGGTAAAAGAGTCTAAAATCGGGACTGTCCCGACGGAATCGGGACTGTCCCGACGGAATCGGGACTGTCCCGACGGAATCGGGACTGTCCCGACGGAATCGGGACTGTTCCGACGGAATCGGGACGGGTGGCAACCCTGTCAATATACCTAGAACAGGAAACCAAAAAGCTTTGTGTCACGTGAGAAAATAAGATATTTTCAGGAAATATTTATATATATTTGTAATTCATTTAAACCCTGGAGTGGAAATCCATCGTGAAGTTACTAACTACCATCGTGAAGTTACTAACTACCATCGTGAAGTTACTAACGAAGTTACTAACTACCATCGTGAAGTTACTAACTACCATCGTGAAGTTACTAACGAAGTTACTAACTACCATCGTGAAGTTACTAACTACCATCGTGAAGTTACTAACTACCATCGTGAAGTTACTAACGAAGTTACTAACTACCATCGTGAAGTTACTAACTACCATCGTGAAGTTACTAACGAAGTTACTAACTACCATCGTGAAGTTACTAACGAAGTTACTAACTACCATCGTGAAGTTACTAACGAAGTTACTAACTACCATCGTGAAGTTACTAACGAAGCTTAAATCTGAAGCTTACTTAGTCAATAAAAACCGGCTTCATTTTTCTGCTTGTATTTATTTATAACATGAGCCAAAGTTTTTATAATGTTTTTAAATCTGTTGTAAAATTTAATAAAACGTGTATTCTAACTTAAATATTTATTCTTTAAAAAAGGGATTTATGTAGTCTATTGTAAAATAAATTAAATAGTTAATATCATAACGTGACAAAGCTCATTTACTAGTCGGTTGTAGATCCAAAATGTGCTTCTTAAGCAGAAAAAACATTTTCTTCAAGTTTTTATTAGTATATTTTAAGCCAATAAATAGTCGTGTTTTATCAGTCATAAATATTACTTCAGCTTCCGATTTGTACTTTCAATAAATTATAAATTACAATACCTTTGTACATTCAATACCTTTGTACGTGAATGGGTGGGTAGGTGGGTAAATACATTTGTAAGGGTATGGGTGAGCGGGTGGACCAATACATTTGTACGTAAATGGGTGAGCGAGTGGGTCAATACCTTTGTACGTGTATGGGTTAAATGTTGACATGTAATTAAAGGAAAGCCTCCCACTTCTCAAGGGATTTTTTGTGATTTAAAAACACACTTAAAATTCAAGTCTCCAAATAGGTCCAAAAAAATTATAAATAGAACAAAGTAAAAACTGCATAGTTCTAATAATAATAATAATAGGCTTTCGATTCTTGTATTAAACAAATAATCTGAAGACAATAACAGTAAAAATCATTATTTTCACATCCCTATGAAAGCTCTAAGGCCACCTATGTAAAACCTAAAACTAACCTTGTTTCTCCTCAGGTCATTTGATTACTAAGAAACAATTTACGTTGAACGGTCAAGTACAAGATTTCAGTGTTTCGTAGTGTCCTTTTTTATGTTTGCTAAACAAATGCAGTACGAAATTTAGTAAGACTTTATCATTAAAAATCAGCAAATGTTTGTCATTAAATAATAATATTTTCACTATAAAGTCTATGTGTTAAAAAGTGTGATTATAAATTAAATGTTTTATCTTCCAGTTATATAGATAATAAATGTATTTAAGAAATACATATGCATGCCACTTAACTTTATATTTCCTTATTGTAACCTGGTTTTGACTGGACCTTCTTCCCAGGGGCAAAATTACCTGAAAAGAAAGAGATAAATTAATAAAAAGTACAGAGATATATTTACCATAATGATAGTAATCATTATTTTAGAGAGATAAAATTCCCCTCTTTTGCTGCAGTCACACCACAGGTGAGTAGATGCACCTGTCGGGTCGGACGAACCTGCAAGAGGGAAACCTAACCTAACCTAACCTAACCTAACCTAACCTAACCTAACCTAACCTAACCTAACCTAACCTAACCTAACCTAACCTAACCATAATGATAGTAATCATTATTTTAGAGAGATAAAATTCCCCTCTTTTGCTGCAGTCACACCACAGGTGAGTAGATGCACCTGTCGGGTCGGACGAACCTGCAAGAGGGAAACCTAACCTAACCTAACCTAACCTAACCTAACCTAACCTAACCTAACCTGCAAGAGGGAAAACCTCGACAGTTTAACTTTGTAATATTTTATATTTGTATCATGGAACTTATTTTTTCTTGACCTAAATTAATTGATATAACTACACTTGAAGATTGTCTCTCCTATCGCGAGTCAAAACTACTGTTGAAGATTTTCTCTCCTCTCTAGAGACGAAAATGCAGTTTAAGCTTGTCCCTCCTATACAGAAACAAAACTACTGTAGAAGATTGTCTCTCCCCCCTAGAGACGAAACTTTTGTTGAAGCTTATCTCTTTTATATAGTTACAAAACTACTGTTGAAGCTTTGATCTCCTCTCTGAAGACTAAACTACTGTTGAGGCTTGTATCTCCTAATTGGAGACAAAACAACTGTTGAAGCTTGTTTCTCTAATCTGAAGACAAAACTAATGTTGAAGTTTGTCTCTCCTTTCTGTCCTCTCTAAAGGATGGGTTGTAAGTTTATGATAACAATTTCTTTTCTTTTTTTCAATTTTTAATTACATTAAATTTTTTAATTTTTACCAATTTTATGGTCATTTGTATCCATTGAATCTGTCAGCCTTAAAATAACGACCTTTTCCATACTGTACCCTACTTTTATTAGGTTGATGATTAATTTTTGTTATTTTCAATATTACCATTCAAGTTTTATCCTATGTACATGTATCCAATCAATCATTTAATTGCTATGGTGAATAGTTAGGTGCCTTTCACTAACACCAACAACAATCTGTTTTTATCTTAAAAGTATTATTACATTACTAGAAGCAACCCTATTAAGGTCACTTATAAATTTGACAGTAGACATGCTATTACACAGTCACGTAATAAAGTAATAGAACATAGAAGACACAGTCACAGATGGTGGAGTGAAGAGGTTTCTGGGAAGAATGTTATTGGACGTTAAGGGTGTAAGCAAGCACTAGGGGAGAGACAGATCGCCCCCATAGGACAGGGGTACATCAAGCTGAATCCTTGAGGAGGCATTCTCTCTACAGAATGGAACCTAACGCAACGGTAATATATGGCTAGTGATAAATCGGTATTTTAAACCTGTCCTAAAGTCATCAGAAATACTCATCAAATATTCAGAAGAAACTTTCCATTTTCTCAATATTTATGTTATTACATCTTGAATTATTAAAGATATGATCACTGGAAAACTAATAGAATCATACAAGATGTAATTAAGAGATAAAACAGTGAAACGTTATGTTTTTAATCAAATAGTCCGATCTTATATTTACAAAACCGGGACATTAAGTAACGACCAACCCATAGTAATTTTGACAACATAATGTAAAAAAATGTAAAAATATTTAGTAAGTTGTGTATTACAAAATATACAACTACATTGTATGTAAATTGCATATACAATAGGTTTAAAGAGCAAGGGATTATAGGAGGGTAGCAGGGGGGTCCGGAAGGACGCACCTGGTCTGCGAAACGACCGCAATTTGATGGGTTTTCAATAGCCTCCATCTAAATGCTGTCAGGACTACCGGCCGTGACGTCTTTCCGATTTATTGAATATCGTACGTGGGGTTTATGTCAAATGTTACACACTAATGTTCAATAAAAATATTTCATTTTTAACTCCAATTTTGTAGTGGTAACGCAGCCAAGCTTATCTGGCTGGCACAAGATAGTCGTTTGAATTAAAAAAATAACAAGATAATTTAAAAGTGTAAGACTTTCGCGGGAAATTTTCTGACAAAATAGTCGTTTGAATTAAAAAAAATCGTAGAAATAGTTGACATATATAAAGTAACAACATGATTAAGGCATAATAAATTTAACAACAAACAACAATAAAAGAGGAAACATACAAAGAAATATAACAAAATTACATTAACAACTAACAAAAACAGAAAATCGTAATGCCAAACAAAAAAAAAAAAAAAAAAACAAAAACTGGTAAATAATAAAGCTCAAATAACAAATATTGAAGATAATGGAAACAAAACAAGTTCAATAATCAAATATCTGAAATAATAAGATGATAATTGAGATACATTTGATAGCGAAAATGACGGTTATTTAAACCCTAATAATGACTTTTACAGAGATTAATTGAATAGGGAAACTATCAAAAATACACTTGAAATTCATTATTTGTCAGATTACGTTATCAACACAGCAAATGATGTTAACTACGCTATATAACATATTTCATGCTTTGACCACTCCTGTATTGACCATTCTTAAATTGATTGAAATTAAATTGATTAAATTAATTAATTAAATTGATTCATTAAAAAAAATTCTTAAATTGATCACTGATTGAAATATTCATATCTTTAAAGATTTTTACCTCATAGTTTAGGAAAATAGAACATTTCTTTATTTTGTAAAACAAAAGTAGCCTATTTACAAAAAGGCGAAGTTAAGGCCACATGGCCCTTTCTCTTTCTTACACTTAAGCTTAATTTGACATTTATTCTGGATCATTTAATCTTTATATTTTTGTCTCTTGGTTTACATTACCTTATCTTAACTTTTCTTAAAGAAGCAAAGAAGATGATTTAAATAAATTTGACAGAGTTGGATTCAAAATTTATAAATTTGGGAATCTCCTCGAACCAGCCTAAAAATACAACTGGAAATCGGGTGTTGCTCTTGCGTAAATTTACTGTCAGACTTATATTTGATCGCAATTTATCTTTCCTATTCTTATTTAAATTAAGCTGTAAATCCTAGCCGAAGTGTGAGCGGTGCCAATTAGAATATGAAAAGAAAACGGACAAATTTATGGTTCATGGATCTCGAACTACCATAATTCAATCGGAGGAGAGTCAGGGTGCCAATAAATCGGTGCCAATTTATGGATTCTCTCTAGAGGAGGCTGCTGTATCAAGCGTGTCAAAATGAATGTCGACTTCGCAGATTTTCCAAACCGCTGAAGTTTTGAATCGAACCAATTAAAAAGGGTCACGCCCCCTCAGCAGATGGTAACACAAAGACGCCGCTTGTTAGACCTGATTTTGAGGGAAATCGTCTGTTTCTGTTTAGTTTGAGTACCGGGTGTGCCATTACTCCTCGCTTGACAGATGTGTCCGCCATTTTGTTTTGTTTCGGTTGGCCTCAAACGGATCTCGTTTCCAGCGGCGAATCTGTGCTGGATAAATCAATGGTTGACAGGTTGAACTGACTGTAGAAACATTGAGGAAGTTGTGTCCTGGGTCCTTGGGAATTGGATGTCTTAATCCTCTTTCACATAGACATTCTCGTTCAACAGTATCCACTAAACTTCTACAAATTGTCTGCAGGAACATAGAGGTATGTCCTAAGGCATTGCATGTATCTTCTTTCACATCGGCATCCTCGTTCAACAGTTGCCACTATATTTATACAAACTGGCTGAAGGATTATTGAAGTACTCGTGGAGATCATGAAGGATTGGATTCAAATATTTAATATTAATTACATAACTCTTAGTTTGCAATTAATTATTATAGTTAGTTACAAACTAAACCATCCTATGAACACTAACCTGTTATTTTACAACCCAACAACAGTAGACTGAATATTTATTAGCCCAACCATTCGATTAACATTCTTCATGTAATCGTCATACATCTTGTATGTAGGGTAGAATGGGCCATAAACTGAAGTAGGCATCCGGACAGATCTTATGGTACGTCGAGAAAACCTAAAGGTGATTTTTTTCTTGTCGTCGGACAGTTTCAAACAAATACAATACAAAGTTAATAATTTATACGAATATGCAATATAAAACAGCGATTCACGATAAAGTAAATTATCAACAATTTACAAGTGTTTATGTCGATTTGAAATTTAATATAGATGCAGGTATATCTACGGAGAGAGAACCGTGTGCCTAAACCAAGTTATCTCCTCTAATGCCGGTACAAGTTAACTTACTGCTAAGTCCGATTGTAGACCCAACTTGAGACAATATCAGGCCAGGATTATCTACAGCAAGTTGCCCGAACTTGGTTTGGCTGCATCACCAGATTAGTTTTTACTCAACTTAAGCCCTCCCAGAACCGAGCGGATTTAAGTTTTACTCCTCTCCATTCTCCTCAACCGTTTGTTTCAACAAAGACAGCCCAACAATCTCTTCGAGAGTTGAGAACATTTTCAACTTAATGTACAAACAACGATAAGACTATAGTCTAATGTTACTTTTGACGTTGTGATATTTTAGATAGATATTTGCAATAATAATGATCAAACATATTATTATAATTATAGGGCTTGGTGGCTGAGTGTTGACCAATTTACGTCGAGAGCTGAGATTCCTGGTTCGATTTCTAAGGTGGTGGTTGGAATATAAGCACCCAAATTCCCTTGGCCAGCTTCGTTAGAAATTTGGGGCACTTAAGACTTCAGTAGCGAATCCAGGGGGATACATGACAAAATGTCGGCAGACAATCTGGGACACTTTGTATTGGACAATGATGTCAGTGGGCCACTTTGTCCGAAATGTGCGAAAATCATGGCAACGAACGCAGAAACAAACAGTTTCCTAAGGTGGGAACCGATGTATCCCAGAGTAAAAACGTCGTCTAACATGCGTGGTCCTTGAGTGATAATTCGCAGATTTATATTATAAAAATATGAGTTTTATAACTTTTTAACCCGTATGATTGAGAGAACATCATTTGATTCTTTGTCATATACTAAAATATATCTTTTTGCAGATGACACCTCCTTGGCAATTTCTGCTTCAAATACAATAAAAGATCTTGAGACGATGGCATGTGAAGACTTAATTAAAGGCGTTACTTTACTGGATTGAACAGAATTATCTTATTGTCAAGAAATGTAAAATCCAAATTGTAAATTGTAAAGTTAGAAACACACAGAGTGAATATTATTGACAAATTTCTTATTGAAAAAGATGATATAATCCATCAGGGATGACGGAAATTGATTGAAGGGGTGTACGGGAAGGAAGTTGGGTGTGATAAGCTGCTCTGTCTTCAGGCGACCGTAAAACACTTGGAGGCTTAAAAGGACGATCAGAGAAGATTTTGAAATAATTACAACAACATGCATTTATGCTTTCGATTTAAAACATGGACTAACTCAAAATAATGTATAATGCAAGGAGCCTGGGGCAATACATTTAGGGATGTAGCTAATACATACAAGTCTGCACCTTGATTGGGGGACTCGAAGACATTGAAAATACAACAGCAGCGAGCGGCCTTAGGCTACTCAACTGGCCTTCTCCTGCAAGTCAACACGCCGCCCTGGCAGCTTTGGCCCTCCAGAACGGCCATTTTGAAATTACTTTAACAACATCAAATTATGTAGAATAGATTGAAATCGTCGAGGATAGCTATTACCTGCACTCAACTCTCGTGTCGGACAGTTAAATTGTTAGGTTTTTATTATTAACCAGGGGACACCCGTGCTTGCTTCACACCACAACTTTATTTGAGAATCGAATGAGTGTCACCATTAGAAGAGATATCCTTCGTTAGAATGTCCTGCCTTAATTTTGAAAAGCTCTATCCAGCATTTAAAAGTTACCATAACCTAGTTTCACAGTTCTAACGATGTTATGCCTTGACAAACTCTACAATTCACAAACATAATACTCGGCAGAAATTATTAGACTTCTATCAGCACAGAATATAGTAAAATTGCTTTAAGGAATTGGTTTCAAAATTTATATAAACTAACAGGAAACACATAGATTTTCACTTAATGCAACAATGAGTAGGTCAACATTAAAACACCATTTAACAAAAGTAAGTAGCCCGTTTTTCTTTTTTTTTTTTTTTTTTTTTTTTATTTAATGAATTAAAGCAGGTTGCCTCTTATAATAATGTTATTTTTCGCATTGTTAATGCACGTAATCATGTATGTCTAACAATAATCAATTTGAGTTATATGTTTTCTGGTTAGCCACAGAGAAGAAGGAAAAAGAGGACGCATCCAATAGTGCGCTAAATGTGTCGAGTAGTTATTTATCTAGTTCGCAAAGCGTTGATAGAGACGGTATTTTGTCAGACCCTCTTTTGTTACCACCAAATCGACAAAGATTGACATAATTACTATTACTACAAATGTATAAAGACATAAACCAGTTATAATCTACTTATAACAGCCACCACGGGTTCGCTGCATCTATAAGAATGCGATCTTTGTGTATTTTTCTCTGTGGTTTAGGCTACACATCAACAAGTTGATTTTTGTTTTTAAATGCATTAGAGGTACCTTAAATGTTCGAACGAAGTTTTCGAAATTAACTGGATTAAATACTCAGTTCTTTTAGTGCATGCAACTGTTTTGTTTTGAATTACAGCTCAGCATGCAAAATCCAAGTCCTTGTACTATCTAGATAATGGAGTAGACATGCCAGTCTGAGCATGCAGTTTTTGATGAAGTGTTGGTCGGGGAGGGAGTGGGGCACGAGGAATTGAGAGAACGCCGTGTGTGGTCCCGCGGTCGACCAACCATTACACTCGGAGACACCTGAAAACCAATCATCGATCAGAATTTTGAACGTTCACACACGGCTTTTTAAATTGTTTTTAAAGCTGTCCTCAAATGTATTTTGATCTTCCCAGTTGTCAAGTAAATTTGAATCGTTTTTTTTTTTTTTTTTTTTTTTTTTTTTTTTTTTTTGTGAGGGTGGGTAGAGTGGTCGTTTTACTTGTCATTAAACGGAGAATGCTGTTTTATTAGCGTATTTATTTTTGCTTTACAATTTTTGTAATACTAGTACGTAATTTTCAATTTTGTTGGTACAAAAATACTAACAAATGGGACAAATCAATGAGCAACCACCCTGAAGAATTTATACTAAAGCAATTTGTCAACATTTTCAAAATCAGCTAATGGACAAACGCTTTAAAAGGCTACCAGTGGAGCTACATTTTTGTTTAAAAGAGTGAGCAGAGGCTGTCGGCCATGTTGGTTTTCACCCCATAAGAACAATGTTATTTGCGAATCCACATTTTTTTTCGTTATTTATTGACTAAAAATTATGTTTGAGGTGTCATTTTAAACGTTATCATAATGCGCATTGGGTTTACTTTTGATATTTTGAATACATACGCCTAGTTTTGAAAAACAGGTAAAAATATAAACTTCAAATTAAATACTTGTTATATTTCTTCTATAAACCTAATTATAAATTCGCAAAGCAATTCCAACGTGCAATTTCATTCTTGATCAAATGCAATTTGTTTGGAAAAATCCGTTTAAAAATAACTGTTTAGTTTGGATACGCGTGATCGTATGTTCGGTTCGAAAATAACATTGTTCTTATGGGATTAAAACCAGCATGGCCGACAGCCTCTGCAGACTCCTAAATTGAGAAAACTTAACATTGGTCTTGTGGAGAGTAGAGTAGTGCAGGACGGAAATCAGGGCGCCCCAAACCAATCCCTGAAGTATTTTTCAAGGCACATTTTCGATTTTCAATACCACGTTACAACATGAATATATTTATCATTTATTGCAATGAATCACAAATGAGGCCACGTGATTCATAATCTAAAACAAAAAAAGTATTAAATCAATTGCCTGAGTTTTAAGTAGTAGACTACCATTATTATACAAATAACTCTTTATTTACTCTTTTTGTTAGTATTATTATAATTTTTGTTTGTTAAGAGTCCCCAAAATGCTATCTATTAAGTTGTATTTCTTTGTTTTTTAGGCTATAATTATCTTCTGGGTAGGCATATGGTAGTTTGTTGATAATTTTGTGATGAAGTTAATTATATAAAATTGTTGTTTTCTTCTATCCCTGTTATGCTATTTATTTTAGTTTGAATAGCAGTTGGTTGTTGATTTTGTGCTATTTATGGGTATAGTTGTTGTTATTAAATGATTACTTTATTGTTATTTAATTAAATATATATATAATTATTACTGTACTGTTCTATCATTTATTTTTCTTATGCATTTTCATCTTCTATGTAATATATGTCTGTAAAATCTTATTTGTAATGGTGTTGCCTTTATAAACAAATAGCAAAAAAGTTTCATAATATTAGTTTTTTAAATTGTGACTGATTCGTTCTCCACAGATTTGTTTAACTTTTATTGAAGTTTAAATATTTTTATTGACTTTTGACTTTAATGACTGTCCCCATCATCCATATACTTCTGTGCGTATAAATAGTACACAGTATAATGTTGTTCGGAACTTTAGCCAACTTTTAGTATATATGGACCCGTCAAAATCGAAACCTAAACGCTCGTGGACGATGTTTGGCTGAGAAGTCCGAATGATCGCCAACAGTTTGATGCATATGCTGATCAGAAATGGCGTCCGATGGCTTTATCTCAGGGGTATGTTAATTTCTGAGTATTATGGAGATGACGAGGGGGGGGGTACCCCGCGGCCAATTCTCAAAATAATACATTATTATAGGCTGTCGTCTACCCTGGGCCATTTGCATAGTTGGCAGCACTGCCACACTGCAGCGACATTGCGCGTTAATCAATAGCCTACATTAATCAACTTTAATTTTATTCAAACATTTTAGATAGCAGGATTTAATATATATGCTTTAGTTTAATTTAAATTGGGAGTTATTATGGGAAATTTTGGAGACAATTCATTCTATTGTATATTTAAAAGAAAAGTAAGAAAATAAGCTATTTTAAGAAAAACAAAATGATTTGATTTTCAAGTTCTTATAATAAAAAGCAAATAATTTAGTCTAGATAACTCTAAACCAAGAATACAAAATGTTCTTTATTTTATAATAAATATTTGTTTAATAGCAATTTTCTTAAAGTAAAAAATAAAAATAAACATTTGTTAAAACTAAAATAGAATTGTGATGTAATCTATGTTTAAAATATTGTAGGGTATGTTTTTGTATGGTTTTTTATGTGTATATAGTACATATAAGCTTGTATCAAACAAATGTCTTTATAAAAATACACTGAAAACGTAAAATAGGTTTGATATATTTTATTTATTGGTGTTTTTAATGTCTAGGATCAACAATTAATTTATCTGTGTTAATTCTGGTGTGTGATACTGCTGGTCCATGGTTGATTCTGTGCAAATTATAACTGACGTCACAGGTATAAAATAATTTTTATTTTGATACAGTTATTGAAAACGGACTAAAAAATCCATAATCCTGTCTGATATATAATAAAAGACAAGAGGCCGTAATACCTTGAAATATTTGCAAACAGAAATTAACTGGAATTTGTGAAGGGAGTTAATATAAATTGTGTCTGCTGAGTCTGTTGATCAAATTAACTACCACATATCTATAAAACGTAACCCTATCAAACAAATGTTTAAATTTTTAACTACAAAATTCATACAGCTGTCCAAAATTAAAAACGTTGGCTAAGCAGTTACAAATTAAGTAACAAAACAACAGTATAAAATATTATAATTTAGAGCAGTAAAATAAAAAAAACACGATAAAAAATTGTGCAAAAACGAGCAGGCGTCTGTTCCTAACTTCCCTGAGCACACGTAAAAAGTTGTCATAACACTGTACAACATTGTGTAAAATCCGGGCTATATTTTATGCTTGGTTGCATCCGATTTCCCTAATCTTCAGTACCACTTGAAAAGCACTCCTGAATGAAAACAACTTACAAGCTCTGAGACTAAAAACACGTTGACAAACCAGTTCTACTTCTGGATCCATAACATTTTATGACACCACTTAAGAATATTGAAATAAAATTAACACTGGAGATAGACCATTTTGCATTTGTAAAAGGCCAATTAATGGGGACATTTATGTTGCTTGAAAAAACTTTAGGAGTGAACAAATACGATAACTACTGTTATTTTTGTATTTGATGTGGTCTTCTTTTACTTCCGCTGAGATGAAAAGTTTAGTTTTATCTAAATTGTAAGAATGACACCATACCAGTCTTCTTTAACTGTAGCCTAAAAGTTAAAGTAGCCTACGTGGTTTGCAGATTGTTTAGATAACATATTAATCGTTCTCTCTCGTATACTATCAGAATATATGTTGTTAAAACGTTATTGTGCTTTTATTTGAAGAGGTTTTGATAGTTTCTCATTTTCAACAAGACGGCATCAACAGTGACGTAAAACATTAGAACCAATACCCGCTTTCGTTTTTGTAATATTTTCAACAAACTGTTGTCAGCCTATTTAATCATTACGTCGGCAAATATAACTAACGATTTAATTCGTTTAATGTGTTTATTGGATACCACATCATAATTAGTATTAATGACAAGTCCCTCACACATGAAACTGAACGTTTTCTTACACTGCAAAATAAATAATCCTAAATAATAATGATAATTATAATTAATTGAGTTTTTTAATCGAAAAAACATATGCACGAATAATAATTAATTAAGAATTACAATTGTATTGTTTGAAATTTTCTGTTCTGTAAAATCAAAACGTTTGGTAGGAGAGCTAGATTTCTGTATACTAATGTAGAAAGTATAGGATACATTATAATCCTGCTTTTTGTAATATATATGTTTGTCTACACTTCTACATCAATAGGTTCACTATTGCTAGCTGTAATAAAGGTGATTTTGTTCTTCTTTCAATCAGCTGTTCATCTTAATGGTTAAAACCCATTATCTTATCCCCAAACACTAACCGCTTCCTTGTCCCTTAATTAATCAAATCATTCAAGTAATCACTTATACAATATGATATCAATATATTTTAAATGGATGAAAGTCTTGTAACAGTTGCAGCGATACCTTTATCTTATCTGATAGTGATAAGAACAATGCGCCTCGCCACTTCGTCCAGTACGATTGCCAATTCAGAACGCTCTTGTTGTGTCGTGCTGTGACTAGTGAACAATTGTTGGCTGTTCCAAATAACATTTTGAACTGTGCGGAATTTCTAAACTAATAGTAATAACTGTATTGTTTTACTTCAATGTTTTAATATATTAGGAGAAAAGCGTTTGAGGGCAGATAATGGAATATGACCCATCTCAACTATTATTAGACCTGATATTTTCTACTTATAATCTATCGTTTACTTAAATTTCTCTGGTATTTTACAACATATGAACGCAGAAGTAGTTCCTAAAATACTCTAGTTTAACACTGATTGGCCTATATTGTTATTTTGTGTTAGTCTGCTACATGTAGACCTACCTAGTGTCTACACCTTGGGGCACACTACGTCACGCCAGGTACTCGCTGTGTGAAACCGTCTCGCATGACATTTCCAGCCCCATTACCGTTAAATGTCGCCGTCAGTCCCTGTTGTCTAGTCTACACTATCTAGATTCTCCAGGTTAATCACAAAGTAATCGACCTAATTCTTTGAAGTATGTTAGATTTGGCCACAGACTACTTATCATTTTTTTACTCTTATGAATAGTGAGTGTTTCAGGTTCTTGAAATAATAATTAACAATTAATTATTAGATTGCATAAAGAAGTTAGATTTGTTACACTAAAATTGCGTCTTCATTAAGTGTAATCGATATTGTGTAAAAATAATTGTAACCATTGTAAGAAAAGTGGCATGTAGGACTACAGTATAAAACTAAACCCTAGGGCTCTAGGGTTAAATCTAAAAACGTTAAACATGCTGTAGTGTAGCATGTTTAGTGTAAGACCAAACTATAGTGTATAATTTTATGTCTCGTGTATTTCCAGAATTTGGTGGTATTAACTTATTTATAGACATACTACATGCCTAAAACTATTGTCAGTTTTGCCACTACAAAAATAACAAAAAACCTAAATTTATCCTGAAACTGAACACATGTCTTTTTATAAAATAAATCATAATATTAAAATTTCAGTTCCAGTAACAGTTAAGTTATAACCAGTATACGAAACAGTAGTGTGACCTTTTCTGGAGCCATGCACTCTATCTCACACTGAGAGCGAGGTAAAATGATCTGTCGAGGAGAGCATTAAATCAGGTGATAAAATCAGGCTGGATATTTCTCATATTCATAAGGAGGTAATTGCTACCTATCCTATGTAAAACATTTTTGTTTACCCCAATAATGACAATCCTGGAACTTAAAATATGATAACTCACTATATAATAGACTTTCTTAATCAGAGTGAATAGGAAAATTATGTAAGAATTGCTAACAGTGATTTTTAATTTTCATTACTTTCTTGACCTAGAGATACAGTAGTTGAGACTTATTTCTGCAGCCAACCCTAAAAAAACAATCTCCAACAATTAAAACTATGCTGTACTCCTAAGAGTATGCCTACGTCAAAATACTGTATGGTTAGGTTAGGTTAGGTTAGGTTACTCTAGCTGGGGTCTGTTTCCGAGCATGGTGTTTTAGGAACTATCCAATATAGTCGTATCCATTCTAAAGTATAGGCCTAGTGTGAAATAAACTTGCAACATGGTAAAATTTACTGATGTATCTGCTAATGATATTTCAAAGGGTGTGTAGTTATCTTGTCGAATACAAATACAAGCAATATAATCTTTTTTTTAGAATTGTCGTGTTTTACTGCACCCATTCCTGTAACAGTAGGAATCATTGATTTATTTCACATGATAACAACGAGGAAAAGGTTGTGAAAGTTTTGAAGATAAGTCTCCAACAAAACACAAAATTTCGATTGGAAAGCAAGCCCATCTATGGAATCACGTACACCTCGCTCTGTACCGTAAACAGGAAAAGTGAAGGGATAGAAACTGGGATAAAATGAGGAAGCCCCCGTAACCGTAGCAGTGGTACAAGGCAGGACGTATTGAGTACGTTGGAGGGGGGTCAAACTAGCTATAGCAGCTCTGTTGCATTCTCCTGGAAGACGAGTGGGCTCTGGAGTTGATCGATTCAAAACACGAGGCCGTGATGGCGACCTGCCCCCTCCCCTGCTACCACACTCCCACAGCACAACAGCTGACGTCTTATTCATGTTATGATAATGAGGCGTAGCCGTGCCTCAGATTCTTGACCGATGTTTGGTTTCACGAAAATAGGTAGACCGTTCACTACATACTTGGTAAATTACCTCCTGTAAGTTGTAAACATTTGTTCTATCACATTGTGTAGAATTAAAAGAGAAATAACATTGATCAACGTCTACTGAGTTACATTTCGTTAGTGTGTTACTTAACGCTTGAATAAGCTATAAAACAAGTGTAAATAAACAACGTAACCACACGAATGGCGGAATTTTATTAAAATTTTGCGATTTAATTCAATCAGGAGGAGCTGCTTTAGGCCAAAGTATATTTCCAAGCAAACCCCCACCGATTGAAACACAACAGCTAAACAAAAAAATTAAAAAAATCATTAAAATTTTGATTTTAGACAGATTTTTATTTGTATAAATCTGGCGTTTTAAATCTTTAATCTTAATGGAAAAAAAATTGTCCAGAATGGTTAAGAACCCTATGGGACAGAATTAAAAACAAATAGCCAAATAAATGGTGTTTTGGACTAGTGCTAATAAGATATAACCAAAACACAACTGATATAATAAGTAACATAACAAAATTCTAGTCAAATGAAACAAAGAGAAATAAAAATTATCAAGCTCAGAAATATAAGCCTATATTTACTTTATAACCCGGAATCCTGTCTTTTTATTTTATTTTTTTTTAACGTTGATCTATCTAAATTAATTTGCAAAAAAATAAAAAATATTTTATACGACCATTTTTATTGAATATTGGCAAAGTATTCAAAAGTCAGTATGATTGTTCAATGTATTTTTCCGATATCAAAATATTTAAAACTAGTGTTTTAATTAATTAAATAAATAAAAATAACATATATTTATTTTCGCCACTACTCATCACTTTTGGTTGATAATCTTGAACACTTTGTCTAAGATAATCAACTGTTAGTATAAAAATTTCGGATGAAATGCCATATAAACTTCTTATTCCTACCGTTAAAGACATATCGAAAAAAACGTCAAAAAAGAAACCAGTATTCATATATTTTTGACTCCTGTGATGTAGCAGTCAGCACTCTTGTAGGGTAGGCTATGTTCGTACAAAATATTAACCAGACTCATGAAAAATAAATGAGACGGGTGTTTTTCAACATCTCCACAATCGGAATAATGATTAGAAATGTTCCCTTTATGGAGTGTTAATTGTCATTTCGACCGCTGCAATGAGTCGGCCTATTATTAATTAACCTGTCATAATTAACAGAAGAGTTATGATTTCCGTTTATATTGCATCTAAAACTTTTCTATCATTATTTCAGGTTTCCAATTAATTAAGACAGAACGTGGCTTCTTCTAGTTTAATTGTTACACCACATCCATCGTGTTTTAATTTGTGACATGGTTCGTAATAAACTGCATTTAGATTAAGTCACAGGCCTTTATTTGAATATTAGATTTTTTAAAGTTTTACTGGTAGGCCTACTTTTTAGTATTCTATCATCAAATTACGCCGAATCCACTTATTTTAGTTAGTCGTTAATGTTACGTGCTCAAAAACATTAATCCTATGTAGTAAAGTACCGTAATAAAGTATTTCGTTTTGTTTTTATTTTTAAATAAAAAAGTAATAGGTCTCAAAAATGTATTTCGTGTTTTCTCAGTTATTTTTGTGTGTTATACTTATCATAGACTATATTTATGTTGTTTGTTTCCAAAAACCGATATTAGAATATTAATAAATATAATATTTTATTTTCCATTTGATTTTAATATTGATATTATTTTTACATCTGCGTGTGCAAGAAATGCCAATTGACGTCAGACGAACTGTGCTTTTCATTAATACAGCCCCTAGCAGGCCTACAAATATAATCAATCATTATTTTGTATATGTTACTATTTTTAATTCTTACAATTATTACAGCATTGAGTCGTCAAATTTAGTAAGTTGCTCCCCAAAACCTTTTTCTTTTCCCTTAATTAATCAAATTATTTAAGTAGTCACTTATACAATATGATATCAATATATTTTAAATGGATGAAAGTCTTGTAACAGTTGCAGCGATACCTTTATCTTATCTGATAGTGATAAGAACAATGCGCCTCGCCGCTTCGACCAGTACGATTGCCAATTCAGAACGCTCTTGTTGTGTTGTGCTGTGTCCTGGGAATTGTTGTCATGGCAGTTGCAAATAACATTCCGTTTTAACTGAACGTAATATCTAACAAATAATAATAATAATATTTTTTTACTTCAATGTTTTAATATATTACAATAACAAAGGATAGAGAGCAGATAACGAAATTGTACCAATCGTATTTGTATCTCTATTGCTTTTCATATTGCAACGCATTTATATTGGTTTTGGTTATCCTTTTAATATGTTCCTTTGTTTTATTATATTGATTGAGCCGGTGGATGAGTGATCTAAGGCATCAGGACTTGAGTCTGAGAGAGACAGCACAGGTTCCTGGCAGAGCCTGGAAGTATTTATCACGAATGTTCTTCTTGTAATGCAACTTAGTCTACAAACGGTAAACAAACGATACAAGAAACGGTACGAATATTCTAATTACATTATTACAAAAAGTACTTAAAAGTTCAAACATTACGTATTAACTCTTCTTTTTCTTGATTGAAAATCTAAATCTATTAGGGCAAACACATAATTAAAATTCATATTGAAACTTATATTTATTAATTTTAGTCATATCGTATTTTTGACCATATTTTAAAATGCCTACTGACTTTTTCACTTATATTTAAAAAGTTTATACTAAACAACAAAAATAAGCTTCATAAATTATATTGATTTAAGTATTTACCAATATGGGTTTCATAAAACTTTTATTCATTTAGCGTTATTTTTCTGATTAGTTTACGAGGGAAATGGGAGTTAATACAGTGAATGTAATGTACTATTAGTCAAATCTGGAAGTGATATTTCTGAGGGCCGACAAAGGACGATGGTTGCCGAAGCCCTACGATCGGCGATAGCCTGCAAATTGCTAGATAAGCGAGTGCGGTTGCGTTGTAGCGTTGTGCGCGGAGTGCGCAAAGATACGATCTCGCCCCGCCCCCTAGCAATTATTGAAGTGCATTGGCCACATACCAGCGGACGCCATTATGACTAGCAGATAAATTGCTTTTATTTATAGAAAAAAATTGTAAAATACAAGGTCGGCTGGGATGCGATTGAGTTATAAATCTACCACACCACCGTGTACAACCGGTCGGGTATGCGCATGCAAATTTAAACTGACCTAATGAACATTGTTACCTAAGGATCTGCTGAAATTAGATATCACCTTTATTCCCAATTAAAGGCATCCCGCTATTAAAATAAGAAGACACTGATATCGACTTTGCCCCCCCCCCCCCGGCTATACACTGGGTGCTTCAACCTAACCTCAAACGATAAAAACCTGACTGAACACGAAGACAGAGAAAAAAAAACAGATGTCGCTACAGTGGGCTGAATGTGTGTTGATTTAGTGTGTCGAGTAGTTATGTCTCCAGTCTGCCATGCGATGGTAGGGTCAGTACCTTGTCAGTCCCTCCCTTATTTCCTCCAAATATTTCAGAATTAACGTAGTAATTATTTCTACAGATGTATAAAGACGTACATTAGTAAATTTTATAACTGCCACTAAGTTGATCACGGTGGCAATAGAAAGCAACCTCTATTTCATTTATCTCTGTGACACGCATTCAAAACAATATAAATAAAAGGAGGAAATATCGATTAGGGTGAACAAAGTCTACCAATTCTTAGAATAAAAGGATAAAAAATCATATGATAAAATGCCAGTATTCAAGAACTATAAAAATTTAAAGCTACTAAGAAAACAGCATAGGCCTACTATGCTATGAAACTGAACAACTCCGAGGCATAAAATTTATATAGTTAAATATTGATAAAAAATCCACTTCAACTCAGATTATATCAAATCATGGTTGAAAAACTTTTTATAAATTAAAAAATTACAGCAATTTTAAAATAATTGTACTTAAAATTACAATAATTTAATTCTTTTATTAGATGAGAAATGTTGTTGTTAAAGACGTAATTAAAAATAATTGCTCATTAAATTGCAATAATTTAATTTTGTTATATGATCAAGCATTTTGTTGTTAAAGACATCATCATTCAGTATTAATACGTCTTTTACTTAATTGTTGCTGGATAAATCTTCATATAGCTGTATATTATGAAAAATAATAATAATAATAACTATAATAATAATAATAATAAGAAGAAGAAGAAGAAGATATAAACAGATATTTATATAACACGTTTGAACGTTATTTTTTGAAACTATAAAACATTAAATAAACAATGGATAAAGTATTTTTGGTGATAAATTATCTTCCTACATGAATTCATAAAATTGTTATTGCTCCCTTTTGTTTCAGGATCCACTATGTTAGTTGTGATTGCTGGCTCTGCCAGTTGCTGACGAACGATGCAGCACATCGCACAACTCCTTTTTATAGCCTGAATAAAACTCTTGCTCGCTCAGTTATTATCTTTGATCACAGAAATGCATATATTCTAATAATTGTTTGTTGGATTTGTTGGAGATTTCCAACGCTTTTAATGTTAAAAAAAAAAAAAAAAACACAACGTTTCGACAGGTATAAAACTCTAGTCGTATTCAGGTGTTACATAATACCTTATTCTATGTTTCAATTAAAATTATACATATATGAGCATGTTATTAAATTAAATGTTTTAACAAAGACATTTTGAGTCAAACCAAATCAGGTTTGAGAAAAAAACCTAAACAACTACTGTAAATACTTTTATAAATCAAATCGAAATTCCTTTATTTTTTTACTATAAAAAATTAAATAGAGTATTTAATTAATCTTTATAGAGAAATATATCAGTTGTTGGAGTGTGTTAATCTAATATGTCAGCTGTTGGAGTGTGTGAATCTAATATGGCAGCCGTTGGAGTGTGTGAATCTAATATGGCAGCTGTTGGAGTGTGTGAATCTAATATGTCAGCTGTTGGAGTGTGTGAATCTAATATGTCAGCTGTTGGAGTGTGTGAATCTAATATGTCAGCTGTTGGAATGTGTGAATCTAATATGTCAGCTGTTGGAGTGTGTGAATCTACTATATCAAACAATCATGTGGCGTTACATTAAAATCTAAGATTTAATAAAAAGAAATGGGAGACTTATTTATTTATGCATTTTCTAGACGGTTCGTAAATCTGGAAATTTTTATCACCATTAGGTACAATCAAGTTTATATTTTCTGAGTTTTTATTTAATTTTATTCAGCGGAAAACTTGTTTTCAACTAAAATATGAATTTATTTTATAGCAAATATTAATTTTCGTTATATATCTTTTAATTAGGGTGGTTTTCCATCATTCTCTTAGTTTTATGTATTTTGTACGCTGAACGCTGTTCGGAAACTATTTTGAACTACCACAATTTTTCCTCGAGATAGTGAGGAAAAAATGTTTTTGCGGCAAATGATCTATGATGGCCTTATGCACGATAATAAAAGCTATAACTAACCACAAAAAACAAAAACACAAATTACATTTACGTACAGTTTATCCGGAGGAACGGCCGTCAAGCCGTCCCGGTGGCCAGGCACCTGACTTTCAAGCAAATTACGAATTTTTGTAGTAATTATAAATATGGGATTGATTAGGTTTTGGTCAGGTAAGTAAAAATTGTTTTATAAGGTAAGCAAATAAATTGCAAAACAAATCAGGCCCTGTAGGCTATATTTGTTTTTACTATAACAAAATACGTACGATTTTTAAAACAGTTTTTTTTTATATAAACAGTTACAAAAACGTGTACAGTAGGTTCAACACAACCTTCCCTATTACTATTTTCTGCTACTTAAAAAAAATCATATTTTCTAGAAAGTGCACAACTACCTAATGATAAAAGAATGTTGTGCCTAAATATTAATCTAAAAATAAAAAAAAAAAAAACTATAAAGTAACATATTGAGGAAGTAGGGTTCAGAAGATGTTCGAACACGATAGCGAAAATATTAAGTATAATAGAATAAAATAATATTTCTTGCCTTCGTACAAGAGGATCTAAACCCTTTTCTTTTCTTATGCCCAAGGGCGCAAGACAGACCAGAGGAGTACGAGTATATCTCGACCGAGACACCATCGCTATACTTCACGCCGAACAACAAATACAAGAAACCCGGATTATTTATCTAAGCCAAGATAATCTACAGTGCACCTGACGCCGGTGGCAGTAACTCAGCGAAACGTCATCATTATCACGGTAATAACGGCTAGTTGAACCCCCTCCCCGCCTCACCGTGATGCCGCCTTACATCATCTCCGTATTTATGCCTAGCTCTCTATTAAGTTATTACACTTGACTTGACTTGTAGGTCAGCAAGTTGGCAAGGTGGGCCAAGATTGCATCTGTTTTGCACTGCTAAACACTATCCTCGCAGAAATTTTGTCTGTCTCAAGTTCTAATTCGATTGAAAAGCAAGATAGAGTCGGGTTTTATTTTTTACCAATGAAATTCGTAATCATTTTCAGATAGACAAGGGATTGAGAGATTATTTGTTCATATTGGGTCAATGTCTCTCGATAGACCAAACCATTAAGCAAAAAAATAAAAAAAAATATGAAATCTTTGGATTTATTTTGGTTACATTTTTTATCTTTCAGTTTGTATGTAAGTTTCAAGTTTTGACAGTTTTGTTTGTTATTGTGATTTCTATTTTTACTTTCTTGTGTTTTGTAATTTTAAAATTTAAATAGTATCTTATCGAAAGGAAAGCAGTGGGACTTTGCCTCTAACTTCCCCTCTTTGAAAAATAAAGACTTTCTCGTTTGATTTCATAAGCATATAGAAATCTGCATCTACTGCATTGCAACTTGATAAATTTATAAGAAAATTAAACTTCAGATTTTGGGGTAGCTACGAATTAGTTAAAATATATTTCCTTTAAACAAATTATTTCTTCAACCGGTCCTCAGCTTTTTCAATTCCAAATCACTTGTAGAACAGCAATTTATTGAATGTTGGGGGGGGGGGGGACTACAACTGCGATTTATTTTATGACAATTTTGAGTTTATGGTGGACAAAAAGTAATCCTACTAACCAAACTAGTGCCAAATGAAATAAAAATCGGTTTATTCCCAAAAAAGAAAAGTACAAAATTAACAATATAAAATATAACTCAGAATGATTCTCTCATGGGCTAAACCTGTGCGAGAGGACCGAGTAGTATCAATAAAACTGTTACCTGGTTAATGGAAAACTTAAATAAAAAAAAATAAAAAAAACACAGTATACATATTATGAAATACAAATGACAAGTACACAACAAACTCCTCATACAAGAGGCCGCAGGAGAAAATAACAAATAATAATGATGATGATAATAATATTATATATAAGAGAAAAAGAAACAGAATAACATTACGCACTCAGACATAAAGACACGCACTCATGCGCGAACAGGCAATCACAATCATGCGCGCACAGACGCACACGCTCTCACGAACGCATACCCATAACACATGTTCGTTTCTAGTGTAAAGCAAAATTGAAAAATTAACGTTTTTTAAAGTGAAATCATTTTCTATAAATGACATATGTACAAATTTTGAGTTGAAATTTGCTGAAAGCGTAGATTAATAATATAGACCTTCATTGCTTGGGTTTACTAATAAATGAGGGAGTTATGAAATAAATGAGGGCGGGTGAGGAGACAATGAGAGAGAGGGGGAAGGGAAACACGTTGTGTGTGTGTGTGTGTGTTAGTGAGGCAGGCTCGTTGCTAATCATAATGACAGTTGCAATGAAATCTAGAAAACAATACTTAGAGGGCTCAACTGAACGCTTGAATGATCACCCTTAATTGTTTATTTTGAAACTGTTTACACATTTAATAATGCTAAAATATATTTAGCAAAAGAAACATTTTGAATTTGCTATAGATTCGTTAACAATATGCAATTATTGAATGATTGCACGAAGCAGGACGAAAATAACTGTATCTACATTTTTGTGTTAAATAAACATTTTAAAAATATATTTAACAAATTTAATACAAATTCATAATATTTATTACATAGCCTACCACTATATTGCTATATTAGGGAGTGGTATACTATTTATGCCCCTAACTACACAAATATAGAAGGGACTTTGAGATATTCACCACCTAGCCTCTGCCATACGTTCTTATTTAAAAAATATATAAATCACAACGATTTATATCACTGAGGGAAATAAGTAAAAACTACCTTAATAGTATAAATCTACGTAGAGGCACGAGTTTAGGGCCTATTATATGTATGCAGCCGAATAGAAATATTTTTTATTCTTCTTGTAATTTTAAATCTTTTGTTGAAGATGTTAAAATTTAACACACAATAATTTAAATTTTACTACCTAGTCTGTCAACAATCTTAAATGTTTGTTGCCGTGTTTTACCCATAAACTTTTTTTAGACTTTCACATGTTTTATTTGTTCAAAATACAATTCTCTAGTATTGAGCTGTTTTGAGTCTACTCCATGCAAGGAATATGTATTTATATGTTTTTTTGTGATGTTTACATATCATGTATGTCATTGTGCTTTTATTTGTTACTCGTATATGTTTCATGTTATTGTTTACTCTTCATGATCAATTTATTATTGTTGTTGTATATTATTGTTGTTATTGTTAGTTCATAATTTCAGATTTCATTCTTATTAGTTATGTTTCACATTTTATAGATTAGTTATTTAATTAATATGTTTATTTCTCACTTTCTATTAAAAGAGTCAATATTTATCCTCTTAATTATTCTTCCTCCTCGCCAATATTGGAGTCTATGTCCCAATTTAGTCACATTTTACACCCGTCCACCCATACAAATACAGTAGTATTGACCCACCCACCCATCCATACATATACAGTGGTATTGACCCACCTACCCACCCATGCAAACAAAGTGCTACTGACCCACCCACCCGTAAACGAACAGTGGTATTGACCCACCCATACACATACAGTGGTATTAAATAATACCACTGTAAATAATCAATTTAAATCTCTTTTCTCACTTTCAATAATATTTAATATTAAAATCGTCATAGTTATTATTTTCTGCTAATGTCGGCTTGAAAGTTACCTGAATAATTTTTACTTTGGACTTTTCACTCAAATTTAAAGCCGATGAACTAATTTTTAAAGCGTATTACATTTCGTTTCATATTTAATGCTACATTGTAATTGGATGTGTATATTTTTGTGTGGCATAAATAAATAAATAAAATATAGCAGATGTTTGAAACAAACTACCTCAATAATACAAATCTTCAAAACAATTATCTTGTTATCAATTTGGTTCATTTATAGGTGTGTACGCTAAAATCACTTGAATTAAAAGAGTCATTATTGAAAGCATAATTTTGAGATTTACAAACCTTGTTCCGTTTGTTTTAAAAATTGGGGGTTTTTACAAGAAAACTGGAAAGCTTTAAGATCCAACGTACCTCTAAAATGTTTATTTTTTTTTAAAGAAAATGTTTTAAGGTAAATTCCTACAATAGGTAATTTATAATTTATTCGTAAAATAACTGCATTATCAATTTAACCAACTTATCGATGTGAAAGGAATTATGAAGTTTTATGAATTCATGACATGTACGATGGATGAAGGAACAAAGCCGAAATCCGAGGGGACATTTCCCACAGTACTTGTACGCCATTCTAAGTCATGCATTTAAACATAGGCCGACTGCAATTGCAGCATTTCTGACCGCCGTTAGTCTTGGAGGTCATAAATATTGATAGGATTGCGTTATGTACGGAGTCTCGGGTTCGTTAGCGAATGGCTCACTC
The DNA here is from genome assembly GCA_035578905.1 of Stictocephala bisonia. NCBI lineage: Eukaryota > Metazoa > Arthropoda > Insecta > Hemiptera > Membracidae > Stictocephala > Stictocephala bisonia. The sequence continues at coordinate 10,696,278 of JAQJVL010000001.1, forward strand.
TCGTGCGGTACAAGACAAACGCAGAGAGCCCTAAAGGGACAACCGCAACTACCTGCCTCATTTCCAATTATCTAACTGCAATTGCATGCTTAAGTAATCGGAATTGCCTCACATTTCTGGGAACTGATTTTTTACACGATATCAAAACGTACCGTCAACTGCATAAGCTAGCTCATACTAAAAACGTATCACCAACTGTATCAGCTAGTTCATTTAAACATACCGTCAACTGTATCAGCTATCTCATCTAAACATACCGCCAACTGTATCAGCTATCTCATCTAAACATACCGCCAACTGCATCATCTAGCTCATTTAAACATACTGTCAACTGTATCAGCTATCTCATCTAAACATACCGCCAACTGCATCATCTAGCTCATTTAAACATACTGTCAACTGTATCAGCTTATTCACACTTAAAACGTACCGTCAACTGCATCAGCTGGCTTACACTTAAAATGTACCACCAACTGCATCAACTAGCTCATTCAAACATACCGTCAACTGCATCAGCTAGCTCATCTAAACATACCACCAACTGCATCAACTAGCTCATTTAAACATACTGTCAACTGTATCAGCTTATTCACACTTAAAACGTACCGTCAACTGCATCAGCTGGCTTACACTTAAAACGTACCACCAACTGCATCAACTAGCTCATTCAAACATACCGTCAACTGTATCAGCTAGCTCATCTAAACATACCGCCAACTGCATCATCTAGCTCATTTAAACGTACCGTCAACTGCATCGGCTTGCTTAGGCCTGCCGCACACTGAATCGAACTAGACGAGACAGAACAAGACAAGACATCTTCAGATGTTTTTGGTGAATCTGTGCATGGGTTTAAATGGAGTAGTCACATACTTCCCCGACCTCACAAAAAAATGTAATTGAATGTTCTATGAATATAGATCCACAATTACACATTTTTACTGGATAAATTTTACAAACAATTACTGAGTTCTTCATTACAAGAAAATTGGTTTTTAATGGAATTTCGGATACCAAACGATTTTCTTGGTATTCCTCCAGGTTATCCAGCATCCGTGCCCAGCTGATAACGAGTCCGTAGTTACCAAACCGAAAGTACCACATTTTAATCACATTAGCTCATAAGTGTCGCACAGAAAGAAAAAAAAAAACAGATGTCACTTTCTTATGGTCGCAGTGAACGTCTAAGAGATAGATAAATAGATTACAACTAATGTGCATCTTTTTACATCTGTAGTAATAATTACCACATTTATCCTTGTAGAGTTGGGGGGAATAAGGGAGGTACTGACAAGGTGCTGGCCTTGCATCCACATGGCAAACTGGAGAAATGACTACTCGACACACATTCAGCGCACTATTGGATGTGAACTCTGTTTTTGACGGTGCATGAGTGCAATTTACAAAATAGCATGACATTTTCGCTATAAACTACTAACGTTTTTTAACAATAAACTATCATATACAGGAACGCAAGTTAAAAATAAATAAAAATTGAAGGCTATAATTGACGAATTTATACTTTCTTTATATACGTTCTTGTCCATATTGGGACTTCTTAATAAAAATATATGGTAGGGTATCTTGCAATGATTTATTCAGGACAATAAATTAAGATCTGGAAGAAGGGAAAGTCACATCATCCCGGTCTTCAACCAATACCATTAGAGAGGATTGCTGCTTCCAGTAAATTACTCAGGCGAGTAAGCAGGGGAACTGACATGTTGTCCATATCTGAGGGCAGTTTGGGGATCTGATCCAGTGGACGTGTTGACTGTTCAGCTGTTGCAGTACAATAAAGTTGCACAGTGCAACTATTTACATGGCAGCAAAAGTCGACCAATTATCCCATTAGACATAAATAAATTGTCATAATCATAGAAATTATTTCAATGATTATCGGTGCTGTGAAACTGATTGAACCAAATGAACAAAAATAAAAATTAAACTATAGATTACCAACCAGAATTCACTAATTGCCATGAATCATCGTCGTGTTTTTAAATCCTCCTCCTCTGACAGTATTACTTCGATCCTTCTCCTATGGCAGTACTACACTTTGATCCTTCTTCAATGGCAGTACTACACTTCGATCCTTCTTCTATAGCAGTACTACACTTTGATCCTTCTTCAATGACAGTACTACACATCAATCCTTCTTCAATGGCAGTACTACACTTCGTTCCACGTTCACTTGTAATAGTTGTAATACAGACCTTATAGAAGAACTGAAGAACGTCTCGCTACTAAACCGAGCATGTGTTCACCGGGTTGCCGCTACAAACCAGGCGACGCGATGCAGGCGCTGTATTCCTTCCAGCGGTTATAAAAGATATAAATAAATTATATAACTTTATGACCCAGTATATTTTTAATCGAAATGATTTAATTATTCTTTCAACGTTAAAGCCAATTTTCTATTCCTAAATTTCTATAACGAGTCTTTTTACTGTGCATTTATTCGTTAGAGATCCTGGTTTTATTATTATTATTACTGTATTATGTGTATTATAACTATGATAGTTTTAACGTAAACTTTTTTCGTAACATTTTCGTTTCGAGTGAATCATGATTTAGCGAATTAATTTTGTAATTAATATTAAGTATTTATAATTACTAGTCATTTTCTACATGTTTCAATCATGTTTAGAATAATTTTATCATGTCATCTGCTTATTTAAAATATGTCATAATATTTATTACCAATATTAATAAACTGGTTTTTAAACTGGGTATACAGAAGAGGGCACTCAGGTGTTATTTATCTGTGTCCAGACTGGGACTAAATGAACTAATTAATAATAACAATTATATTCAATAATTAATGAGTACCTCAACATATTATTTTCTTAAATTCTTAAATTATTGCCACTTTAAAATTGGAATCTGAAATTCATAAAATAACTAATAAAATCTAAATTCACCAACTTGATACTACGAATAAGGACAGAAAAAGCATTATTCAAAACGATCAGAGAATAGATTAATTCAATCTCATATAAATTTCTATGCTTATAATGAAGTACTAGGTGGGCCGATGCTTTCTAGGTGACTAGTAGCGTGAAAATCGCATTTCATTTACATTGCTTATGGCAGCGCCGTACTGACAGGTGAACGTGGAACCGACAGTAGTTTCATCCTCCTCCTCTAACAGAACGAATTTGATCCTCCTCCTATCTTAAAACTAGGTAGCATAATAGTACAAAACAAACAACCATTGATGATTACTCGAATCCTATTTTTACATGGTAATGTGTTGCATTTTTCAGCGGATTTACCATTTTTTAAAACTTATATAAGCAGACGTTTAAGCCCAAATACGGAAGGAAATTAATGGAAGGAGAATGTTGGTATTTCTGGGACGCACGTTCCAGAACCGGTGCTGTAACCCTGGACTCACTAATTTTACCAGTCATACATCTGGTACTATTTAGAGGCCAAACCCCATCAGGAGAGTAAATCGGGAGTGAGCTGAGCCAACCGACTCAGCTCCCAGCTGGTCCAAGCAGATGTTTCGTCTTCTTTCCGAGTACAGATTATCGATTGGAACCTAACAAATAAGTTACATTTAATATACTACTCATTACTAGGAGACAATAATTTTATCCTAGGAATACTTGTAAGAAATATTTTTTAGAAATTAACTGTGATGTGTATGTATACGAGTATAAACTGAAGCATGTTAGTATTTAGGTTAATTTTACAGGTAATCTACGACTGACATAGATGCCAGAGTTTTCGGCGCACACGGAATCGAAGTGAAAACTGGAATCCAGAAATTTATCTCAAAATTAGTTGCTATAGCTAGCTGGTCACTTTTCTCGAAATCATGGTCAGAATAATCCCAAGAATATGTAATTGTTTTTTTATTTCTTTTATAAATGGTGGAATAATTCATTAATTCATATTTTATAGACCCACGTGGATTAAAATGTACCGACTTCAAGAACTCTTGAAAAAAACATTTTTTAAAATGTTGAATTCTGTTAAGAGGACATTTGGTGACATTATCTCAATATGACTTAGGTAACTGTGTACTAGTAAATGTGTGATCTGTAACTAAGTCATATTGAGATAATGTCCCCAAATGTCCTCTTAACAGAATTCAACAATTTAAAAAAAATGTTTTTTTCAAGAGTTCTTGAAGTCGGTACATTTTAATTCACGTGGGTCTAAAATATGAATTAATGAATTATTCCACCATTCATAAAAGATAATAAAAAAATTACCTATTCTTGGGATTATTCTGACCATTATTTCGAGAAAAGTGACCAGCTATAGCAACTAATTTTAAGATAAATGTCTGAATTCCAGTTTTCAATTCGATTCCATGTGAATCGAAGTGAAAACCAACCCTACTTGTGCACCCAGTTAACTAACTTCAACAGTGGGATAGTGGATTGTATTTGTGCAGCGGGTAGTGAACATCGCAAATCTACTTTTGTACACCTAGTTCAACCTCACAGTGCGAGGATGTAATATTTAGCACACATGGTTAAATAAAACATCTAACAATTAAAATATTAACAAACATACACTCACCCATAACAACACAACAATTGACGTGAATACACACCTGGAACAACAACACCTAGATTAAAAATTACTATCAAAATATATACATCGCAATATAATTTATATAAAGTAACCTAATTGATTAATTTAAATTCGCACCGTACATTGTTATACAAGATTTATTTCACAATGTATATTTGATACATAAAAAAAATTTAGCTTTAATTAATTGTGACAGTGTTTTTTTAGAATGAATAAAATCTTTAACCTGAAAGCCAAAACACTATTTTAAACAATAAATCATACCTCTAACCTGTTAGATAAACCACTATTTTTAGAAAAAGCATTATTAGATTAAACTCTATTTTCTACAATGAATATAGGTTTATTTATTGTGAAACCTATTAGATAAAACACTAGTTTCATAATAAATCGTGGCTCTAATCTGTAAGATAAACCAGTGTTTTTCGCGTTTGCAAAGTTCAAATCCCTCTAAACAAACAGATGATGTTCCTTTAGAAAATAGAGTTTGCGATTCCTGAGTAATCTTGTAGGTGAAGTTTTTCGTATTCTGTGCACTATTGTAGATGAAATTTCACATATCTTGTGCAGTATTGCAAATTAAGTTTCACATATCTTGTGCAGTATTGAAAATGAAGTTTCACACATCTTATGCAGTATTGTAGATGAAGTTTCACATATCTTGTGCAATATTGCAAATTAAGTTTCACATATCTTGTGCAGTATTGCAAATGAAGTTTCACATATCTTGTGCAGTATTGTAGATGAAGTTTTGCGTATCCTGTGCAATATTGCAAGTGAAGTTTTGCATATCTTGTGCAATGTTGTAGATACATTTTTGCGTATCCTGTGCAGTCTTGTAGATGAATTTTTGCATATCATGTGCAATCTTGTACTTAATGATTTGCGTATCCTGTTCAATCTTGTAGATGAAGTAAGTCGTTTCCTTAAATACGGTATTTCTCTTGTGTGTCACCTTTTATCAAACATTTAACATAAATGTTGACTCCCAGGGGTAAATTATATAGCGCTTAAAATAAATATCGAGTGGGAGGGTCCCCTCTCGGATTTTAAATCGAATATTGAGTTTTAAACAGTTGTCGGTAGTTTATGGTGTTTAAACCGACTCGTGAAGACGTGGAATAAAATCATGAGACTGGAGGACGTGTTTTCTCCCAACTGATTTACACTGTTCTCAGTCCTATTTTGAATTGCATGATATAACTTTCCAGGGCCGGGTGGATTTCCATAAAGCCTGGCGCCTCTATTTTTCCGGGAAGCTTTGCCCAGTCGACTTTTCGTCCGGAATAAAATATATAACTTTTGTTTGAATGGAGTAGCGTTGTGCCCCTGGTTAAATGTCCTTCATACATCCTCAGCCGTAACTCAACTTGGTTCGGGCGAGCCAACAATACTTATGTTGCTTTCTTCCCGGCTGGTTGGCTTTCTCAGATGTTGTAGAACTTCCGATCTATAGAACTTCCGACTTGTAGAACTTCAGACCTATAGAACATTCGACCTATAGAACAACTCACTACATCTTGTTAAAATAAAATTAATTTCCTGTGATACATTTTTATTTATTTATTTTTTTTTTATTTTATTTTTTTTTTTTTTGTAAACGTACCAAACTGAATCTTTGTAGGTAGATTAATACATATTAATTTGCTATGATTTGGATTTCATAAGACATTAAAATTATCATAAATGTTAGTTGTTCTTTACATAGAAATCATGTTACAATGACGACAGAAACTCCAACTGTATTTATGTATGTTGGAAGCTGGAAGACAATACTCATTGTTAAATTAATTAAAAAATCATAGAGCTATGCTAAGACAAATAACATTTTATTTTCTTTAATTTTGGGACTGAAAGATCAGCGTATGTCAAACTACGTTTGTAAATAAAATCATTACCTTTCATCCTGAATAAAAAAAATCATTGGATACGAAAATTCGTTTGCATCTTAAACCAAAAGGGGTTTAATGCAAAAAAAAAAAAAACTAGACAACCTGGATTGAAAGAACGTGCCGATTTACCATTAATAATTGCTGTGGGCGTTACGTTAGGTATGCTTTTTGTCGTAGTTTTCTAAAGAAAAAAAAAGAAAAAAAACGCTAACCAGTTTTATTTTCTTATTATAATTACATCAGTTGCAATAATTCCTATTTTGATGGTGTTGTGTAAGGGTCGGCTTTGGACTACCATTGGTAGCTTGATGTTTGGAAGTTTTAAATATTTTGTTGTTGTTCTTATTATTACTATCGGATCTTTTCCGTTAATTCACTACCGCTTGATAGTATTACCACCCCACAAGCCAATATTGAGCAATATTCTATTGATATAAAAACTGTTCCCCAATCATTTTTACGTCCACTGTCGAATTCCTTATCCGCTAGGAATACGATACCGTATCGCTGGCCTTATCGCTTTCCAAGAACTTACACATTCCTTACTTACTTACCGCGAAGAAGAAGAACTTACCGCGCATTCGGCGGTAAGTCGATCATTGGATTTACCAGTTTGTTATCAACTTTAGTAGCCACCCAATCTAACCTAACCTAACTTGACCTAACCTAACCGTAATTGCGATAAAAAAAGTAGTTGTAGTGAAGTAACGGAAAAAGTAGTGGCAGAGAATTAACTGAAAAGGTCTTTATCTTTTTTTTCTTTTTAGTTTACTGCATATGTTTTTGTGGTCTGATCTTCAGCATACTATATTCCTAATATACAGTAATATTTTATAAAAAATGGTGCAAACCGTAAATAAACAAAGCATTAATAGCTAAGAAGTCAATGTAAACAATTACGTTATTTCAGAAGTAGGTGTGTGGGTCAAACCACATGTTCTGTTGTCTGCCACCATAGAGTAAGCCAATTTGTTAGGAACATACCCATAGAGATCGACCGACAGCACCAATCAAGAGCTAACGGACCAGCGGTGTTAGACGCCTTGTACTGAAACCTTCAGGGAGCTACACACAACTTGAACATTCCATTACAGTGGCTACTCCCACCCCCGCGTACTTCCCTCCTGGCTTTAAACAATCGTTCAACACTTTTAAGTGGATAAATTCCACAGGTTTTATGATTTTTATAATTTTTTACTACCTAAAACAAACTTATTAATACTAATAATATTTATTTCCAAAATTAGTCTATAAGGAATATTATAAAACTATTTAGATTGGACCAATGTTATTTGTGTAAAAAGGAATTGAAAAATATAAGTATACATAAATAAACAATATATACAAGTGACATTACAATTAAAAATTTATAATTTACATTCTTCGTTTTTTCTGATTTATTTTAATGTTGAGGCTTTTTTAAATTTTGTTTGTAGTATGTTAAAAGGCTTAATGGAATAGTATTTATTTGTTCGTTGGCCAATTTTTAATAGGTTCAAGGGTAACTGTAGAATTGTATAGCGTTGGGATTTGTATCTTTGCTAATTTTTATTATTATTTTAATTGTTAGAAGCTATTCGAACTTTCTATAGACATCAGTAGGCCTGATAGTAATCAAAATAGGTAAATTTATCTTAAGATTTTATCTTAATTATGAAAGTATTCATATTTTAATTTTTTAGGTTACTGAACCGTTACTTTACGTTTAAAGTTTGTTGACTTGAGGATATCTCCATATCTTAAATTTTGAATGCGAATTTTCAAATTAAATCATGAATATCTTTTCCAATTTTACTGTAAAATTCATGAGTAAATTATGTCTTATTTTATAAACAACAAAATAACATGAATCGAAAATATTTATTTATTTGATTTGTGTTGTTTTATTTTATTTATTTATTTTACAACTACCCAATTACAATTCTTTTTAACCCGCAATGACTGTCGTCTCTCTATCTTACAAGTATTTCTTAGACGACTTTTAATTAATTATTTATGTATTAAAATAATCATTTATTTTAATACATAAATCAATATTAATTCATTCAGTTAAAATAGTTCTATTAAATTTTAAAATTACCTTATAAATAATCCTAAATTTTGATTGAGAATAAATTATAATATAAAACAAGAATTAAAAATGGATAAAGAGTCATTGTTTATGAAAGTATTAGGTGTCAGTTTCAAAGTCATTGAAGAGAGTTTAGCAGTATTCATTTTAATTGTGAAGTTATAAATAATTTAAATTATTATTTATTATTATAGTTTTAAAGATAGTGGTTTAAAAATGTTTAATGTTTACTTAAATTTTAAATTATGTACTAGTATAAATGGTTCCCGTGGATATTTTTCCATAACTTATGGAGCCAGTCTATTAAAAATATTTTGAATAAATTAAAACTTAAAATGAAACGTCTTTAAGACCAAATATCTGATTTTCATAGTAAAACACATAATAACTGTTATTGTAGTAAATATATTATAAAATCTGAATAAATGTAGCAAATCTCAACTTGTACAAATGATAGTTAATGGTAAAAAACACAGATCGGAACAACACTCTTAGGACATATAACCTATATTATTACATTGAAAATATAATTTATATAATGGGTTTAAGACCATCGAAGTTCGAAACGAAAATGTGAAAAATTACTAAAGCCCAAACAAAGAGAGCAAACTTAACATGAATAACCAGATATCAGCACGTAAATAAAGTTCGGTAGCGCTTCGATAAAAATGAAAAACATCGACAAACATTTACATAAAAACAAAACATAGATATGGAAGTGAAAAAAAACTAAATTAAAGCTGATCTTGTGAATTTATGGAGAGGCAATTGGGGTCGGCGCGGGGGACCTGGCTGAGCATTATCAGGCCAGATGACCCGTGTCGCCACTGCTATCAATTCTGCCAAATCCCACCGGTGCGGTACCAATATTTACACATGCCAATGATACATGCCTCCTAGATTAAACCTAAACCCTCCCTCCCCTAACACGTCACCCTCATCACCATCACAACTTTTTAACCTCAGAACAGAGCATTTTATATAATAACGATGAAAAACAATCGAATTGTGTTCATACGAAATATAACTGATCAATTACTATTGGTCTTTGACTCCTTCATACTGAAGTCCTAAACACAAGGTTACTAACCTGACCTACGTGATCAGCTGACAGTCTTAAACAAATAACTACGCCACAGAGGAAAAAGGAATAGAGGTCGCTTTCTCATGGCCGCAGCGAACGCTTGGCAGTTAATATCTTTATATATCTATAGTAATCAGTACTTCGTTCATCCTTTGGATTTGGGAGGAATAAGGGTGCTGGTCGTCAAGGTGCTGGTCTTGCCATCGCATGGAAATCTGGAGAAATGACTCTTCGACAAACGTTTAGCGCACTATTGGATGCACCCTCTGTTCCTCTATGTCTGTGCTTATGTCCAATTTACTAGATAAACACCAAGACAGGAAATAGTCTACAGGGCTTGTAAACAATTGCATAGACATTATTTATTTATTGTAAGTGGCAAAGCCAATAAATGAACGAGACAAAAAAAGTTCAGTGTAAGGAAAATTATATATAAATTAAAAACAGCAGAAAAATAGGAAAGCAATAAATATAATTAAAAAAATAAATAGCAAAAACAACAATAATACAACAAATCATAATGACGCCTCTTAAAAATAAATTAATAATGACAACAAATATTAAAAAAAAAAAACTCTTAATAGAATGAATATCAGTACTAAATAGTACAGTAAGATCGTATAAACATAACTAATAGAAGGCAAGATGATAATTAACAAATTATAACTATCAAATAAAAAAAAAAAACACAAGCTGTGTATATCAATGAACAATATTAAATCTAGTGAACAACTAATGGATAAAAATAAATAAAAGAATAAGAATAAAATGAAAATTACAGTAACTATTCTTATCCTAGGGTAGCTAACTATTGAGTAAGGACTTTTAGATGGTTTCGAAGATTTAAAAATCTACATTATCCTGTATTTGAATTTCATCTAACTGGAAAATTGTTACAATTTAGTATCAAAAGATTATTTGGTTATTTTATTTATCTGTTTTTTTTCGGCTATCCAATCACTTAAGAATGGTATTTTTACCACATGAATGCTGTTATATCTAATCTAACATAAATACTACCTTCAAAATAATAGGTTGGTACAGTTTATTAGTTGCATTGTATATTATAAATTTAAGAAGTTATAAGAGTTCAGATGTTTATTGGTTTCCGGTATCCGGTTGTTCCGGATCCTTCCAGGACACACTCACACTCACTTGGTGTTTGTAATACCACTTCCCTAGAGGCCTTTTTCGGTATCCAATTTAAATAACGTTTCCAATCCTGCTAGTGTGGCTGGGATTTATTGTCAGGCTCCACCTCGCATCCCCAAAATGCAGTGAAACCCAAATTTAATTCACTAGGGAAGGCCCATACATCGACCAATGAAGACTGCAATTCAATTGGTGTTTTTTCTCGGGGGAGTTCGAATTTAAATGTATACTTGTAGGTCGTATTTCTGATCGCCGGTTTCCTCCAGTGCTTTAGATTTATGCAAATCAACTTTTTTCTCCCTAGAACCTCTTTTCTGGCTATATTTCAGCTCTTGTCTTTATTTTATTGCTGTTGCTCGCCCGGCTGCGTTCTTTCAGCACAAATTTCATCCCCCTTTTTCCGCACTATATTTCCGATTCCCGGATCACTTTCCGCTCAAATGAAAACGTCACTGAAGAAAGATTGCCCACCTCAATGTTTTACGCCTCTGGCTTCCGTAAAACGATTGTCTTGTAAAGGGCTTTCTTACATTTCTCATGTTATATATCGATAGAAATAAAACTGACGTACATAAGATAATATTAATACATTTTGACTATAGTATTTTTTTATACATTCTCATCATCACATACAATTAATTGACTATAAATAAATATGATGAGCAAAATTGTACACTCGTGTTTTACCTATAATAATTAATTTAACCATACAAAATTATATTTGTTTCTAAACTATAGTAATGTTAGAAAATTAATGCATATATTTTCCATAAGCTTCCTTAAATAAAAGCTATAAATGTCAAAATTTAGTATCAAAACAATTGTTTACTATAGCGTAAAAAATTTAAATTTTCAGTACAAGAAATATTCAAAGATTTAAGCAATATAGGCAGTCCAAGTTACGTATACAACGTTCATATAAAAATATCAGTGCCAAAGAGGACATTATTATTTCCCATTTCATAATATTTAAAAAAAGCCTTCTTAAAGCCATAAAAACATCATGAATATCAACCTTTTTCCTTCATGCATAGCAATATTATTAATTATTTTCTACCACTATCAACGATTTCATTTTATTACCATTATTTTACCGATTCTACACAAAAGAGAATAGTCAGCATTGCTGCATACTAACAATAATATTATCAACCTTGTTGTTTTCTGATGCCACTATCAACATTGCTTTTTGTCTAATACCAATAACATTCTTACTATGTAATACCAACATCAATGTTACTGGTATCTAATAATAATAATATCATCCTTATTGGTATATAATGCCAACATCCTTGCTACATACATCAACCTCCTTGCTATATCATGCCAACATCAACCTTCTTGTTATCTATTACCAACATAAACCTTCTTGTTATATGGTGTTAACATCAAACTTCCTGTTATATGGTGATAACATCAACCTTCTTGTTATCTGGTGCCAACATCAACCTTCCTGTTATCTGGTGATAACATCAACCTTCTTGTTATCTGGTGCCAACATCAACCTTCCTGTTATCTGGTGATAACATCAACCTTCTTGTTATCTGGTGACAACATCAACCTTCTTGTATCTGGTGCTAACATCAACTTTCCTGTTATCTAAAGCCAACATCATCCTTTTTGGTATCTAATACCAACATCAACCTTCTTGTTATCTGGTGCCAACATCAACCTTCCTGTTATCTGGTGATAACATCAACCTTCTTGTTATCTGGTGACAACATCAACCTTCTTGTATCTGGTGCTAACATCAACCTTCCTGTTATCTAAAGCCAACATCATCCTTTTTGGTATCTAATACCAACATCAACCGTCTTGTTATCTGATGCCAACATTAACCTTTCTGTTATCTAATACGAACATATTTTTTCTTGTTATCTATTGCTAACATCAACCTTCCTGTTATCTAAAGCCAACATCATCCTTTTTGGTATCTAATACCAACATCAACCGTCTTGTTATCTGATGCCAACATTAACCTTTCTGTTATCTAATACGAACATATTTTTTCTTGTTATCTATTGCCAACATCAACCTTCGTGTTATCTAAAGCCAACATCATCCTTTTTGGTATCTAATACCAACATCAACCGTCTTGTTATCTGATGCCAACATTAACCTTTCTGTTATCTAATACGAACATATTTTTTCTTGTTATCTATTGCCAACATCAACCTTCGTGTTATCTAAAGCCAACATCATCCTTTTTGGTATCTAATACCAACATCAACCGTCTTGTTATCTGATGCCAACATTAACCTTTCTGTTATCTAATACGAACATATTTTTTCTTGTTATCTATTGCCAACATCAACCTTCGTGTTATCTAAAGCCAACATCATCCTTTTTGGTATCTAATACCAACATCAACCGTCTTGTTATCTGATGCCAACATTAACCTTTCTGTTATCTAATACGAACATATTTTTTCTTGTTATCTATTGCCAACATCAACCTTCGTGTTATCTAAAGCCAACATCATCCTTTTTGGTATCTAATACCAACATCAACCGTCTTGTTATCTGATGCTAACATTAACCTTTTTTTTATCTAATACGAACATATTTTTTCTTGTTATCTATTGCTAACATCAACCTTCCTGTTATCTAAAGCCAACATCATCCTTTTTGGTATCTAATACCAACATCAACCGTCTTGTTATCTGATGCCAACATTAACCTTTCTGTTATCTAATACGAACATATTTTTTCTTGTTATCTATTGCCAACATCAACCTTCGTGCTATCTAAAGCCAACATCATCCTTTTTGGTATCTAATACCAACATCAACCGTCTTGTTATCTGATGCTAACATTAACCTTTTTGTTATCTAATACGAACATATTTTTTCTTGTTATCTATTGCCAACATCAACCTTCGTGTTATCTGATGAAAACATCAACCTTCTTCTTATCTAATACCATCATTAACTTCTTCTCATCTAATTTTAAAACCAACATCCTTGTTTTCAAATCAAATATCGACCTTATTGATTCTGTAGCACCAACTCGAAACTTGTACCATCCACTGGTCTCCGAGCAGGACCAAGGAGTGGCCGGGTGCGCGGTAGTTACCAAGGGGCGGTCCCGTTGAGCCGGTCACTACCAAGAGCACTCACAATTTAATCTCACACGCGAGCCCATAACTTTGAGCCAAGCGATCGCATGATCCACGACGTTTTAATTGCGATTTATACCTCCCAATGTCTTTTAATCAAGGCTTGACGTCTCAGTCGGAAAACGAATCCACGACATCGATAAATCTGGTACATATTTCAGCATCGGACGACGACTTCATCAGTGAATCATTTGCCGGTTGACCCAGGACTCGAGCACGCCAACTGACCAGGCCACATTTGGAGGATATACAACTAGGCATATATATACTATCTTATTTTATGATAATTAAATTGTTTGCTATTATAATCTCTGCTTTAATCAATCGTACATAGGACTCCAACCCGTCCCGATTTTAAATCCTTTACTCCCACGTCCTGGCCCGGGCCGGTGACGGGGTCCTGGCCGAGAAGCACATTGTCCCGATACTTTGATTTCTAAATAAATTTATATTTTACTAGGGCATTTGGATCTTTTCCTTTAATTCACTACCACTTGATAAATATTCTATTGCTCTAAAAACTGTTCCCCAATCATTTTTACGATTACTGTGGTATTCCTTATCCGCTAGGAATCCGATATCGATTACCTTATCTCACTTTCCAAGAACTTACACACGGAGAGCGCATTCGGCAGTATGTGATCAAGTTTAGTATCCACCTAACCAAACCTAATCGTTATTGAGATAAAAAAAGTAGTGGTAGTGAATTAACAGAAAATACCCAAATGCCCTAGTAAAATAAAATTTTTTGGAAATCAAAGTATCGGGACAACATGCTTCCCGACCGGGATCCCGTCGGGACGTGGGAGTAAAGGATTTAAAATTGGGACGGGTTGGAGCCCTGTGTACAACGATTGATAAAGCAGAGATTATAGTGAAGTATCGGAAAAAGTAGTGGTAGTGAATTAACGGAAAAGGTCCGGGTATTTTAAAAAAAATCATGACTTAACTTTCGCATGAAACTATTTTCATGTAATTAATTAAAATAATTTGTTTTTAAATTATTTTAATTATCATGACAATAACTGTCTCATTTTAAATGTATAGTTATATACTATAGTAATCTACTTTTGAGTTAATTATCAATCAGAGCCTCAGGCCTAGAATGGCCTGTTCCGGTTTATGTCTTACGAAAATGGGGCAACCTTGGGTACTACAAACAAAACGTGAATGAAGAGATCATCATCCTAATCTCCTACTTATTAAAGGACCTTCGGTAAAACTCGTTCTAAACTGTTCATGCTCAATATGCTTCTTTATATTGTTAACTGTAGGAGGTTTGGTTTGGGCCTAAGGCACGGATGTTTGCGAGTGTTCGGCACGTCAGCCGTGTCGCTCGTGCCGGGCCGCACGTCCTGTACGTGAGCAAGCCTACAATGTATGCAATAACACTCTCCAGCTACTTTGTCCTTACCACGTTCCTCACAGTTAATGGCCCACTCGCCAACCTCAACAGCCGACCAAGTAGACCTATTAGGCCGAGCTAATAAAATGCTCGTTTTTCCAGAGTGTCATTTGATTAAACATTATTTCCCCCCGAAACAGTATCATAAACATTATATACACATTATTTAAAACTCTGTGTAATATAATACCACTCAAATAGTTGTAATTATTAATTCTCGATAAAGTTTTTAAACATGTAAAGTAAGTTCAATAGTGGTGGTTTTATTCTTTAGACATAATTAATTCTTTAAATATTCATACACTCCTTTTATAATACTTTTAAATTCAGATGGCTTAAAGGACTAAATTTACATAATTTAAAACGGTACAGATAAATTTTTATTTAAATGATAAAACAAAACTAAATTCATTAAAATTTAGATCCATTCATTTATTTTTAATTTAATCAATTTATTAGTCTATTAACGCGGAGGTCGCTAAGATATTTGTGAATATGTCTGGCAAATGAATTTGATAAACGTAGATAAATGAGTGTAGTTATTGGTACTAATATTGTACCTATATTGTGTTATATTTCTCCATTTTGTACTTTAATTGTAGCATAGTTGTGAATGTTGTACTTTTATTGTCCCCTACTATATTTGTTCATTTTGAACCTATATTGTAGTATATTTGTGCATTTTGTACTTATAGTCTATTGTAGTAAACTTGAGAATTTTGTACTTGTATTATAGTATATTTGTGCACATTGTACTTGTTTTGTAGTATATTTGTGAATTTTGTACTTGTATTGTAGTTCATATTTGCATTTTTTTACTTATATTGTAGTATATTTATGAATTTTGTACTTATATTACAGTCATTTGTGCATTTCGTTCTCACATTATATTGTTGATGTGAGACATTTACTTTTACTGTAAGTAATAATACATATGTTTAATTTATGTTTTAAACATACTGGTGTATAATTTAAGTTATATAGATCAAATATATTTTTGAGTAAAAGCGCAACATAATAAATTATAATATTATTAAAACTACCACTAATGGTCATCTGAAAGAAGATTTGTCAACATTATCAATATGTATACCTACAAACAATAAAATAAATAAAGAACAAATTAATAAAATAAATATGCAAATTCGAAAACATGGAACAATGACATTAATAAGCATCCACTAGGAGTTGCCGAGAGATATAAATAATTAGAAAAAAACGAGACAGGTTTTACATGAATAAATTATCATGTGTTTAACGCACGATAAACGGAACTCCCATTGCATATGTATTGTATACAGTACGTCTCTCGGTGTGACCGGGACGGCACGCAACGACAGGAATGGACTGGACGAACTAACGAAATGGCTTCGAGAAAACTAGAAAAAGTGGTACAAGTTCTCTGGGAAATGGCCATCGGTCATAAGTGAAGTGGCGTTCTCTTTGCAGAGAAACGCCGTTCGCCAAATGGTTCAACATAACGGTTGTCCGAGTTTCTTGTTATATGGTAAGAAAAATTCGAAATTTTTGACTCATACTTTTAAAAAAAGTGAGTTTTATTTATAAATATCTATTGCAACTTGGTAAAATCTATAAATACATAAAACTGTCGTATGTTTGTGTACACAAAACTAGTAAAGTATTAAAGATTCACTTGAAATGTTTGCACAACGTTGCATTTATAACAAGAGTGTTTTTATATATACATAAAACTGTCGTATGTTTGTGTACACAAAACTCGTAAAGTAATAAATATTCACTTGAAATGTTTGCATAACGTTGCATTTATAACAAGAGTGTTTTTATATATATATAAAACTGTCGTATGTTTGTGTACACAAAACTCGTAAAGTAATAAATATTCACTTGAAATGTTTGCACAACATTGCATTTATAACAAGTGTTTTTATATATTTATTCCCTGAATATTTTAACACGAACAGGCTGTTCCAAGCATTTATCACCTAACCAGATTTAACAAATGAAAATAAATGAAATAAATGTCAGTGCTGTAAAAATGCTATTGTGATCAGCTGATTTATGTGGATGTTATATCTAAACAATATCCTGTAAGTTTATTACTGTAATCAGGTAATTGTTTATTCATGAAAACAACTCTAAGTTACTTTATTTAAGATAAAATCAGTTAAACAATCGTCCTTTATTTTTCTAACAACTTAAGTTAAAAATGAACTTTCCACCAGTAATAAAAATGGAAAAGGCAGTCTTTGGTTTTAGTATTAGAGAACTACCACAGAATTACGTACACGTTTTTCGAATGTTAAATACAACATAAATACTATACATCCCTATTAGTTAGTAGTATCAAACTAAGCCATAGCAAAGTGTGGCCGGGTTTGGCTAAGGTAATGATAGAATTAACAGTTATTGTGGACAATGTATAAGTAATTGTGAGATGTTATTTACAGATAACATTTTTAGAATACAATAAATATACATTTTTCATATCATTTCAATCTTCCATACTGTATTATAAAAAAATATTTAATGAAGTTAAATCAACATAATAATTTTCTCTTATTTTCCTGATTCTCTAAAAAAAACACACAAAAATCCTTATTTTTAATATAAATCCCTGTTAGAATTGATAACTCTGAATTGCTTTATTGTTTACTCTAGATTGTTAAAACATTTTAAGATATTTAATGTAAACTATAATTTTAATTGAATTACTTTTGATGGACTATAAATTCATATTTAGTAGTGCCCACACAGTGCTTACCATTTTTTGTGTATTTTATTTTTTATTGAAGACGCCGGTCATCAAAATATGGGTAAATATGGATTTCTAATGAGTGAGAAGTGTGCAGATGAGCAATTTTAGTCTCAGTTACAAACTAAAGCCGACTATTCCTTAGAAAGTCCTTAATTAAAGCCCAATGACAAATTAACAGCCGGTGGTTGTCAGCTCATCTCTTTATTTATTTATTTGTTTATTCTTAAGAGTCTGCAGAGGCTGTCGGCCATGTTGGTTTTAATCCAATAAAAACAATGTTATTTGCGAAACTATATTTTTTTTCGTTATTTATTGACCAAGATTTATGTGTGAGGTGTCATTTTGAACGTTATTATTTTGCATATTAGGTTCGCTTTTGATATTTTGAATACATCTACTAGTTTGAAAATAAAAACTTAAAACTAAATATTTTTTTTATATAAAACTAATTAGAAATTCGCAAAGCAATCCCAACGCGCAATTTGTTTGGAAAAATCCGTTTAAAATAACTGTTAAATTT
Source organism: Stictocephala bisonia (assembly GCA_035578905.1). Classification (NCBI taxonomy): domain Eukaryota; kingdom Metazoa; phylum Arthropoda; class Insecta; order Hemiptera; family Membracidae; genus Stictocephala; species Stictocephala bisonia. The sequence continues at coordinate 10,714,813 of JAQJVL010000001.1, forward strand.
GGATACGCGTGATCGTATGTCCGGTTCGAAAATAACACTGTTCTTATGGAATTAAAACTAACATGGCCGACAGCCTCTGCACTCTTCTTAAGGTGGCGTAATCGGTTTTCGGTGAGTTAATTATTTCCTAATTTTTTAATCACAATTAGTTAATGTACTTTCCTTTGGGACTGGATAAATATATAACAGGTTTTTTAACAACTACATTAGAACTTGTGGCCTTATAAAGAAAAGAATTTGCTGATTTAAAATCAGCACTAAGACAAAACCGTTCGAAGTACAAATTTATTTTTTATAAATACATTTTTTACACATAACTGTAGGGATTAAATGTACAAATATTTATAATTAAAGGTGAAGAAGGGTATTTTTTCACCATTAAAATTATAAATATTTGTACATATTTTTAATTGAAAAACATCTGAATCCCTTCAGTTCTGTGTAAAAAACGTAGTTATAAAAATTAAATTTGTACTTTGAATGGTTTTGTCTTAACGCTGAATTAAAATCAGCTAAATTCACTTCTTCATAAGACCACAAGTTCTAATGTAGTGATTAAAAAAATTTAATAAATTTTTCCTGTCTCAAGGGAAGGTATATAACTAATTTTGGATATGAAATTAGAAAATAATTAACTCACCTAAAACCAATTGCACCACCTTAAGACGCCGATCGTCAAGATATGGGCGAATATGGATTTCGAATGAGTGTGATGAGTGTAGATGAGCGAGTGTAGTAATTGTTACAAACTATTCCTAAATTGACCGACTATTCCTTAGAAAGTGTCATTAATTAATAGCCCAATGACAAATGAACAGCCGGTGGTTATCAGAAGATCCCGTTCAAAATTTGTTAAGACTCTGATTGGAATCGAACTGAGAACCTTTAGCTTATGAACCTGTGATTTAACCAACTACCCTAACGGCCATTTCTAAAGTTAATTGGAAACTCACGACTAAGGATTGTAAATGAAATAAAAATAATCTGTAGAATTAAAAACAAGTAGATATATCAATTTAGATATCAAATTTTAAGAATAATGTATTGCTGAAAAATAGATTTCTGCATTAGCAACAATAAAAGACTACAGCAACAAAAATCATTTCATCAAAAATTTTAGTTTTATAGAACAGTGTCAAAAATTAATAAATATCTGCCAATACTTCAGTATACTGGACATCATACAGTATACATCTCGTGGACACCGTAAATATGCTAACATTTAATTAAGATGCCTATTTTTTTTTTCTCTGAGGGTGTTTATAGACATCTCCACCTTTAAATAGGCAGTAAAAGAATTAAACAATTTAAAACAATTAAATTTAATGTTTGTTTTTTTTAAGGAAGAGGTACTGTGTTTAGGGGTCGGGATATTTTGACGAAGTTTGTTTTTAAAAAAGCCTTCTATCGATGAAAAAAAGATGAAAATACTCAAACATTTGTTAAAGCCTTCTATAAATGAAAAGATGCAAGTTATTTTGAAAAAATGTTTAAGTTAACATTTCGGAGGAATGGTTATGAAAACCATAAAAGAAATATGAATATTAACCCTTTTTTGCTAAAGAAAAAAAACCAGGCAACGAATTAACTATTGTGCAAGTTCACGATTTGCACAGTTCGACATGCTTTTGAATTTACGTACAGTTACCAACAAAATACAAAAGTTTTTATATAAAAAAGACCACCACACATAAAAAGGATATATGAGTGGTGGTCATACTCTAGAAAAGGAAGTGACGGTAGTTCATATCACAGAGTTTGCAAAATGGAATCCTAAATATTTTTTATTTATGTCATAAATCCAAAAAATCAACACATTCTAAAGTCTTACGCCACATTACGAGGAGACCATAATGGTGTATGTACTGTATTACATAACCACGGCAAGGTTGTTTATGGAACAATAATTACAATATCATTGTGCAGTAGTAGCTAATTGTGCTCTGATAATAACTCGCTTATTAAATCTGCCCACCCCAAATTGGAGTTTACGATCTTAGGTGATGACAAATTGATGAAAACTGAATTCACACTGCGCCAGAGCTAATTCCCCTCCTCCCCCGACAGTTGCAAACAACAATTAGGTGCAACAATAATAGATAGCAACTAAAAATGTTTATTGATTTGACTGTTGTTTTGTGACAGGTACAAAAACAAGTAAAATAATGTTTATCCTACTACCTCCATATACCAGTTGTATCCAATAGACATTACACTACTGTCTATTGGACGTTATACTCACATTATAACGTCCAATAGACGTTATACTCACATTATAACGTCCAATAGACGTTATACTCACATTATAACGTCCAATAGACGTTACACTACTGTCTATTGAACGTTATACTCACATTATAACGTCCAATAGACGTTATACTCACATTATAACGTCCAATAGACGTTACACTACTGTCTATTGGACGTTATACTCACATTATAACGTCCAATAGACGTTATACTCACATTATAACGTCCAATAGACGTTACACTACTGTCTATTGAACGTTATACTCACATTATAACGTCCAATACACGTTATACTCACAGTATAACGTCCAATAGACGTTACACTACTGTCTATTGGACGTTATACTCACATTATAACATCCAATAGACGTTATACTCACATTATAACGTCCAATAGACGTTACACTACTGTCTATTGAACGTTATACTCACATTATAACGTCCAATACACGTTATACTCACAGTATAACGTCCAATAGACGTTACACTACTGTCTATTGGACGTTATACTCACATTATAACGTCCAATACACATTATACTCACATTATAACGTCCAATAGACGTTACACTACTGTCTATTGAACGTTATACTCACATTATAACGTCCAATACACGTTATACTCACAGTATAACGTCCAATAGACGTTATACTGTGTATATAATACTGTGCATAAAAAGTGCATATTTAATATATGCACTTTTTGAACTTTTATAATTTTATGTTCATCAGATAAACATCTAAGAAGTAACATCCATCGTTGGATGGTTAGTGAGCAACAAATCATTTTGTAAATGTACGAATGAAATAAGAATTAACAATTTAAGAGATTTTATTATTTATTTAATTAACTGCAACACCAATTTACAGAAATGAGCCAAAATGGCTGTTCATGGAACTAAAGTAACACTATATACTTTAAATATTATCTTTATTTTACTATCATAAATTAAATAGTTTGGTTTTTTTTAGTGTAACTACGCTACTGGTAACAGTGGTTAGGTAATCCAGAGCCTCTCAGAACTTGTCACATGAGAAAAGATATTTTGTTCTTATTAGAGTGTTTGATTCAGGACTTAACTCATGAGAAAGGGTAGTTTGTCCATATTAGTGTGTTTGATTCAAGACTTAGCCTAACACATGAGAAAGGGTAGTTAGTCCATATTAGAGTGTTCATCACAGTCAGTCGTACCAATCAACTGGCAGTTAATAATGAGTAGAAAAAATTTCTCGCCCAATCCCTGGGTCTATTTCGGTGCCTTGAAGGAGAAGGGTGGTTCATGGAGAGATGGATGAGATGCAGACTGTCAGGGCTATTCGGGACTGGAACTCCAGAAACAGAGTAGGCAGTATGTATGGCAAATATGTTCTTGACGACATTTTGTTTCTTCATTTTATTTCTCTCGTTTCTCAGGATGTGCCATATATTCAAGTTCGAAAATTGTTTTAACTGTAACTTCCGAAATATTGTTTCTTTATCAATTAATACTGTTTTGGGTCAGTTTTACTTCAAACTCCTTAGTGCATCTTATAATATATTTGTTAACTTCACTTTAATTTAGTATTGGTTTTCTTTTTCCATTTTAGTTTCTATTAATTACAACAATTAATTATGTATTCTATTTTATATTATTCTTACTCATATTTTATATACTACTGATATATAAAATTATTATACTATACATTATGATATACAGAAGTAATATTATTATTTGATTACTGTATTTTAAGAATTTGATGGATATGCGCTCTTCAAGAAGTTATTAACTGCTAATAAAATTGACCTGACTATTTTACGAATTATCAGACACTTCTAGTTTGAATACTTTAAATATCGTAGTGTTTGAAAGTAGTAGAAAAACACTTCCAAAAAAGCACGCTTTCCCCTGGCGGGGGGCTGCGAGTGTTTCATTGAAGCCGATTCTTTGTCTGCTATTTTTTACTGCCAAGCTAAAAGGACTTTCCCCCTTTCAAGGTGTTTTATCAAAGACAAAAGCTAACGGACAGCTGCTTTTTAGAATTTTACTTTCTCCTACCTTAGTGAGAAGTAACTTAGGAGTAGGACAGACCTCCCTCGGTGGTACTATAGGTAGATCTGTAGGAACACCCTTGCAGTATAGAAAACTAGTTTTGAAATGTTAGTTCTAATTATGCTGGGTTCATTTATTTCATTCCATCAGATACTGAAAAAAATGTTTGTCCAATACAAATCTTATACCTTTTCCGTTAATTCATACCACTTCTTTTTTATCGCAATTACGGTTAGGTGGTTACTAAAGTTGATCGCAAATTGGTAAATACAATGATTGACTTACCGCCGAATGCGCTCTCCGTGTGTAAGTTGTTGGAAAGCGATAAGATAAGGCCAGCAATATGGGATTCCAAGCGGATAAGGAATACCACAGTGGACATAAAAACGAGAGGGGAACAGTTTTTAGAGCAATAGAACATTTATCAAGCAGTAATGAATTAATAGACACGTAAAGTAGTGGTAGTGAATTAACGGAAAAGATCCCAAATCTTATAGCCTATTGTTGTATTTGTTTGTTTTCTACTAGGTTTTTCTAGTATTTTATGTTATGCTGCTTGTTTGTTATTAGTTATATTTCCTCTCAATGTGTTTTCTTTTTATGATTTTTTACCCTTGTTTTGTTTCAGTTTTCACGTACACGTATCTTATATGATTTGATTGTATTATTATTACGTTTCAAGTGTTATTTTTTGTTTGATTGTATAGCAAAATATATAGAAATCTTGCTTATTATTAATTCAATTATTACCAAATATGTTTTGAAACCCGTTGGATTTATAAATTAATTAATATTATAAATCATCTACAAAAGGCCACCGAGTATTACAGAACGAAACGACAGAGAAACTAAATTAATTTTAACTATTATTATTTCGGTTTCAATATTATTTTAAAAAGATAATTATTTCAAAACATAGAGAGACTGAAAGAAACCTAGAGATAGAGAAAATACGAAATCAAAATTATACTGACACTTTTAGATTATTTTATCAATTTTACCAATAATTTATACAATCTCTTACATGATTTCAAAATTAAAACATGTAAGAAACGCTTTATCACTTGAAGTAGGAAAACGTTTTTAACATTACATAAGCCTAAGTAATTTGAAAAATTTCATTGAGGGCCTATTTATCGGATGTAATATTTCTATATTTAAGTTATCTACGATAATACACGAATATACAAAAATAAGTATAAATTCACGTTGAGAATAATTATATTAGGGTTTAGGGTTGATAACTATAAAATGACTAATAATAACAACAAATATAGCCTGAGTACTGTATAAGCAATAATAATTATAAATATAAGAAATAATTATATACAACATGAGTAATAAAAGTAATAACAAACAAAACAGTTAGAAAAACACTAACAATTGCACTAAAGAAGTACTAAAAGAATTAAACAGACCAATATAGGGCTAAAAATTAAGAAAACTAACAGTAACAAATCGAATTTAATCAGGATTTTTTTTCAACAAAAGAATAATTTACAACAGGAATAGATGTTACTAAAAGAAAACATATAGAACATGATTGACAATTTAAGAAAATAATTACAATAAGTAACACAGTTTAATTAACTTGCATTTATTTAAGTTATAGCTTACTCAATAACTTAAAGAATAATATAAATAACAAAATATTTCTTGTTATTTATATTGTAACTTATTACATGTATGATCGGTGTGATAAGTCCGATCATACATGTATTACTCATTGTTCTTAAGTTATTACTTTATTATTGTGTATATTGTTGTTTATTTAATCTAACGTTGTGCAGATTGTTTATTATGAGTGGATTTATCGTTTCATATTTCTAAATTATTTTTTCTACTTCTTGATAGTATGCTACCTGCAAGGGCTGCTGTGTTTGTTTTTATTCATTTGTGATTGTTTTTAGTACATTTATCTTCAATCCTTTTTAATTTAAGCAAGTTATTATTTATTTAGGTATGATTCGGTTGTGATATTTTGCTAGTTGTTAAGGCCTTAAGTTGTATTTTATTTTTGCTATTTGTCCCATTTTGTTACCTTTGCATTATGAACTTGCATGTAGGTATTCTTCATTGCCATCATTTTTTATTATGTACGAATGGGTGCTGCTCCTGGTAAATAAATAGAAAACGACACGACCGTGACAACAAGAACAAATAAAACAATCAATAATTTCAACTACAACTAAAGAATGACTAAACTAAACTAAATTACGAAATAAAACATCTAAATTTAAATATTAAGTAATAAACCTAATTAAGTCAATCAAATGATAGTGAGTGTTAATTTACGAAACAAAGTATTGTCCAATAACATAAACACATATCCAGCGATCATGTCAGACGACAAAAGGCAAGGAAGGACCAGAGAGTGGAGTATGGAGGCTAGTGGTGGGGAAGCTCGGTTATGGACTGCCATATTGTCGTCTACCCCTCAATGCCCATCTGTCGCATTCTGCATGGTTGCTTTCACTATTCCTTGATCTATCTTGTTTACTTTCCTGGCTCTTGCTCGCAACCCTTGTTGATCTCAGTCTCTTTTTGGAAGAGAGAAATAAATTATATGGTTACATTGGGAACGACGATATCTAAGGCAACAATAATATTGAAACCGAAATAATAACGGAACCGAATTTTTGTTGAGTATAAAAACAATTTGGATAAGTTAGGTTAGGTTTGGTTGGGTAAGTAAAAGTCTATTTTTTAGAATAATTTTATTGTAAAACAAATTATATACTCGTGTTCAGCATAAAAAACATGTCAAATTGAAAAAGTTATTGAAAAATAAAGAATTTAAAAAAATTTTGTTATATGCTCATCAGATAAGAGGCCTGTTACATTTTCTTGGATTTTTCTGTAAAAAATGAGTTTTTCGTGGTTCAACCTCCTCAATAAATATACTTATACATTACAACATTTTCAACACTTTCAACAAATAATAGGCCTAATAATAATAATAACAAGAAATCTTATTTTCAGAAGCGTGTAGAGAGTGCACAATTATCATAAGAACAGTGAAAATCAACAAAATTTTCTCTGTCAATAATTCTGGATTGCACAGTGGCCTTATGAAGATGACTAATAATATTAATTTATAAATTAATAATAACTTCCAACGGAATACAAAACCAATTTGGTTATAATTGAATTAACAATAAGCAAAAATTGCTATATAGACTCAACGCTATAAATAATTTAAAATATTTATTTAAAAAAACGCTTGCAAAAGTAAATATAGAATAGGCCTACTACAACCAACTCATATAGGGAAAAAATGAAAAAAGAAACACACTATAACCAACAACAAGTAGTACTGTATAACACGAAATACAGCAATAAGCTTAATAAAAAATCAGTAAAAAGCAAAAAATACAACAAATAGTACCGAAAGGCATGGGTAATTTTAATATAAATTAGTAGGTTATTAGTAAAACTTAACCTCTCCTCTATTAACTTTATAATATTATTAACTTTAATTCGTATTCAGTTATTCCACGCAAATTAAGTTTATATTGTATTTGATTTTTGTATATTTAGTATATATTTGTTTAATTTATGTAGTTTATATTTAGAATGCTACTTATAAATAGCATTGCCAGTGGCCTTGCCCGGAGAGTTCCGACGTTATCGCAAGATAACGGAGTCAATCAACATCGAGCGTAGCTGTCCCTTGGATGGGCGACCGTCTGAGCGATCCCGTCCTGCAAGCAGCCCGCCTGCTCGGTCACTGGTGGTGGTTCGGAAGTCACCCTAAGCCGTTGGTCCCCAGGTTATGTGTTGGAGAGGACTTCTTAGCCCTAACTTCGCCTGTTAAAATAAGACATCTTTTACTTTCTATACCCTAATAAATATTTAACTTGTGTTTTAAGATTTACTTATAACAATTTTGCCTATTGAAAAATTAATTAATTTATGCATACATTTTTAATTTGTTATTGTTGCATAAACAGATATTTTGTTTCTTTTAAAGTACTTAGGGCCTACAGTGGAGTATATTTTGATCGATTCTAGAAATGTTAACATAAGATCGATTTGGTCTTTAGGAGATAATTTGGGATGACCGGAAATCAAACCGAAAGTCACAACAATTCCCGATAGCTCTAGCCCCCTTCCCCCGCCTCATCAGCTGTATTTTAACTGTTTTTTGATGAGCACCACTTTGAAGCACCACTTTTTCTCTTTCTTAGAGTAGACCTACACAATATGCCATTTTATATTCGACAATAAGTAAAACTTAAAAAATATAGTCAAATTCTGAGATAGTAAATCTAACATTGAAAACCCTTTTTAATTAGATTGGCAAGAGTTTTGTCTAGAAAAAGATCTGTTGACTATAGTTCAGTCTAGTTTTTGAACCTATATGCTCGGTATCAACTGCTTATTGTGCTATTATCTGGTTATTGTTAGTCTACTTTTTACTCTCAGTTTACATTATATTATGATGTTGGTATATATTTAGTATAGGGTTTAGTATTATATTTTCGATTCCATATTATATAGGCTATATAGTATATACTGTTGATTTTTTTATGAAATACTTAACTGTTGTTGATATTTTTGTTGTATTTAACGTTGATGTTTTCTAGTCGCATGATTGAGCTATATTAATTGTTGCAAGTTCTTCTTTGTTCTTGATTTGTTTAGTATTATATATAAATATTATTTTATTATTATTATTATACGTATAATTTAAACAATGTTAATTTAACCAACGCATGTTTGATTGTTTATATTGATTGTTTGCCGTTGGAATGTAAAATAAAATTAAAGGATGTGATAGGTAATGATTATTTGTAATTGAGCACAATAATGGTAGAAAGACGGTGTGAGAAATACCGTCAGGTAGGTTATCTCTCGGGAAGAGCGTCTGGGTCTGTGACCAGTCTAGTCGTGGAAGACTCGCCCGTCGTCGGGTCGTGACCTACCTCAACCTAACCTAACCTCCAATCATCGCATTTAATCCCGCAAGTCGCGATCTCAAACAATTCTGGCGGGAGCGGTATCGCTTGCCGCCATTCCAAGATGGCGGCTGGTCTAATGACTGCACGGCACGAAAGGGTACAGGTATAATGAGACCGATCGGAGGTTGTGGGTTCGGCCGCTGGCGCTCGGGCGCCACTGTCCACAGCCACAGAGAGCGTGAATTTATCACTTTTTAACAGCGACAGTATGTGCTCTAGACAGATACCATCTTGAATGAATTTGTGCCAATTAGCTTGTATAGCATTTAATGTTCCACTCATCCTCCCAGCTCATTTTAAGACCTTTTATTGTCGGCTTTTATTGTTACGAGCGCGTGTTTACCGTGTTCTGAGATCAATTACGACATAATAGCGATGTTGACACGAAGTTAAATTTTTATGAGTCAGTTTGATGGTCTGTTACCCCGTGTAGTAGCCCAACTGTTGAAATTGATCGCACAGTTATTATCTTGGGTTTATTTATCAACGGACATTCCACTTTCAAATATATGCACAGTACAGTTATAACATAAACAATGATCACAGATAAAAATACAGAGGTCGCCCCAGCGAACACCACAGTTGCAGGTATAAGTACACTGCAACTAATATACATCTGTAGAAATAACTACAACGTTTATCTTTGAGGATGCGGGGGGGGAATAAGGGAGGGACTGACAAGATGCTAACTCTGCCATTGCATGACATACTGGAGTGATAACTACTTGACACACATTCAGCGTGTGACTTTACTTTTCTATATGCTAAAGAGTGTGCCTAATAAATTATAACAATACTAACAATGCAAGTGAAAAAAAAACAAAAATCTATATTTAACAGTAACTACAAAAAGACAACATTGATGGAACAAAACATGCAGGATAACAATAAATAGATGTTGGCAAAATAAACATCTATTTAGTACCAACATAGATTATGAATAGACTATGTTGGACTAGAATGTGATCAGGCATTAGTGTATTAAGTGTTTGCTAAATAAATAACACACTATAGTTTGTCCAAACAGCCGTGCGCCCTGAAGGATTAGAGCGACCCTCGCTCCCCCACTCGCAGGCACACTCACACGCGCGGCCCGGCCACTTGCCGCTAATGGTCCTTCTATGAATCACCAACTAGTCCTTGTACTACAAAATCAATTTTTTAAAATTGTTAACTTTACTTAATTTGTACTATAATAACTGAATTCCAAATATTTTTCCTCGCAAAATGAGTCCAAACATGGTACAATTGTGACAACTCTAAGGGGTTTTATGGCCAGTAGGTTACAAAATTATGAAAAAATAAACTAAATCATAAATAATATAACATAGAACAAATACCAAGAGTAAAATAATAATTATTACAAATTCATTTTGCAACGTTACTGTATAATAACTAAAAAACAATAAAATAATATTTTAAATCATAAAACTAACACAAACATATTTACATAACCATCCTGTAATCACCATCCTTCTCGTTAAGAAGGCTTATTACGAGAGTCTTCTAACATTTCCGACGTGTGCAAAAACAATAAACTAAATCAGAATCAAGATAACAGGGAACGTAAACTGAAGTAAAACAAAATAAAAATAATTAGTAATTCGTTATGTTACTTACAATAACTGTAAAATCAAGAAAATAATATTATTAAACTAACGCGAGCATATTTACATTGCAACATAGCCAAGGAGGTTTCTTAAATGTGTCTTCATAAAATTCAACGTATGCCAAACAATAAATAAATAAATTCAAAGTCAATGTAACAAGGAACGTTTACTAAGAGTAAAATTATTACAAGCGTTTTTCCACAGACATCCAATGTTAAGCCAAAAAACAATGTTTATAAAAATGTAACTTACTATGCCAATACGGAAGTTAATTTAGAAAGCTGAAGCTGGAAAATTTACATACAGATGAAAGACACAACAGAGGGTAAGGAAAGGTCACTTACTTATTTTAAAATTTCGCATCCAAAGTCGTCGTCATCTTCAGTGTTACTGTCACTGTCACTTTCTGAGTCTTTATCACCAGGACACAAGTTTATGATGAATTCACGAACACTCAGATCGTTGAGCCCCACTCGCAAAATGAATCCAAACACGGTTTTAGTGGGTTTATAAATCTTACGGTTTATGAACCCACTAAAACCCCTTAGAGTTGTCACAATTGTACCGTGTTTGGACTCATTTTGCGAGGAATAATATTTAGAATTCAATTATTAGAATACAAATTAAGTAAAGCTAACAGTTTAAAAAAATTGATTTTGTAGTACAAGGACTAGTTGGTGATTCATAGAAGGACCATTAGCGGCAGGTGGCCGGGCCGCGCGTGTGAGTGTGCCTGCGAGTGGGAGAGCGAGGGTCGCTCTAATCCTTCAGGGCGCACGGCTGTTTGGACAAACTATAATAGTGCAAGTGAACACAACAAAATATGAATCAATTTAACTGTAACAAACAACAAAGACAAAAACTTTGGAAAAAGACGTAGCAACTTGTCTATGACATAGACAAAAAATAAAGAAAGAAGAATAAGACATAGGAAATATGTTTCTATCGTCAGTTATATTAACTTTTTAACAAATAATTTTTGTAAAAAAAACTAGCTATTAATAACAACAACAATATATAGAAAACTAAAACTAATAATGTAATATTAAACTACTATTGAGAGACTAGAATATAATTTAGAAAACATAAACCAATATTGTAAACACTGTTTACCCCTCGCATCTGAATCGGAAAAACGACAAATGAACTTGGCAATGCACAACTAAAATCAACCAGGGGCTACCGGTAAAAACACACCCAGTAGAAGTATAAAACCATGAGCTACAACTCGGGGTCATCGCAACAAAAGGTATTTTACCAAATACACGGACTAACCTTGTTTTTTCGGTCTGGTGGGTAAAATTAATTTTTGGCGCCATGTTCTCGAGTACCCGAGAGGGCAGTTGCGGCGTCGGCACCTACTTGTTTCATCTTGTTCTAGCATGTAACAGGCGCACTACACAACGGTGGAATGTTCTCTATGGTTTATTGCGTGAATATGTTACCAGTTGCCAAACTGGGGAATCCCACTCCGTCCATCATACACGCCACGAACAGCATCTGCTCTGTTCCCGGTAACACAAATAACAATTAAAATTCTCACCTCCAGGATTACCAACATAATTAGTCATGGATCTTTTCCGTTTATTCACTACCACTTGATAAATATTCTATACTGCTCTAAAAACTGTTCCCCAATCATTTTTACGTCCACTGTAATATTCCTTATCCGCTAGGAATCCAATATCACTAGTCTTATCTTATCGCTTTCCAAGAACTTACACACGAAGAGCGCATTCAGCGGCAAGTCAGTCATTGAATTTACTAGTTTGTGATCAACTTTAGTAGCCACCTAACCTAACCTCACCGTAATTGCGATAAAAAAGTATTGGTATGAAGTGACGGAAAAAGTAGTGGTAGTGAATTAACGGAAAAGGCCTTAGTCGTATATTTCTCTCAATGTAGTGGTAACCCTGAAACAAAAACTTATAAATAATAAACTATTATTCGGTTTTTCAGATTTAAATAGTTCGCCATTGCATTATTGAGTAATAATTATTTGAATAGAATATAGTGTGCTTAAAGCTATTTAAACATAGTTCTAATTATATCTTGGCCCAAGCTGAACAAAACACAAAATGTCAAAGAAAGTTTCCAAACTAGCACTTTTTTACTGCTTACGTCGAGTAGTGGATGATTTTTTTCATAGATCATTTCATTGTTTGTTTAAGCTTTAAAATAGGGAAGTTCGAACTATTTTCAGAAAATTTGGCCATTTCTCCTGCAAACCTCTTTTTCAGGACCATAATAGCCACCACAATAACTCTTTTTTATGATATTTATTATTTTTAATAAATAAATATATTTATTATTTATGACAGGGCGCGCCGGTGGCCGAGCAGTCTAAGGCGTCAGGACTTTAAAAGCTCGGGTTAGAGATAGTGCGAATCCGGTCTGGCCTTCAAATCGGTACTATTCACCTTGTACTATACTGGTTCTCCCCTTTAATCTGTCTGAATAAGTTTCCCGCACAGATCTATTGGAAATGGGTAGAATAAGGTTGAAAAGGCCTCTCCTAAAAAAAAAAAATAAATAATAATAATAACATCCTAACTTTTAAATTCATATACATCCTTCACTCAGTCAAACATATCTAAAAAAATGTATCACTTTAGACTACCGCTAATACCCCATAATTATAGTGTTCGCCGAAGAAATAATATCCCCGTTGCCAGCCATAGAAGTTTTTTTTATTTATTATTTTTTTTATATATATATAACTACAGTATTTTTATTTAATTGTGTCAAACTCTACGATGCCCTACCAGAGGAGATCAAGCATTGCTTCTTGTTGTTGCTTAATGTTGATGGCATTGCTTCTTCAAGAGAGTAAAGAACCTCCTTTTGATCCGGTTCCATTAGAATGTAAGGCTTTTTGTGTCATGCTCGGCATATTGAAAATTTTCTTACGAGTCTTTGTTTTATATTTATCTATTTTAGCTTATGAGGAATTATCATTGTTCTCTTAGTTGATTTTATAATTTAACTTCCAAAAAAAGGTTAGTCCCTAATTCTGACGCTACAGTATTATGTTTATTTACTGTCAATCAATAACTATTTCTGAGTTCTGACCATTTTATGTAAACATTGCTTAGATTTGTATTAATTAAAGCTGAATTTACTTAATGTAAATAGTTTAAAACAAGGCAGTATTTGAACATTATTTATCATAGTGTACCATGCTAATACAAACATGTACTGTAGGTTTTAACAGAATATATTTCCTACAAATATTACAATAAGAATTACATCATGATTTTACAATGTACTCCATATTTCAGCTGTATTGATATTATTTATTTTCAATTTACCCGTAGACAATGTAAAGTAGGTTGAGTGTGTTTTATAGGGCTGGAACACTAACTACCGACCGCGCAGTATGTTACCCGAGTCTCCAAGCTTAATCAAGCGACAATATAAACAACAGCTCATTACCAAGGCGCAACTAGTAACTCTCATAACCTCAAACAAATTGGTCCTTCCTCCGGCGGCGTGATCTTGTAACAAAACCGGACGTCGTTCCCCTCCATCCACAGGATACGACACAAGGGTTGGTTCGTGCAAGGATCCCCTAACGATGTCTACCGTTACTCCTTCTCCCCTTCTTATCAACCATACCTCCCCATCCTCAAGATTGCTTTTCCGTTGATATCCTCTTCGTTTTCACACATAACGTGTGTAAGGAAACTCTTTTGGAATATGGATACGATTCATACATATCAAATCCGGTGTGAGGGTCCGTACAGTCATTAGTTTAAGAGTGGGTAGGAGGGTCCGTACAGTCATTAGTTTAATGGTGGATAGAAGGGTCCGTACAGTCATTAGTTTAAGAGTGGGTAGAAGGGTCCGTACAGTCATTAGTTTAAGGGTGAGTAGGAGGGTCCGTACAGTCATTAGTTTAAGGGTGAGTAGGAGGGTCCGTACAGTCATTAGTTTAAGGGTGAGTAGGAGGGTCCGTACAGTCATTAGTTTAAGGGTGAGTAGGAGGGTCCGTACAGTCATTAGTTTAAGGGTGAGTAGGAGGGTCCGTACAGTCATTAGTTTAAGGGTGAGTAGGAGGGTCCGTACAGTCATTAGTTTAAGGGTGGGTAGGAGGGTCCGTACAGTCATTAGTTTAAGGGTGAGTAGGAGGGTCCGTACAGTCATTAGTTTAAGGGTGAGTAGGAGGGTCCGTACAGTCATTAGTTTAAGAGTGGGTAGAAGGGTCCGTACAGTCATTAGTTTAAGGGTGAGTAGGAGGGTCCGTACAGTCATTAGTTTAAGGGTGAGTAGGAGGGTCCGTACAGTCATTAGTTTAAGGGTGAGTAGGAGGGTCCGTACAGTCATTAGTTTAAGGGTGAGTAGGAGGGTCCGTACAGTCATTAGTTTAAGAGTGGGTAGAAGGGTCCGTACAGTCATTAGTTTAAGAGTGGGTAGAAGGGTCCGTACAGTCATTAGTTTAAGGGTGAGTAGGAGGGTCCGTACAGTCATTAGTTTAAGGGTGGGTAGGAGGGTCCGTACAGTCATTAGTTTAAGGGTGGGTAGGAGGGTCCGTACAGTCATTAGTTTAAGGGTGAGTAGGAGGGTCCGTACAGTCATTAGTTTAAGGGTGAGTAGAAGGGTCCGTACAGTCATTAGTTTAAGGGTGAGTAGGAGGGTCCGTACAGTCATTAGTTTAAGGGTGAGTAGGAGGGTCCGTACAGTCATTAGTTTAAGAGTGGGTAGAAGGGTTCGCAAAGTTGTTGATTTAAAAGTGGGTGGGATGGTTCATAACGTCATTAGACTAATCGTGGGTGGGACAGTCCATTAAGTCATAAGAGTGGGTGTGAGAGTTCGTAAAGTCTTTAGACCAAGGGTGAGTGTGAGCGTTCGTAAAGTCTTTAGACCAAGGGTGAGTTTGAGAGTTCGTAAAGTCTTTACACCAAGGGTGAGTGTGAGCGTTCGTAAAGTCTTTAAACCAAAGGTGGGTGTGATAGTTCGTAAAGTCATTAGACGAAGGGTGGGTGTGAGAGTTCGTAAAGCCTTTAGACCAAAGGTGGGTGTGATAGTTCGTAAAGTCTTTAGACCAAGGGTGAGTGTTGAGAGTTCGTAAAGTCTTTAGACCAAGGGTGAGTGTGAGAGTTCGTAAAGTCATTAGACGAAGGGTGGGTGTGAGAGTTCGTAAAGCCTTTAGACCAAGGGTGGATGGGAAAATTTGTAAAGTCGTAAGAAGGGTGGATGAGGGAGTCCAATCCATGCTAACCTCAATTAAGAATAAGAATATGTTTATTCAGCCTTCAAATTACAGTTACATATTAATACGTATAACACTCTGAAATACTAGCCAATTTTCCAGTACATATGGCTAGCACATCTTAAAACTTAATTAAATTTACAAAATTAAACAGTCCATTTTAGACAAATGATCTCGGCGGCTCACTGCAGCACGTGTGGTCTCCTTGGTGCTGTGTAATTAGTTATATCTTATACTAGACTCTTCACGTACCAAATATACATGTATAGTTAATACTAAATTCACAACAACAACAAAATTTTTTTAAATATTGCAAAACTAATTTAACTACTTACAATTACATAAACAACCAAATGTTTTTACTTATTTACTATATATACTGCTATATATACTATTTACTTATTATTATTATACTAAGTAACTACTTCTACAAGATCCCTAATCTGCGTCTTGCCAAAAAGCCATGTTTTAATTTTTTGTGTTAATTGTTCAACATTTCTACATAACTTTATTTTTTTGGTAATAAGTTGTAAATTTTTGGGCCCAAAAAGACAAAGGAGTTTTTAAAAATTGTTTTATTAACTTTTGGTCTTTTAAGAAGCCCTTGTGCGATGGATCTAGTAAGGCGTGGTGGCCCTCTTATACTTCTGTTGCCACTGATAATGTAAAAGATTTTAAGCACTTTAAATAAAAAAAGATATTTTAACGGAAGAATGTTCAGGCTTTGGAATAAAGGCAGAGAACGATCCCTCTTATTTTTAAAAGCTATTATTCTAATAAAATGTTTTTGAATAATCTCTAATGGTTTTAATGTAACATCATACGCACTTCCCCATAATTCAACTCCATAAATGAGACGTGAGTGTATTAACGCGAAATATAGAACTCTCAATAAATCTTCGTTTACTAGATTTCTCAAAAAATAAAACTTACGAATATTTTTCCTTAGTTGGTTTTGTAATTGACTTTTATGCTTTTTCCAGGAAATCGATTCATCGATTGTAATACCGAGATGTTTAATATGACAAACTTGGTCAATGCGTGGACAATTACATATTGCGACGCTTCCATCACAACCGTTAATAATATGAAACTGTAAACTATCATCGAAAGAAAACGTTTTGAAATCAAAATTTACAAATTTAGTTTTTTCTGCATTTACTACCATCTTATTAGTACTACACCACTGGTTCAACAGTTTTAAGTCACTGTTCAATTTATCCCATATATTGATCCAATTACTGTCTGAATATCTGATAGATATATCATCAGCAAAAGCCGAAACTATTCCTGAAAATGGTACTTGAAATAAATCATTGATAAAAATGATATCTTAAAAATTTAGGACTTTAGGAACACTGTTAAATTTTCGATAGGATATAAGCAACCATTTAAAAATGTCCTTGGTGGGATTATCATCACGTTTTGTTTATCATGTAATGTACTTAATTTAGCGCTTTGCGTATTGTTAATTAAATGTTTGGTGGATTTATCGTTTAGATTTATGTGGGGCTTATTATTTAGTTCTGTTTCTAGATAGGTTATGATAGTATGCTACTTGTAAAAGCTGCTGTTTTTTGCATTTGCTATTGTTTGTGAATATTTATCTTTAATATGTTTAGTTTTAGGTATTACTTACTGGTTGTAATATTTTGCTAGTTCTTAAGGCCTTTTTTGTATTTGCTTTTCCTATTTGTATCATTTTGTTAACTTTGCATTGTGAACTCCATGAATTATTCTTTACTATCTTTCTTGTATTATGTATAAATTGACTGTTGGCCCTGATGAAAAAATAATACAAACAAAATATCAAAATGAGGGAAATTTAGGAGATATACGTATTTAACCAAGAGGTTTCTGACAACATGCACTTCCAATAATTACGCACGATACGTGCACGTGTGTAGTAATCTACCTGCAGGGTCACTCCATCTGCACTCCGCTCTGACGGTCAAATTTATACGTTCCCAGTAAACGGATTCCCGCGTCCCCAAATGAGAACAGATCGTGTCGGGGTGGACGCCCCTTCCCCACCCCCTACAACCAACTATTGACAATAAACCTGTTGAACCCTGGCCTACGATCAACTGTAGTCGCCAGGAGGGGTGTAGGACCCTGAATGACCCCAAGATTTAGTCGACTTCTGACCCTTAACAGCAAATCAGAGACTAGCCGAAATCCTTATTAACACGAATAAAGTTTCATAATTTTGTTTAGAATTAGTTAATGATTATAAAATATAATGACAAATCCCTGGTAGGCCTGGTGGAAGTATTGAACAGTTAATCAATCATATTTTCTAGCAAAATTTAAACCATTTTTTAATCATCTTTTCTCATGAGGGCTTTGGACCTCCAACGACAGGTTTAAAAATGTTATAGCTCTAAAAAGATTGTCAAATTTAAAAATAATACCTACAGGAATTACAATTATGTGAATTTTACATGTATCAAGCTGAATGTAATGTGAAAATGAGAGCCAACTATTATATTGGTGATTTTCACGATGTACTTATCACATTTCTAGTAACTGTGAGTGATTCATCAGCCTTTACCTGTAACATGTCAACCTGTCATTCATAACTAATAAGTCCCCTAATACGGAGTGGAAGTCCAGCTGCATGACGTGGCAACACCGCGTTCGGTGACTCGGCCGGTCGTGCAAGTTACCGCACATTAATGTCTGTTGAATTATCATGTGATATAAAATTGTAAGATTTTTTATCGCACTTACCGTTTTATAATCTTAGTTTATTTTTCAATCCGGTATTTTTTAATCGTTTTGGAAGTTTGTACGATCAGCCATTTTTAAGACTACAAGGGTTTACAAAATTTACAACAGCAAGTTTTGTAAAAGAGGAGAAATTCTAGAATTTGGACAGGCTACAAAAAACAGCCTTGGTTAAAACAGCCATGTGGTTAAAGTTTCACTTAGTTATCTTTAGTACTTGTTGTTTTAGAAATTTTTCAAGTTGAGCTTTACTCGAAAAGTGCTAAAATTTCGTTTTTTTTTTTTTTTTTTTTTTTTTTTGTATTCTACCTGCTATAACATTCTTTAAGTTTTAAAAAAATATGTAAGTTATATGAAATTATGTAGAATTAAATAAGCTAAATTTTGGTGTACAACACAACAGAATCGGATGAGTATTTATTTTGTAGCAGTCATTCAAACTCGATTATTCAATATTCTTACCGATTTTCGGTATTTTATTTTAAATCGGTCTTGATATGACCTATTTAGATTTTTTAATAAATCACATTCAGACACATAGACGGAAAATCAATCGAGATATGACTCATGTTATTTGTTAGTAATGATCTACTGAACAGTGTGGTAACGATTGTTAGGATGGACTTAGTTGCAAGACATAGTGTCTTTTTAATATGGCTAGCCTATATTAAAAAAAACTCAGAATCATTTATAGTGAGATACTTAAAAACTATTGTCACTATAATTTACGTCATCTAATTCTAAAAGGCATAATTGACTGTAATTTACGTAATTAAAGTTGCATTGCACATGAAAGTTTATGTCTCTAATTATAAAACACACAATTAACTCAGTTACGCCATCTACTTGAAAAACGTATTGTTGACTATAATTTATTTCACCCAACTGAAAAAAATAAAGCAATAATTTGCAGTTTATAGTGTTAAAGAAATTATTAAAGAAGTAAGGTATTGAACAAATCGCTTATTACACTATCATTTGGACTACACGTTCTAATGAATGTGTAGTGTTTTACACTTTTTGAATAAAGATTGCTTCCTACTATTTGTATTTACAGACCTAAATCATCAAAATATTTCTATGGAATATATTTTGGAGTTACATTTATTATTTTGTTCTAAAACTATACATTTTTGGGACTGTGCAATGTAAAATGGACTCTAAATTAACAAAATATATTAATAAAAACAACACTCACAAAAATATGTTTATTTCAATATGGTGTCGGATACATTTGCAGTATTTAGTTCGATAATTTACGAATGGAAAGAAAAATGTCTTTATTGGTAATTTAAAAATATTTTATAGTAGGCCTACTGTACAGTTCTTTATTTATTTTAATCTTGGTTGATTACGCACCATGTATCCTAATTTTTTTTTTTTTTTATTTTTCCTGTAATAAAATACCACTGTACGTGTATGGTGTGGGGGTGGGATGCAGTGCCACTGTATCTGTATGGGCGGGTGGGTGGGTCAATGCCACTGTACGTGTATGGGTGGGCGGGTGGGTCAATGCCACTGCATGTGTATGGGTGGGCTGGTGGGTCAACCCCACTGTACGTGTATGGGTAGGTGGGAGGGTAGAGTATGTGTAGAATAACGTCCTAACCTAATCAATACCACAGTATGTGTATGGGTGGGCGGGTGGGTCACTACCACCGTACGTGTATGGGTGGGTGGGTAGGTCAATACCATTGTTCGTGTATGGGTGGGCGGGTAGGTCAATATCACCGTACTTGTACGGGTGGGCGGGTGGGTCAATACCACTGCACTTGTACGGGTTAGGTTAAAAGCTGTCTGTATATCTCATATTTTTGTATATCTCAAAAACCGTTTGACATAGCAAACTGAATTTTTGTATAAAGGTTGATCTTAAAAAGATAAGTTTTATGTAAAAACACTAATTGTCTAAGATTATTGGTTTCAAAATGGCAGCTGTTTGAAAATTTCAAAGTCCATTTTGAATATTTCGTTATTTAATTTATCGGGTATACAAATTTTGTTAGTTTTATTTATACTTTACAATAACTAGGTATATTCTAAGATTAAGAACTGTAATATACTTCGTATGTTGTATTATGTGATGGAACTCCCTCTCAGACAGTCTTGGGGTCCCTGTTTTTCTTTGAATTTAATTTTTTTGTTTTAATAATTGTAAGAAAAATGTTTTCTTTAAAAATATTATGTAGATCTATTTAATTTATTTTGGCTCATGTTGATATAAATTTAATGAAAATCTGATGTATTATGTAATATATTTAAGAGAAAATTATGTATCATTAAGTCAGTTTTAGGGCTCTGAGGCCCCTGTTTGACTTAACCAATCTTAGAATTTCAACTAAAATCAGTGTCACGATATTTTTAAAGTGAATAGGTCTACTTCATTTGTAACTATGTAATTAATAAGATCATTTATTTATTAAATTAGTTTATTCATTTATTAAATTACTTATTTTGCTGTCATCTTAGTTATATATTTAATTTGTTATAATTTCAATAGGCCTGATTTATTTATTTATTTAACGGACAAAGCCATTTACATAATTTACAATTTCATACATTAATATATACTCCATGATGGGAAGATACTGATTTTACTGGGATAGTGGGAATACTGATTTGTTATTTAGTTATTGAAACAAATTATTCATTTATTATTGTTGTTGAATTGTTGTTCTATTGTAGTTGCTGCTGTGTTGACCTATATTTTTTTTTAATTTTCATTTGTTTAAAATGATTAGTTTGTTTATTCTTTTTTATGATTCAGTGACTAAGTTACGTTGTTGTTAAATAATTATTTTGCTACATTGTTGATGAATTTATATATACATATAAAGTAGCCTATTTTGTTTAAATTCTAAGTTTTGTTGAGCTGGTTTGGAGTGTGTTTGAGTTGTTATTGTGTTTTCATATTTAACGGATATATGTTTATTTTGGTTCATTTTATTTGTTTATTTTCTGAAAAATTGGTATTGCTATTGATTAGATAAATTCGGAGCCTTATTATTGTAATCATATTTGCACCATAATCAGTCCATAGGGATTTCCTCAACGTGACATTTCCATGCAGAAATCAGTTAATAGCACGGCGTAGACGGGAAGTGGTTGTTGGACTAAGGAACCATATTAAAGTTATAAGCCAAATTAAGCTTAAAGTTGGGGTAGTTGGAGAGAAGCTCAGAGTTTGAAGGCGTAACATGAATACAAGCCAACTAAGTTGGAGGTGGCTGCCAGAGCTGGAGGAGTTTGGAGTCTAGCATCCATCAACTTCAACACTGCTTACTACAGTAACTGAGGCCCAGAATCAACACTTGATCTGATACTAATACCAATAGCAATGAAAGTTTGTATTCAATTTTGATTTTGCTTCATTACATTGAATTCAAAAATAAAAAATTCAAAAAAACAAAATTCAAAAAAGAATTTTGAAACTTTATGTTTCAAGTTGAACAGTCGAGCAAAAGTTTTGAATTCGTAAACAAACAAATTTCGTAAATAAATTAGTGTGATTCCTAATATAGTATGTATCACAGTAATATATTTTATTTCTGGTTTTAATTGGAACCTAATGTATTATGAGTGTTTGTAAGAGGAAAATATATTTTTTGTAAATTAAATGTAGGCCTAAATTTATCTTAACTACGTCATCCTATGTTTGAACTTTTTGGTAAGATACAGGATGATTTAAGCTATCAGTTTGGTTGTTTTGTTGTGTTTTTGGCTGAGTTAAAGAATTTTTTTAGAATTTTTGCATTTAGATGTATCTTAGTTGCTGTAATATAGTTAGTGTAATAGCACTGATTACGCCATGTATTTAATTTTCGTAACTTATAATATGGTTTTGAGTTGGAATTTTTGATTTTCTCTTTATATGTTTAATGTGATGGAGGGAACCCTAATCCGGCTATGCCTAAAGGTAGCGAATTTACCAAATTGTGGATGTTGTAGGTAATATATGGTTTTGGTAAATTTATGATTATTATTAATTACATATAAATTACAATACAGCAACTAACTATTGCACCAATAACTATCCCTCACCAAAGTAAGAGTTTTTCTAAATGTATTAAATCCAGTAGGAATTGTAATTTTAACTTATGATTAAATACTTGATTTACTTTAACGAATATCATTTTAATAATTTTAAAAGTGAGTTAACGTTCAAAGTTGAATTAACTTGAAACGAATAAATGAAATAATTTATGTTTTCCTTCCATACACATTATATAATCACCTAACACCTGCAATATTAATAAAGTTGAACTAACATAACCTAACTCAGTGTTATAAGTTAATATTAAAGTTGAATTAACATCACCTATCACAGTGTTACAACTTAATAAAGTTGAATCAACATAACCTAACACAGAAATGCAAACTTAATTAAGTTTGACAACAATTTTAGCAATCTTTATTTGCTAAAAAATAATAATAACAGTAAATAATTTTAGCCCCATAATCGTAAACCGTAGGAATTTTTGAAATGTATTTCGTACTAAACAAACTTATCAATTAGGTTACGTTTGTTAGGTTATGTAAGTTTAAAACAGACTTAAATTTTACTTTGAGTTAAGTTTGAATAATGTTACGAAACAT
The DNA here is from genome assembly GCA_035578905.1 of Stictocephala bisonia. Taxonomy (NCBI): domain Eukaryota; kingdom Metazoa; phylum Arthropoda; class Insecta; order Hemiptera; family Membracidae; genus Stictocephala; species Stictocephala bisonia. The sequence goes on from JAQJVL010000001.1 coordinate 10,738,204, forward strand.
ACTTTAACATCAAATTTATCTCAAACGCTTTACAATCTAAGAATAGACTTACATTAGGCTTATGAAGAGAAAAAACAAATAATTGGTCATTCATTTTACACTAATCCAAAACAGGTGTCGAATGGAGTAATCGTAAATACTTGAGATCGAAAACTTAAGAGGTTGCGGGTAAACCCGTGTTTACAACACTAGAGAACTGAAATTAACCTCTTATAAATAAACGGACTGTGAAAACTTGATATTCCACTTCAATAAATGTACAAATGTGTATGATTAAAATCTAACAAAAATTAGATATACCTATTCCTGATGACATGTCCAAAGGTGGTAATAGTGATATTTCAAATAACAGACCAATTGCTATTTTATCTTTTCCCACCAAATTGTTTGAAACTATAATTCACAACAGAATATGGTTTCATGTTAAAAAATATGTTAGCCAATTTCAACATGGATTTTTTCCAAAGAGGTCGTTTGGAAACATAGGTAATCCATGTAAAAATAATGTTGTGAAGAATGAGGACTATTTACTGGTTCTATTTAATATCCAAGTTGTTTCGATCAATCATATCTAATAATAGAAGAATGGATTGGCTACTGTCTCAGTACATTGATTTTGTTTGAGGATAATTACCAGTGGAGGGCGGGATCAGGATGAAGCAGGAGTATGGGGGAGGGGCAGCATGCAACTTCGCCAGGACTACCTGCACGATATCCTCCGGTCGGTTGATGACTTTATTCTGTCTATGTTTCCTTGTAGTCTATAGATGCAGACCTCTGGTCGGCCCACTTGGTGTGTCGAAACATAGAATACCAACTGAAATGTAAAGAAGTATTATCCAGGAGGGACTATCGGAATGTCGGGACCACAACATTGAATCTCCATAAAGTTCGTTAACTGAGGCTGCAGTGGATCAACCAGCCAAAATGCGTAAAGTAAACTTCTGAAGTATATTCTCGGAATGTTCTGAGTCCACTTCCATCTTTTGTATTATTGTCAGTGCTGTATTTTGAGGTCACAATTATAAAAAAATCCACCAAAACTTATGAACTACATCAAAGGCTTGTCAATCAATCTCATTTTAAAATGTGTCAACAATATTAAAGTTCTTTTGACAAACATTCTCAACTGTTCGTTTCAATCAGGTGGATTTATGCAAGTATTGAAAGTTGTATCTATTTATAAAAAGGGTGATCCTACTCTATTAAAGAACTATCGACCAGTTTAGATTCTCCCGGTGTTGAGCAGTTTTTGAAAATTTATTATTACCAGCTTCTAATCTTTCGATATTTCAAACATCATTCAACAATATTATGTAAGAGTATTTATCTCAGTAACAGGAGAAAATGCGTGCAAGTTTCAAATGATTCATATATAGTCCAAATAAAATAACAGCCACGCTCCACTAAACTGAAATGACAACAGTCTGAGTTTTAATTTGCTGTCAAACTTAAAATAAGTAAGCAATAATTTTCAAAGTAGCTGTATAGTGTCCACCATGTTATATTCCATAGGAAAAAAATTATGCTGGAGATTTTGATTAAACTAATATGCTTTTTATTGTGATATTTGTGTTTAAGAACATGTTTTTGAATGAAACTGTGCATGAGTCGTCACTGTAGAGAGAATAATAATAATAATAAAATTATTTCTTGTGGATTGATGACAGTTTGATCCATTGTAATTAGTTTGGTGTAAGACTCATGTAATAATTTAAACACGTTAATGAGCAATTAATTTTTTGTAACCCCTTGCAAACTCGGTAACGACAAACGCTAGACAACATTTCTTTGAGCAAACATTAACTGTTATTTATGAATTACTAAAATAATACTGTGGCACTAATAAAACATGCAGAAAAATGAAGAGTTTATTAAGTAATTTATAATTCGTTTACATCGAGTCTGTGTTGGACGCGTACGGTATACTCTGCTCAAGGGAAAGTGTAGACAGAATATTCAGCTCAAGCGTAAGATAATCTTAACAATAATAGATCGACGATATTTCCAAATAAGAAATGTTTCTCAAGTAAGAAATAACGTGACTTAGTTGACTTTGTGGTGTGCTCCTGTTCAGTTCTTAATCGATTTAAGAACTTGGTACAGTTCAATCACCAGTTTATTTTTATTACAGTAATTTAGTTTTAGTGATATTACAAGTTTTTTTTTTTTTTATTTAGATGTGTCAATAATTTTATAGGATTCAGTGTACATATCATTATCGGTGTTTAGTGCAATTCTATTATTTAGGCCTTTTCAGAGTTTAGTTAATATTCTATTCGTAATTGACAAGAAGGCCTTGTGTTTGCAATGTAAGAGTGCACAGCAGTGATTGTACAATGTGCGTGTGGTATCACCGCCCCATGTTGACAACCTAGTTTTGAAAATTACAAAATCTTTCTTCCAAGTTCAATTTTGGAAGAAGGCAATTTTATTGTCACTTAAATAGCACAATTAATTTAGGTTTAACAATTTTTTTCTAGCGAGTTTGGAAGGGTTTATAAAGAGATTAATTTCTCATTAACCTGTTTGAATTATTAAAAAAGTCTTAAACCAAACTAATCACAATGGATCAAACTGTCATCCATCCACAAGAAATTATTTTATTGTTATAATTATCGCTTCAGTGACAGATTAAAGACGACTCACGCGCAATTTCACTCATAAAAACGTATTCCTAAACACAAATATGACAGTAAAAAGCAAATTAGTTTAAGAAAAATCTCAAGCATAACTTTTTCTAAAAGAATATAACATGGTGGACACTATAATGCGTAGCCGCTCCACCGGTACCAAAGTATTTTATTTCGACTATAATAAAGTCAACTTTTTACATGAAGTACCTCAGGGATCTATTTTGGGCCCTGAACTGTTTTTAGTTTACGTCAATAACAATAACAAGTCAATTTTAAATGTTGGATTAATTCAGTGCGTGGACGACACAACTCTCTGTCGTAAAAGAAATTCAGCTGAAGGTAAATTGATTTTTTAAATGAATTAAATCATGTCAAATGAATGAATGAAAGTACAAATATTGCATTTATCTTAAACAGCTACATTAATTGAACATTTGTTATTACATAATAAAGCACCAAGTATATCAATGACATTTAATGTTATATTTAGAGTTAATAAATACTACCAACGTTACTTACTTTTTATACTGGCGTGAAATAAAGAAGTTTCAGATAACAGTGGTGACAGGCAATACTACACAACCATACTGGAATTCCCCACAACCCGAATAGCTGATATACCACCAAAGGGTTGCGCAAGAAGTTTTGGTTCCGGAATGCAAATGATTCTTTGTGCATTTTTGGTATTTTCTAACTGCCACCTCTAGCTGATAACATTCCAGACTCTAGTAAACGAGGAGAGCAATTTGAACAGTTCCTATTCATAAGCTCTAAAATAGAATATTTTTACGATGGATATTTATTTAGAGCCAATTCGTCAATTTATTAAAATATCAAAAATAATGCAGTAATTTCATTATGAATTAAACAACTGGCAAAAACTATTAACTAATTAAAATGAAAGAAACGTTAAAATGAAATATATATTAATACGTAGTTACGTTATTATAGAGACGCTTTTACTTTCAGTAATAAAAAAATAAATGTCACCTAGGAAATAAACGACGTGTCCACGTGTAGTAACGTAACTGGAAAGAATGCCTGCGTACATTCAAGGCACGAGTCTACCATTAAATAGCATCTCCTCTCTGAGGGGATCTCCCTCTTACAGTCTGCGCAAATTTTATTAACCTTCAAGCCTTCAGATCTTCCTAGTGAGGCAAAAACCGCTTCGATCTATTTACCTGATATAAAAATAGTTGATATCAGAAAATATATTGCTCTGAACAAAATCAAAAAGTTGTCACACGAATAATCTAACACAAAAATTAGGTGTGATCAATTTCTTTTCCCTTTTCTCTTTCCTTCAGTAGTAACAATATACTTATTATATTTTAGCTTACGAATGCTTGTCTATTTCATTACTACAACTCCTAATTATACTAGACGATACACTGTCTAGTAACTTGTAATCGATTTTCTTAAATTATCTAGCAGACATCCCAGTGCTAACTTGTTGAACAGCTCTCGTAAGGTTGAGGTCTACACCTCAGTGCAGACGTATTGAACAGTTCTCCTAAAGTTGAGGTCTACACCTCAGTGCAGACTTGTTGAACAGCTCCCGTAATATTGAGGTGTACATCTCAGTGCAGACTTGTTGAACAGTTCTCGTGAAGTTGGTGTGTACACCTCAGTGCAGACTTGTAAATAGCTCCCGTAAGATTGAGGTGAACACCTCAGTCAGTGCAGACTTGTTGAACAGTTCTCGTGAAGTTGGTGTGTACATCTCAGTGCAGACTTGTTGAACAGCTCCCGTAATATTGAGGTGTACACCTCAGTGCAGACTTGTTGAACAGTTCTCGTGAAGTTGGTGTGTACATCTCAGTGCAGACTTGTTAAACAGCTTCCGTAAGATTGAGGTGAACACCTCAGTCAGTGCAGACTTGTTGAACAGTTCTCGTGAAGTTGGTGTGTACATCTCAGTGCAGACTTGTTGAACAGCTCCCGTAAGATTGAGGTGAACACCTCAGTCAGTGCAGACTTGTTGAACAGTTCTCGTGAAGATGGTGTGTACATCTCAGTGCAGACTTGTTGAACAGCTCCCGTAAGATTGAGATGAACACCTCAGTCAGTGCAGACTTGTTGAACAGTTCTCGTGAAGTTGGTGTGTACACCTCAGTGCAGACTTGTAAATAGCTCCCGTAAGATTGAGGTGAACACCTCAGTCAGTGCAGACTTGTTGAACAGTTCTCGTGAAGTTGGTGTGTACATCTCAGTGCAGACTTGTTGAACAGCTCCCGTAAGATTGAGGTGAACACCTCAGTCAGTGCAGACTTGTTGAACAGTTCTCATGAAGTTGGTGTGTACATCTCAGTGCAGACTTGTTGAACAGCTCCCGTAAGATTGAGGTGAACACCTCAGTCAGTGCAGACTTGTTGAACAGTTCTCATGAAGTTGGTGTGTACATCTCAGTGCAGACTTGTTGAACAGTTCCCGTAAGATTGAGGTGAACATCTCAGTCAGTGCAGACTTGTTGAACAGTTCTCGTGAAGTTGGTGTGTACACCTCAGTGCAGACTTGTTGAACAGCTCCTGTAAGATTGAGGTGAACACCTCGGTAAGTGCAGACTTGTTGAACAGTTCTCATGAAGTTGGTGTGTACATCTCAGTGCAGACTTGTTGAACAGCTCCTGTAAGATTGAGGTGAACACCTCAGTCAGTGCAGACTTGTTGAACAGTTCTCATGAAGTTGGTGTGTACATCTCAGTGCAGACTTGTTGAACAGCTCCTGTAAGATTGAGGTGAACACCTCGGTAAGTGCAGACTTGTTGAACAGTTCTCGTGAAGTTGGTGTGTACATCTCAGTGCAGACTTGTTGAACAGCTCCCGTAAGATTGAGGTGAACACCTCAGTGCAGACTTGTTGAACAGTTCTCGTGAAGTTGGTGTGTACATCTCAGTGCAGACTTGTTGAACAGTTCTCGTAAAGTTGGTGTGTACACCTCAGTGCAGACTTGTTGAACAGCTCCTGTAATATTGAGGTGTACGGTGTCCAGTGAAGGCACGTAGAACAATTCTTGTAAAGAAATTAGCCCCATTTCACCCTTCCCGGTGCTGGCTTGTTGAACTAAGACATTTAACAACACCAGATTCGTGATGGATATAAAATCACAATTTATAGCCCATTATTCATTCCAGAGCCAAGTGAAGCGTATCATTAGTGATTATAGCATGGCTGGAGGCGACTGAGATAGCAAAACTGCAAGTCACCACGAGTTGCAAAGAATGGTAAACAAAACCACTGAGAAAGTTAATAATTTTATATTGGATTTTGACTGATACAGTTTCTGGTGATACAGGTGCGATTACTGGTAGTGTTCCCACTCATCTAAAATAAGATTACTGATAGTGCTCTCCCCGCTAAATCTACGAATATGGTTAATAATAGCTCTGTCACCCACACGCCTATAACAATACTGATAAGATTACTGGTAGCTCTCCCACTTACTCCAGGTATTAATACGAGTATTGATGCACGTCCCACCCACCCAATATTACGATTACGATTATTGGTAGCCCTCCAACCCAACCAAAATACAGAAACTATTACTTAAACCTCTCCCACCCACTCAAACTAATAATAATATTACTGGTAGCTCACCCATCTCCCCCTTTTCCCAAAATAATGATACAATTATTGGTAAACATTCATTGGACATTGTTGACAACTCATCCGTTTTCTCCGTGCTGGACCTAGAGGTTCTTTCCTAGCAGTACGCCTATCATAGAACATCGTTGACAACAACCCGTCCGTTTTGTTCTCCTGGACCTAGTTGGTCTTCACTTGCAGCACACCTATCATACGACAACGTTGACAACCCATACATTTCTCCTCCTGGACCTAATTTGCCTTCCCTTGTAGCACACCTATCATACGACATGGTTGACAACTCATCCGTCTTTTCCGTGCTAGACCTAGTTTGTGTTCCCTTGGAGCAAACCTATCATACAACAACGTTGACAACTAATCCATTTCTCCTGGACCTAATCGGTCTTACCTTGGAGCACACCTGTCTGTCATACGACATCGTTGACAACTGAACCGTTTTATCCGTGCTGGACATAGTCGGTCTTCACATGGATCACACCTGTCTATCATACGACATCGTTGACAACTCGTCCGTTTTCTTTGTACTGGACCTAGACTGTCTTCCCTAGGAGTACGCATATCATCAGACATCGTTGACAACTCATCCGTTTTCTTTGTACTGGACCTAGACTGTCTTCCCTAGGAGTACGCATATCATCAGACATTGTTGACAACTCATCCGTTTTCTCCGTCCTGGACCTAGTTTGTCTTCCTTCGTAGTACGCCTATCATCGGACATCGTTAACGACTCATCCGTTTTGTTCGTGCTGGACCTAGTTGGTCTTCCCTCGGAGTACGCCTAATTAACACGTTTCCAAGTCGGTTCGATGGCTAATTGTATAAATTAATTCTACGCTTCTTTGCGTTCGTTGTTCAGTCCATGATCTATAGCCGTGTTTGTGATTTCAACATCAGATAAATAAAGGCCGTTGGGCTATCTAGCCTACTATCACATCCATAGAGTAGCGAACAGTCCTCAAATATTAAAAGAAACCATTTCCATTCTTATACAAAATACATAGGCAGTATTAGGACAATCTTAATATTATCAGTGCATTTCACTTGCAATTTACATTGCAATTCGTTGTACAATTGTTAAATTTAAATGGTAAAAACCCTTATTTATTCTTCAGAGCTGTTATAGGCTACTCGTTAACTTGGCGAATACTTTACAAATTAAAACTAGGAACATACAATTTTATATCTATTAATTACTCCATCCATCCATCCATCCTCCTTTATATCGAAACAACACGTGACCCCCGCTTCCACCTGTCTTGGTGTGGAAGGGGGCAAGGGGTCTGGATATAGCCCCACCTTCCCTACACACAATTGAGTAGAATTACTGTAAACTATTATAGACTTAAATAAAAATGAATAAAAACGAATAAATTATGCAATAATTCTTGCCTTAATTGTTCATAAAATACTGGCTACAGTTTCGAATATAGTCAATAAAATTTTAACACATTTTTAAATATAATAATCACTATTAAAAAATTGATAAAATGAATAAAATGAATTGAAATTATAAGTTACGTTAATAAAACCCCATGTATACCGTTTCTAAGTTAAAAAACGCAACAAAGCAAAGAAAACAAAAACTAAACACAGATTCTAAACAATTACAATTCTCTCGTTCTCAGTTTAAAAGATTTAATTATTTTCAGTTTTTGTTTTGATCTTATTAAAGAAACCAACCTTTTTGCAGCAAGCGGAATGTACAAAAGTCAGTGTGTGAAGTTGGCTTTATTAAAATGCAAATTCAGAGTAAAATCCCGCACTTTCACAAATCCTCGGCTTGCTTGGGAGGTTAAAATGTAAATTCCTATTGGACTTAGGATGGCCGTTTTTGTGAATAAGGATTTTTCAGATCCATTTAGAACGCTTAACGGATCACCATAATCCACTTTCTGGGCGATTTAAAGACCCCAAGAACGTTTGTAACGCCCGAAATTGTCTCGGCGAAATCCAATAAAGAGGAGGATGTCCCCTGAGGATATTTGGATGACCATGCACGTCCCAAGTGGCCGGGACAAGATGATGAATGGTAACCACCCCCAGAAAAGTTCTGAATCAACAAAATTCTCAGCATTTCCAGTGTTCATATTGGATATTGAGCGATGCCGCCGGCTCTGCATTATTGGCGGCAACAACTGTCACCCCTCCAATATATCCCCTCCCTTACACCTTATCGCTAAACCGATATTGGCCCTCTTTTGATTTCCAGAAGGAAATTATATTTACACTCTGATATGGGAAAAGTTTACAATCTATGTTCAACTATCAACAAGTTAACAATTTGTTTGGTATAGTTTCGATTGTTTACCCATTGTTTGATTCGCTGACAGTTAAAGCCCCCGATAGTGTTTTACCTGTCATTATATTTTTACCAAAACATAAATAATAAATACTAAAATAATAATAATAAATAAAAAAAATAAATGATATGAACAAAATAGTAAAAATAAATACCTATTTATTAGTTGGTAAGGGTCAAACTATGAGTATGATATCACTAATCTAATATATATACAATATCAAGTATAATATCACTAAAAAAACCATATTAATTTTTTAATTTTTTTATTTTTATCATTTTGTAAACCTCATAGGCTAGATATTAAGGGCCGGTACACACTACCGACTATCGCAGAAGTGTGTACATACCACAATTCTCGGAACAGTCTGATCGCTAGAAGAGCTCCAGGCACCGACTCCTCAGTTCTGTTATTGTCAGTAAATATATCTCGAGTGACAATGAAATGGAACAGTCGGACCACTAGCACAGCTCCAGTCAACACTGTTCACACTGTGTGAAACACTGTAACGACTACCGCCGACGTCTCAGATCAGTTATTGCCAGTACTTATATCTCGAGTGACAATGGAATGGAACAGTCGAACCGCTAGAACACCTCCAGTCAACACTGTTCACACTGTGTGGTACACTGTTACGACTACCACCGACGTCTCAGTTCAGTTATTGCCAGTAAATATATCTCAAGTGACAATGAAATGGAACAGTCAGATCGCTAGCACAGTTGTAGTCGACACTGTTCACACTGTGTGGTACACTGTTACGACTACCGCCGACTCCTCAGTTCTGTTATTGCCAGTACAGTACTTATATCTCGAGTGACAATGGAATGGAACAGTCGAACCGCTAGAACACCTCCAGTCAACACTGTTCACACTGTGTGGTACACTGTTACGACTACCGCCGACGTCTCAGATCAGTTATTGCCAGTACTTATATCTCGAGTGACAATGGAATGGAACAGTCGAACCGCTAGAACACCTCCAGTCGACACTGTTCACACTGTGTGGTACACTGTTACGACTACCACCGACGTTTCAGTTCTGTTATTGCCAGTACTTATATCTCGAGTGACGATGAAATGGAACAGTCGGATCGCTAGCACAGCTCCAGTCAACACTGTTCACACTGTGTGGTACACTGTTACGACTACCGCCGACTTCTCAGTTCTGTTATTGCCAGTACTTATATCTCGAGTGACAATGGAATGGAACAGTCGAACCGCTAACACAGCTCTAGTCGACACTGTTCACACTGTGTGGTACACTGTTACGACTACCGCCAACGTCTCAGTTCAGTTATTGTCAGTAAATATATCTCGAGTGACAATGAAATGGAACAGTCAGATCGCTAGCACAGCTCCAGTCAACACTGTTCACACTGTGTGGTACACAGTTACGACTACCGCCGACGTCTCACTGTTATTGCCAGTACTTATATCTCGAGTGACAATAAAATGGAACAGTCGGATCGCTAGCATAGCTCCAGTCAACACTGTTCACACTGTGTGGTACACAGTTACGACTACAGCCGACTCCTCAGTTCTGTTATTGTCAGTAAATATATCTCGAGTGACAATGAAATGGAACAGTCAGATCGCTAGCACAGCTCCAGTCAACACTGTTCACACTGTGTGGTACACAGTTACGACTACCGCCGACGTCTCAGTTCTGTTATTGCCAGTACTTATATCTCGAGTGACAATGAAATGGAACAGTGGGATCGCTAGCACACCTCTAGTCGACACTGTTCACACTGTGTGGTACACTATTACGACTACCGCCGACGTCTCAGTTCTGTTATTGCCAGTACTTATATCTCGAGTGACAATGAAATGGAACAGTCAGATCGCTAGCACACCTCCAGTCAACACTATTCACACTGTGTGGTACACTATTACGAATACCGCCGACGTCTCAGTTCAGTTATTGTCAGTACTTACATCTCGAGTGACAATGGAATGGAACAGTCGAACCACTAGAACACCTCCAGTCAACACTGTTCACACTGTATGGTAAACTGTTACGACTACCGCCGACGTCTCAGTTCTGTTATTGTCAGTAAATATATATCGAGTGACAATGGAATGGAACAGTCGAACCGCTAGAACACCTCCAGTCAACACTGTTCACACTGTATAGTACACTGTTACGACTACCGCCGACGTCTCAGTTCAGTTATTGCCAGTAAATATATCTCGAGTGACAATGAAATGGAACAGTCGAACCCCTAGAACACCTCCAGTCAACACTATTCACACTGTGTGGTACACTGTTACGACTACCACCGACGTCTCAGTTCAGTTATTGCCAGTATTTATATCTCGAGTAACGATGAAATGGAACAGTCGGATCGCTAGCACAGCTCCAGTCAACACTGTTCACACTGTGTGGTACACTGTTACGACTACCACCAACGTCTCAGTTCAGTTATTGCCAGTACTTATATTTCGAGTGACGATGAAATGGAACAGTCGGATCGCTAGCATAGCTCCAGTCAACACTGTTCACATTGTGTGGTACACTGTTACGACTACCGTCGACTCCTCAGTTCTGTTATTGCCAGTAAATATATCTCGAGTGACAATGAAATGGAACAATCGGATCGCTAGCACAGCTCCAGTCAACACTGTTCACACTGTGTGGTACACTGTTACGACTACCGCCGACTCCTCAGTTCTGTTATTGCCAGTAAATATATCTCGAGTGACCATGAAATGGAACATTTGGATCGCTAGCACAGCTCCAGTCAACACTGTTCACACTGTGTGGTACACTGTTACGACTACCGCCGACTCCTCAGTTCTGTTATTGCCAGTAAATATATCTCGAGTGACAATGAAATGGAACAATCGGATCGCTAGCATAGCTCCAGTCAACACTGTTCACATTGTGTGGTACACTGTTACGACTACCGTCGACTCCTCAGTTCTGTTATTGCCAGTAAATATATCTCGAGTGACAATGAAATGGAACAGTCGGACCACTAGCACAGCACCAGTCAACACTGTTCACACTGTGTGGTACACTGTTACGACTACCACCAACGTCTCAGTTCAGTTATTGCCAGTACTTATATTTCGAGTGACGATGAAATGGAACAGTCGGATCGCTAGCATAGCTCCAGTCAACACTGTTCACATTGTGTGGTACACTGTTACGACTACCGTCGACTCCTCAGTTCTGTTATTGCCAGTAAATATATCTCGAGTGACAATGAAATGGAACAGTCGGACCACTAGAACACCTCCAGTCAACACTGTTCACACTGTGTGGTACACTGTTACGACTACCACCGACGTCTCAGTTCTGTTATTGCCAGTAAATATATCTCGAGTGACAATGAAATGGAACAGTCGGACCACTAGAACACCTCCAGTCAACACTGTTCACACTGTGTGGTACACTGTTACGACTACCACCGACGTCTCAGTTCTGTTATTGCCAGTAAATATATCTCGAGTGACAATGAAATTGAACAGTCAGATCGCTAGCACAGCTTCAGTCAACACTGTTCACACTGTGTGGTACACTGTTACGACTACCGCCGACTCCTCAGTTCTGTTATTGCCAATAAATATATCTCGAGTGACAATGAAATGGAACAATCGGATCGCTAGCATAGCTCCAGTCAACACTGTTCACATTGTGTGGTACACTGTTACGACTACCGTCGACTCCTCAGTTCTGTTATTGCCAGTAAATATATCTCGAGTGACAATGAAATGGAACAGTCGGACCACTAGCACAGCACCAGTCAACACTGTTCACACTGTGTGGTACACTGTTACGACTACCACCAACGTCTCAGTTCAGTTATTGCCAGTACTTATATCTCGAGTGACGATGAAATGGAACAGTCGGATCGCTAGCATAGCTCCAGTCAACACTGTTCACACTGTGTGGTACACTGTTACGACTACCACCGACTCCTCAGTTCTGTTATTGCCAGTAAATATATCTCGAGTGACAATGAAATGGAACAGTCGGATCGCTAGCACAGCTCTAGACGACACTGTTCACACTGTTACGACTACCGCCGACTCCTCAGTTCTGTTATTGCCAGTAAATATATCTCGAGTGACAATGAAATGGAACATTTGGATCGCTAGCACAGCTCCAGTCAACACTGTTCACACTGTGTGGTACACAGTTACGACTACCGCCGACTCCTCAGTTCTGTTATTGCCAGTAAATATATCTCGAGTGACAATGAAATGGAACAGTCAGATCGCTAGCACAGCTCCAGTCAACACTGTTCACACTGTGTGGTACACTGTTACGACTACCGCCGACTCCTCAGTTCTGTTATTGCCAGTAAATATATCTCGAGTGACAATGAAATGGAACAATCAGATCGCTAGCACAGCTCCAGTCAACACTGTTCACACTGTGTGGTACACTGTTACGACTACCGCCGACTCCTCAGTTCTGTTATTGCCAGTAAATATATCTCGAGTGACAATGAAATGGAACAGTCGGATCGCTAGCATAGCTCCAGTCAACACTGTTCACATTGTGTGGTACACTGTTACGACTACCGCCGACTCCTCAGTTCTGTTATTGCCAGTAAATATATCTCGAGTGACAATGAAATGGAACAGTCGGACCACTAGCACAGCACCAGTCAACACTGTTCACACTGTGTGGTACACTGTTACGACTACCACCAACGTCCTCAGTTCAGTTATTGCCAGTACTTATATTTCGAGTGACGATGAAATGGAACAGTCAGGATCGCTAGCATAGCTCCAGTCAACACTGTTCACATTGTGTGGTACACTGTTACGACTACCGTCGACTCCTCAGTTCTGTTATTGCCAGTAAATATATCTCGAGTGACAATGAAATGGAACAGTCGGACCACTAGAACACCTCCAGTCAACACTGTTCACACTGTGTGGTACACTGTTACGACTACCACCGACGTCCTCAGTTCTGTTATTGCCAGTAAATATATCTCGAGTGACAATGAAATGGAACAATCAGATCGCTAGCACAGCTCCAGTCAACACTGTTCACACTGTGTGGTACACAGTTACGACTACCGCCGACTCCTCAGTTCTGTTATTGCCAGTAAATATATCTCGAGTGACCATGAAATGGAACAGTCGGACCACTAGCACAGCACCAGTCAACACTGTTCACACTGTGTGGTACACTGTTACGACTACCGCCGACTCCTCAGTTCTGTTATTGCCAGTAAATATATCTCGAGTGACAATGAAATGGAACAATCGGATCGCTAGCACAGCTCCAGTCAACACTGTTTACACTGTGTGGTACACTGTTACGACTACCGCCGACTCCTCAGTTCTGTTATTGCCAGTAAATATATCTCGAGTGACCATGAAATGGAACAGTCGGATCGCTAGCACAGCTCCAGTCAACACTGTTCACACTGTGTGGTACACTGTTACGACTACCGCCGACTCCTCAGTTCTGTTATTGCCAGTACTTATATCTCAAGTGACAATGAAATGGAACAGTCAGATCGCTAGCACAGCTCCAGTCAACACTGTTCACACTGTGTGGTACACTGTTACGACTACCGCCGACTCCTCAGTTCTGTTATTGCCAGTAAATATATCTCGAGTGACAATGAAATTGAACATTTGGATCGCTAGCACAGCTCCAGTCAACACTGTTCACACTGTGTGGTACACTGTTACGACTACCGCCGACTCCTCAGTTCTGTTATTGCCAGTAAATATATCTCGAGTGACAATGAAATGGAACAATCGGATCGCTAGCACAGCTCCAGTCAACACTGTTCACACTGTGTGGTACTATTTACTATTAAATTCACTATGTACTATTTAATATACATATTAAATAGTATGTATATTATGTATATTATGCTACTTATAATCAAACACAGGTATGATTATAAGTAGCACTATTTAAGCTCGGGATTGAATTTCCAGCATCAATAATGGTGAATTCAAATTTCTTAGGGGGCTGTTTCGGTTCACGAAAAACGCCAGAAAATGGCTTTCTACTTCAAAGATTCGACCCGTAATATTTATCGTATCGCAACACTTAAAGTGTGAAAGGAAGAGAACTTCTCTAGAGGACTATACAATGGGTATTTTAAACATTTTTACAATTAAAAATAAAAACTCTTAAAATTATTGTCTACTTTAGGGCTGTCGATTTTTAGTGGTGGCTTGACAGTTTGGGTAAGGCCAACTTTAAAATAATTAAGTTGTTAACTACCTTCGAACTTACTTCACAGAACTTGGGGAAAGTTGAGAAAAAATATATATTTGTGCCAGGTACATAAATGTGTAATCATATTTAATTTAATTGTTAGTAACATACCAATTAAGATTCACGTTTCTTTCCTTTTTTATAAATCAGGGCCGTGCCAATTACTATAAACAACGTTTTAATGGCAAATCTATCATGTCGTGTGGCTCGAACTCCAATTTCCAACGACCAACCATATTGATCCGTGGAAAACCTGTCACAAACTTGATCCAATCAGGACGCAGCTTTTTAGGTGTCTGCTCCAACACCTGCTCGGTTCCTGGAAATATGGAGTTGCTGAGAAGCTTCCAGTAAAAAGCCGACTGGAGAGAGGGAATCCTCATTAGGGACCGGGAAGAGAGCCTGTCGTAGTTGCCCTTATATAGAACCAGTTCTCGTCCGATTGTGAGCAAAACATTCGGACATTACATTTCAAATAGATAATTGTAATTGGCGTCAGTAAAGAATGTCACATTTATAAATATAACTCTTCTTAGAGTCCCAAGAAAGATATGTACAGGTTTTATTACTGTGATTACTAAATAAAGTCACAGAGAAGAAAGGAACAGAGCTCGCATCCAATAGTGCGCTGAGTGTGTTTCCAGTTTTCCATGTGATGGTGAGCACATTGCCAGTCCCTCCTTTATTCGTCCCAAACATTACAGGATAAGCGTAGAATTATTACTGCATATGTGTAAAGATGTTCATAAGTTGTAATCTAATTATCACTGCCACTTAAGCGTTCGCTGCAGCCACTATCTTGATGAATAGTCAATAACGTCAATGTTACATTGACTTTACATCAAATCTATGTTAGCACACACTCTCTTGATAAATAGTCAACAACGTCAATGTTACATTGACTTTACATCAAATCTATGTTAGCACACACTCTCTTGATAAATAGTCAACAACGTCAATGTTACATTGAATTTACATCAAATATATATGCTAGAAGACACTCTCTTGATAAATAGTCAATAAAGTCAATGTTACATTAAATTACATCAAATATATGTCAGAAGACTCCCTTGATGAAGTTGGTTAGATAGTCTCTAGTGGCCACATGTGTCGATATCTCCCACGCCATATTTTTAAACAAACTACTTCCATAATTTGTTTCCATATATCGTAGGCTCAAACTCCGAAATCACAAGTTCCCATGTTCTAGCCACCACGTATTCAGAAAGCGTCTCTGTTCCTCGTATACCCGGAATAGATGATCGACCAGCGTCCCCTGATATAAGAACAGAGCTTCAAACGCTCCAGGAATATCTAATCATACCTATCTAACCAACAACGACGCTGTTAAGCCTATCACAAATCTGGGAGACTATCGTTATCGGTGGTTCGCCGATCGTCACAACACGATGGTTGTCACGATAGCTCGTGATTCAGTTCGGGAAACGAATTGTAATCAGAAAACCAGGATCTAATTAAGATGTAACGCTTGAGATGGCTTTGAATGTTTTATTTACAACGATTATCTACCTTGGTTGAGATATGAGAATGAAAACAATTAACAAATGCAAATACAACTCAAGATAATTTTGATAGCAGAATAAATAGTAATGTAACTATAATCAAAGGTAATGATAGGGAATTATACTATTGACTAAAGGCATAGAATTAAAAACGAATAACTAAGTTGTGATAGCAAAAATAACAGCCAGAAAATCGAAAAAAAAACAATGTACTATAATAAGGCATAATATACTCGTACATCTAATAAACCGATAGAATACAGAAAGGGCGAAAACCAATCATATTTAGGGTTTAAAGGTGCACATCTAAATTGGACGTCGTAAAAACAAAGAAAAGCTGTAATTGAACGAAGAAAGACAATAAAAAGATAAAAGTAAGAAAACAATATCAATCATACAGAAAAAACACTGTAAATGTTCAACCACCCTTGTTTAGACTTTTAATAATTGTTAAGTTTGCAGATATTTGGCAACGTCATTGAGAATGATACAATCCTACCACAACTGCAATCTAACATATTGGGGAACGTCTTCTAAAGAGGACAATAATCGCTTTTAAACCTATTTTTGTAAGTTTGAAGCCAAAATTGACTCCAGTTTATTCTTACTTCATGCGTAGTGAAAAATTATTTCAGTGAAGGCAATAATGAATCCAATAGATTCTTCTTTTCCTAAGCAGAATATCACTGACATACACTAATTGTATGGTCCTGCTGTAGCCGAAATGTGTACAAAGGTCTGTTGGACCTGAATACCCCACGTAGTGAAGACAGCATACCTAACCGATACATAATCCCGTAAATATTTTGATCAAGAACCAAAGACTCCTGATAAACGTTCACCAGAATTTTGAGGACTCTCAATAGTGAACCAAGGGAACCACCCTCTATATATATCGTACGGTGTGCTGTCAGCTACGATTGTAAATTTTAAAAAGCTGTGATAAATATTTGGATAAAGATCCAAAAGTCATGTTGGTAAATGAAGAATAAATATGTAAAGTTATCTCCTGTCATAAAGCTAAGTCCAATTCATCGAGCCATTTTAGACTTGCCTCACTGATTCTGTTTATATTGACTAATCCCTCCGTAAAATAACGCACGGAGCACTCTGTAACTATGCGATCCATTGTTTGGATAGACCCCCTCCCGCAATTATATGACTGATCTAGTGTAAATCGCTATTTATACTTCTAGTAGTTACATCTGCTCACGCCAGTTCGGAACTGATTCAACAGTGTCCACGAGGGAGGTTCATCCCACCTACAGGTATTGACGTATAATTAATAAGGAACTTATTTCGTTCATCAAAACAGTTCCACGCTTTGGCCCTCGATTGGGTCAGACATTCGATCTGTTCAACTGGAAAGCAGTACGTGAAGGTGGGTTTCGAAATCTAAACGAGCGTTCTGACGTGGGAGATCCTGTGTATTGGGGAGGTGCGGAGCATTCATGATCTTACTGAATTCTTAAAGTAGTGCCCCCTGACGTCTTATCTCTGGAGGAGCTAGCTATATTGCACATACCGGGAGCCAAGGTAGTGGGGTTGCCATGAGAGTGCCACTAATAGCTCTCACGACCCTATTAAGGTGGACATCAATCGCTAATTTCCCTCTACCAGTCTGTCAATCGCTGGTGGTACCCTCTACCAGTCACTAAGGAGGTAAAAAACAAAGAGTACCACCAGTCATCCCTCTACCAGTATCTAAGAAAGTAGTAAACCAAGGGATCCCCCATCATCCATCTACCAGTCTCTAAGAAGGTAACATCAGAGGGAACCACCAATCTTCACTATACCAGTCTGTATAAAGGTAGACAACAGAGGGCACCACCAGACTTCTCTCTACCAGTTTTTAAGAAGGTAGACAACAGAGGGTACCACCAGACTTCTCTCTACCAGTTTTTAAGAAGGTAGACAACAGAGAGTACCACCAGACTTCTCTAAACCAGTCTGTATAAAGGTAGACAACAGAGGGTACCACCAGACTTCTCTATACCAGTCTTTAAGAAGGTAGACAACAGAGGGTACTACCAGACTTCTCTATACCAGTCTTTAAAAAGGTAGACAACAGAGGGTACTACCAGACTTCTCTATACCAGTCTTTAAAAAGGTAGATCACCGAGGAACCACTATTCATCTATCTATCAGTTTATAATATGTATCTCTTAAGTATACAGACGTGATCTTGGTCTACACTATATAATGTCAAATTATACCTTGTTTTGTGAGTTAACAGCTTCTTTCCCATACCTGAAAAAATACATATAATTATAGGAATTATAATAATTGAATTTTTCATACTAATGTCAAACAGTTTAATAAAATAATTATTCTTACCTTAATGAGACACACTCAACTTATGTTTCAAAGAATTAATTTAAAACATTAAAAATTACTTAATGACTTAAACGAAAGATTCCCTAAATACTACTATTAAAACGAAAATATCGGAATAAAAAAAGTTAAATATGTTTCCAATTTGGGTTCCTATTTTGACATTTGGCAAGGAAATATGGGTTCCTAGTTTGACATTTGGCAAGGGAATATGGGTTCCTAGTTTGACATTTGGCAAGGAAATGTGGGTTCCTAATTTGACATTTGGCAAGGAAATACGGGTTCAATAAATCATTTAGGATAGCAAATTACGCTTACTTTCTGTAATTTTAAGTTCGAAGTTTTACGTTCATTATCTTTCTAAAGGCAAAATCTTACGTGCATATGAAAATGTAACATAAATACTGAAACAAATTTCTTTGTTAATTATACGAATGGTAAATATGTATCATGGTCAATATTTTTTTTGTCTCTTAGGTGTTAACTAATTTACCATGTGTTAAAGAATAACTTTACATTACTTATTTTACAAAATTACTGTAAGGTTAAAAGGAAATAATTTAATTAAATTAAGTTTAACCATCAATGTATAATTTAGTAATACACTTAACCATCTGTACACATACCAGATTACACCAATCTAATCGTAAAAACCTACTTTGGAAATTCCTTACAAAAGGAATTAACTCTAAAATCTAAGTGAATTAAGGTAGTGCCTAAAGTTAAATTTTTGGTTGGGAACTTGGTCCCAGCACAGATGCCCATATTGTAAAGGTAATTGTGTGACAATATTTCAGAGTAGGGGGGAGAGCTTAGCAACTGACCGCTGGCTTAAAGCGCGTTTAACACCCTACCCTCAGTACCCGGTCTACCGGTCATTAACACCTCATACAACACACCACCATTTTGACGTAGTAATACACAGTCAACCCAGTTAAAGAAGACGAAAATGTGTGTGGCTTGGTAGGTCACTCGCTACATTCATACCAACAACACACCAACACTCTGACGTAGCAATACACAGTCAGCCCAGTTAAAGGAGACGAAAATGTGTGTGGCTTGGTAGGTCACTCGCTACATTCATACAAACAACTCACCAACACTCTGACGTAGCAATACACAGTCAGCCCAGTAAAAGGAGACAAAAATGTGTGTGGCTTGTTAGGTCACTCGCTACATTCATACCAACAACACACCAACACTCTGACGTAGCAATACACAGTCAGCCCAGTTAAAGGAGACGAAAATGTGTGTGGCTTGGTAGGTCACTCGCTACATTCATACCAACAACACACCAACACTCTGACGTAGCAATACACAGTCAGCCCAGTTAAAGGAGACGAAAATGTGTGTGGCTTGGTAGGTCACTCGCTACATTCATACAAACAACTCACCAACACTCTGACGTAGCAATACACAGTCAGCCCAGTTAAAGGAGACGAAAATGTGTGTGGCTTGGCAAGTCACTCGCTACATTCATACCAACAACACACCAACACTCTGACGTAGCAATACACAGTCAGCCCAGTTAAAGGAGACGAAAATGTGTGTGGCTTGGTAGGTCACTCGCTACATTCATACCAACAACACACCAACACTCTGACGTAGCAATACACAGTCAGCCCAGTTAAAGGAGACGAAAATGTGTGTGGCTTGTTAGGTCACTCGCTACATTCATACCAACAACACACCAACACTCTGACGTAGCAATACACAGTCAGCCCAGTAAAAGGAGACAAAAATGTGTGTGGCTTGTTAGGTCACTCGCTACATTCATACCAACAACTCACCAACACTCTGACGTAGCAATACACAGTCAGCCCAGTTAAAGGAGACGAAAATGTGTGTGGCTTGGCAAGTCACTCGCTACATTCATACCTCAGTATCCGGTCTACCGGTCATTAGCAACTCATACAACACACCACCACTCTGACGTTGTAATACACAGTCACCCAGTTGTATAAGACAAGAATGTGTGGCTTGGTAAGTCACTCGCTACAGTCACACCTCAGTCCTCGGTCTACCGGTCATTAACACCTCATACAACACATCGCCACTCTGATGTTGTAATACACAGTCAGCTCAGTAGTAGAAGACACGACTGTGTGTGGCTTGGTAAGTCACTCGCTACATTCACACCTCAGTACCCGGTCTACCGGTCATTAACACCTCATACAACACACCACCACTCTGACGTTGTAATACACAGTCAGCCCAGTAGTAGAAGACACGACTGTGTGTGGCTTGGTAAGTCACTCGCTACATTCACACCTCAGTACCCGGTCTACCGGTCATTAACACCTCATACAACACACCACCACTCTGACGTTGTAATACACAGTCAGCCCAGTAGTAGAAGGCACGACTGTGTGTGGCTTGGTAAGTCACTCGCTACATTCACACCTCAGTACCCGGTCTACCGGTCATTAACACCTCATACAACACATCGCCACTCTGATGTTGTAATACATAGTCAGCCCAGTAGTAGAAGACACGACTGTGTGTGGCTTGGTAAGTCACTCGCTACATTCACACCTCAGTACCCGGTCTACCGGTCATTAACACCTCATACAACACATCGCCACTCTGATGTTGTAATACATAGTCAGCCCAGTAGTAGAAGACACGACTGTGTGTGGCTTGGTAAGTCACTCGCTACATTCACACCTCAGTACCCGGTCTACCGGTCATTAACACCTCATACAACACATCGCCACTCTGATGTTGTAATACATAGTCAGCCCAGTAGTAGAAGACACGACTGTGTGTGGCTTGGTAAGTCACTCGCTACATTCACACCTCAGTACCCGGTCTACCGGTCATTAACACCTCATACAACACATCGCCACTCTGATGTTGTAATACATAGTCAGCCCAGTAGTAGAAGACACGACTGTGTGTGGCTTGGTAAGTCACTCGCTACATTCACACCTCAGTACCCGGTCTACCGGTCATTAACACCTCATACAACAC
This sequence comes from Stictocephala bisonia, assembly GCA_035578905.1. Classification (NCBI taxonomy): domain Eukaryota; kingdom Metazoa; phylum Arthropoda; class Insecta; order Hemiptera; family Membracidae; genus Stictocephala; species Stictocephala bisonia. The sequence goes on from JAQJVL010000001.1 coordinate 10,759,788, forward strand.
ATCGCCACTCTGATGTTGTAATACATAGTCAGCCCAGTAGTAGAAGACACGACTGTGTGTGGCTTGGTAAGTCACTCGCTACATTCACACCTCAGTACCCGGTCTACCGGTCATTAACACCTCATACAACACATCGCCACTCTGATGTTGTAATACATAGTCAGCCCAGTAGTAGAAGACACGACTGTGTGTGGCTTGGTAAGTCACTCGCTACATTCACACCTCAGTACCCGGTCTACCGGTCATTAACACCTCATACAACACATCGCCACTCTGATGTTGTAATACACAGTCAGCCCAGTAGTAGAAGACACGACTGTGTGTGGCTTGGTAAGTCACTCGCTACATTCACACCTCAGTACCCGGTCTACCGGTCATTAACACCTCATACAACACATCGCCACTCTGATGTTGTAATACATAGTCAGCTCAGTAGTAGAAGACACGACTGTGTGTGGCTTGGTAAGTCACTCGCTACATTCACACCTCAGTACCCGGTCTACCGGTCATTAACACCTCATACAACACATCGCCACTCTGATGTTGTAATACACAGTCAGCTCAGTAGTAGAAGACACGACTGTGTGTGGCTTGGTAAGTCACTCGCTACATTCACACCTCAGTACCCGGTCTACCGGTCATTAACACCTCATACAACACATCGCCACTCTGATGTTGTAATACATAGTCAGCTCAGTAGTAGAAGACACGACTGTGTGTGGCTTGGTAAGTCACTCGCTACATTCACACCTCAGTCCTCGGTCTACCGGTCATTAACACCTCATACAACACATCGCCACTCTGATGTTGTAATACACAGTCAGCCCAGTAGTAGAAGACACGACTGTGTGTGTGGCTTGGTAAGTCACTCGCTACATTCACACCTCAGTCCTCGGTCTACCGGTCATTAACACCTCATACAACACATCGCCACTCTGATGTTGTAATACACAGTCAGCCCAGTAGTAGAAGACACGACTGTGTGTATGGCTTGGTAAGTCACTCGCTACATTCATACCTCAGTACCCGGTCTACCGGTCATTAACACCTCATACAACACATCGCCACTCTGATGTTGTAATACACAGTCAGCCCAGTAGTAGAAGACACGACTGTGTGTATGGCTTGGTAAGTCACTCGCTACATTCATACCTCAGTACCCGGTCTACCGGTCATTAACACCTCATACAACACATCGCCACTCTGATGTTGTAATACACAGTCAGCCCAGTAGTAGAAGACACGACTGTGTGTGGCTTGGTAAGTCACTCGCTACATTCACACCTCAGTCCTCGGTCTACCGGTCATTAACACCTCATACAACACATCGCCACTCTGATGTTGTAATACACAGTCAGCCCAGTAGTAGAAGACACGACTGTGTGTGTGGCTTGGTAAGTCACTCGCTACATTCACACCTCAGTCCTCGGTCTACCGGTCATTAACACCTCATACAACACATCGCCACTCTGATGTTGTAATACACAGTCAGCCCAGTAGTAGAAGACACGACTGTGTGTGTGGCTTGGTAAGTCACTCGCTACATTCACACCTCAGTCCTCGGTCTACCGGTCATTAACACCTCATACAACACATCGCCACTCTGATGTTGTAATACACAGTCAGCCCAGTAGTAGAAGACACGACTGTGTGTGTGGCTTGGTAAGTCACTCGCTACATTCACACCTCAGTCCTCGGTCTACCGGTCATTAACACCTCATACAACACATCGCCACTCTGATGTTGTAATACACAGTCAGCCCAGTAGTAGAAGACACGACTGTGTGTATGGCTTGGTAAGTCACTCGCTACATTCACACCTCAGTACCCGGTCTACCGGTCATTAACACCTCATACAACACATCGCCACTCTGATGTTGTAATACACAGTCAGCCCAGTAGTAGAAGACACGACTGTGTGTATGGCTTGGTAAGTCACTCGCTACATTCACACCTCAGTCCTCGGTCTACCGGTCATTAACACCTCATACAACACATCGCCACTCTGATGTTGTAATACACAGTCAGCCCAGTAGTAGAAGACACGACTGTGTGTGGCTTGGTAAGTCACTCGCTACATTCATACCTCAGTACCCGGTCTACCGGTCATTAACACCTCATACAACACATCGCCACTCTGATGTTGTAATACACAGTCAGCCCAGTAGTAGAAGACACGACTGTGTGTGTGGCTTGGTAAGTCACTCGCTACATTCACACCTCAGTCCTCGGTCTACCGGTCATTAACACCTCATACAACACATCGCCACTCTGATGTTGTAATACACAGTCAGCCCAGTAGTAGAAGACACGACTGTGTGTATGGCTTGGTAAGTCACTCGCTACATTCACACCTCAGTACCCGGTCTACCGGTCATTAACACCTCATACAACACATCGCCACTCTGATGTTGTAATACACAGTCAGCCCAGTAGTAGAAGACACGACTGTGTGTATGGCTTGGTAAGTCACTCGCTACATTCACACCTCAGTCCTCGGTCTACCGGTCATTAACACCTCATACAACACATCGCCACTCTGATGTTGTAATACACAGTCAGCCCAGTAGTAGAAGACACGACTGTGTGTATGGCTTGGTAAGTCACTCGCTACATTCACACCTCAGTACCCGGTCTACCGGTCATTAACACCTCATACAACACATCGCCACTCTGATGTTGTAATACATAGTCAGCCCAGTAGTAGAAGACACGACTGTGTGTATGGCTTGGTAAGTCACTCGCTACATTCACACCTCAGTCCTCGGTCTACCGGTCATTAACACCTCATACAACACATCGCCACTCTGATGTTGTAATACACAGTCAGCCCAGTAGTAGAAGACACGACTGTGTGTATGGCTTGGTAAGTCACTCGCTACATTCACACCTCAGTACCCGGTCTACCGGTCATTAACACCTCATACAACACATCGCCACTCTGATGTTGTAATACATAGTCAGCCCAGTAGTAGAAGACACGACTGTGTGTGGCTTGGTAAGTCACTCGCTACATTCACACCTCAGTCCTCGGTCTACCGGTCATTAACACCTCATACAACACATCGCCACTCTGATGTTGTAATACACAGTCAGCCCAGTAGTAGAAGACACGACTGTGTGTGGCTTGGTAAGTCACTCGCTACATTCACACCTCAGTACCCGGTCTACCGGTCATTAACACCTCATACAACACATCGCCACTCTGATGTTGTAATACATAGTCAGCCCAGTAGTAGAAGACACGACTGTGTGTGGCTTGGTAAGTCACTCGCTACATTCACACCTCAGTCCTCGGTCTACCGGTCATTAACACCTCATACAACACATCGCCACTCTGATGTTGTAATACACAGTCAGCCCAGTAGTAGAAGACACGACTGTGTGTGGCTTGGTAAGTCACTCGCTACATTCATACCTCAGTCCTCGGTCTACCGGTCATTAACACCTCATACAACACATCGCCACTCTGATGTTGTAATACACAGTCAGCCCAGTAGTAGAAGACACGACTGTGTGTGGCTTGGTAAGTCACTCGCTACATTCACACCTCAGTCCTCGGTCTACCGGTCATTAACACCTCATACAACACATCGCCACTCTGATGTTGTAATACACAGTCAGCCCAGTAGTAGAAGACACGACTGTGTGTGGCTTGGTAAGTCACTCGCTACATTCACACCTCAGTCCTCGGTCTACCGGTCATTAACACCTCATACAACACATCGCCACTCTGATGTTGTAATACACAGTCAGCCCAGTAGTAGAAGACACGACTGTGTGTGGCTTGGTAAGTCACTCGCTACATTCACACCTCAGTCCTCGGTCTACCGGTCATTAACACCTCATACAACACATCGCCACTCTGATGTTGTAATACACAGTCAGCCCAGTAGTAGAAGACACGACTGTGTGTGGCTTGGTAAGTCACTCGCTACATTCATACCTCAGTCCTCGGTCTACCGGTCATTAACACCTCATACAACACATCGCCACTCTGATGTTGTAATACACAGTCAGCCCAGTAGTAGAAGACACGACTGTGTGTGGCTTGGTAAGTCACTCGCTACATTCATACCTCAGTCCTCGGTCTACCGGTCATTAACACCTCATACAACACATCGCCACTCTGATGTTGTAATACACAGTCAGCCCAGTAGTAGAAGACACGACTGTGTGTGGCTTGGTAAGTCACTCGCTACATTCACACCTCAGTACCCGGTCGTCAACACTTCATTTGACTATGGAAAGAAACTAAAACAAACAACAGATCATCAATTAACACAAATTGAATACAATATAAGTTCAGCATTTACAATTCGTATGGTGAATCTATCGCCGGTACACCACGTTGATTATCGTCAGACCAGAGAGAAATACTGACGAAGGATTCGTTCCTAATTAATTTCACAGAGAAAAGAGAAACAGAGATAGCATCCAATAGTGCGCTGAATGTGTGTCATGTTAGTGTGTCGAGTAGTTATTTCTCCAGTTTGCCATACGATGGCAAGGACAGCACCTTGTCAGTTCCTCCCTTTGTTCCCCAAACACTCAAGGATGAAAGTAGTAATTATTACAAATGATGTACAAACATGTACATCATTTGTAATTATACGTAACTGCCACTAAGGCGTTTGCTGCGGCTTTTTTCATCTATCAAAACAGTCAAAAATTAAATCATCGCCTTTAAATATTTTAAAATAAACAATTAATAATTGCGGAAGGAACCCACTAGCGGAAAATAAGCCAAAATATTGCAAATATTATAGTCGTTATGGTCAAAGCGAGGGAGTCGGTGTGACATGCCTATCCTTCCATAATTCACAGACAAACCCTGTCAGGCGATTTCACCTGGCTATTTTTTACGGGGAGCACCCTTCGCCACAATGTTTAGGGTGAAAGTCGCAGCGGCTAACGGTACTTGGACTGTAGTTTTTTGTTGAACCTCGGAGAAAGTTGGCCCATTTTTTAGCGCGTGGGACGAGGCACTTTCTGCCTAATATTCGACAGTATGGACCAACGCCGAGTTGGGAGAGCACGAGTTCTCCAATTATTCAAACTCTCGTTCGGCTTTGACTTTATTATACATGAAACGGTACGTCGTAGTTTGTATGACAGTATTTCTTTCAATTTTTTAATCAGTGCTTCGGTTTACGTTTTAGTTTGAAAAGTGGGTGAATTTGTATCCATGCAAGTGACGTGCCTTGTTGGTCAGCCTGAAATACTTTTTCAGCATGTTTACAGTGTTTATGTTTACAGTTGAAGAAAGTGATGACTCCTTAACGCAGCAATTAAGGTAATAAATTGTACACCTACCTAAGATTTGAAATAGTCCTAATCAATAAGAATGAATAGCCTAATACCAAGTTGGTTATTTTTATAGGTGTAACAAATTTTTAAAATCATAATGTATACATCTGATCGTAGCGATATCAGTGGCAGATATAAATAGTTTACAACTAATATATATCTTTATGCATCTGTAGTAATAATTACTAGGATTTTCCTTGAGGATTTGAGGGGAATAAGGGAGGGACTGACAAGGTGCTGGCCCTGCTATCGCACGGAAAACTGGAGAAACAACTAATCGACAAACATTTAGCGCACTGTTGGATACGACCTCTATTTATTTATTTCTGTGACATTTCTTATAATGCAATTATTACGTACAATAATGTTTGTACAGTATTACTATTAATATTTTATGTGTTGCGAGAGTTTAAAGCCTCGTAAAATATCAAAACTGGCAAGTTTTAATAACAATAATTTTCTATGAAACCCAACATTTGGCAACACTGATATTGAACATGTGTTCTAATCGGGGGAATTTGTCATGTTTATAATGTAGGTTGGTATCATGCGAATTCAAAAATATTATGGTTACCTTAGGAATGTAGTTAGATATTTACATAAAAATATATTCTTTTGACTTCCTGACATAATGGATTTTATTTCTGACAGTCAATTTTTAAAAGAATTAGAACCACTTTTAAGGTTAAAAACGTCCAACAAATCCGACAGTATAGAGCGCGGTGACCGTGTTATGGCCATCACAGCCGTAGTGACCCAGGGATACAACAAGCGTGTTCAACAAAGCTAACAGACGTCCGCGCACATTTCACTTGCAAAGTTGAGGAGGTCGGGTCACACAGGATCGCGAACACCTCGCCTCTCCTTCAGGTGAAACTGGACCCGGACAAGAAATTTCCCGATAATCGCTACAGAAGGAATACAGTAGAGGTCGTAGAGTAGCTAGGAATACTTGAGGCGTCGATTTTAACACATTCTTCGGAACATTCGGACAGAATTGCCAACAGAAATACAGTAGAGGTCGTAGAGTAGCTAGGAATACTTGAGGCGTCGATTTTAACACATTCTTGGGAACAATCGGACAGTATTGCTAACAGAAATACAGTAGAGGTCGTAGAGTAGCTAGGAATACTTGAGGCGTCGATGTTAACACATTCTTGAGAACAATCGGACAGTATTACCAACATAAATTCAGTAGAGGTCGTAAAGTAGCTAGGAATACTTGAGGCGTCGACGTTACCACATTCTAGGGAACAATCAGACAGTGTTGCCAACATAAATACAGTAGATGTTGTAGAGTAGCTAAGAATACTTGAGACCTCAATGTCAACACATTCTTGGGGACAATCAGACATTCACAAAGTTGTGGATTATTGTTCAGTAAACTGCAAATTTATTAAATCTTTTAACTGTATAAAGTTAGAAAAACTATATTTGTAATTGTATAAGAAACCTATTTGATATTAACCTATTTCTAGAAGCCTAATATAGGCCTATAAATTATCAAGCAGTATTTGGCCAGATAGAAGATTCAAATACGAAATGAAATGGGTTAAAATATGCATTTCACAGAAGAGAATTCCACGCTGATTAGAAAGCCAATGTAAGGATAAATATCGCACTAATAGTTAGATTAAATTCCCTTTCCGTGTTAGTGAAAAATGACTATGGAAGTGTACTTTTTTATCTGCGTCTCGATATCCATCGAAAATAAGTAAATTATGACGATTTTTTGCAAAATAACACAAATAACACATATTTCATAGTGCATGGTGTGTTTGCATCGCCTGGTTGCAATGTAGGCTATAATAACAAGTAAAAAAATTGTTTAAAGGCTAGAAAAAACTAAATAAATTATAAAACCTAAAACATTATTTTTATTAATAGCCTAGGTGTTAGTAAAGATTTTGAATTAAAAAAAAAATAAAAATAAAAGGTGACAATGTTAAGCCTTATAAACAGGAATCCACTTTTAATTCTTAGTTTTCTTATATCTTTAACTATTAATGTTGTAATAATATTTATAAATATTTTAATCTTGTTAATTTTATTTTTTTCATTACCTTGACAACAGTTTATACAATTTTTTTATGTTTGTTGTAAAATCAATATAACGAAATAATTTAAGCATGTCGTTTAGAAATGCTCCGAAAGATATAAATTCTATCTTTATGGTTACAATTTTACCTAATAAGTAGCCGTAATCCTCTAAAAGATCAGTCTCAATGGGGGTTCTAAAGTGTTACAAGTTTCTACATACAAAATTTACTTAAGTGATATTCAGACCTTTTTAAAACGAGAATCTACGTATTTTTCGAGAAATAGACTTAGCCTAATATAAATTTATGATATAGTTTCTGAGTCCGTAACAAGCAAATTTTACAGTAGTAGGCTTAGCAAAGAGGGGTTTAGAAATATATTTAGGGAAATTCAATTGCAGTTTATCGGTTTCTAAATTGTAAAATGTATATTTAGGCCTACATATTTCGTAATTTATTTTTGTAATTAATAACAGGTTAGTAACCAAAAATTTGGATAACAATTTAGGCGTACATAAACTAATTGCTAATGATTTGCCTTTGTCGTTTATGAGACAATATATTATGAGAATAAAATATGTATAAAAACAGACTAAATTTTAAGTATTTCTAAGCTCCCATGTAATATATTCTGTGTACTGCAATTATTTCAACGAATATTTAAGGAACAACCGTCAAAAGAAAAGGTTATTTTAACAATTACTACAGCATTCATGACCTCTAAATAAATTATTTTGAAAAGAAATAAGCCTAAATATTAGTTGAGTGTTGAGACTGAGCGGCTCAGGACTTGTTTGTTACAAACTAAGACTTACAAATAAATAGGAAGCGGGTTCTCCGGAACAGAGTACAGACCGATAGCTATTTGGAGCCGTTGTTTGCCGAACGTTTCGTCACCGAATCCATCACCTTCCTCCTGTTCTAAATGCAGACAACACAAGCAAGCAGTCGACGACCGAGTAACCAACAGACTAACGAGCCGACGAAATGTAAAGGGGCTGCGCTACACGGCTGCAAAAAACAACATTAGATCTCCGAGGGGTGAACCTGGTATTGTTGGACCGGGAGACGCCATCTTGACCGTCACCGATCGTCACCTCACTACTTGTACAAACTACGAACACACCGAAAACAAAGTGGCGTGGAAAATTTCAAATGACAGATATATGTGGAACGTTGACAAAGTGGGCAAACACAAACTGGCCCACTTCGACATTTTTCCAGTTTGTCCTTTTACGAACAAATTGGACCAGATGTGATTTTCTAACACTTTAGACATATTGAGCAAGACAAACTTAACCACTTTGGAATGTTACTAGGTTTCACACTTCACGAAAGCACAAACTGAGGGCCTTTGGTAATGGTCGAGTTTTACCGTTCACGAAAGAACAAGCGGATGACCTTTGGAAGTGGCTTAGTTCCACCCTTCTCGACAGCAAAAACGGAGGACCTTTAGAAGTGGTCCAGTTTATCCCTTCACGAAAGCAAAAATTGGGAACCTTTGGAAGTGGTCCAGTTTGTCCCTTCCGGAAAAAAACAGATGACGGAAAAAACATGACCATTATAATTGGTCTAATCGACAATATATCCCATTGAAATTATCCCAGTTTGTTTTTGGCACTTTGTCACGTCCCTAACAACATAGACTATATATGTAATTCTTAAATTTGTTTTATTGTTGATAAAAATGCCAAACTGTATTTTAGTTACGCAGTCGTTATTGGGAACCATGTTAGCCTACTGTAAATAATTATGTTAATATTTTTTAATGGATTAAATAACAGTCTTAAAATGTTAAACTTCTTTAGTAATTATTCAAAATATCAAAATGAGTAGATATTTTATTGCAAAACAGCCGAATTATAACTTAAAAAAAAAAAAAAAAAACTGATTGTGAAATATTTCTTAAATCACACGAGATGAAACGGTCGAGAGATAAGTTATGACCAAAACTACAATATCTAAGGCGCCCTAATCCTGAGTCACATATATAACGTTATTAGTGGTGAAAAGACTTCCAACTCCAGCATTAGTAATTTGGTTGGTCTTTGAGACGTCTTGGGCTGGCTTCATAACTCAATACGGACCGAAATGGGTTACTTTACCGGGCTGAAGGCGCGTCGGTAAAAACTTACGCGATAAATCAGAGGAACAAGTGCGAGAAATACCCGCGCCCCGGGCGTACATCACGTTTACCGCCTGAGGAGGGGGCACGCCTGGTAATGTGGAGAAATATCTGCAGCCGATAGATGAAAATGTTTATTAACTATCAAATAGTCGGAAAAAGCTTTCAACTGGATTTTGCTTTACATAAAATATAGGTTGCTTTACAGTGAATTGAATGTGGATGGATAAGTTAGTTTTGCAGGCTGCTATATTGAAATTATATCCAACAAAATAAAAACTTAAATCAAAAGGGTTTACTAGATAAAACACACTATAGGCTAGATATAGATATTGTTGAAAACTCAAACGTAAAAACCGTTCAAACACGATGTAGCCTACAGTAATAATTATTTTAAAACCATTATAAATAACACTTATCGTTGGATGACTGTGAAAATATTTCTTGGATACTTAAGAGTTGTTGTTGTTTGATGGCATTGGAAGCCATTTCTAATAAAGAAGGGCTGGGATTGCTTAGCCATTTCATCTAAGGAAGGGCTAGAGCTGCTGAGGCAAGCCATTTCAACTAAGGTAGGGCTAAAATTGCTCATCCAAGCTATTTCAACTAAGGTAGGTCTAGACTTGCTAAACCACAGAGAAAAATAAACAGATGTCGCTCTCTTATGGTCACTGCGAACGCCTCAGAGGCAGTTATAAACAGATTAAAATTAATATAATAATTATTATGGTTATTATAATTATTTGTATATCATAAGTAATAATTAATACATTTATACTCGAGGTGTTGGAGGAATAAGGGAGGGACTGACATAGTGCTGGCCCTTCCATATGTCTGGCAAATTGGAGAACTAGTTAGTATACTAGACACACTATTCAATGCGACCTGTGTTTCCCTCTTATCTGTGGCTAAACCAACCAATTTTACTAGAGGAGGGTTGGAATTCTTATGCCAAGCCATTTCAACTAATGTAGGGCTGGAATTGTTGAGCAAAGCCATTTTAATCAAGGGAGCGCTGGAATTGCTGATCCAAGGTATTTCAACTAAGCTAGGGCTGGAATAGATAATCCACGCCATTTCACTTAAGGTAGGGCTGGCTTTTCTGAGCCAAGCTATTTCAATTACGGTAGGACTAGAATTGCTGAGCTAAGCCATTTCAACCATTGGAAGGCTGGAATTGCTGATCTAAGGCATTTCAACTAACAGAGGGCTATCTATCATTACTTAGCCAAGCCATTTCAAATATTTCAATAGGCGGGGTTTTATGCAGTGGAGGATGCTGAGAGTGACTTTGGAAAAAAATGTCTTCTATTCAACATTCCTTATCAATCTATGAAACAGACGTTGTTGATCGCACAGCTGTAAATAGACTTCTGTGCTTAGGAATGAAGCAGAAGCTTCTCTTAGTCCACAATTCCACTCCATAATAGACTTATATATACTACTGCAATGTATTTCTTTTTTTAATTAGGCCAACTTAATAGATATATAACTTACAAATTAATACTTTCAATAAAATTTAGACCATACTAAATAAAAAACGTAAACTAGGCCTACCACCATTGTTAATTATTTGTTGATGTTATATTACTTGTTAATTTGTTAAGAAAATAAATTAATTATTAATTCGTTGCTCAGTTTTTTATTTATTTATTTTATTCTGTTTTATTGTTATTATTAAATTCAATTTGTTGTAGGCCTGTGTAGCGTTGTTATAAAAATAAGATGAACTTGAAGTCTACTGTACTTTCTAGCAGCATTTCCACCTGGTACCATTAATGTATTTTTTAAATAAGTATTGTTTTTGTTATTTTGTACTGTTATAGTATGATAATGTTTATTATAAGCTTATTTATGTGTATTATAAAAATGGTGGACATATTGAAAGCAATAAATGGATTTTTTTTTTCTCGATAATTCACTACCGCTACTTTCTTGATAAATATTCTATTGCTCTAAAAACTGTTCCCCCAATCATTTTTACGTCCACTGTGGTATTCCTTATCCGATAAGAATTCGATATCGCTGGCCTTATCTTATCGCTTTCCAAGAACTTGCACACGGAGAGCGCATTCGGCGGTAACTCAGTCATTGGATTTACCAGTTTTTGATCAACTTTAGTAGCCACCTAAACTAACCTAACCGTAATTGTGATAAAAAAAATTAGTGGTAGTAATCAACGAAAAAGGTCCCAATAAATAAATAAAAACTGAAGTATGCTACCACTATGAATGTAATAAATTCTAATTAGTTATTAAAAAATATTGACCATGTGTAATATTTATTGATGCGATCAGGATCAATCAATACAGATTGTTAGTTTGTTACTGAGTTAGTAATGTGCCTTGGGTGTTTATTTGTGTTTCCTGATGTGTAAAAATGAAAAGGCCACAAATGTTTAGAGGCAGGATCCAGCATCCTGTCAATTGTGTAGGATTGGTCACATTCACATTTAAAAATTACGGGAACAAACGAGGTGAAAATACGATAGTTCTAGCTTTCAACGTTTGATGTTAATATTAAATTCGGTAACTGAATTCTGATGCTAAAAGATAATGCAATTATTAGAACAAAAGGTGGCTAGTACTAGAGCACTGTTGTTCGCCACACGACTACCTAGCCGGCCAACACTCCGCGCTCCGCCCACTGCGAGACCGGTGTGAACCCCGGAGCGGCAGCCATCTTGGTCCGCCGCTCCCCACCCACCGAAACCGCCAGAGTCGGTTTCATTTCCTAACCTTTTGCTGTGTTCTTGAACTTTTCCAGTGTTTTCACAGTTTTTTGAGTATATTTTAGAAAATTTTAACCTACTTTGGATCATCGTACATGGAGCTGTTTTCGAAATGTCGAAAACCAGTTTGTTTTCCTCTTTAGATGCATCTGTGGTCTGTATATCTTGTTTGTTGTGGTCACCCAAAATGGTGGCCTTTGTGCCTCACAATAGTCATAACATTGTAATCAAGTTATTGTTGTTGTTTCCACAATCTTTTGTAGATTATTCTTAGTTTTGATTATTACATTTACAGTTCTGTACTTTTTATAACGCTATTCAAACTTGCATAGACTATAAACAAAAAGGTCATGGTATGACATGCATATTATTGTAGGCTACAACAAAGGAAACAACCTAAATACTAAAATTATAGTAATTTTTATGGTAAATACATATATTTGTAACTAGGGGAAACAATGTTTAGGCCTATTTGTTTAAGTAACAAACGTTTATTTTTTTGTTTTTAAATGAAAAACAAAACAATTTGTAAGTGTTAATCTAGGTAGTTAAATATAAGTAATCTAAATTAATAAAAGAATAAATTGATCCAATTTATTAGTCAAGATAATGAAGATAATATAGAGCCTCTGTAGGCCTAATTTTTAGTTAGTAGGTAAATTTTAACAGTTCAAATCCTACAAAATATAGGCCTACAATTTTTACAAGGTAGACCTAACTTAATATGCAATATTAGTCACGCTATAAACATTATCACTAACTTTTTATGGCCTATTTTGTTTGTTTTTGGTCATAACTAAAAATTGCCAAATATTAATTATGTTTTAAAATAATAATCTGTCGAGTGGCTGACACCCATATAGTATAATAGCCTACATCTAATCTAAGCTCTGCAAAGAGGAAAATAATACAGTATTGTAAAAAATAACGCCTAAATAAAATGGAAAATGGCAGAAAAACTACAATCTACTCTACAATCTTAAATTAATTGAATGAATAATACAAAATACTATATTAAATGAATGAATAATATTTTTTAAAAATCTGTATTAATTAAGACTGATATATTTTGTTAGTTCTTACAATTTTATCAAACTAAATAGTGCATTCAGAACCGTATCTCTCAAGATAGGCAAGGCCTGCTTGCCTGTTGTATTTTTTATTTTATCATTTTTTTTCCTAACTACATCAGTGGAACATTTAAAATGGTACATAAATATGTTTAGGGACAACGGTCCAAACACTCATGGCAAATTTTAGTGGACCTCTCGGGATTTAAACCCGTGACCTTGCTAGGCTAGCCAGAGGCTTAGGCAGTCATAATTTGTCTTGAAAACGGAAAAATTACAAATATGCAATATTTGGCTTAAATAGTGGACTGAAGTTTGATGTCCAGTGTGGGAGAGTGGGGGTGGGCCAGACGGAATCGATGGATCGAGCTACCAGTGCCATGCAGCTATCGATCTTGGTTAAAGCGATATAGGTCACCGGTAATCAGTCTGCTCTGTCACTCCTCTTTGTTTTTTAATCCGCTACATCATTTTCGCTGAAAGCCCTCCTGATTCTCTTTTTGTTTCCGTCCCCAATGGTGCGCTTTTGTGTGACTTGTCCTCCCTGTAAAACTAGTCCGGATTTTATGCGATACGGAATTGTTGCTGGGCCGGTATCACTGGGCCTATTTAGTTTTATTGTCTCTGAACAAAGGCCGTCGAATCTTTACTGACAAATGTTATCAAATATGTTTCATGCGCTTTTTGTTTTGTTACAAACAGACGATGAACAGATTTATAAACAATAGCAATTTATCACCTGCAGACTGTAGGCTGTTTGATCGGATGCTTTCATCACAATGTGTTTATTTATAATTTCCTACAGCCTATGGGGACTGATTTCCAATTAAAAAATAACTTAAAATTGCTAAAAAAAATAACTGTGAGGTACCAAAGTGTGTTTAGGCCTATATCCAACTTAACTAGCCTAACTGCGCCTAATAATAACAGAAATTATTAAGAAATAAGTTGTAAGGCTAGACTGTATCTTACTTTATTTAAGAGTCAAATTATTAATAGTCTACATTGGTTTACTATTTATTTAATTTACAATATTCAATTTTTTAGGTAATTTGTTGAAATAAACAAATAATTTATCAAATTAATCAATATTGATTACATATTGATCAAAATGTAATTAAAATGTATAATGAAAATAAAAACTAGACTTACTTTCCAAATAGGCCTATACTTAACATGAGACAAACACATCTGTTTAGGTGTGCAGATTAACAGAATTGATTTTAATCTATTTTATCAAAAAAGTTATAGCCTAAAAAAAAAAAAAAAATACTAACGAAATTAACAAAGAATGTAGGTTTATTTAGATAATTTCAGTATTGTAAGCATATGTTAATTAATCCTGCTAACATAACCTTCATTGTCCGAAAAAAACTATAAACAATCCTTTTAGGTCTATTTATTTATTTATAATTTATATTACCATCTTGACCATAGGCCTATTTTGTCCTTGCTGCGTTGTAATGGGTTGTAGGTTGTGTATAAAGAAATAAATTATAGCAATCTTCCCGCCAATTTTCATTTTAATTGCAGTTCAGACAAATATAGTTTTACAGCTACTTTATTTAATACAGTAGGTTAAGTTTATATATAATTCTTTACCGTACTAAATAGAACCAAAACGGCTGTTCGATAAACTAAATCTATAATTTATTCTTTAAATATAAACCACAGTAACAACTCACAAAAGTCTCCGAACCAGCTACTCAAACCTTAAAACTTATAAAAACAAAATTTATACATATAAATCCATTAACAATAAATAAAAAAAAACTATTTAAGAACTTAACATAATAACTGACTCGTGATAAATAAATATATGTAAATTAGTTTAGCAAAATATTGATAATTTGATAAACAAATAACAAAATATTTAATAGTAACAAACAGCATATGACAACAATTCAACAACAATAATAAATACATAATTGATTTCAAAAACTCAATAATGAATTATTGAAACGATTACAATACGACTACAATTATATAATTAAGATGAAAACAAATAATGAAAGCCTTGAACTCATATATTCTTTGTTTACATTACATAAACGAAAAAAATACATTTAAATAATAGTAGGCCCTATAAATACTACACTTACCCATGAAGGCAGTTCAGACCTCTGAATAAAGTGTATAAATGTTGTAGACAAGTTTATAGTAATCCAGACGATATAGAATAAAGGTTATAATTTCGTAATATATTCATTTCTGTAAAATAAATTCAATTTTATAACATAAATTATATGTAAAGAGAATAGTAGTAAAATATAATATAAATTCTTGTTACTTTTTAATTGATATAATAATTTAAAATCATTATATGTCAAGTAGTTGGGTTTTGGACGCGACGCCATGCCGGGCCGGGCCGGCCGCGCCGCCTCCCACAGTATTGGCCCGAGCGCCCGCCATCTCGACTGCCGCACAGCCGCTGACCGACTCACAATTCTTTGTTCTTCCGTCATTTCCATTAGACCTTGTTGTTTTCACTATTCTAACTTTATATGTTCGTTGTGTTATTTTTAGATTCTTGAGTAGTCGATTTTGAAAATGTTCAACGTTTACTTGAGATATAAAATTCAAAAACTGTCAAAAGCTCAAAACATAAGTAATCTTCTGAAACGGAATAGTTTAATTTGAAATGTTTACAATTTTGGATCCCAAAAAATTATAAAAAAACTCTTGGTACCCATACATACAACCTATCAATTTGCACAAATAATATGATATTAAGAAATAAACATAAATACTACTAGACTATTAATTCTGTTAGGATTAAATAAAAAAATAAACCAAGCGCAATTGATGTGGATTGTGGGTGCTTTAAATATAAACATATATAGTCTACTAGCAGACCAGATGGAAAGTATTAAATAGTAAAAAAAATAGTGAGAAATACCAATATTCAATAAGCTACTTGTTCAATAATTATTTATAACTCTTAGCGGTTTCTCGTTTATTTAGTATAACTTAAAGGCCTATTTATAAATATTATAATCTACGTTAGTAAGTAAACGCAAGATATTTTCTTGAAAGATTTTTCACGTTCAATAAGAAATTGTTAGCTATAATTTTTGTAGGCTTGTATTAAAAAGAAATATAAATTACTAACCATTCCAGGCTAAATTAAATGTTATAGACATTATTAAATCATGTTCTTCTGATAAAATCAAACTATAGTGTATGTTGCAATGCAAACAACAGCTGTGAACAATTTACATTACATAGGATTTAAACTTAGGCCTACTTCGTATGTTTTTAACTATCTATTGTATAGTTGGCCTACTGTTTGTTAATTATTTATCTGGTCTTATTTATATTTAACCAAAGAAGACCAATTACTTTAGTAACTATTAATTACAAGTCCTAACTGCAATAAATTTCTATATTTATTTTTAAAATCATATTTTTATTTGTTCAAACGAAATTCTACTTGCTGATCTTTTCTGAGTGGGACTAATTAATTGTGTACAAAAATTACTATCCTACAGGCGTTCCAGCCAAACAACATTTATTAAAATTCAACTTAAATGGAATTTTCCCCCCACAGTTTTAAGATTATTAGGTGCCTAGTTAAGTAAGCTAAATAAAAAGTAGGCCCACTGTAGCCTATTAATAGAATATTTTAATGTAAATTAAATATTGAGCTACTTTAAAATCCTAAGCAAATGTAAAAATATGACTAACTTTCGTACTAGCCTATTCATTTTTTACGAATGGTGTTTTTTTTTTTAATTTGAGCACTTAAATTATTAGAACTAACCAAAACGTCCAGATATGAAACTCTACTTAGACTGGACAACCTTTAGGCTCCTCGTCGCGCCTAGCTATTCTCTGAGCAGGAATATGAAAATATCTTGGCCCTACTACTCATCTAACAAACATTCGTTGTCTTAAGATAAAACTTACATATGACAGCTTTGAGGCTCCCCGCGCCTAGCTATTGTCTGATCAGGAAAATTAAAATATCTACCCTACTGTTTTTCTGACAAACTTTCGTTGTCATAATATCCAAATACCTTACATATTTGCTTTTGAAGAATAACTTTTAGGGTCCCTACGCCTTACTATTGTTTGAGCAGGAATATAAAAATCTTTACGGATTTTTACAGTTAATTTACTGCAACTACTTTTTTTTCCGTTAATGCACTCTCAATTGATAAATATTCTATTGCTCTAAAAACATTTTTTTGGATCCACTATGGTCCCTATCCGCAAGGAATCCGATATCGCTGGCCTTATTTTATCGCTTTCCAAGAACTTACACACTGAGAGCGCATTCGGCGGTAAGTCAGTCATTGGATTTACCAGTTTGTGATCAACTTTAGTTACCACCTAACCTAACCGTAATTACGATAAAAAAAATAAGTGGTAGTGAAGTACAAGAAAAAGTAGTGGTAGTGAATAGATTCATATTTACTATTCGTCTAACAAACTATAGTTGCTCTGATATGTTAATGACTTTTAGGCCCCGTTTATATTGGCTTTATACAGAGTAGTCTAAAAAAAGACTCCTCAAGCCTAGTTCTTGTCTTAACAAGAATATGAAAATATCTACTATTCTTTTAACAAACATACGTTGTCATAATAGGCCTATAGAAATAACTTATATATTTGCATTTAGCCTTTATGCTCCCCTAGCTATTTTCTGAGCAAGAGTATGAAAATGTCTACTATTCGTTTTACAAACAATTGTTGTCGTAATAAATAAACAACTTACATATTGACATCTTTTTGATCTTTAAAACAAATGTAGCTTTTGTCTGGTTGTATGTTGAATATTATTGTAACTTCATAGGACATTTTAGATCTAAGGAGTCAAAATCGGTTACGTGTCTCGGAACTGTTAAACTTTTTCTACTCACACTAAACAATATAAAACGATATTTTCAGTTATTGGACATAGAAACAAAACATTTAAAGGTAATCCGGTCGATATTGTCGTCGCCCTTATCTTATCTCTCTCTCTCTCTCTCTCTCTCTCTCTCTCTCTCTCTCTCTCTCTCTCTCTCTCTCTCTCTCTCTCTCTCTCGGAAATGCTGATAACAGTTCTCTTTCGCATTGACTAGTGTTGGAACTAACTTACCTAATCTAACAAAACCTAATCTAATGTAAGGTAATTTTTTTTGTAAATAATTTACTTTTTGTGTACATCCATTACAAAATTTGTCTCTACTATTATTAAATACCTGGAGTTTCTACCTAACAACTAGTTTACATAAATGTACAGGGAAAATAGAAAACCGGAGCACATAAAAGATTTTGACCGATCTTAGGTACCAAGGAACGTAGATAGTGTTTTCAATCTTTGTTAAAAGGATGATAAACCTTGTTGGGAAGAAAATGCTGGTTGTTAGATGACACTCAGGCTGTAGGCAGGTTGTTTGGGACCCCAGGAGTAGAGCGGGTCACCACGATACCAGAAGCCTCACAATACTGAGGTGGGCGGTGCTGACCATTGTCCCATACGTCAGCATGGCGACGACAATCACCTCTACTTGTTAGAGCTGACCATCTCGGAAATTGAATATTTCGTCTTTGGTTTTACTAACGATATAAACTTCCAAAATCTCACACATTGAAATTGTAGTTTGCGCATCTAAATGTAAATGTAAAAAGTCTAGTTATGCTGATTTTTCTCATTTGTTTCGCTGTTAACAGCCTCTGTTTATCTCATAACAACGACTATATAAATAAAAAATAAAAAAGATGAAAACAGACAGTAAATAATTAAACCACCCATTAAAATAAACATCACCTACGTAATAAATATGAATTTTTACTGTTTAACAAAAAATATAACAAAAAACTGTTTTATGTCATATTTTTTAAAGTTTTTTTTTTTAGATAGGCTAATTATGACGATTAATAGACTATAGTACTACAAAATAAATCAAATCAAAACTTAATGCACCTACAACAACTGAAATATTATTTTTCATCAGATTACACAAGATTATAAGGTTCAAGAATATTTTATTTATCAAGTGAAAACACGATACAACTGATCTTTTTCATGCAACAAGAACCACAAATCGATAAATATTTAGAACATTAAAAGTGTTGCTGATGATATTAAATCATCCACAAATTTAAGAAATGTGTTTTCAAGTAAACAAATTGTTGTTCTCTTTACTTTATTATGGGGTAGTAACGAAACCAATTAATAGATACGTAAAAAAATAAATAAAATAGACTAATAATTGGCAAAATTTACATTTGTAGTAAAACTCAGCAAAAGAATTCATTATTTTATTATAGCTAGTAGGCCCTAAACATAGTTCATATAATTTTAATTTAAAATTGAAATTAGAACAATCGTTACATCTCTGTCTTGTTTCTTAGGCACCCCTATTATATGTACGACTATGTGTGTGTGTGTGTGTATGTAAGTGTAGTATGTTAGTATATAGATTACTTTGTCAGGTAGTCTCTACTACAGACAATGATGCCATAGTTTGAAGCTTATGTGGAATCAAAGTGAAAAATGGACTTCAGAATTTAATCTGTAAATACTTTTCCTATAACTGGCTTTTATTCTTAAGTGTCTGCAGAGGCTGTCGGCCATGTTTGTTTTAATCCCATAAGAACAATGTTATTTGCGAATCTATATTTCTTCGTTATTGATTGACCAAAAGTAGTGTATGAGGTGTAATTTTAAACGTTATCATATAGCACATTGGGTTTGCTTTTCATATTTCCAATACATACGCCTAGTTTTGAAAAATAGGTGGAAATAAAAGCTTAAAACTAAATATTTTTTATATTTTGTTCTATAAACATAATTAGGAATCCGCAAAGCAATTCCAACGTGCAATTTCATTCTTGATAAAATGCAATATGTTTGGGAAAAAATCCGTATATAACTGTTTAACTTGGATACGCGTGATCGTATGTCCAGCTCGATAATAACATTGTTCTTATGGGATTAAAACCAACATGGCCGATAGCCTCTGCAGACTCTTAAAACCGTGGTCAGTAGAATAATTCCAAATATATTTATGTGTTTTTGTTCAAGAAAATGCTGGAATAAATAATTATTTACGTAACAGAATGATGCTCATTCGTTGGGAAAGGTCCTCCAAATTGCAGTAACAATGGAGGAAACAGACGGGTAAATAAACGAAAGTATAAATGATGACCAATATCACAGAGAAAAAGAAACAGAGGTCGATTTCTATGGCCGCAAACAACGCCTCAGGGGCAGTTGTACATTAGTTGTAATCTAGGCTAATTATAATATTTTTATGGTATTACTTCATTAATCGTTGAGGATTTTGTAGGAATTAGGGAGGCACTGACAAGATGGTGGCCCTGACATCCACATGGCAAACTGGAGAAATAACTCGTCACACATTTACCGCACTATTGGATGCGACCTCTGTTTCTCTATTCTTTGGGCCAATATTTATTTGTTCTTTTACATTTGGTATTTGCTTACTTTAGACTAAACAATAATTGGAAGCTTTATTTTATGTTAGGCTACTAATAATCAGGCAAGTTTTCCTTCATGAATTAATTCTTTCACTAAGATTCAAAACAAATTAAATGTCGCATAACAAAAATGTCTTACAATAAAATCGTATAAGATCGATTTTAGTTAACCAAGTTTACATTCCTCAGACCAGAGGGATTAACAGAGGTTGTGATCACTATAATTTGCATATTTTGTTCTTATATATTGTAATAAATGTGTGTTGTGTGACTTTGACTTGTTTTGTATTTCTACCAATACTTAGTGTATAGGATAGGCTACTAATTGAGAAACTATTTGTCAAGATATCACAGCGTACATATATCTATTTAATAGCACTTCTTATATCGAAAGGTTCTAACGACATTTTTATAGGTGCGTTAATTTTGAGTAGGGGTGTATTTTTTTATTTATATATTTATTTTTTTTTATATTTAAGTTTTCCACACTGAAGTAATTCTTTAAGTAAGTCTAGTACTTATAGACTATACGATTAAATGCTAACTTATCTTAATCGCGATTGAAAACATCTCAAGGGACCGAGCGACAGGGTTATCGATGGAATATCAGAATTCCGTTTTTGTCCGGAGTAGAGAGGATCAAATCCAATCCGAGGATCGCAATTCAGTTTTGGCACGGCTAGCTGGTGGATTACGTGTTGAGTCTGGGCCGGATGTGGGGGTGGAAGTGGGTGGGGTGGGAGTTCTGACCTGGAGTCGTGTGGCGGCACCTCCAAACGGATGCACAGGATAAAACCATTACGTTCCCGACCTACCCTTGCAAAAAGTACCGACTGTTGGTTACCCTTTCTACTGGACTTATCTCTCTTGGCTCCATCCCTGTCTACAGGTCCCGGTCGAATACCGGCCACTGCTCAGCTGTCAACAAGTCAAGTCCGTCCAATGAAAGTTCTACAGTAACTTCACAACAAAACACAAGTAGTGGCCCTTGCATTTGGAAAATATCTAAATATAAAAGCGTTTAACTGTAAGAGGTTGGTGGATAAAGGATGGCCAAACAACTTATTCAAAATCCAAATATGGTTATGGTGACTAATATCATTGTCGACACAATGTCTGCTGCGACGGTTAGAATGAACTGGCAATTTCAATTACTAAATCATCATATCTTGTGTTTTTTTTTTACGACAGTGACATTTTTTACTTAGTCTACAAACGTTGGTGAGGGACATTGGTCAAAATCCCTCAAGCAAGTGTTGTAGACCTCCCAAGATTTGAACCCGCGTAGAAGTGCTATGAAGCAGCAGAGCTAATCACTAAGCTAGCAAGAGCGTTTATTGTTAAAATATTATGGAAAATATTGAGTATAGGCATAATAAAAATTATTTGCTTCGCAACGTCAACGAAGCTGACTGAATCCAAAAATGGCGATGAAAATCTATTGAAACTGCAGTTTATATTTTAGTTTAAACTTTACCTAGCTTAATCAAAAAGTGTAGAGAGAGCGTGATCATCGGTAAAAAGTAGCCTACTAAACGTGAAATAAAGTAATTGTTGTAAGTAGACCTTCTTTGTTTAAACCTAATTTGGGGGCGCCAGTGGCCGAGCGGTCTAAGGCAACAGGACTTTGAGGCTGAGTTAAAGATAGCACAGGTTCCAGTCCTGGCCTTGACTGTTAGTAATATCAGTAATATTCCCCTTCTACAGTACTGGTTCTCGGTCAATACCGAGCGGTCTAAGACGTCAGGACTTTGTACCTGAGTTAGAGATATCGCAGGCTCTAATCCTGGCCTTGACTGTTAGTAATATCAGTAATATTCCCCTTTTACTGTTCTGGTTCTCCTCTTTATTCTGCCTGATAAGTTCCTCACAGAGATCAATAGTCTATGGGGAATAGATAGAGTAAGGTCAAAGAGGAGATTGGCCTCCTTAGAAAAAGTCTGTAGTACCTAGGTGATAATGAAGAATGGGTTCTGATGATGCACTGAAATGTATGCGCATAGTGCATGCTCGCATGGTCTCTCTACTATTCTGGAATGTACTGCGCATTACAATGCAGCTGTACTAATGGCCTGGGATTCAGTGTAGCTCTAAATTAGAAAGTCATACATCGGATAATGCAGGGAACAATACTTCTCTAGTGAATTGGCAACAATATACGTTCAAATACATTCATGACAGACGAAATCCTCGTTGTGCCTATAATTAATTATACTAAATGTTAGATGGTAGAAAATGCTGGAGGATATTTTATTAGTAGACAGAGAATGATTGTTCTGTCAACACAGTAAGAAGTAAGTATCACTCATTTATCTCAAAAGTAGCCTTAAGAATTTCAATATCTTTACCAGTTACTCAATTTAATTAATTGAACGTTGTTATTTCGGTTTTTGCAATTATGTGAGGAAGCCTCATTAAAACGACTTAAATAGCTTTATCATTTAAAATATGAATGATTTAAAGAACTTCAACCCATTTTAGATTATAAATTACACTTCACATATTACGTGTGACTATAAAAAAAGCATGCCAGTTTTGATGCCATTATGTTGGTACGACAAAACGGAACTGTTTAAAGCATCGGAAACAGTCTGGTTTCTAGATTGATAATTGTGTGATAATATGATAAAAACCAATACAAATATAAATGGTTTAGGAAGAGCAAAACCTCTCTACTTCAGTCAAGCATTTAACACGGCACTGGTGTAGCTTAACCATCTAATGTGCGTGATCTGCACTAGTAGAGAGCCTATTGAAGGAGTGGCTGTACATGTGGAATATAAACTCTATATTTCTTTCAGTCAAGCATTTAACACGGCACTGGTGTAGCTTAACCATCTAATGTGCGTGATCTGCACTAGTAGAGAGCCTATTGAAGGAGTGGCTGTACATGTGGAATATAAACTCTATATTTCTTTCACTCAAGCCTTTAGGACGGCACTGGTGTAGCTTAATCATCTAATGTGCGTGATCTACACTAGTAGAGGGCCTATGGAAGGAGTGGCTGTACATGTGGAATATAAACTCTATATTTCTTTCATTCAAGCCTTTAGGACGGCACTGGTGTAGCTTAACCATCTAATGTGCGTGATCTACACTAGTAGAGGGCCTATGGAAGGAGTGGCTGTACATGTGGATTATAAACTCTATATTTCTTTCAGTCAAGCCTTTAACACGGCACTGGTGTAGCTTAACCATCTAATGTGCGTGATCTACACTAGTAGAGGGCCTATGGAAGGAGTGGCTGTACATGTGGAAACTCTATATTTCTTTCATTCAAGCCTTTAGGACGGCACTGGTGTAGCTTAACCATCATCTAATGTGCGTGATCTACACTAGTAGAGGGCCTATGGAAGGAGTGGCTGTACATGTGGAAACTCTATATTTCTTTCAGTCAAGCCTTTAGGACGGCACTGGTGTAGCTTAACCATCTAATGTGCGTGATCTACACTAGTAGAGAGCCTATTGAAGGAGTGGCTGTACATGTGGAAACTCTATATTTCTTTCAGTCAAGCCTTTAGGACGGCACTGGTGTAGCTTAACCATCATCTAATGTGCGTGATCTACACTAGTAGAGGGCCTATGGAAGGAGTGGCTGTACATGTGGAAACTCTATATTTCTTTCAGTCAAGCCTTTAGGACGGCACTGGTGTAGCTTAATCATCTAATGTGCGTGATCTACACTAGTGGAGGGCCAGAGAAGGGAGTGGCTGTACATGTGGAATATAAACTCTATATTTCTTTCACTCAAGCCTTTAACACGGTACTGGTGTAGCTTAACCATCTAATGTGCGTGATCTACACTAGTAGAGGGCCTATGGAAGGAGTGGCTGTACATGTGGAAACTATATTTCTTTCAGTCAAGTCTTTAGGACGGCACTGGTGTAGCTTAACCATCTAATGTGCGTGATCTACACTAGTAGAGGGCCTATGGAAGGAGTGGCTGTACATGTGGAATATAAACTCTATATTTCTTTCAGTCAAGCCTTTAGGACGGCATTGGTGTAGCTTAACCATCTAATGTGCGTAATCTACACTAGTAGAGGGCCTATGGAAGGAGTGGCTGTACATGTGGAAACTCTATATTTCTTTCAGTCAAGCCTTTAGGACGGCACTGGTGTAGCTTAACCATCTAATGTGCGTGATCTACACTAGTAGAGAGCCTATTGAAGGAGTGGCTGTACATGTGGAAACTCTATATTTCTTTCAGTCAAGCCTTTAGGACGGCACTGGTGTAGCTTAACCATCATCTAATGTGCGTGATCTACACTAGTAGAGGGCCTATGGAAGGAGTGACTGTACATGTGGAATATAAACTCTATATTTCTTTCAGTCAAGCCTTTAACAAGGCACTGGTGTAGCTTAACCATCTAATGTGCGTAATCTACACTAGTAGAGAGCCTATGGAAGGAGTGACTGTACATGTGGAATATAAACTCTATATTTCTTTCAGTCAAGCCTTTAACATGGCACTGGTGTAGCTTAACCATCTAATGTGCGTGATCTACACTAGTAGAGGGCCTATGGAAGGAGTGACTGTACATGTGGAATATAAACTCTATATTTCTTTCAGTCAAGCCTTTAACACGGCACTGGTGTAGCTTAACCATCTAATGTGCGTGATCTACACTAGTAGAGGGCCTGAGAAGGGAGTGGCTGTACATGTGGAACATTCCTTAACCGGCTTCCGAGCATTCCAAACTACAGAAATAGGTCATCAATAGGTATTTCTATAAAATTTGAAGGATTACGTTTTCATTGATTTTTTTTTTCATTCATACCTTGAAAATAAAAAGTCGGCAATTATTTAACAACATATTGTCAAGTAGACTGCTATCCTGTAAACTGTTACGATTTCGTATTCTAGTATTATTAACATATAAAAATTATAAAATGGATTGTAAATTTGTAAAATAATACACCAATTTTAGATTTTAAGGTTTTTTCAAATCATTTTATTGCAGTAACATGTACCACGCATTACAATTGTCAATTCAATATTAAATTACAATTTGAAGTAGAAAAATGAGAGTACATGCAAAACATGCAGTATCTTAAGACAATGGCGGGGATGAATGGATAGAAAATGACCAATAGACTACATCACAATTTCTGGAAGTAGACATAGCTGTTCTAAACAAGGTAAAATAAAATAGAGTTAAAATTGTTATCATTTGAAAAGGTTAACGGACAATAAAATGACTTCAAGAGACTGCAACAACGAGCAACCATCAGACAATCATTGTAAAAATGGTGTGAGTTTGAAACTGAGAGATCTTGCTGCGTTAATATTTTGTTATATTGTGAGTTACATCTTTTTTGAACAAGATAATTCATTGGAGCCAAAAACAAAACAAACGTCAATCAATATTTCCGAAGCAAATCAAACAATTCAAATGCAAGAACTTTCTTTTGATAACATTTAAGTACACAATTTGAGATTTCAAAAGAACACTGAGCATTTTTACTTTGTTGTTGTCAAGTTTTATTCCAGGAAGAAGACAATTATTAATAATTTAAATAATACTATTTTACATATTTTCATTGATAAAATAGATCTTGTAGATGGTAGTTACCTTTTATTTTGATGGTAACTTACTAAAAAACTAGGAATTACTGTTGAAACCATTTTAGTATAAATTTGCATGTTTTAATATTATCAATAAAATTTATCATTTATTATTTGGCTTTTCTAAACTAGGTAAAAGGAGATATCAGATTAATAAAAAGAAAACTCAATTCTAATAAACCTACATCGTTAAACTTATAGGAACTCTGAAAAATGGAAGAACAATCTCGACCAAAAGCAAAAATATTAATTACTCTTTTTTTGTATGGAAATTTAAGTAATGGAATTAATAAGACCTATGTCATTGAGTTTTTGAAATAAAATATTATTTTTTGAATTGTTATATTTTTGTTGCTGCTTTGTCGTTCAATTGTTGTTCTGCTTTGTTGACTGTTAAATATTTTGTTATTACTATTTCAATTGATATATTTTTGTTATACTAATTTATGTATTCATTTGTTACGATTCAATGATTAAGTTGATTTTTTGTTTAATAATGTATTTTGTTACATCGTTGACGGATTTCTACATGTTTTGTATTTCTAAGTTTTGTGGTTGTGGAGCTGTTTCTGAGTTTGTTTTAAGTTGTTACTGTGGTTGTTTATATTTCAAGGGTAAATAGTTAATTTAGTTTATTGAACAGTCATTTTAGTTCATTTCATATATTTTTTTATGTAAATTGGCGATGCTCTTAGGTAAATAAATAAAAAATAAAATTAAAAGGCTTTAAAAATGTAATTTTAGTTTGAAGGATTTTAAATAGAATACTAGGTAATATTAGGGATTGAAGAATATAGTAGGGATGGGGGTAGAGTATCCCCAGGCAACGCGGTATCTAGGGGCTGCAATCCATCTTCCAGCGGCGCTCGGGCTGGGGGTGGGGGTTCTTTGTGTGCCTCTACTTTATTGATCACCCCCCTTGACCCCCTCAACCATTCTCCCGGAATTCTTCTTGAATTTTAGTTAAATTCCTGAGTACATTGTTTGTTTATGATTGTTTTGTGAATAAAAGTAAAAGTTATATTAGAAACCGATAGGGTGTGAGTTTGTCCATCGGCTCGCCTTTTCACCCCCACCTCTCTCCCAAGCTCCCACTCATCACCCACCACCAACCCCTGTCTGGCGTTGGGTGAACATAGCGCTAGAAATGGTTATCCAACTTCTCGACGTTTTTTGAAGGAAATTATCGTTTTATGTATTGAATTTTATTTTTCGACCCTTTTTAAAAATGATTCGACTACTAGTAAATATATCCCTTACATTGTAAACCTATGAATTATCGGAAATAAGAAATGAATGTAAAGACTTCTTATACTTTTTAAGTATGTATTAGCTAAACACGACCACACTTTACAGTAGCTTAGCCTGATATTAACTATTAGTCGTTATTTTATATTTGGTCGTTTAGGTCGGGAAATCCTTGAAATGTCCTGTTTCCGTTTAAAATTGTTGGAACTAAATATAAAAAAACAATCTTGTTTATAAATGCAATATTCACTACTTTTCGAATTCTGAGTATAGACAACAATTTGGAAGTTTAATAAATAGGGTAAAACTTCCGTGATATTAAAGGCAAAAATAATTGTTTTTTTTTTGCCGTCATCGTTGAAAAGTATTCTTAGTGAAAAGATTACCTCAGCAACCAAGCTTGGTTGATATTGTACTTGTACATATTTTTCACTGATATTTTAAGTGACGAGAGCCAAATCTGGTTTGGTTGTTACTGCTATTGCCTGTTTGTTACTGTTACTGTTTGCTATTGTCACTCAACTCTGCAATTAAATAACATTATAAGAAGCCTTCTTCTAAAATCTATAAATACGAATAATCTATTCATAAGAATAGTAAACTTTACAACATTGTTCAGTAATACACAACTAACAGATAATACTATATAACATAACGTGCGTCCTATTTCGATGGATTTTCTTTCTAAATGTCATTTTACAAAAATATAAATATCTCACTAACGGTTAAAGATAAAATACTGAAACTCAGTAGGGATATTTATCTAAATAGGATACGTTTTACTGAAGATTTTTGTTCCGTATCAAAATAGTGACAGTTAACAATTTTACTGCTAAATATTTAATAAAGCAGATATTTTTTAACTGTCGCTATTTTAAAACTGATGTTTTGAGGGACTAGAACTTTCAGTAAAATATATCCTATTTAGTTAAATATTCTTATCGCGTTTCAGTAATTTGTCTTAAACTATTTTCGAGATATTTAGTTTTGTGTACGATTAACATAAAGATAGGAAACCCACCGAGATAGGATACATGTTATGCTGCATTAATTGTTAGTATTTCCGTGTCCAACAATGTGTCAAATTAAATATCCTATTTTTCAAAGTATGAATGCTATATGAACGTACCAAACGCAATATTTCTCATCACTTTCCAGCACGCTGGGCCAAAAACTTACGAAAGTCATCTAGGTTCAATATCGCTGTAAGGTATTTACGCATGACGCCCGTAGCGATTGAAGATGGTGCTGCGATAGGTGTGTAAGAATGTTACAAATGTGACGCTCCCACTTAAGAAGGAGTGTAGTGCATTATTTATAGAAGCAAGGGTCCATCTTTCGCAGAACAGAGCGTAGACCAGCGGTGAATTACACGAGAGGAGAGGAACAGAAGATAATGTGTATAAGAACTCAATCTCCCTCGGTGTTTGGGCCTTCGACTGTTTTACATTTTAAGTAACATGCAAATGTGAGTAGTAGGAACGTCAAATCTCGCCTGTTACCTGTACCTATTACGTAATATTTCGAAATTGTATTTTTCACAATCAGAGAAAACATAAATTTCTTTTACGATGAATGGACTTTAATAACTCATCTCTATATTAGACACAATCATGGAAACGTGATTTGACGTTAATCTTCAAAGTTTGTTATCATATGCTCTTTGTTGCTCTGGTTTTTATCTTTTGTATTTTAGAATTTTCCCCCTTCTTATGCTCATTATTGCTATTACTATTTTATTTTTTTATTTTCTAACCTACTAGTCAGTGGCAAGCTATGCGTTATTACTGCCTCTTACAGAATTTTGTATTGATCTTTTGTTTTGAGTTGTCTTGGTGTTTTGTTTCTGTAAAACTTGTAATAGGCTTATGTATGTCTAGCATTAATCGGTTGTTGTTTTATTCATAAATAGAACATTATTATGATTCATCATTCTGCTTATTTAAGCATTTTTTTATAGATGCATTGAGTTATTTCGATATTTTTCATTTTGCTTACTCGCATAGGTGATGCATCATTGGTGGGTGTAGCTTTGCTTAAAGTACTTCACAGGTTCGAGCCTCATTAGAGAAGTTTACACTAGACAAATGGTCAGTCATCACACACATCATACCTTTAAGCAGGTGGGAAGTCAAATTTTATTTAAACATAATGAATGAATGAATGGAAATACCTGAATATTAAAGAAGCCTAAAAAACACTTTTATTTACTTTCTTTGGTGGTCATCTATGTGCGATGGAGTGGCCTAGTTAAACCTTAACCCACTGGTGACAAACCGAATGGAAACAGATCAGAAACACATCAGCGTACGTTTTCTTAGCTCCTTGTGTTTCCTTGTAACCATAGAAACTGTACATTTACATACGGCTCCCTTCCCCGCCTACCCGGGCTGTCTCACACCACAGAAACTCCGAACCCATGCGTCTATTGGTACAGTCTACACTTGGCCATCGAAATTAAAATGGGACAGGTAGTGATTTGGGATTTGTTAGATCTACATAACGTGTAATACATGTAGTTGGCAAGTTATTAAGACCTTTAAAACTAAGTATACAAGTTTTGTAATTAATATCTAAACCTAAACCCAGGAATTTGCTCCATTTCTAAATTGAAAAAATTCATATCCATTTTCGTTCTTTGATCAATATTTAATGTGATATTAAACATTAAAATTGGTTAAAACGTGGATAACGATATTACACTAAAACCCATGTGCAAGCCTGATAATTTTTTTTATAGCAGTAGTCTGTGCAATAACGTAGGCTATCATCCGACTAACCGATGCGGAGAACGTTGAGCCATTAGACTCTCATCGAACATCTAACCGACTTGATATCGACAACTCTGTTAGTGATGGATTGTCGAAGACCGTAAATCATCCGACTACGGTATGCGTTGAGCCATCAGACTCTCATCGAACGTCTAACCGACTTGCTATCGACAACTCTGTTAGTGTTGGATTGTCGAGATCGTAAACCATCCGACTACGGTGTGCGATGTGGCATCAGACTCATCAATCGGTAGTCGCAAAACAAACTGTAGATCGGGCCAAGTTGGCCCGGTGCCGGCCGGCTTCACGCCCCTTTAGATCGATCGCCGCCTCGCATTAGACAAAATAACACTTAATTGAATCATCCAGTGCTCTTTTCAAGCCTTTGATAGGCACCATGTCCAAGTCAATTCCTCACTAAAATTATGCGATTAATAACCACGTTCACAATACTAGGCATCCCCCTTTCACATAATTGGTAATATACAAAAAAAAAAAAACTAATAATAATGAAAACAAATATTCTAAAAAAAAACGGTAGGCCTAATCTGATTAATTTTTTATATTCATATTGTGACTATATACATTAATTTCTTTGACGGAAAAATCTGTCAAGCCCAGGTTCATATCGAGTTTCATATAAGTAGATTATTCAGATTATTTATATTTATAATAAAAATATATAGTTACGATTCACTTTAAATTGACTAGTTTAATAAATACACACTTTTAATGGACCTTTTCTGTTAATTCACTACCGCTTGATAAATATTCTATTGCTCTAAAAACTTTTCCCCAATCATTTACTTCCACTGTGGTATTCCTTATCTGCTAGAAATCCGATATCGCTGGTCTTATCTTATCACTTTCCAATAACTTACGCACGGACAACGCATTCAACGGTAAGTCAATTATTGGATACCAGTTTGTGATCAACTTCAGGTTAGTAGCCACCTAACCTAACCTGACTTAACCGTAATTGCGATAAAAACAGTAGAGGTAGTAAAGTAACACGGAAAATGTAGTACAATCGAATTAACGATAAGGTCCTTTTTTATATTTGATTGGAAGTAGACTTCACTATAAAAGATTTTTCCAACATTGTTGGTTACATTGTGTCTTGTTTATTAGAATGTAATTTTTTTACTATTATCAACTGATTTTATTATTATTAGCATATTTTATTCTCTTTTTACTTAAATTTTTTAAACTGTTTTTCCAATTCTTAGTGTTGTAGTTCTTGTTATACTACTTGTTGTTAGATATATACATCGATGTATAAACAAATGTACAGTGTAAACAATATCAACGATGTTTATTTTGTTTTTATTTTAACGTTCGTTGCTGAGTTTTTCCGTTTTTGTCATGTGTCAATTTGAGTGGGTTCTCGTATATCGCGCAGAGAAGAAAGAAACAAAAGCCGCAGAGAACGCATTAGTGGCAGTTGCATCGCATGGCAAACTGGAGAAGTAACAACTCGACATACATTCAGTGCACTATTGGATGCGACTTATGCTTCTTTCTTCTCTGAGGTTACAGTATTGTTATTTTGCATTTAAGTCAATAATTCTCCTTTGGTTTAGACATATAAATTTTAGCTGGTCTTGTTTATTATTAATTTTTTTAAATTTTGTTATAATGTGAAGAACGTCAAGAGGCATTCGTCTATTTAAGCTTCTGATGTAATCAACAACATTTCTTATTAGGCTGGTAAATTTAAATAACAAGATATAGGCGAGTTTTGATTTATTTTAAAATAATGAACGCCAACATCCCTTCCAGAGGTTCTTGCATACTGACTCCAAAACTGCCTGTTGGTAGTTTTCCTGTCCTTTTCAAGTAGTGGCTGTGAGGATCATGGAGAATGTCGCCCCTGGTACTAGTGGTCTAGACCGTCTCCGACGGCCATCCCAGCCACGACCGACGAAGAACAGCTGGCCTCCACCAATCACGCCACTTCACTTTTTGCGCGGTAAACAGATGCTCACTCACTCAACACACGTCCACTGGCATCTGCCTCCTTTAATTTTACCTCTTTTGATCTAGTTGACTTTGAGTACCGCACGGATGGAGGTAGACTTAGGTAGAGTCTATTTGATTTATCGTAAACGCTGACACGTATTTCTGTGTAAACATACAAAATTGGCCTTTAAAGTTAGCAGAACGAACAAAAATAAACAATACACAAGTTACGGTTTTAGCAAGGCTCGTCACTTGCTGTCCATTTTCAGCTGCTTACGAAGAAAACTAAGTACAAAAATCGTCATCTTACAAAAAAAGATGACGATTTTTGAATAATACCTCTCCAGATACAGACACCAACACCTAAAGCCTATTCCCAACGTAGATGAGACACCAATCCTGAAGTCGTTCATTATACTAGGAAGTGTAGTAGGAAATACAAGAACCATTGCTTGGTATGATGTTATAACTGCTCTCGGAGGATAGTAAATTGATGTTAACATATCCTTTGGCCAGATCACTGTATTTTTGAAATGCCAGTTGTCAATTCCATGTTTAATCCTGTTAATGAGCCTGGTATACCATATACCATTACGGTTGTTCAGTATAGGCTGTCTTATCGAAGCTAAAGCACGGACTGCAATAGACCTACCTATACAATAGGCGCTAAATTTCGTTAGCCTCTTTATCATACCCATCATAGCGCGGCGCGAGTGCTCTACATTTGACGAACACTTAAGAGTTTTCACATTCTTGTTTCCACTGGACTCCAGCCAGATATATTCATACTTGTTTTCTACTAGTTCTTATTTAGCAGTTTGTATTCATTATATTATGGTAAAGAGTGTTCCATTGATTCATATTCAGCTCTTGATTGATTTGAATTTTTTATCTCATTTGTTGTTATTATAGCACAATATTGTCATTTGTTATACATACCTAATAATAGTAAAGAAAGAAAAAAACACAGAGGTCGTATCCAATTGAGCGCTGAATGTGTGTCGAGTAAGTTTGTCGTGTAATTATTTATCCAGTTTGCCATGCGAAAGCACCTTGCCAGTGCCTCCATTATTCTCCCCAGATCCTCAAGCATAAACGTAGTAATTATTACTACAGATGTGTAAAGATTTACATTAGTTGTAATTTATTTATAACTGCCACTGGGGTGTTCTCTGTGGGCATAATGAAGCGACCTCTGTTTATTTCTTGTCTATGTCAGGGCATACATATTACTCGTATAACGTTTTAAAACTTTAATTTGGGAATAAAACGGTTTGAAGATTTATTCATATTATTCTTATACTGTACTTATATATAGCTTGTATAATATATATAATTATTTTTAGGCCAATCTGAAGATTTTTACATGAAAATACAGTTTAATGACAAAATATGTTGTAAGTCCAATTAGGTTGAAGGACAATTGACAGTCGGACTCACGAGAGGCACAAATCAGTCCGTTGAGGGGCGCAACTTTCCGCTCTATAAGGTCATATTCAAATCCACGCCTCGCCTAGACGATTGGTCACAGTGGGACCTAACGAGACTGCGCATGCGCAGATAATGGTTCACGGAGACACCACGCACACGCGTTCCCGCCAACAAATTGCGCACCAGACGGACGGCTTGTCTACCACCTTGCCTTTCGGCTAACGGCACCGCACACCTTTTCGGTCCTATCTACCGGTCAATAGCCTATTGGTCAGTCCACCTAATGAGCACCTATCTCTACTGTTGTCTGCTGTCTGGTTAGGTGCTGGATGTGGGTGTAATCTCGAGTAGGAAGCAGCTTAAGTCGTCTTGCAAGAGACACGAGGGACAGTGACTGGGTGTCAACGTTTCTCTAATATCTACTGGATTGAGCATTGAAGTAGTTAAGTTAGAAAATCTCATTTAAGTTTACAAACAACAAACCAGCCTGGCATTATTGAAAGTACAATATTTATTTCTTACAATTGGATTAGTAATTAGCATCTATAACATACAATAAGTGGCATAACAAGAAATGCAATTTGAATGATTTGAGCACTAAGAATAGGAAAAAAAAGTAATAAAAAACAAGTTTTAAGAAAAAATATGGTAAAAATGCGTAACCTTTTCCGTTACTTCACTATCACTACTTTTTTTATCAATTATGGTTAGGTTAGCTTAGGTCAGGTCAGGTAAGGTTAGATTAGCGGGTTACTTAAGTTGATCACAATCTGGTAAATCCAATGTCTGACTTACCACCGAATGCGCTTTCCGTGTGTAAGTTCATGGGAAGCGATAATATACGGCCAGAGATATCGGATTCCTAGCGGATAAGGAATACTACAGTGGACGTAAAAATGATTGGGGAACAGTTTTTACAGCAATACAATATTTATCAAGCGGTAGTGAATTAACGAAAACAAAATAGTAGTGGTAGTGAATTGACGGAAAAGATAAAATATGGGAATAATATATGATAATAATAAAATTAGAATAAAAAAGAAAATAACATTATGCTAAACAAAAAAATTTAAAGTAACAAAAAATTAAAAGTAGGTTAATTAATTAGTTTTAAATAAAAAATCGTAAAACAGTAATTGGGCTTACTCAGCCAGTGTTATTACAGAGTAACAAAGTTTTTATGAAAACATTACCTGACTATTACTAAACTACTGGCAATTCCCCATAAGCTAGACTTGCTAGATAATTGCCTTTAAATTTACGCGTTTTCAGTCCGTAAAACCCCTAATGTCTTTCTACTTTCATACGAACTCCTTGAGAATTCGCACTTCCAATCATTACAATTAACTTACACAATGATTAAGTATATTTTTAATTTTCTTATGTAGGATGAATAGTTCACTTGATGGAATACATGCTTCATATCGCTGACTCTCATCGCTGTAGCCTACTGTAGCTAAGTAGATATCATGTTGGGTAACATTATTAACTTATTAAGTAATAACTTTGTAATGTTATACATTTAAAGTTAGATTAAGTATTTGCAATATAATAATAATAAAAAAAAAATAGTTTCACCACAGAGTAGAAAAGAACAGAGGTCGCACCCAATAGTGTGCTAAATGTGTGTCGAGTAGCTATTTCCCCACATTACCATGCAATGGCAGGGTCATCACCTTGTCAGTCCCTCCCATTATTCCCCCAAATCCTCAAGGATAGACGTAGCAATTATTATTACAGATGTATAAAAACGTATATTAGTTGTAACTTATTTATAACTGCCACTTAAGCTTTCACTGCGACCATAAGAAAGCGACCCCTGTTTCTTTTTTTCTGTGGTGTAGAGTATAGATACAACTAGACTTACCATTTTTCTTCAATACCTCCAATAAGTTCGAGTTTTGCGGAAAACTTGTTTGTAATCTCGGGCTGATCAAAGAAATCTGATAAAATATCATATACGTGCCAATTTTTTTATGAAGTAGCCAAACGTAAAGAATATTCCACTACATGCTTTTCACTCCTCCAAATTAGGCACTTCAGCAATAAAGTAAAACCTGTTACATGCAATAAAGTTTAAGCGATGACTTGTTTATTTATTTACGGAAGACGCAATTTTTTAAAATTATCGTTAAAAAATAAGAAGGCTAATACTGGTGCTGCAATAAAAGCTTAAACAAATACTGTAAACTAAAAGAAAAAAAAATTAAATGGTAATAATAGACTAATAATAACGACAACAAGACTTTAAAACTCACAAACACCAAGCTACCAGAGGTAGTCTAAAGGTTCGCCAAACCCTAACACAATATCATAGCCATAAAAAACTGATAGTACTAAAGACAATACAACAAAACAGGAATTATTGCAACTGATGGAAATAATAATAAGAAAATGCTAAAATAATATTGTACTAACAATAATGATTGTATAATAAAATAAAAATATAATTACTTATAGTATAATACTTAATTATTTGTAAAATATTATACATTGGTGAGAAAATGAAGTAAATAGATTCTGAGTAATTTTCTTTTTCCAGGTTCGTAGTTGAGGAGTTGTTAACTCGGCACCAATTAACCAGAATAGAACAGAAAAGAGCTACTACAACTACGCGGATCCCAAGATGGCGCACTTTACAGACTGATAAGGGGATATACAGTCGCGCTAAACGTTATCAGCTATCGCCCTCGGCACGAGTCTTATTTACTGATGCCAATGCCAGCTGGACGCTCTCTATAGTGCGGACCAGAAAAGTGTCGAGGAAAGGCGGTGTTGTTAGATTGCAGTGCGATGTTGTCAGATTGCTGCAGAACAACATTATATAATGATGATATCATTACAAACTTTACAAATCAGTAATATAAATCTGATCAACGCTCAGTCATAAAGTATTTTTGGAGGGGAGGTTTAACTGATATATGTGAGAACTAGCACTACACTTAATCACAGAAAAGTCGGATAAAATAAGAATGACGAATAAAATTACACAAAAAATAAGAACAAAGTCATTAATCAACCACACATCATCTTATACTGTGTTTTATTTATTCCATCTTTCATTTATTTATTTCAACGGCAAACCAGTTTGAACAAGTTTGATAAGAGAAGGCACAAATACAAAGTAATAAAATTTAAAATCAATATATAAATGCAATCAAAGAAAAATGCTGAAAAGTTTGAAATAACATAAGTAACAGAAAAACTGAACAGAGTACTTTAAAATTGTATAGGCCTAAGCGACAACATGAAGAAAGTATGAAAATAGTATAACATCAGTCCAATGCAGATAGTAAATAAACATTAATAGCGAGACAATAACAATAAACAAAAAGAGAATAGGCAATAAAAAAAATAGAAGGATATGTAACAACTAAATAACAATGTTGTAACATATTACGATGCTATAAAATACGACAATACGGATTGCTACGACAGAATTAAAATTTCATCGATTGATCTTTCCCATGGTACAAATATAATTTATAGAACTTAAATGGGGTATATTTATATAGTATCT
Organism: Stictocephala bisonia; assembly: GCA_035578905.1. Taxonomy (NCBI): domain Eukaryota; kingdom Metazoa; phylum Arthropoda; class Insecta; order Hemiptera; family Membracidae; genus Stictocephala; species Stictocephala bisonia. The sequence continues at coordinate 10,796,998 of JAQJVL010000001.1, forward strand.
ACTAGTTCCCAAACATCATTTGCTATCAATTGTATAATAATATTTGTATTAAAAAGCGGAAAGTGTGTTGTTAAGCTCCTTTTTATTTAACACTAATTTAATATCAACGCAGAATTGAGGTTATTGAATTAAGGTATTATGTTAATAAACCTAATACTTACTTTTTTATATTTACAACCTTTTTTAAAGGAAAAGCACAACGTGTTTTGTACGTTTAAAATCTGGGTGACAGTTGGTGATTTTTACTTCTTATTTCTAGGTTGCGATATTTAAAGTACCGGAGTGCAGCAGCACTGGTGAAATTTATATGGGACGTAAACCATGCCAAAGTCGCTGTCGCACCACTGCACATACCACGAACAATATGTTCCTCTCTTTGGCAGCTTTTATTTGCCATTTCTGGGTCACTCCACCCTCTTTGTGTGGACTTATCATTCTTTAGCTTGTGCGAAAAAAGTTAGAACAAAATCTACATACGACTTACGCCACTCATAACAACTTAGTTGATATTTACTATAAACAAATAAACTGACATTCCTAAAAATAACAATTGTTTGAAAGTTATTTGTTGGATTGTTCATGTTGGTACATTTCTTGGAGATTTCCAACGTTACGTGTTGGAAACGCAACGTTTCGACAGGTATAAAACTGCAGTCATCTTCAGGTGCTACTACCTTATCCTACATACAACACTTTTGTATATATCGTACTACTTAACTAACCAATATTAATGTATAAAACCCTTAAAAATTACATGCTTATAAATTAGGAAGCACACAATTACTTATGAAAAAAAGGCTCTTTTCTAATATGTCCCCGCATTTTCAATTTATTTCCTGTAGCCATCAAGATCGAGAAACGTTGTGTCCTAACCTAACCTAACCCACGCTGATCACAGATGCTACCCAAGCTGATCACGAAACTACCCTAGCTAATGACGCGTGCTACCCAAGCTGATCACGTAAACTACCCAAGCTGATTACGGCTGCTACCCAAGCTGATCACAGATGCTACCAAGCTGATCACGTAAACTAATCACAAATTACTGCCCCTTAGCTAAGGCGATGGCTTGTCACGCAATCAGTCCGGGTTCGTTTCCCGATAAGACCAATAAAGCTTTGCCCTGCCCCCGTGGTTCGGAAGTCACGTAAAGCTGTTGGTCCCCAGGTTAAGTGTTAGAGAAGGCTTCTTAGCCCTAACTTCGCCTGGTAAAATAAGACGAACTTTAACTTTTAACTGCCGGTATTAATACCGATTAGAGTCACGTTCTGTAATACTTAGTAAAAATTAACACTTGGTGACTATAGAAAATAAATTGGAAATGCGGGTACTATTAGAAAAGATCCCATACGGATGTTTAGAATTAACAACAAAATATCAAATAAACAATAAAAAGCTGATTCAAAAGAATACTACAATGGAGATTGAAAACACAAACCCTCCACTCCAGCGGTGAAACACCCCACCATTCTCGGTGCTTATTCATCCTTGTGCGCATGCGCCAGGTCGCGCAGGCTCTATAAAGCTCCGCCTCATCCATGATGGGAGCTAGACGTGTTTTGTCTTGCCAGCGTGTCAGTTAAAGTTTAAACCTGACGAAATTCTTGCTTATCCAATTATTTTAACCCTTCTCGGTCTTTTAATAATATAAAAATTTGAAAAGCTTACAATATAGTTTTAAACTGAGTATATCAATAACAAAGAAGGCGGTTCCTAAGCGTCAGCTGTGATTGGACCAATAGCAAAGCAGTGACTGGTGGGTAGAATCCAACTTCTAAATGAGTTATTGCTTAACAAAACACTTAACAGTCAAATTTTTAAAATGTTTTTAAGAGTTGTTACCATTGTTTTAAATAGACATTAATGAGTTATTTAAAGAATTTTTATCCATCGTAGGAATGTACTGTACATGTCAAATTTTATTAAAAATTAATTTCTCTTTTATTAAATTTTTAAGTGCATTATTACCTTATTTCCAACCTTCTCCTGCCATGGATTGACATTATTTACGTTAAATACAACACATGGGAGTTTATTAAATTGTAGTTCCTTACAACAACTATTGTAGTTTCAAGTTAAATTTTATAGTTTGTTTGGATCTTTTCCCTTAATTTTTAAAAAATACCACACGGTGGTATTTTTTAAGAACAAAAGAAATACCACCTTTTGTTGTTGGCGTTTATTCACTACCACTTGATAAATATTCTATTGTTCTAAAAACTGTTCCCCAATCATTTTTACGTCCACTGTGGTATTCCTTAACCGATAGGAATCCGATATCGCTGGCCTTATCTTATCGCTTTCCAAGAACTTACACACGGAGAGCGCGTTCGGGGGTAAGTCAGTCATTAGATATACCAGTGTGTGATCAACTTTAGTAGCCACCTGACCTAACCTAAACTAACATAACGGTAATTTCGATAGAAAAAAAACGTAGTGGTAGTGAAGTATTGGAAAAAGTAGTGGTAGTGAATTAACGAAAAAGATCCTCTTGTTTTATTTTTTATGGCGATAGAGACGCGAACTAGGAATTACAGTATTAGCAACTCAAAAGCATTCACACTAGAATAATTTTAATGAAAAGAACTCTGCAGTAAGGAATTGAATGTACAATACAATTTGGCTGTACAAAGTATTGAACAGCAGAGATAAATACGCAGCTCGAAAACAAACGAAAAATTGAGATTGGAAGTTTTATCCTAGATTATTTTACTTAAATGGAGAATTTTGGTAATAAAATATTAACATTAAGCACAGATAAAATTAGTAGATGGAACTATAAAGTTGATGTCTACTAAATGTTCAGTTTTAAATTGATTAAGAAAAGCATTCCCAAATTGGTAGTAGAATCTTATTTGACCCAGTCTTAGCTGAAGCGAGAACATAATGCTACACTGTGTAAACACGTAAATTAAGACAGGAGGTTAAGGACAAGTGTATGGTTGTAAGGTTTGTGCTAAGACAAATGTATGGGTGTAAGGGTAATGGATGTAAGGACTAAGCCAAGTCAAATGTATGGTTGTAAGCGTTTTAAAAAGACAAATGTATGGGTGTAAGGGTTTTGTCAAGACAAATGTAAGAGCGTTAAGGATAATCCAAGACAAATGTATGGATATAATGGTTAGGCCAAATGTTTGGGTGAAAGGCTTAAGCGAAGACAGGCCGCAATGGCACATTAAAAATATAGATTATCCGACTGCCATTTGCTTCACAGAAACTGATGGTTACCCGACAAGTTGCCCAGAAGTACTGGCTTACTTTTTGTAACTGATTCCAAAGGCAAACGCAATCATCTTACTTGGAAATTGAACTTCCAGTTGTAGGTACTTTTCAAACTAAATAAGACCCACAACTAGAATACTTCCTGGGTTGGACACTCATTTGGAAAAGTACAAAATAGAAAATTAATTAATTTGTCGATAAGGAATATTTCAAACCGGAAAAATAGGCATCAAAACCACGAAGATGAAATCGGTAGTTTTTGAGCTCTTTGGACTACTCGGTTCACTAAAAGTGGCAAATTTAACATTAACTGCAATATTAATGCCACTCTTTAAAAACAAGTGAAAATTAAATAAACATTTTGTATTGAATAACTATTCTAACCAGGATTTTATCAGTTTACAAAGTGGACTTCACTTTCGTAGGTTAGTTATACGAGTATAGAAGTTTCTTCGATTTTAAATCCATGATCATTTTCAAAGGGAATTTTATTAGGTCTACAAAATGAATCTACTAACTTCAAGTAATGTACCTCATTTGCACTTTGAACAATAATTTTATAAAAAATTAGAATTAGGCCTACAAGTGCAATTTAGGCCTATATTTACTTACAATTAAAATACTTTCTCAAAAGTAATCAAAATCATTTATTGTAGTTAACATGATAATATTAATGACAATTGTAAATTTAAAGCAATAGCAGTCAAACTAAAATATACATGCAAAAAACAATGTACATGCTAAAAAATACACGCAAAAATAAATCAAAAAGTGCTAAGAATAAAATATATATATTAATAGATAATAAATGACTTCAGACAATACACAAGTAAAAGTACATCTACTTGCGCAGATCATCAAGGCTGTAAGGAAACTTTCAAATAAGCCAAATGTTCAGATCAATTTTGAATTTGGACCCCCTCAAGATTTTTTTTATGTAATTTGGTAATTGATTGTACAAAATTGTACACTTTACGTATGGGCTGTTTGGAGTTCGATTATATTGTCTTCTAATTCTTCGGTGATCATTTCTATTTATAGTATTATGTTCGTGAATCTGTCTATTCATACTTCTATTATCACTTTTTACAAGATTGATGACTTGATAAGCCATATAAAGTTAGAACCTTCAGGTTTGTAAATAATTCTCTACAAGGATGTCTAGAGTCCTTAGCCACAAGTCTTATTGCTCTCTTTTTAGTATCACTTATCACTCTTTGTAGTAAAAATATTCTGTTAGTATGTGTATGATAGGTACCACCCCACATTACCAATCCATACGCCAGGAAAGGGTAAAAAACACCAAAGTACACAGTCCTTGGAATATTTGGGATTATAAATCAGGAAGTCCTAGCCTACAATGTACATGCCAGATCACTAGTTCTGTCTGTCTCACACTTTGTCGCCAGTATAGAATGCACAGTTCGTAGGGTTAAAGTTATTTTCTTCTGAGGCAATTCTATATCAATTCTATTAGATGAAGTAGGCTTACTGTGTATGCAATGCCGTAGTAAACGTATCTATAGCAAATTCAATAATTACGTGTTATTGTGAAATTACCGAAAACGATCGCCATAGTACTGCTTGTGTATCTTTTACTTGATGTTTAACAACACGCAATGTCTTAGTGGACATTGCGTGAGATATAAAATTGCTCCCAATTCAGCATACACCACCTTGCAATATGCACTTAATTCAATAGCCTTAGACGAGAAACTAAAATCATGTCTATACACGTTGAACAAAATTGGAGCAACAACAGACCCCTGTGGTAGACCTGTAGTTGGGACGAACCTTCCTAGTAGGGATGGACACTACTAAATCGCTTCCGAACTGACGTGGACAGGTGTAACTACTGGAAATATTAATGGGAATTGGCTCTAGATCATGTGATTGCGGTGAGTCTATCAAAAAATAGATCACATAATTACAGTGTGCCCCCCGAGCTCTTTTACGGAGGGATTAGCTAGAATAAAAGAATCAGTGAGGTAGGTCTTAAATGGCTTGATGGATTGTATCACTTATTTATTGATATTATATCTCACTTATTTATTGATATTAATAAATTACATAACTTTGAATCTTCTTCAAAATATATATAACGGCTTTTTTATTAATGAATGGTGGCTGACAACAAACGTTATAAATACTACAGACTCGTTTCAACTTCCAAAGAGGTCAAAATCAAATGACCCACTTTAAAACAATAGTCGATACCGATCTAAAGGAATAAAGAGATGTAAGAATGTATTATATAACAGTTAGGTGGAAGAGGGTGACATTTGGCGGGGACCGCACGGCCGGTGGGACAGAACGTGTGAGGAGAGGAGGGGGGGTGTCGTGTCAACTCCTCCAGTGGTAGAACCTTTAGGGCAGTAAATAAGCGACGCTGTCCGACCTCTTATCTTGTTGCGGCTCTCACCCGCGACTGCGCGCATTCATCATCAAAAACACGCCAAAAATAAACGACCTTAAGCCGGTTGTGAGATGGGTTACCGGGCGACTGGTGGAATCCGACCGGCTGGCCACGTCGGACTAGTGACTCAGTGCAGACGCTTAGAAACGCAACCAAATAACTTACTATTTCAAAAGCAAACATAGAAATTGCAGATACTGTAACAACAGTGGAATAAAAACCAAAAGAAACATGACATAGCGCTGAGGTAAATGTGATCCAAGCTAAATATTAATTTGGGGCAACTAATGTAACTAAAATTAATTTATACTGCAATTGATTTTGCTTAAATAATTTTGAAGTATGCTGAAAGACAACGTTCTTCATTGACAAAAATTAAAAAAAGGCTTACGTAAAAGCAGAAACTAAAATCAAAATAGTTTTAAGGTTAAAACATATTTTACAAAAATGTTTTACTGTGTTCGAGACCCATCACTTCACCTATAATTCTTACCACAGTGGCATTTTTAGACTGATAAGAAGTGGAATTGAATGTGTTACCAAGAATGACTTTTTCGATACTGTTGATTCATTCAAAAGAAAATAAGAACCTTCGTTATATATTGACTTTGGTCAACTTAAAGATTCCTACCTTATTTTCAAGTTTTTCTGTTAATAATTTTTTGTTATCTTTTGTAATTGGTTGATTTGTCATTTGTGTGTTATTTTTGTCATTTTATATACTGTTATTAACTTTACGGTTTTTTATTTTTGTTTTTATTTTTTAGTTTATTTTATTTTTATGGTTATTGATCAATTTGTTATTTAGTGAATGTGCAATATTTATTTATTTTTATTGTGTTTTTTATTATTATTTTGAAATTTATCGTTGTTGTCATTTTTTATCCGAAATTTTATTCTTAAATTGGTCAATTTTTTAGTTTTTTCTAGTTATGAATTTGTTATTGAAATATTATTTTTTTTTGTTTTTGACTAAGCTAACTTTTATACTGGTATTGACTTATTCAATTACTTAGTATATCATGTCGTAACACTTATATCTTATCATATCTTAAGATGATGTTGGTTGTGTTGTTTTCCACTTTGTGGTTGTATTATTATTATATTATGTTTTGTCCTTTCTGTATAAATGGCTTGAACCGTTGAAATAATTAATATTAACGTTTGTCGGAAGAGTTATGTCCAACTTCCACAAACTACATTGTAGAGAACCCTACTATAGGAATTCTGTTGTTGATCAACGAAGTAACAAGCATGAATGGCTCGGGTCACACGTCCGAATCCAGACAACTCTTCCTCCATCCATCTCCATATCAATTCTCCAGCTAATCGAATCCCCTCCAAATGTCAGCGAGGTTCCAGAGTGAAATTTATAGTCGAACCACCACCATTAAGGCATGTATAATCGAATCGGAGACGCTGCGGGACAAAGATAAGACCGAGGTAAGATCTTGGACCGAAATATACGGGGCTAGACTCAGCACGCGTTTTGGGGACGATAACTCTTGAGAGCGACCCCACGTGAGCTCTGAGAGGGTGGGGGGGCAAAGTTTCCCCTACCCCTCCGACACGTGAAGCTTCCGCCTCTCTGGAATCATATTCGGCCATGAAATCCCCAAAGTGTCGTATAAAGAACAATAATGTTTAAATAAAGATGGTACCCACTGATTCATGAAATCTCCCGCCTTTTTCTGGGGTGAAGGAGGGAGAGCGACGAGTAGGCTGTTCATGGATACGTCGAGTAAATATACCATTCCAGAGGGTAAGTAGGCTGATAGTGACAGAACTTTGACTCACCAGTGATTGGAGTATATCTTGGCAGCCGTAACTAGACACAACCAGAGAGAAAAAAGAAACAGTGATCTCTTTCCTATGGCCACAACGAACGCCTAAGTTATAAATAGGTTACAACTAATGTCATCTTTCTTTATAAATCTGTAGTAATATTTACTACATTTATCTTTGAGGATTTGCGAGTAGTAAGGGAGAGACAGATAAGGTACTGGCTCTATCATTGTATGGCAAACTGTAGAAATAACTCGTAGAAATAATACTCAAACCCACTAACTCGACAAACATCCCGCGCTATTAGATGTGTGACATACCTCTGTTTATTTCTTCTCTGTGACACAACCCTTGAAACTTAGTTCTAGGTTGAGTAGTCCCTCCCCAGCATTTTAAATTGCCAGCAGTTTTCATTATGTCAGCCGTTTCCCAAACTACCAAGCCAACACTGGGAAGTCGATAGCACAAATGTCGACATACATTCTTACCGTCAGCGGGCTAAAACGCTGTTCTATTTCAACCGTAAGGTTTGTGTTTATTATTATAATTAGTTATAGAGAACACTGTATGGTTATTAAAATGTAAACTAGTGGACCATAAATATATTTTTCATTTAAAATCATCAAAAATGACATTTGAAATTTCTCATATTGAACAGAAAGACGATACAAATCTTCAATTTTTTTACAAAACTAACTTATGGTTCACTAGAAAAGTTCTTCACCTGTTCAATGACACTTCTAGTGATATGATGCGATCACTATTCGGACAAATTCTCTAAACATAAACCCGTGTTTTTGCAGTTGTTCGTCAAGTGAAACAGCTAACTTAATTCATATTATCAAGAATAAAAAATTGTTAACTGTCGTAATAAAGAAAACAAATACACCCATCGACATAGACCATCGTAAGAATTTAAAATCGTTTATTATCAACTCTCATTTTTTATGAACAAAAGTCACTAAAATTGTACAAAGGGATCACTAGACGTATGCAATTAGGCCCATACATACTTCCATGACAATAACGGTGAAATTATATACTTATAGACATGTTATTGTGATTATTTTTGCACATTTTTTCTGAACCCACATAGGATATATAGATCGAAGTTGGAGAGAATTTCCAAGACATAATTTGAGTATTTAAATTTTAAATTGTTTAGTTGTGGAAACCAATTAATGATTAGACTCTTTTTAGGTTCAACAGAACTTACTTTTACTCTCATTAATTTTTAGTCCTAATACCTAATAGAAAAATAAATGAAATAAAAATCTCTGTCCGATCAACTCAGGCTTATTTTTACTTGGAAATCATCAGTTTTTCATCCCCGTGATAATGAAATTTAAGACACGAGCTTCCGAGAAAAACAAAGTTAAAGAATTCAAAGTGGAGTATAAACTCCTTCTCAGAAATAACTTTCGATACCGTAGTTCAAGTGTCGCTAAGCGAGAATAAAAACCACCATAGATCACTGGAGAATTCCAAAGGCATTAAAAGTTGAGGCGCTCTCTCTCCAACCAATAAGACCCTCTAGACGACTTTGAATTAGACATTCTTGAACGTTCTTAATTTGCTTATCAAACTAATTCCGTAACTTTGTCCATCAGGGAATATTTAAGAGATTGGCTAATCCCGAAGGATTCAGGGAACACTCTCCCGGAATATAATTGAGCAGACCCATTTAGTTTTTTTGTGCACTGTTCCCCTCCAACCGAGATTATTTTTTCATTCGTTCGCTGGCGAACGGTGTCGGCTCAGTAAATCTCTCCCACTCGCTGTCAGTGTCTGGTAATTACCAAAAGTCGTGTGGACTCTGACAGACGACGGCGACCATGGGCGTGGGCGTAGCAGGTGTGAGGGGGGGCAGATACAAATATTAACTCATTACAAATTTACTCCTTGTTTAAGACTTAATCAGAAAACACAATGGTGAAGAAAAATAGCTTTATTTATCTAATACAATGAATTATAATATACATAGTGACAATAATCTACTTTTTTACGAGGTAACTTTATTGATTGGAAAAGTTAAGTACCCTGACTAATACTGTACAGTCATAAAGGAATTTGTGAATAAAACCATGGATATGTGCAGTATGGATCCACTACTGGAGGGTGGGCAATAAAGACTCACTAGCAGAAGGTAGGTGATAAGGACTCACTTGAAGAAGGTGGGCGATAAGGATCCACTAGCAGCGAGTGTGCGATAAGGACCCACTAGCAGAATGGGTGATAAGGACGATTAAAATAGCTAATAGTTCGGAATTGATTTCGGTCCAAAAGAGTAATATTACTCATTGTGCCGCAAAATAAAGTAAATATTTGATAACAGTATCCTAAAAAGTACGTAAAACTAGAACATTTCTCAAAAATTGATTTATAAACAAAGAGAACACATGAACTTTGTGATTAAATCGCCAAGGCTTGGCACTCCTCCTAAGTGAACTGAATCATTCAAGAAGTGTTCTTTAAACAACCGTTCTAAGTGAAGAAAAGTAAACCAACAACTCTGTCGCCACCGCAAGAGCCATTTTCACGTGATAAACTTAATAAAAGACTGGCGCGGCGGGCGGCACTGCATACACTCGGAACAGGCGACTTTGTTCCGAGAGTTAGGGGTATCGGTAAACAACGGAGAAACAATGCACGCTGAATACAGTACATTGTATAGAAGGCACACTTCCGCAGCGAGCTACATAGCTGGAGGAAGTTGTCTTGTGTTTTGTCCTGAGGGGGGTTCTACTCCCCCCACCCGCCACGGTACTGGAGTGAGACGTCTACAATCCCGATACTAGGGATTTATTCATACCACTGGCACGACTCACTGAGAGCTTTATGCTCGGTATGACTTTATAAGAATATCAACTCATTCTTCCCTACACGCTCGTCTTATCAGTGATTTCCTCTGTTCTTGACAAGAATGGTGTGGTTTTTCACCAGTTTCTTTTACGTTTTGGATGAGATAAACTATTTAGAGGGCAAAGTTGTTAGGAATTTAATCGATTTACGATTAAATATACGGTAGACAAAATCCCTGTAGCCTACACGATCCCGCGTGTTGCATTTTACGACTCAATCTTACTGTTAATGTTGTTCCAATAAGGTAATTTACATGCATTTAATGTTCTAAGTCTCAAAAGCTGTAGACCGTTATCTTGTCCCAATGACACCATTCGAGTGTGGGTGGGTCGGTTAATACTACTGTGCATTTATAGGTGGGTGGGTTAATAACACCGTACGTGTATGGGTGAGTGGGTTAATAATACCGTTCGTGTATGGGTGGGTAAGTAAATAACATTGTACGTGTATTGGCAGGTGCGTTAATAACAAAATACATGTACGGGTGGGTGGGTTATGTATATGAAAAACCAATTAGCAATAAATTTTCAGCGTTTATTTAAGTATTTTTCAAAATTTAAAACGTTAAAATCGGCTAATGAACAAATAATTTTGTGGAATACCAGTGGAGCTGTGGTATTATTTGATTTGAGATAATTTAATATTGGTTTTAAGAAGAACAGGTTCGAGCTGGCCAGAAGTCACCAGAATTACAGATCACTCCTGCCCTACCTTACTATTGTATGGTTTATGTCGTACAGCTCCAGGATTTTGAAATGTGGAATAAACCATTATGTACTGAAAGTTCGGATCGCCGTTGTTACTATTCCCCCAGAGGATCCAGGACTGGACGTGTGCCGACAACACCGCACCGTGCCAAACACCTTACTTATGACAAGTTGAAGCAGTGGGGAGGACTGTCAGTGAGGAATTGTCAGGCGTGGCCCGAATGACTGATGTCTCCATCGGATCGCCGTTGTTACTATTCCCTCAGAGGATCCAGGTCTGGACGTGTGCCGACAACACCGCGCCGCGCCAAACACCTTACTTATGACCTTTACATTATTTATGTTCTGTTACTTGACATTAAATTGCTCTTCTATTTACTCTGCCGCACTGTCTTACCACTCAAGGGTAATTTAACTTGGCAAGAATTTAGATTAACAAGTAACTCTTAAATTAACTAATATGTAAATTAAACTTCATTTAATTTAACAAAAACATATTTTGAAGCATCGAAAAATAAAGTTCAAAATTATGTAAGTTTGGTTATGCTTTAATTACGGTTACCAAACAAGAACAAGTCTAATCTTTATCTCCATTTACAGTTTTTCATTTGTTAGAGGTAATATGAAGATATAGAATTATTAAAATTGTTAAAGTTAATAAAATTTATACATTTGTCGAGAAATATTAAATTTTACTGATATTTGAAAGTAGAGTAGAAATTTAAGGCCCAATATCTTTAGATCTTAATTTTGCGTTGGGTTGGATGAAGATCAAAATTTTAGAATGATCCACGTGGATGGACACAGTTTTGAGCGACCGCAAGGTCAGATATAATCGCTGTTAGTTCCGACGTTCGTTACCAGAATTCGCTACTGAGGTGGACTGCCTAGCAGCACCCCTACAGATGCTCCAACTTCAACTTAATTATACAAGTCAATATAAGTTACACACCCCTGCGAGAATGTGCCACACTGACTGCCTAGCAGCATGCTTAGAGATGGCCCAACTCCAATTTAATCATGCAAGTCAATATAAGTTACACGCCCCTGCAAGATTGTGCCACACCGACTGCCTAGCAGCATATTTAAAGATGCCCCAACTCCAACTTAATCATGCAAGTCAATATAAGTTACACGCCCCTGCGAGAATGTGTCACACTGACTGCCTAGCAGCACCCCTACAGTAGCTGTATGCTCCATCTCAATTACACAAGTCAATACAGCCAGCCAACCCACCCCAACAAGAAGCGGCTGGATGATTTACATCGCAATAAACTGATACTAGCTGCAAACGGGTGATAACATGGCGGCTGTGGGGGTGAGGGGGGTATTTGGTGGAGGGAAACTAGGAGTCGCCGCCCTTGCAATTAGTCACCTTCTAATCGAGTATGACAATTATTGCATTTATTTAAGGCTGTGTTGATTTAGCTGTTTATCGTGAGTCGGGGTGGGGGTGAGTCTAATACCACCCTGGAAGCCACATTCCCCACATTCCCCGAAGACAAATGCTCGTCTTAATTGTAGACTTGGCACTCCCGCCTTAATAACACTAAGTCTCTAAGACGTTTGATTGCGCTTTTAATGACCTCGGATTCCAAGGGTTCAGATTCACAGCCACTGGTGCTGCTGCCTACACACTCTAAGGGCTAACGCAGAGGACACTTAAGCTCATTTTAGAGTACTTTTAATAATATTAATTTTAACAGTAAATGATTGTTTTAGCAAAGATTTAATTAAAGAACTCTTATATACGCAATGGTTAAACATTTTCAAACAATTCAAGATGTAAAATAAATAGTGCCAAATAAGTTTTAAGCAACAAAAATGCTAATTAAAAAAGGAGGGGATAGTTACAAAATATAACCTAAGGAAAACTTATTAGTGCGTTGTCTAAACAATTGTAACTGTCAATTGGAAATAACTAAAAATATTTTTTCTGGTATCATCATCCTCAGAATAGCAGAGGAGTTTGCGAGTAAGGAAAGACCCACTAGTTGAGGGTGTGCGATAAGAAAACAATAGCTGAGGGTGTGAGATAGGAACTCACTAGTTGAGGGTGTGCAATAAGAACACAATAGCAGAAGGTGTGAGATAAGAACACAATAGCTGAGGGTGTGATATAAGAACCCACTAGTTGAGGGTGTGCGATAAGAACACAATAGCAGAGGGTGTGAGATAAGAACACAATAGCTGAGGGTTTGCGATAATAACACAATAGCAGAGGGTGTGAGATAAGAACCCACTAGTAGAGGGTGAGCGATAAGAACACAATAGCTGAGGGTGTGAGATAAGAACCCACTAGTTGAGGGTGTCCAATAAGAACACAATAGCTGAGGGTGTGAGATAAGAACCCACTAGTTGAGCGTGTGCGATAAGAACACAATAGCAGACGGTGTGCGGTAATAACACAATAGTTGAGAGTGTGAGATAAGAACACAATAGCAGAGGGTGTGAGATAAGAACACAATAGCTGAGGGTTTGCGATAATAACACAATAGCTGAGGGTGTGAGATAAGAACCAACTAGTTGAGGGTGTGCGATAAGGACACAATAGCTGAGGGTGTTAGATAAGAACCCACTAGTTGAGGGTGTGCAATAAGAACACAATAGCAGAGGGTGTAAGATAAGAACCCACTAGTTGGGGGTGTCCAATAAGAACACAATAGCAGAGGATGTGAGATAAGAACCCACTAATTGGGGGTGTCCAATAAGAACACAATAGCAGAGGATGTGAGATAAGAACACAATAGTTGAGAGTGTGCGATAAGAACACAATAGCAGACGGTGTGCGGTAATAACACAATAGCTGAGGGTTTGTGATAATAACACAATAGCTGAGGGTTTGTGATAATAACACAATAGCAGAGGGTGTGAGATAAGAACACAATAGCTGAGGGTGTGAGATAAGAACCCACTAGTTGAGGGTGTCCAATAAGAACACAATAGCAGAGGGTGTGAGATAAGAACCCACTAGTTGAGAGTGTGCGATAAGAACACAATAGCAGACGGTGTGCGGTAATAACACAATAGCAGAGGTTGTACGATAAGGACCCACTAGTTGAGGGTGTGCGATAAGAACACAATAGCAGAGGGTGTGAGATAAGAACCCACTAGTTGAGAGTGTGCGATAAGAACACAATAGCAGACGGTGTGCGGTAATAACACAATAGCAGAGGTTGTACGATAAGGACCCACTAGTTGAGGGTGTGCGATAAGAACACAATAGCAGAGGGTGTGAGATAAGAACCTACTAGTTGAGAGTGTGCGATAAGAACACAATAGCAGACGGTGTGCGGTAATAACACAATAGCAGAGGTTGTACGATAAGGACCCACTAGTTGAGGGTGTGCGGTAAGAATACAATAGCAGAGGTTGTACGATAAGGACCCACTAGTAGAGAATATGTGAAAGCCTCTGCAATAAATTATTGTCTTTTTTATAAATTCCACTCTAAATTATATAATATTTTGCTATATGTAGCCTAAAATGAGTTAGCATTGTTAAAGAACATGGTACTGATGAAGGAACATTTCCTGTAGTATGAGCACGTTTTTTAGTTGGTTAAACCATATGACAAACGTACTAGGGTGGACATATATGAAATGTGCGTGTACACTAATTTCGAATTGAAAACACGCAACCCCCCTCCAAAAGGGACTAATCGAAACGATTACGTTTCCATTTATCAGTAATTATGCTCATTAATTTGATACCCTAGCTGTCTGATTAAAAAGTTTAACATTGTAGACGTAGCACTTTGACCAGTTAAATTCTTGTAATATTTTAGCTGCATTAGATGATTTCAAAATTCGATTATCATCACTGATTTTGAGTTGTTATAGACTTATGAATTGTTTCTTATGGATTGTTAATATGGGGCCACTCTTGTCATGTAGGCCTACATGACATTTTATTACTACAAAAAAAGGTTATTAGAACCTTGTGTAGAGCTGGTCCCTTAGATCCCTCTCGACCTCTTTTCAAAAAATTAAAAATTCTCACTGTTTATAACCTGTACATATTCCAAGTATTACTCTACACTAAAGCTAGTTTGAACAGTTTAGATATTAGACAAGACATCCATAGTCACAATACCCGTTACAACAATATGATTGACATTCCAAAGCATAGGCTTTCTAAAACTTCAAATTCTTACAAAGTCAATGGAATTAAATTTTTCAATAAACTTCCTCAGTCAGCTCGGACCATTCCTTATGCTCAATTTAAAAATAGTTTGTATAAATGGCTAATTGATAATCCTTTTCATTGTATTCAAGAATTTTTAGAACATGACCCTAGCCTAATAATATTATAATAACTAACTACTATTATTTCAGACAATCTTGTTTCCTAGTTAATAGTGTTACATAAATCTAAAGTATGCTAAAATTACAACATGTTGCTTATAACCTGTATATATAACTAATATGTATGTGTTGACAATTCCTATTTCAATGTAAATATTGATCAATGGAAATAAACTATTTGATTTGATTTGATTTGAAGTTCTTCTGCACTTCATTTTTGTCTCTTATGACAATTATTTTTAATACTATTTGTAATTTGAATATTAAAGCATGACATAAATTTGTTCTTGTATTGAAAGGTCCAAATTTAAGTTCTTAATCCATATTTGAGTGTACAAGTTTCATTGTTCTGGTAGTGTTTTTCAGTGCTCATAAAGTCGTAGGTGTGCTCTTGGTACTGCAGGTTACCTAGGGCCTTTGTTTCTATTTTCGTATATTCCCAGACAATAAGGAAATATATTTCGCTTTATTATTGCCACAATGATCGTCTCAGTGGTAGTTATAAATAGATTACAACTAATGTACATCTTTATACATCTGTAGTAATTTTTACTACATTTATCCTTGAGGATTTGGGAGTAATAATGACTCTCCCATCGCATGGCAAACTGGAGAACCAACTATTCGACACACATTTAACGCACTAGTGAACGCGACCTCTCTTTCTATTCTGAGGTACATAGCCTATAGTGAATTGATACATGACGACACTCTTCCCTCACGCAATCCACCCACTTGTAAGCTAATCTGTCCTTCCTCCTATGTAGCCCATAGACTATGTATTATTATTACTAAATTCAGTGAAAATTATCGAGTTAAAGTTTTTTAGTTGAACTATTTATTGATAGTTGAATTAAATTAGTTTCCTTTGCAGCATGCTTTCAAAACAAGTTGAAGAGTACCGAATTCTATATTTCGTATTCATTACATATACCAAATAATCGTATGAAAGTAGTGAAAATGTTCCCGAATATTTTAATTATTAGGTTTCTACAGTGAAATTTGTACTAGACTGTTTGGCTACTTAATAGTAAAAATATTTTAACCATAAAAAACTACAAAAAACAACAAAGAGTATAATAATCTAAAAACCGATCAATATGTCGCAAGTGCTTAAACTTATATAATGCTGAAATGTCACTTGAAGTTGAGCTATAGTGAGAAAGAAATGTCAACTATTACAACTATCATAAACCCAATAAAAGAATAAAAACCGATGGATGAAGAGAAAATCCTAATTAAGACCAGGGGGTAACAACTGACTGTAAATATAAGCAATCAAATCGACACCGGACAGTCATCTGATAAACTAACACGGTATGAATAACAATGTGGAATTTCAACAGAGCCATTTATAATTGAGGCCCTGAGATCAATAACTAATTTCAGTCGTCCACACGCGCACGCACTCGCACTGGCCAACGTTAGAAGGGTTTATACACTAAAATGATATTAAGCTATTAATAGCAAGGGTGAGTTTAAGTTCCATCAATCAACGAGGATTAAACATGCATGTTAAAATGGTTTATTATACAGTTTTCAGAATGTAAGGGGTCATTGAAATGGGTCGAAAATTGGTTATATTTTTAGAGCGATGCTTTTTACTCTGCGGAAATAACGTTGTGAAACCTGTAGGCTAAGTAATTTTAACATATTTGCGTAATTTTAAATTTGTTTAAATATGTTTTTAATTTGACGTGTTTTTTACGCTGAACACGGATTTAGAAACGTTTTGGTCTATAAATCATATTTCCCCAGATATGACGGAAAAACTACTTTCGCAGTGAATTTAAAGTATTCGTCATATCAATCAATATAAACACCAACTATTAACCACAAAAAGTTGATTTGTAAATATTTTCACCGGAAATGCCAGATGCTAAGCATGCGAATTTAACCCAAATCTCGAATATTTGTGAAGGATATGTAAATATTGTCTCGTTAGGTTTGTGAAGCGTTTTAATACGTGGATATCATTAATTTTCGCAAAACTAATCACATATTCGTAATCAGCGTAAAAAATATATTTAGTTTTAAAATTTAACAAAAATAAACGATTAAAAATTACTTAAAGAATAGTTTTGTAAAAATCCAATTAATTGATCTTTTCTGATAATTTAACTCAAATTAAACCACTTTGAATTAGTAAATATTTGTTAAGGTGTGAAGGAACTGTATTGTAAAATTTTGGTTTTGAAACGTGAAAAATAAGATATGACTTGAATATGCTGTCTCAAATTAAAACATTAACATATATAAACAGCTTTTTTACGGTATTTTTAATTGATTATAACTATCCTCATATACATTTTTATAAATAAACATTTAGAAATAAGTTTAGGAATGACATGAAAACTACAACTGATGTACTGTATTATGACGATAGAATACAGAGTATATACAAGTGTTTAAAGTTATACACGAGCTAACTGGACAGATGAAACTTCTTAAAGTGTTTATTTGGTTGTAAACAAATTGATAATGACTAGAATCTACAGTTTCCGGTGACAACCGCGTCAAGGTACTATCTACAATATTTACAAGATGACCACAGTATGGGCGAAACGTCTGGTCATCTTGTAAATATTGTAGATAGTACCTTGACGCGGTTGTCACCGGAAACTGTAGATTCTAGTTATGACACCGGCCGCTTAAGCCTAAGTTCTAAGAAAAATTGATAATGAATTTAATTCTCATTTTCATAAATTGTAGAACATTTATTTGGTAAAGACTCTGAACTGGATTGCTTTGATAGTTCACCTCATAGAAATGTATTTATTGATCATATGTAAAGGAGTTCTTTATAGCCTAAATAGTATGGTTATCCCATGAAATAAAGAAAATTGTATGAAGTCGTTAAACACTTTTACATGTCACTGTATTAATATGTCCTAGATAAAATACAAATAACCTCTCCTTAAGTTCTTGAAATATTAACTTTTTATTAAAGTAAAAAGGATCTAATTTAACAAAAGTGGGTTCATTAAAAACTGTTTAAATTTTAGGCCAGTTTCTTACTTTCTACTGTTTATAAAAATGTTGGAAAAAATATGAAACACTATTATTAAAGTTGTATGGTACTACTAATTTTAAAATGAAAATCAATCTGGATTTAGGAAACAGAGCAATACCGAATAAGGATTATTCAGTTTCATGAGTGATATTAATGATGGAATTAATCTGGGTCAGAGTGTGTACTCTTTTTATTGACATAAAAAAGTTTTTACAAAGTTAATAATTTGATTATAATCCTGATGTAAGAGTAACTCCATATTTTTTTTATCAGAAGCCATTTATAACAGTGCGCCAAAACAAATGGTGTTTTAATTTAAACAGAGGAAATAAAAGTATGGAGTTCCACAAGGATCTGTTCTTGGAGCTCTACTTTTTATTATATATACTGTGTCAAGTGAAGTTCAATGGTAAATTAACAGCTTTTGCTAACGATACTGCTCTCAGTTACTTGGTGTTGGGGGGGAGGGTGCAGAACATACATAAAGGGAGGTAGGACAAAGTATGAATTTTGATGACCTAAAATGGTTATTTAAAAAAAAATAGATGTTTTCAGTTAAAAAAATATGTTTGTCTTTAAACAGCTATACCGTTCCAAACATAAATTCTGTACAAAACTTGTTTTATATATGTAATAAATAAGAATAAATTTCATGTTCAGACCTAACCGTGTCTGAAAATGAATAATATCTTGGCACTATCCTAAATAGCTTCCTTATTTACAGCCTTGCTTGACTTGAGCATACTTAAAAACAAATTAATTATTTAATTTAATAGTAAAAAATGTATTTTCATCGTTAAGTTACATAATTATTTGTTAGCATATTATTTCTATAACCCAAATTATGATACTTAATTTGAACTATCGAATATGTTATTGTGTGATGCACATTGTCTGGCCACCAGTTCATATGAAAGTATTTGTTAAGTTTAGTTTCCTTAGGCTACCATGTGTTAGTATTTGTTGTTTATCCAGTGTGAACCCAAACTTTTAAAATATAACGTTTATTAGTGACAATAAAACTCAAACCATTTAATTAAAAATACCTGTAAAATTTTTTTTGGCATTTTTATACTAAGAAGTGAACTAAACAATTAAGTTTGGAAGAATAACGAAAATACCAGTTTTAGGCAACATAAATAACCGTAAAACATACAACTATTCGAAGAATACATAAATAAATCATCATTTAAAGCAACTATAATTAATTATTACTCATTATTATAATTTTTCTCACTGTTATTAGTATCTTGTTGTAATTATTGTTTAGTTTACGTTAGCCTAGTCTATTTATTTTATTGTAGTTTCTTTTGTAGTTTATTTATTGTCATATTTGTCATTTAGACTTAATCGTTATTATTTACTAACTTACTAGACTTTCTCTTTTTTACGTTTTATATAGTTATTAACCTAACCTAACCTAACCTAACCTAACCCATACACGTACAGTGGTATTGACCCACCCACCCACCCATACACGTACAGTGGTATTGGTAATAGTTATTAACCTAACCTAACCTAACCCATACACGTACAGTGGTATTGACCAACCCACCCACCCATACACGTACAGTGGTATTGTGTATTTTAACAGTACCACCTAACCTGTATGGGTGGGTGGGTGGGTCATCTGTAATTGTGAATAGCTCACTGGCTAAGGTTTCGGACTGTGGAGGGCAATGCCCAAGGTTCGAATCCCCAACAGGAAAAATTAGTTTTTTTGAACAAAGATAATTTTAACAGTTTGCTCGTGTTCAATGAATGTCATGTTTAAGTATTGTCTTTCAATTTGTTTATTTTTAGAATGATACATATCTTAATGAGACTAAATGCATGGATTACTAGAATTAGGGCATGAACAAGCATTTGGTTACATGATACATTTATGAGTGGGTGGGTACATTTATATTAATAATTTCTGTAAAAAATATCTGGAGTTTCTTATCTAATATGGAAATTGAGAGATTTTGTTAGTGACAAGTATCTTAAAATGGCGTATTACGGTCTCTTTCAGTCAAATATTGCTAATGGGTTAACTTTGTGGGGCCATTCAAATACTTTACAGGAATGTCTTTTAATTAAAAAAAGTAATTAGAATCATAAGAAGAGCCAGACCACGTGATCACTGCAGACCACTTTTTATCGGACATGATTTTTTACGATAATCAATCTATACATTAATTATATTATTATTTATGCAAGATCTTATAAACCACAAAAGTGTTCATTTTGTACCAATGTACCGTAAATACCAATGTACGTGTATGGGTGGGCGGGTGGGTCAATACCAGTGTATGAGTATGGGTGGGCGGGTGGGTCATTACCATTGTACGTGTATGGGTGGGCGGGTGGGTCAATATAGTATTATCAATGATTTCATAAACACAAAAATACCACTGTACGTGTAGGGGTGGGCGGGTGGGCTGTAACATGTGAATTAAATAAATCAAAACAAACAGCTGTAACATGTGAAATTGTAAGTACTTTGAATTTGTAAATATGCTGTTTATTTATTGTTATTTTTTTATTTATTGTTTATTTATTGTTATAGTATTATAATATTATATACTCAATAATTTAGGCTATATTCGTTTCCTACGTGACACTATCAATTATTATTGGCAACATTTTTATTTTTTGTATTTTTCAATTTTTTAATCATTCAGTTTATTGTATTGTCAGTATAAGTTATTTATATCACTGCATAAATATCTTTGTACAAAAAAGCATTGCCATTGGTTGAATAAATTTATAAATAAATAATTACCAACAACATAACTGGTAATTATTAGACCCCACCAACATCATTGAATATTATTAATTACTGAACACTTTTTTGTTAGTTAATAACAAATATAACAACTTGTTACTGTCCATAAACCAAAATATTTGAGTTACTTACTCCATACTGGGAAAATTGTACCAACTCATACCTAAAAAAAAAAAAACATTGTTAGTAAAATTGAATGAATGAATACCTAAAGCATTGTAAAACAGCTGTTGGACCTTTCCCGTTACTTCACTACCAATATTTTTTTATCACAATTACGGTTAGGTTAGGTGGCTACTAAAGTTGATCACAAACTGGCAAATCCAATGATTCACTTATCGCCGAATACGCTCTCCTTGTGTAAGTTCTTGGAAAGCGATAAGATAAGGCCAGCGATATCGGATTCCTAGCGGATAAGGAATACTACAGTCGACTTAACAATGATTTTATTAACAGTTTTTAGAGCATTAGAATATTTTTCAAGCGGTAGTGAATGAATGGAAACAAAAAGTGTAATTGGAAACAACAAAATTAACGGAAAATATCCTGCTGTTTTTATTTGTTTCAAGCTGAAGAAGAAAATATAATAATACCAAACAAAAATATACTTTTCATACTTCTTCCGTATATTAAACAATATAGTATTATGTGCCATATCTTGACAACTTTTGATATGTAAAAATGGAAACGCCAGTTTTAATAGAGGCTAATTTCCATTTTCTTATTTTAAGGTAACTAAGTGACACCCCTACACGCTTCGTGTACCAACCCCGTCGATCGCTGCACTCGTGAGACTTGGCCTTCGGCCTTGGCAAGTGACTTATCAAAAAATTAAAAATTTGTATTTTAAAATTGAGTGATAGCCTATAGGCCTATATATTTCATTATAAATATTTTAAGTTAGTTTCCAACAACCAAGATTCAATGGAATAATTTACATCAAATTTTATAACATTTTATTGATCTAGCCTTGTAATAGCTGTCAAGATTTGATTAATTTTCTTCTTTATATTTTAATTTTGATTGAGTACTGATATCTGTTGTTTCTACAGTAAGATTGCCATTGTATTTAAATAAGTGTTATTTTTGTGTTACATTCTTTTCATTTATCTACATATCGTATCTATGTATATTCTTAGTCACAAATCTTATATTTTCTCCATACTATGTGTATGCGCTGCAGGTAGTGGCCGAGCTTAGTTTTTTAGTTGTTCTAAATGTAGACTGAACTGCGTTTTTTTCTTTTATGTTGTAATTGATATATTAACCCCAAAAACTTGCTACAGTGGTTAGTCAATTTCCAAGCATGTACGAAGTTTGTAACCATGTTGTATATTGATGGAAATAAATTATTATTATTATTATTACTTTTGACCACAAATATTAGTGGTTAAAACAGTATTAAGTAAAATTAAGGGTTCAATTTCTAGGTGTAGAGATTGACGAAAATTTAAAATTCCATGGCCACATTAAGAAAACTGCTAAGTCTATAAGTGGTGGATTGTTTATCTTGAGAAAGCTATCTCGGTTCACAGATATAAATCTCCTTTTAACAGTATATTATGGCGTTATATATCCGCATTTGGTGTATGGTGTTTCTATTTGGGGTGCTCAGTCATCCAAAACTGAATACATTTTCAGACTTCAAAAACGTGCCATTAGAATCATATTCAAGCTTGGTAAAACAGAATCATGCAAAAATATATTTAAAAAGTACAAAATACTAACCTTCCCTGCAATATACATGCTAGAAACCTTATTGTTCGTAAAGAAAAATCAAAACCTTTTTATAACAGAACCACATCCTAATCATTATCACCTCCGATCACGCTCTAACCTATCAGTTCCGAAACATAGAACCACCTTTTCAGAAAGCCACCTACTTCATAAGGGAATCTGGCTGTATAACATGTTACCTGATTGCTTTAAACGAAATCTGGACTACCGTAGTTTTAAGCACAAATTGAAGGCTGTCTTTGTTGATCTTGCACCCTACAAGGTGGAAAACTTTAAAAAAATGTTATGACATGTTTATGTTAGAAGTAAATTTAGTTTTAGTTATGACTAGTGCTTATGTACCCATGTATCTTGTGGCACAATAAAGAATTGAATTGAATTGAATTGAATTATAAACCGAACTGTATCATGTAATATTACAGTAGCTCACTCACTGCACTTGAGGTGCAAACTATTAATAGTTCAAATATAAACACTAATTGTTATTACTTTCTATTTATTAATTAAATAAAAACATTAGGTTACCATTGAAACTTTAAAGACCAACGAGGCAGTACAGCTGGATACTAATAAAACCATCTTTACAAACCTTCTCTGGGAAAAAAATATTTAACTCCCCAAAGTATCATGACGTTTGCATAAATTGTGTGATAATGCATAAACGACAGCCAGAGACAAAGACATGCATTCGCTTTTTTATATTTATAGATCAAACAAAACTTCCTCTAAATCAATCAAACTTACTCTATTTAACATTATGTAAGATCTGTAACTTTCTCAATATTATTAAATATCATTAAATTTCAACAGCTGTTAACATTTCATAAACATTATTATTTACATTTGAACAGCTATATTAGTTTTCGACTAATTTAAATCTCCATATTATACTTATGACCATAAAACGTACTTTGAGGGCTTCCTGAGGCGTTCAGGTTGAAAATATTGAACAATGGCCTTATTGCACAACTACGAATAGGCGTGAATGTTTTTACAACTCAAATATTAAAATTGATCAAGAAATAATGGAGGGGTTGCGTTAACAAAAGACGGCTTCACGTTAAAATAAGGATTATTTAAAGGCATCATTTCAACAAGATGTATTGATTGTAGTGACATTGTTGAAGTATTGTTTATGAGGAGTTTAGAAACATACACTGTGTTGCAGATAATAATTTACTTTGTCAGGTTCGATAGCCACAAAACAGAATTTTGTGCTGAGCTATGAAATGAAGAACACAAACTGACAACTTAATGGGTGGAGATGTTGTTATAAATTTAAGGGGGGAATCATTAAGCAGTTAGCGTTAACCGCTTGTACAATTATTAAGCACAAATTAGTCGTAAGCGGCCAAAATATAGCCGTTTATGACGTACAGCGACACCGCGAAACACATTTTATTGGGTAAAGCGTAGATAATGCAGAACATGAGAACAAAGGCACTCGTTGTGCGACTGGCCACTTGTTTTAACGGCTGGTTTATGGGGAGTTCATTTGGTGCTAGGGGGTAGCGATGTTTAATCCCCCCTCCCCACCCACTCACCGACTCACCACGCAGTAGGGATTGGGGGGGGGGGGTGCCCCAAACCTCATCTGATGCCCGGAATTGTGTTTAGGTGATGCATGAGTCCTTGGGGACCCTCTGTGTATTGGTAGCTGATACCCCTCCGGGGGTGCAAAAAGTGGAAAATGTACAACCCCCAACCACCCCCTTTGATTGGGTAGTTGGCCCAATGGAACGGCCTGATGGATTCTTGCCAACGAGGCTCTCTTGTGGATGATCTATCTACCCTTCCACAACCGCTCAGTCCGTAATCATCGAGATAACTGTATTAGCAATGCTTGGTACAGGGCGTTACGTAAAGCAATACCATTTTCTACCCCTATATGTTGCAGACTATGTAAACTATTTATTACATTATAACTTATCAATAAGGTGAAGTAAATCATATCTTAAAACCCCAAGATGGAATAATCAATGTGTGGAATTTAAATTTCATTGCACATTCAATAAAAGGTTCTCACCGACGGCTGTTTTTTTATAACAACTTATGTTTACCCCTATGATACACTGAATGGTGAAAAAATACTATAAATATATTGCTTTATAACGTCTTACAACTTGCAACTAGAGCACTTATATTTACAATTTGTGCAGACTAACCCATATAAATCTATTAACTTGTGAACAACGAGTAACACTACTTGCCACAGCTACATTTATAACTATGGACAACTATGCTTCCCACCCACAGTAGTAGTGGACATAACAGAATTGCCAAACGCGAGGACATCGTGGACCATCCCACCCATCGGAGCCATACTAGTAGTGAACATCAACAGAATTACCAAACACGAGGACATCGTGGACCATCCCACCCATCGGAGCCATAGTAGTAGTGAACATCAACAGAATTACCAAACACGAGGACATCGTGGACCATCCCACCCATCGGAGCCATAGTAGTAGTGAACATCAACAGAATTACCAAACACGAGGACATCGTGGACCATCCCACCCATCGGAGCCACAGTAGTAGTGAACATCAACAGAATTACCAAACACGAGGACATCGTGGACCATCCCACCCATCGGAGCCGTAGTAGTAGTGAACATCAACAGAATTACCAAACACGAGGACATCGTGGACCATCCCACCCATCGGAGCCACAGTAGTAGTGAACATCAACAGAATTACCAAACACGAGGACATCGTGGACCATCCCACCCATCGGAGCCATAGTAGTAGTGAACATCAACAGAATTACCAAACACGAGGACATCGTGGACCATCCCACCTATCGGAGCCACAGTAGTAGTGAACATCAACAGAATTACCAAACACGAGGACATCGTGGACCATCCCACCCATCGGAGCCACAGTAGTAGTGAACATCAACAGAATTACCAAACACGAGGACATCGTGGACCATCCCACCCATCGGAGCCACAGTAGTAGTGAACATCAACAGAATTACCAAATACGAGGACATCATGGACCAAACCACCTATCGGAGCCGTAGTAGTAGTGAACATCAACAGAATTACCAAACACGAGGACATCGTGGACCATCCCACCCATCGGAGCCACAGTAGTAGTGAACATCAACAGAATTACCAAACACGAGGACATCGTGGACCATCCCACCCATCGGAGCCACAGTAGTAGTGGACATCAACAGAATTACCCAACACGAGGACATCGTGGACCATCCCACCCATCGGAGCCACAGTAGTAGTGAACATCAACAGAATTACCAAACACGAGGACATCGTGGACCATCCCACCTATCGGAGCCACAGTAGTAGTGAACATCAACAGAATTACCAAACACGAGGACATCGTGGACCATCCCACCCATCGAAGCCAGTAGTAGTGAACATCAACAGAATTACCAAACACGAGGACATCGTGGACCATCCCACCCATCGGAGCCACAGTAGTAGTGAACATCAACAGAATTACCAAATACGAGGACATCGTGGACCATCCCACCTATCGGAGCCGTAGTAGTAGTGAACATCAACAGAATTACCAAACACGAGGACATCGTGGACCATCCCACCTATCGGAGCCGTAGTAGTAGTGAACATCAACAGAATTACCAAACACGAGGACATCGTGGACCATCCCACCCATCGGAGCCGTAGTAGTAGTGAACATCAACAGAATTACCAAACACGAGGACATCGTGGACCATCCCACCCATCGGAGCCACAGTAGTAGTGAACATCAACAGAATTACCAAATACGAGGACATCGTGGACCATCCCACCTATCGGAGCCACAGTAGTAGTGAACATCAACAGAATTACCAAACACGAGGACATCGTGGACCATCCCACCCATCGGAGCCACAGTAGTAGTGAACATCAACAGAATTACCAAACATGAGGACATCGTGGACCATCCCACCCATCGGAGCCGACAGTAGTAGTGAACATCAACAGAATTACCAAACACGAGGACATCGTGGACCATCCCACCCATCGGAGCCACAGTAGTAGTGGACATCAACAGAATTACCAAACACGAGGACATCGTGGACCATCCCACCTATCGGAGCCGTAGTAGTAGTGGACATCAACAGGATTGCCAATACACGAGGAGATCCGTCCCACTCACCACAGCCACAGTAGTTGTAGACTGATAAGATTGTTATCACACGAGGTCCATTCCATCCACCGGAATGAGAGTATCAGTGGAGATCAACAGGATTGCCAATACACGATGTCCCAACCACCATAGCCACAGTAATAGTGGACATCAACAGGATTGCCAATACACGAACTCTATCCCACCCACCACATCTACAGGATGCCTACACACGAGGTTAATTCCACCCACCACAATCACAGAAGTAGTGGACAACAAATATACCTATCTACACATGAGCCTCTCTCACAGTATCAAATCCTTCAGATAATGGAGGTCCATGAAATTGTCCAATACATGATCCCACCTGACGTTCATGGTAAGTCCTCCCTTGGCCTTAGGCCTAGTTGGAGTCAGGCACAATTACTACTAAGATAGATTTGTGGCTCACAAGGTCTTCAAGTAACACTAGTCACTAGTCAGCTAAACCAAGTGATATACTTGGCTACAATCAGTACAAACAGGGTTTTAAGCCATCCAAATCCGTTACAATTCGAGCTTTAGTGACACAATTTTGAGATAGTATAAACTTTGATACGTTTGGCAAAACATAACTAAATTAAACAAGTATATTTATGTTGTAATTAGGGTAGGACCAGCGGTGAAACCTTTATTATTTCTGTTTTATCTGAAAACATCTGCATTCTGCAGACCGTAAATCTGAGTGCGGGGTGTGTTTTTCCAAGGGTATATATCCTCTCGGGGCCGCCGAGGTGGGGGAGGGGCTGGAACGCTCTTTTTGATCGATAACACAGCCCTATACAATGCCAGTGTCCAATGCGGGCAAAAATGCCACAAAGTATGCTGCGAGTTCCGGGGCAGCCCCCCACCACCCACCCGCCGGGTTGGCAAAGGCGCAGGACGCTAGCACCTAACATCGTCACATTTGTGACAATGAATGCTAATTGTACGGTGCCAAATTTGTGTTAAGTTGTCCCTCACGGTGAGTGCGACTGTTGATGGTCGGTCTCCCCCCCCCCACTCCCGACACGTGTTGCTCCACTCTTATAAAGTCTTTCTTAACTTTGCCAATTACAATTTAAATAAAAAATATATATTTAACATATATATATATATATATATATATATATATATATATATATAGGCCTATATATATGAAACTCGTTATTTACACAAAGAAGAACGTAAATTACATCCAATAGTGCGCTGAATGTGTGTCGAGTAGTTATTTCTCCAGTTTGCCATGCGATGACAGGGCCAGCACCTTGTCAGTCCCTCCCCTATTTCCCCTTAAATCCTCTACCATAAACGTAGTAATTATTAATATATATGTACAAAGATGTACATTATCGTAATCTATATTTAACTGTCTCTGAGGCGTTCGCTGCGGTCCCAATAAGGCGACATCTGTTTCTTTCTTCTCTGTCGTACAATGGATTCCGAATTGTCGTAATCCGATTAATTGCGAGGCCACTGTAATTTAAGAAGAACGGAAAATCTCAAACTTCAGAAGTTAGCAGATATATAAGGCCTATATACGGTAAAAAAAGAATTTTAAATTGTTCCTGCAAAACGGTAATTGTTAACTTGACATTTCCCACATGGGCTACATCCTGTGGGTGAGGAATGAGTTTTATATCAGTTTACATGTTAGCACACTTACACTCACCCTCTTCCGTTAAGTGGTAATGGCCCTCCCACCCACCCACCCATTCACGTCAGAACACATAATTTACGACGTATGTACGCAGGGCCACTTTATCGCTTATTAAGCCTTGTTATCGAAATTGCCAATTTCAGTAATCGAGTTTTCATTTTTTTTTTTTTTTACTTTTACTGCTTCGATTAAAATTTGTTTCATCATTTACAAAAATCCAGTGATAGATATAAGTGCTTCCCCGACATTTAAAAAGTATAATATCCCTAGATAAATTATTTAATCAAGTACCAAATAGTTGGATTAAATATTTAGTCAAATGAGTATAGAAATCAGGCAAACTTAAATCAAACTGCCCATGAAATGGATTTACATCTCAATTTTATAAAAAGTGACAAAAAAAGGTAAATCATTCCTTCTTCCATTTAAAACAAAAAAGGATATTTTTAACGTTTTACGAGTTACGGAAATGAAATAAAAATGATTTCCATAAGCGCATGAATTACATCGTTGAAAAATAAATGAATAGATATCTAATCTAACGCATATAATTACAATTACAGTTATAATTGTATATACTATGTGCAATAATATACTATAATAATTATAACTGGTATAAATTATACACATATAATTGTATACCATATACAGTATTGTTATGGTGTACACATAGTGTATTACCATAACAAGCAATTTCGGCAATTTCCAAAATGTATCATTAATTATAATTTAATTTATCATCATATGTTTATATTGGAATTGGGATCAAGATAATGTTTTGTTTCATTAATAAAGAGAAGTACACATGACTACAATAACACTTTTGTATCTATAATGTATTAAAATAAGGTTGGTATTGGTTTACTTTCAAGTCACTTATAAAGTCAACGGATAAATATTGAAATCAATTACTTATTTATTATTGTTGATGGTTTGTTGTTATACTGTTATTGCTGCTTTGTTGATTGTTAAATATTTTTTGTTATTTTATAAAACTATATATTTTTAGTTAAAAGAATGTATGTATTCTTGGTTAATAGTTAGTGATTATTTTATATTGTTGTTGAATAGTTTATTTTGTTACATCATTTATTGATTTGTATATAATCTGTTTTTTTTTTTTTTTTTTTATGTTTTGTGGTTTGTGGAATTGGTTATGAGTCTGTTGCGAGTTGTTATTGTGGTTTATACTTAAAGAATTTATTGTTTATTTAGTTTATTGAACAGCCATTTTGGCTCATTTCATGTACTTTCTTCTGTAAATAGACGCTGCCGTTAATAAAATAAATAAATACACTATACTTCTGAGTCAAAAGTACCTTGCATATGAAAAACTGGGTAAATCGTTTTTATTATTATTTTAAGAAGGTTAAATGACGCGTGTTAAGAAGATCCACATCATCCAAAACTTCTCTCAGATATTTTCCAAAATAGAAAAAAAACAACCCTCTTATCAGAAAAACGGCGAGGGATGAGAAACAAGACCGGCGATTGGTCGCAACTCAATTGAGGCTAAGGAAGAAGATTGGCCAGAGAGAATTAAGCAACTAATAGAGTCAAGCCGCGCTGACCGCATCACTCAAGTCGGTAGTGTCCTCTACATTGGCCGGAAATTGGAGCCCAGTGGGTCCAGGATAAATAGCTAGACTCCCCGCCCGATCCTAGTCCCAGTCAGTAAACAATAAAGTGGGAGGTAATGTCTGTCTGTGACGTCACAGGACCTGGTCAACATCTGATTGAAAGGCCCTACATAGTGACTGAACAACGTTAATAATATTAGTACATGCCACATATATTACATTATTTTCATTTTTATTAATCCTAGGGAAACATTTAACAAAACCAATCCACTTAACATTTAAGTTGCACATTTATTTATTTATTAGTATATTTGTAATAATAAATAAATACAATATATATTTATTATTATTTATTTATCCACCTTGCCGGCGTGGTGGCTCAGTGGATAAGGCTTCGGACTAAGGAGGGCAAGGTCAAAGGTTCGAATCCTCACTGAGCCAACGGTCGGTACTTCACTAGTTGAATAAAGTTGACGCACAGGCCTAGGTGTCAACAGGCGTGTGAAGTAATAAGAAAAAAAAAAAAAAAAAAAACACGGCTATGCTTTCACAAAAACATTTCATGGTTTAGCTGTCTGTAAACAATATCAAACACTCATTAATATTATTATAACAGATATATCTTCACAAAAAAAGTTGATTACGGTATATTATGTTTGCATAAAAAATTTAAAAATAATAATGATAAATAGTAGTTGACAATAGGCTGTTGGAAAGGGGATGGCAATCTTATCAACGATATAAATATAAATGAAACAAGATAACTCTCTAACAACGACATTATAATATAAATAATAGATATAAAACTTACATAGTAAACCAGAGTATTGTCCGTGTAATGTTTGTTACTCGCCATTAATAAAGTAACCTAGTAAAATCTACTAAATAAAATTTCTTCGAAAATTAAGTAACATATTTATATCACTTAAAATATATATGTATGTTTTATGCATTTTTTTAATATTAAAGAATTTTATTACAATTAATGAGATAGACTTTGTGTATGTTTCTTAAAAAAATTGGATTGCTGGAATTTATGTTATAGTTTCATTTCTTACGTTTGTTCTTTTCTCTACTGGAAATCCATCAGAACAGTCATATTTATTATCTTGTTTACGTATGCACAACGAAAAAAGTAACAGAGGTCGCCTCAGAGGCAGTTGGGACTAGTGTACGTACATCTTTACACATCTTTAGTAATAATTACTACGTTTATCCTTTCTGATGGACGCAAAGAACGCCTCTGTGACAGTTATAAATAGATTACAACTAATATACATCTTGATAGATTTGTGGTATAGCTACATTTATCCTTGAGGATTTAAGGGACTAAGGGAGGGACTGACAAGGTGCTGGCCCTACCATCACATTACGAACTGGAGATATAACATTTACCGCACTATTGGATGTGATCTCTGTTTCTTTCTTCTCCGTGACGTATGCCCATTTTTTCTTTATTGAAAAATCATCACACTTGCTCCATTCTTGCAGTCTTGTTTTTATGTCGTATGTTTCTTTAATTTTGCTCTTTTTTCCTCGGTTGAAAGAGTCAACTTTCTTAATTTATCGTACTTAGTCCTTTTATTGTATTCTATATTTTCTTTGCAAAATATGAAACATAAGTGATTTCAACATGAAAACATGACCATCTTTTACCACAATAAGCTGAATAATATGAAAACATTTGCATTACACTTTCGAGACCAGACTCAAACCTGTCATCTAAATAAAAGAAGCAACAGGGCTACATCAATGAAAAATACAGAAGTTATTAAATCAATCATATTTGAAAATAAGCTAAAATTAATAGAAAGAACAAATCTTGAATAAGGTACATAGGCCTATATTTGGTCATTTTTTTACATATTAGGCTAGGCGGTTCACTAAATAGTCAA
This sequence comes from Stictocephala bisonia, assembly GCA_035578905.1. Lineage (NCBI taxonomy): Eukaryota > Metazoa > Arthropoda > Insecta > Hemiptera > Membracidae > Stictocephala > Stictocephala bisonia. The sequence continues at coordinate 10,829,068 of JAQJVL010000001.1, forward strand.
TAAAATGTACGAAAATTCACTAAAATCTTAGACCCAATCTTAAAAACATATTACAACGGAATTTCGAAAATTTTAAATATACGTTGTAAAACATGACTTTAATTAAGATTTACATTAGACCCTTGATTAAACGTGTAGATAGGGCTGCAGTTTTAAAAGTTGATAGTTGTAAAAGACAATATAATGTTATTGAATAAATTATACTATCACAAATATAAAGGCTAAATTATTGTACAAGAAACAATTATTAGTTAAATTATTTCAGTCGTACAAGGATTTTTTTAAATTTTGAATCAGTTAATTGTATAACTAAAAATTATTATAAGAGGTACACTGACCTTGGTTATATTAAAACTATTACAAAACGGTACTAGAAAACGTGATCTGAAAGTCAAGAATGTTGAAACGAAAGGAATTGATACCGTGTACTATCCTGAAAGCAGGAACCAAAACGGTACTAGTTAAACGTGGTCTTACAGTCGTGGTATTGAAACGAACGGAATTGATACCGTGTACTATCCTGAAAGCAGGAGCCAAAACCGTACTAGTTAAACGTGGTCTTACAGTCGTGGTGTTGAAACGAACGGAATTGATCCCGTGTACTATCCTGAAAGAAGGAGCCAAAACCGTACTAGTTAAACGTGGTCTTACAGTCGTGGTGTTGAAACGAACGGAATTGATCCCGTGTACTATCCTGAAAGCAGGAATCAAAACTGTACTAGATAAACGTGGTCTTATCGTGTGTTGAAACTAACGGAATTGATACCGTGTACTATCCTGAAAGCAGGAATCAAAACAGTACTATATAAACGTGGTCTTATGGTGTGTTGAAACGAACGGAATTGATACCGCGTACTATACTGAAAGTATGAACCAAAACGGTACTAGATAAACGTGCTCTTACAGTCGTGGTATTGAAACGAACGGAATTGATACCGTGTACTATCCTGAAAGTAGGAACCAAAATGGTACAAGATAAACGTGGTCTTACAGTCGTGGTGTTGAAACGAACGGAATTGATACCGTATACTATCCTGAAAGCAGGAATCAAAACGGTACTAGATAAACGTGGTCTTATGGTGTGTTGAAACGAACGGAACTGATACCGTGTACTATCCTGAAAGCAGGAATCAAAACAGTACTAGATAAACGTGGTCTTATGGTCTGTTGAAACGAACGGAATTGATACCGTGTCCTATACTGAAAGTAGGAACCAAAACGGTACTAGATAAACGTGGTCTTACAGTCGTGGTGTTGAAACGAACGGAATTGATACCGTGTACTATCCTGAGAGCAGGAATCAAAACTGTACTAGATAAACGTGGTCTTATCGTGTGTTGAAACTAACGGAATTGATACCGTGTACTATCCTGAAAGCAGGAATCAAAACAGTACTATATAAACGTGCTCTTACAGTCGTGGTATTGAAACGAACGGAATTGATACCGTGTACTATCCTGAAAGCAGGAATCAAAACAGTACTAGATAAACGTGGTCTTATGGTCTGTTGAAACGAACGGAATTGATACCGTGTCCTATCCTGAAAGTAGGAAACAAAATGGTACAAGAAAAACGTGGTCTTACAGTCGTGGTGTTGAAACGAACGGAATTGATACCGCGTACTATCCTGAAAGTATGAACCAAAACGGTACTAGATAAACGTGGTCTTATCGTGTGTTGAAACGAACGGAATTGATACCGTGTACTATCCTGAAAGCAGGAATCAAAACGGTACTAGATAAACGTGGTCTTATGGTGTGTTGAAACGAACGGAATTGATACCGTGTACTATCCTGAAAGAATGAACCAAAACGGTACTAGATAAACGTGGTCTTATGGTCGAGTGTGTTGAAACGAACGGAATTAATACCGTGTACCATCCGGCAAGCAGGAACCAAAAATTTATCACTTTAATTATCACCTCTTATGCAATCATTTACCGCGTGTGTACAAAATGGGTTTGGGGTGGGGGGCAGGGGTAAACGCAATTAATTTGGAAGCGGTGGAGTTTATATTTCGCACATCCGCCATAACTTGATCCTCGCCCCTGGCCTGGCCGACCCGCTCTCTACCCCCTTCACGCCTTGTGTATGTACTGTACTAATGACATTTCACACCTTGTCCAGCTCAACAACAAATAAAACGGTCACGGAAACGAATAACATAGTTTTGGGTTTACTTACGTTATCTTATTGTGACGAACTTTTTTATTAAAATGATTCATTCAGCATTTAGGCTCTGTAATTATATTTTATATTAGTATTGGTTTATTAATACATCAATTCGTATTCATCAACAACAGTTAGTCTTGTTTTAATTATAGTAATATATATATATATATATATATATATATATATATATATATATATATATATATATATATATATATATATATATATAAAACCTCAGTACAATTATATTTTGAATCAACTACCAGCTATTCTAAAAAATGTCATTTCATAGACATAATTAATAGCCATAACTAATTGAATGAATAGAATTTTGTAATTTGTAAATTATGGAATATAAAGAGATCCTTAAATGTATACCATCATTGATCCTGTATCGTAGTCTTTATTATACAGAGATCGAGTCCTTGAGAGGAAACGTTGTGTAAGGGTTCCCCACGTCGTGATGGAAAATGTCCAAGTTACTTTAAGTAGCTACTTTAATGTGCAAACAGCTGAGGAAAACATTTTCTCTAAAACTCGTCAACTACAGAAAGAAGCAGTTTTCGTCAATTTTCGTTGCTGCTTCAGTTACCAAGTGTGAATAAAGGTAAATTAAAAGGTAAAAAAGCAGGGACTGAGTGTAATTCACGGGTAATGGTGGGGAGGGGGTTATGTGAAAATAAACTCAATTGGGCTTTTAATTGGCAAGTTATGTCCAAGGGTAGGTAGGCAAGTACATTAAGTGTAGACAGAACTTTAAGTTTCAAAACTTTTTATTTAACAAGTTATGTCCAGGGGTAGGTAAGAAAGCACATTAGTGGTAGATAAAACTTAAGTTTTACAACTTTTTAATTGGCAAGTTATGTCCAAGGAAAGGTAGGCAAGCACATTAGGTGTATACAGAACTTTTAAGTTTTACAACTTTTTAATTGGCAAGTTATGTCCAGGGGTAGGTAGGCAAGCACAATAGTGGTAGACAGAACTTTTAAATTTTATGTCTTTTTAATTGGTAAGTTATGTCCAAGGATAGGTAGGCAAGCACATTAGGTGTATATCGAATTTTTAAGTTTTACAACTTTTTAATTGGCAAGTTACGTCCAGGAGTAGGCAAGCACACAGTGGAACACAGAATTTTGAAGTTTTGTCACGTGTAATTTTTATATAAGGATTGTAAAAAACAAGTTTAATATCAAATATTACTGAGGTTGCTGTTTGGGATCTACAATAATAATAGGGCTTTTAGTATTATTATTTTTTTTTTTTTTTATATACATATAAGATTGAGATTAATGTCTTTTTTATTTGCGTGGAGCCTCTCACTGATTGTTTACTAGATGGTGAGCGTTTGAATTTGCAACTTTTAACTACCTAACAAATCATTTTTGAAGTTATGGAGCACGATTGCAACTCACATTAAAATTATAGGGCCTACAACTTTCCCGAGTGATTAAAATTCGATTCCTTTGTGAATACTTTTGGTCTGAGGATGGTAAACGTAGTTTAACGAAATCTGTCGCAAAAATATTTGTACATTTTGTACTTTTATTGCAGTACATTTGCGTTGTGTGACTTTCACTTGTATTTCTACCAACATGTAATAACACGTTATTAATAAACTTCATTATTTATAAATATTTTTACTAAATATTTACAATTATACTTATAGAATTAAGAGAACAAAATATTAAATGAATGTGGGACTTAATCTTTTTATCAATTTCTATAATCAGTTCTACGTATATTTAAATCCTAAGGTCTCTCTCGGCTTTGAGAGCCATAAAATCAAAAAAATAATAAACACCAATGAATAAACCAAACATTTCCTTTACTAAATGTTGTCATTTATACTTTATTGTAACATTGTGTTATTGTAACGTTGTGTTATTGTAACATTGTGAGGGCAATGTTACAATAACAACCAGCAAGTACAACAACCAAACGGCCACATTGTGTGTGGAATCCGTTTATCCTAAGCGTGCTAAGTCCTGCAGGACCACTACCGTATTTTGGATTCGGCACCCTCCCGTGTCACAGTAGGCTTCCCATAAACCATGGATTACACATGACTGTGCCATGGCTTACGCCGGGGATACGATGTGTGCACTGGGGATCACGGGTCCACCGACGCCACGCTAGATGTATGTTTCGATAAGGTAGATCTGTTCAATGTTGCTTCTGAACCTAACACCACTTGGTTTATTACATGTAATTTCATCGATAGTTGCCATTGTTTATCGCCCGGGGGGGGATTTATATGAAAACTTATTTTATCATATAGAAAATATATATTATGTGAATATTATGTAGATTTCATTACTAAAAGAGTTTACTACAAGTGTAAGAATTGCTGGGGTGTTAACCCTTCAGAGTAACCACTTAAAGTAAATTTCATCACAGAGAAAAAAGAAACATAGGTCGCTTTTTTACGGCCACAGCGAACATCTCAATGACAGTTATAAATAAATTACAACTAATGTACATCTTTATACATCTGTAGTAATGGTTACTACGTTTATCCTTTAGGATGTGTGGGGAATAAGGGAGGGACTGACAATGTGCTGGACATGCCATCACATGGCAAACTGGAGAAATAACTACTCGACACACACTCAGCATACTATTGGATTTCACATATGTTTCTTTCTTCTCTGTGTCCTCATACATCAGTGCAGGCTTAGATCACTTGTTGGACCAATACGTAAATTTAGATACCTAATCTATTATGAAAAGGAACCCACCCAGGGTATATAAGACTTGTGTTAACATTAATAGGCTTATTGGTGGTATTTGTGGGTACATAAGACTTGTGTTAAACATTAATAGGATTATTGGTGGTATTTGTGGGTACATAAGACTTTTGTTAAACATTAATAGGCTTATTGGTGGTATTTGTGGGTATATAAGACTTGTTTTAAACATTAATGGGCTTATTTGTGGTATTTGTGGGTATATAAGACTTGTGTTAAACATTAATATGCGTATTGGTGGTATTTTTGGGTATATAAGACTTGTGTTAAACATTAATAGGCGTATTGGTGGCATTTGTGGATATATAAGATTTGTGTTAAACATTAATAGGCGTATTGGTGGTATTTGTGGGTATATAAGACTTTTGTTAAACATTAATATGCGTATTGGTGGTATTTGTGGGTATATAAGACTTGTGTTAAACATTAATAGGCTTATTGGTGGTATTTTTGGGTATATAAGACTTGTGGTAAACATTAATAGGCTTATTGGTGGTATTTGTGGGTATATAAGACTTGTGTTAAACATTAATATGCGTATTGGTGGTATTTGTGGGTATATAAGACTTGTGTTAAACATTAAGAGGCGTATTGGTGGTATTTGTGGGTATATAAGACTTGTGTTAAACATTAATAGGCGTATTGGTGGTATTTGTGGGTATATAAGACTTCTGTTAAACATTAATAGGCTTATTGGTGGTATTTGTGGATATATAAGACTTGTGTTAAACATTAATAGGCTTATTGGTGGTATTTGTGGGTACATAAGACTTGCGTTAAACATTAGTAGGCTTATTGGTGGTATTTGTGGGTACATAAGACTTGCGTTAAACATTAATAGGCTTATTGGTGGTATTTGTGGGTATATAAGACTTATGTTAAACATTAATATGCGTATTGGTGTTATTTTTGGGTATATAAGACTTGTGTTAAACATTAATAGGCGTATTGGTGGTATGTATTTGTGGGTATATAAGATTTGTGTTAAACATTAATAGGCGTATTGGAAATCAGTTTTTATCCTTGGATTTGTTCACCAATCCGAGTACGGTGGGTTTTTTTAAAAGAAATTATTACGACATGATTTGATTTGTATATTTTAATGTAAAACAAGGATGTAATGTAAAATGACATAACTCGTGCTCTAACAAGTGCAAAAAATTATCTGGATCTAACATAGTTTATTTAGATACATTTATGATAGCAATTGTTCACGTGGAATAACAACAATGTAATACAACAAATGGACGTTCAAAAGCCATTCCTTGTAAACAGAAACATGAAAACGTAAAAAACAAATGTATGTAGATATTACCTTTGATGAAAACATTGTTCAGTTATTTGTGGTATGCCCTAGCTGGACCAATTAATTTAATATCTCCTAATTAAATGACCAACACATCACACTTCCATGACTTATTAATTTTTTATAAATAAAATTTCTTACCAAGGCTGTATGGAAATGTTTGTTATTGGTTTTTATTCTATTCAAAATAATAAACTTTCTATTTTTATCCCATCAATAGAAAACGCCCTCATGCCAGATACCAGTCTGTACATTTGAGGTCCCTTTAGTGAAGACGATGTTCTTCTTTTGGAGTACCAAGCCGACTAATCAGTCATAAACTTTACGAACTTACGCAAATATGTTGGTTTCAATAAGTTAAAACACTTCCTACCCCACACGCCTACGGTAAAATCAAGATAAAAGAGTATTTCTCCCGCTACTTATTTTTTTAATTCCATTTAGTTACTTTACTTAGGATAATATAAGAAAATTCCATTTTTATTAAAATTCTTAAAAGTTAAAGATCGTCTTATTTTACCAGGCGAAGTTTGGGCTAAAAAGCCCTCTCTAACACTTAACCTTGGCACCAACGGCTTAAGGGTGACTTCTGAACCACCACCAGTGACCGGGCAGGCGAGCTGCGTACAAGGACGGGATCGCTCAGACGGTCCAAGGGACAGCCACGTTCGATGTTGCTTGACTCCGTTATCTTTTGATAACGTCGGAACCCTCCGGTCAAGGCGGCTGGCTAATTATTATACTTTATTCAATAATTTTGTTCTATCATTCCTCTTTTATTTTTAATTATTTTTTATTTTATAGTCTATACGGTAAAATGCTTTTGGGGTTACACTTAAAATAATTAATGGTATTTCATTACTAGTATTTACAATAGGTTTTAATTCTCTTTTTATGTTATTAAAATGTCATCAGAGAAATGTAAGTTTTTATTTAAACTCAAATTTGTTCGTAAGGGGGTTTTCTCTAAGAACAAATAGGAGATAATTAAAAGAGATAAGAGATACGATGTGACGCAGAATTTCTAAGCCTCTTGAAATAGTATTTGGTCATTTTAGAATCACTCAAAACGTTTATAAGTTTGACTGTTTAATTATATAATACCTTCGTACCATATAACATATACTTACATACCCTACATATACACTAGGGAGGGAAAAAAAGTTAATATCTCCTGTAGTAGTTACCACAAAGGAAAAAGAAACGGAGGTTGCTTTCTTATGGCCACGACCAACGCCTCAGTAGCAGTCATAACTTAAATGGATTAAAACTATACTACATCTTTATAAATCTATAGTAATAATTTCTTGTTTATCCTTGAGGGTTTGGGGTAATATGGAAGGAACTGACAAGGTGCTGGCCCTGCCAACGCATGACAGATCTTTAATTCTTTATACATATTACTTATTGAAACTACTTGTATGGTTTCATATTGCGCTATATTTTTTATATATAACAACATTTTACAGTACAGTTTTAAAGTGCAGTAATAAAGGACAAATACTTTTCTAAACAAAAAGATGACAAACTGGAGATAACTAACTACTCGACACATATTCAGCGCACTTTTGGGTGCGATTTCTCTTTCTTCCTTCTCTATGAAGCTACCAAGAAGATATCACTGTTCCATATAAGGAACATTGTCATATATGGTTCTGAATAAATATCGTTAGAGGAGGGCTAATTGTGTGACTGAATATTGGAAAGTTACTGCTAGTAAAAGAACAATTTTAAAACTATCAAAAAGATTGTGTACATCTATATTCTATAGTTTTTAGGTGGTTAAAAAAAAATTAGTTTTCATCCAACGAAAAATAAAATCTTTACAATTCCTTCAAGGATTGGCAGCTGGACATGTAAATTCCTTTACACAAACTTTACAAGTGTATCCCAGCTAGAATGTGACGTTATGGTTGAAGAATTCGGACAACAGAAATGAATTAAACAAACCAAGTACAACACAAGTATAAAAATTGATATCAGGATTAGCTCACTCAACACCCAGGGTCAAAAGATAACGTCATGGAGAATACACATAACTGACTGATATTTTTTTTTCCTTAGGAAGATAAATTGAATTTGAGTTGTAGCTGATAAATTCTCAACTTTCAAGAAAAATCTGTTTTTTCTTTTTAAATCCCACAAAAATTATTTTATAATTTTGTGGTGTGCCTCCAAAACAATGCTCAACAAATGTTCTTCTGGCAAATAATACGATAAGAACAATTGGTGATTATCCTCTACAGTCTCTCTGTCAAGGAGTATTGAGTCGCCTGCAGATATTGACTGTTCCTTGTTGGAAAATATGACAAGCTACCAGAAGAAAAACACTAAGTCACACGTACAATGACTTGGTCATTCAAACAAATTATCCTGAATATCACAAACTTGCAATTTATTTTAAAAAGCCTGATTATTTGGAAAATACACTTTATCAAGCTCTGCCAAGCTTAAAATAAATAAAAGATGTCAACGTTAAGTTTCGTTTGAGAAAAATTCTGTTGCAGTAGTTGTTATGACTTAGAGAGTTACCTTGAACACAAGTACCCTGTCCTATCTTATTCCTTTAATATCTTGCCATAATTATTATCGATCTTTATTACTATAATGTTCTATTATTTATTTCTAGCTATAATGTCACTTGATTTAAATTATTTTGGTTACTATCTACCATTTGTCATTTACAATATTTATTATTGTTATGGTCACTTTTATTGGTTCTTTCAGGTCTATAATTTACCTGTTGTTTTGCTACTCGTACTTTACTTTACATTGTCATTATTTTATTTTGTAAGTTACTTGAAATTACTCATCCAACACAATTGCTTTTGTTAAGTTTTGCTTGTATGTGGCTATTTTCACTTTGCGTCATATTTTAAAATGTAAATTTTATAATTGAGTTTTATAGTGTCGTTATCTTTTTACTAAAAACAATAAATATGAGCACAGTGAGTTAACATAAATAGGTTAGATATGGACTTAACAATGGAATAAAAACACGCTCAGAAAGAGACGAATTAAAAGCTAAAGACCATAAAAATCAACTAAAACTTATAATAAAACAGGGAAAGAGTGTTAGTCTAGGTCGTTTGTCAGGAGAAAGTTTTCAGCTGAAGATAAATGGATCGCATTGTTGGGACGTTGGAAGCCATCTTGAATGTTCACCCTTTCAAAGATGTCCAGCAATGACAGAGAACACAATTACACTGGACACAAAATTGCCATTTTATCGCTCTTTATCGTCGTGTTTGTCACTGAACAATCACGTTATATATGTGTTTTGTTATATGCAACTTCGTCACATACTGAACACAAAATGGCTATTTTATCGTTCTTTATCGCCGCTATTTGTCACTAAACAATTACGTTATATAGGCTATATGTTTTGTTATATGCAACTTCGTCACATACTGGACACAAAATTGACATTTTATCGTTCTTTATCGCCGTGTTTGTCACTGAACAATCACGATATGCATGTGTTTTGTTTGTTGTAACTTATGTAACGTCATATAATATTAAATTAGTCCACTGATGAATTGTAGAATTTGTAAATATATCATTACAGAATAACGTAAAATCTCCATATTATCATCCTTTGTCTATGTTGTTCATATGCTACGAACATGAGCAAATACAAACAAACATTAACAAGATATTTCCACAAAACATACATGAATCGAAAATAACCTTTTCTCATCATCAAGTGGAGAACCAACCAAATACTAATTTGACAGTTAAAAGATACATAAAGTTGTAAAATTCCCCCCTCCAATTGAACAAACATGATTTTGTTTTAAAAATACTGATAAAAACATTAAACAACTCGTGAAACTATTTTGATCCCATTGGTCACTCCAATTCTAACTATCGAGTCAATTTTATTTTCAAAACTTAATTTAAAAAACATTAAATAAATATAAAATAACTGATATAAATATTTTTAAAGTTCTTAACAAAGAGCTAGGTATATTTTAAGATTTTTAATGAAAAATGTTGTTGATTATAAAGTTTGAGGAATTTTTGAATGGTAGAAAAGTCATGGTCATTTCCCGTTAATTCACTATTACACTTTTTTTTATTCCCGTAATTCACTACCCCTTGATAAATATTCTATTGATCTAAAACCTTTTCCCCTGTCATTTTTACGCCAACTGTGGTATTCCTTATCCGCTAGGAATCCGATATCGTTGGCCTTATCTTATCGCTTTCTAAGAACTTACACACGGAGAGCGCATTCGGCGGTAAGTCATTCATTACCAGTTTGTGATCAACTTTAGTAGCAACCTAACATAACCTGACCTAACCTAACCATAATTGTGATAAAAAAGTAGTGGTAGTGAAGTAACAGAAAAAATAATGGTAGTGAATTAACGGAAAAGGTCCAAAATCATTAAATTATCTGAGATTAATCTACACGAACTTACTATAGACCAATTGTTAGTTGGACTATAATTTATTGTTCTTTAATTAAAAATTCAAAGAACCAAAACTAGCAACAAAATCGATAAATGGCAAAAAAAGGAAGAACATTTGATATTTATTACTATTTCTAAAGAATAACTTAAAAAAAGGAAATGGACTTTTCAATCAAGATAAGTAAGATTTCTAGTGAGATTTGTAACTGGATGAGATTGATTTTTATTTTTCTGAGGCAGCACGCAATGAGCCACTCGTTTGAATATTGTACTTATAATGGCTTGGTGGGGCTGTAAGCAGATTCAGAGCTCCCCTATTCTTTAACCCTTCCGTAGACATTTATAAAACAAACTCCTTAAAGAACGCAACATCTGGCTCCCCTAGCGCGAAGACTGCGACAATAAATGATGGTACTTAATTAGCAAACAATACAGGGATGTAGGCCTATCAAATACCCCTCTGGCTTAAGTATTTTTGCAGGGGTGGAAAATTACATCGAGTAACAAATTGGTGACGTTTCTTAAATTAAACTCGCGTCGGTAATTCACTGGCGAGGTGTCAACAACGGGAAAGGGTGGCATGCAACTCGTCGGAAATTCACTGGCGTTGTGCTGATGGTGAGGAAGGATTACATACAGATCTTTGGGAATTCACTGGTGAGTTGTCAACGGCAAGAGAGGATGGAATGAAACTCATGGGGAATTCACTGGCAAGGTTGTCTATGGCAAAAAAAGGTGCAGCTCGTCGGAAATTCACTGGATGTATCAACAGCAAGGATGGGTGGCATTTATCTCGTAGAGAATTCAAAAATGAGGTGTATATGGCGAGAGAGGAAGTATGCAGCTCATCGGCAGTTCATTGGTAAGGTGTATAAGGCGAGAGGGGAAGGATGGAATTCAGCCTGTAAGGAATTCACTGGTAAGGTGTCAACGGTGAGGAAGGGTGGAATTCAGCTCGTATGTAATTCACTGGTGAGGTATATGGTGAGAGGGGTGGAATGCAGCTCGTCAGGAATTCACTGGTTGTATCGATGGTGAGGGAGGGTGGGATTCAGCTCGTGAGGAATTCACTGTAAGGTATATAAGGCAAGAGGGGGTGGCATGCAGCTCGTCGAGAATTCACTGGTAGTATCGACGGCGAGGGAGGGTGGCATGCAGCTCGTAGTGAATTCACTGGCGTCGGGAACGATCTGACCGATTAACCTTTTAACCCTACAACACGCGCCTCTATGTTTTAACTGTTTTTGCTTTTTAAAACATTAATTCGATATTCGAATTGAAAAAAGGAATATGACGTTAATAAATGAACATTAATTATACTTATTAATTAATTAAGTTTCGTCACACGAAAAATCAAGTAGTTATCCAAGAATCATAAAGGTTAAACTTTCAATTAAACGTTCAAATAAAATATATTGAATACAAATTACAATATTCGTTTAATAGTCCCAAGTCTCTAAATGTGACTAGTACATCAGGGTTGCCACTCGTCCCGATGGGGCCCTGGTTAGGACGCTGATACTAGTACTTCTAAAGTAAATTTATATTTCACCAGGCCATTTAAAAACAAGTATGGCTCGACTTTTTAAGTAGTGAAAAATAAACTAATTTGTTTATTTAAGGTACTCATGAAAAATAGTGCCTAATCGTAAATGTATCACTATTTGTTTTGAGTTCATAATGAATCAGAGAGACTGCCTAGATTTAACGGATGAGTAAGACAAACGTATAGTCATCTTCTGGGAGGTCTAATTCTGGTTTTTTCCAAAGGTGGCAAACCTGTGCTAGATGTAGGTCTAATTACTTCCCTGCAAGTACTGACATTGTCAGTGATAGCGTAGTATCAGATTCACGTCTTGTTGTTCCCACTGATTGCGACGTATAGTTGCCAATAACACTATGACCAGGTCCCCCAAGTTGTAAGTGGAATCAGTGTTGTGCAGTCCGGTGTGGAGGTGAGTGGGATATTTTATCGGGTGCCTGTACAGGCTACAGGCTCACCCGATGGCATCTGGGACACGCATCCTCGCCACAGTGTCTCGCCCAGATTCTCAGATTATGAGTTATACTGGTCGCCAACCTCAGCCTCCACCAGCCGACAAATCTCACCTCCTTCTATTTCATCTTACTGTATGTATTCATTTGATAAAAAAATATGTAATTTAGGTAAAACATATTGACTTATTACATTTTAAAATTTACAATTTACTGACACGCGAACTGGTCAATTAGTATTAACCCTTCGCCCGTAACCATGGACTGATAGACCCAGCCACTTTATTTTTTTACAACATTCCATTCCTAGTGTAAATTCATTTGTTCCTATATATTGTTCCTTCTCACAGCCTAAGTAGTTTTATTTCCTCACATATTTTCATCTATGGTTATTTCGGAAAAAAAAACTACAACAAACTAACAAGGTCTCCTAGACCCATAGTTACATTATAAATAACTTTTAAAAATAAGTGTAATGTTTTATTAAACATTAATATATAATTTTTAATACACAATTATATGTTATAACCGCATTCAATGTGCATGGAACAACATTACCTGTGCGTGAACCTTATTCAATGAGTGAACCAACCGTCAGCTCAGTTGGGGAATCAAACGTTGGAAATAGCACTCCGCAGTCCTAAGGCTTAGCTACTGAGCTACCACGCCGGCAATAGATTTAATCTAATTAATCTTTACAGGTACGTACTTTTCACTCAGTAAACAAAACAAACAATCTTTACCAAATTTTTGCACAGACAGAGGACGGCCCCCGAAGGAAGTTTTACATTTTAAATGTAAGCCTGCCTAAAGTTGAGCCTCATTTGTAATGACTTTCTCAGTAGAACACAAAAGTGCTAACTTGAGATAGAAAGGATAATTTTCATCTGCATGCTATCGACGAGTACTAAACCAATTATTTTAACGCATCTGCTGACATCAGCTCCAAGTTTTGCACTGACGTAAACCTGTGACGTCTGCATCTACACCTTGTCGTGATCAGTCACCCTCTATTGTGAAGAAAACTCTTAAAGATATCGGGTTTAAAGTCATGAACACTGATACGATCTAGTATATGAATTACCAATAGAAAATTCGGATCTCCTCAGTTAATTCACTACCACAACTTTTTTCCATTAATTAACTGCCGCTTGATAAATATTCTACTGCTCTAAAAACTGGTCCCCAATCATTTTTACGTCCACTATGGTATTATTTATCCACTAGGAATCCCATATCGCTGGCCTTATCTTATCGTTTTCCAAGAACTTACACACGGAGAGCCCATTTGACGTTAAGTTAATCATTGAATTTACTAGTTTGTGATCAACTTTAATAGTCACCTAATCTAACAGTAATTGTGATAAAAAAGTAGTGGTAATGAATTAACGGAAGAGGTCTGACAATTCAGAAATAAATACGTCCCAGGAAAATTGGTCCATCTATGAATTCTAGTTTGCTTATTATTAATTCGGTAATTATGCACTTTCTAGACGCTTCTGAAAACAAGATCGCTTATTGAAAAAGTGGTGAAATAAGAGTTAATAATTTATTGAGGAGGTCGAATACAATCACGGAAAACGTTTTTTACCAAAGAATGGGGGAAACACGGTTTTATTGTTATTTTTCAAAAATTTTATTTGATATTTTTTAAATGTTGAACACGAATATATGATTGGTTTTTGAATTAAATTATTTTTTCGGCTCGGAAAATACAGTTTTTAATAACCAAACCTAACTTATGCTACTTGCCTATATACTCAACAACAATTCGTAATTGGAATTAAAATGAGTTGCCTGGTCTCTTGGATGGTCTGCTGATCGTCCCTCCAAACCTGGTAGGAATATAGGCTATTAAAATTCTTTTTTGTGGCTTGTCATAGCTTTTATTATCATTCAGCATATGCATATGGCAACAATAAATGATATGCCACTAAAGTAGTTTTTCCGCAATAAGTTATGCTTTTATCCCATTTAGGAATGAAATTTAAAAATTTTGACTAAAAGGAACTTGACTACATTTAATTTCACTATTTTGGTAAAAGAATTATGAAAATCGATGGGTGGTTCTCTTACAATTCCCATGAAGTAGATTAGTTACCTTTCTAAATTCATAAATTTGCCTACATCATCTGAGAGTGTCCCCAAAGAATTAGACCATGAACTATGTGAGAACGGAATACCCAAAGTAGGAAGTTCCACAGAGAATAAATAAACATAAGTCACTTGCAATAGTGCGCTAAATGTGTGTCGAGTAGTTATTGAGTTTGTCATGCGATGGCAGTGCCAGCACCTTGTCAGTTCCTCCCAAATCTTCAAGGATAACGTATTATTGTTACTACAGATATACAGGCACTGAGGTGTTCGCTGCGGCCATAAGAAAGCGACCTCTGTTTCTTTTCTCTTTGAGTCAGTTTAACTAATACAATTAATTTATTTAACTGTTACGAATTAATGTTATATTCGTCAGTGTTTAATGCAATTTACGTGTTATACATATTTTTTAATACATAATACGATGCCAAAACTCAAAAGACGTGAGCGCAGAACGTTGCAGTCCATTCCAATATGGCGATCGCGCTGTGTGGCCTAGGGTTTTAATTAATGCTTACAGCACCACGCAGCTCTTTATCAACCTCTCCCAATCCCTTCTTTTGTATAACTCATTACAGGTAAATTGAATATTTCCAGTTTAGCCGCAGCCATATTTAATTTCCGCGCAGTAGCCAATGGGCTTATTAAATACATATCTCAACAGACTGCAATGGCGATGGCGGCCGACTATTGGACAACTTTCCACAGTTATCGGGTTTCCTCTAATCGGTTTATCTAAGTTGATGATCCAATAAGCTGTCAGTCACGATCCATGCTCCCGTAACTAGGCCAATTTGGGCCTACTGTTTTTAAATTCCATTAATTTCGTGTTTCGTTCCCACCGTATTTATATAATTGTTTCCCATTATTATTTCCATCTTTGATAATTCACTGTTCTCTTTTGGGTGTAAAAGTTATCATCATAGAAATAATAAATGTTGAAGATTAGGTTAGTTTTGATTAGGTTAGCAATATATATTCATGGTCAATATATACTAACTTAACCCAACTTAACCTAACCTAACCTAAAAATGTTCTCATCGTTCCATAAACCAACAATTTCTTTATCAGTCACTATTACTGGGGATTTTGTGTAATGTCCCCACTGACAGTGCCAAGCAGATAACGCTTATCACAGGCCGTAGTTCAACCAGTTTTCCAACGTCTAATGTGAACGTCAGTAGTCAGTTGCATTAATTAAAACACGTACAATATATGGGTAATATATGGGCCAATATACGAAAAATGGCACAACAGTTAAATGGAAATGAACATTACAAGACTTCAAATAGTGCAATAATGTAATTTCTAAAAAAAACAATAGATTGAAATGTCACTGGAATGAAATAAATTTTAAAAAATCTAAATAAGTGTCCTTGGTCAGAAGCACAGAATGTTTAGGGAAATAAAAGTCACCGTGTCGCTGAAACATTAATGATCAGTTAGGCATTTTATTATTTTATAAAATAACGATATAACATCGGTAAGTTTTTCTAAAATGTCCTTTGACCATTCATTACTTAGTATTAAGAGTAACAACAACAAACGAAATCTGATACAACTAACAATCATTATAATTTAAACAATGCATACAAGATTAACGTAATAATCTGTATTACAATAAAAACAAATTATGGAAAAAATTAAGGTAAATATTAATTAAAACTTTTCGTATCTACAGGTATCATCAATAAATATTGTAAAAATAAATAATTATCAGTGAAAATGATAATAAAGAAATAATAAACTAAAATAATATACACTTGCTCAAACGATTTATTATTTTATTAAATGTAACAATTTATACAAGATTATAGCATTATTTTGTTCTGCTTACTTATTTCAGCCTCTTAAGTATAAATATAAAACACATTACTAATACAAAAATAAAACTGTCTATACTGATAAAAGTCATTGATGCAAGCTGTTATAAATGTGTTTAACCTGATAAGGGCTATGGATTTAAGCTGTTATACATGTGGCAAGAAGTTATTAAGGTCGTGGAAATAGCTCTTATCATTTCATTGATGTATTTTAATATTTATCTATACAGTGAAAATTTATTCTTAAATTTCCTAATTCTCATACTTCGTATTTTTGTTTAAGTAATACAAGTTTGTATTCTCAAGTTTATTTTCGTACTCTATATTTTATCGAACCACAACATTTAAATCAAAATAAAATTATAAGCTTTTAATTAGCATTGGGACTTTCCTTCACTTCACTACCACTACTTTTTTATTGTAAATACGGTTAGGTTATGTTAGGTGGCTACTAAAAAACTGGTAAATCCAATAACTGACTTACCCCCAAACGCGCTCTCCGTGTGTAAGTTCTTGGAAAGCGATAAGATAAGGCTAGTGATATCGGATTCTTAGCGGATAAGGAATACCACATTGGACATAAAAATGAGTGGGGAACAGTTTTTAGAGCAATAGAATATTTATCAAATGGTAGTGAATAAATGAAAAAAGGTGGCAGTGAATTAACGGAAAAGATCCTAGCATTGTTTAAATATCAACCTGTAGGTTAACTTAGAGCAGGAGTGAAGTTATAAATTTAGTTGTCTTATTTATAGCAGTAGACAATTTAAAATACTAAAGAAGCGTAAAAAAGCTTTCACAAATCTTCAAAATAAAATAGAAACGACTCCATACAAAATATATTATTATTCAATCGTAAAGAAAATAATTTACTTGAAAAAGTGCAGTTAAAAACTATGTTAAAGTAGCAAAATAAATTGAAATATATAAAATGTACAAAATATTAATTTAAAATAGGGGTAATATAGATTTAATCGATAAAATAAGTAATTTAGTCCACATTTAAAAAAACTTTAATGGCTGCCGTTGGACTAGAATTTCCCCATCCTGGGTCGTACGCACTCTAAGGACATACAAGGAGGGTACGGCTACGACAGGTCTAGTTTTTCCTGACGGCCTCGATACCGAACGATATCACGATGATCTTATCCAAGTAGCATTCCTTCTTCTCAATGCCAGTTGCAAGTGGACTTACGACTGATCTTATTTATGAGCCTTCTTGCGTGTGGACATGATTCGCTGTTTCTTTCCTCCTCGACTACTAAAAAAATTCGCATAAAGCAATATGAACAAATAGCCCATTATAACTAAATTAAAGTAGTTTGATAAACTTATTATTATTACTTACTGGAATAGATTTAAGCTAGTAACTAGTCTGAAAGAGAAAAATGTGAAAATGTGTTTCTAACAAACCTTAACTTAGTCATAAACTGTTTTCCCGATAAGCTCTGGGCTACAACTGTGCTATAGATTTACGATAAGCTCTGGGCTACAACTGTGCTATAGATTTACGATAGGCTCTGGGCTACAAGTGTGCTATAGATTTACGATAAGCTCTGGGCTACAACTGTGCTATAGATTTTCGATAGGCTCTGGGCTACAAGTGTGCCAAAGTTTAACAATAGGCTCTGGGATACAAGTGTGCCATTGATTTCCAATAGACTCTGGGCTACAAATGTGCCATAGATTTTCCGATAAGATCTTTAATAACTTAAACATTTTTGCAATTTTTGAGACATAACAGTACGATAGTCAACTGTAATTGCATTTTTTAACCGTATGACGTTTATGAATTAGTAATGGTCTAAAAATTGCGAATTATAGACATAACGCATTTCTGCTCTTTTATTAGCAATTAAGATAAAAATTAGGTGTGAGTATTTATGACACTACTTAGCCACATAATGTGTGACTATTTAGTTTAACTTGTTACGTAGGTAACTCACTCAAGAACTAAATAAGAAACAATCTGTAATTTGTCTTTCATATATGGGTTCCTGCTTTTACCTCTATGTAGGTCTATTATGACGTTAACAGTCACATGTACGTGACACCACAGAGAAGAAGGAAACAGAGGTTGTATATAATAGTACGCTGAATGTGTGTCGAGTAGTTATTTCTCCAGTTTATTATGTAGACGGCAGGGCCAGCTCCTTGTCAGTCCCTCTCTTATTACTCCCAAATCCGTAGTAATAAGGGATGAACGTAGTAAATATTACTAAAGATTTGTAAAGATGTACAGTAGTTGAAATCTATTTATAACTGCCACTGAGGCGTTCGTTGCAGTCATAAGAAGCGAATTTTGTTTCTTTTTTCTCTGTGGTGACACTTGCTGCAGATCAGAGGTTTAGGAACATTAAACAAAACCACAAGCAAACAGTAAATAAATGGTGTAAGCTAAAAAAAATATAATGATTGTATCCTAATGGAATTATAGAACTATTTCATATTTGTTCGCTTTACGTAAAATACATTAATTCATAATTAAGGTGGAGATAGAAGTATAGGTTATAGAAAGAAAATAATGTAAAATTGTCTCGTTGCATTAATTTCTTAAGTGTTAAACCATTGATATTCCAGCAGATAAGACCATCAAGTACCTGAGAACAGGTGGTGTGTAATTTCTTTGTCACTTAGGAATAATGAGTTGAAGAAAGACGTAGTAGACTTCTGTTTGGTGTCAACCACCGAGCCGGAGATACCGGTGGATACTGCAGCCACCATTACCACGTAGCTACGTACGGCACGGCCCTTCATTAGATCATGTAGCCATTACTTCATTTAAATACAATGTCGACTTTCATTCGCAGCGTAATTAGTGGGAACCCGGCTTGAAGGCTGATATATATCTAGCGAATATATATCCCGATGTTGACAATCCTCTGGTTATAATCTGTAATTACAATGGAATACTATTACCGCTATTATCATATTACCATTGGTTTATGCCCCAGTCCGTGGCATTTCGACGCCGTCGGCCTTTCTGCGACTTCACACTAAAAATCTAACGTTCACTATGCAAGTTATATTTATTTGTCACACACTCCCTTGAATTTTATTTACATAAGAGTACTTATTTATTTAAGGTGGTGATTACCTATATCAAACTCCGTATGGCAAAAGTGTTGACCAAACTTATTACGTCCTTTCTTCTTCGAGTAAGACGACTTATTTTACGCTAGAAATGACAAACACAATGAGATTATGTCGTTATCGCTGCTAATAATTGAGTGAATAGAAATAGTCTTTATGTTTCTAATTCTTACAATTAATTTTACGATTATTACTTTCAGAGTTCAAAGATTTCCTAGTTTGAGGGAAATTTGGTTTGAATGTAGGAAACTCGAAGTCACTACTTTCTAAACCAACTTTTGGCCATTTTCCCGATTAAAATTTGTTCTTGGAGTTTGATTGGCTATAAGTTGATGGTAAATAGAGACGGTGGAAAAACGTTATTAGGTTATATTTGAACAAACGTGATTCAAAGGTCTGGATAAATTGATTATATTTAAAATATGTCACTCTATTCTCTTATTAGGATCCAATTAATTATATTTTTAGCTAATTGAAAAGTCGATTACGAGAAGATAAGATTATTGATCAGTTGGGCATCGTGGTTTTGTTTGCAGGACGAAATTAAATTTAAATGTAAAATTCTATATTAGTTTCCTGGTCGCTGCAAGTTTAGGTTGAGGGTTATTATAAATAGGGTTTAATTCACATGCAAATCGAATATTAGAAATAGGGTTAAATTCACGTACAGGTTGACTGTTAGAAATAGGGTTAAAATTCACGCACAGTTTGAGTGTTAGAAGTGGGATTATATTCACGTGCTCGTATAGGATATAAAACAGAGTTAAATTCACGTTTAGATCGAGTGTTAGAAACAGGGTTAAATTTAGGTACAGATGAAAAGTTTTAATTAATTGCTTTTTAATCAGTTGTTATAGATTTGATTTTAATTACAACTTTAGAAATACTTCAGAGTAATTAATTGATGAGATCCTCCAACATTGATATCAGTCTATCAATTCAATATATACGGTTTAAAAAGAATTATAAATCACAAAGTACATACGTTTCCTCAAATACCTTACTATTTGTAACAGAACTGAAGTCCATCGATGAGGAACTGCCCTGATCTGCCTTTCACACCGTCCTAGCTTTCCCCCGAGCAATCATAACGCTCAGTTTGATATAATTGCCACTTCCAGGAGCCCTGATAGATTCATTGCCCTATGGCCTTAGCGGCATCTATCTCTACTTCCTCATTCTTCCTGGGTCGTTTCATCAGGAAGATGCAATCCCCACCGATAATACCTAGATTTTGAGAATTTAACTGTGAATATGAATTAATAAGGGAAAACTGTCCTGACGTAATTTGTAATTGACGTAAATTGATTTTCTGACTGACCAAGAAGATACCAACGACGGCATTTTCCAACTTATACTCAAGCTATTGTAGTTATCTACGAAGCACCATCTAAGTTTAGGACAGTTATTATTTATATAGGCCTAAGTTGATATTTCCAAGAGAATGTGAAGTCGTAGACGAATAAGGTACTTGCAACGTGAGTACCTTCTGGATGGAAGAGTGTTAACCAGGTCTTCAGAAGTGAGGGACTTGGGTGTGATACTGACTTCAACTCTTAGCTGGGAACGCCAAGTTCAATCTGTTTGCAGTAGGGCACTACGAAGCCTCGGCCTCATTCATCGGCTTGCTTCAACCTTTTCTAACCTTTACTCACTGAGATTACTGTACTGTTCTCTGGTCAGACCACATCTCGAGTACTGTGACGTCATTTGGTCCCCGCATCAGCTTTACCTCAAGGATGAGATCGAGTCTGTTCAACGTAGATTTCTTCGTATTGTGGGTATCCGTCTTGGCTTCAGATATCAGGACGTACCTTTGGAGGAGGTATCGTCTATGCTCCTCCTTCCACCCCTTGAAGTCAGGCGTTTCAATCATGATGTGGTCTTACTCCAACGCCTTGTTATTTCGGAGCTGGACTGCCCTGCACTACTTGAGAGAGTCAACTTCAGGACTCCCTCTGGAACCAGATCTCGGGACCTATTTGCCAGGGTGCCTGCCTCTTCAAATTACTTATTGAACAGCCCTATTCAGAGAATCCAGAGGCATGGAAATCTAATCCCTGGTAGTGTCGACCCTTTCAACTACAGTGGATCGGCTTTTAAGAGACGTCTCCATCAGCTCCAGGACTGCTTTTAGCACGTGCTTTTGTCGTTATTATTAATATGCCTGTGCATTTATCTGTGTTTTGTTATGTTTGTATTTTTGCTGTATCTTTTCAAATTCTATACTTATACAAGTCTGTTTGTCTTGCTCATATATTTATTAATGTTATTTATTTGAAACTTGAATATTTATTGTATCTAGCTCTAGTTAGCATTCTCTCTAGCATGTTTTAGAATTATTATATAAATTGTAAAGGAATAACACTGTGGCTTTGCCGTTGGAAAGATAAATAAATAAATAAGTATGAGAGAGAGAGAGAGAGTGAACCGGAGGTCGAGGGGTCTAAGGCATCAGAACTTTGGGCCTAAGTTAGATATAGAGCACGTTCAAATTCTAGACTTGACTGTAAATATTTATCAGTAATGCACTACTGTACTGTACTAGTTCCTATTCCTACTCCATCTGGATAAGTTAGTTCCCACCGCAGAGGACAAAAAACAGAGGCCGCTTTCGTATGCCGCAGTGAACGCCTCAAAGGCAGTTATAAATATATTAAAACTAATGTACGTCTTTTTACATTTGTAGTACTAATTAATACGTCTATCCTTAAAATGTTGGGGGTATAAAGAGAGGGACAGCCAAGATGCTGAACCTACCGTCATCCACATGGTAAACTGGAGAATACAGTACAAGTAAACGTCACACAACACAAATTTATTACAATATAAGCACAAAAATATTACAATATAAGTAAAAAAATGCACAAATATTATGGTGATCGAATTCGGTGAACCACGCTCACCTTCCTCAGACCAGAGGGATTCACAAAAGAACTGTGGTAAAATGCACGTGTACAACTGAAATACAAAAACTGAAGTACAAAGTGCAAAGTGTTTGTGCATTTTGTACTTTTATTGTAATAAATTTGTGTTGTGTGACGTTTACTTGTACTGGATATGTAGGCCTACCAATACGTATTACGTGCTAATTAAAAAACTAACTAGAGAATAACTCGACACAATAACTGGACAAACATTTAGCGTACTATTGTATCCACCTCTGCTGCTTTCATCTCTGTTACCACACTAGGTCTTTAATCTATGGAAAATGGTCAATAGGCTATATGTATTTTAAAATGACGAATAAACAGTCTACAATAATTTCTCATTCTTCATCTTACGAATTTGTAGTACTACTTATTACCAAGTAAACCTAACCTAACCTAACCTAACCACACAGTGCAATATAAACGAAAGAAAGTGAAAAAATATTATGTGATACCACTTTCAAACCAAACGGATTGAAAGTTATGTTCTGTTGTGAATCCCTTTGGTTGAGGATGCTATGCATGATTTGTCAAAATAGATTACCATAATATCTGTAACATATTGTATCGTATTCATCTATGTTGGGTTACGTCCCACTGGTTTGCAATAGATGAATAAAAGGTCACATCTGAAGAGGTTTAGCCCTATAGAAGTGGTTTGAGGGAAATATCACGAGAGGGCCTTGGCAGGACCCATTTCAACAAAAGATAGAAAACAGTTGGATCTCCAGAGGAAATTCATCTTGTTGTGACTGGCCGTGTAGTGGGATATGCATCTTTAGAAGTCCCCGTAAATCACCTGGCGGAGGTGGAAGGGAGCGGGCGTGGGCCTACCCTACCGAATCGGCGCCCCAGGGCGTTCGGACTTTCCACCATTTGCCTCCAAACGTTCACATCAGAACTAATATAGTTTTGTTTTGAGAGCTATTGGAAACAGCATGAAAAATATCAAACTTTTTCACAGATACTGAAGAAGAAACAGCGGCCGCTTCCATACTCGCATGGCAAACTGGAGAAATAACTACTCGACAAACTAACTTGACACAAATTTATCGCATCTGTGTTTCTTCTTCTTTGTGACTTTTTATTTCCGAAAGCGAAAGGGACTGAATGATATTTTAAGGATAAATATCGCCACAAGATAATGGTGTAGGGGTGCATTAATTTACACACGCACGAACATCATAGCCTACTCATACACATTGTGACAATTTAATAATTACGTTTAAATTAGGTGCTAATTAAAGTTTGTTCAGTGATCTCAGATAATTAATGGTCGAAATGTTTATTGAAATAGGACTATTGGAAATTGTAAAATATACACAAATGAGATTATACTATATTTATTGTTGGAATCGAACATAAAATTTATGAAAATGTTAATTGTAGGCCTAATAACATTGGTTAATTTAATGTTGTCTGTACATTTGTAGGCAACATTAATTTTTTATATATTTCTCATATCCCGAAATATTGAAATTTGAAATGGTAAAGAGGTCCTTAAAATGACGTATATCTAATGTACCATCTATGTTCTAAAGCATATTGTCAAATGAAAAAGCATGATGCAACTGATTCTGACCACTGATAAATCGCTTGCCTGACCACTGATAAATCGCTTGCCTGAACACTGATAAATCGCTTGCCTGACCACTGATAAAAATAAATGTTGCATTTACTGTCATCGGTGTCATTCTTTTAGAAATTATCACTGATTAAATCTGAAATATTTAATTATACACTCTGGCGAACATGAGTGCTTCCTGTTTTAGACTAACAAGTAAGATTTTACATGATGATCTGAGAGAGCAGCATGTCTTTGTTAATATTTAAGACAGATAAGATGGCGAACAACGAGTGAGAAGAAAGACCCCGGCTTGATTCTTGAGAAAAGTAAGATTCTACATGATAATATGGATGATATGAGAGAAAGAAGCTCTCGTTAACGATTGACAAGTGAGATTGTACAAGATGATAGGTATTTGACAGCAAGAACTCTGATTAATTATTGAAACAATCCTTAAAAGGAGACTCTTCTGACTCCTTTCTTCGCAATGTCACTAATTATTAAAAGAAACCCCAATCTCGTGGTCAGTGTTAATAATCAAATAGCATGTGTTATTTGTGACTTGAAGCTGTGTGGATGGCTACAGTCAACAAGAAACCAACGAGACAACGACCAAGCGCATGACAGCCTCGTGCCGGACCGCAGTGTCACCTCTGATATCTCGGAGAGCCCCTGTACCATGCCACAGCTGCAGGATAATTGGCATTGCTTCTGCGATGAGTTGCATCGGGCAGCCCCTTCCGCGAACCGCGACCGCGCAGAGACAGCTGGACTTATATGGTGGCTGTAATTACCAGTGGCGAGCTGCAACCACTGGCACCGTTAGAAAAACCTCTCCTTATTGTCCTCGACTGGGACTCACGACCTCGCAATCGAACTGCCTCCATCGCTTCCCGCCCCGCCCGCTCCTAGTCCTGCACTACCTACCAACAGACCTCTTCGACTTCCTCCACTCCCGAAGAATGTTACATGTCACTTAACTATGAATTTTCATGAAGATTTATCAACACTGTACCAGACAGGGTACGATTGGGGAGAGGACTCATTTTGAACTACAGTACTACAGTACGAGTATAAGATCCTTTATCGAATTCTAAAACTCGCCGTAGTGATTCAGTGGCTAAGGCTTTGGACTGTGGAGGGCAAGATCCAAGGTTCGAATCTAAAACTGACGGTCGTTACTTCACTCATTGAATAATGTTAACACACAGGCCTACAAGCCCATGAGATCTGGCGAGTGTTTAAAAAACAAAACTACACAAATTCACATCTTCTTCTAGTTACAATATCTCAGTAAGACAGCAATTTCATTGAAAAGTACGAAATCAAAGCATTTTACAATGTTAGTTTGAACCTGAAAACAGAGGGGCACTCGCAGATTTACGAATAGGCCTAACGTTTCTAATGAGAAATACGATTCAAAGGCGTCTAGCGATTCTTAGATAGCTATTGATCCTCTCACTGGACCGGTACATCACGGGTGTGGGAGGCTATTGCTTGGATAAATCAAAGAACCATATTATTAAGCAGGCTACTTCTTTCATCGAAAAAACGCCCAAAACATGAGTTTCTATCCGGGAAGTCAATCCGTATTAATTAACGCAACGCTTGTAGTAATATTTGCTAGGTGAAGACCGTTAGATGCTAGTGGATCATAAGATGACATTTGTAAAATAGTGTGTTTTTTTTTTTTTTTTTTGAGGAAAATATTTGAAACTTTGAATATCAATCTTGATTATTTTAAATTTAAAATGTCATAATATGAACTATTTGTTTGTCTTATAAAAACATCATAAACTGTCGACCCAAAATATACAATTAAGTGATCACACTTAACCGTGCGTAATACTTAGTGAAAGGTGAACTGTTATTACTTTTATGTATTATTTATCAAATCTCAAGAAAATATCCAACAAGAAAGTGACGTGATGTCAGACATTAACTCATAAAGCTCGGTTCATCAATCTAGCGAATATTTATGACCCAATAAAATCAACACAAATCACAGAACACTTTAACAATCATCATCACAATAAAGTAGTTAAAAGAGACTTCATTAGTGGAGATAAGGGTTGTGATAAAAGGCGACCGCTGACCCCAGACCCGGACATCTGGACCTTGTCCCCCCTCCCTCCTTCTGTGCTTTGCCGCAGATGACAAACTAACCTAAAACTCAAGTTAAATTAACAAGTCTATTATTTTCTTGTTTATTACAAATTTAACTGGGATGTAGCCGTTTGGAAACATGTAGGCATATAAAATAACTGTCTTAATCTTTACAGGGGTTTCATAGACTATACCACTAAAAAAGAGTTAAGATTTGAAATATTTGACTGTCTTCGTATGCTAATTTCTTGCCAAGCTGTATGAATCAGCTGTTTATCACTTGCACGACATTTGACTTGACTAGCACGTTTCGACATGCATGTTACTACATTAATATTACATTCAAGTATGTTCATCGAAAACAAAAATGTGGGATTGAAAACTTGTATTATTTATTAGAAAATGTATAACCAGATAATAAACCTCAAAATTTGTAATTATTATTGTAATTTAAGTAAAAGTATTAGCTATCTTATTCAATTTGAGTTAAACCTGTTATAATTTCAGTTTTGTTTTTTAGCAAATATATATGGAATTTGAAGAATTTCCGGAACGCTAGAAAGATCTGGGAAAATTTAATGAATCACATAAAATGGTAAAAAAAAATACAATTTATAATAATTAATTTTATAAACTGTGTCGTTCTTCAAAAATTTGTTATCCTAAAACTTACACAAATGATCACTATAGGCTTAAAAGTCTTCCAAGACAGTCTAACCTACAAACATACATAACGTAATCATCCCACTTATCAACGCCTCATGTTGTGTAAAAGAATATTGACTACTGAAAGCCTCTGGCTGTTCAAAATTACATTCTTATCAACATAACAATCTGTTTCTTCTCTAACTACTACGTTATAAAAAACATAAATTACTG
Source organism: Stictocephala bisonia (assembly GCA_035578905.1). NCBI lineage: Eukaryota > Metazoa > Arthropoda > Insecta > Hemiptera > Membracidae > Stictocephala > Stictocephala bisonia. Next base: position 10,856,197 of record JAQJVL010000001.1, read on the forward strand.
CCTTATCAAAGGCACATATTTGCTTATCAGAACAATCTATTTCTTATCAACACCCTACGTTATATCAGAAACTACTGTAAGTCTTTGTTTACAGGCACATACTTGTTTATCAGCTCAATCCACTTCTTATCAAAACCTTACATTATATAAGGAATTATTGTAAGTTTTTGTTCAAAGGCATACAATTTCTAATCAACATAATCTGATTCTTATCCTATGTCGAATATATTGACTGTTTTTTTGTCTAAACAAGAATGTTCAGGATTAAACACTTATTTAATAACTCGAATATCTCTTGACAAGAACAATGTTCGTTATGTCGAAATCACTGACTACTAAAGTAAGTATGACTAAGATTGTCTTCAACCATTCGTTGAGTACGAACGCTCATAATTCCCATCTCGGTTGTTTAAGACTAATCAACCTAACGTCTAGTTTCAATAGTCTCTCCCTTTTCAAAAATATTTGAACATGCCATGAGCTTTCAAATAATTGGCTTTTTAGAAGGTAATCAAAATATAGATAAAAGATGGATTTTGCTCTGGAAAGTCGTCATCAATGGCGACGTTGAGTTTATTCATAATCATTAACTATGTGGATGAGGGCAAAAAGTCTGTTGGGATATTCTTGAATGTCACTGAAGCTTTCGACAGTTGTGTCACATTCAAGATTGATAGTTTTTTTTTTTTTATTCCTTAAGGGATAGAGGTTGAGCTTCATCGTATTTCAAATCAAACTTAAAATAATAGAAAGCAATTTTACGATGTTATCTACATTAACTAATTTAACCATTAAATAAATTTACTATCTCCCTTGATAAATGTCAACCATGGGGTTACTACAAGGTTTAATTCTAGGGCCAATTCTATTTGTATTTTCTTGAAATCACATTGTATTTTCTTGAAATCACAAACTACAATTCTTGAGAATCAGTAGATCTTTACCCGAGTTTACAAAACCCTACATTATGATACATTGCATGTCTATCAATCATATGTCCTCAATAATGTTTTTAAGCTCTACAAATTGAACTCAAATCTTAGTGACCGACTTTTTGCGTAGTTCATCAGGTCCGTCTGTAATGGTGATAATGGCTTGTTGATTGGTGTTGTTTGACCGTTGATTGATTGTGTCTCGACCTCTCTCAGTTAATTTGTTCGATATTAATTAGGCCCAATGGCTCGTCTGTACTTGGTGCGACGGACCCTGATTGGCAAACAACAAATTTGATTTATACTAACTTGAAAAAAATAGGTTTAACTTTGTAAAGCCCTTTTTAATTAATGACAGTGTATATCGTTCAGTATCACTAAAACTGTTCTCAATAATAAAATTAATGAACAACATGTCAAGTTTTATTAGTCTCTTAATTAGACCTAATTTGATCGATGAGTTTTGGGAGATAATGTATATATTCCCCAATTTCTTCAGTTATAGCATACTAACTTAACAGGAAACACTAACGAGCAATAAATGTAACATAAAACAAATCAGACTAACTTTTGAATAAGTTATTGATCCTATTTTTTATTAATGTCTATAAGTTGCTACTTCTCAAATAGTATTTAGCATATTGGTAAAATTTAACTATGGATCATATTATGATGTCCTATTCTTATTAAATTTTAACATTAGAGATAGCCGTAGTTATTGCTTTATATTTATTTGAAACGTGTAATTGCATAGAGTAAGCAATTTTTACTTATTGCAAAGAGTGAAGCCTTTTTTACTTATTGTTAATTATTCCTTAGTTTTCTTAAACCATTTTTTCACACACGTACAGTGGGTCATTACCACTGTACCTGTATGGGTGGGTGGTTGGGTCAATACCACTGTGCGTGTATTTCCAATTCTACTGCACGTGTAATTGTTCGATAAACGAAAAGACAAATGCTCCTCGTTGTTTTAAATTCATGTTATATTGTTCATAAACCATGTGAGTAATATCAAATTTCACTTTAATACAATGAATTTGTAGAAAATTAAAAATAAGAAAGTTACATTTATTTTGTGAATGTCTCTGGCAAAATTACGCGGCAAAATTGGCATTCTATCCTATTAAACCCATCAAATTTGAAACGTGTAATTGCATTGAGTAAGCAATTTTTACTTACTGCAAAGAGTGAAGCCTATTTACTAATTGTTAATTATTCCTTAGTTTTCTTAAATCATTTTATACATGTTTGTTAAAATCCTGTGTACTAGTAATCTATTTAAAATATGATTACTGTAAATAATATACTCTTATAAATTTTACGATAGCTGCAATTTACTAAAATGTAAAAAAAGTAAATCATAAGATGGATAAAACACACATATAGGCCTACTACACAACGAGTTGAAAAGGATACAGTAGAAAAAATGAGATTTGAAATGATTTACAGGGGTATCTAGTTCGGATCTGCTACTTGAGGAATTCTAAGATGTTATGAGAGTGGAGAGTGTACGAATTAGGGGACAAAGAGGAAAGGCGGATAATAAAGCGCGAGAGAATCAATGCACGCGCTCATTCAGTGTTGCTATCTGGCGGAGAATTCACAAGAAGTGCTTGTGGTAGTTCGCAGGCAATCCGATAGAATGCGAAGGTGGCGCCATAATGGGCTAATGCCAGACTTTGCCACCAGCGCTAGTATCGCTCAATTCGTCAACAGTAAGGACAGGTTATGTTTTCATTCAGTACATAACTTCCTCATACCATTAAAATGCTAAATTTGCTTAGGGTGAAAGGTATAAATTAAATTATTTAAACTTCTACTGTAATGCACATGTTAACTGTTGGCAATAACTTATATATGCTACTTTTAAATTTATATAAAAGTAACATAAGGCTAGGCTATGAATGAAATTCTTTATTACGCAATATCTTAATTACTTTAACTTTTGATTTATGGTCTTATCACAATGTATAAAAATAGCAAGAAAAATATATTTCGTGGATTATAATATAAACTATTTGATTAAGTAAAACAGCTGAATTTGTTGTAAGCCAAATATCTCAAGGGCTCAGGTTTTCAGGTTTAAATGACTGTAAATAAATCTGTATTTAATTTTAAACCATAACTAAACGGTGTGAATATTATTAGGCCTTCTTTTTTTTTATTTGTTTCAGGAGACTGCAAATTTAATAATATTAATTTTTTACTATCAGAATAACTATTTTATATTCAGTTGGTATAAAACATGGCACTTTAATCTGTTAATTTGGTCTCTCAACATTTATCCAAAATATATTAACATGGAAGGAAAGCAATAATTTCTAAGAAATTTCTTCTCGCTAAAGTTATTTGAAAGTTATCTGAATTTATTATGTAGAGGCCTAAGCTTACTTAATAAATAAAATACACTGAGTTGACCAACTTGTGTTGTTTTAAGGAAAACATAAATGAATAAACGGATAAAAAGTTGATTTTGGACTCAGATTGAATTATCCAAATCGTGATCCTGCTCTAAAAATAAAAACGATAATCATAATTTAGTCTTCTGTGCTTTGGATAAACAATACATACTTCATTGGGAAGTAACCTATAATGTAAAATGTAACAACAGGGCCTCTTCCGTTACTTCACTACCACTACTTTTTTATCGCAATTACGGTTAGGTTAGGTGACTATTAAAGTTGATCACAAACTGGTAAATCCAATGATTGACTTACCGCCGAATGCGCTCTCCGTGTATAAGTTCTTGTAAAGCGATAAGATAAGGCCATCGATATCGGATTCCTAGCGGATAAGGAATACCACAGTGGACGTAAATATGGTTAGGGAACAGTTTTTAGGTTAATAGAATATTTATCAAGGGGTTGTGAATTAACGGAAAAAAAAAACAAACGTAGTGGTAGTGAATTAACGGACAAGATCCGAACATTTTTATCTATCCACACTAATTCAGTTGAAAGATCAATAACTCATTAATTTCATTACTTTAATGAATTCATTACTTTTATGAATTCATACATTAATTTCGTGTAAAAGTTGTGTTATTTTATTTGGTTAGCAGTATATTTCAATAATTTAAATTAATTAGTATTAACATCTTTCACCACAATTTATTAATTTTGTTATGAGTTATATTTATGATTTTGTTTTAAGTTATCACTCTAGTGATGTATGTTTTCATAAACTGTTTGTTATTTTAGTTCCAGTTTTTTTTACTATCCTCCATAATTTGTTAATTAGATTAAATTATTTATTTTCTATTATTACCCATGTATGTAACTCATTATTTTTAGTTAATAATAGTTTGCCGAATTTTCATTGTTATGTATAGGCCTAAACACATGTCACACCTATATTCTTTACTAAGCCAAATTGACAAATAACACTTGCATCCAATAGTGCGCAAAATGTGTGTCGAGTAGTTATTTATCCAGTTTGCCATGTGATAGCAGGATCATCACCTTATCAGTCCCTCCCCTATTCCTCCCAGATCATCAAGGATATACGTCGTAATTAATACTAAAGATGTGCATTAGTTGAAATATATTTATAACTACCACTTACGCTTTTTCTATGGCCATAAGAAAGCAACCTATATTTCTTTTTTCTCTGTGGTACAATCTAGGGTACTAGGCCATAAATTGTATTAAAAAAATAAAATGGTTTTGCTATAAGAATAAATACATAATACTTGTTTGTTAGCTTACCTGAAAGACTCTCCTCAGATTAATACTGTACAAGTTTTTCATTAAATTAAGCAGGAATTTTAAAATTTATACTGTAATATGGGAATTTCTCTTTAACAATGACAAGACGTCAAATCACTTAACATACATTACACACTCTCGTAGTAAAAATTTTATGAGACAAAAATTCCCCAGGATATTTGGAGTTTTCACATAAATAAATACCTCAGTATGGGGCATTTGCAGGAATGGTGAAGTGAGGTACGCCTGTCCCATATTTCACGCGCTATAACTCACACTGTACTCCTGTAGGGGAGTAGGGAGGGGTGCTGGGTTCGAACCCAACCAATGTATCAACGTCCGTATGAATGACGAATATCCGCTTTTATTAACATCCATGCACCGAAGTGTGCGACTTACAACAAGTTTACACTTTGATGGAATTACTACCTGTACACTCACAAATAGGTCTACTAGTTGTTTATTTATTTATTTTACATATCAACGTTATAAAATTAATAAATTCTCTCCATTTTTTGTTATAAAAATAACAAACATAATTAAAATTTTCTTTGAAGATAGTACGAATAATACTATAAGAATATAATATAAATTATATTCTTGTACCACTTACAACCAGCAAAATATAAGCAGAATTGACTAAGTTTGTAATCTATCTATAATACTTTCGAATGAAAAACAGTGAAAATAAATAACCATAGCGAATTCTAAGTTAAAAAAAAAAAAAAAAACAACAACACGTAATAAATCGTAACAATAATAATAATAAAAACTTACAATAACTCAGTTAACTATCAGTCTATAAATAACATATTATATACAATACATGACATTAATAATAAACAATCATAATACGCAACAATAACAAACATTAACATTACATATTATAGTTGTGCTATTTTGTCATGGGTTAACACATTTTAATTGCAACCCATTTACAAATAACTTTTTAAAAATAACTTCAAAATATACCTCTGACATGTCAGGAACATCAATTACATGGGTTTATTTAGAAATATATAATTTGCTTCTATTTTTACGTCCTTATTCCAACTTTTATTTTGTCAATCATAAAGTTTGTCAGTAATGTAGCCTACTATTCATAAAACGAAGAGGTAAATGTATTTTTTTAAATTAAATAAAATGAAAAATGCCTTTATTAAAGGGGTGAAGTTAGGACTGTAAAGTCCTCTGTAACACTTAACCGCAATATGATATTCGATTCTTTGATTATAGAGTTGGAATAAATTATTGGCAAGGATTATGTTATAACTTTCGTCCCTGAGTAGGTGCTAGAGTTCTACAAGCAATATTACATTCTGCTATTCATTTTGGATAGTATTTTGCTTAAACTACCAGGCAAAAAATAAATTAAAACTCAATGTAGTCAAAATATTCCATGATAAACGTTATGCTGAAGAATTGTTATACAATCCGACAGTCGTTGCTTCGTTATTGACTTATTTGAGAACAAACATTGAAATAAGAACATTAAACAAATGATGGGATGAATTTTGAATTTACTGGATGGAAGGTTTGTAAACAATAATATAACATTAACTATGTAACTAAACAACACGCCATAAGTGACTATTTTGGTTTTCAAATAACATTGACTATAAAAATAAATCAAGAACAATAATGCAAACTCAACAAATTTCAACAACCTAACAAAAAATGACAATATTAAATTATAAATTAAGGTAGCCTATCTATATATGAGTTTATAAAAAAGTAAAGACAACAGTAATCTAACAAGACATTTATTACAACATGCTTGAACCGGAAAAACGGGATCGTCATTTCCGGTGTTCGCCATCCAGTGTTCGAGAAATACAACTTTCACAACTTGTCATGGCTTTTCAACTGATCCAGACACCAGGGTACAGCACGGATTATGCTGATAAGAAGTATAATCAGTGATTTCGGTGTCTGCGATCACGAGGAGGCTGGCCAGCGAGACGTGGGAGGGTCTACACTTCAAGGTCAAGGTGTAACCATTGAGTCAAAAACATAGTCTAAACAACAAACACAACTCACCACACCTCGTCCACTAGAAGATGGACCTCAGCTTAAATAAATTACAGGTTTGGTACAAGTAACATTTTCCATCACTCCACGGTGGTCATTTCTAGAGGTATAGAGTAAAAGAAAATTATCCCCTTATTAATTCGTAGAACAGAGTGTACTGTACCATATATAATGGTTTAGCTTACCTTATCGTCAAGAGGTCCTATTGGCCTTTGAAAGGCGCCGGTTTTTATCTTTTGTAGCCTTCATCAGGTAACGTCAAGAATGAGAGCTATTCGTCCTCAACTGATTTGTCATTTATTTATCAAATCACGGAACATATATGCTTGTTAAATTAGTCGTGTTTTTAATTTAATAACAAAGTCGATGGTAACGAATAAAATACTCTAGGTTTGACGTTGTCTGATAAAGAGCCAAACACAGAATTAAAACCGAGGGCCTCAAAAGAGGACAATAGCATCAGTTATTGTATTTTATCAACAATATATACAAATTTAAACAAAATTAAAATACTGGGCCTTATGGTGCAATATAAAACATACTACAATATACCTCTTCTAAATATAATACTCTACAACAAAATAACACCAATAATGCGTATCTTTCTGTACAAATTTGACCACTGAACAATATATTTATTAATGCACGTTACAACATTGGGCCTTATACAGTATTCCTGTAAGAAACAGACAATACGACAATAAAATACATAATATTGGACTTAACCTTTCTGTAGGCTACAAAAAACATAACTCGACAATATAATATCGAATACTACATTATTCGATCTTATCTTTTTGTACAACAGATTATAATTGAACAATATAATAACAAACACTATAATATTCGACCTTATCCTTCCGAACAATTAGGAACATTCAAATATATAATAAAAAACAATGCAATATTGGGCCTTATCTTTGTGTTCTATAAATACAGTTCAACAATATAATAACACACACAACAATATTCGACCATATGTTTCTGCACAATACATTCAATACAATATAATATTACTACATACATTGTTCTGCAGGATAAATGATATGAAACATATTCGTCATGTGTAAATATAGCATATGTATTGAAGAAAAGTATCTTAAATAAAATTAGAAACAAAAAAATATTGTACATTATGTAATATAAATAACAATTCATTTTTTAATTTAACGCAAAAATATATCGGGTGTAGCTTAACGAATTCTATACACAATCCTTTACAACAATATAATGGTCAAACAATATATTTATGATCGTAAAATAATGTTAAGGAACACTAAACACAATAACTCTTTTTCAATTTATTAAAATATGTGTATTTGTATTTATAAATGTGAATTTTTATAAATTGTAAGGATAAGAAAATACATATCTTTATATTTCAAACAAAATGCACACAATAACAATAATAAAGAAAGATACTACTTATGACGAGTGGTGAGCTCAATATTTAGAAGGATACCTATGGTGAGTGGTGAGCTCGTTTTTCAGAAGGATACCTATGACGAGTGGTGAGCTCGTTTTTCAGAAGGATACCTATGACGAGTGGTGAGCTCAATATTTAGAAGGATACCTATGGTGAGTGGTGAGCTCAATATTTAGAAGGATACCTATGGTGAGTGGTGAGCTCGTTTTTCAGAAGGATACCTATGACGAGTGGTGAGCTCGTTTGTCAGAAGGATACCTATGACGAGTGGTTAGCTCTTTGTCAGAAGGATACCTACGACGAGTGGTTAGCTCGTTTGTCAGGAGGATACCTATGACGGGTGGTTAGCTCGTTTGTCAGAAGGATACCTATGACGAGTGGTTAGCTCGTTTGTCAGAAGGATATCTATGACGAGTGGTTAGCTCGTTTGTCAGAAGGATATCTATGAGAGTGGTTAGCTCGTTTGTCAGAAGGATATCTATGAGAGTGGTTAGCTCGTTTGTCAGAAGGATATCTATGACGAGTAGTTAGCTCCTTTGTCAGAAGGATACCTATGACGAGTGGTGAGATCGTTTGTCAGAGGGATACCTATGACGTGTTGTGAGCTCGTTTGTCAGAAGGATACCTATGACGAGTGGTAAGCTCGTTTGTCAGAAGGATACCTATGACGTGTTGTGAGCTCGTTTGTCAGAAGGATACCTATGACGAGTGGTAAGCTCGTTTGTCAGAGGGATACCTATGACGTGTTGTGAGCTCGTTTGTCAGAAGGATACCTATGACGAGTGGTAAGCTCGTTTGTCAGAGGGATACCTATGACGTGTTGTGAGCTCGTTTGTCAGAAGGATACCTATGACGAGTGGTAAGCTCGTTTGTCAGAAGGATACCTATGACGAGTGTTGAGCTCGTTTGTCAGAAGGATACCTATGACGAGTGTTGAGCTCTCTTGTCACGCCACATGCCCTACAATCTAAAAGTTCTCACATCGACGGGCTCAAATAAACGCCAAAGCCAGAAGGGAAATAAAATTGGGGTAATTATCTTAATAGTTAGTTGTTGAGTGATTTTTAATTATACCGGAGGTGGAGTCATGGTTTGGCCGGTTTGGGCGGAGCGAGTCTTTTGTGCTTGGTGAAATACACTAAGTAACTCAGACAGTACGACGTGTGAAGCTCGTCTTGTGTAGAAATGTTATTTAGTCTCGTGACGATGTTTAAGGACCATGTAATGTTGATTTCTGCATATCTGTGTCTCAATAATTACCTTAACCGTCTTTCACACAACAGATTGGCGATAATTGGAGTCTTTACATTAGATCATTACACCTTAGGTTTATCAGTTTTATCATTTTAATCTAATAACCAACCATACTAATTATTTTGGGCATTTAGTTTCCAAACATAAGAATTAAGCAAGTTTGGAAACTAATGTAGTATTATGGAAACTAATTCATGATATAGTTTGAACTATATTAGTTGAATTATATTAAACTATCATAAATCATCCAAATTAAATCCTGGGAATAAATGACAAAAGAATTTAAAGAAATTAATAAAAATTAATGTACATAAAAGTTGAAAATTCATCTTACTAAGAAGGCCTAATTACGTGAAATGAATAAAAGTAAACAATATAATGATGCTGATAATTAAATCGAGTTATTTTTGCCTTTTTTTTAATTAAAAAAACAAATACACCATGTAAGTATTCCAACTTAACAAAATCGACTCCTAAAAAGGTCTATGAAGGAATATTACAAAAATAAAACAAGTGTTTAACTAAACAGAACCCTAACTCACAATAATTACAACAATATTCCTCCAGTACTGAGAATACACGGAACAATAACAAGGTTAATAATGGGGGGGGGGTCTTGATCTAGCAATGTCGCGTCAATTAAATTGCAGTCTACAATTAATTGTCGGCCAGAGATTGCCAGACCAGATTACCTACCAGGGGTAATTACCTATTTACAAGTAGCCTAAACAGATTAAAAGAAGACAATCAATTCGAGTTGAAACAAAGAGAGTTGCTGCTGTGAATCCAGCCGTTCGTCAGGTGGCGAGCCAACCCTGAAGCCATCCGTCCTGAACTCCTGGTGTACCCTATCCCCTTCATAGGCGCGGACTTTCACCAACTATTACTAACTACTATTATTAATCTATATATCAAATTCCGTATATTTGTGTACAAAAAACTCGAAATGTAGTGAATGGATTAACTTTTTTTATGTGACATTTTTACACAAAATTGCATTTGTATACAAGAGTGTTTTTATGTATTTGGTTACTGAAATTGTGAACGGGAACACGGCATTTCAAGTATTTCCCGACCTACCTACATATTACAAATGAAAATAAATGTCAGGGCTGAAAAAGTGCTGCTGTGACCAGCAATATATGAGCATATTATATCCAAATCTCATGTTTGTAACCAGTTGATTGTCTATTTATGAAAATATCTGTAAGAAGCCTACTTTATTTCATACAAAATCAAGAAAACATTAAACCTTTATTTTTCAACAACTAAACTAAAAAATAGTTTTAACAGATTAAATTCTTAAGATTACCTCATTCACCTCTTTTGAGGGTCTGAACTTACTAATCTGGGCTTCTTTGTGACTATAGGACTATGACCTCTGCAATAAATTATGTTTGGAATAATTATTGACAAATGCCTTTCTTTCATACCAATGTATGTTATCTAAGATTCCCTGCAATGTTTAACATATATCCTCAAATATATACAGTACAAATATAAGTACAACAATTAGAAACGAAAAATAATAACCTTACAATCTCAAAACGAAATAGTAATCACAAAATAATTTTGTTTTATATGACCCTTTTAAAATAATATTCTACACCAATTTATGACTATTTTTCCGTCATGGTACATGTATATAAATTTCTTCAGTTCCTTTTTCTATCATCACCATATGCACAAATAAGTTGATTAGCTTCTGAAAAAGCGTTCAGCTCCTTTTTTGAACTGTACAGAACCTAAAAATAAAGAATAAATATGAAGACCAACAACTCATAAACTAATAATAGAACACTAATAAATAAAACATATTACAAACATTAATTCTATGTTCCATAAGCAGAAAGAACCACCTTGGAGAATCCGACAGTTGCTGTAAGTGCAATCAACGAGAGCGTGGCTGTATATATATCACACGAACAGTTTACCATATCTACCCTCCTAGTCGCACTCATCCGACAGTAGCTGTAAGTGCAATCTACGAGGCCGTGGCTGTAAATACCTTTCTCTCACACGTACAGTTTACCATATCTACCCTCCTTGTCGCACTTATTCGACAGTAGCTGTAAGTGCAATCAGCGAGGTCGTGGCTGTATATCCCTCTCTCTCTCACGTACAGTTACCATATCTACCCTCCTAGACGCACTCATCCGACAGTAGCTGTTAAGTGCAATCTACGAAGCCGTGGCTGTAAATACTTTTCTCTCACACGAACAGTTTACCATATCTACCCTCCTAATCGCACTCATCCGACAGTAGCTGTAAGTGCAATCAGCGAGGCCGTGGCTGTATATCCCTCTCTCTCTCACGTACAGTTACCATATCTACCCTCCTAGTCGCACTCATCCGACAGTAGCTGTAAGTGCAATCTATGAAGCCGTGGCTGTAAATACCTTTCTCTCACACGAACAGTTTACCATATCTACCCTCCTTGTCGCACTTATTCGACAGTAGCTGTATGTAAGTGCAATCAGCGAGGTCGTGGCTGTATATCCCTCTCTCTCTCACGTACAGTTACCATATCTACCCTCCTAGACGCACTCATCCGACAGTAGCTGTAAGTGCAATCAGCGAGGCCGTGGCTGTATATCCCTCTCTCTCTCTCACGTACAGTTACCATATCTACCCTCCTACTCGCACTCATCCGATAGTAGGCCATAACTTTCCTTCAACGTCACCTATGACGAGAATCATGCTCAGATTAAAACCCCGAAGTCTGGCACGCGATATGCGCTCACGCAACTCTTCACCACTGCCCTATGTAGGGTATAGGCGAGCCGGTGCTAATGGTTTCCGTGGAAAGTAAACAATTTGATATTAATAAACAACCTCACTACCAAGAATATCAAGATAATGTTTAAAAAATCACCTTTTATACATAAAACTATATTTACTAATTTTTCCTTGGAAACTTATTTACGTAATTAGTTCGGTTTCAATTTAACATTGTAATCTTGGAATGACTGCTATCTGTAATCACTTTCCGAAAATATAATGACAGTAAAATTTCTTCCTATTCTTGTTTCTTTCACGAAAAAGTTACGCTTTCATTAAAAAATAATTGTTTACAAATTATTGTTAAACCTTCATTTTTGTGCTTCGTAATAACTATTTTATGTCATGTCTATTGTTTGGAAAAACATCGTGATCCACTGTGTTAGACAGGGGGTTTGTCTATAGTTAAATTACTAATATAATAAACTATTTTATACAATAATATGGCAGTATGTACCACCAAATTAAAGGCTATATTTATTTTAAAATAAAAATATAGTGTTTTGTTATAAAACGAATTCGGAAATTGTCAGTGAGTGAGCTAGGCCTGGGGGTTGTCCAGTTGCACCGGTGCTCATTTCGAACCCTTTGGAACTGTGTCCAGTTGCACCGGGCCGTGGTCAGTTTAAATCGACGTAATGTAACAGATTGTTTATTTGCGTTACAAATTGATTTATTTGTTAGCAAATACACTAATGTAGTAGTATGCATAACAACATTTGTGTAAGAAAATATAATAATTACTTTTTATTTCGTATGAATATAATATTAATATTGTTCTGAATTTAGACAAACAATTTTATGTCAATTTTTTCAATGACCTTAATTAATTTTCATACTGTAGAAAATGTATTGGTTTATATTGTTGAACTATACTATTATTGTTTATTAAAACCGTTACTTGAAACTATATTTTATTTTTTAACCACGTATTCCTCTCTTCATTATTATCACTAGTTTGTTTTTAGAAATCATGCTTCTGCTATATAAATTTTTTAAATTAAACTTTCTATAATATATTACTGACAATTAAAGTGATAAGTATTATAGTTGAGATTATTATGATAAACTAAAGAAATGATAGTGTAACTTTTAAAGGACTAAGTAATCGATGTGTTTACCGGATAAAATTAAAATCTGCCGTAAACCTCCCTTAAAACTACATACAGTTGTCCTTTGGTTTGGTTTAGTAAACCTTTGCTTCGGTACTTTTGGTTTGGTAATCATTATAAAAAAATACCTTTGTTTTAGAAAGTCGTACTATAGAATTTAAATCAGAGTTCACAATTAACTATGGATGAATTCTACTTCGTTATAGGCAACCATCATGTACCCCAATCATACATCGGTATATGTCATTGTTTCATTGAAGGGAACTTTTGTTGAAATTTTCTGTCATTGCTAAAGAATATGCCGGGATGGAAGTGTCGTGTCTAAGGGAGGCTGCGTTCTACCTGAAGAGATATGACCGCCGGTGCAACTGGATATACTAGGGACAGAGGATTATTTCGACCCTTTTAAATTCATTCAACCGTCGGTGCAACCAGACATCCATCAGCCGATAGGCCTACACGTAGTTATTTCTTGCATTTCATCCTAAAGATGGATGTAGCCTATTTTCTTCTCGAAATCCAAAATGATTTTAAAAAAATGAATATGATTCCTAAGCAATTAAAAAATATAAAGTATATAATACAAATTTAATATTTTATGCTCAATTATGCATTATTTTCCAACAATATACTACTTTTAATGAAATATGTGTTGCTTTTTTAAATATTTTTACGTAAAATATATCACTAGGAATATCTATGTAATTATAATTATGTTATTACAAAGCATCTAAATATTAAGCAATTTTTAAAATAAATATTTTATTTAAATCTAGGATTCTTACTTACGGATGAAAACAATTTAGTGATCCAAAGCCAGAAACGAACAAACCTGTAAATAAACAAAAATATATTGTCAATGCAAAGTTGAGAATATCGAGAACAAATTAATTATTGAATTTGCTTACAGGAATATTAGGCCTACTATTTGAAAAACAAATGATTTATTATTTCATCAAATGAAAGTTCCTTGTTTCTAATTGCTATGTAATCTTGTTTTTTTTTAAATTATTCAAGTAGAATTGTTAAATATCTCGGACCTTTTCCGTTAATTCACTACCACTACTATTTTTTATCGCACTTACGGTTAGGTTAGGTGGCTACTAAAGTTAATCACAAACTGGTAAATCCAATGATTGACTTACCACCAAATGCGCTCTCCGTGTGTAAGTTCTTGGAAAGCGATAAGATTAGACCAGCGATATCGGATTCCTAGCGGACAGTTTTTACAGCAATAGAATATTTATCAAGCGGCAGTGAAAAAATGGAAAAAGTAGTTTTAGTGAATTAACGGAAAAGATCCAATATCTTAACATGTCTAATATGTTAAGATATTTACAAGTTGACGTAATATTTGTTATGTTAGAATTGTTACATGCCTAAAAATACAGAGACATATTCTTGGTTTAGCGTACGAAAAATAAAACAATTAAAATTATAATTTTTTATTTTCATTTGTACGGTAAATATCAAACAAAATATATTTTACTTGAACAAATATGAAGAAAAAAGACTAAGCATCAGTTTAAAAACATGAGGCGTTTCCTTGATTAAGAATAAATGTATATGTATGAGTATACAACAAAATATATAATATTAAGAGATATATGTAAAGACCTCACATTTTTATGTACTGTCCATTTGAAATGGAAAAGGCATATATATCCTTACAATTCGTATCATAAACAAACTAATCGAGCAAAATTCGTAAGTGACATCACTATTTTACGATTATTATATAAAGTAGATAAAAAAAAAGAAAAATTACAGTCCAAAAATAAATCAACCTGTACGGTGCTATTTGAAGTAGAGGATAGCAGTGAAGTGTCCGGGGGAAGATCGGAAACCAATTTGGGATCGGACAGCGAGGGGCAACCAAGTTGGATGATTAACACAGCAGGCCCAAGTTTCCCGCCATCTTTAGAGCCTAAGCGGTGAAAATTAATTGGCCAAAATCGGCACGTGACAAATTACCTAACTTAATATGAAGCTTTGGTTATGACATTTTTAGTTTTACAATTTGAGTCACATTCCTAGAAAAAAGTTAGGCCTACATTAACCCTTCATGTCATGAATATATTATACTCGTCACATGTTTTATCAAGTAGGGATGGAAAATGTCCTGAGTAGAAATTTACATATGTTGTATTGCATATATATTAATGAATAAATCAAATTGAAATTTATTTTATTATCTGAAAGAAAGTATTTAGAAATAATATAAACGGCCGAAATCAGTGTATGTCACTTCTTTATAAAAATCACTCATTTTGTAGTTTCTATTGGTAAGTGATTTCATCAAATGTTCTAACAACAAAATTATTAAGTCAAACAAAAAAAAACATTGGCATACAGTGTTACAACTTCTAACAAATATACAACTACCAACCGTAAAAATAAAATTATTTTGATTATATAAGTTACTAGATTTATAATATTTACATACTCATTTTCATATTTTAAAAAACTTCACTCTCCAATTCACATGGGCTTGCAAGCCTGTGCGTGAACTTTATCCAACGAGTGACGTATCGACCATTGGGGCAGTGGGGATTCGAACCTTGGACTAAGTCTTGGTTCTTCAACAAGATGGAGATTTATGAGATTATACTAAAATTGCACCAACAAGTCAAAATAATTACTCCTTACATGCTGGCAAGAACCAGTTTCATTGTTTACCACGCGAGAGCAAAAAGTGTCCAGGACGCTGTTTAAGCGTTTGGGAAATAATAATAATAATAATAATAATGAACCATAATAATAATAATAATAATAATGAACCTTAATAATAATACAGTTGGTTTTAGTTACCTAATAATAATTTAAACAAACCAATAAACAATTAACTAATTCGCAATTTTCCACAAATAAGAAGCTCGTTTTTTAAGATGTGGACGTATTGATACCCCTCCCCCTGCCGCCTTGGTAAACGGATTTATGTCAAAATCTTTTATTGGGCCATTGTTGCATTGACTACATCAATAACATAAGTTAATTCTGTATTTTATACAACTCAGTCTAAAGAGGAGTCAGAGAACCCTCCAGCAATACCCTCTTGGACACTGTAGTACCACGGGGCCAACAGAATATCCTTTAACTGTTTTTTGAACTTCAGAGGGTTTGACTCTAAAGAAGAAAGAAACAGAGGACGCATCCCATAGTGTGCTGAATGTGTATCAAGTTAGTGTGTCGAGTAGTTATTTCTCCAGTTTGCCATGCGGTGGTAAGGTCAGTATCTTGTTAGTCTCTCCCTTATTGTCCCAAAATCGTCAAGGGCAAACGTAGTAGTTATTAATACAAATGTAGAAAGGTATACATTAGTTGTAATCTATATATGATGCCATTTAGGCGTTCGCAGCGGCCATAAGAAAGCGACCTCTGTTTCTTTTATCTCAGTTGTTTGACTCCACTTAAACTTCTTGTTTAGAAGATATATATATATATATATATATATTATATATATCGTATAGTTTTTTGTCGGCTACTATTATTACTTTTTTTATTTAAAATTATGTAAAAGCTGAGTTTTATAGTTGGACAAAAAGTCCAAAAGTCATTACACTATAATAAAAATAAATAAACAACAAATGATCTCCTGTCACAAAGCTAAATACAGTTTATCAAGCCATTTAAGACCTGCCTCACTGATTCTATTTATGCTAGCTAATCCCTTCGTAAAACAGCGCAAGGGGCACTCTGAAACTATGTGATCCCTTGTTTGGATTGACTCTCCGCAATCACATGACTGATCTACTGTCAATTCCCTTTGTAATTTCAGTAGTTACATCTGGCCAAACCAGTTCAGAACCGATTTAATAATATCCAATCCCTACGAGGGAGGTTCATCCCATCTACAGATATTGATGGATCATTAATAAGGCCCTTTTGAGGACCGAACTAATTTCAAAATAATAGGTTCTGTTTTAAACGTTTTGAAGAGAATTTGAATAACTGTATTTCATTTAAAAAAGTGTCTTTTGTAAAATGAAATAAATACAGTGAAATATTTAGACTATATTATGTAACGTATAAAATAATATAGTATGAAATATGGTAAATAATTAATACTAAGTTAGCATTATACAACTGATGTTTTTTTAAAACATTTCTATATTGTGTACATTTTATAAAAGATAGTGTAACTGGTGATATTCTAGAAATTGTAGAAAGTACGCATTTTCTTGTATTGTTAATCACTTTTTATGTATTTCATTAAACAGGTAACACCTTAATAATAAGAGGAATTATAGCAAAGTGGATTTGCCAATATCTGAATAAATTTAAAAATATCCTAATATAAAAACATATTAATGATAATTTGAATTAAAATCGCATTAGATAATACTTAAATGTGCCTGTGGAGTGTTGTGTTTGTGGGATCGTCTCGTTGATATTTAATTCGGCCATTATGAGGGCGCCGTTTGTGTTTGACGGACGGCGCGGCTGTGGCCGGCATTATAAGAGCAGCGATTAGTCATTTTTAACGCGCCCGCGACACATTGTGGCCGGGTCGAGCCCTCCAACACCTTGCTGCCGGTCACACAGAATCAAACATTTCACCCCCCAACACGTCATCCGTGTACACGCCAATACACCGTTTTAAAAACAATAACAACTAATAGCAAAATGACTATAAAATAATATAGTAGTATTATTATGTTGTTGGGTACATTCATTTTACTACAAAAACTATTTTACTTTTAAACGAATCGAAAAAATTTCAATGAGTGATATATGCCTGCAATTAGTTATTTCTTGCATTTCACCCTAAAGACGGACGTACATTCTTCTCGAAGTCCAAAAGGATTATATAAAAAATAATACACGAGCAATTCAAAATATTGTTTTATTACGAAAACGTAAAACATAAACTAATTAAACAATATTTAGCTTACTCTTCGAGGAAAAAGAATAACTGAATATTTTTAGAAAGAAACAAAAAACTGTTTTTTTTTTGTTTTTTTTTTTGAAAAACTGCTTTGCTACTGTGTGTTATTAACGTATTATATACAGTATATGTCATTATACTTAAATATTTACTGTTCATACACAATTTATTGTTGTTGTTAGGACATTTATTGGTATATTTTTAATACCATTTTTTAGTGCCTTTTTAGCTCTTATTGTTATCAGTCTTATTTAAAAGTTTATGTCCGTCATAAGTAATGTCATTTGTAATTGTTATATTTTTTTCTGATTAATCCTGTGAATTATTGTTTTTTTATACCTGCTTGAACTTACTAGAATAATATGAACTATGGACCACTCACTCGTTATCAAGCTGGTGAACTTTTTGCATGCTGAAAAACTAATTAATGCTGAAAAACTAAATAACTAATTAAACTAAAAAAATTAATTGCATTGGTATTACTTTATTGGTTGTTGGTTGTTATCTGTTGCGTATCAATAAATAAATACATTTGATTTAAAACAATAAAATGATACAGTGCATAAAATCTTAAATATCTAAGAATAACTATAACATAATATACACAATAATAAATATAACCATTAATAAAAATAACAAATAATGTATTCACAAAAAAAAAGTAAGCCATAGTTAATTTATAACATTCGGAGTAACTTTTTCAAACATTGTGGAATATGGGAGTAAGGTTTAAAACTTTAAAGTTCGTCAAAATTCTCGAATTTTGACACCTCAAACATATAATACAGAGAAGAAAGAAATATAGGTGACACTCAATAGTGCGATAGTGTGTGTCGAGTATTTATTTCTTCAGTTTGCCATGTGATGGCAGGGTCAGCACCTTGTCAGTCCCTCCCTTCTTCCCCCTCACTCAAATCCTCAAGGACAAACGTAGTCATTTTTGCTACAAATGTATAAAGGAGACATTAGCTGTAATATATTAATAACTGTCTCTGAGGTGTTCGCTGTAGCTGAAAATTAGATAGCGATCTCTGTTTCTTTTTCCTCTGAGCATATAACGACACTAACAGCGTTAGTATTTTCAAACGTTACAATTAGTCCTGGTAAACTAATAAGGAAGAATGACCCAGTAGGTAAGGAAGTTGGCGGTGGTCCAAACACTCGAAGAATGCCGCTCCCCGTGTCATACAGCGCTCCGGGAAATATCCCCTGCACGTGATTGTCAAATATGATTTAACCCCTTGTATACAAGTGCGGCGTGGGGCGATATATCGGCGCAGTTAGGCGGGGCGCCGCCCCACTCACCCACTTCCAACGGGACATCCACTGTTGGTTGTCTTCCAACAGTTTTTTTTTTTTTTCAACGAACAAAGGACGCAGATAGTAAAAACGTCGGTAAATACGTCGGTAAAGATTGTCAATACATCGAAATTACAATTTTTTAAACTGCAGTTAACTGTAGGCCGCAGTTAACTATACACCTGCAGTTAACTCCAGGACTGCAGTTAATTTTAAATCGACGCCTGGATTCAACTCTAAAACTGCAGTTAACCCTATACCTGCGGTTAAACAAGTATGTGCCTGATTTTTATGTTTAAACATGAATTTTATGTACATTTACATTACGATATAGTAAAATAACGTATGTAAATAAAAGCAATAATATATTGGATTATGCATTACATTTTGTAATTCATACGATGAATAAAATTTCAATTGTCTTTTTTATTAAGAGCTGCAGAATATCAATTAACACTGCCACATTCAAAAATATATTTATCATTTATTGATTTCTTATCATAAAAGAGTAAAATACTATTTAGTACAGAAATTACGCTTAAATATAAAAAAAAAAAAAAAAAAACCATGCAGATTTACCTTAAATAAATTTTTTACGTGTTTTTGTTTTTCGCTATACATCTTTCATTTAATTCAAAAATGGATTTATTCATTGTTGTCAAAGTACATACCTATCGTATACATGTAAACAATGCACGTTAGATTGTTAAAAATTGGAAAATTGAGATTTTCTTCAATCACCATCTTGGGGATTGAACCCGGGATAACAAGCTCCGCAGCTAATTGTTTACGTTATTAAATCAATTTGGTATTATTAAAACAACCAAAATCAAGCTTACAAACTGTAATTTTGAAAATGATTTTATAACAGTCTAGTCGACAACCGTTGCTTAGCTATGGGGTGGGTCTCTACGCTTGCTTACCCTTCCCTCCGTGCTCTCTCTAAACCTTCACATCAATATAAAAGCTCAAAATGCTGCCGTTCTCATAAATAACGACATTTTATAGTCTATAAAACCCTTTAAGTCTACTTTAAGGGAATGCAAAGTAGTGCAATCATGTCAGAGTTAGTAGAAATTACATTAAACAGTTCACAATGAAAACCAAATTATTTTTACCAATATTTTTTAACCTCTGTTTAAAATAAATGATTAATTAAGAGTCTACAGAGGCTGTCGGCCATGTTGGTTTTAATGACATAACAACAATGTTATTTGCGAATCCATATTTTTATATTTATTATTAAAAACTTGTAGATGAGGTGCAATTTTAAACGGTATCATATTGCGCATTGGGTTTGCTTTTGATACTTTGAATACATACGCCTAGTTTTCAAAACTAGGTAAAAATAAAAACTTCAAACAAAATATTTTTATATATTTTTTTCTATAAAACTAATTAACAATTCGCAAAGCAATTTCAACACGTAATGTACTTCTTGATCAAATGCAATTTGTTATGAAAAAATCCGTTTAAGAATTACTGTTTAATTTGAATACGCGTGATCGTATGTTCGGTTCAAAAATAATATTGTTCTTATGGGATTAAAATCAACATGGCCGACAGCCTCTGTAGACTCTTAATGCCAATATTGCTCTTAAAGAAAAAAATTAAATATTCAGGGTCTGTTCTGCCCTTTAGTATTTGTCCAGAAATCCTTTCTTAGCGGGTCTTTTTTATCCAAAAGCTAACTTCCCTCCGAATTTCATCAAAACCTGATCAGTGGTTCCGGAGACTTCGTGATAAGTAAATTGTTTTTGGATTTTAGATTTTAAGATAGTTGAAACATCATTTAACTTAAAAATCAACAAAAACTTGTAAATAAGTATTGCCCCTGATAAAAAAGATTAACATTTAAATGAAACGACACGTGGATGACAAGAAAGGGGAATTACGTGCCGCGCAATTCTATTAAAGAGGACGTCGCGTTGCGCGGTCGGGAGAAATATTGTCTGGCTATGTAAATAGGCCTATAATGAGTAGGAAATGTGTAGAGACAGACAGACAGACGCACAGGAACTGGGTAATTGTCCCTAGAGGCTAGAAGCCCTCTCTCTACAGCTAACCACCGCGTGTGTTCCAACAGAGGTTCTCTAACGTCAGCTCGTCAACTGTATAGAGTAGGCCTACACATACCAAACGCTTATGCTAAAAAATTGTCTTAATAAACTGTCATCATAGATTTCATAAAACTACTTTTTTAATCACTTTATAGTTACTCGTTTATCTTTCAAGCTTAAAAACGTTGATATTATCCATGAAAAATTCTATTTTGTTTCTATTAGTTTTTTTCATAAAGTGTTTGGGGGATTGTAGGCGATAGGTTCCATGCTCGTTCCTCTTAAAAACGAAACGGCGTCCACTCAATGGTTACCATCGACGTGAACTACTCGAGAGTCTGAGGTGTCCATGTTGGATGGTAGTCAAAGTCAGATGTTGTGTAGGGATGAGAACTGAGTGTCAGATTTGTCAGTTAGCTGAAAATCAAACTAACACTACGTGGTTTGGATTCCACGTAAATCTGTAGGTCCCATAGTTGCCCTGGCTATTTGGCTAATAATAAATAGTCCTTTCTGAGCTAAGTCGAACTCAGATAGTAACAATGAATACACTCATCACACTCATTCACCCCTCATATTTGCCCATATCTCTATGACCGGCGTCTTAGAAATAAATAAATATTCCTGAAAATAACCAAATTACTTCTACATTACAAGTAACAACCTAATAGTTTTCTACAAAAGCCAATGGAAGGATGTCCAAGCTATCAGTCCATGACAGTTATAGTTCATAATCATTTCTGTTATATAATGTCAGCATATATATGATGTGGCTATAATATTTTCAGAGATACATTTCAATTTTAAGATGGATATTTTGCTTCAATAAGATATCATGGTCACACAGAGAGAAAAGAAACAGATGTCGCTTTATTATGTCAATAACGAACGCCTAAATTATACACTGTGAACGAGTGATACAACAGTGGGATGGCTGGGAAAGCTACCACAAGTACATTATCATCCAAATTACAGAAACTAACAAAACAAACATAAGTCTGTTTTCGAACGATGTTATATCACATAAACAATATGTAAGCTGATAGAAAACACAAGGGAACATGTTTAATTTTGCTATTACTGATATATTACAAAACAAGGGAACGTCACATCTCAAATTTGTTATATTATGAGTGCAAAATATTTTGGTGATCTAGTTCGTTAAACCACGTTTACCTTCCTCAGACCAGAGGGATTGAAGACGGAAGGGAAACACGATGTATGAGTGTTAGTGAGGCAGGGTCTTTGCTACTCCTAGCAACAGTGTGAAATGCATAACTAAGGCCCTTGGAGCGCTCAACTGGGCGAGTCGGCTTAACACCCTTAACACTTTCAGCCCCAAGCAAAAAGTAGGCCTATTCCCTTCCAGCCCACTCTATTATTGTATATTTTGAGCTCAGCCCCATGTGTATCATACTGCCTCACACACAATAGCTGTATTTAAGAAGATGTGAGCCATCTAGCCTCACGTTTCCATTGAAATTGAATATCATACTGTGTTCTGTGGGTCTTTGAGCCCACTTGCCAGTAGTGGGAGATAAATTGAGTGGCAACACTGTATAATTTACAAAAACACCTGTTTTGCCTTAGTTTCATTTGTGCTTCTTAGTTCACTTGTGATAAAATGGATGAAAATATGTGTTCTGTAGTAAATAGTATATTTTTATATTATTTTCTTGTGTAAAATCATGCAAATATTGCAACTTTTTTAAAAAATATGCATTATATTGACTCATAATGGGCCATAGCAAGAAAAAAAGAAAAGAAAATTCACTCCCTGGCCCGTGTGTATCATATTGCCTCACAGTGTAAAAAAAGGGTTAAAATACATTTATGAATAAGATTTTTGTATTCACTTACTTGTAGGCTTCTTTACGAAACAGTTTTGGTAACAAGTAAAAATGACAAAACAAATTTTTGTTTGACTTTGTATTTTTGGATTTTTAGTGTGTATCAAAATTATGCACATGGGGCTGAGGTCCTAAAATGCTGTGAGTCAAATACATACATATGGAGCTGAAAGTGTTAAACTAATCATTCAATTAACGTTTTTTTTAATGAGTTATTTACTCACACATAAAATGAGAATTCGTTGAAAGCAATTCGATTTAACTGCTTAATTAGCATTATTTATCCGGTGGAAAATCCTTAACCAAAGTGTAATTGGTTTTAAACAAACAGCACTGTTTAAGAATTTCTGGAACACGTCGTTCGTTGAGGGAGATAAATCTTGAGAACCACTCTGGTTCAGGTGTGTGCTCCTTGTTTTGTTTCCTTCCATTTTAAGTTTACTGTAGAAAGAAACATGTTGTTTTCAAACCAATCACAATAAAATTAACATTTTATCTTATAACTAAGAAAGTACTGTAAGGCTGATTCGCTTTTGACGAGATGCCTTTGAGTATGACAGTCAGGACTTCGCCTTGAGACGCCGTGTTTTGACAAAATGTCCTCAGAGGATCTAAATGATTAGATGACATATTATCTGTATCACGCTAAAAGAACAATTCAATTTATGAACATTCCAACCAACCACTTTACTACTATTAAATCAAAAATAATAATAGAAATAAAATTGGGCATCGAGATTTAGTTACTAACTTGTTATATTCCAAAAAGCTATCCAAGATAAATTTAACAGAACACAATTTTCATACAGACATATTCATTTATTTTTTAATAGCAACAGAAGAAACAAAAATTGTAAAAATAAGATATAAAAGTAACGAAATTGATTCCGTTTCAAAGTCAATTATAATGGGGTTTCACTGACGCCAAGTGTTAAAAATAAGGTAAATTGTTGGGCCCGAATACAAAGTAAACCAAAGATAATGTAAATACAAGTATACAAAACATTTAGTAGTTCAAATCAAGAACACAGACTACGGAAAAAGAAATATATCACTCACTATCCATTCCTCCATTATCGTCATCATAACGAGCAGTGTTTCAACAATAATTACAATAAATCACCCGTTATTGACGAACGTAAGCTACCGAGGTGTAAACACGCAAGTATATCAAAGGAGAAGTCGTAGACGGGCCATAATGTTGAGGTAAAACGACCAATCTGGAGGGAAACAAAACCAAGCGCGGCGAGTCTAATGAGCCTGTACAAAGGAGACAGATATTGCAAGTCGTGTCCGTAGACCATAACGTCGCCTACAGTAACACTCGGGGCCTCTCACAAACTGTGATTACTAGAGAGGTACAGGTCAGCCAACGTCGTCTACAGTAACACTCGGGACCTCTCACAAACTGCGTATACTAGAGAGGTATAGGTAAGCCAATGTCCCACACACCGCGACCACTAGAGATGCACGGCTCTGTCAACGTCGTCTACAGTAATACTCGGGCCTCTGACAAACTGCGTATACTAGAGAGGTATAGGTAAGCCAATGTTCCACAAACTGCGACCACTAGAGAGGCACGGCTCTGTCAACGTCGTCTACAGTAACACTCGTGACCTCTCAAAAAACGGCGATCACTACAGAGGTATAGGTCAGCGAACGTCGTTTATAACATTCGGGACCTCAAACAAACTGCGATCACTAGAGAGGTACAGCTCAGCCAACGTCGCCTATAGTAACACTCGGGACCTCTCACAAACTGCGTATACTAGAGAGGTATAGGTAAGCCAATGTCCCACACACTGCGACCACTAGAGATGCACGGCTCTGTCAACGTCGTCTACAGTAATACTCGGGCCTCTGACAAACTGCGTATACTAGAGAGGTATAGGTAAGCCAATGTCCCACAAACTGCGACCACTAGAGAGGCACGGCTCTGTCAACGTCGTCTACAGTAACACTCGTGACCTCTCAAAAAACGGCGATCACTACAGAGGTATAGGTCAGCGAACGTCGTTTATAACATTCGGGACCTCAAACAAACTGCGATCACAAGAGAGGTACAGCTCAGCCAACGTCGCCTATAGTAACACTTGGGACCTCAAACTGCGATCACTAGAATGGTCAGCTCAGCCAACGTCACACACAGTAACACTCGGGACCACAAACAAACTGCGATCACTAGAATGGTACAGCTCAGCCAACGTCGCCTACAGTAACACTCGGGACCTCAAACAAACTGCGATCACTAGAATGGTACAGCTCAGCCAACGTCGCCTTCAGTAACACTCGGGACCTCAAACAAACTGCGATCACTAGAATGGTCAGCTCAGCCAACGTCACACACAGTAACACTCGGGACCTCAAACAAACTGCGATCACTAGAATGGTACAGCTCAGCCAACGTCGCCTACAGTAACACTCGGGACCTCAAACAAACTGCGATCACTAGAATGGTACAGCTCAGCCAACGTCGCCTACAGTAACACTCGGGACCTCAAACAAACTGCGACCACTAGAATAGTACAGCTCAGCCAACGTCGCCTACAGTAACACTCGGGACCTCAAACAAACTGCGATCACTAGAATGGTACAGCTCAGCCAACGTCGCCTACAGTAACACTCGGGACCTCAAACAAACTGCGATCACTAGAATGGTACAGCTCAGCCAACGTCGCCTACAGTAACACTCGGGCCTCTCACAAACTGAGATCAATGTTAATTCTGTAAATAGAGTTATTGCGTTCTGTCTGAATATATTTTGGTTGAAATTGTTGCCATAGAACCCCCAAAAAATCAAGGATTTTAAAAAAATGAATTTAGCCAATGAACTGACAAAATTTTTACGAAGACAAAATAGTTCACCGTTATTGATGGTGGTTACGTCATGACATACCAATGTCCCCAAATATTGCTTAGCACAAGAAATTTGGGTCTTGAATGTTAGAAAACAGGTAAGAAGGGAGTACTCAGTGGAGTGCGTGACAAGGGCTTACCGTATCTAGCACAGCTGACGTTTCCCGCCGAGGTGTAAGCTTGTGCCCCCTCCCCCATACGCTAACTGCACTGATGTTAACAGGTGATAAAGATCAAGGGACATATTAACAAACTTTTTATAACGTTCACTTGCACGTTATTAATAATTAAACAGCTCACGTCGTTTATTTGAATCATTTCAAGTTCAAGTGTCAGTATTAATTCTTTATTTCCAGTGCTGATTTTATATCACACGTATCTTTCACCATGAAGACTTAAAATATTTAAGGTAACTTGTATAATTTCTTGTGCAGACTCCGATGACGACTTGTATAGACTTGTGTTTTAATAGTCAGGCTTTAAGGTAACTTCTTCGGTTATAATTTCTCGTGCAGACTGAAGATCCCTGCATAACTCTATGTAGTAACTCCAGTTTTAAGTTAGCTTGTAAAGTATCGTGTGCAGGGTTCAGATCGTTTGTATTGATTAATACAAGCAGAACAATTTATTGATACAGCTGAACAATTAAATATCCTACACTAAAATTTTTCAAGTTAATACTAAGGACAACACTCTTAAGGCCCCTCTATTAAGATTTTGGAACCTCAATCACTAGCATTTTACTACAGAACTTTTTGTAATATAAAGTAATTACACAGCATTGTGTAAAAGAAACAGAAACTTTCTATTGTTCCTTTTTTCAGGCCTGGCTGTGATGAAGATGTCCTGGGGAGAAAGGACCCCTGGGGATGCTCCTGTTTTTGGGCGCAGAGTCAAAGAACGCACAAAATAACGGTACGCATTGTTCACCTGGTTTGGGACAAGGACGCACTTTTGTTATCGAAGCCCTGCGTGTATTACGCCAAAACCTTTATGTGAAAGAAACAACAACGTTATGGAGTGGGAATTTAAGTTTGTAAAATTTTAAACAGTAAGTATGTAAAAGTATAGGCCTACATAAGCATGTGATAAGTAAAAAAAAAAAAAAAAAACACTGCAAAGTAAAACATCACTGCTACATATACTCGTCACATATAAGCAAACACCTCTGCTACAAATACCCATCACAAAACAATCAAAACACCACTGCTACAAATAATCATCACAAATAAGCAAACACCACTGCTACAATTGATTGTCACAAATAAACAAACACCTCTGCTACAAATACCCGTCACAAAACAAGCAAAACACCACTGCTACAAATAATCGTCACAAATAAGCAAACACCTCGGCTACAAATACCCGTCACAAAACAATTAAAACACCACTGCTACAAATAATCGTCACAAATAAGCAAACACCACTGCTACAATTGATCGTCACAAATAAGCAAACACCTCTGCTACAAATACCCGCCACAAAACAATTAAAACACCACTGCTACAAATAATTGTCACAAATAAGCAAACACCACTGCTACAATTGATCGTCACAAATAAGCAAACACCTCTGCTACAAATACCCGTTACAAAACAATCAAAACACCACTGCTACAAATAATTTTCACAAATAAGCAAACACCACTGCTACAAATAATCATCACAAATAAAGCAAACCACCACTGCTACAAATAATCATCACAAATAAGCAAACACCACTGCTACAAATAATCATCACAAATAAAGCAAACCACCACTGCTACAAATAATCGTCACAAATAAAGCAAACCACCACTGCTACAAATAAGCGCCACAAATAAACCAAAACACCACTGCTACAAATAAGCGTCACAAATAAACCAAAACATCACTGCTACAAATAAGCGTCACAAATAAACCAAAACATCACTGCTAATACTCGTATATATTTGTAAACATTAAATCATAAAAAGAAACATTAGTTAATAAATGTTTTGGAGAAATCTATAATGAATTATGAATTGAAGCTGAGAGAGGTTTAAGAAAAAAATACTGAGTTCTCAATTAAGTATTTTGTGTGCTATTAAGTTTAATGAGAATAAATGAATAATACAAAATGGTACGTAATATGCTTAGTACATTATTTTCCACATACAACAATTTTTACTCTGCTAGAATGGATCACTAAAGCACGTTGTTGGCACATGTACTTTGTCGAGCTGTAGTCACTCCACAGGCCTTGCAACAGCTAGATCACTGAAGTACAGAACTGTTTACTCTACTGCAAGGGATCACTAAAGCACGTTGTTTTCACATGTACTTAGACGAGCTGTAGTCGCTCCACAGGCTTTGCAACAGGCAGCTCATTGAAGTACAGAACTGTTTACTCTACTGCAAGGGATCACTAAAGCACGTTATTTTCACATGTACTTAGACGAGCTGTAGTCGCTCCACAGGCTTTGCAACAGGCAGCTCATTGAAGTACAGAACTGTTTACTCTACTGCAAGGGATCACTAAAGTACGTTGTTTTCACGTGTACTTAGACGAGCTGTAGTCACTCCACAAGCCTTGCAACAGCTAGATCACTGAAGTACAGAACTGTTTACTCTACTGCAAGGGATCACTAAAGCACGTTGTTGGGA
The DNA here is from genome assembly GCA_035578905.1 of Stictocephala bisonia. Taxonomy (NCBI): domain Eukaryota; kingdom Metazoa; phylum Arthropoda; class Insecta; order Hemiptera; family Membracidae; genus Stictocephala; species Stictocephala bisonia. The sequence goes on from JAQJVL010000001.1 coordinate 10,885,020, forward strand.
CATGTACTTAGACGAGCTGTAGTCGCTCCACAGGCTTTGCAACAGGCAGCTCATTGAAGTACAGAACTGTTTACTCTACTGCAAGTGATCACTAAAGCACGTTATTTTCACATGTACTTAGACGAGCTGTAGTCACTCCACAAGCCTTGCAACAGCTAGATCACTGAAGTACAGAACTGTTTACTCTACTGCAAGCAATCACTAAAGCACGTTGTTTTCACTGTACTTAGACGAGCTGTAGTCAGTCCACAGGCCTTGCAACAGGTAACTCACTGAAGTGCAGAACTGTTTACTCTACTGCAAGGGATCACTAAAGCACGTTGTTTTCACATGTACTTTGTCGAGCTGTAGTCGCTCCACAGGCTTTGCAACAGGCAGCTCATTGAAGTACAGAACTGTTTACTCTACTGCAAGGGTTCACTAAAGCACGTTGTTGGCACATGTACTTATACGAGCTGTAGTCACTCCACAGGCCTTGCAATAGCTAGATCATAGAAGTGCAGAACTGTTTACTCTACTGCAAGGGTTCACTAAAGCACGTTGTTGGCACATGTACTTATACGAGCTGTAGTCACTCCACAGGCCTTATAATAGCTAGATCGTAGAAGAGCAGAACTGTTTACTCTACTGCAAGGGATCACTAAAGCACGTTATTTTCACATGTACTTATACGAGCTGTAGTCACTCCACAGGCCTTGCAATAGCTAGATCATAGAAGTGCAGAACTGTTTACTCTACTGCAAGGGATCACTAAAGCACGTTATTTTCACATGTACTTATACGAGCTGTAGTCACTCCACAGGCCTTGCAATAGCTAGATCATAGAAGTGCAGAACTGTTTACTCTACTGCAAGGGATCACTAAAGCACGTTGTTTTCACATGTACTTTGACGAGCTGTACGAGCTGTAGTCACTCCACAGGCCTTGCAACAGGCAGATCATTGAAATCAGTTGGCCTTACGTCAGAGTACCTGTTATTACGGAAACCTAACATGTGGTTAAAACTCTCGTCCACGTGCTCCCAACCATCTCTCACTTTAAGCTCCTCAGCTTAAGTCTCTTACCTTTAATTAAATCATTTGTGCTTACTTGTGTACAAGATATTGTGTATATTTTTTAAATTTCATATACATCAAGTGATGGGAATCGAACTGTTTAAGTAACTCTTTGGCCCTATTCTGGCTGTTAGAAAGTAATACAATTTTTAATTTTTTTAGAATTTGTAAAGGTAATTACTATGCATATATGCATGCCACTTGGAGTGTTATATGACGTCTAAGACAGAAGGAGAGTTAGCATACCTGTATATAATTTAATAAAACGAATAATATATGATTAAGTAGATAAACATGTGTATGTTTATATTAATTTTCGAAAAAGTTATCAAATTTAATATATAAAAATTACTTTTTAATCTAAAAATAATTTCTTACATTAATTGATAAATATGTGCGAAGATGTTATTAAAATATATATATATATATATATATATACAAGCATAACAAATATATAACGTAGATTGCATTTTTTTAAATATTATTTTTACATAGGCTTTTGACAATGTCTGCTTGTATATATTTTGAGAAAACAAACCAAAACTTCAAGTTTTTCTTCAAATACTTTTACAAGTCTCCATTTTACAATCCAGAATGTAAAAATATTCTGCAGTCGATGCCTTAAACTGAACAACAATATAATTTTAAGAGCTATTTTCTTGTGACTGTACTTATCAAGGTTATTTGTAATACCTTAAATCTTTTCGGCTAAAACACGATACAACGGTTATAACCATTTACTATACTTGGAAAAACTGTTGGATTCAATTTCACTGGAGATACATAGGAATCAAAGGTGAAGATCCAGTAGATAGTAATAAAGACAGAGAGAAAGACAGAGGGGAGGGGGCAATGAAAACACATCGCGCCCTCCCATCCCTTACAGTCGGACACGGGTCCAGACCAGAACTGTCGTGAAAACTCGGGAGAGGATCGACCTACTTTATGTATTGCCTAATGGAATAAGTTTGTCTCAGGATGTACAAGTACTATTGCATCGAGATGATGTGAAATATAATGTAGGAAGTGACAATGGCAAAACTGCATGAAGACAAATACCTAACCTATAAGTATCTTTCTCTTTAGTTCATAGTGTAATGTATAATAAAAATAAAAAAAGAAAAACTATAAATAAGCATTTTTCGAATAACCAATATCTTTAAAACAATTATTAACTCTTCTGGTATAATTGTACAAGAAATGCTGACTGTAATGCCTGAACCTACTATTATGGTGAATTTTTATTTGTCATAAAATGAAATAAATACCCTCAAGAAGAAAAGAGCTCCAATAATATTCATAATTAAAACATACTAGACGACGGTTCTTCCTTCGTTACAGGGTGGTTTCTACGCTTTCTTAACCTTCCCTCCGTGGTTCTCTGTAAACCATCATCAATATGAAAGCTCAGCCTGCTACCACTCTGCTAGATAACACATTTTTATGGTCTAAACACCCTTACAAGTCTACTTTAGGGGGTGCAAAGTAGCACAATCATAGTCAGAGTTAGAACAAATTACCTTAAACATTTCACAATGAATACCAAATTAACCATCTTTAAGTGTCATGTTTATAAATTTAGTATATTTTTTTGAAAAGAATTATTAAACTAAATTAATGCTAATTTTACTGTTATTGAAAAACTGAAACGTTGAGGGGCTGTTAATACCTCTTTTCAATGGAATTTCGTGAAATCTTTTCGTAGTGAGTTTTTATAATATAGTGTGTTAGTAAACTCTCTTTAAATAAATTGTAGGCATGTTCTTTGGGTCAAGACAAACAAAAAACACCGTACAACCATATGTCTATAATGTCAAGATTTCTGTCTGTCGGCCTGAATGTATTTTTTACAAATGTTTTTATATCTCAAGATTTATTTGAGTTAGAAACTTCAAATTTGGGCTTCATGTGTGTCGTAGTAGGTAAAATGAACCTTTAAAATTTCTTTGCTGTTACTAAAGTCGTTTCAATGTGGTGTCCATTTAAAATTTGTAATGCCAAATTTCATGAAAACAGTTATGAATACAACAAATGGTGTCGAAAGGTAAAAATGTAGAATTTAAAGGCAAATCCAGCGATATCTTGTTTGATAATGATAAATAGCTGAGTAATAAATTTTGTAAACATTAATAATTATGGTAAAGAAAACAAATATGGTGTTTTATAGCATGATTATTAATGTTTACCAAATTTATTACTCAGCTATTTATCATTCGATTTTATCAAACAAAGTATCGTTGGAAAATTCTTTAAATTCCCTAAAAGTTCATCAAACTCTGTTCAATGTTTCCGGAGATTTCGTGATGAGTGAGTACAACGTTTTTTGATTATATATATATATATATATATATATATATTAAGATAATAAATTGTTCATAACAACATTTCATCCATGTGTCAGAGTTGTTCAATGTCACAACTGACAGCTCTGTCGTAAAAACATGCACAGTTTACTTCAGTTAATGTTACAAAGTGGTTCTGCAATATGCTCCCTCAGATTGTCAAAATATGTGAGTAAAAATTAATTTCGAGCAGTTTGCAACGAATGGGTTCCAAAGACTATGATGTGAAAATAAACTAAAAACAAATGTACGGAGAGAAAAAGAAGAGGAGAGAAGAACCGGTAATAAATCACTGTGGGAGATATTCAAGGGCTCCTTGAGGGCGATAAATTCAAAAAGTTAGGCCGCCCACGGGATAGGATTTGATTAGTAGAAATTAGTGAAGGAAAGGTTACTTTAGAGGGGCATTAATTATAGTAGATGAATGTGGCGTCATATCGTTTGGACATATGGAACAGAGAAAAGGAACTTGACTTACATCAGGTGATTATTGGTGTTGTGGCTAAACAAACTGCACGTCAACCACTCAGGAAGTCATTTCAATGTCACATACGTTTGACTTACAGCTGATTAATATTGGTGGTGTGGGAAAACAAGCTGCACGTTAACCACTCAGGAAGTAGTTTGAATGTCACATACGATGGACTTACAGCTGATTATTGGTGGTGTGGGCAAACAAGATGCACGTTAACCACTCAGGAAATCATTTTAATGTCACATACGTTGGACTTACAGCTGATTATTGGTGGTGTGGGAAAACAAGCTGCACGTTAACCACTCAGGAAGTAGTTTGAATGTCACATACGTTGGACTTACAGCTGATTATTGGTGGTGTGGGCAAACAAGATGCACGTCAACCACTCAGGAAGTAGTTTGAATGTCACATACGTTGGACTTACAGCTGATTATTGTTGGTGTGGGCAAACAAACTGCACGTCAACCACTCAGGAAGTAGTTTGAATGTCACATACGTTGGACTTACAGCTGATTATTGTTGGTGTGGGCAAACAAGCTGCACGTCAACGCCTCAGGAAGTAGTTTCAATGTCACATACGTTGGACTTACAGCTGATTATTGTTGGTGTGGGCAAACAAACTGCACGTCAACCACTCAGGAAGTAGTTTGAATGTCACATACGTTGGACTTACAGCTGATTATTGTTGGTGTGGGCAAACAAACTGCAAGTCAACCACTCAGGAAGTAGTTTGAATGTCACATACGTTGGACTTACAGCTGATTATTGTTGGTGTGGGCAAACAAACTGCACGTCAACCACTCAGGAAGTAGTTTGAATGTCACATACGTTGGACTTACAGCTGATTATTGTTGGTGTGGGCAAACAAACTGCACGTCAACCACTCAGGAAGTAGTTTGAATGTCACATACGGTTGGACTTACAGCTGATTATTGTTGGTGTGGGCAAACAAACTGCACGTCAACCACTCAGGAAGTAGTTTGAATGTCACATAAGTTGGACTTACAGCTGATTATTGTTGGTGTGGGCAAACAAGCTGCACGTCAACTACTCAGGAAGTAGTTTCAATGTCACATACGTTGGACTTACAGCTGATTATTGGTAGTGTGGGCAAACAAGCTGCAAGTCAACCACTCAGGAAGTAGTTTGAATGTCACATACGTTGGACTTACAGCTGATTATTGTTGGTGTGGGCAAACAAGCTGCACGTCAACCACTCAGGAAGTAGTTTGAATGTCACATACGTTTGACTTACAGCTGATTATTGTTGGTGTGGGCAAACAAACTGCAAGTCAACCACTCAGGAAGTAGTTTGAATGTCACATACGTTGGACTTACAGCTGATTAATTGTTGGTGTGGGCAAACAAGCTGCACGTCAACCACTCAGGAAGTAGTTTGAATGTCACATACGTTGGACTTACAGCTGATTATTGGTGGTGTGGGCAAACAAACTGCACGTCAACCACTCAGGAAGTAGTTTGAATGTCACATACGTTGGACTTACAGCTGATTATTGTTGGTGTGGGCAAACAAACTGCACGTCAACCACTCAGGAAGTAGTTTGAATGTCACATACGTTGGACTTACAGCTGATTATTGTTGGTGTGGGCAAACAAGCTGCACGTCAAACACTCAGGAAGTAGTTTGAATGTCACATACGTTGGACTTACAGCTGATTATTGGTGGTGTGGGCAAACAAGCTGCACGTCAACTACTCAGGAAGTAGTTTGAATGTCACATACGTTGGACTTACAGCTGATTATTGGTGGTGTGGGCAAACAAAGCTGCACGTCAACCACTCAGGAAGTAGTTTCAATGTCACATACGTTGGACTTACAGCTGATTATTGGTGGTGTGGGCAAACAAACTGCACGTTAACCACTCAGGAAGTAGTTTGAATGTCACATACGTTGGACTTACAGCTGATTATTGGTGGTGTGGGCAAACAAGCTGCACGTCAACTACTCAGGAAGTAGTTTGAATGTCACATACGTTGGACTTACAGCTGATTATTGGTGGTGTGGGCAAACAAACTGCACGTTAACCACTCAGGAAGTAGTTTGAATGTCACATACGTTGGACTTACAGCTGATTATTGGTGGTGTGGGCAAACAAGCTGCACGTCAACTACTCAGGAAGTAGTTTGAATGTCACATACGTTGGACTTACAGCTGATTATTGTTGGTGTGGGCAAACAAACTGCACTTCAACTACTCAGGAAGTAGTTTGAATGTCACATACGTTTGACTTACAGCTGATTATTGTTCGATGTGGGCAAACAAACTGCACGTCAACCACTCAGGAAGTAGTTTGAATGTCACATACGTTGGACTTACAGCTGATTACTGTTGATGTGGGCAAACAAACTGCACGTCAACCACTCAGGAAGTAGTTTGAATGTCACATACGTTGGACTTACAGCTGATTATTGTTGGTGTGGGCAAACAAGCTGCACGTCAACGCCTCAGGAAGTAGTTTGAATGTCACATACGTTGGACTTACAGCTGATTATTGTTGGTGTGGGCAAACAAACTGCACGTCAACTACTCAGGAAGTAGTTTGAATGTCACATACGTTGGACTTACAGCTGATTATTGTTGGTGTGGGCAAACAAACTGCACGTCAACCACTCAGGAAGTAGTTTGAATGTCACATACGTTGGACTTACAGCTGATTATTGTTGGTGTGGGCAAACAAACTGCACGTCAACCACTCAGGAAGTAGTTTGAATGTCACATAAGTTGGACTTACAGCTGATTATTGTTGGTGTGGGCAAACAAACTGCACGTCAACCACTCAGGAAGTAGTTTGAATGTCACATAAGTTGGACTTACAGCTGATTATTGTTGGTGTGGGCAAACAAGCTGCACGTCAACTACTCAGGAAGTAGTTTCAATGTCACATACGTTGGACTTACAGCCGATTATTGGTGTTGTGGGCAAACAAACTGCACGTCAACTACTCAGGAAGTCATTTCAATGTCACATACGTTTGACTTACAGCTGATTAATATTGGTGGTGTGGGCAAACAAGCTGCACGTTAACCACTCAGGAAGTAGTTTGAATGTCACATACGTTGGACTTACAGCTGATTATTGTTGGTGTGGGCAAACAAACTGCACGTCAACTACTCAGGAAGTCAGTTTGAATGTCACATACGTTTGACTTACAGCTGATTATTGTTGGTGTGGGCAAACAAACTGCACGTTAACCATTCAGGAAGTAGTTTGAATGTCACATACGTTGGACTTACAGCTGATTATTGTTGGTGTGGGCAAACAAACTGCACGTCAACTACTCAGGAAGTAGTTTGAATGTCACATACGTTTGACTTACAGCTGATTATTGTTGGTGTGGGCAAACAAACTGCACGTCAACCACTCAGGAAGTAGTTTGAATGTCACATACGTTGGACTTACAGCTGATTATTGTTGGTGTGGGCAAACAAACTGCACGTCAACCACTCAGGAAGTAGTTTGAATGTCACATACGTTGGACTTACAGCTGATTATTGTTGGTGTGGGCAAACAAACTGCACGTCAACTACTCAGGAAGTAGTTTGAATGTCACATACGTTGGACTTACAGCTGATTATTGTTGGTGTGGGCAAACAAACTGCACGTCAACCACTCAGGAAGTAGTTTGAATGTCACATACGTTGGACTTACAGCTGATTAATTATTGTTGGTGTGGGCAAACAAAATGCACGTCAACCACTCAGGAAGTAGTTTGAATGTCACATACGTTGGACTTACAGCTGATTATTGTTGGTGTGGGCAAACAAACTGCACGTCAACCACTCAGGAAGTAGTTTGAATGTCACATAAGTTGGACTTACAGCTGATTATTGTTGGTGTGGGCAAACAAGCTGCACGTCAACTACTCAGGAAGTAGTTTCAATGTCACATACGTTGGACTTACAGCCGATTATTGGTGTTGTGGGCAAACAAGCTGCACGTCAACTACTCAGGAAGTCATTTCAATGTCACATACGTTGGACTTACAGCTGATTATTGTTGGTGTGGGCAAACAAACTGCACGTCAACCACTCAGGAAGTAGTTTGAATGTCACATACGTTGGACTTACAGCTGATTATTGGTGATGTGGGCAAACAAGCTGCACGTCAACCACTCAGGAAGTAGTTTCAATGTCACATACGTTGGACTTACAGCTGATTATTGGTGATGTGGGCATAGAAACTGCACGTTAACCACTGAGGAAGTAGTTTCAATGTTACATACGTTGGACTTACAGCTGATTATTGGTGATGTGGGCAAACAAGCTGCACGTCAACTACTCAGGAAGTCATTTTAATGTCACATACGTTGGACTTACAGCTGATTATTGGTGATGTGGGCAAACAAACTGCACGTCAACTACTCAGGAAGTCATTTCAATGGCACATACGTTTGACTTACAGCTGATTAATATTGGTGGTGTGGGCAAACAAGCTGCACGTCAACTACTCAGGAAGTCATTTCAATGTCACATACGTTGGACTTACAGCTGATTATTGGTGGTGTGGGCAAACAAGCTGCACGTTAACCATTCAGGAAGTAGTTTGAATGTCACATACGTTGGACTTACAGCTGATTATTGTTGGTGTGGGCAAACAAACTGCACGTCAACTACTCAGGAAGTAGTTTGAATGTCACATAAGTTTGACTTACAGCTGATTATTGTTGGTGTGGGCAAACAAACTGCACGTCAACTACTCAGGAAGTCATTTTAATGTCACATACGTTGGACTTACAGCTGATTACTGGTGGTGTGGGCAAACAAACTGCACGTCAACCACTCAGGAAGTAGTTTGAATGTCACATAAGTTGGACTTACAGCTGATTATTGTTGGTGTGGGCAAACAAGCTGCACGTCAACTACTCAGGAAGTAGTTTCAATGTCACATACGTTTGACTTACAGCCGATTATTGGTGTTGTATGCAAACAAACTGCACGTCAACTACTCAGGAAGTCATTTTAATGTCACATACGTTGGACTTACAGCTGATTACTGGTGATGTGGGCATAGAAACTGCACGTTAACCACTGAGGAAGTAGTTTCAATGTTACATACGTTGGACTTACAGCTGATTACTGGTGATGTGGGCATAGAAACTGCACGTTAACCACTGAGGAAGTAGTTTCAATGTTACATACGTTGGACTTACAGCTGATTACTGGTGATGTGGGCATAGAAACTGCACGTTAACCACTGAGGAAGTAGTTTCAATGTTACATACGTTGGACTTACAGCTGATTACTGGTGATGTGGGCATAGAAACTGCACGTTAACCACTGAGGAAGTAGTTTCAATGTTACATACGTTGGACTTACAGCTGATTACTGGTGATGTGGGCATAGAAACTGCACGTTAACCACTGAGGAAGTAGTTTCAATGTTACATACGTTGGACTTACAGCTGATTACTGGTGATGTGGGCATAGAAACTGCACGTTAACCACTGAGGAAGTAGTTTCAATGTTACATACGTTGGACTTACAGCTGATTATTGGTGATGTGGGCATAGAAACTGCACGTTAACCACTGAGGAAGTAGTTTCAATGTTACATACGTTGGACTTACAGCTGATTATTGGTGATGTGGGCATAGAAACTGCACGTTAACCACTGAGGAAGTCATAACAATTACAATGTCGCATACGTTGGATTTATTGGTGGTGTAGGCAAACAAACTGTTAACCATTCATGAAGTCTTTCCACTGACAAGTACGTTATACTTTTTAATTGTCCGAGGTTTTAGTGTTCCAGTTAAGTGCCTTGAAGGAGATACCATGTCAATTTTCAATTTTAATTATACTATTAGCACCAAAAATAAATTTAGCGCAATATTTTCAATTTGAAAATTAAAAGTAATAACTAAACAAATGGAATAAATATTTGTTTTTATAACAATTCACGTTTAAGAATTATTAAAAAAAAACCACTGTATAATAATTCTGTAGAAACTACAACAAAAATTGTTGCCACCTAAATATATGTACAAGCTACAATTAAATGTTTCACATACATAATTTATACCATTTATCTACAATCTTTCAAGTGTAAAGTTTGATTTTTTTCATTGTATTTGGACTATTACTCATAATGATCTGACTTATTTTCCACCAAAATTTCATAAGAAAGAACTCTTCGTGCACCACCACTGATAAACAAAAGAATAAATTACTCTAATCAACTTGCCTAATTAGTTCAGTTATTGAAATTCCAACAAAGTTATGTTAAGATAGCACTTGGTTGATAATACTTCAGTGTTGATACAAACAGCTCAGTATAAAAATGAATTAAGAGAGAAAGTGTAGATAAGTATAAGTCATGGTATATATATAGATGTAGTCATGTGTACTAACCTCATGTACGTACTGTAGTAAAATATAAAGGGGAAGTTAATTTATGAACATTTTTCCAGGTGTTGGACTACGCCTAAGTTGACTTCGATTGTAAGGTTCTAACCACATATCACTTGGAACACGAAGAACTTCAAATGGAGGGAGGGAAAATCATACCTCTCTTCACCTTCATGATACAAAAACTTTGAAGAAAATCATCTACAAGGGAAAACATAGTATAAAGTTAACTTTACAAGCTCTTCACTGTATAGTATACAAATTAACAAATATTTACAAAATATACTTTCTGCCTCAAAATTAAAAAAAAGTTTTTTCCATGTTATGTAATACGTTTTATGTTATATGGTTTTAACATAAAACATTTCATTATGATTATGATTTGCCGAGAAAATATAGCTGTCTTATTTATATTCTATAAACATTTTACACAAATGAATTCCCTGGAAAATTAAGATAGGGAAATAAATATATTAGAATTTTTGTATTTAAAGTTCAAGTTCATAATTCCTTCATTGAAAAATTATTTATTTAGGTTCTTACATAAAGGGGTTCTGGCTGTAAATTTTCGTATTGTACACCTGCTTTAAAGCAAAAACTGATGGCTAACATTTTTCTAATTCCGATCCGTTTTTAATGTCTATCTTTTTGTTTTTATAAAAAAAAAAAATAATAATAATAACTCAAGAACGGTTTGATCGACTGACCTAAAGTTTTAGACACATTTTTACATCAACATCATCAACATTGAGTTATATTTAGCCATTACTGAATGCTAGTCATTTACAATTTGTAAACTATTTTTGTATATTTGACACCATTTTTAAATGGGTCAAGCTAATTTAGTTAATATTATTTTACTGTTTAGTAACGTCAATTTAAAGAAGTATGCAAAGTTTCATGTCAAACTATTCCTGTGTTTTTATCTTTTTTTTTTTTTCTAAAAACAATAAAACAGATTCTAAACGGGTCGGAATTTGAAAATAATTTATATTTCACTATTTGCTTTAGAATCCAAATATTGACAACCTTTTTGTGACATCCAGTGTAATTAATTAGAACAGTATATTTTGTGTTTAGTATTAAGTGATGTGGTAGCCCTTCTGTACTCCAGCAGACCCTAACGTCGACCTTGAAAACAGCTGATGTTCCTGGTTGCACTTTAACCGAATCTTAAAAACTACAATAAACTGGACAAGCAGGAAACAGCCGATTCGGAATTCCTCTGTCCATTCACGTTGAATTTTTTCATCCATAATACAAAGCCGACTTCACCTTGGCTCACTGAATGGGACACTGTCAAGGTCACACGACAAAGGTGAAAGAACAATACTTAAAAAAGGACAGAGGTTTGCGGAACAGCATTGTAGGGGTTCCAAGTCCAGCTGAGAGGTAAGCTTGCTCCAAAAGTGAGTCGGTATTTTTTAAAACACCTGCACTACATCGTGTACAGAAGCCGTACTCGCCTGGCTGAAAACATCGGCTCGCCGAAAAACCAGTTTCAGAGTTATGTGGGCCCCATCCGTTTATACTCAGTGAGTTATTATCTGCTCTATGAATTACTTTCTGCCAAATAGGCCGGGACATCAGCGGTTTGTGTTTGTTGTTTTCATCGAGGCAGTCAATAATGTAGACGGCCCGAACGTAAATACAAGATTGAATTAAATGTTTAAAATTTGGTTCTCCCTGACCGCACGTCGTAGGTCACGTGTTTACCCATATCGCACTGTCTGGTACAACCAGGGTTGCCACCTTGAGACAAAATGTGTACTGGACATCGGTGTTTGAGCAGGACACTCCCTCCCACCCCCCTTGGAGGATAAATCCAATGTAATTATAATCGCATTGATAATCAGCTCAAAATAAACAGTGAATAACAACATTGCCTCGTATATTTAAAATGAGGCGCTATGTTCACGAGTAAAATTTTTTAAAACAAAAAAAAATTAAGGTAGTTGTTTTTATTCCATCCATAAAATTGTGCACGTAAAAAGTTAAGTCATGGTTAGGTTAGGTTAGGTTAGGTTAGGTTAGGTTAGGTAAAACATAAACTTAGCCTTCTTTAGAATTAAACGTATCGGGAAAACGACGCGGTACAAAAGGGTATAGAATCGGGATTGTCTGGACGGAATCGATCTCGTTTTCTTAAATAAATAAAATTTCAACATAATATATATTAAGTAACTTATTTAAAATAGGCAACAAGCTAACAAGCTAGCCGTTCAGCACACTTGTTAGGCCCCTACAGTTTATTATTGTTATTACACACAGTAAAATGATATATATAGACTGATAAATCCCCTAATGTAATGAATCTTTAAAAAAATAAAATTATAATATGAATTTAATAAAAATCAATATTTGTTACGACCTCAACGAGACGTTATACAGATTTTTTTTTGAATAACCGATATTTTTTTTTTTTTTTGAATAACCGAATTTTCACGACAGGGGTAGTTCTGGGCATATTACACACATCAATAACCCCAAACGTATTGCAGGAAATAAACGAAATTTTAGTAACCGGCCTTTAAATAGTTTGGTCATAAATATCAATGCTGCCAACTCCCCCGTGATTCGGAGCATAAATTCCCGTGTCATTCCCTCGGAAAGTCACCACAGATTTGCATGTGATTGCGCCGATCCTTCTTTGTTAGCTAGACGTTCGGTCAATTTGAAACTCTATTTGTAACAATCAGGTGGTGCTCTAAGGTTGAATTCCAATACGAATCCTTTTCCTTAATTAAATAAACACACACATGGCGTTGCTGAAATAAAAACACAAAAAGAGCATGTTTTAAAGTAAGTAAATAATAATAATAAAAATAAATAATTCATCAAATGAACGATTTCAAGAATTTGTTTGCTAAGAGGTGTATGGACTGTTTCCCTGAACAACGTTACATCTCTTAAGTTAAATATGTCACTGGAGTAGAACAAAAATGTACGGTCAAATTTGTTTCATAATAAAAATGTAGGTTAATTCAGTGTTATTTTAATAGATCCTTTAAAAAGGAGCTTACAACGTAGCCTAACTTTAAATTATTCTCATTGTGTAGAGTGTGTTTTAATTCCTTCAAGTTTACTTCAATGAGTCTTTAAAGTGCAGATAATTACATTAATATGACTTTAAAGTGCAGATAATTACATTAATATGACTTTAAAGTGCAGATATTTACATTAATATGACTTTAAAGTGCATATAATTACATTAATATGGCTTTAAAGTGCAGATAATTAAATTAATATGACTTTAAAGTGCATATAATTACATTAATTTGTGTTTAAAGTGCAGATAATTACATTAATTCGTTATTAAAGTGCAAGGAGTTACGTTAATTGATCATTAAAGTGTAAAGTTTTACTTAAGTCTTTAAAGAGCAGTTAATCACATTAATTTGTTTTAAACGTGTAGAGTGTTGTTTTAATTAATCTTAAAGGCGAAAAGCGTAATTTAATTAATTGTCAGTGTAAAAAGTGTTGACACTTAATATGTGAAACTTTAAGAATAAAGATGAAATCAACAGGTCTGTAAAAGTTAGTTTTGAAAAAAAGTTTGAGTTTTTAACAAGACTGGGCCTCAACTGTTAATTTTCAAGGGGTTTTAGTTTAATTTGTTCAAAACTACACAGGCCCTCCAATGAAAAAATTCCCGGTAGGCCTACTAATGTTAGTTGCATTCACAATCGGATGTTCCAGCAGCCTAACTATAAATGAACTAATTATTAAAACAATAAAATAGGGTTAAAAGCAACAAATAACAAGGTGCTGAGACCGAGCTACAGTGATGGCGGTGAATTCTTTCTGGAGAGTTGTAAGAGGGGGGCGGTGAGATCTCCGAGCCCTCCCTCTTCCCACCCCCATCATGCTTCACTCTCGGCATCCCTGATCTAAATGAATTTTATTTTTTCGAAATACTTTGATCCCTAATATGTACATTTTTGTCAGTTATCTGATTTAATTTTTTTCAACCAATTTGGATAATTTTTTTAATGAATCAGGTTAGTTTCCATTTCTGTATTAATCAAGTACATCATTGCAAAAATACTTCATGTAAAAAAAGTACATAGGCTGGGTAAGCCTATGTACTTTAAAATGTCAAGAAATGTCAAGATAAAAATCAATAATCTTTATTTTTGACAGTAGACTACACAAACTGCATAATAGCGTTTTAATTTCTAATTAACTAAATTAAATTAGTTTATTGTCAGCTTATTATTTAGGCTAAAATGGCTAAGTTTAATAATGCGATTGTAGTTTTAAAACACTTATAACATCAACCTTTCCAAGCTATTAGTTTGTTTGACAAAAATCAAAAGTGAAAATTAGCCTTCGTTTGTTAGGTAATTAAAATTGTATGTTACAATGTGCATTTTTTCAATAACAGCATACTCTAGTAGAAGCAATTTTTTGATGGCGGGTTTTTTCTTCTTATTTAGAGATAGATATAACGATATCTTTTGCTTAGCAGTGATTAGCCACAATGTAAATTACGAGGATAAAGATGAAAATCTCATGAAATGTTTGAAAAATCAACAATTTGTTGACTCTTTAAGAGAAGGAAATAGAACATGCAGTTTAACTACAATACGTTTGCCTCGTGGACATGTGACTTCCTGATGTGAATAAACAAGATTGCTGTGTTATACACATCGATGTATAAACATAAATCGATGGTTGTACATTGTAGCCTACGATAGAACACCTATTCGAGTTTCTAACACCGTTTCCACTGGTTCAGCCAGGGCTCGACTCGATCAGTGTACTTCAGCAAAATGTCTTCTAGAGAACCATCTTTTGATGCATGTCTTCTAGAAGAATGTCTTTAACAACCCCCGTACGTCTTCTAGAGAATTGTCTTATAGAACCCCCTGTAGAATATGTCTTCTAGATAACCATCTTTAAGAACTCCTTGTATGTCTTCTAAAGAACTGTCTTTGAGAACCGATGCATGTCTTCTAGAGAATTAGAGTCTCTTCCTTTAATTCACTACCACTTTATAAATATACTATTGCCCTAAAAACTGTTCCCCAATCATTTTTACGTCCACTGTGGTATCCCTTATCCGCTAGGAATCCGATATCACTGGTCTTATCTTATCGCTTTCCACGAACTTGCACACGGAGAGCGCATTCGGTGGTAAGTCAATCATTGGATGTACCAGTTTGTGATCAACTTTAGTAGCCACCTAACCTGACCTAACATAACTGTAATTGTGATAAAAAAGTAGTGGTAGTGAAGTAACGGAAACTATTTTTAAACCCCTCTGTTTTCTAGGGAAGTTTCATTTGGTACCTCCTGCACATCTTCTAGAGAACTGTCTTTTAGAAGCCTCTGTATGTCCTCTACAGAACTGTCTTTTAGAAGTCCCTTCAAGCTAGCTATTCTGTTTCAATTTTGTTTAGTTAAGGGCCTTGCGATTGTTTGTGATCAAACACTTAAGTTAGTAGACTGGATATGCAAGCTATTGTAAAAGTAAAACGAGGAGATAGTGGCAGAACTGTCAATTTTTAACCGGTCAATAATTGTATTTATAACTGTTTATTATATGCTTTATCTAAACAGCACGGTTAATAGTCTATCTAGACTATTAACTAGAATGAAATTTTAGTTATTAATAAGGTCATTTGTTGGTAAAATCTACTTCAAAAGCCCGAGGCATTATTAAACACATTAATAAATCGTATTTTAAAATATACATTATAAACATAATTTTGAACCTTATGATTAACAAATACTGGAAATAGGCACATTACAAATACATTAAATTTCCGGTCTTACATAAATTGACCCATATAATTGTCAAACAAGAATAGTTACCCTACAAACAGCTCTACAATATAGAAAATCCGGTGATTGTAAATCATATACCTGGGTAACCGAGATATTTATTCACCGACGAATCGAACGCCAAGATCCAAAGTGATGATCGAGAAACAATTTACTGGACCGGCCCCGAGTGGACCATGCGGGGAGTGTACTATCCGGGCCGAAAACATGGGCCACAGACACCGCCACCGCCCATTATCTCACTAGTTTAATGCCGTTATTGGTCGGACATAAATTCATCAGACGGCCAAGAGGCAGCGCCCAGACTCGTAAATAAATCATGAAAATATTATATAAATCATTCGGTAATTACACATATGACATGATATTAACAATTCCGAACTGATCACATCGTTTTTTTACCTGCATTCGATTGGTTTTATTCTCTCGTATTAATTTGTTGTTGTGTTTGTTGTACCGGAGACTCGAGCCTCGATCCATTCTTCTCTATCTCCCTTTCACACTCGGCTGAGTTTAATTAATAAAACTGTTATATAAATATATTTCTTAAAGATATTTAAAATGTCACTGTCAATAATTTACTTAATTTTAAAAAGCTACAAACGGTAGCTATATGACTCAATATAATGCAGGCATAAATATATAAATATCTCACTGACACAACTTTCAGTGACAAGAACAAACTTTTAAAAAAAATTACAATAACAACATAGTCTATAAACATTTTTATAAAATATGTTAATAACTGGAAACTAAAGTTAATAAGCTAATGTACGTGAAAAATAGTCTAAAACTTACTGGACGCATGTAAAAAAGAAGTCCATGTTCAGAAAAGAAAACTGAATAAACGAGACCCAATTGACCAACGTAAATGACGAGGAAAGAAATTAATATGTTAATTGTTGTAAACTGAATATTAAACATCCGCATGATGAATTTAACAGACAATAATTAGCTAAATTGGTTATAGAAAAAAATAATAATTTGGCTTCTTTGAGGTAAAAAGGAGAACAGTGAAAACGATTTGAACCACAACTTTGCAGAGTTTCAGTCTCGTCAGTGTTAAATTTATTCCTTTTTAATTTTAAGACTTACAACGCTAATAATGTTAATTAATATATAATAGGAAAAACGTTAAATAAATGGGTTCCACCAGATTTCCACGGCTTTTTAAAAACCCCACGAACACGAATCCATAAAAACCTATGTTTAAAAATAGACATTTCTTCCTACGACTGATAAAAACCAAGCTATTTAACAAAACAGATTACATTAGTTAGGTTAGATTAGGTAGTAATAATGAGACTTATTCACGATTAGTATAACCTAGCCTAACCCACATATTTTGTTGAATCCCTCGGGTATTATTCGTATTGTTCGTTTCCTGAAAAGACTACAAAAGATAATGTAATATAAACTACAAAGTTTTTGGTATAAAAATGGTCGGATTTTTTCCGTTAATTCACTACCACTACTTTTATTTTTTTACTTTATTTCACTACCATTAATAAATACTCTATTGCTCTAAAAACTGGTCCCCCATCATTTTTACGTACACTGTGGTATTCCTTATCCTCTACGAAACCGATATCGCTGGCATTATCGCTTTCCAAGAACGGAGAACGCATTCGGCGGTATGTCAATGATTAGATTTACCTTCGTAACCGAAAAAGTAGTGGTAGTGAATCAACGGAAAAGGTCCAAATGGTTTTTTTCTTATTTCCATTTTTTGAAAAAAAATCTATATTTCCACCGAAAAGCGTCTGTGGATTCGTGTTCATAAGGTTGATATTACTAGTTGAAAATATAACATTAAAATACAATCGTAACTTATTATTTGAATTGAATGATTGCTGTTATTAGCTCATATTACTCACTGTATTTAATGTATTTCTTTAATAAACCGATTGCTGTTATTTCGTGTTATTTCTTATGTGTTTACCCTTACGTTCTTTATATAGTTAAAGAAATAATTCGTGGATTTTTAATTTTATATTTGCGTATTATTTATTAATGTTTCTTGATATGTTATGATACTATGCTAATTGTAAGGACTATTAATTGTTTCTCGTTGTTGTTTTAATTTGCTGTTGTTTTTGCTAGATTTGTCTTTGATATTTTAGTATTAGGTATTTTTTATTTACGTGTCTTTGGGTTATGATATATTTGGCTAGCGGTTAAGGCGTCCTGTTGTATTTACAATTGCTATCTGTCTCATTCTATTACATTTGCATTGTGAACTGCATTTATTCTTTTTTTCCAAGTTTGTTGCACTATGGATCTCTTTTGCTGCCATTATTAAATAAACGTATACAATAAATGGAATTCATTTGTTAATGATGTTAAAAATGGGATAGTCACACAATAAATACTTAATTATCTTGTTTGTAATGTATAAAGCATACAGAAAGGCCCAATCTTGGATAAATAATATTTAAAAGCAGAGAACAGGAAATAAAAGGATATAAAACTCATGTTTTACTTCCTATTAAGTGTAATTAATCAAACTATTCATGTGTACGAAAAACCATAAAAATATTTGGTAATTATTGAAACGACTCAAAAGGTTGTTGAGTCTTGGAGTTAAAATACAAAATGGATGTTACAGATTTTTGGTAGGATGGCCTTCTATATATCACCCAATTCTACCCTTGTCAGCGCTCCTTCCTACGATAATTAAGTCTTCAGGCCCTGTTTAAAAGTCCATTGGACCCGTATTCAGGTAAAAGAGGGCTCAGGTTCAAATTTCAAACTGAAATCATAAATTAGTTATATTTCAGTAAAATATTAGGGGTAGTTCAATTTGAAGTTTGAGTCCATAAATTGATTAGTTTTTTATTGTCTCGTAACATTTTTTAAACGATAAATAAATCTATGTAACATTTTCAAATGTTATTAATAGAAATACAAGAAACCGTACAATAAATGCAAGTTAGCATTCATTAAAAAGTCTACCAAGAATATCAATTCGATGATAGTGTTATTTAGGATTGATGTTATTAGGTGTTAATAATGACAGCGTCACTTAAGATTAACACAATTCGATGATAGTGTTATTTAGGATTGATGTTATTAGGTGTTAATAATGACAGCGTCACTTAAGATTAACACAATTCGATGATAGTGTTATTTAGGATTGATGTTATTAGGTGTTAATAATGACAGCGTCACTTAAGATTAACACAATTCGATGATAGTGTTATTTAGGATTAATGTTATTAGGTGTGAATAATGACAGCGTCACTTAAGATTAACACAATTCGATGATAGTATTATTTAGGATTGATGTTATTAGGTGTTAATAATGACAGCGTCACTTAAGATTAACACAATTCGATGATAGTGTTATTTAGGATTAATGTTATTAGGTGTGAATAATGACAGCGTCACTTAAGATTAACACAATTCGATGATAGTGTTATTTAGGATTGATGTTATTAGGTGTTAATAATGACAGCGTCACTTAAGATTAACACAATTCGATGATAGTGTTATTTAGGATTAATGTTATTAGGTGTTAATAATGACAGCGTCACTTAAGATTAACACAATTCGATGATAGTGTTATTTAGGATTAATGTTATTAGGTGTGAATAATGACAGCTTCACTTAAGATTAACACAATTTGATGATAGTGTTATTTAGGATTAATGTTATTAGGTGTGAATAATGATAGCGTCATTTAAGATTAACACAATTCGATGATAGTGTTATTTAGGATTGATGTTATTAGGTGTTAATAATGACATCGTCACTTAAGATTAACACAATTCGATGATAGTGTTATTTAGGATTAATTTTATTAGGTGTTAATAATGACAGCGTCACTTAAGATTAACACAATTCGATGATAGTGTTATTTAGGATTAATGTTATTAGGTGTGAATAATGACAGCTTCACTTAAGATTAACACAATTTGATGATATTGTTATTTAGGATTAATGTTATTAGGTGTGAATAATGATAGCGTCATTTAAGATTAACACAATTCGATGATAGTGTTATTTAGGATTGATGTTATTAGGTGTTAATAATGACATCGTCACTTAAGATTAACACAATTCGATGATAGTGTTATTTAGGATTAATGTTATTAGGTGTGAATAATGACAGCGTCACTTAAGATTAACACAATTCGATGATAGTGTTATTTAGGATTGATGTTATTAGGTGTTAATAATGACATCGTCACTTAAGATTAACACAATTCGATGATAGTGTTATTTAGGATTGATGTTATTAGGTGTTAATAATGACAGCGTCACTTAAGATTAACACAATTCGATGATAGTGTTATTTAGGATTAATGTTATTAGGTGTGAATAATGACAGCGTCACTTAAGATTAACACAATTCGATTATAGTGTTATTTATGATTAACATAATTCGATGGTGGATTAGATGGGGTAACTTAATTCGATATTAATGTTATTTAGGATTGACATAACAATAATGTTACTTATACAGTGTTTCTAAAAAGGCTACATTTATTTAACGTTTAGTGACTTAAGGAATTTAACTTTCAACTTTTTTATACTTATCCAGTCTGTTAAAAATATGAATCTTGTCTATATATATATTTTTTTATTTATTTATTTTTTTTTTTATTTATAGTAGATACCGGAAATACAGTTCTTGTTCAGTACATCCCAGTCCCACAGTCGAAATAGTTCAACACCTCGACAGACAGAAGTCATTAATTATTTTCCATATGGGGGAGGGGTAATATATCAAAATTACGGCTGCAAATTCGGATTACTGTGTGGCGATTCGGAGCGGCCGTGCCGGCCTTGGTTGCCATTAGAGCGCTGAACACCGGCCCCACACGCCGCTCTCGCTGTAAAAATAGTTCCCGAACAAGCATTCATCACCCAAGAATCCAAGAAGGGCAGGCGGTGAGGGGGGGATTTATCGCTGGGTCAAAAATAATATGATGTCAACAGAGCTTGGTTGCCTTTCTAGGATGAATAGGCCGGGGAAGTCTTAATAGAAATGTGCTTTGGGGGTGGGGACCATTAATGGTCTTAAATACCAGCTAAATCATGTTTCTGAGAATTACATTAAGGGTGGGTTACAAATGATAACAAATCACGTAATCGTTAAAACACGATGTTCACCATGTGAGGTGGTTAGCTGGTAAGTTCGACTGCTTTGAGCCTCCAGATACCATCCATGATCATGCATGTGTACGGGGGAGGTGGGGGGAGAGTGACCAATCACCCGGGATTAGCCTACACGTTCTAAGAATATATATCTTCATCCTAACTTAACTATTTTTGACATCAAATATTGTTTAAATAACACATTTTACTATTTATATGTAGCGGAAACGTGGCCATTGACAAAAGGTGTACGAACAGATTACACGCAGCAGAAAAGAGAGTTTTAACAGGAATAGAGAAGATTAGCAGAAGGGATAGAAAAAGGAACGAAATAACCAGAGAAAGGCTAAAAGTGATATCGCTACAAGAGACAGTGGAAGGAAGAAGGCCACAGTGGATATGGCGTGTGAAGAAGGTGGAAATAATAGATTGCCGAAGATACCGTTGAAGAAAGAGGAAAGAGGAAGAATACTAAGAGGAAGGTGGGAGGGCCAAGTGTGGGATGATGTAGAGAGAAGAAGAATGCAGAAAAGACAAGTGGAGGAAGAGGAAACTTGGAGGGATATTTTATTTCATATTTAAACAACTAAGAATAATATAATATTCTAATATTATTATTTTGAAATCGGTAAATTGCCTACTTCAATAAAATCAAACCGATTTCTTTCTTTCCATTATTTGGAATGGCGAACATATTTCAGTCACGAGAATGCATAATCACGGTTCATCTTTTTTTAATTTCTTGCACGAATAATAATTTTAAAAAAAATTAATAATTATCCAATAAAGTACATGAAATATGTTTAAAGAGTCGACTGCTTTGAGAATTTTTCCTCACGAGTGACGGAAAATAAGTCATTTGAAAGATGAAAGTAGGAAAGACTAAACTTCGTGTAGTCCAAACGGCAGACCACAGATTATAGGTGTAGACGATCACGTAGGACGTCGGCGTCTGATCACTTCATCCACCACTAAACACTGACTGAACGACGCTAAAACTTCTGCTGACACAGTCCACTAAACCCCCTGACAGTACGATCTGACAGATATGTCATTGTAAATTTAAAAGTCAAGTTATAATATTCTGTAGGTTATTTCATTTGGCATACAATGTATAATTCGTGAAGCAGTTTTTAATTAAAGTACGATCTGACAGATATGTCATTGTAAATTTAAAAGTCAAGTTATAATATTCTCTAGGTTATTTCTTTGGCATACAATGTATAATTCGTGAAGCAGTTTTTAGTTAAAGCATCTCCTTCCTTATTTATTAATACATTTTAATATTGAGATGTCAACAAATTCGCCCCTGTTTGTAGTTGTGTAATAAGGTCTTAATTCTTCAATATTTTCGTCCTGAAAGGTATAGGAAGCCCTCAAAGTACTGTTTCGGCCATAAGAATAACGTGGAGAATTATTTAAATCAGTCAAAAAGTAACGGCTGTTCAAATGTATACAGGGTGCCCCGTAAGTAACCAGCCAAACTTCTGGAGGTCATTCCTTGGGTTAAAACAAACAAAAAATTTCATGTGTAGGCCCTACAAATCGTCTATCTCGCTCCATTATCCGGCTATCTGTCTGTATGTGTTTTTTACTAAAAACTTAATATCTCAAAAGTTATTTAAGATAAAACCATGAAAATTGGTATGAATGTTGATCTTTACAGTATCCATGTACTATTTAAATTTCATTTTTTTACAACAATCTTTTTCAAAATGGCGGCCATTTTAAATTTTTAAAGCCAAATATCTTAATAACCTTAAATTTTACTAAAAACTTGTAAGTTACAAAAAAGTTTAAGAATTTATTTCTATAAATAATTATATAAAAAGTTTTAAGATTGAACAACTATTAACTGATAAATTACAATTTTTATCAGATAAAAATATTCTTGATATTAATAAAATTGAAAACTTTAGTTTTCAAATTTGATAAAAATTGTAATTTCTCAGTTAATAGTGTTTAAATCTTAAAACTTTTTATATAATTATTTATAGAAATAAATTCTTAAACTTTTTTGTAACTTACAAGTTTTTAGTAAAATTTAAGGTTATTAAGATATTTGGCTTTAAAAATTTAAAATGGCCGCCATTTTGAAAAAGATTGTTGTAAAAAAATGAAATTTAAATAGTACATGGATACTGTAAAGATCAACATTCATACCAATTTTCATGGTTTTATCTTAAATAACTTTTGAGATATTAAGTTTTTAGTAAAAAACACATACAGACAGATAGCCGGATAATGGAGCGAGATAGACGATTTGTACACATGAAATTTTTTGTTTGTTTTAACCCAAGGAATGACCTCCAGAAGTTTGGCTGGTTACTTACGGGACACCCTGTATAGTGATGTTTATAATACTGAAAAGGTTATAAATCTTTCACAGAAAGTAAGTTTGATTGATTCAGTGTAAGTTTTGTCTAATCTATAAATATAAAAAGTGAATGTATGTCTGTCTTGTGTCTCTGTGCGTCCTTAATATATTACTTCAACATTCATCCGATCTCATGAGACTTTGGGAAGTTATGTATTGTTAAGCACGGTTTTATTTACATCCTTCTGTAGGGCTCTCTGCCTTTCGGGCCTTAAAGTTTCAATGGTAATTAATGGAATTATTTTATTCATCAGCTGTTAAATAAAATATTTTAAAGGAACATTTTTGAAATGTGCTAAGTAATACAATTGAGCTAATGTAAATAAATTTACATATTATTTTTTTTAGTTAATACAGTGTAATCACTGATAAAATTTGTTGTCTAAAGTCACATGCCAAGGCCGAAGACCGAGGTGTCGCAAGCGCAGCGAGTGACGGGTTTGGAACGCAGGGTATGCAGTGGTGTCCCCAGATTTATATTATTCTAAGGAATTGTCATTTGTTGAGGGAAAATTTCAAGATCCTAGTATTACTGTTGAATTTAATTAGTAAGTAATCATTTAATTTGTGGGTTGTAGCTGATTGTGATCTGTAGTGGTATATAAGAAAAAAATGATGGTGTGATACCGGAAATCTATCTAGTAATCGATGTATAAATGAAAAGTATAAATTAGAAACATTTGAATAGTTTCACCCTTTTCCTGGTCAGTCAGTCAAGTAATTGTAAGCCATAAACTGTGCGGTAAGAAGAAAGAATCACAAATCTCATCCAAAAATCGGCTGAATGTGTGTCGAGAAGTTTTTTCTCCAGTTTGTCATGCAATGGTAGTGCCAGAACCTTGTGACATTCCTACAAATTCTCAAGGACAAACGTAGTAATTATTGCTACAAATGTATACAAATGTACATTATTTTTTCTCTATTTATAACTGCCACTGAGGCGTTTGCTTCGGCCATAAGAAAATGCTCTCTGATTCTTTTTCTCTGTGGCGTACGTCGTCAATATGTTTTTAGAAGAGTCTGCCTTGAGTATGGAGACACTTTTCAATTAATTCCATATCCAAAATATGATTTGTATTACAGTATATATCTGTTTGGTGATCGATTTGTATTACAGTATATATCTGTTTGGTGATCGATTTGTATTACAGTATATATCTGTTTGGTGATCGATTTGTATTACAGTATATATCTGTTTGGTGATCGATTTGTATTACAGTATATATCTGTTTGGTGATCGATTTGTATTACAGTATATATCTGTTTGGTGGTCGATTTGTATTACAGTATATATCTGTTTGGTGATCGATTTGTATTACAGTATATATCTGTTTGGTGATCGATTTGTATTACAGTATATATCTGTTTTGTGATCGATTTGTATTACAGTATATATCTGTTTGGTGATCGATTTGTATTACAGTATATATCTGTTTTGTGATCGATTTGTATTACAGTATATATCTGTTTGGTGATCGATTTGTATTACAGTATATATCTGTTTGGTGATCGATTTGTATTACAGTATATATCTGTTTGGTGATCGATTTGTATTACAGTATATATCTGTTTGGTGGTCGATTTGTATTACAGTATATATCTGTTTGGTGATCGATTTGTATTACAGTATATATCTGTTTGGTGATCGATTGTATTACAGTATATATCTGTTTGGTGATCGATTTGTATTACAGTATATATCTGTTTGGTGATCGATTTGTATTACAGTATATATCTGTTTGGTGATCGATTTGTATTACAGTATATATCTGTTTGGTGATCGATTTGTATTACAGTATATATCTGTTTGGTGATCGATTTGTATTACAGTATATATCTGTTTGGTGATCGATTTGTATTACAGTATATATCTGTTTGGTGGTCGATTTGTATTACAGTATATATCTGTTTGGTGATCGATTTGTATTACAGTATATATCTGTTTGGTGATCGATTTCGAATCTCTGTGTTTATTTTATCCAGACCAGAATATTGTACATTTTATGGGTGTTTGGGTGGTGAAGGACGCAGTCCGTGTCTACGGGAAACGGTTAATCAGCGGGCCGTGAGTGCGTTCTAATCACGTCGAGCCGGCTTTCCGTGTAAAACAGCAGCACTTGGGTGGTTTAGTGGCCTGAACGTCGTTGTTATGGCAACGATATGATGACTGTTTACATCGCCAACCTACGGTGTTTATACACGATCTTTATCATTGATGACAAATGGGAATATCGGAATTTTCTATGTAGTACAAATTAGAAAATAACTTGTACTATTATATCTATTATAAAGAATACTTTTAAGGATATACGTAATCCGACAGAAATTTAGCTGTACAAAAGGTTTCAAGTTTCCAATTAAAGAAATAAATCAAATTATATAAAAGTAAAATCAACAATGCGATACGGAATTGTGAATAGAAATTAACAGTACTGGCACAACAACAAAAGTAAATAAAACTATCGTGAAACAAAACACAGAATAAGTAAATAATTCTTAAAAATAAAAGAA
This sequence comes from Stictocephala bisonia, assembly GCA_035578905.1. Classification (NCBI taxonomy): domain Eukaryota; kingdom Metazoa; phylum Arthropoda; class Insecta; order Hemiptera; family Membracidae; genus Stictocephala; species Stictocephala bisonia. Next base: position 10,911,039 of record JAQJVL010000001.1, read on the forward strand.
AATAAATATCATAAGTAGATAAAAACTAATTTACATCTTTATATATCTGTTTTAATAATTACTATGTCTATCCTTGAGTATTTTAGGCAATAAGGGAGGAACTGACAAGGTGTTGACCCTGCCATCTGCATGACAAACTGGAGAAATAACTACTCGACACAGATTCAGCGTACTATTAGATACAACCTCTGTTTATTTCTTCTCTGTGGTGTCACATACATGTGACTGTTAACGTCATAATAGACCTACATAGAGGTAAAAGCAGGAACCCGTATATGAAAGACAAATTACAGATTGTTTCTTATTTAGTTCTTGAGTGAGTTACCTACGTAACAAGTTAAACTAAATAGTCACACATTATGTGGCTAAGTAATGTCATAAATACTCACACCTAATTTTTATCTTAATTTCCTAAATATTAAACTGCGTAAAATGTACAATTTACTACACTGAACATTACGTCCCATATAAAATGGTAGCAATAGTTAAATTAACAATGAATATTAAGTTATAGATGAAACATAATTATGTTTTATATACAGTGTGGAAGAAAAGTCCTTAATAATTCTGGAAAGGGTACAGATAAAGCAATTAAACTTGGTACATCATTACTGCACCTATTAATATACTTTTTGCATTAATTGCCATTTTTCTGTCATATTAGGGGGATGTTCCGCAGAAGAAAATCTTAAATAAGTGCATAGGTCGGGTAGTACATTAAATTACAGGTCTTTAGTAGTAGAACACAAACTCACAAATCCGAACTCGAAAGGATTGCTTTAAAAAAGTGACCCTGATTTGAAGTTTTGAAAATTTAAATCAAACCAAATCAAATCCTTTATTAACACATAATATTTGTTACAATTATAAATTATATTTGTACAAATTTTGTGTCTTGTCAAATTAACTATAACTACTACTAATATAATACTGTATCAATTAATTAATATTTAATATAACTCTTGTACTACAGACATGTGAGGAAGTCGAATGTATGAAATAGTAATAACTTTGAACATTCAAAATATGTATTTAAACATGCATTGAATAATGTTGCCAAATGGATAAAACTGTTATATGTAAATTAAAATAATTTAAAACAATCAAAACTTGGACCTTTCCATATTAAGATAATCCTTTACACTGTAGAAGGCATGCGAAAGAAGAAAGGACTTTACTAAATCTTTAAATTTTGAAATGTTGTTTTCTTTTTTAATTTTTAATGGCAATCTGTTAAAAAAATGTAATCCCATATAAGCTGGGCCTTTTTCAAATTTTGACGTCCTATGATTTGGGTAGCATAGTGCCTCCCCATGCCTTGTATTGTATGAATGGAAATTTCCTATTTTGGCCTCAGCGTCAATATTTTTTTATGTTAAAATTAAAACCCCAAAAAAATATATAAAGGGAATGAATAGTCATTATTTTATTTTCTATAAACAGGCTTTTGCATGATGAGAGTCAGTGACGACGAAAATTATCCTTAGGATTTTTGCCTGCTGGACATAATATTTAGTGTTTTAGGATAGTTGGCAACTCTTCAATTCCAATGGACGATGGTGCACAAGCAGTTCGATAAAAAAATATAGCATAGGTCAAGATGAACTTAATTTTAAATGGGTTGTCTAGCACAAGTGAATACCAAAAACAAGCACTTAAAAAGGTTGAACAAGTTCAAAATGGAGATGTTCAAAGATTTTAATGGACAAAAGTGATGTTTAGGGCCTACTTACCAAATATTTTTGGGGTAAATATTTGAATTGCTAACCCTTGTTCATGAAGTTATCATAAGTACATTTTTGCGACATGCAAAATGCATACAGCAGCATTTTCTCTTTGATTTATTAGTGCACTTGAATTGTTGCCAGTAATGCAATGTCTTATTACAACCAAGAAAATCTTTGAACATGTGCTATTTTGTACTGGATCAACCTTTTTAATTACTGTTTGTGGCATTAATCTGTACTAGACAACACATTATTAAAATTAAGTACATCTTGACCAATGCTATATTTGATATTTTTATCGAACTACTTGTGAACGTTATCCATTATAAGTGAAGAGTCGCCAAGTGTCCTAAAACTCTATTTATTAAGTCCAGTACGCAATTACAAAGTTTAACTATCCCATCTTAAGCCAAGAAAAAAATATTAAACTGTCCAAAAACAGGACCTTCACTGTAAATTTTCAAAACTTTAAACCAGGGTCATTTTTTTAAAAGCGATCCTATGGAGTTCGGCTTTGTGAGTTTATGTTCTACTACTAAAAACCTTTAATTTAATGTACTACCCGACCTATGCACTTCTTTAAGATTTTCTTCTGCGGAACATCCCCCTAATATGACAGGAAAATGGCAGTTACTGCAAAAAGTATATTATTAGGTGCAGTAATGATGTACCAAGTTTTATTGCTTTATCTGTACCCGTTTCAAAATTATTAATCTATTACGGGGCTTTTATTTCACTCTGTACATAATATTAATTAATACCTTAAATACAATAGTGAAATATTTTCTTGAAATATCAACTTAAGTAGGCCTACTTTGACGATTGGAATATTTTACAAATATTTTGCTAATCTTTATATACGTGTGCACTCACAGATCATGTATTTATTTATTCACTAATGGTCATTATATTTTGCTATACGCAGTAGAAGTGAAGTATTGTCGAATGGTTTAAATATGCTGTTCGGAGGCAAGGAAGCCCTTGAAAACAGTCATTTGTTGGTTTGATTTTTCCATCAATGACTTCCAGTGTCAGTGTTCTGGATGGTGGCAATCCCAATCGAAAGGGCGGTAAATCTGACACCTATCTGACAGCTGCCATGTCAACACCGTATTGCGGTACGCCGTGTGTGGTAGCTCTGACGTCACACTGACTACTGACACCAGGAATCTCGGTGCGCTGCCAGACCCTGCGAGTTATTGGTAACTGTCCTGCTCCTATACCGTCTCCGTCTCTGATGTCGTCCTTGTGTCATGTCAACACCGTATTGCGATACGCCGTGTGTGGTAGCTTGACGTCACACTGACTACTGACACCAGGAATCTCGGTGCGCTGCCAGACCCTGCGAGTTATTGGTAACTGTCCTGCTCCTATACCGTCTCCGTCTCTAATGTCGTCCTTGTGTCATTCCAACACCGTATTGCGGTACGCCGTGTGTGGTAGCTTGACGTCACACTGACTACTGACATCAGGAATCTCGGTGCGCTGCCAGACCCTGCGAGTTATTGGTAACTGTCCTGCTCCTATACCGTCTCCGTCTCTGATGTCGTCCTTGTGTCATGCCAACATCGTATTGCGGTACGCCGTGTGTGGTAGCTCTGACGTCACACTGACTACTGACACCAGGAATCTCGGTGCGCTGCCAGACCCTGCGAGTTATTGGTAACTGGCTTGCTCCTATACCGTCTCCGTCTCTGATGTCGTCCTTGTGTCATGCCAACATCGTATTGCGGTACGCCGTGTGTGGTAGCTTGACGTCACACTGACTACTGACACCAGGAATCTCGGTGCGCTGCCAGACCCTGCGAGTTATTGGTTACTGTCCTGCTCCTATACCGCCTCCGTCTCTGATGTCGTCCATTTGCTCAATATATTCCGAATAATTTTTCGCAGATTAATTGATAGTTATTTGTAATGTTGGCTAAATAATTAATAAGGACGCTTAAATAAGTCTTAAATTTTTAAATCGTTAAATTTAAGACGTTTAAGTACTTTACTTCTTTTCATCTCTTGAAATGTTTAAAAACATTTTTTTCCGTTAGTTCACTGCCCCTACATTTTCAGTTATTTCACTACCACTACCTGTTTTATCGCAACCACATTACGGTTAGGTTAAGTTAGATCAGTTTAGGTTAGGTGGCTGCTAAAGTTGACCACATGCTGTACTGGTAAATCCAATGACTGACACCGCCGAATGCGCCTCCGTGTGTAAGTTCTAGAGGATAAAGATACCACAGTGGACGTAAAAATGATTGGGGAACAGTTTTTTAGAGCAATAGAATATTTATCAAGCATTAGTGAATTAACGGAAACAAAAAAAGTAGTGGTTGGTAATTAACGGAAAAGATCCGTTTAAAAGTATAATATATCTAAACATGTTTCTTTTTTCTTGATTAAGGCTGGATTGTAGTTCAAGAAGTAGGCTTATCATCAATATGCACGATTAAATATAAATTTAAAGTAAATTTACGTTAAATTTATGCTCAAGCGAGAAAACTAGGTAACTTGTAGGATTAGTGACACAATAAGATTTCATAGAGATTATTATTTTTATTTTACACTTTTTGTAACTCAACAGAACAATATGAAGGAATCACAAAACTTAAAATTTAGAACGTTTAGAAAAGAAATTGTATGAATGGTAATCAGGGTTGCAACAAAAATACAATAATTAATAAGAAGGTAGAAAAGGATATAATTCCACACCTACCATTAAGTGTTTACCGTTTGGGCACAGGAAGTGCGAGGTGCTTCTTCTTCTAGCGACAATCTTAACACGCCTTATCTGGGCCAAACCACACTTAACGGAGTCGTAAAAATAATAAATGGTGAAAATTAACGGCTGAAAAAAATGATATTTCGGTCCGACTCGTTTAAAAAGTGGCTTATCATTAACCAGATTAAGCCATTAGGTGGGACCCCTTAGTACGGCGTGTATCTCAAGACGTAAGGGGAAGGGGGAAGGTAAATCACATGAGTGAAGTGTCAGCAGGTTGTCGATTATGTAAGGGCATGCGCGACCGGCGATACCACACAACCCCGTAATATACAGCCCGTATCGCCTTTCAAGGCAAACAGCTGCGAGCGATGATTACGCTGAAAAAACGCTACAATGATCCCCCTGACAGTTTTCAAATTGGTATTACATTATCGGCGAAAACAGATACTTAAAGTGTCTTCGTGGAACATATTTTCATCGATATTTTCCTCGACGTATGAAGACTCTTAAAGACGACAAAAACCTTAAACGGTTCTAAGAATGACAAGGAGGACAAGCGTAGCAAACTAAAACTTTCACTTTACTTCAACTTTTGTCATTAATCATAGCGTAAATCATTTTACATTCAATTGTAGTCCCTTTCAATATTGTGTATATTATATAAGTTGTCTAAATCCGCCTATTGTGGTCTCCGCGTACATCATTTAACATTATTGAAGTCCAGGCTGTATATACCCAGTTATAGTCCAATTGCAACGTTGCGAGATTTTCTTAAAACGCCAAATTTAATTACTGTACTGTTAAAAAGGCTATTACACATTTTGGGCTTTTTATCACTTGCTGAACTGAAAAATACTGATAGTAATTTTAAAACGAGGATACATTTGTAGTCCATTTTTTATGCTTAATAATTTGTAATTTAAGAAACAAGTATGTGCAACATTTTTGTTTGATTAACCCTTTTTCTCACTTCAACATTTAGATTAAATAAAACTCTAATCTAGTCTTTCAGTTCCTCGACTTCCTTCTATTGACTTTGCTAATGTCTAAAGGCGCGTGCTTAGAAATGGTTGGGTACATACACCAGAATCTATGTACTTATCTTGTTAACTGACGTTTGGAACAATTGGTTAACCTCAATATCAAAATATAAACATCCAAATCAATCTAATTGCAGGTAGTTATGGAAAGTTTTGACTTCACATTATTAACATTTCTTCTACAGGTTTAATGGATGATTTAATAATAAAAAGGCCACTGAGGCGTTCTCTGTGGCCATAGAAAAGCAAAGTCTGTTCCTTTTTTCTCTGTGGGGTTAATGTACATTTATATTATTAAATTCATGCCCAATACTAACTTGTCAGGTCAAAATGTCTCCCTACAACAAAAACGGGTTTCACAAGGTTCTGTTTTAGGCCCAGTATTCAAACACATCTTTCTAACATAATATTACTTTCCCAACTACTATACGCAAAGGTTTAAACACAACAAAAGTTCAACTTCTTTTTGACACATTATTTTCGTCTTTAAATAAATATCTTTATTCACCATTGACAGCCTTAGAATATTTCTAGAATCAAACATTAAATATGAAATGAATTCGAATTCGTAAGGTAGCAATAGGAGAGTGGAACGAGGGCCAGTTGTAGGCTAATCTACCAGTTCCATTGTGAAAAGCCGTTTGGCCTCCGTCCAGTCACTCATCTCAACCACATTTAACACATGTTTTCACCGGACAGGCGTTCCTGAACCCACGTATACAAGATCTGCTTCTAGACCCAGCGTTGCCACTTAAGAAAAAGTCGGGACGGAACCATCAGTGTTTGAACTGGACACCACCCCCCCCCCCTCCCCGGTTGATAAATACAATGAAATCATAATCGGATTGACAATAAGCTCAAAACAAATAGTGAATAACTATGTATATTAAAATTTTCTATGTGTAAGATGAAAATAAACAAATAACTTTAGTTTATTTATCCATGCATAAAACTTTACACCTAAAAGAATGCTTTTCTTAAAATGGTTCGGTAAATAATAAATTTACTTTAGTACTTAAAGTATCGGGACAGTCCCATCGGAATCGGCTACTTTGACTGGACCGTAGTATCTACTGGCCCAAGCTCTAGTAACGACAAATACAAATATAAACTGGGAATTAAAAATAAAAAAATAGTTGTAATAATTTAACACTACACATATTTCCTCAGTTTGTAATCAAATGAAAAAATCACAAACCACCTTTCCGCTTTATTTTGTAAAAGTCCTATAGCGAGAAGTTCCTTAATTAACTAGGGTAGATGGAGTTTTGAAAACGTAGTTGGATATATAATATTTCATGGTAATCGAAATCTATAGGTAATGAAAAATGCCTATATCAAAGGGGCGAAGGTAGGACTGTAACGTCCTCTCTAACACTTAACCCCATAGATAAAGATCAAGATGGTTTCTAAGATATATCGATAGAAAGAAAATGTCTATCAAGTAATTGTGGTAACTGTGACGGTGTGAACGTGTGGTAACTGTGACGGCGAGAACGTGTGGTAACTGCGACGGTGTGAACGTGTGATAACTGTGACGGCGAGAACGTGTGGTAACTGTGACGGCGTGAACGTGTGGTAACTGTGACAGCGAGAACGTGTGGTAACTGTGACAGTGTGAACGTATGGTAACTGTGACGGCGTAAACGTGTGATAACTGTGACGGCGAGAACGTGTGGTAACTGTGACGGCGAGAACATTCGGTAACTGTGACGGCGTGAACGTGTGGTAACTGTGACAGCTAGAACGTGTGGTAACTGTGACAATGTGAACGTATGGTAACTGTGACGGTGTGAACGTGTGGTAACTGTGACGGCGAGAACGTGTGGTAACTGTGATGAAACGTGTTGAGGAAATAATTTCCGTTTTAAGTGGGGTATTAAAAATTATCTATTGTTTTTCTAATGAAGGGACGATGAGTGTTTAGTTGCGAGCAATTTGATTAATTTATGTTTTTTCTATTGTATGTTAAACACTGGATTATTTCTTCATTATAAAAGAGCAAATACTTTAAATAGATTTATTAAAATATACTTGTCTTTGTCCAAGTTACCACTTGGAAATATTTTTTCTTGGAGAAAAATAATAATACACTAATAATAGTGTCATGATGAATGATTTAATACATTGTTTTAGTTTGCAATGGCACGTTTTTGTTATTATTCCTGTACTTTATTGTATTTATTGCTGTTAACATGTATATGCGAAGTTAATTATTGTGGTACAATAATTAACAAGTATCATAATATTCCACTCGCACCTATGACTGGTGTAGGCTCTATATTAGTTTCATGTTAAGAAAGTGAACAGATCGCTCTTTGATTATACAGATAACATTCCTTTTAGATGGGTAGCCTAATTGAATGAAATATGCACTGATGTAGCATAATTAATTTGTGGGTTTTATCAAAGGTCAAGTCAAAAGGCTCAAAAGCCTATCTTATCCTAATAGCATATTAATGTGACCAAACCTGTCCGAGACAAGTGCCAAGAGGAGAAATGGTACACAAACAGTCTGACAAATAATTAGGCATGATATGTTTCTTCATTTTCAATTAATAAGAGAATAAAATAAAGTTTGCTATTAGTATAGTCATTATTATTTAAATGTGCATTTTGAAAATAGTATGGAGACAAGTGTTTAGTCTAGCTAGTAACACTGTTAGTATCAGGAGCCACTTCAAGCGGCCATGTGTGCTCAAGTGGCCATCTCAGGCTGGTTGCAACATTCTTGTGTCCTTAAGTGAACTATGATGAAAGAAGATGATCATGTAAAACTTCATCGTCACAATACCAGACAAACCTTTTTAGAAAAGAAAATTAATTTTTAGAGAATTATACAAGAAACCCCCATCCTACAATGGAAGAAAAATTTATGTAAAATTAATTTAACATATGAAGTAGCAATATACAAACTATAAAATGTAAAAATGAGGATTCATGTTGACTAGCATAACTTAGGCCTAACTAACAAACATAAACATAAATCCAGCGGTTTAACATTTTAAAAAAAATTACTTGAAAAATAGGTGTGCTGGATTTAAGTTGTGGATCTTTTCCGTTAATTCACTACCACTTTTTGTTTCCGTTAATTCACTACCACTTGATCAATATTATATTGCTCTAAAAACTGTTCCCCACTCATTTTTACGTCCACTGTGGTATTCTTTATCCGCTAGGAATCCGATATCGCTGGCCTTATCTTATCGCTTTCCAAGATCGTCGGCCTACACACGGAGAGTGCATTCGGCGGTAAGTCAGTCATTGGATTTACCAGTTTGTGATCAACTTTATTAGCCACCTAACCTAAACTAACCTGACTCAACCGAATCCATCCATGATTACAATAAAAAAGTAGTGGTAGTGAAGTAACGAAAAAGTAGTGGTTGTGAATTAACGGAAAAGGTCCTTTGAGTAGTTGGGAACATTTGTTTTAGTCAATTTCCATCTTTTATTTTTTCAATAAGGATAAATCCAAGTTAAAAAAAATAAGTTTTCGTTGTTTATTTACACGACACCTTTTCCGTTGTTTGCAGCTAGATATTAATTTATATCATATCATCATAGGCCTATCATGTTCTAAAACTCTCTTGTTTAGTTAGACTGCTTGTGTGTTTTGATTTTGTGCTTGGTAATGTTTATATGCTAGTTGTATTATTATGCATATAGAACTATAGGGACATTAGCATTATTTTACTGTAATATTTTGTCCTGTATGTATATGGTCTAAGGTACTTGGACATCATTATTGTGTTAAAATGTTGAGTGGTTTTTAAATAGTAAATAAGTTGACGGTAGTCGAAAATAAGATTGAGTTAACAAAAAACCAGCTGACAACATGTTACAAAACTAGCGTCCTGTTTCCAACTCGAGGTTATTGGGGGAAAAATGTGAAAAACCTCAAACAGAGTATAAAATTACACGATTTTAACCTATAGGTTACTGAAGGCATTTTGGGAAGGTAACTTGAATTACAGCTCAAAATTTTGAGTGGATTATCTTCTTCAAAACTGTGCCTACCAGAAAGTATCTAAGTAAGCCTACTTCCTGATTGAAATTTCGCTCAGATGAACGGGTCGAAAACGTGTGTTACCAGAATCCGGGCGAAAGAGCGAAGCCAATGGCGTCAGAAACGCCCCTGCGATTGGTTAAGAAGACGGCTGGTTGATTTAGAGGCGCGATGGCAGCATGAAGCCGAGCCCGTCCCGCCGTCGTCCTCTAACAGACAGCTAGTTATTACTGGGCGAAATTTTAATATGGAATAATATCGGCTGTCGAACCACTCGCTCGATATAATTACGCAGACCACGGGTTGTCCAAACTCTGGTCGGCCCTTCGCCATCGGTGGGAAAACATTTTACGTTTGAAAATCACTTGTTTCAAACAAAAACTGTTAACTAAATATTGAAACCATATGAAGCACAGTCCTAAGGCTTCAAATAATGGGAAACCTTGTATCTTCGTTACATGACTTATTGTTTATGGAGTGCCGCCTCTTAAACAAGTTTTTGGTCCATCAAGAATCATCTATTGCTGCAAGTCAGATTTATGCATTAACAACAGTTTAAATACAAACAATACAAAAACTATTTCCAACAGAAGTCCGCTTTCCAAAAATGTCTGATTTTCATTGACAGAGTCAAAAACAAACATATATGTGCCACTACCTCTGTACATATTACATCATATCGTGGACACTGTGAAACGTGTCATCAATAAGATGTATCTTTAATTTATTTCTTGAAGGCAAATCCATCTTTAAACAGGCCTGAGAAGATTTAAAAACTTAATGCAGTTAAAATAACCATTTTTAAAAGAAAGAAGTACTGTCTGTAGGGATGAGGTTATTTTCTCTTTTACGAAGTGTGTATTTAGAAAAATCTGACTGTTAATAAAAAGATGCAAATCCAAAAAAAATTAATGATTGGAAAATAGAAACTCAAATAAAATATGAAAGAATATTATTATCTCGGAATGTTGTTTTACAAAATTATTCATTAGTTAATCCAAATATGGTACGGATTGCTGTAATTTAGTATGATTTAGTTTAGTTAAATCTTTTAAGCTTGTTCTCATATTCCATGCTTATGTCTTTATCTATTTGTATAACGTAAATTTACAAGCTAGCCACCACATTCGTGCCGATTATTGTCAACATAGTTATAGGATTCTGATAATTTGTTAATTGTTGTAAAATATTTTTGTTATTGTCAAATGTTTTGGTGATGATTACTTCTTTCATTTAGGCCTATATGTTGCCTATTTATTATGCTCTAGTTGTATTAGCTTTACAACTACTATATCACTATTTATTTATTTGTGCTCTATAATTCCGTTATTGTTAGATTGCTAATATACTTGACATATTGTATTATGCATAAAATATTCATATAGGCCTATCAATGGTGTTACCAGGAATAAATAAATTATGAGTTAATTCAGGCTGTTGGAATTTACTTGGCTGATCGAAAAATGTTTATTTAGTTGATGTACGATTGGGTACTTATATTGATGGGGGGAGGGGGGCTGGAGTGATAATATATTCTGGTGACTTCCAGCCAACTCAAATCTATTCTCCATAAGATCGATGTTAAATTTTTCAAATAGAGCCAAAGCACGACTCCTTCACTGGTAAAGCGTTCTGTATCCGATTTTAACCATCTAAATAATACGTTCTTGAATAAATACTTAATGTCAAATTCTTATCGATTTTTGTCAATCTGTTGATGTTTTCGGTTAAACTACGTGTATCATAAACATATGAATAAAAAAATTAAAATTCGTCTCGCAATCAATATTCTCCATTTCAACAACTAAAAAAATGACATAATTTTATCTAGAAAATAGGTAAAAATTGTATTTATCCTTTTGACATTGGTCTTCACAGATCCAACATGGCCCACACCTCCTTTTACGACAATTTGTAGTAAGTGTGAAAAATATATTCAATATACAGTAATAGAAGAATTTTTTACTTGTTTCATATTCACATGTACTTGTAACTTGTGTTGCCAAACCTTACATAAATGTAACTTATGAAATTACGACATTGAACACGAAATCATGAACTACCGGTATGACATTGCACACATATTAAGGCGTTGGTCCTTAAATTGTTCATCTTATACGACAATTTCATACATTTTAACGGATTTGCAACAAATTTTACAATCAATACAGGATACAGCTTACTTCCATTGTTTGTTTTTCAGTGTCATATTCTAAATATTTTTGTATATTGATTCTAACAGGTAAGCAATTTATTTGCTTTCCATTTGACTATTTATTTATTATTTAATTTTTTATATTTGTACTATTTTATTATGATTTTTAACGTTTATTTATTGAAACTACGTTAATCATATTATTTGTTGTTGGATGTTCGTGCCATATTTTGGGTTATTTTGTTTGTTTTTTATTATGGTCCTTTATTAGGTTATTGTTATTTACTTGACAGAGTGTTGCTGTATTAATGATTGTAAGTACTTGGTACTTTATCTACTGTTAATTGTTTCACGTGTCCTATCCGAATTGTTAATTTGTTAATGGAATAAATGATTCTTGATTCTTATTACCTACTATTTGCATTTTATCGTTGATTTTTATTTTACTGTACTCAGATAGTTTTCAAAATACTGTCCTTCAAGTGCACTTACACTTAAAATCATAATTATTTGATTCGTTAAATCCTTTTCCCAACTTCTTTAGAATACTCGTAGAATGGTCGGTAGTGAAGTTGATTAAATACCAACGTCATAAGCTAAAGATTCTCAGTTCGATTCTAATAGGAGTCCAACAAATGTTGAAGGGATCAGCTGATAATCACCGGCAGTTGTCATTGGACTATTAATTAATTACAATTTCAAAGGAAAGTTCGGCTTTATTTGTAACAATGACTACATTCAATAATCTACACTAATCGCACTCATTCAAAATCCTTATTCGCTCATATCTTGACGATCGGCGTCTTAAGAATGAACAAATAAAAATTAAATATTTCTAACGGACACCACATAGAAGAAAGAAATAGAGGTTGAATCCACTAGTGCGCTGAGTATGTGTCGAGTAGTTATTTCTCCAGTTTGCCAGCACCTTGTCAGTCCCTCCCTTATTCCTCCTAGATCCTCAAGGATAAACGTAGTAATTATGACAACAGATGTATAAAGATTTCCATTAGTTATAATCTACATATCTTTCACCACTAAGGCGTTCACTGCGGCTATAAGAAAGCGACCTCGGTTTCTTTTTATCTGTGGCAACGCATGTATAAGTTCCAAATTTGACTTACTCGTCACTAAAAGCCGTACAAAATGTCTTAATAAAACCCTCAACGGTCCTTCAACGGTGGGGAGAAGAGCATTAGGACAAGGTTTAAATTTAAATTTTGATTGTCTCGCGTCGGTCCGCCGGCATTTTGGGGCCAGTTCGCCTAGTCTGGGCGGGCCCTATAATTAACAGGATCAGATTAACACACAGGCTTCAAAACAAAGAAAATGAAAGATGGTATCGAGTAGCCGGGCTCAGACACATTTCAAAATCTAGAAAAATTAAATGGAACGTGTAATTTTAAATACAAATCATGGGTTATTTAACGCCGCACTTGCGTCATCTATAAATTACCGAGCAATTTGCACAACTGCGCATAAATTACCTAATAATGAGGATATTCCGACAGAAAGAATAAATTAAATAGAAAATAAACAACGTTATAATTTCAATTTAACCAAGTAGCAACGACTAAATTGTAGGCTGGAAAGGTATGTTAAAATAACGGTTCTACATTACTCGAATTTGTCGGTCGCACTTTCTGTCGTATTTTATGGGTTTCGTTTTGGACGATTAATTTAATATTTGTAACAACATTAGCATACGGAAAAAACGCAGCAAACGAATAGTCCAGCCCATAGGCTATTAATTACTTGCAACGAATAGTCCAGCCCACAGGCCTATTTATTACTTGCAAAGAATAGTCCAGCCCATAGGCATATTATTTACTTGCAACGAATAATCCAGCTCATAGACCTATTAATTACTTGCAACGAATAGTCCAGCCCATAGGCCTATTAATTATTTGCAACGAATAGTCCAACTCATAGGCATATTAATTACTTGCAATGAATAGTCCATCCCATGGGCCTATTAATTACTTGCAACGAATAATCCAGACCATTTGCCTATTAATTACTTGCAACGAATATCAGATAAAGTTATGGCATATATAAATTTGGCATATAAAACACATGTTAAACTTCCTGAATATAATATAGGCTAGTTAGTACATTAATAAGAAAAGTAATACTGCGAAAAATCATAAGTAATTGATTATACAAGAGGAATCTATGAAAAAAATTACATGTACAAGTAACGGAAACTTGGCATAATATAGGAATGTATAATAAGTAGGCCTATAGGTCTATATATAAGTGTCTGTTGATATAACTTCTAATTGTCCCAAAAAAAGTTTATGGATTTAGAGTTAAAATTTCAGTTCCAATCTGTTAATAATTCGTTATTAATATTAAGTACTATATTATACAGCCATATAATTTATGATTCACCATAATCTATAAGAACTTACAGTAACCATTAAAAAGTGTGTTTTTAACATAGTTATTATAATTAGGAAAATAATAACTACCACAGTTAAAAATTAACTACCAAAACCACTATTTTGGGCCTCCTTTTTGATCAATCAAACAAAAACAAATATTTAATGAATCGCACAAGAAGAATAAGAAAAAACTGGCGAAACGAACTTCCATAACAATAAAAAAAAAAACACAAATTATAACACAAAACCATTATGCAAAACTAAATTAACAGAAAAACAAAAGACTGAGTTAACACAAACACTTGGAAACTTGCCACAAACGTGAAATCACACAAAAATAAGAAAACAAGTAAGAAAATGCAGTGAGAGTGGACGAGTGTGCCTGGTGGCAAGGCTGGCAAAGACTGGCAAAGTCTAACGGTAAAGCCCGGCCCGGCGAGGCAGTCTAACAAAGCCATTCAAGTAATTGTAGCAATCGAGGGGAGGGAATGGCGGCGGGGTGTTTTTTGTGGTCTTCGACCTTGGTTGGCGCTCGGCTTCACCTGGCCAAAACTGGGGCCGGGTCATTACTATAGGGTTGTTGGATAAAAAACGGCTCGGTATCTGAAAACTCGACTAGTCGTCAGTCGATAACAATCGATTATAGGCCTACAGCGGTGTTTTTGAGATAAAATTGTTAAATAAATAAGAAAAAAGTACTGATTTAATTTAACAAAAAGCACGAATAGATTGATAGTTCTTCACTTAAGACTTTTTTAACTAATGTGTTAACAGTATATTAAGGGCGGGCTGGAGTTATCAGGCGTTCATTTTCCTTCTTTATTTATTTTATTTTTACGTTTATTGATCAATTTATTACTTATTGTATGTGCAATATTTCATTATTTTTATTATTGTTGTCGTTAATTTTGATTTTAATTAATTTGTTTGATTTTTGTTGTTGTTGTTTTTTTTTTTTATATTTTTTATTTACAGTAGGCCTATTTATTTATTGTTTTTATTATTTTTCTATTATAGTCTTAGTTCTTAATTTGTTAATTTTTGTTTTATCTAGTTATAGTATATATTGTTATTGAATAGTTACATTTTTCTCTTTCTCAATTTTCTTGTACTTCATATCTATTTGTTGATTACGCCAAGTTTGATCCTGATTTTACTTATTCAATTACATAGTATGTCATGTTGTAATACTTCTATCTATTACAGGCTTATGTTAAGATGATGTTCGTTATGATGTTTTAGACTTTGGATTAGTATTATGATTATGTATTATTCTTGTTCCTTTTTGTATAAATTGTGAGCACCGTTGGAATAAATGGCCTATGTAAAAATGCTGGTGACTTCCGGCCAGAAAGAATCTCTTGCCATAAGACCAATGTTTAATGTTATCAAATCAAGCAATAATAATAAAACACACACATACTTCACTGGAAGTTCTTTAAAATGTTTATTCAATTCAGAATTTAAACATTTAAATTTTGCCTGTTTTTTTGATAAATGAATAATTATTAATTTTCCAAATTTGTCGGCGTTTTTTTAAAATAATTTGTCTAATTTAAACATTTTTTTAAGTAGGCTACTTCTATCACAAACATTAAAAATAAAAAAAAACAAGTATTCATGCATTTAAATACTTACAAAATGAAATATCAAATATAATTTTTATTGGGAATGTGTTACAAATTTTCCTCAACTATTTTACTTTGGTAGGCCTATTATGGAGAATATATTTAAGTTGACTAACAATTTCAGCCTACCCCTTAACCGCTCCTGTTCATATTCTGTCGACATAACCCAAGTCTCCCTCGTAAAATCCTTCTCGTCCACAAAACTGTGAAACTTCGCTGAACCACAGAGAAAAAGGAAACAGTGGTCGCTTTCTTATGGCCACAGTGAAAATCTCATGTAAATTACAAATAGATTTAAAATGATGTAAATATTAATATAACTGTAGTAATAATTACTACGTTTATACTAGAGGATTTGGTAGGAATAAAGGGAGGGACTGACAAGGTGCTGGCCTTGCCATCCGCATGGCAAACTGGAGAAATAACTACTCGACAAACATTCAGCGTACAATTGGATACGAACTCTGTTTCTTTCTTCTCTGTGGTTAAACTTATTCAAATTTTGGTTAGTTATTTTATTATTAATAATTTTGGGTACTCAAATTATTAATAACTAAATGTATTAATAAGTCTAAGTGCAGTGTGTGCAAGAGAGAGGGAGGGAGGGGGAGAGAGAGAGAGAGAGATTAGATTTTGATTTGATTTGAAAGCCTTTGTATTAAAGAGGCCTTAATTTGGGTTAATGAACTTCATTACTATTTAGTTATTATTTGTATGTGGTCGTGGGTAATTACACGAAACAAAAAAAATAAATAAATTACACCCGTTTTTAGGCTAACAACACAATAATTTTGAAACATTATTTGAGTTCTATTAATAGGGAAAATATTAGGTCTATTAAGTTAAAATTTGAACATTTATAAAAATAATTTTTTTATTCGTAATGAATTTAAAAACATAAAAAAGTAAAAGAGTGGTTAGGCGTGCAGTTGTGTTGGCAAGCGTGTGCGCGGGGACCATCTGTGTGTTGTGAGGGTTTAGTTTGATGTATTGCAGCTCAAGCTTGCTTCCACCTATTGATTCATACACCCAAGGGCCGACCACGCCATACATATAACCTCAAATAATTAATAAACAGAAATATTGTTTTATCGCGATAAACACAGAGTCCAATTGGGATTTCCACCTCATAAAAAGATCCACTCGTTGTTAAACGATATCATTTTATGGAGTTAAAATTATATTTACATAATTTGAAAGCTGTAAAATTTGCAATTTTTAATGTTCGCAATACGTCATTAAAAATGCAATTGAACGACTCTATTGATGAATATTAATGTAGGCTACAGTAAGGCTTTAGTGAAAGTTAAGTTGCTCAAAAAAATATCGAAGTTCACAACGAAAAATTTTAACTAATGCCACAGAGAATAAATAAACAGAGATCGCTTTATTATGGCCGCAGCGAACGCCTATGTGGCAGTTGGTAATAGATTACTACAACAAATGTACATATTTATAAATTCGTAGTAATAATTACTACGTTAATCCTTCAAGATTTTGGGCAGGGCCGTAACGTTAACTTAGGGGGCCCCGGGGCAAGACTGGCTGGCGGGGCCCCCCCTAATACCTTACTCGCGCGCACACGAGCGTCAATATTCATTATAATTCTATAACAATATAGGTATGCTTTTATTTCCTTTACCATTTTTCATGTAAATGGTGTTTAATAATCTGCCTAATCATTCTGTACCTATTAATAACTAATTTTAAGGTTAAAAAAACATTTTTGAAAGTTTTATAATTACTCATTTACTTTTTTAATACTATACAAAATAAGATTATTACACTTTTCAAAAGATAAAAATTGATTTTTTAACAGATTAAAAAAGATTCCAAAATTACAAAATTATAAACTTGGTTTAATTACTTTAAAATTATTTTATTACTGAAACATTTGTTTCCTTCTATGAGCCTTCAAGCAGGCAAAGTCATCAATAACTTTATCAAAATTAATTTTTTGAGCTCTCTCATTTTCGATTGAGAGTAGTGTCAAACTACTTAGTCTTTCTTGTGCCATTGTACATCTAAGATAGTTTTTTATTAATTTAAGTTTAGAAAAAGATCGTTCAGCTTTGGCAACTGTTTATCGTTTATCTCAAACATCCGGCTGGGCAATGACTCACTCCCGAGCAACAATTATTGACGTAAGAAAATTATATTTCTTTATGATTTTGTATAAGCTTATTTGTCTTAAAAATATTTTTATCGTATATTTTTTAAGTTCAAAATTCAGTCTCTAGTTTTTTACATTTTTACTATAAAATTTTCGTTGATTTTTAAATATATAAAAAAATACGTTTTTTGGAAGTAGTACGCAATTATGCCCCTCTATCGGGGGCCCCTTCGGGGCCCCCTAGGCTCGGGGGCCCCGGGGCGGTGCCCCGGTTGCCCCGGTGGTCGTTACGGCCCTGATTTTGGGAGAATAAGGGAGGGACTGACAAGGTGCTGGCCCTACCATCCACGTGTAAACTGGAGAAATAACTACTCGACACACATTTAGTGCACTATTGGATGCAACTTCTGTTTTCTTCTATGTTAAGAAAGACATTTGCTAAAATGTTATTTTAACCAAAAGACCCAACTGTAACTCAATAATTTGGGAAAATATTTCTAATTTGTACCCTTTTTAAATAATGAGATGGATTCATGGTTAAATTTTCAATTCCAATCTGTTAATAATTCGATATTTATATTAAGTACTATAGTATACAGCCATATAATTTATGATTCACTATAATCTATTAGAACTTACAGCAAACATTAAAAAGTGTGTTTTTAACATAATTATTATAATTAGGAAAATAATAACTACCACAGTTAAAAATTAACTACCAAAACCCCTATTTTGGGCCTCCTTTTTGATCAATCAAACAAAAACAAATATTTAATGAATTACACAAGAAGAATAAGAAAAGATTTGGCGAAAGAACTTCCATAACAATAACAAAATCCAAAAATGAAACAATAACAAATCCATCCAAAAATGAAATATAACTGTAGCCTTACAAAGATTTATAGCTCTAAAACTGTAGAAAAGAATTTGGTACTCAAGGTCACATTCGTCGATCCCTGAGAACAAAAACACCATTTCAAAACCATGTACGTCAAAAGGAAAAATGAAGATATAATTGTTTCAAGTTTGTTTAGGGTCTATACATGTAGGCCTAAAGTGGGGCCCTGAAGAAGAAATATAGAGGAGGTATACCCCCTCACAGAAGTAAAACTGATTTAGTTAAATAAGTTTTGATATTGTTGTTGAAAAATTGGGTATCTCAATATGTTATTTATAATAAATGAACCAAACCACAGTTTTCGAGACAATATTTACTCAGTTTTATGATGAGCAGAACATGTGTAATATTTAGACAAAACAATTTTTGTTTCAATAAATGTTTTTCAGGCTATCTTTCAACAAAGAGATTCCCCTTACTCTTTATCGTCAAATTTTATTAATGGACTAGAGATTCTCACTCCTAAATATCAATGCTACAGTAAAAAACAGTTAGAAATAAATTTCATAAACAAGTATTTCCCAATAGAAAATAAAAGAATTATTGAAAAAAATATATAAATAGTTTTTTAATTAGCATAATACGTGTTGGTACATATACAGTACAAGTAAACGTCACACAACACAAATTTATTACAATATAAGCACAAAATGCACAAATGTACTACAATACAAGCACAAAATGCACAAATATTATGGTGATCGATTTCGGTGAACCACGCTCACCTTCCTCAGACCAGAGGGATTCACAAAAGAATCTACATGATTCTTTTGTGAATCCCTCTGGTCTGAGGAAGGTGAGCGTGGTTCACCGAAATCGATCACCATAATATTTGTGCATTTTGTGCTTGTATTGTAGTACATTTGTGCATTTTGTGCTTATATTGTAATAAATTTGTGTTGTGTGACGTTTACTTGTACTGTATAAAAATATATACTAATAGGTAATAATGAATAACATAGTCTACAGAAATTGCGTGATGACCACCACAAACTTGTTAAAACAACGAAACTGTTGAGGCTAGGAGCAGAGAGCCTACTTACCCCTCCCACAAGTCCAACCCCACCCCTTCCTACAACTTTGGTCCATTGTCGACTGTGACACCCAACCAAACTTACAAGGAAGACACTAATCATTGCTTCAGGACTCTAAATTCAATTTTGTGTCTCACTTCCTTCTCAGGTTGGAATTCATGAAATGCCTATATGCAACTATTAAATTGAACTGAAATTACAATGAATGTTGTTTAATCCTTAAATATTATACGGTTACGTGTCTTTTATTATTATTTAACAATAAAAACACATTTAAACCCCTTACCCCTTACTACAATAACAGACTGTTAGACTATACATGGGACCTTACGACAACATATCTACTATCTACAGTAATACAGGTAACATATCTACAGAAATAACCATACATACTACACTGATATGGACCTATCTACGGAAATAACGATACATACTACAATAAATATGGATCTATCTACGGAAATAACGATACATAATACAATAATGCCGGACCTATCTACGGAAATAATAATACATACTACAATAAATCTGGACCTATCTACGGAAATAACGATATATACTACAATAATGCCGGACCTATCTACGGAAATAATAATACATACTACAATAAATCTGGACCTATCTACGGAAATAACGATATATAATACAATAATGCCGGGCCTATCTACGGAAATAACGATACATAATACAATAAGTCTGGACCTATCTAAGGAAATAACGATACATACTACTCTATTGGAAGTGTAGTACATTGATTCTGGACCTATCTATGGAAATAACGATAAATAATACAACAAATCTGGACCTATCTACGGAAATAACTATATATACTACAATAATGCCGGACCTATCTACGAAAATAACGATACTACTACAATAATACTGGATCTACCAAACGAAATAACGATACATACTACAATAATGATGGATCAACCTACTGAAATAACGATACATATTACAATAATTCTGGACCTATCTACGGAAATAATGAGATATACTAGAATAATGTTGGATCTACCTACGGAAATAACGATACATACTACAATAATGCTGGATTTACTTACGGAAATAACAATACACAGTACAATAAATCTGTACCTATCTACGGAAATAACGATATATACTACAATAATGCCGGACCTATCTATGAAAATAACGATACATACTACAATAATATGGAACTATCTACGGAAATAACGATACATACTACAATAATGCCGGACCTACCTACGGAAATAACGATACATAAGACAATAATATGGAACTATCTACAGAAATAACAATACATCCTACAATAATAAGTACCTATCTACGGAAATCACCACATGGGAATATAATCATTGTTACGAACTAAATACAACCATTGCTTCAAAGTGTCAATAGTTAATCGCCCAATGAAAATGAACAGACTGTAGTTATCAGCTACTCCCTTATAAAATGTTGTATGACTGATTGGCTTCGAACTGAGAATATTTAGCTTATTAAGCTGGGCTTTAATCAACTACGCTACCGAACAATTTTTGACTTTGGACACACTTTTACGAGTTAAATCGTTTTCGCAAACACAAGAACGGCCACACATTACACTATGAATGCTCTTTTAAACACCCGTTACTTTCAGACGAAGGGGAGAAGGAGGACCGGATACGGATGTGGGACTCAACATGATCACATATTGCCCCACTCTTGTTGCCAGGACCTAAATACGTGTTATCTCCTACTCATTTCCACAGAGACTCGCTAGAAACAAACGAGTGTACAATACAAGCCTAAATACAACATTTTTTATCGCATGACTACCGAAATAAAAGGAGGAGGAATAAAAATAAAATGTAAATCTTTATTTTTACTTTTAAAATCTAATGTACGAAGTACTAGTGTCCTAGTATTTAAATATTGATCTCTCATCACTGCCCTAAGTTCAGGTTTCGTAACCATTCAATACCTGCATCTCCGATTGATTCAATCTTCCTGAAAAAAAAAACGCGATGAAGAATCATTGACTAAGTGAATGGATCGACTCCTCAATCACATGACTGATCATTTGCCATTCCCCACTTATATTTACAAAAATTGCATCTTCCCACACTCGTCCGAAAGCAACTCAACTTAGTCTACTACTTACGAGGAAGGTTCATTCCACCGATGACGGCGCCATAGGGTCTGATACCAGAAAAATGATTGACTGGGAAGTTGATCGAAAATATGGTTTTCTAGATTTAAGTTGCCGTGCACACTGTGGGATTTCTTGCAAAATGTGGAGATTCGGAGTAGATAAGAGTCTTGTTGAACTCTCTAAGAACAGGACGATACACATATTAAGGTGATCGCTTTCGTTAAACAACGATTACCATCATCAGATCAGAGGGGCTCACAAGCGAATAGCGTCTGTTTGTTACTGGGGGGGGGGGGGGGTAATCTGCTGATGTCTAATTGCACCGGCTGTTAAAGGAATTTATAAGGGTGGAAATAATCTTCTGTCCCTCGCATGTCTAGTTGCACCGGTGGTCATGTCTGGGTCTCTTCAGGTAGAACGCATAGACACGCTCCCATTCCGGGATATTCATCATAATAAGCACAGACAAATTCAACAAAAACTTCACTTGTATGAAACAATATCATTCACTGATGTATGATTGGTATACGAGTACATGATGGTTTCCGATAGCAAAGTAGAATTCATTGAGAGTTAATTGTGAACAATGTTTAAATTCAATAGTGAAACTTTCTAAAACAAAGATTGTTTTTATAAGGATTACCAAACTTAGCCGTATGTAATACTACGGCTGGACAATGCTCCAAAGGGTTCGAAATGACCATCGGTGCAACTGGAC
Source organism: Stictocephala bisonia (assembly GCA_035578905.1). Taxonomy (NCBI): domain Eukaryota; kingdom Metazoa; phylum Arthropoda; class Insecta; order Hemiptera; family Membracidae; genus Stictocephala; species Stictocephala bisonia. The sequence goes on from JAQJVL010000001.1 coordinate 10,933,583, forward strand.
ACTGTAATTAGGACTGATCCCTGACCTCCGGTGCAACTGGACACTGTTCCAAAAGGTTCGAAATGACCATCGGTGCAACTGGACACAGTAATTAGGACTGATCCCTGACCGCCGGTGCAACTGGACACTGTTCCAAAGGGTTCGAAATGACCACCGGTTCAACTAGACATAGTATTAGGACTGATCCCCCTAACCGCCGGTACAACTGGACACTGTTCCAAAGGGTTCGAAATGACCATCGGTGCAACTGGACACAGTAATTAGGACTGATCCCTGACCGCCGGTGCAACTGGACACTGTTCCAAAGGGTTCGAAATGACCACCGGTGCAACTAGACATAGTATTAGGACTGATCCCCCTAACCGCCGGTACAACTGGACACTGTTCCAAAGGGTTCGAAATGACCATCGGTGCAACTGGACACATTAATTAGGACTGATCCCTGACCGCCGGTGCAACTGGACACTGTTCCAAAGGGTTCGAAATGACCACCGGTGCAACTAGACATAGTATTAGGACTGATCTCCCTAACCGCCGGTACAACTGGACACTGTTCCAAAGGGCTCGAAATGACCATCGGTGCAACTGGACACAGTAATTAGGACTGATCCCCCTAACCGCCGGTACAACTGGACACTGTTCCAAAGGGTTCGAAATGACCATCGGTGCAACTGGACACAGTAATTAGGACTGATCCCTGACCACCGGTGCAACTGGACAACCTCCGTGTAATCATATTAAAATCGAGTTACTAGAGATATGCTAGAACGTTATTACTTAATGCACATTTAGTCGACAAGAAAAGGTAGATCAAAGGGAAATATAGATGTATTGTGCCGGTGTGGTTGCTCAGTGGGTAAGGCTTCGGACTGCAGAGGGCATTTCCAGAGTTCAAATCCCCAACTCGGTACTTCACTTGTTGAATAAAGTTCACGCACAGGCCTGGAGGGCAAGTACCTAAAGCTTTTATTTAGGAAGAAAGAAGAACAAGAACATTTTAAAGTTATTTGCTTCAGTTATTATTTTTACAAAAATTTCATTTCACAGTGTTTTTTTTTACCGGGCCTTCTGTTTTACAAGGCAAAAAGCCATTATTTATTCTGTATAGAGGTAATTCTTAACAGAAGTTAAACGTTAAACACCTTTAACCTAACACAATTATGTAAATTAAAAAAGTAAAACAACTAAACAATTTCATCAGTTTAAAAGAGACACTGAGATTGACAAGCTGAATGAATCGTCAAAGGTAAAGTTCACTGCAAGGACGGTTGGACATGACGTATGGCCCGGACGCCAAAAATGAAACTCAACGCTTGCTCAGCTGAGTCAGGATTTGATCGATAACCGGCGACTCCTGTAATTTATCATTACCGCACAGCTCTGTTATTAGTCCAAACAGGAAAGTAATGCTGTAATTATACAGGCCGCATACGGTGAAAGTTTCTGCATTGCTCAAACGACCAACTTTGCGGTGCGCTGCCTGCAGTTTAGCATTCTTCGGATAAAAATAAGGGAAGAGTAATTTATTATATTGGTAGGCAAATACAACCCTGGTGAATAGAAATCTAACTCTACAAAGCTGCACCAGTAGATAACTAGTCAAAACTTGTAACCTTAATGTTTTAAAAATAAATTATGTAAAGACAATAATTTCAAACCATCATTTACGAGCACCTACACACTTAAATTGCCAGCACTTGAACGAATCCATCATATATGCACTAAACTTGTCAGCACTAGAACAAAAACCTCGCCTACGCACTAAACTTGTCAGCACTGGAACGAAACCCTCGCGTACGCACTAAACTTGTCAGCACTGGAACGAAACTTTCGCCTACGCACTGAACTTGTCAGCACTGGAACGAAACGCTCGCCTACGCACTAAACTTGTCAGCACTGGAACGAAACCCTCGCCTACGCACTGAACTTGTCAGCACTGGAACGAAACCCTCTCCTACACACTGAACTTGTCAGCACTGGAACGAAACCCTCACCTACGCACTGAACTTGTTAGCAAAGGAACACTAATTCCTACATGTTTAAATACAATATAGTCAATAAACAAAGAGAAAATTTAAAATCTTGCATGTACAAGATCATTAACTCGCTGAGGTAAGCCTAATTAATTTCAGAATATAACTGATAGGCTACATACCTACAATGTATGCATAGTATTAAGAACTGTAAATTCTACATAACATATCGTAAATTTATTAATCTGAAATGGCTGTCGAGTTTTTTCGTATACTCAATAGAGGCTGTCTCGGACGTGAGGATGAGAGTAAAAGTGCGCCCGAAACGTCTGCCAGTGACCTTCAAGGTGAGATGCTATCGGTGGACAATGCGTAACATTATTATTCTCTCGGTTCTACAGCAGTTGGCAACCCTGTCGGAATCCCAAGTAGTGCCTCTAACTGTATGTAACCTATGGCTCTCCTTAGGTGTATTTAGTACTATATACATACAAACTTTTATGTAGTTTTCCAGTGGTTGGCAACCCCGTTGGAATGCCCAGTAGTCTCTCTGACTGTACGTAGCCTACACTCGGGTGAGTGAGTGTAGTATTTTGTTTTACAGCGGTTGGCAGCCGTGTCGGAATGCCAAGTGGTGCCTCTAATTATATGTGGCCCATGGCTCTACTTGGATGAAGTAGAATTTAATTTTTACAGTTTATTATTACAAAACAAGAAGTGTTTGTTTGAAATAATAAGAGGCTATAAATTATGAATATTGTACTTTAAATACAAATGGTCGAATTAAATACGACAAAAGTAGGCTAATGACTTGATCTTATCCTATCTAAAGAGGTTTTAATTAATTTAATTTTAAGACGACTTTCATTTTTTTTATTAAGGTGTCATTTTTATAAAACTTCATTGATAAATACATTGATTAAATAATACTAGATTTTATACTGTATTAGTTTAGTAAATTCTATACTGTAGTTTGTTTAGGAAATGAGTCAACCTTCTCGATTTTTGAACTAACAACGACGGATATAACAATCAATTATATTTACACCCCTTGTAGGTAAAAAAAACTATAAATGCCTATAAAAAATGCTTATACTATACTAATGTTTTGAAAAGTCAAACTATTTTAATTGTTTTAAATTTATTACATTTACAAGCTATTATTATTTAGCTCAGAATTTCCAAGGTACAAAATCATCTTACAACTAAATTTACAAAAAAAATCAAACAAACAATACAAACTCTCCCATTCAACCATGGATTTGACTGAACCATCTCAAATCCAACCGTTCGATACATCCACTACTTGAAAACAGTTAAAGACGATAGTACTACATACAGTATTCCTTGTTACAAACACTCCCATTCAACCATGGATTTGACTGAACCATCTCAAATCCAACCGTTCGATACATCCACTACTTGAAAACAGTTAAAGACGATAGTATTACAAACAGTATTCCTTGTTACAAACCCTCCCATTCAACCATGGATTTGACTGAACCATCTCAAATCCAACCGTTCGATACATCCACTACTTGAAAACAGTTAAAGACGATAGTATTACATACAGTATTCCTTGTTACAAACGCTCCCATTCATCTATGGATTTGACTGAACCATCTCAAATCCAACCGTTCGATACATCCACTACTTGAAAACAGTTAAAGACGATAGTACTACATACAGTATTCCTTGTTACAAACCCTCCCATTCAACCATGGATTTGACAGAACCATCTCAAATCCAACCGTTCGATACATCCACTACTTGAAAACAGTTAAAGACGATAGTATTACAAACAGTATTCCTTGTTACAAACCCTCCCATTCAACCATGGATTTGACTGAACCATCTCAAATCCAACCGTTCGATACATCCACTACTTGAAAACAGTTAAAGACGATAGTATTACAAACAGTATTCCTTGTTACAAACCCCCCATTCATCCATGGATTTGACTGAACCACCTCAAACCCAACCGTTCGATACATCCACTACTTGAACACAATTAAAGACGATAGTATTACATACAGTATTCCTTGTTACAAACGCTCCCATTCATCTATGGATTTGACTGAACCATCTCAAACCCAACCGTTCGATACATCCACTTCTTGAAAACAGTTAAAGACGATAGTATTACATACAGTATTCCTTGTTACAAACGCTCCCATTCATCTATGGATTTGACTGAACCATCTCAAATCCAACCGTTCGATACATCCACTACTTGAAAACAGTTAAAGACGATAGTATTACAAACAGTATTCCTTGTTACAAACCCCCCATTCATCCATGGATTTGACTGAACCACCTCAAACCCAACCGTTCGATACATCCACTACTTGAACACAATTAAAGACGATAGTATTACATACAGTATTCCTTGTTACAAACGCTCCCATTCATCTATGGATTTGACTGAACCATCTCAAACCCAACCGTTCGATACATCCACTTCTTGAAAACAGTTAAAGACGATAGTATTACATACAGTATTCCTTGTTACAAACCCTCCTATTCATCTATGGATTTGACTGAACCATCTCAAATCCAACCATTCGATACATCCACTACTTGAAAACAGTTAAAGACGAGTGTATTACATACAGTATTCCTTGTTACAAACCCTCCCATTCAACCATGGATTTGACTGAACCATCTCAAATCCAACCGTTCGATACATCCACTACTTGAAAACAGTTAAAGACGATAGTATTACAAAAGTATTCCTTGTTACAAACCCTCCCATTCATCTATGGATTTGACTGAACCATCTCAAACCCAACCGTTCGATACATCCACTACTTGAAAACAGTTAAAGACGATAGTATTACATACAGTATTCCTTTTTACAAACCCTCCCATTCATCTATGGATTTGACTGAACCATCTCAAATCCAACCATTCGATACATCCACTATTTGAAAACAGTTAAAGACGATAGTATTACATACACTATTCCTTGTTACAAACCCTCCCATTCATCCACGGATTCAACTGAACCATCTCAAACCCAACCGTTCGATACATCCACTACTTGAAAACAGTTAAAGACGATAGTATTACATACAGTATTCCTTGTTACAAACCCTCCCATTCATCCATGGATTTGACTGAACCATCTCAAACCCAACCGTTCGATACATCCACTACTTGAACACAATTAAAGACGATAGTATTACATACAGTATTCCTTGTTACAAACCCTCCCATTCATCTATGGATTTGACTGAACCATCTCAAATCCAACCGTTCGATACATCCACTACTTGAAAACAGTTAAAGACGATAGTATTACAAACAGTATTCCTTGTTACAAACTCTCCCATTCAACCATGGATTTGACTGAACCATCTCAAATCCAACCGTTCGATACATCCACTACTTGAAAACAGTTAAAGACGATAGTATTACAAACAATATTCCTTGTTACAAACCCCCCATTCATCCATGGATTTGACTGAACCACCTCAAACCCAACCGTTTGATACATCCACTACTTGAACACAATTAAAGACGATAGTATTACATACAGTATTCCTTGTTACAAACGCTCCCATTCATCTATGGATTTGACTGAACCATCTCAAACCCAACCGTTCGATACATCCACTACTTGAACACAATTAAAGACGATAGTATTACATACAGTATTCCTTGTTACAAACCCTCCTATTCATCTATGGATTTGACTGAACCATCTCAAACCCAACCGTTCGATACATCCACTGCTTGAAAACAGTTAAAGACGATAGTATTACATACAGTATTCCTTGTTACAAACCCTCCTATTCATCTATGGATTTGACTGAACCATCTCAAATCCAACCATTCGATACATCCACTACTTGAAAACAGTTAAAGACGATAGTATTACATACAGTATTCCTTGTTACAAACCCTCCTATTCATCTATGGATTTGACTGAACCATCTCAAACCCAACCGTTCGATACATCCACTACTTGAACACAATTAAAGACGATAGTATTACATACAGTATTCCTTGTTACAAACCCTCCCATTCATCTATGGATTTGACTGAACCATCTCAAACCCAACCGTTCGATACATCCACTGCTTGAAAACAGTTAAAGACGATAGTATTACATACAGTATTCCTTGTTACAAACCCTCCTATTCATCTATGGATTTGACTGAACCATCTCAAATCCAACCATTCGATACATCCACTACTTGAAAACAGTTAAAGACGATAGTATTACATACAGTATTCCTTGTTACAAACCCTCCTATTCATCTATGGATTTGACTGAACCATCTCAAATCCAACCATTCGATACATCCACTACTTGAAAACAGTTAAAGACGATAGTATTACATACAGTATTCCTTGTTACAAACGCTCCCATTCATCTATGGATTTGACTGAACCATCTCAAACCCAACCGTTCGATACATCCACTACTTGAAAACAGTTAAAGACGATAGTATTACATACAGTATTCCTTTTTACAAACCCTCCCATTCATCTATGGATTTGACTGAACCATCTCAAATCCAACCATTCGATACATCCACTACTTGAAAACAGTTAAAGACGATAGTATTACATACACTATTCCTTGTTACAAACCCTCCCATTCATCCACGGATTCAACTGAACCATCTCAAACCCAACCGTTCGATACATCCACTACTTGAAAACAGTTAAAGACGATAGTATTACATACAGTATTCCTTGTTACAAACCCTCCCATTCATCCATGGATTTGACTGAACCATCTCAAACCCAACCGTTCGATACATCCACTACTTGAACACAATTAAAGACGATAGTATTACATACAGTATTCCTTGTTACAAACCCTCCCATTCATCTATGGATTTGACTGAACCATCTCAAACCCAACCGTTCGATACATCCACTACTTGAACACAATTAAAGACGATAGTATTACATACAGTATTCCTTGTTACAAACCCTCCCATTCATCTATGGATTTGACTGAACCATCTCAAATCCAACCGTTCAATACATCCACTACTTGAACACAATTAAAGACGATAGTATTACATACAGTATTCCTTGTTACAAACCCTCCCATTCATCTATGGATTTGACTGAACCATCTCAAACCCAACCGTTCGATACATCCACTACTTGAACACAATTAAAGACGATAGTATTACATACAGTATTCCTTGTTACAAACCCTCCCATTCATCTATGGATTTGACTGAACCATCTCAAATCCAACCGTTCAATACATCCACTACTTGAACACAATTAAAGACGATAGTATTACATACAGTATTCCTTGTTACAAACCCTCCCATTCATCTATGGATTTGACTGAACCATCTCAAACCCAACCGTTCGATACATCCACTACTTGAACACAGTTAAAGACGATAGTATTACATACAGTATTCCTTGTTACAAACGCTCCCATTCATCTATGGATTTGACTGAACCATCTCAAATCCAACCGTTCAATCTATCCTACTTTAAAACAAGTAAAGAGAATAGTACTAATAATTTTCCATTTGCTCTGAAAAATTCAATAGAAACAGTGAACGAGCCAATAGTACACAGAAAATTTTATGATGACTGCTCGTTATTGACCTTTTAAATAAAATAAGTACTGAGTTTAAAACTTTAGTGTAGTAGATTTTTCTAGTCTACATTACATTTATTTATGCCGTCATGTCGTATATATGTCTACAGTATTGTTTAAGGTATAATACATAAGTTATTAAGTATACTCACAGTTACTTTCTGCTTTATTGTAATCAGTACCTGTAAAAATATACATTTTTAGAATAAATCAATAAAAGTAGTGTAAAATAACTAAAATAAATATTATGTAAACCTTTCTCCATTAGTAAAACATTGGCAACCACTTAACTGACTCATAACTCACAAATCTATTAATACGATCTATTTCTAATACTCAGAAACGTGTATGCTGATTTGTTTTAATTAGTAATGAAATTCATAAGAAGCAAGAGCTAAATTGAAAGGGAGTTAAATACTTAGCGATAAGATCAAATTACTTTCATACAGAATAATTAAATTTAATGCAAACGAGATTTATTACCATAAGATAATTGGTGTGGTAGAAATGACTAACAAAAATGGCTCACACATTATTTCAACTATTCCTCAAAAATATTGTAAACAGCTGTTTTCCTCGAGATTTACCGTCCCGACGCAAGGCATGGAAAGGAGTCAAGATCTTCCCAGGTGGGCGTTATCAACGATCTGGTGAAAATATGGTGGCGGGTGGTCTTCCACTGTGGGCTAATTGACGACATTAACCTATTAAACCATAAATCTTGCGTGATTATCATACCCGTAAGGTAAGATAGACCAATCGACAGGTCCTGCGTGCAGGCTATTTAATTACAAATATTTCATTCAATAAAATTTATAAATTTTTTAAATTGATTAATATTTGGTTGAAATAAATTTGAATTTATTAAATTAGCTAAGTTTAAGACCTCCCACAACTTTAGTAATCTAATATTATTTATAATGCAGTTGTTATGTAAAGTCTGCTGTCTACAAGGCAAAACAGGAAACTTGAAGAGGTTTTTACGTAAGTATAGGCTATATCAAGTATTACTGGTTTTTCGATGCTACCGTTTGGCGTAACGATAATCACCGAACACTGACTTAATGTTTTATGATAACTACATTGGGGCAAGATCCATTATGTGCCTCGGTATTTATTTATTTATTCTCATAGAGATTTGTATAGTTGATAGATAGAAACTTTTGGTACTTAATAATGGAAAAGATAAATTTTGAAATGGATTTTTAAATAATCAAAAAGTAAATTTTACAAAAAATTTAGGTTTTTTTAAATTAGGTTAGTTAGTTCCAACACTCGGCAATGCTAAGGCGAACTATTTTCAGCATTTGCGAGACAGTTCCAACACTCGGCAATGCTAAGGCGAACTATTATCAGCATTTCCGAGACAGTTCCAACACTCGGCGATGCTAAGGCGAACTATTATCAGCATTTCCGAGACAGTTCCAACACTAGGCGATGCGAAGGCGAACTGTTATCAGCATTTCCGAGACAGATAAGATAAGAGCGACGACAATACCGACTAGATTACCTTTAAACGTTTTGTTTCTATGTCTAATAACTGAAAATATCGTTTTATGCTGTTTAGAGTGAGTAGAAAAAGTTAAGCAGTACTTGGGCACATAACAGATTTTGATCCAACGTTGGTGTAGAATTGATAAATAGGGCATATAGTTTACCATTATAAACGTACTATTAGAACAGGTACCATTACCATTTACGTGGTAAATATGACAGGGTGGCCCAAAATCTAAATAATTTTTGTTTTCGGAGTTTACGTTATTGTATCACTTATGTCCATTGGAGGTACATACAAGTTTTCCCAAATTATACTAATGAAATGGCATTTCAGAGAAAAACATGGATTATTCAACTTTCCATTTTTCAAATTTAAAAATTCGTCAAACATGGAAAATAAAGACTAGTTTAAGTAAAACATTTAAAATAGGAACCTAAGTCATGTTGCATATCAAATTAAAGATCGTTGAAGAATAAACACTTCTTGTAGGTATATTTAATGTTTTGACATATCTCTGATGGTTTTAAAATGGCTGACAAAAACCTATTTTTTACTATAAAACTGGGGTTAAGTAAATATATTTTTTAACTTTAACCTATGTCATATAAAATTGAAGAACTCTAAAAAAACATTTTTGCATTTTAAATCTCGCAATTATTTATTACGGTTTTTATATGACAGATGAAAAACCAATTTTTTACGTTTCCATATTTGTTCATCCGAATTCCGCTGGTAAAATTCTATGTTATCTAAAGTAATATAATTACTCAGTGTTTGGGTAACATTTTATTTATGATTTAATGAAATGTTTTAAAATAATCACATTAAGTTACATAAGTTAGTTGGAAAAAATTACACTTCGTTACATAACAGATTTGCTCTGTTGGACATAGAGTATATTAAATTTATTTTAAACGTGCACCTGATTTTTTTACATTAACTGAAGATGTAGGCATATGTTAAACACATTGAAAAATAAAATCAATTTATGTAGTGTTGATAAAATATTAGTCGTAAAATAAAAAAAAATTTGTTTTCATCGATTTCGTTAACCATCCTCGCCAAAGTGGCTCGAGAGAATCTCAGATCAGAAAACATTCCTTTGTGGATTCCTCTGGTCTGAGGATGGTAAACGTGGTTTACCAAAATCTATCACCGTAATATTTGTACATTTTTTACTTATATTTAAGTAAATTTGGGTTGTGTGTCGTTCACTTGTTGGCCTATTGTACTTCTACCAATGATATGAAAATTAAGAAAATATTTAGCAGTTTCAACTTAAACTTAATAAGTTGTACAAATGTCACACCAAATGCTACTGAACGGTAAGCTAAGGGATTGAGCTCAAAATTAGACAGAAAGACAGATTTCAGGTACATCATTTTACTGTCACAGAAGCTTAGTAACAAATATTTAAAGTTTTTTTTATTAGTAAGTATCCTAATTTATAAAACACGACTTTTTGGGACAATTTGGCCGAATTGGATCTTGGACAAATCTTCTATTTGAGAATCGTTTAAATTTATATCATATACATTATTGAATTATTAATTCCCATTGAAATTGATTTTATCATTATTTATCATTAAAAACAAAGTTCCATATTCTTTTACCTAGTCAATTGTTTTGTCTTATTCGTTGACGAGGATAAAGTTTAATTGTCTGCACTTTTGTTTTGTAGTACTTTTATACAAAATGGTGTACTCAAAACATCCATTGCTTTTAATTTGTTTTCTTTAATAAATTGTTCATATTATTTTTGATGTTAGGTCTATTTTACTCTCTACCTTTCGTATTTTTGTTTAACTGTTATTGTGCATATATACTATTCTATATTACTGTTAAATCATAATGTATGATGTAGATATTGCGTTAACTTAATAAAGGTCAGTCTGGTTCTGTAATAGCCTATGTATTTACCATTATCATTTGCAATGCATTTGTATGTGTTTTTTTTGTGCATAGTTGAAAATAAACATATATTATTATATTCCTGAAAAATGAATGACTGACTAATATATAGCATTAAATAATTTATGAAAATCACTTTTCTATAAGCGGAATGCTGTATAGGATGAAAGAAACAAGTTTTGGGCGGTTCACTAATCCAAAATTTGCTTGCACTTTCGGGGACTTGAGGCGTAAAGTGAAAAAACTCGACGAAAACGAAAATGTATCAATTATAAAATCGATTGGTCGGACTGGTTTCAGATAATCGAGCGGTAATGGGGAGTGAAGGCCACTTTTCATAGGCGGATAGAGCTACTGGCAGTACCAAAAACATGAGCCTCTACCAACACGCAGGTCTCATCCAGATATTTATTGCCATTCTACTCAACCATCCCGATTTCATTTTGAATCTGTTTATATCTCCTTAGGAAGATCTATTAGCATTTAACTGGCCCACGAATTAATTAACCTTTCTGTAATTATTGTTGGAAAAATTAAATGTTTTTGGGTGGTCTATTTTTTTAGACCAAATTAAAGTTGAGATAATAGACGATGTGATGTACAAGCGGGTGATAATTAAAATATTAGTGGTATGAACAAAATTATGCTTAAAATATTCCTAAATTATTCATATATCTATGAGAGTTTGTTATTAATTTAGTTAGCTTATTATAATGGCGAATATTATATTTTTATTTTTTGAGATGTGAAAGAAAGTTAATTATATATTGCTCAATAACTTAGTTAAAATTATAATATCATTTGTTGTACTGAAAAAAACATTTATTTCACTTGTTCAAAAGAAAAAGTAAATGAGTAAATGCTTTCGAAATTATAAAGAAATGTAGTACTTCTATAATGTGTTAATATCCCATATTTATCTATGTGTAGAGAACTGAATATATACTTAACTAAACTCTTGTGACGTAAACTTTTGTTTTACCACAGAGAAAAAAGAATCATATGTCGCTTTCTTATGGCCACAGTGAACGCCTTAGTGGCAGTTATAAATACACTAGCTGAACCCGCCCGCTTCGCCGGTCATAATATTGAGTTTGAAGACTTGTATTCAAAATATAAGTTAAAATTCCAACAATTCAAGGACATTAAAAAAATACTTAAAGTGAAACAAACTAAATACTTTGTTTTTGAAAAACAATTATATATTATACCATCCAATTTAAAACATTGGATGTTATGAATAATTTACTACTTTACAAAATTTTAAAAGTTTATCCTATCACAATTTTATTCAATTTGTTTTTATTTAACAGATGTTATTCAAATAAATCAATCAATTAATATACCTCCAAAAGAATAACATAGAAATGTTGGAGGCCAGTTGGACGGAGTCCTGAGGTTGGAGAAGAAAATTCTCTCTTAGTGAGCCTCTAGAGGCCAAGATATAAACCTATGTAAAAATTTTCAAATCAATTGGACGTATAGTTTTGTAGAAATAGTACTCAGTGGTAAATAAATGGCTTATATATATTACTGTAGTTGACTTTGAATCAGTGAAATATCGGGTTGCTTGCCGTATTTATCCATGTCTTGTGAACTGTCTATGCTTTTGGTCAAATTGTAAATTTTCCGATTAAAATCAGTTTGTTCTCTTAGATGAAAATGTTCAAAGTCTAGAGAAATCTGTAAGTCTACTTTTAGAGGGCACTAAGTACTATATTTGACTCTGAATCAATAAAATATTGTGTTTCTCGCCATGTTTAGCCATGTCCTATGAGCTGGCTATGCATGCTTTAAAACTAAATTGTTAATTTTCCGGTTGAAAACAGTTTGTTCTCCAAGATAACAAAGTTTCATAGTCTAAAAAAAAAATCTTTAAGTCTAACTTTAGAGGGCGCAAACTACGGTAATTTACTCTAAATCGGTGAAACATCATGTTCCTAGCCATTTTTATCCATGTCCTATGACCTGGATATACATCTGTTTAGATTAAATTGTATATTTTCCAATTGAGTACATTATGTTCTCCTAGATAACAACGTTTCACAATCTAGAAAAATCTGTAAGTCTACTGTTAGAGGCCCTAAATTAAACAATTTGATTTTTACGCACAAATTGAAAATCTAGCTCTACCTAAGGATGAAGAAGGTTAGATAGAGCAAAAAGACATAGATCGTCTCAAATCAGGTAGAAAAAAATGTTGTTAGTTTTGCTGTAGAACCGTTCATTTAGCCATTACAGTCCGGGCGATCCGGTGGCCGAGCGGTCTAAGGCGTCAGGACTTTGAGCTTGGGTTAGAGATAGCGCGATAGCGCTAGTTCGAATCCGACCTAGACTAAAAGATTTATCAGTAATATTCACCTTCTACTGTACTGGTTCGCCCCCCTTTTTCTGTTTGAATAAGTTTCTCACACAGATCAATTGTCTATGTGGAATGGGCAGAGTAAGGTTATGAAGGAAATCGGCCTCTCCTTAAAATAAAAAAAAAAAAAAAAAAAAAAGAGAGAGAGAGAGAGAGAGAGAGAGAGAGAGAGAGAGAGAGAGAGAGAGAGAGAGAGAGAGAGAGAGAGAGAGAGAGAGAGAGAGAGAGAGAGAGAGAGAGAGAGAGAGAGAGAGAGAGAGAGAGAGAGAGAGAGAGAGAGAGAGAGAGAGAAACGCTGTTTTTGCCAGTTAAAATTTTAGGCATTAAAAAGGCTGCCATCTTCGATAAACTACGAACTTGTCAAAATCCCTTCTTATTGCACATCTACAACATACGACTTTTGACTCTACAACATTTCAGCCACGTAGGCCTAGTACTTTTTTAGTTACAGCGATGAGTGAGTGAGTCAGAGGTATTTGCCTTTTATAGGTATTGATTACAACTTATGTACATCTTTATACATCTGTAGTAATAATTAATACGTTTATATTTTAGTTACAGTATTAGGAATAGTGCAGGGACTGGCAAGGCCCTACCATTACATGGCAAGAGAGGGAAATAACTACTTAATACGCTTACTCGACACACATTCAGCGCACTATTGGATGTAACCTCTGTTTATATATTTCTGTGGCATAACAAAAAAGTAAAATCTAATTTGAAACAAAAAATGTAGTTTATTAGGCGTAGAAACTGTTGATAGAACATGGAAGTAACATGTTGATGTATGATGTACATCATTAGACATGAATTGAGGGTTAGACACGGAGGGGGGGGGGGTTGGATGTGTCCCATAAAAGGAAACATTAATTAACGAGAATAACTATCCCTAAGACTTCTGTTCTATGAACGGGAACATTGTTCCATGTTTGAACATAGATGTTATGTAATTTAATTAGTTGTATAACAATCTTTTCGGCCTTTTAAGTCTACTAGAAACTCACATACCCTTCAAAACATGTTTAAGACTGACTGTTATTAAATTTACCTATTTTTTTGTATCCAATATGATCAAAATATTATAATCAATATTATTGTTAATATTAACATTACTATCTTATTATTGGTTATTATTTGCTGAGTTGTTATGATCTTTATTTATTGTAATTTATTTTATTACTATTATCATCTAATAAGTACTTATTTACTATCAGTATTTGTTCTTGTCCGATTATTATTTTAATTTAGTGAATAGTTAAGATTACCTTAGTAATTTATCTATATTTCAATATATTTTCATATCGACAGTCATTCATGACCCTATGACTGATGTTGTATTTCAGTAATTGTTATTTTAATGTACCTTGTTTTTTTTCTATTTTATGTTGGCATTGCCGTTGAGACACTAATAAAGTAAGCTCAACAACACGTTTCAATGTTAAACATTTTACTTTGTAACATATGATTGTTAATTTACTTATGAAGTTATGGACATGTGGTAGTACCTTTAAAGGCCTACGCTATATTCAGGCCAGAGGTTCCAAGTTTTCGTCACAGTTCTACAACTAAATCCACTCTCTAAATTACTTTATTTACTAAGCAATTAATTGCCACATCTCGATTTGCATTTTTTGTGATATTTATTATTTGTCAATTTTTATTGTTACTAAGTTTGTTAATATTTGAATGTTTTATTATTACTGTTGTTATCTAGTTTTTAAGTCAACGTTTGTCATTATGTTATTATACGTAACATTTTGTTCTATTTTGTTGATGTGATTATTATTCTTTTTTCACTTTGTTCTTCTTACTCTTCAAGCATTGTTTGATATTTTGATGCTATATCATTACCTTGTCATTAATTTTTTATCATTATTTATACGCTTTTTCCGTGTTGTTTTTGTTTTATTGTTATTAGTTTTTTGCTTTGGTATCCTAAGTTTTTTAGCATTGTTTGCACATTAACGAAGGGATGTATTGTTTAGATAAGTTAATAATTTTGTAAGTGTTTTTAATTCAAACTATGAATATAAATATTACAAAACTGAATAAAGGGTGCCTTATTAAAATTATTACTTAATTTAGAATATAAGTAAATAAAGTTATTTATATATTCGTGTGATTATTGTTAGTGAAACAGGTACAATACACGTACAACAATGCAGAGGGTCAGTTGGCTTCTGGGGCCGACAGATAGCACCACTTCTTTACGGGCAGATAGTTCCTGCTTCATCCCCTAGATGGGTCTGGGTCTGAATGGGCCTGGCCGGCGGGAGGGGGCCGGGGTTGTTCACCCCAGGAACTGGGTCAAAACAGTCAGCTGGGACCCCATCGCCACCCCCGCAGCACCCAACCACTGGTAATGTCGGAATAATAGACTGTTGTCAGGTGACTTGATCAGATTTATGACAATACTCCTGGCCACTCGCATTCCGCCGGAGGCTGCGCCCCCTGCACTTTCGGCGGCCTACGTTATAAACTATTGGACGGACGTTATATAACTAAATATATCGGTTTAAAGAGATGTTATTTTTATTTATTTTGTTTCAGCTTATTAGATACCAAACTAATTTGTTATTTATTATGTGCACAATATTTATTATTGTTATTATTTTCTGTCAGAATGTTTATTCTTAACTTGCTCACTTTTTGTTAGTTTTTCTTGTTATATTTTTTGTTCTTGTCCTTTCTTTACTTTATATTTACTATTTTTTTCATGCCAACTTTGGTCTTGCTATTAAATTATTCAATAACTTAGTATATCATGTAGTAAAACTTATGGTTATGTTGTTTTCATCATTGGAGTTATCGTATTATTCATTATCATTGCTCCTTTCTGTACTTATGGTGTCCAACATTGGAATAAGTAAATTAATTAATTAAAATATTTTTAATAAAACAATATTATGTATAGTTTTATTTATCGAGCATACAATTTTATTATTATTATGACAATTATATATTTACTCTCGTCAAGGTATTTAAATTTTTAATTAATTCCTGATTGAAAAGGACAACTGATTAAAACTAAATCCAATGAATTCTATATTCTATTGTATCAAATAATCTCTATATTATTTATTTTTTTCCTTTTAATTGTGTTATTTTTCTATTTAGTTTAATTAATATAATTTATTTAAACTAGTTATTTTAGTTGTGTCATATTTCTCAAAAATATTTCCCCCAATAACTGCAAGAAGAGGGATGACAGTGCACAGCAAGTGAACATTGATTGTTATTGGAAGATAAATTAAATAAAAAATAAACAATTTATTTTGTTTTAAAATAATAATTTAAAGAAGTGTCTGGGTTTTGTGGACGAATTCTATTTACGACCGTATTGACTTGTAAAGAATCTTTATACGAACAATTTGGTAAGAAACTTCTAATGTTATTGATACAGTATGAAAACTAATAAAATAATCTATTTAAATATTAGCGAATCTAATATTAATAATTGTTTAGGCTTAGAACAC
The DNA here is from genome assembly GCA_035578905.1 of Stictocephala bisonia. Lineage (NCBI taxonomy): Eukaryota > Metazoa > Arthropoda > Insecta > Hemiptera > Membracidae > Stictocephala > Stictocephala bisonia. The sequence continues at coordinate 10,950,390 of JAQJVL010000001.1, forward strand.
CTATTGCTCACCTAAAATGATGACAACTCTAGAAGAGTTCATGCTTTAGTAAAATTAAGTCTATCTCAAAGAAAATACATAATTTTTATCATAATGAAATAAGATTTTTGGGTAGTCCCATAAGCTAAAAAATACATATAAAATGAAAACAGAAAAAGTGTGTGTGTTTCCAAAAAAATGATCTTAAGTTCTGTAAATTATTAAAAAATGATTTTATTGTTTACGAAATCAGTCAGACATTTTCTTAATACGCTAATTAAAAGAACACACGACCTAAATTTGAATTGAAAAACATTTATTATATTTTTGATATGGCAAGTAAAACGCGAACAATTTTTATAATGTATGAATATTATTAAATAAGTTATAAAAACTTTTTAATGGGATATCTCTGCTGCTTATACTTCGAAAATATTTAACAAATATAAAACCATTTCCATTTTTATTTTATTTTATTTTTTTTTCAGGGGGAAATCGACCAAATATCAAGTTAGGGGAGTTAAAAATGTATTTTTGAACATACTAAATTATTAGATTTAAGAGATGTAATACAAGTGACTTATTTTTCAGTACTTTATATGGAGAAAACTTTTATTCTTAGTCTGAAAAACGTTTAACATATTAATTATAACAGTTTTAAATATCTTAAATCACAACTCTTAACTCATATTAATGTTCAAATACCTCGATTATAAGATAGATTTCTACCACCTACGGGACCTAAAATAATAATAATTTTAACTCATATTTTAAAAATAACATTTAAATATTTTATTATATAGTTTACGTAACATAGTTCTTGCCCTATTTTGTTTTAGTTCATTACAGATTCTCATTTTTTTGCCGTTTACTGTATTAAATTATTTATTTTATTTGTTCGTACTACGAGCATAAATTGTTTGTTATTTGCAAAAACATTTTTACTTATGGGGTTAGCTGCAGAAATACACGAAACGTTTGCAAACTTTTTCAGAATAGTTACCTATATGGTCGTTTATAACTAATAGAATATTTCTATTTTAAATGTTTAGTTCTTGTTTCATGTAAAATTTCAAATTTAGTTTTTATGTATTTTTACTTTAAGATTAAATAACACGCAGTATAATAAATACTTCTCGCAAACATTTTTCTGCTAATTGAGATAGGAACTAATATCCTTATATTCCTTAAAGAAAGAAAGAATAACTTAAATTTTTAGCAACATACAATATAGACAATATTATTTTGTTTCATAGTTCTATGATAATATTTTAATTTGTTTCTCATTAATTTAATTTTAATGCTGAAAATAAATTTATTGTATACTAGTTAGAGTTTAAAAACGATTAAAAAACTTACAACTAACCTTAAATTAAAATAGTTTTAAAATTTGACATTTCAAATACTAATAATTTAGTTAATTTCTGTTCGCATGGTAAGGAACCATTTGGCATAGCAAATTATAGGCCTATAACAATTTTATTATTGTTATTGTAATTTTTAACTGTGATTCAACCTTTTTGCTAATATTGAATTTAATTGTTAAATTATTTTTAAATATATCTCGTTGACCCATAATGTAATTTTAATTTATACAGTATAATATTACTTGTTACTATCCAATATAGAATATATGAACTGAAAGTAATAACAGGACATTTATATGTTACATGAATTTATACTTTCCATAGTATATAAAGTTCGTTTATTAAAGAAAGAATTTATACCTTTTATGATTGAATAGGCAGATAATACGCATATTATCTACCAAATTTAGCAGAATTTAATATCTTATTATTATAAAATAACTATATCTTCATAACTATACTTTGTATCAACTTATGTATGAAATGTTTATTTTACAGGAAATATTAACCATCCTTATACCAATAATACATACTTTTATTCATATAGAATAGCATATTTCCCTGATTAGGGCTGCCGAAAAAACAAAGAATACATAATTCAATTTTGTTTTTAATAAAATTAAAATAATGATACTAAATATGTCAAAATAAGTGTAAATGATGTTTTAACATTATTTTAAAACAGAGTAAAATAAAGAAAAATAAAATAAAATTATTTAAAAAATAAAATATATCGAAAAAATTCCATGCAAAAGTGTACCTTCATTTTAAAACGACTTTCTATAATATTCATTTTAAATTATACACAATTTAATTTTTTTTAAAAGATAGTTAATTATTTGTTACAGTAAGCTTTTTTATACATGTATTATTTTTGAATGTAATAAAATACAAGCAAGAGGGCGATTGGTCTACAGGGCGCGCGTCATTTAGCGGCTAACAATGGTCTGTAGATTGTTGACACCGGCGAATGGCACTTGGGAGGTTTTGGCTAGCCCGGGGCGGTTCGGACTAAGGCCGGGATTCAATCGCCTCGTTTAATGATAGTCTCGAACGATCGCTTGACATAATCCAACGATTACCTCTGCCGATCATTATAATCGGTGAAAACCTAAAGAGGTTCGTTCGCGCGTTTCATGATTATTACTTATCTTCATGATCGTGGCTGTTTAATTTTGATTTATTTCCTTTTTTGTAAATAAATTACGGTTGCCGTAAACACTTTTATTTTGTTTTTATTACATTGATTATCGGCAATAATGAGTATTTTCGTCTGATTGTTGGTTTCAGTCGAGATTTTCGTGAGTTATTTAGTGTCAATTACTTTCGACTTCTTTCTTTATTCATTTCAGTTTTACAAAAAGACGCATAGGCTTAGTAAAAAGTACATTTCAAACTAAAATTCAAAATATGCGTTTTATTTCTCAACGAGATTACCTAAATTATTGTCAACTTGGCGGGATTTCAATAGTGAATTTATTATTAAATTTCACGTGATTTTGTATATTTTACTTTAGCGTTGACTGCCTTAAAAATCCTGCTACTTCAATCCATGTTTTTTTAATGTTAAGTTTCTTCAATTGATTTGATTCAATAACTCACTTATTTCTAATTTCCTTACTCAAACATCTACACGTTAAAAATAATTATGAAAAATATTAATTTATTTATTGTCTTCACCCTTTTATTCAATATCAAAGAGCACGTTAAAGTTAACATTTTCTAGTAAACTGTATCAAATATACTTAATTAAATTGTTGTTATACTTTTTTATGATAACATTATTTAAAATTGCTAATAAAAATAGGTTGGCTGAACCTTTATTGTGGCCCTTGGTGTTCACAACGACATAATTTTTTGCAATAACTTAAAATTGTAAGAAAATAGTGCTTAGTTACTGAAATAAATTTAATCTTTTATTCTTTCTACTATATCGAAAATACTAAAGATTGATAAAACAATGATATTTTAAAATATAAAATATTTTAAACACATTTCCATGCAGTAAATTTGTCACCTAAAAAACTAACTTTCTGTAATAATATACAAAAATTAAAATGTAAACATTATTTTTATATAATTTGCCTTTTATTATTATTTGAAAATATGAGAAAAAGTAGCTAAGCTATTCGGAATTTAATTAAATTGACTAATTTAATACAAAAAGTAGGACTTGATAAGTATGGTCTAGTTACTTAATTATTTTTAGCTTATCTAAAAATATTTTATATCACAGTTGGAAATATCTTGATTTCCTTTAATTCTTATATTTGTCGATTTTATCGATACAAATTTGCTGGTTATATATTATCTTAATCCTTATCGTCTTAAATAAGAACAACATTTTTTCCTGAACAAAAGTACCATTAGTACCTAGTCAATTTTCGTCATAAATATGAGTATAAAAATATGGAAATGCTGTTCAGAATTTAATTTAATTTAATAACTCAATACAACAATCATAACTTTGCCTACTTTGAGTTGATATCGTATAATTGCTCAATTAAATTAAGCTAAAACATTTTACTTAACAGTTGGAAATATCTCTTTTTTATTTTTTATCATTTACTGTTCACATCTTATTCTATCGATATAAATAATCTGCGTTTTTAAGTAGGATACTGATAGTGTTAATTTAACACTTTTTAAACGTTACAAACATTTTGTATAGCCTAAGAACATAGAGGAATATTTATTAAAATTTTCGTATTTAGAAAATATTAAAATTTGACTGATTTATCGTCACTAATACGTGATCAAATAATATATTTTGAACTTTATTTGAAACATGTATAAACTTTATTTTTAACTGTAACACAGTCGATCAATGACACTCGAAACATTCTAAATAACTATCTATATGTTTCGAGGAATTGAAGGTTGTATTGCTAGAGTGGCCTATTGTAGGGGCGTTATCCACTCAACTAAGACTATATCGCTTTTGTAATGACATCAAAATTAACAAAATTGTAGCAAAAAATTTGCCAAAGGACAAATATTCAAAGTAAAATATTCTGAAGTATTGTTTTTATAAACACGCATTTAATGTTTTAAATAACAATTTACGAAGTCCTAGTATAAAACGTTATGAGTAACATTTTCTATGTAAGTTCACATGTACTACTTCCGGAATATAACAATATAGCTTCAGCCTTTATAAATAACATACTAATATTGTTTATATAACATTGCATTTTGTCAAAGTTATTTCTAAAAATAAGCAATAAAAAACTTTGACCGTACACTAAACTCCCATATGCACTACTTTCACTGCAATTAAGATAAAACCTATTTATTTATAATTTAGGACAAAATATAGATTTGTTAATGACTGTTTATTTGTATTACAGCTTACTAGACATTGACAAACGCTATTCAGAATGCATTCTTTAGAAGTAATTCAAAGACTCCTGATAGTTCACTCCTTAGAATTACTCTTCAGAACTTATTCTTTCAACTACTTCAAGACATCTTAAACTTACCCCTCTGCAACACTTTCCACGTGAAACGATCATGATTCATATTAACTACTTTATTTATCTAATAGCACTACTGATATTTCCTAGATCACTTATGACACCACACTGTAACCTACCTGCAATGGCCATCCAAGGATAGAATGTGTGATTGGCAGGCTGCTGGTGTATCTGGGACGGCACGGCGGGCTGGCTCCCGGAGGAGGTGAGGGAGCAGGTGTTCCAAGAACCTCCGAGGTTAGCTCCAGAGGCTGAGGTTCGGCCTCCACCTGCTGCTCCCGGGCTGGCCGCAGGATCTCCACCTACAAGTCCCACGCTGCTGTAGCCGGTCACGCGGGAGTCTGGGGTGCAGGCCGCGGGCCGCACGGGTCCTACGAGGGAAGCGGAGTTGGCCGCTCCTCCTGTGGTACTTTGCCACACGGAGACATCCTTAGCTGCGGCGGCTACAACGGCAGCGTAACCGTTCTGATGGGCTGATTCAACGCTGGATTTGGAGCAGTCGGGTTTAGAGGTGCTGTAGTTGATGCTGGACTGTTGAGTGTCGTTGGTAGAGGAATAGAGCTTGCAGGCAGCTGCCACAGACGCGTCGTACGGGGAGTCCTGGGGTGGCCTGGACTGATGGAGCGAGTGGTGATGATGGTGCTGAGTGGATGCGTAAGGAGACATTCCCAGGCCCAAAGGGAAGCGATAGGCGGCGGCTGCAGCTGCCGTTTGTTCATGATGATGAGCCCCAGCACCCGTCTGGTGGTGGTGGCTTCCGTAGAAACCACTTTGCTCGAAGTATGAGTTCATTTTTTCGTAATCACTAAAGATCTCCGTTGTTGAAATGCCTAAGACCGGCAAACTAGCCGGTGACTGTTCACAAGGGAAAACTCATTTACTTATAAAAATTAAGAGAGCTTTCCCAACAACTGGGATTTATTGGGAACTTCAACAGTGGTCCAACAAATCGGACATTGTAAGAAGTCTAGTGTCACCTTGTCCTTAAACAATTAAAACACCACAAACATCTCCCACTCCAGTAGCAGAACCACAGGTGTCACTGTCACAGCACTTACAAGTCAATAAAAGTCCCCCGAGAAGAGGGTCGACCTCAAGAGGCGAGACGAATCGGTGGATCGTTAAAATGCCGTAAAGAGCGGCAAAGGCAACAATAGTGGTCGTAACCAGGCTGTAAACAAACAACCAGTGAATGTTACGACCGGCAGTAAAATTGTACGATTATACTCGAGTGTAGTCGCGTGATCGCGGAGAGGCGGGAGAGACGGGCCGTGCGAGCGGGCACGGAGTCAGGACAGCACTGAGCGTGAGCGGCAGGCTGAGAGGGTACGGCGGTCCGACTGCCGTCAGCGGGCGAACGGCGGGTACAATCGGAACCGAGATAAACAGAATGAATGGAGGAGAGGGAGGGATGATGGATAAGCGCGGAGGACGCGGGCCTCGGAATGGACCAATCACGTCGTATTTGTTAGTGCCGGCGCAACCATTGTGAATGTCCGCGGAATAAAATAGTCCTTAAAGCGCCGCGCGCCCCCCTCTCGACTGCAGCGCTACCTCTCGTCGCCTCGTTCAACTACCTTGAAGAACCACTATTAGACGAACAAAACTGCCTTAGAAATTGTAAACAAACTTCAATTCCTAATCGTAAAATTGACTTAAACTCGAAATATTTTTATAGAATCCGAAAAAATTGAAAAAAAATTGTCTTCTCTTGTACCATTATCGCATAACAAAACTGAATAAAACTTGTTACACTTGTCAACAAGGCATTAGTATCATTTGATTCACAACAACAAAAATGAAAAAGTGAATTTAATGAAATAATGAGTTTATTCATTTTAAAAATTACAATTATATATGTTAAACATAGGCTCAATTTAATTAATCATTGTCAGATTACAAGTAAGTAGCTTGGTTAAGGTAAAAAAGAGAATTATATTATTAAATTGTAAAGAATAACATTAATTATCAATAACTTAGTGATTATTTTTCTATATAACTGAATCGTATCGAAATAATACACTAAAAAAATCGAACACGACATCATCTCTTATTTTATATATATATTGATTATTGTAAGGTTAAGACACAAAATAAATTTAAGTTCATTAAATTTTTATAAATAGTTATTGATTTATAGAACTACTTTATAGAGGAATCATTACATATTTATTAACAGTTCTCCTATTTAACTAAGCTAAGAAATATCCAAACTACTTGTTATAGTAATAAGCTAAGTTTATAAATATGAACATTTACTAAAAGAATGTTATACCCTCGTTAAATTACGACGTGAGGTGATGATGTTTTAACTATACAATTTGATTTTCAATGTGTTGAAATTCCTTTTCAGATTAAGCCAAAACAAAACGTAACTGAAATTAGTATTTATGGTTCTTGGTCGCGATAAGTAACTGATAAAGCTAAGTTATTATTCATAATCTAATCAACGATGAAATATAACACATTAACTAGGTACTGACAACGTCTCAAAAAGATCTTAATATAGTTCAGCCTTGTCTTAACTTAACGAGTATTGTTTATTGATAAAGAAATTCAAGACTAATACACTTTTTATACTAGCATAAAACATATATTACTTCTGCCAATTTAATTAAATTTAAATTAAGATGGTATATAAAAGGTTGGCTATTATTAACAAATAAAAACAATTAGTTTTAAAGTTGAAAAAAATGAATCTTCTACCGATTCATTAGAGAAGCTCTACAAAGTAGAAATCAATTTTCTTTTTTAAAACATCCATCTAAACCTATACGAGATCTTATTTTACGTAAATACCATAAAAAAATATTTTATTTCATAAATGTATAGCAATTAATTCACATATACATTAAGTAAGTAAATTTCCAAAACAAATTAAGGCATAGTCCTAAAACTACACAAAATTAATTGATTAGTTAGGTACCTCAGACTAAATACTGTTTTGGAGTTAACTAAATATTCTTAAATGTAACAGTAATGGATGAGGAGTTAATGTCAGTCGGCGATTAACTAAAAGATACGTACACGTACTGTACATTTAAAAATAAACAGGGATAAACTCTAATAAGGAAAATTGTTTTTGAAGTTATACTTCTTTGCGCCCGTTAGACACTTTGGGATGGGATGTTGGTCGAGAAACCGCGTCACGCTGAAAAGTAAGAACAAATTTTTAAGAACTATCGATTAATCGATTGTTAATCGAAGAAATTTAATCGAAGAAATTACTGATAATGATAATATAGGTGTATAATATAATAATGAAGTCACGTATAATATATTGAAGATAAATATATTGAATAATATTGAAAAATGTCTTATATTTCATTTATATATCCTGTCTGTTTGTGTGCGTGAGTGGGTGTATGAGAATGGTCAAAGAAGTATAACTTCCACCGTGTGGTCCGACGCACACCCAATTTATTTTATATAAAACTTATATGAAATTGGATTATGAAAAGGTTAGTGGTTTAAACGTTAATTCACTACCACTACTTTCTCCGTTACTTCACTACATCTACTTTTTTAATTTCAATTACGGTTAGGTTAGGTGGCTACTAAAAGTTGATCACAAACTGGTAAATCCAATGATTGACTTACCGCCGAATGTGCTCTCCGTGTGTAAGTTCTTGGAAAGCGATAAGATTAGGCCAGTGATATTGGATTCCTAGCGGATAAGGAATACCACAGTGAACGTAAATTGATTGGGAACAGTTTTTAGAACAATTGAGTATTTATAAAGCTGTAGTGAATTAACGAAAAAAGTAGTGGTAGTGAATTAATGGAAAAGATCCAATTTTAATAACAATATATAGAAATTGTTATTAAGAAAATTGTGATAAAAAATATAACAATATAATAGAAAATTTGTTGTTAAAACATTAGCAATAAAGATAAAATATATAAAAATAAAAATTAAAAGTAATGAACGGGCCAAAGGACATAGGAACTAAACAGTCACAAGTATGAACGGACTAAAGGACAGGACTCATTAGCTGTATTCTGTTTTCTTTCTAACACGAAAAATTATAGAGTGCAGAGTTATAACAACGAAGAACCTTAAAAGGAACAATGTTTCTGGAACTAATTGCACAAAATACAAACACGACCCGTACTAGTACCCGGGCGTTTCTGTCCGCATACTCACTGCCATCCTCAAATGACCATTGTCTGGACCGTTCCTGGGCCAGCTCAGCGTGGCAGCGGGTCCATAAACATGGTTGTTTACTCAATGCTTCGTTATTGACATGGGCGGAGATAGAGTCATTGGCATGGTCGTTTAACAGACCATAAAGACGAGTGGCCGAGTCCGTCCGTAGAGGCTCGTCCGCGTGTCGGCGGGCTGGCGGGAGGGGCGGGTGCTTCACTCAATCACAGGCTGCCTATAACCGGGACGTTTACGGCGCATAAAAAGCGGACTTACTAATTCTCGTGCGGGCCCTTAAACCGTCCTGTTTATGGCCCTAAGTAGCCATCTCTGGCGGTGTTATGACCTGTTGCGGCCGCTTTTACTGCGTGTTTTGACCAACGTAATCCTCGCCTCGAATGCCACGCCCACTCTTCTTTTCTTCCACTTCAGTTCTCTAAAGTCTTTACAATTATAGCAATCTTTCTTTGCGATAACTGTTTATTAACTTACTCAACATACACAGTAAGTAAGGTAATTAACTCTTAACAAACTAGACTATATTTTTCACTCGTGATTATTGCTTTATTCTATTTCACCAGTTTAAATTTGTTGTTACAAACACGAGACGATAATTTGAATGTAAATGGCAAACGATGTATTCAAATGATCGGTTATCATTCACAAATTACAGGTTTTTAATCTTGGCCTGTCATACAAAATGCTTCCTGTAAATTGAATTTGAAGCTTAACCTATTTATAAACTATATCATCTTCAAATATAAAATCAGGGTCTCCTTTAAATATATATCAAACAACTGATAAATATTTATTTAATCCGGCCATCATGTCGGATAAAATCCTGTTGTCCCTGTAAAAGCCTACGGTGTAAGCTACAATAGTTAAAGGCTACAAAATTACGTATGCTACAAAACGTCACCTAAGTTTTCTATTTTAGTAAGACTTTATTGATTCAAATAACATACAATAGCTAGGTTAAACGAATAAAATACAATTTTATTAGATGATAATAGATCACCAAAGACAAGACTCGATGAAAGGTATGTGTGTGTTTTATATGGGGTAAAGCCCCATATACAAGAGTCAACTTGGTTGATGTGGGTCTTATATGGTTTAACGACCCATATATCCAGGACAACTTCAGCTATGCGGGTCTTATATGATGTAAAGATCCATATATACGAGACAAATTGGTCTATGCGGGTCTTATATGGTATAAAGATCCATATATGCGAGACAACTTGGTCTGTGCAGGTCTTATATGGTGTAAAGACCCATATATGTGGTGTAAAGACCCAACGTGGTCTGTGCGGGTCTTATATGGTGTAAAGACCCATATATGTGGTGTAAAGACCCAACGTGGTCTGTGCGGGTCTTATATGGTGTAAAGACCCATATGCATGAGACAACGTGGTCTGTGCAGGTTTTATATGGTGTAAAGACCCATATGCATGAGACAACGTGGTCTGTGCAGGTTTTATATGGTGTAAAGACCCATATATACGAGACAACTTGGTCTGTGCAGGTCTTATATGGTGTAAAGACCCATATGCACGAGACAACGTGGTCTGTGCATGTTTTATATGGTGTAAAGACCCATATATGTGGTGTAAAGGACCCAACGTGGTCTGTGTGGATCTTATATGGTGTAAAGGCCCATATGCATGAGACAACGTGGTCTGTGCGGGTCTTATATGGTGTAAAGACCCATATGCATGAGACAACGTGGTCTGTGCGGGTCTTATATGGTGTAAAGACCCATATGCATGAGACAACTTGGTCTGTGCAGGTCTTATATGGTGTAAAGACCCATATGTGTGGTGTAAAGCCCCAACATGGTCTGTGCGGGTCTTATATGGTGTATAGACCCATATATGTGGTGTAAAGACCCAACGTGGTCTGTGCGGGTTTTATATACACGTGTAATCTTGGGTGGTCTCGGTGTTGTATGGTATAAAGCTCCATATACAAGAGTCAAGTTGGGTGGTATGGATCTTTTATGGTATATGTGGGTCTTGAAAAACGTAATAAGATGAATTAATGACGATGCTGTATCAGCGTTTCTGTTTAAACTCTAAATCCCTTTTCTGTCAAGAAAGTGGATTTCTTCTATTAGTCTTTGTAGTTAGAAAATGGGAGTGTTGTATACAAATAATTTATCAGTCAACGTACGCAATGTATTGTAATGAATCGGTTTATTCATCTACAAACTTTTTTATTATTATCATCATACACAAAAGGAAATAACAAAAATTTTCTAGATTTAAAGGCAGGCTTTTTAATGATGGAGTACAAATAGATTGAAAAAATACTGTGGTAATTGACGTTAGGAAGCAGCTGCCAACTGGCAACAGTCCTCCAAACAACAGAAATGTCAGAATGTCACGACGACAAGCCATCTGTCCTTAAAAAATTGATCACGTTTTTAAGATCATTTGATGTCTGGCACACTAATCTTGTAACCCCCTCACCCCACCCCAAACACACAAATGTTTAGAATTACGTTTCAGACATTCAGCACCGTTCTGACTGTAATTGTACACATGGACTTAACAGAGCAGATTTAACGTGTCCCAAATCACCTAAACAAAATTTATGATCATTGTATGTCAGTATTTACCTTCAAATTGTTGCATGAGGATGGAAAATAAATGCTTTGAATGATTAAGGGTGTTCTATAAAAAATTATGTTGTATCAAAATCATAATAATTTTAAATTTGTTATGATTAAAATTTGTATTCTTCTTATAGTTAATTAATATGTTGTGAGAAACTCTTCAAAATATTATATTTTGGATATGGCTACCTAAAGTGGCCAATTTGGCCTTCTAGGTAAATAACTATTTAAGAAATTGTCTGATATATTTTATAGAAAATTTTGAGAATTTAGTGGGAATAAGGTACTAACCAACCTAGTTTGAAGTAAAAACCAAGACTAACTGATAAATACTGACTTTCAAACCAACAGACTTAGAAGTGATAATAAATAAACCGTACGGTAGTCTTGTTAGCTATCACTAATTTAGAAAGTATCAACTTTTATAAATTTTATTTATATTGGTATATATCAAAACGTCCAGATTAAAATATGAAAAATAAATAATAAAAGGTTAAAATTACCTCCCATCAAAGAGCTAAACCACAGAGAAAAGAAACACATCCAGTAGTGCACTGAATAGACTATGTGTGTCGTCAAGTAGTTATTTCTCCTGTTTGCCATGCGGATGGCAGGGCTAGCACCTTGTCAGTACCTCCCTTATTCCCCCAAATCCTCAAGGGTAAACATATTTATTACTATATATGTATAAAGATGTATATTAGTTTTAATCTATTTATTGATTGCGGCCATAAAAACTCAACCTTTGTTTATTTTTTCTCTTTGGAAAGGTGACTGTCAATACATTTCAAAGTTGTAAAAGCGTAGGGCCTATATATTTTAAAAAAATCTAGAGATGAAAAATTTGTGGGCTTTACTGCGAAAAATCACAACGTATGTTTTTTTTAATCGAATGGTAAATAACGGACAAACCTTAAACTTGTACTGAAAGTAAGGCTGTACCAAATAATTTTATTCTTTGGTAATTTTTATACCCGGATAGTCATACTTTCGGTCACAAAGTTTAAGTTTCTTTGTTATTTATCACTTGATCTTTAAAAATGACAAATCGTTGGGCTTGTCGTAAAATGGTTCACAAATCTTATAACTTCAATTTATAATAGTTATTTTTAGATATTTATTAACTTTGACATTTTTAGACATCCCCCATTTTGAAACGTATATTCTTCTTAACAAACTTTTTAAGTAGGCCTATAGTTTGTGTATTTTGTTTGTTTTGACGTGAAAATTTGGATTAACTAATAAAAAATCTTGTAAAACCACATTCCAATATAACAATATTCTTACATTTCCCTGCATTTTTAATTTCCAGTATTAATTTTTGTCAAGAAGAACTTGAGTATTTTTATGATAATCGTATTTTTTATAAATACTTACTCCATAAAAGAGAATACATGCACATAAAAAACACAGAATATATTAATTATTAAAAAAATTAAATTTAACTGCATTTTTTATTTCACTTACGGCCTTTTCAAAGCTGGAGATGTCTCTAAACTCTTTCAGAAATAAATTAATTAGGCATCTTAATTAATTGTTAGCATATTTACGGTGTCCACGAGATGTGGTAGTATATACTGAAATATTGGCAGATATTTATTTATTTTTGACTCTGTCAATGAAGTAGATAAAGCAAAGATTTTTAAAAAGTAGACTTTTAACAATTTAAAAATATAAATGATTTTTATATTGTTTATATTTTACTGTTGCTATTGCAGAAATCTAATTTACAGCAATAGATGATTCCTGATAATGGATTCATGTTATATTTTGAATAATTATCTTGCTTTGACTTGAATAAGTCTCGTCAGGAGGACAGTCGTAGCTGGACACCCTGAATATATGTACAAGTGACACAACTTGAAGAATGAGTTTTTAAAAACAATTTAAGAGAAGTTTTAATAACAGTTAGGCAAACCGTGGCATTACTAATAATATTAACAATACAATTAGATCCTTCGACTGGGTCTTGTATGGTCTTTGGCAGTGTTTTCCTGTCATCATTCATCTTCACATCTCCCCCAGAAATACAGATGCCACCATTGCAAATGGGTTGTTTAAAGTGAGACGGAGAGAATGGAGTCTCCAGGTAGATGGTTTTGTACTAAATCAACCCTTGAGTTGATCGAGCCAACTACCGGAACCGATGAGCACAATGCCTATGGCCGACCAACGGTGAGAACCTTTTACAGAGCACTGCCATGATCTCTCTCCCCTCCTGGAAGGAAATTATGACTTAATCCTCGGCAAGGACAACACCTGCTCTGGCCAGCCATCCCTCAGAGATCACCATCACGTTCCCTCAATCCTGTTCATCTACTACTACTAGTTCTGAAATAAATAAATTTTTGAGTGTATTCGATTTAACTATCTTTGGATTCTTTTTTGTTTTGTATATTTCGTTTTTGTTTTAATTTTTTTTTTCTTTTTTTTACGTGCGCTTTCAAGGGAGTTGCCAGGGTAATTATAGAATATGTAAGCCTGCTTTACTATTCAAAACGAAACATAAACAAACTTGCTCTACTGTGAAAAAGAATATGAAAAAATTTTGAGGTCACGAAATTTTCAAACAATGATATAAATACTGGTTTGGGGCCGGTCTGAAAATACTATCACTTATTTTAATAATACAACTGCCTTAACATAAGTGTAACAGATTTTAAACCCATACACGTACATTAGTATTAAACAAACCCGAACACCCATACACGTACAGTGGTATTTACCCACCCGAACACGCATACACGTACAGTGAGTGGTATTTACCCACCCGAACACCCATACACGTACAGTGGTATTTACCCACCCGAACACCCATACACGTACAGTGGTATTTACCCACCCGAACACCCATACACGTACAGTGGTATTTACCCACCCGAACACCCATACACGTACAGTGGTATTTACCCACCCGAACACCCATACACGTACAGTGAGTGGTATTTATCCACCCGAACACCCATACACGTACAGTGGTATTTACCCACCCGAACACCCATACACGTACAGTGGTATTTACCCACCCGATCACCCATACACGTACAGTGGTATTTATCCACCCGAACACCCATACACGTACAGTGGTATTTATCCACCCGAACACCCATACACGTACAGTGGTATTTACCCACCCGAACACCCATACACGTACAGTGGTATTTACCCACCCGAACACCCATACACGTACAGTGAGTGGTATTTATCCACCCGAACACCCATACACGTACAGTGGTATTTATCCACCCGATCACCCATACACGTACAGTGGTATTTATCCACCCGATCACCCATACACGTACAGTGGTATTTACCCACCCGAACACCCATACACGTACAGTGAGTGGTATTTATCCACCCGATCACCCATACACGTACAGTGGTATTTATCCACCCGATCACCCATACACGTACAGTGGTATTTATCCACCCGATCACCCATACACGTACAGTGGTATTTACCCACCCGAACACACATACACGTGCAGTGAGTGGTATTTATCCACCCGAACACCCATACACGTACAGTGGTATTTATCCACCCGCCTATCCATACACGTACAGTGGTATTTACCCACCCGAACACCCATACACGTACAGTGAGTGGTATTTACCAACCCGAACACCCATACACGTACAGTGGTATTTACCAACCCGCCCACTCATAAACGTACAGTGGTATTTACCAACCCGCCCAACCACACACGTACAGTGGTATAGACCCATCCACCCATATACGTACATTGATATTCACCCACCCGCCCACCCATAACCGTACAGTGGTATTGACCCACCCGCCCACCCATATACGTACAGTGGTATTTACCAACCCGCCCAACCACACACGTACAGTGGTATAGACCCATCCACCCATATACGTACATTGATATTCACCCACCCGCCCACCCATAACCGTACAGTGGTATTGACCCACCTGCCCACCCATATACGTACAGTGGTATTTACCAACCCGCCCAACCACACACGTACAGTGGTATAGACCCATCCACCCATATACGTACATTGATATTCACCCACCCGCCCACCCATAACCGTACAGTGGTATTGACCCACCCGCCCACCCATATACGTACAGTGGTATTTACCAACCCGCCCAACCACACACGTACAGTGGTATTCACCCACCCGCCCACCCATAACCGTACAGTGGTATTGACCCACCCGCCCACCCATATACGTACAGTGGTATTTACCAACCCGCCCAACCACACACGTACAGTGGTATTGACCCACCCGCCCACCCATATACGTACAGTGGTATTTACCAACCCGCCCAACCACACACGTACAGTGGTATAGACCCATCCACCCATATACGTACATTGATATTCACCCACCCGCCCACCCATAACCGTACAGTGGTATTGACCCACCCGCCCACCCATAACCGTACAGTGGTATTGACCCACCCGCCCACCCATATACGTACAGTGGTATTTACCAACCCGCCCAACCACACACGTACAGTGGTATTGACCCACCCGCCCACCCATATACGTACAGTGGTATTTACCAACCCGCCCAACCACACACGTACAGTGGTATTGACCCATCCGCCCACCCATTTATCTACGGAGGTAGACCTGATAAGCGTTCGTAGTGTGACAGCACACTTATGTATTGATCGGTACAGAACAGGTGGTACATATTATTATTTAAGATAGATATTTTAGATGCTAATAGACAAGCCGGACCATTAGTTAAGATGGTCACACATGTCAGTCCACCTTGTGTTTAGCAAGGTGTTGTGCATTATTGTAATTTCCTTTATTTTGTTACTAAATTTAATTGATCTATTTATATAACCGTCAACTTATATAATATACTGCATATCATTGATAAGACTTCTTGCCGAGGTCTTTTTAACAAATTAATATATATTTGTTAGTTAAATTTATAAATAAATATTGTTCACTTAGACACACAGAAGAAAGAAACAGAAGTCACATCCGATAGTGCGCTGAATAAGTGTCGAGTTCGACGGCAGAGCCAACACCTTTCAGTCCCTCCCTTATTCCTTGCAAATCCTCAAAGATAAACGTAGTAATTATTACTACAGATATATTAAGATGTACATTAGTTGTAATCTATTTATAACTGCCACTGAGGCGTTCGCTGCAGCCATAAGAAAGCGTCCTTTTTCTTTTTTCTCCATGGGGTTGGTAAACTGTTGTTATGTGAATACATTTTTTTGGTCTAACACATTTATTTATTTATTACATTCCAATTTAATTGAAGTTATTTAACATTAATTAAATTAATTATACAAGGATTAAAGTTTGTGAGGATATGAGTATATTTATTTATAGACAACTCTTTCTTCTCTACATAGAAGGTACAAACAATCTTCAATGGCGTAGAAAATGTCACTATGTGATAAAGTCTACGAAATAAATAACATATGTGATGCAAACAATTGACGTTGATAGTTAAATTGACATCCAAATAAATATAATGAACCAGAATAACTGACTATAACAACAAATCTAATGCAAGCATTACAATCGAAATCAAAATGATAAAGTATGCATGCTATTCTACTAAACTACATTACAAACATAACAGATAAACACTATAAATAAAGCAAACAATAAAACTAATACATCACTATTTGTAATAAATAGGAAATAATCTAAATGGGCAGAATACTTTGCGTAGGCCTGAATTGCTTTAAGTGATGTGGTGATAATAATTTGAAAATCAAGTTCAGAGTGGAACAAAAAGTCAATAATTGAGGCGTTAATAAATGAATAAGTGGTTGTCAGCCGCTAGACACGTCACCTAATTTCTTAGATTATGATGAGGACAAAACAGATCCTGACGATTTAGTTCAGTTAGCAGATCATCAACATGGCCCTCATTGTATAACAAGCCCTGTCTCACACTTAGAAAACGTAGATATTTCCCTCAGGATGGATTGGAGCCTGTTCTTCTGTCCAGTTTGGTTGGGTGACAAAATCTAACAGGCATGTTCCAGCACCTGCTAAACAAGAGAACAATAAATAGTTATTAGAGCAACTGGACTCTTGTATGCCACGAGTGGATCTAAAAGACTACACAAGTAGTCGATATTATTTTTTGGAGATTAATTGTGGGAAAGTATTATTCACAGATCTTTGGTCGTTATGACTCTGGTTAGGCATTTGTTTTTGATTATGTAATTGAAGACAGTGTGGTACGTGGATTTGTAAAATGTCTTTATGTTGCGTTTGGGGATTTTTAAAGAAATGTTGTTAGAGATGCACCACTGAAATATCGAATCTAGGCTGCATTGGAAGCGAGATAAGTCATCTAGTGTTGCTAGACCCTGGTTTGGTCTGACAGTTTAGACGAAGCAGTTTGAAGTAGCACTAGGAACTTAAAACTCTCAATTGACGGCCGACCAAGTAGTCTCCTATCCACCTCAGGAGAGGATCAAGAATATCATGCGTGTTCAACTTTGAGAGAAGGATAGATTAGCCCAACTTTCTTTTCCAAGTCCAAGATAGCTGCGTCGCTTGATTACTCTAGCAGAAGCGTTCAAATGTAAGTAAGTTGGAAGCACTAGATCTCTCTTCTTGGAAACCGTGTTGATTCAGGTATATGATGTTTATGCAGAATGGCTTGAATCTGGATAGGGCTAAACTTTTAAAAAAACCTTCCGCAACGATTATAGTACTGAAATAGTCCTGTAGTTCTCGACCGAAGAGGCATCTCGTATCTTCAGAATCACGACAAGTCCAATTTTAAGAACATTAGGAATTATCCCTGATCTTAAGGACTCATTAGCCCTAAGTAGAATTGTTAGTAACTCTGTCAAAAGAGGACTACAGTAAAGGAAGGGGGTATATTATCTGAGTCTATCTGTGTTTTGCTTGCGTCTAGACTATCAAGCTTTCTTGAAAGTGGATGTGTGGTTTAATATAGAAGGATTGTCTGGTGATATGCTGGGTACGAATGGCCAGAGAATACTATTGTCTGTGATTGTCTGGTGATATGCTGGGTACGAATGGCCAGAGAATACTATTGTCTGTGATTGTCTGGTGATATGCTGGGTACGAATGGCCAGAGAATACTATTGTCTGTGATTGTCTGGTGATATGCTGGGTACGAATGGCCAGAGAATACTATTGTCTGTGATTGTCTGGTGATATGCTGGGTACGAATGGCCAGAGAATACTATTCTCCAGCCTCAGAATATTATCATTGCGTATTACAATTGAAAATAAATCAATTATTGTATTATTTATTAATCATGCTCAATTATGTATTGAACTAATCGAAGTACAAAGAATCATGAAAGTTAAGAATCTGGTTGAGTTGCCTAGAAGCATCGGTCCAACAAATGTCAAATTTTTTACATTTCATTTCATTCGGAATCACAAATAACTCTACAGGTTGAAGAAAACTTCAAATTCATAAAAATCTCGATTCTATTTTAGGCTATGAAATTAAATGTTTAAACATTTCCTCTGTAAGGCTATTATTAAATAATACCATTTGACCACCTTTAAGATCACTGATTTAACACGTTCATAAGTATTTAAGGACTATACATATGTTTTATGCATGACAGTAAACTTTATATTCTTTATAATTTAACCTACAATAACTATTGCTGTAGTATAGTTATATTCCAAAATTATCTTAAAACTAGACTAATAGGTCTATAATTTGCCAGTTTTTTTATGTACATGAGAGAACGGCGACGATTACACTCAATATACTCGTACTTATGATACTGCTCTCACCGTACATACCATACCATCAATATACTTACGTTACTGCTCTCACCATGCATACCATACACTCAATATACTTACGATACTGCTCTCACCGTACATACCATACCCTTAATATACTTGTGTTACTGCTCTCACCGTGCATACCATACACTCAGTATACTTACGATACTGTTCTCACCGTACATACCATACCCTTAATATACTTGTGTTACTGCTCTCACCGTGCATACCATACACTCAGTATACTTACGATACTGTTCTCACCGTACATACCATACCCTTAATATACTTGTGTTACTGCTCTCACCGTGCATACAATACCCTCAATATACTTGCGTTACTGCTCTCACCGTGCATACAATACCCTCAATATACTTGCGTTACTGCTCTCACCGTACATACCATACACTCAGTATACTTACGATACTGTTCTCACCGTACATACCATACCCTTAATATACTTGCGTTACTGCTCTCACCGTGCATACAATACCCTCAATATACTTGCGTTACTGCTCTCACCGTTCATACCATACACTCAGTATACTTACGATACTGTTCTCACCGTACATACCATACCCTTAATATACTTGCGTTACTGCTCTCACCGTGCATACAATACCCTCAATATACTTGCGTTACTGCTCTCACCGTACATACCATACACTCAGTATACTTACGTTACTGCTCTCACCGTACATACCATACACTCAGTATACTTACGTTACTGCTCTCACCGTGCATACAATACCCTCAATATACTTGCGTTACTGCTCTCACCGTACATACCATACACTCAGTATACTTACGTTACTGCTCTCACCGTGCATACAATACCCTCAATATACTTGCGTTACTGCTCTCACCGTGCATACAATACCCTCAATATACTTGCGTTACTGCTCTCACCGTACATACCATACACTCAGTATACTTACGTTACTGCTCTCACCGTGCATACAATACCCTCAATATACTTGCGTTACTGCTTTCACCGTGCATACCATACACTCAGTATACTTACGATACTGCTCTCACCGTACATACCATACACTCAGTATACTTACGATACTGCTCTCACCGTACATACCATACCCTTAATATACTTGCGTTACTGCTCTCACCGTGCATAACATACACTCAGTATACTTACGATACTGCTCTCACCGTACATACCATACCCTCAGTATACTTACGATACTACTCTCACCGTACATATCATACCCTAAATATACTTGCGTTACTGCTCTCACCGTGTATACCATACACTCAGTATACTTACGATACTGCTCTCACCGTGCATACCATACCCTCAGTATACTTACGATACTGCTCTCACCGTACATACCATACCCTTAATATACTTGTGTTACTGCTCTCACCGTGCATACCATACACTCAGTATACTTACGATACTGCTCTCACCGTACATACCATACACTCAGTATACTTACGGTACTGCTCTCACCATACATATCATACCCTTAATATACTTACGATACTGCTCTCACCGTGTATACCTTACACTCATATAGGATGTATAAGGCTAGCATTCCCATCTACAACTGTACAAACCGTTCACCCCATCGAGGACTTTCAATTTCCACTTCACTTTAATCACTTTAAATTTTTAATAATTAAATATACCATCATGACTTTTGGATATTTATTTAAATATACATAGCAGCTTTAAAATTAACAAATAGTAGCTGACAACAAACCATACGATATATATTATTCCCACTGTACTTAATGTTCTTTCCTGCACATACAATAAGCACATCCACTATCCATTTCAAACAATGTATGTATATTAAAGCAAAATAAAAAAATTAATGACTTATTCATATTTCTCAGTATATGTTTTATATATGTCTATAAAAAGGAGTGAAATAGTGTTGTACTGAGGTGCAGATGGCAAGGTACAGGTCAAGAAAAGAAACAGGAGTGAAACAGTGTTATACTAGGGCGCAGATGGCAAGGTATTGGCCGAGAGCAGGAAAACGAGTGAAAGAATGTTGTACTATGGTGCACATGCCAAGGTACAGGTCGAGAGAAGGAAAAGAAGTTATACAATGTTGTACCTAGGTTGTACCTCGGTACATGCCAATGTACAGGCCGAGAGAAGAAAAAGGAATGGAACAGAGTTATACTAGGGTGCAGATCGCAAGGTACAGGCCGAGACCAGGAAAAGGAGGAAAGAATGTTTGTCTATGGTGCACATGGCAAAGTACAGGGTGAAAAAACAAAAAGAAATGTCGGTCATTATTTTTTGATTGTGCAGTAATTGAACTGTCTTTTTTCGCTCAGAAGACATTTTTTTCTTTGCTTAATAATGCTGGCCACCTTCCCTGCCACATGAAAAAAAATTAACAATAAAACCGTCTGGAGCTGAGAGTCTTTAGAGACAACATTCTTGCGGGCACAAGGCCTTCTCTAGGGTGTTGAGTCTGTATATGTGTGCAGACAGTTCAAGTACTTGTCTGTCATGACTTGAGATGCTCGAGGCCCACACTCTGTAAACCTTACAGTGTTTACAGAGTGTTTCAATACTTTGTTGAACTGATTTATAGGACCTGTTATTTGCTGATGATTTGATCCATAAATAAATATACTAAAATTTAACATAAGTAAAGGCAATAAATTAATGAAAATACTACAAATTGAGCTCGATACTTCTTTGGCTATACTCTATTTCACATTGAGATTGCAGTAGGGTTTTTTTGAACATGCATGTTGCTACTACCTGGTTCAAAAATATAGTGCACTGTCTGTATTATTTGGATTGTGCTGTACATTACAATCTTATTTGAATATTTTAATAAAGAACCTTATCTATAAAATGGCTAAGTAAAATATATATATATATATATATATATATATATATATATAAATGTAATATTGCGTATAAATCATTAAAACATTGTTGTGTAGGTAAATCAAATTATTAAACACGGACCTTTATAGATACTTTCAAAGAAGAGCATTCATTTTTATAAAAACCTAGCAATAATAAGTCAAATATAATAAAATAGGAAATAAATTGTTACTCATAGGTTACAACAGGAAGAACTAAACATTAATTAATTGTAAATAACGCGTTCTTAATTACAAATTTAAAAAACTATTCATTAATTCCTATTTAATTGAATTAAGCTTTAATTTACCTATTTCAATACAAAAAATGAACACTTATTTTTTATTAATTAATATAATAATTCACCAATGTTTTGTTGCTAAATGAACAGGTGTTGAAATAGCTTATAATGGTTTAGAAAATCTTTAAGAAATTTAATTTTGTTAAAAAAAATTAGTTTTTCTGAATATTTGTTCTTTTAACGAATTAAGTTAAGTTGAGGTCTTCGTTCTACATTATCTCTGAAACATTGACAACTCAACTGAGGACGAGGCGTGAAGGGCGTGTGACTTGTTTAAGCCTATCATTCATTTTATCTTTTTTTTATGCAAATGAATAAATATTTACTGAGAGGGAACTGGTGTTACTGGGAATATATTATTGATTTATCGAACTGAATGTCAAACAAAATATGTTTAACTTACTCAGTGTTTGTGAAGTGAACTAACTTATATGTTGCAACTAAAATTATAAATTACACCTTTAATCGGTAAATATTTGTAGCAAATTGTGTTTTATATTAAATAAATAATATTTCTCCTAGGTCCACAAGTGGTCATTTCAGTACAAACTGAAGTGGTTCAGTGTATGGCAGTTCATGACGATGGTAACTTTCTTTAACATCAGGAAAAATCGTTTCGTGTCCGATTCCGTTATCTGTCTCCAAACCTTTGTTTCGCGCTTTTTTCATTTGATAATGCATTAAAGCTTTAAAATAATTATTTTTAAACATTCCATTCAATTCAAAATGTTATTTGGAACAGCCAACAATTGTTCCCTAGTCACAGCACGACACAACAGGAGCGTTCTGAATTGGCAATCGTACTGGACGAAGTGGCGAGGCGCATTGTTGTTATCGCTATCAGATAAGATAAAGGTATCGCTGCAACTGTTACAAGACTTTCATTCCATTTAAAATATATTGATATCATATTGTATAAGTGAGTACTTAAATGATTTGATTAATTAAGGGAAAAATGGTTTGGTTTTGGGGATCAGATAATGGGAATACCAAATTAAAAACTTCTCCACCTGTTGACTTTTTGATGTAATTTCTCAAAAACAAAAATTAGTTTTAACTGTTATTAAATTATAACAAATAAATACAGTATATATTATAGTTAATTCATACTAACATAGTAAGCGCCCACTATTTCTGTATCAGGTTAACATTAAATTTCAAACTTTTTACTTGATATTTAATTACTTCAATTGTAGTGTTATTGTGTTGTGGCTTTTTAACTGAACTTTTAAGATCTATGAATCTGTCAAAGAAAACGCGTTTTTAATTGTTAAGATTATATTAATTTATTTCTTAGTTATTAGTTTTGATAACATACAACAAATGTTTTCAAACCACCTCATGTAAAATTTGATTTTATGCTTACATTTTATTTATGAGCCAACGATTTTATACCGTGTTTGTAAGTACTTAAATTTTGTACTCCCGTTTTATTAACATTGCTTCTGGTCTTAAAAAACATTCCGAGTATTTTCAAAATTGTCATTAAAGCAACGCAACCATTTAGCTACAGACTAAATATTACTTACGCATTATATAATTTTAATAACTAATATTTTATTTATACATATTTCAAAGCATGATCTAAAAGAAAAATAGATAAATAAATAAAAATTTACTCTATTCATAAGATTCGAGTAATTTTCTAAATAATGTATGATAAATATAAAAATATTACAGTTTCTACAGCAATTATTCTGTGTTCTTTCCAAAAAATATCCTACATTTAAGGAAGCCACCTTTAATGCGGTTGGCGAAATATGGCAAAGATAGTGGCTGGTCTATGAGTATAACACCTAATTTTTTAAATTTCATATTCGATTCCATTAAATTATCAGGCCATTTACAGCTGTTAATATTAGTCACATCCCCACAAAGAATGTACACCTATTTGGAAATATATAAACAGAAAAAGCTTTTGACTTTTAAAATCGATTATACTCTGTAAGTTTCCAACGTATCATATTACTATAAAAAATACAACGTTAATTACTCACATTAAAACATGATTGCATTTTTACCTGATTTTATGCTAACTGTATGCTGTTTTACAATTTATATTAAGAAAATTCAATTTAAATAATGATAAATATTATACATGTTAACTTCTCTAAAACCGTCACTAAAGTGAATTTCAATGGTTTCAATATTAAATTACAAAACCACTGTATTTTCACTTCCTTCAACAGTCTTCATGTTAGCCTTGTGCTAGTTTTTGGCAAGTAAAGTAATGTTTAAATTATTACTAAGCATAAATTTATCAATTTTGTGTTGAGTAGAAAAGAGAGATAAAAACTCGCTTGTATCTCAAGAAACAGTGGTGAAATAAAACAAAATAATCAACTAGATTTACGTGTTTTAGCCTATTAGTCTTAATAACCACGTATTAAGTAGGTTTAAAGAAGTAACTAACTTAGATAAATAAGAACAATGTTATACTGTAGATGTCTTTACTTCAAACATTGGTCTAATAATTTACATGTCAAAAAAACAAAAAACAAAAAAAAAGGAATACAATTTTAAACTTATCATATATCATCTAAGTTACATGTACTATGAGCTAAAAGGTCTCAGATATATTATTTAAAAGAATAAAATACCTATTTAGTCAATATTATCATTCCACTTTAATTAATATAAGCTATATATTTTACTAAGTCAATTGTAAGTAACTCATAAGTAAAAAAATTAAAACTCATAAGTAAGTTTAATATGAGTTATATACGGTATTCGACTTTTAATAAGTTATATATGTCCCTAACTAAGTCAATATTCAAGTTTTATCTAAGTTATATATGTCCCTAACTAAGTCAATATTCAAGTTTTATCTAAGTTATATATGTCCCTAAGTCAATATTCAAGTTTTATCTAAGTTATATATGTCCCTAACTAAGTCAATATTCAAGTTATATCTAAGTTATATATGTCCCTAACTAAGTCAATATTCAAGTTTTATCTAAGTTATATATGTCCCTAACTAAGTCAATATTCAAGTTATATCTAAGTTATATATGTCCCTAAGTCAATGTTCAAGTTTTATCTAAGTTATATATGTCCCTAACTAAGTCAATATTCAAGTTTTATCTAAGTTATATATGTCCCTAACTAAGTCAATATTCAAGTTTAATATAAGTTTTATATTCGACTTTTAATACGTTGAATATGTCCCTAACTAAGTCAATATTTAAGATTTATCAAAGTTATATATTCGACTTTTAATAAGTTATATATGTCCCCAACTAAGTCAATATTCAAGTTTAATATAAGTTATATATTCGACTTTTAATAAGTTATATATGTCAATAACTAAGTCAAAATTCAATTGTTATCTAAGTTATATATTCGACTTTTAATAAGTTATATATGTCAATAACTAAGTCAATATTCAAGTTTTATCTAAGTTATATATTCAACTTTTAATAAGTTATATTTGTCAATAACTAAGTCAATTATCACAAAAGTGTTATCTAAGTTATATATTGCACTAAGTCAATAGGCTATTCTAATGTTAGTTATATATTAAAGGTAAATATACAAACCAACATTTTAAAACAATTATCATTCACAAGTCAACATATAGTATAACAAAATCGAAAATAAAGTTAAAAGAGTCGAGATGTGATGTTGGGAATCGCCGAGAGTTGGTCTTGGGAGGCGGTTAGAGAACAGGTAGTTCGCGTGACCGCCGCTGGAGCGCCACTTGTCAGACACCGCCAACACTGGTCCACCACTATACAATGTTCGTAGTACATGAATGTACGTACGCAAGTGGTGAAATACAGTAAATTGTATTTTCTACAAAATATAAATTTGTAACTTGTAAAAATTTGGGTTTAGACTACGTGAATTGCAAGTTCTGATAAAAATTATTTTGTAGGTAGGCCTACTGATATTGCACCCAAGTCCATTTTAGCTTGAACTCACACATACTATAAGAGTATTTACAGAATTTATGAAAAAGACGTCGATCGTCAAAATAAAAGCAAATAAGGGTGGCCAATGATAAGTGGTGAGTGTATATGGAAATTAATATCACCATAATATTTGTACTGATATTGTAATAAATTTGTGTTGTGTGACGTTCACTTGTATTTCTACAAATCCATCCCTAAGGTGAAGTGTTAAACGATTTCATTATTCTGAAATTACAAAACTACTGTGTATTGCCGCTCCTTAAAAAGTCCTCATTTTTGTCTTGTTCTAAGGTTTGGCCAATAATTTTTACTGTTTAAAAAATCTAATCACAATAATTAATAAATTTACAACAGTCAAAATTTCCTGTTCTTGTGAATAAAATATTACGCATAATTAAAGTAATTAATATCATTTTTTCGGCACAGTTGTCCTATAGCCCAATATGTGAGATGGCACTTAACGTTACGCAATATTAATAGTCTATAAATCACAAAAGATATAAATACAAATTACGGCAATGAGTCTGAAGAATAATGTTAGAAATTATTATATAGACCAAGTTAAAAACTATATGATAATGTAGGCTATTATGAAATTAATTGAATGGTCATTTTTTCCATGCATAAATTATCAATGAGAACTTCACAAATCTTAAGATATTTATTTATAAAATTCTCTTTTTGTTTATCATAAAATAACTGTTCACACGATGTCTAATTCAATGTTTAGGTATTTCTTTATTAAATTTATAATAATATCATTATTTTTAAAACTGATTCTAAAACTGTTTAAGGTGAGAGTTTAACTTGCAGTGTTTTATTTGTAATATTGAATTTAACAATTTCATGCAAAGATATGGTCAAACGCAATAAAGATCTTAATTCTTAAGATTTTTATATTTTAAATTTTAAGATTATTCATTTGTGGACTAAATTATAAATTACTTGAACATATCGAACTAAATGGTATTTAAAATTCAAATGCAGTTTTATTGGATCTAGTTTAATTGCAAATTACTTACCTTTTTGCGAAATGCTAGTTTTTCTCCAGGCGAAGGAACCTCAACCATTGTCATATATAATACATCCTTTTACCAATTCTTCCTGGTGAGAGATAAGATCGCTCCTTGAAGGATATACATTTTTGTACTCGAGAAGTCCAAATTTGTTAAAAGATTTAGCATTTTCCTCGAATCTGCCCATTTTAATACCTTCAAGGTGATCTGACTCTCAGAAGGAATTATCGGTAAAATGGTTGACCGCTATCACAGCACTCGCACTGGATACACCTGCAACATACAATACAAGTGTGTTATAAAGATTGAGAATTCTCCATTTATAATTTAAAATACGAAAGTTACAAAAATAAGGTTCTTAAAATTAATTAGACATTCTATGGGTCCATCTTTAATTAATTTAGGAATAACAGTAATCATACCTCATATATTGGCTATGTTTTAAAACAATTATAGCACAGTTTATTTTTATACAAATTTAAAATCAGCAGTAACCTTAACAATATTTTATTTTCATACTAATTTTTACATCACAGCCTAAGTTTACATAGACTATATTCAAATATGGTAATAGAATAACCTCATACGAAGAACATAAATTATTAAAATTAAAGGCGAAATGAAGATGTTTAAGAAAGTCTTATTGAAAAATAAGATATTGTAACTAAATATCCGCTTGAAGTCAATATGACATAAATAGTAATAATATTATATATACGGAATTATAAATTTTAGTTTTCAAAAAATAAAGATAGCTGAAATTGGATTGTAAACAATGACAAGTATTTTTGTGGCAATTGCAAAAATTCAGGAAATTGAACCATTTGAAGCCTTGTAACCTTAGAGGTGAGATCAGTTCTGAGGACTACAGGTAAGCATTCCTCGCCTGCAGCGAGCCGACGGCTCTAATAACAGCGGACGATCAAAGTGAAGATGGCGAGTGTAAAAGCGACTGTGCATCAATTAGGATAAACACTTCCGTTGGCGTATCAGACAAGGTAACTGAGGAAGAAGATGGAGGTCAGGCAATAGGAGTTAAAACACGTGTCTATACTCACTGCTTAGTTGTGGTATATAAAAACACATGTCTATAGCCTTCTCACTGCTTTGTTGTGGTATACAAAAACACGTGTCTATAGCCTAGCCTTCTCACTGCTTTGTTGTGGTATATAAAAACACATGTCTATAGCCTTCTCACTGCTTTGTTGTGGTATATAAAAAAACATGTCTATAGCCTTCTCACTGCTTTGTTGTGGTATACAAAAACACGTGTCTATAGCCTTCTCAATGCTTTGTTGTGGTATAAAAAAACACGTGTCTATAGCCTTCTCACTGCTTTGTTGTGGTATACAAAAACACGTGTCTATAGCCTTCTCACTGCTTTATTGTGGTATGCAAAAATACATGTCTATAGCCTTCTCACTGCTTTATTGTGGTATACAAAAACACGTGTCTATAAGCCTTCTCACTGCTTTGCTGTGGTATATAAAAACACATGTCTATAGTCTTCTCACTCCTTTGTTGTGGTATACAAAAATGCGTGTCTATAGCCTTCTCACTGCTTTGTTGTGGTATATAAAAACACATGTGTATAGCCTTCTCACTGCATTGTTGTGGTATAGAAAAACACGTGTCTATAACCTACTCACTGCATTGTTGTGGTATACAAAAACACGTGTCTATAGCCTTCTCACTGCTTTGTTGTGGTATAAAAAAACATGTGTCTATAACCCTCTCTCTGCTCTGTTGTGGAATAGAACATTGTACGTCTAGATAGCCTACTCACTGCATTGTTGTGGTATAGAACACTTGTGTATAGCCTACTTATTGATTTGTTGTGGTTTAAATATAAAAAAATTTTTAAAAAACTTAACCATATTTACTGTTTTCAATGTTTTTTTTTATTTTTTACCTCTTATATTTTAAAGATTATCCTTTCATTCCAACTGCTACAGAATCTCATATCGTCCACCTGTGTAAACCCAGGTACCCCTGATAATAGCACAATAACAAAGCTAACTTTGAACTGGTGTCCAAGAAAAATCTACTTGTAATTAGATTTTTATATTCTGATGATAAACGTAAGCTACTATTTGAATTTGCGCACAGTAATAACAGTAATGTTGGATAGGAATAATAATTACAAAAGCTATGGAACTGAAGGGCATCAACATCAACTTTGTGTAATAAACCACCACCGTACGTAAAGGGGTGGGTGGGTGGGTCACAACCATCGTACGTGTGAGGTAAAGGGGACGTTAATTGCCACCGTATATGTAGGGATGGATGGGTGGGCCATAACAAACGTACAAGTGGGAGTGGGTGGGTACGTCATCTCCAGTGTACGAGTAGAGGTGGGTGGGTGGGGAAATTTTAGTTCCTTTAAAGTAGCAACGAAGAAGAACACGTATTATTTTTACACTTCTACTGTAGGGATAGTATTTTTTGAGTAATTTAAAAACCATTTAAAGGATCAATATTTTATTATTTAAATATATTGTAAAATTACCTTATAACATTTCATAATACAATTACTCCCTATACCAAGATCAAGAGATAACACTGGCTCATAGGCTACAAACAGCCAGACAACCGGACAACAAACGTTTTTCTTACTTTAAACCTTGGAACCAAACCATTAAATTTAGGCGCGTAGTTTGAGGACACTGAACATACTGTCTGTTAGAAATGAAATTAAATGAAAAATGTCTTTTTTGATCACAATTTGTTTTTTATACAAATGCCGAGGTTAGGATTACACAGTCTTCTCTTACACCTGACAATTAACCAAACCATTGGGAGTATTATAAAAGAACAATTTAAAGAGTTTAAAAGAATTTTTATAATTATATGAATCATAAGTGTTTACTTTGATGGTTATATCCTTGCCTAATATCCTTCAATAGTTCAGAAAAGAAAAAGCATTCTATGTCCTGAGGCAAAAAACCGTTAAGTAAAATAAAAATGCTAAAAGAAATAAATTGAAACAAAAAAATATCAATTTTTGTGTGAATGATATGGTTCTAAAATGTCTTGCCATTTTTCAGTCCTACGAGTCCAGTATCAAAATCCAGGTCATATTGATTTTTCTATTACAATAGGGCCTACTGAATATATATGGCCTATAATCTAACACATAAATAATGCACTGTACATTTGCATCCAGTTGGTTTACTTTTTTAAAACATGTTAACAGTAGTAAGAATCCATGTTTAAATTTAGAATATTTTCATACATGTAAAAAGAGTAAAAAACAGCCCCAAAAACAATTCTAAATAATCATATTCGTTTAGTAATTAAGTCTAAACAAATTAAATTTAAAATAAATTTTAGTACTCGATCCGTGTCTACGAAAATAAATATTTTTCATTTTGAAGTTCAAGTTTATAAATTCTTCATTAAAAAATTAACGATACAGTGAGTCACAAAAAAGGTGTACTGTTAATTTTTGGATTCTACAACTAACTAAGAGCAAATAAGGATTAATCTAATTTTTCGAATGCCATTCTGTTTAGAGAATATCTTTTTGTGTTTTTTTTTACAAATAAATTAATAACACAATAATGGTTTGACCGACTAACTTAAAATGTTGCACAATTCTTTACATTAACATTTTTAACAGGAAAATACCCATTGAGTTATCTTCAGACATTTCAGAATTGTGGTGATTTTAAGGTGCAATCGGTTTTCGATGAGTTGATTATTTTCCAATTTTATAATCAAAATTAGTTAATGTACCTTACCTTGATACAGGAAAAATTCAAAAAAGTGTTTTAATCACTACACTAGAACTTGTGGCCTTATGAAGTGGTGAATTTAGCTGATTTAAATCAGTATTAAGACAAAACCGTTCAAAGTACAAGTTTAATTTTTTATAACCACGTTTTTTGCACATAACTGAAGGGATTAAAATGTTTTTCATCTTTTTAAATGTAAAATTATAAATATTTTTACTATAAATATTTTTACATTAAAAAAATTAAAAACATGTTAATCCCTTAAGTTATGTGTAAAAAACGTAGTTATAACAAATTAAACTTGTACTTTGAACGGTTTTGTCTTAATACTGATTTAAAATCAGCTAAAGTCACCACTTCATAAGGCCACAAGTTCTAGTGTAGTGATTAAAACACTTTTTTGAATTTTTCCTGTCTCAAGGTAAGGTACATTAACTAATTTTGATTATAACATTGGAAAATAATCAACTCACCGAAAACCGATTGCACCACCTTAAAATGTTTAACTCCTAACAAATTGAAACAACAAAATAGCTAGATAACTCAATAGCTATTTATTTGATGTCAATAGTGGCAATTAAAATATTTGTGCAAAACTGTAAGTCAGTTGGTAAAACCATTCTTGAGTTATTATTTTATTTTTGTAAAAAACGCAAAAAGACAGAAAACACTAAACGTAGTGGAATTTGAAAAAAAATTTTATTCTTAATTTTTACTCTAAATTAGGTGTAAAATACGAAAATAAAGAGCCAAGACACTTTTTTGTGACACCCTGTATACTAGAAAGTATAGTGTACATATTCTATAACCAATTTACAGGGCGGGAGGTATATTGGTAGGGTACTGATAGTATATTGCTGGCAATATACTATCATTACCATCTTGCCATTGATCTACTGGCAATCATGAATGTCAAGGAATTTACATTTCAAAGGTATCTTACAGAAAGTCATATATATAGTTAATACAGTACTTGACTACATACAAACAGCATATAATATAAAATACATGATAAATCATATTTAAATGAAATTGAGCCTTTCTTAACATGATAAATTTTATGGCTACAGTATTTAGTTCTTTCTAGCACAGCACCAAAATATTTAGTTACCAACATATAATAAATAATTAAATAACATTAAAAAAATGTAATATAAAGTGTACTACCACTAGTGTAATATAAACTATAAAACAAAGCAGAAAGGTTTTAATTAGGCCCTACTACATAAAAGAAAATAACAAAAATGTTGTAATAATGAGCCATATATTGTATTAAACTAACAATAATAACGAAAGTAAAACATCAAAAAAGGAAACATCAAAACAAAACAATAAATAGTACTGATTAATTCTCAATTATCTAATTTCCAAGAAATAACAAAGTATAAATACAGTACAGTAATTACATTAGGATGAAATTGAGATGAATTATAAATAGGTACATAATTTGGATGAAACGATTTCGATTAAATTAAAAAAACCATCACTATCAAATAGTTATTTCTAAGAAATAAATTTCAGCAATGATAATGAACTAAAAACGCGATGACTATCGATGGATGAGTTTTTAGGACGTAAGCTATCGTTTGTGGGCTTTGGAATTATTTTGTTTGATATATAAACTCTATCCAAACACAAACCTTCCAATCCATTTGGGGAGTAATTCTACGAGTGAACTTCTAAACATTTTATTTCTTATAAAGGATAAACTAATTTATCTAACAATGTATAAACTATTGTATTTATTATAAATATCCTTGAATTGTTGTTCTATTGCCGTTGCAGCTTTGTCACCTGTTAAATATTTGTAGTTATTTTTTCAAATTATATATTTTTGTTAAACTAATTTATGTATTAATTTGTTACGAGTCAATGTGTTAATTTGTTGTTGAATCATTTACTTTGTTACATTGTTAATGGATTTATATTATTTTGTTTTTTTAAGTTTCGTGGTTTGTGGACCTGATTTAGGGTATTGTTGTGAGTTGTTATTTTGGTTTTATATTTAAAGGATATATTGTTAATATAGTTTATTTATCAGCAATTTTGGCTCATTTAATGTAATTTGTACTTAAATTGGCGTTGCCGTCAGCTAAATAAATAATTGTTATTTTATTATTAAATAATAATAAATCTCCGATTTAGTTTTAGTAACACATTAAACAAGACCCATTTTATTGTTTGTGGGGTGGGTGGAATATCAGCAATTTTAAACAAAATAAAGTAAAAAAATATAATGTACAAACAATGATAGGAAAGTAAAACCTTTATAAGCAGTTCAAATTACATAATTTTTTCATATGTTAAATTAAATAAGACAATATTATACTAATAATACATGAAATTTCTAAATAAAAGCTACAATAGTTCGTAAAATCAGTGTTTATAAAACCTTTACAATTATTATTTAGCTGAAAAACTTTTTGCCTCTCTGGAATCTTGTGGCCCAAACAGGTCCAGTAGAGCCATCTCTCGGCGCTCGCCTCAACTACTTGCAGACCGTCATCCGGGTTATATAGAGGACATATTGATCACCGCTCTACACAGCTGTATTCTTGATTTTGTAAGTTTTTTGCTTTTATTTTT
This sequence comes from Stictocephala bisonia, assembly GCA_035578905.1. NCBI lineage: Eukaryota > Metazoa > Arthropoda > Insecta > Hemiptera > Membracidae > Stictocephala > Stictocephala bisonia. Next base: position 10,984,132 of record JAQJVL010000001.1, read on the forward strand.
AGCACTGTATCATTTTTTTGTAATAAAAGATCCGTGAAGATATGTTTTATATGAAAAGTGGAAAAGGACTTTAATTTATTCATTTTATTAACTAATATAATCAAACGTGATATACTTATAATATTTTAACAATTAAATACTTAAATTAGTAAACATAACATTTATAATATGAAATGATTGAGTTAATTTGCTTCTCACTTGTTATTTATAAAATGTAATTTTAAGCCAACAAACAGCCTATAATATGGTGAAAATAAACGATTATCATTAATATTAAATTTAATTCGTTATATGTAATCATTAAACGTCATCCAATACTTTATTATTTTTTTATATAGTTTATTAATTTGAAAAAATAAAGGCTAATCATGACTGAAACAGTTAATCTTTGTTTTCTTTCACTCGGCAAATACAATTTACTAAGTAGATTTGTCAGATAGATATTACATGCAAGATGTAAATGCATAAAAATAAATAAATGATATAAAATAAACAATGGTAAAGTAATAATGAATAAATTTGAAATATGAATATAATATAAGAATTAAATGACAATACTGCAAATAATGATTTAATAATACAACTATACCCATAGCACAAGATGATGAATCAATTGCTATTAAAATCATAAATAAAATAAAATAGAACTAAAAAAGAAAATAAATAGCATAACAGGTAAAGAATCATAACATAAAAATAATATACAATAACTCAAATCGTTAAAGCAACAACAAACTACTATATGCCCAACAAAGTAAATATAGCCTAAAAAATGAATAAATTAATTTATTTAGTTCACAAAAATAGAATGTAATATTTTGAATTTAAATAGAAATAAGTTCTGATCATACTTTTGCGATAAAATATCATCTAAATAGACCTACATATAACTTATTTTTATAAATATAAAAACATACATATATATCAGTTCTTCTTTTATATATATTTTTTGTTATATGTTTTATATATATATATATATATATATATATATAAAACAAAACAAAAAACTTAACACGTATGATAATACTACGTATATAATACTATAACCAAGGTCAAAATTCTTATTTAATTCGTCAGTATAATCTATATTCAACTTAAAGAACAACAAATTTAAATGTCACCTCTTATAATTAATATTATCAATCATGTTATATATCTTAAGTACTTGTAGTTAGGTAAAAAATTTAATAAAAGGTTTAACATTTGTTACATATTGCACAAAAAATTACAAATTTTAAACTACATTTTGGAATTAATCCACTTGGCATTTTGTCTTATTTTACTTGACATCGTTTTGATGTAGTCTTGTATATTACATGCTTGTTGATATATTTAGAAAATATATTATACCTCTTTGAAAATATATTATGTTTCTTAGAAATACAAACGAGCAAGTACATAATTTGGTACAGTGTCGTTTTTCAATTTTGAAATTCAAATATCTTTATTGCCTTTACATGTTACATATGTGCAAACGTCAATTGTACAATAGACTTACAATTTTACATTATTATATACGTAATGTTACTATTACATTAATGTTAATGTCAAAGGTCCATTACCAGCTCCAGTACTGTTCTTCTCCTCTACAAAACTTATATTGAAAAGTTGTTTTGTGGACTGTAAACAGTTTTCAACAAGTTTCCTCTTTGAAAATATTGTAAATGAATGTATAGGAAGTTCTTTAACATATTCTTGTAATTGATTAAAATATTTCCAACTACCATCGTAAAAACTTGCAAAAGACTTACTGTTGGCTATTTACAAAAGTAACACCTTTTTTCATAATTATGTTCTTCAGATTTCTTTACAAATTTATCGACATTCAAATTAAAATTTAAATACTTTTTGCAATATGTACATTTATCGAGTAGTTCGAGAATATTTTGTTTCATGAACAATGGTTTACATTGCTCATTTAAATTATCTTGAGAGTATGAAAATAAAAGTAATGAAATTAGTTTATTTTTACAATCTACGTAAAACAGTTGATAAAACTATGTTCTTATTACAAAAATAGTAGAGTAGCAAGAAATATACATGTAATAGAAATAAATCGATGTTTGTGTACCAAGAATCATGACATGTGGTATTTTTGTATTAGGACTATTGTTTATAGTTGGGTTACTGTACACAAATCACTCTTCTCTTACCCGGAACTCACTAATTTAGACTATAGCTGATAGACTTCTTCCACAATCTGCCACAGATAAAGATAAGGATATTGCCACAGAAGTGTGTGTTTCATTTAGTTTTTCTTTTCTTTGTTGAGAGTGTCGATTTCTATGTACAAAGTTAGTGTTCTGTCCTATTTTTTAATAGCTTAAATATGTTTTTTCTTGTTTTCTTCACCTTCTTTTTTTTTTTACAAAGGTTATTTGTAAACTCTTGATCACGATTATCTCCTTAAAAACGGGTCAAAATTGTTTCGTAAATTAGAAAGTCAACTATTTATTACTAATTATAAATAATTTTCTTTTTTAAGGTAAAAAATGAAATAGGCCTATTGTTATTCAGTCTCAAGCCTTAAGTTTTAGCTTTGCCATTGGTGATTGCTCGACAAGGTTTGTGATGTGAATTGGAAAACAACCATGAGTTGTAACTGCTAAGTACTGTACAGGTAGGCGTACAGTTGTAACTGTTAAATTAAATGACAACATATAAATGAAACTCATTCAACTTTCCTCTGAACACGACTCCTACTGATTTACTAAAAGTTTCTTTGAACACGATAACTCACTGAACGTCTTTTTTAGCACTACTAATGGTGATTCACTCAACTTCTCTTTGAACACGATAGGTGATTCCTCACTCAACATTATCCATGGTGATTCACTCAACTGTTCTTTGTACCCACGTCTAAACTCAACTCTTTGGTGATTCAAATGAGCTCACAACTAACACGATACTTGTGGAACAACTCAACTTCTCTTTGCAGACGATACCTTGCGATTCGACAAAACTACACAATTAACACGATTCTTGTGGAACAACTCAACTTATCTTTGCAGACGATTTCTAGCGATTCGACAAAACTACACAATTAACACGATACTTGTGGAACAACTCAACTTCTCTTTGCAGACGATTCCTGGCGATTCGACAAAACTACACAATTAACACGATACTTGTGGAACAACTCAACTTCTCTTTGCAGACGATTCCTGGCGATTCGACAAAAACTACACAATTAACACGATACTTGTGGAACAACTCAACTTCTCTTTGCAGGCGATTCGACAAAACTACACAATTAACACTTGTGGAACAACTCAACTTCTCTTTGCAGACGATACCTTGCGATTCGACAAAACTACACAATTAACACGATGTACTTGTGGAACAACTCAACTTCTTGGTGGCTCCTTTAATCTCTTCGATCACTAATCTTGATAGCTCACTTAGCAGAGAGATGCTTGTTTATAATATTTTCTGAAAGCGTAATTTTGTTTAATTATTCGATCGATAACTATATATGCCATTAACTTATTATTAGGTGAATTTTATCTCTGCAATCTATGACAAGAAATTACAACATTGAATTGTACTCAGCAAAACACTATTTTTAATTTAAGACATTCCAAGATTTTAAGATTTTATAATATCGATTGGTTGCTTTAATCGATTAAAAACAATACAATCTTTCATTTTAATATCTTGTTTTTTTCACTCCTGTTTTAAAATATATTCAATAAACGTTTAATTCAACTTACTATAGCTTAAAGTAAAGCAAGTGCAGAATACCGAATAATTTTATTAAATTGGTCCTTACATTGAGCTAATGGTGGGAAAATGCAAAAAAAACTGTCTGAGCGAGATCCTTGTTTTCATTCCCGTATTTAAATAATTTGAATTTATAATTCCTACACGTAATGGTCAAAAAGTAATTATACAACGTGTTCCAGATAAGAGGTAGAATCAATTATTAACTGGGCGCCTGTATTATTAAAATTAAATATCACACTTCAGCGTAAAATTATCATAAAACCACTCATGATTGTTGTTCAAGTTATCACCTAACAAAAAATTAACAAAGAACCAACGAGGAGGAAGCTCAGAAATTTATATGGAAACAACAGCCTTCCTCCTTAAAATGTATATATTCTGTCACGAATGTGTTTCCGAACTTGGTAACAAAGGCATAACTCTTGAGTGACTTATGATGGCTCTAAGACAAAAATATAACCTGCATATAGGAGAGATAGGAAAGACATACTCTATGCCAGTAGCATCTACTTGGGCACGTGAAGACAGTCTACTCCTACTTCTTAGGTAGCTGAAGACAGTATATTCCTATTTCTTGAGACTTGAGGTACCTGAAAACGGTATATTCCTACTTCTTGAGTTACCTGAAGACAGTATATTTCTACTTTTGAGGTACCTGAAGATAGTCTATTTCTACTTCCTGAAGTAATTGAAGACCGTCTATTCCTACGTCTTGAGGTACCTGAAGACAATCTACTCCTTCTTCCTGAACCTTGAGGTACCTGAAGACAGTATATTTCTACTTTTGAGGTACCTGAAGATAGTCTATTTCTACTTCCTGAAGTAATTGAAGACCGTCTATTCCTACGTCTTGAGGTACCTGAAGACAATCTACTCCTTCTTCCTGAACCTTGAGGTACCTGAAGACAGTTTATTTCTACTTCTTGAGGCACGTGAAGAAGTTTACTACTTAAGTTGCAACTCTTAGGTGATTTACCTAGAAAATAAATATAACCAGCGTAACAATTGAGATAGACTTCTTCTTGGCCAGTAGCATCTCCTTGAGGTACCTGAAGACAATCTGTTCTTACTTCTTGAGTTCCTGAAGACAGTCTATTCCTACTTCTCTGGAGGTACCTGAAGACATCATATTTCTACTTCTTGAAGCACCTGAAGGCAAGATTGAGCTTATAAAGATACTCCTACTCCGTTATGAAAACTACATGAAGACAGTGTACTCCGTAATGGTTTTCTGTTTCATATCTTCAGTAATTCGAAAATGTTCATGCTCGTTTGATGGCATGTACAATTCGTACACAAATTCACCCTTCAGTGTGCCTACACTGGCCATTCAGAGCTCTCTATTTTACAAGGGAAAATAAAAACCAAAAAGTATCATAATTTTATTGCTTACTGATAGCAATAACTTATCTTTTATACTCAAATGCCTCATGACCATGGCGATATTGTTAGACTCGATAGTCTGCTGGCATTGGTGTAACACACAGCGGTTCATGTAGACTAAGTGAGAATCATGACAATTTTTGCTAATAACAAATACTAGTTAGATAATTTATTTTACGATTTGGTATGCAAGGATTTCTCTAATTTTGTGAACTTATACAATGTTCAGATGTGTGTATGGAACAGAATGAGTGTCAGACTTGTCAGTTAGCTGAAAATCAGACGATCGGCGTCTTAGAAATGAATAATAATAATAATGATAAACACAATCAAAAAAATGGACAAACATTTAATTAGTATAAATCGAAGGGTTTTTGTCAAAAATTGAGGCAATTTGTATGTGGTTCTTTTCCAATTGAGATTTTAACTAACAAATTTGGCAGATTTTTCTTACTAACTGGATGTACTTAATTGATACTTCACTAAATACCGTAAAGACTACACAAATACCTAAAAAATTCAATAATTGCCAATACAATTTATTAAGAACTGTCCGTATCTTCAATTATCGTGGGTGGTGTAACAAACAACTCAAGCATAAAGCAATGATAAAAATCAATTAATTAAATAGTGAACTATGTAAAACTGACTAGTCAGCGTTATTCATATTAAATCAATAATTACATTGAAATCCACAACTGAGCAAACGATTGGCACTTCACTCGTTGAATAAAGTTCCATGCGTTTAGGGCTATGTAAACTGGCGAGTAAAGTTAAAAAATATTATTGTTGTCTTAAAAGTACTTAAGAGTCTGTAGAAACTGTCGGCCAAGGTCGAGGCTGTTGGTTTTAATCCCATAAGAACAATGTTATTTTCAAACCGAACATACGATCAAACAAAAAATCAAAAATATAACAGATATTTAGTTTGGAATTTTTATTTTCACTTATTTTTCAAAACTAGGCGCATGTATTCAAAATATACAAAGTAAATCAAGTGCGCAATATGATATTTAAAATGACACTTCATACACTACTTTTAGTCCATTAATAACGAAAAAATATAGATTCGCAAATCAAATTGTTCTTATGGGATTGAAACCAAGATGGCCGACAGCCTCTGCAGACTCAACACTCCACACGAGACTCGAAAAGTCAAAGGACTAGAATAGTTGTGAGCAAGAGCAACAACGCGGGGTCGGATAAGGGATAACATAGCAGAACCAGTCCGTACAGGCTCCAAGTCCGATAGAGTCATAATGGCGAGAGGAATGGTAGTCGTGGCCTCACTCTCCCAGGTCCATTTGTTGTTCGCAGATCACAATGTTGCAGGCGTAAGACAACGTTGCACTCGCATGTCGATGAATACTGTCGTTATAGGCTACTACTATTAGAGTAAGCTACATGAATGTTGACTGTCAAGAAAAAATACATGCTTGAAATTACTCACTCTCGAAACGCTTTCTAAATTTGAAAAAACATTCAATTTTTAGTTAGATTCAAAGGTAACTTTATTTTACACAAAAAATCATAATAATAGTGCCTACAACAATAAAATGTAATCTAAAATCATAAAATCAAATATTCCACTTTGTATGAATGAAAAAATAATTTTTGTGAACAAATGTTCGGCACCCCAAAGGAAACTGTTCCCCAAGAACAGAGAAGAAAGAAACAAAGGTCGCATCCACAATGAGGACGAGTATTTCTCCAGTTTGCCATACGCTAGCAGGGCCAGCACCTTGTCAGTCCCTCCCTTATTCCCCAAAAATCTTCAAGGATAATTGTAGTAATTATTATTACATATTATAAAGATGTTCATCGGTTGTAAACTACTTAGCCTATAACTGCCACTGAGGTGTTTATTTCGGCCATAAGAAATCGACCTCTCTTTCTTTCTTCTCTGTGGTTGGGGTTACCTACATTTTTTGTTAATCTAATTTAGTTCCAGAGAAAAAAATGTTCTGGGCACCAGAAGTAAATTTCCTTAAATATTTAAGTCGTAAAACATTGAACTAATGATTAATTAAAAAAAAACAATCAAAAGAAATCGTTATGATAATGATGAGGGCTTGATCATTTACCTATCAATAGTCATAGAGTATTACATAAACTCATAGAGGTTTTCACGAGACGTAACTTACTAGATATCTTAGAACTTCGTTCCCGTACAACAATTACAGTTACTAACTTAACATTATTCATACTAATAATAAGTAAAGCTTCCGGTAACGACCACGTCAAGGTGTTATCTACAATGTTTGCATCACCAGACGTTTCGCCCATGCTGTGACGTGGCATCCTCAGTGGTATCTCTGATAGTATTGACACCGGACGCTTAAGACTACGAAATACTTTTTTTTAATATTGCATATTTTTTATATTTCATATTACTTACGTGAAAAATGATTCACATTCAATCGAAAATATGTTAAGCCACATAGAAGGAGGAAATAGAGGTCGCTTTCCTAAACTCCTGAGTGATAGTTATAAATAGATTACAACTAATGTACATCTTTGTACATCTATAGTAATACAAACTACGTTTATGCTGGGAATAAGGAAAATAAAAGAACGAAACTGAAGTAGAAGAATATAAAGACTAACATTTCCTGAGATTGTTTTGGGGTCGAAACTAGACTACAAATAAAAAATGGGCAGAAGACAAACTGAGCCATCTTCTAAAATCCAGGAAGTACAAAGTGTTGTAATGTTGTGTCCAACACAGTAGCATTATTAAAGTTATACTCTAGTGGAGCATACTTTTTAATTATGACTATTTTATTTTAATCGTCAAAAATGACACACTCAGATATTGACTTTTAAAAATAACAAAAATACTCAATTTTGTACAAAACTCAACTTAAGGTCCAGTAGAAAGAACAGTTGTCAACTATCAAAAGACTCTTCAAGTGTCGTGATACGATCATTATTACGGACCGAATGTTTGAAATATAAATCCATATTTTTGACGTTTTTCATGGAGCGAAACATCCCCAAATACTGTAACGCTTTTCATCCAGACACCCAATCGAGCACTCCAAGGAATTTAGATCAACATTTAATCGCAATTGTCGCTAGGAGAAGCAAAGAGCAAGCCTCAATAATATACACATACAACGTGTCTCTCTCGCTCGCTCGCTCGCTCCCCCCTCTCTCCCTCTCTCTCTCCCTCTCTCCTCCCTCACTCTCTCTCCCCCTCTCTCACTCCCCCCCTCTCTCTCCCCCTCTCCCTCTCTCTCTCTCTCTCTCTCTCTCTCTCTCTCTCTCTCTCTCTCTCTCTCTCTCTCTCTCTCTCTCTCTCTCTCTCTCTCTCTCTCTCTCTCTCTCTCTCTCTCCCCCTCTGTCCTAGCCTGCCCCACTCCACAATTCCCTCATTTATAGTAGACTCTCGCAATTAAAATTTTATATAATATTATTATATATCAGCCAAAGATAATCGTACAGATTTAAATCTTTATTTTTTTAATTTTTACATTGCTCTAGGATGGTTAGTACCTTTTGTCCACTATACTCTCAAAATTTTATTAAATTATATCACACGACTTCTTAATTAGTTATGTACCTAGAAATGCCATATTAGCCATTTTTTAAATCCTTATCTCCAAAAAGAAACTTTTTTTATTTTCTCCCTCAGCACATTTATTATTACTTACAAGAAGACAAACACTTTTGTTAAAAGTAATTGTTAATCGGACAACCTTACAAGTCTTGTAAAAACACGACCAAAGTAGCCCACTACAGGAAGAGGTTAAATTTCTCCTTTGTCGTGTTTGCACAACAAAATCAATTTACATCTATAACAGACCTTAACTAATGCCGATGAAGTACTAAGGACATTAATTACATGAATATTTATTTACAACGCCATTTCATGTTATATCCTTTGCTTCTAATCGATTTGAATACATTTTAACAGTTCGGTTCCTCAAGTACAATCTAAAGTGGGAGTTTCCCAAACCCACTAAGCACCCATACACGTACAGTGTTATTGACCCACCAACCACCAATACACGTACAGTGTTATTGACCCACCAACCACCAATACACGTACAGTGTTATTGACCCACCAACCACCAATACACGTACAGTGTTATTGACCCACCAAGCACCAATACACGTACAGTGATACTGACCCACCAACCACCAATACACGTACAGTGTTATTGACCCACCAACCACCAATACACGTACAGTGTTATTGACCCACCAACCACCAATACACGTACAGTGTTATTGACCCACCAAGCACCAATACACGTACAGTGATACTGACCCACCAACCACCAATACACGTACAATGATATTAACCCACCAACCACCCATACAAGCAGAGTGATATTGACCCACCAACCACCCATACACATACATTGGAACTGACCCACCCGTCCACTATATACATATGGTGGTATTTAACCCCCCCTTCTGCCCATTCATATAAGAACTAAGGTACCGCTTAGAGTTCGCCAGCCCTATAATAGACATACAATCTTACTGTTACCGAGTTCAAACAACTGTACGGTTCGTGTTTATTATTATAATAAATTACAGTAAACGTTGTATGATTATCAAAGGTCTAATCTGGTGGGCCATAAGTTGATATTGTGAGTTTGTTTTTTATTTAAAAATCGTCAAAAATGACATATGAAGTTTTCCCATACTTAGGCGAAGAAATATTATAAAAATACTAATGTTTTTACTAAAACTAATTTATGGCCCACTAGAACAGCTCTTCACCTATCAAATGACACTTCAAGTGTTACGTTATGATCATTATTACGGACCGAATACTTGAAATAGAAACCCGTGTTATTAGCATTTTTCGTGGAGCGGAACGGCCTCCTTAACTCTATTTATGAAGAAGACATAAGCTGAAGTCGGTCATAGTTTCGCCATCGGCTACGGCGACCCCGCCATACCACAACGGTGATTCGGACGGCGATATCGCGAGTTACGGCGAGGCCGTTGCGACTGTTTGACGTTCATCTGTCCAGAGACAATGGATCGGGGCGGAAACCGGGAAATACGAGTCCGCCGTTAGTCCGCTATGTCGCGGGTGGAACCTGATCGCCGTTCGTCATCCACCGCTTGGTCGCTTTGTTCGGCGTGGGTGGGACACTGCTGTGGCCAGAGGCACTTTGGTTGGGACAGACTCGCGGTCACCGGATCAAATAAAGTAGAAATGTCTGAGTTCCCAACATCAAATTTCAATTCCCTACAATTGGCAATGTTACAAAAATTTATAAAAATAATAATAACTAAAAATACTCTAAGTAGTTTTGAATGTTCTAAAGCAAAACAACTAAACATTATTGTAATGGAAAAGTGATCATTCCACGTTAGATTTAGATGTTAAGAGCTTTAGACACATATCCTTCGATAAAACATAGGTCGTAGAAGGGAATTACGGCGTTTAAGTAAATTATAGGCCTATTGGTCTACCTACAATCTTTTCAAAATTGTCCTGTTCAATTTTAATCAAATAACTTTTATCGTAGACCACTCTAACACTATGAAAACTAAAAATGTCGCTAAGCCAAACAGGAAAAATAAACTGAGGTCATTTTCTTATGGCCGCACCAATTCCAGTTATAAATATATTACAACTAACGTACATCTTTATACATCTGTAGTAATAATTACTACGTTTATCCTTAAGGATTGTGGGGAAGAAGGAAGGGACTGACAAGGTACTGGCCCTGCTATCGCATGACATTCTGAAGAAATAACTACTTGACACACTTAAATGTTCATATCACGTCGTCTACCAACAACATTTGCTATTATTGGGCTGACCCAAAAGGAAATTTACTCCAATATATGGACACATTAATATTGTATATTATATTTAATTGTACAGGCGTTTTCTTTATAAAAAAGCATGTAGCTGAAATACTTCTACATAACTGAATTCTCGTAGTTATTTCCAAGGAAATTTTTATCTTCGATAAGAATCCAATCTTACATTTGTAGAAAAATAACAACAAAAATAATAGAACTAGTTTAAAACGTTTAGAATTTTTTTTCATTTTTGTGTTTAATTTCTTATCAATATAATGCATATAAAATATAAAAATGCCCCCGTATTGCCATTAGCAGAAGTTCTTCTCCGTGCTTTAAGTCAATTAGTGTCAATATACCCTGGTAGGCACAATTGAGGTCTTGTTATCCCTTTATATACCTTTAATGCCCTAAGTAATAATTAACATAATATTACTAAGCAACGGTATGCTGTATTATTGAGAATAATGTCTCATGCTCGAACACAAGTGGCCAAGAGAAGCACGCTGCCTTCCCAGTGACGTACATGAGCATGACTGACGATAGGCCTCTGCGATGACCCACTCACCCACCCAAATACGTACAGAGGCATTGACCCACACATCCACACATACATGCATGTTGGTATTGACTAACCAAGTGAGTTGTCGCATTTTTGTTCTTTTCCAGGTCAAAGGAAGCGTGTCGTTTTTTTCACGTTTTATTTTTTTTTTTTTTTTTTATTTTCACAGTGCTTACAGATATTTTTGTTATAAAATGTAGTTGTTTTCTTGAATTTTGTCACCAGGAGATCATTGATGTCTGTTATAAATTTATGGTATTTTTTTCTTTTATTTAATTTTAAGTAGTCATTAGCATGTGTTTCTTATTGCAGCCATAATATTATATTAATGAAAGAACTTGTTGTTACATGTTTGCTGTATTATTATACAATAATGGTTATACTTATAATTTATAGTATTATTATTGTTTACAAATTGACACCGGTTTTTTTAAATATTTTTAATTATTAAATGTAGATTTACTATTGTTTATTATTTTTCAAGTCGTAATTTTATTGTTAGTGCTTCACTGTTACACAACATAATATCTACTGATTTCTTACCTTTGTTTCTGTTACTTTAGTATTTAATTATAGTCATATAATATAGTGTAAGTGGTGCTTGGAATTATTCATCGAGTATTTGTTACTGGTTGCATGTTGCCTCCAGTTAGTACTTTAAAAAGCCTTGGTACTTGTAATCACTAGGTATTGCTATCTAGAGACTATGAATTATATATTTTTGAATAATGTATATGGTGAAAACCGAGTATAAATAGGAAAAATAAATTAGAGGCAGATGAACTGTGGGTCAAGTGGGTATTTTGGAAGGTAAACTTTTTACCTTGTCCAGCTTTTTACCATCGACAGTTTTTTGTTTCCCGGAAAGTTGTGTGTATCAAAAGTGTATTGATGGGAATTTTAGAAATTGTGATGCTATTCACAAATGTTATAGTGTAATAGGTCGAAAGAGGCACTGAGAAGAAAGAAACAGAGGTAACATCCAATAGTGTGCTAAATGTGTGTCGAGTAGTTATTTCTCCAGTTTGCCATGCGATGGCAGTGCCAGCACCTTGTCCATCCCTCCTTTTATTTCCCCTTAAAAAGGACAAACATAGTAATTATTTTTTCAGATGTATAAAGATCTATATTAGTTGTAACTATTTATAACTATCACTGAGGCGTTCGTTGTGGCTTTAAAAACGACCGCTATTTCTTTTTTATCTCAGGAAGAGAGAAAACGCTCTAAGTAACTATGTGTGTACTCTCACCGGTCACCGTAGTGTTGAAGATGATCGATATCCAATCGTCAAGTTTGGAGTGCTCGTTTCGAGATTTGCTAAAATAATGCGGAAAAGGAATGAGGTGAAAACCAGAAGTGCAGCACCGTCGCTGCTAGTTGTAGTCCACTAGGAATAGGTACAGGAAAGACTCTCATAAGTTAAAATGTTTTTGTTTCAATTCGTTAATGTATGAAAATGAATTATGAAATTGGAAGTTTATAAAGTTTAAAACGTCCGTTAGTTAGGGCAATCCTCATAGTAAATGAGATGGAAGGCGAATGCCAAAACAAACCAGAAATCCATTTACCGTTCAAAGACAAATAGTTACATTGGAGTTAGGTAGGTCCTTAAAATGAAGCGATAACTTACAAACCGCAACGAGAGGCTGGTTTAATGTTGTGTTAAGTACGCGGCTAATCGAGGCCCCATCGCGGCGAGCCGCGCGCCGCGCCAGCCGGTCACTCAAAATGGAGCGCGAACCGGTCTGGCCGGGTTCGCTCTTCAACTTTTTTACTCTTTCTGAAAAAGGAACTAAATCCTGCTTTCCTACTCAGACCTGGCGGTGTTTGATCAGAACTCTGCCAGAATGCGCTGCACTCGACTCACTTGCCAGGTCTTGACCAGAGCCCACTTTAATGTGGCCGTTTCCCAAACTACCAAGCCACCGCTGGGAAGTCGACAGCACTATTATAGTACACATCCAATTTTATCGTCAGCAGGCTAAAACGTGCTTTTCTATTTCAACTGTACGATGCGAGTTTATTGTTAAAATGACTTATAGTGTTCACTGTATGATTATTAAAGGTCCAATCGAGTGGAATATAAGTTGATATTATGAGTTTTTTACATTAAAATTTTCAATAATTACATGTAATATTTCAAATAGGTCCTATTTAACCTTACCAAAACTATTTAAATACTAAATTTGTTACAAAACCCAACTAATTGTTCACTACAACATTTCTTCACCTTTCAAATAATATTTCAAGTTCTTCTACTGTTTCTTAACAACTTACGAACAGCCTGAGGAGTCTAACAACTTACGAACAGCCTGAGGTGTCTAACAACTTATGAACAGCCTGAGGTGTCTAACAACTTACGAACATCCTGAGGTGTCTTACAACTAATGAACAGCCTGAGGTGTCTAACAACTTAAGAACAGCCAGAGGTATCTAACAACTTATGAACAGCCTGAGGTGTCTAACAACTTACGAACAGCCTGAGGTGTCTAACAACTTATGAACAGCCTGAGGTGTCTAACAACTTATGAACAGCCTGAGGTGTCTAACAACTTACGAACAGCCTGAGGTGTCTAACAACTTATGAACAGCCTGAGGTGTCTAACAACTTACGAACATCCTGAGGTGTCTAACAACTTGTGAACAGCCTGAGGTGTCTAACAACTAACGAACAGCCGGAGATGTCTAACAACTTACGAACAGCATGAGGTGTCTAACAACTTACGAACCGCATGAAGTGTCTAACAACTTACGAACAGCCTGAGGTGTCTAACAAATTACGAACAGCCAGAGGTGTCTTACAACTTACGAACAGCATGAGATGTCTAACAACTTACGAACAGCATGAGGTTCTTACAACTTACGAACAGCCTGAGGTTTCTAACAACGTACGAACAGCCGCAGGTGTCTACCAACTTACGAATAGCCTGAGGTGTCTTACAACTTACAACAGCCTGAGGTGTCTTACAACTTACAACAGCCGAACAGGGCAACAACTATTGTACTTTGACTGGAACTTGACTCTGGGTCAAATAATGCTTCTGGTAAATTAATTGCACGTTGAATTTAATAAAATCACAGGGAAGATTAATTGGGAATCTTTAACTAAATGTATCGTAATGTAAACAATTTTCCCCATTTTTAAATTAACTTTGATTTTTTTTCTATGAAGAGATTGCTTTGTTGGCGTAAAAACCTCTCAGAATAATTCTAATCACACAATCTTTTAAGTTTTACAAATTATAAAATATTAGCTCTGTTACAATAACGTAATTATTCACTGTCGTACCTAAAAGCGGGCGTGGAGGGGTAAATATACCCTATAATGTTAGACTCGCTTCCAGATTCTGATTTACCAATTATTCTCAGAAAATATCTGAGGCCAGACACCAATCTCATGATTGAACAAATATGTATTCTTGATCTACAAACACAGTTAGGTTTTACAATATCATGAATGTATTTTTTGTTCCTCCAATCTGTAAAGCAACAAAAAGTAAATTAAATTGAACAATTGAGTGGAGATAATTGGAGCTGCATATATTATGCTAATGAGTGCAGCGCGATGGCTACCCGAGTCGCCTGACCTTGCAGCGGGTCCTTGATTCAGTGCCAGCACGAAAGGTGAATTTAGATCTAAGACACGTTACACCAGTTGCAGAATCAGACTACATTTTTAATACAAAATAATTACTAATTTCAATACAATACATTTAACACTCCACTATACAGTAACTACTTTAAAAGTAAAACATATATCCACTGCATTGCTTTGGTACGTTCGAAATGCACTTATACTTTACTGCTTTATGTTTGAAACACACCTACACTTACGTATTTTATGTTTGAAATACACCTACAATTAACTGCTTTATGTTCGAAATATATATGCACTTTATTACTTTATGTTTGAAATACACCTACAATTAACTGCTTTATGTTCTAAATATATATGCACTTTACTACTTTATGTTTGAAATACACCTACAATTAACTGCTTTATGTTCGAAATATATATGCACTTTATTACTTTATGTTTGAAATACACCTACAATTAACTGCTTTATGTTCGAAATATATATGCACTTTATTACTTTATGTTTGAAATACACCTACAATTAACTGCTTTATGTTCGAAATATATATGCACTTTATTACTTTATGTTTGAAATACACCTACAATTAACTGCTTTATGTTCGAAATACATATACACTTTACTATTTATGTTTGAAATACACCTACAATTAACTGCTTTATGTTCGAAATATATATGCACTTTATTACTTTATGTTTGAAATACACCTACAATTAACTGCTTTACGTTCAAATACATGTATACTTTACTACTTTATGTTTGTAATACACATACAATTTACTGCTTTATGTTCGAAATACATGTACACTTTACTACTTTATGTTTGAAATACACCTACAATTTACTACTTTAAGTTCGAAATACATGTACACTTTACTACTTTATGTTTGAAATACACATACAATTAACTGCTTTATGTTCGAAATACATGTACACTACATTATGTTTGAAATACACATACAATTTACTGCTTTATGTTCGAAATACATGTACACTTTACTACTTTATGTTTGAAATACATGTACAATTAACTGCTTTATGTTCGAAATACATATACACTACATTATGTTTGAAATACACATACAATTAACTGCTTTATGTTCGAAATACATGTACACTACATTATGTTTGAAATACACATACAATTTACTGCTTTATGTTTGAAATACATGTACACTTTACTATTTTATGTTTGAAATACACATACAATTAACTGCTTTATGTTCGAAATACATGTACACTACATTATGTTTGAAATACACATACAATTTACTGCTTTATGTTCGAAATACATGTACACTTTACTACTTTATGTTTGAAATACACATACAATTAACTGCTTTATGTTCGAAATACATGTACACTACTTTATGTTTGAAATACACCTACAATTAACTGCTTTATGTTCGAAATACATATACACTTTACTACTTTATGTTTGAAATACACCTACAATTAACTGCTTTATGTTCGAAATAAATATACACTTTATTACTTTATGTTTGAAATACACCTACAATTAACTGCTTTACGTTCAAATACATAAACACTTTACTACTTTATGTTTGAAATACACCTACAATTAACTGCTTTATGTTCGAAATAAATATGCACTTTATTACTTTATGTTAGAAATACACCTACAATTAACTGCTTTATGTTCGAAATATATATACACTTTATTACTTTATGTTTGAAATACACCTACAATTAACTGCTTTACGTTCAAATACATGTATACTTTACTACATTATGTTTGTAATACACATACAATTTACTGCTTTATGTTCGAAATACATGTATACTTTACTACTTTATGTTTGTAATACACATACAATTTACTACTTTATGTTCGAAATACATGTACACTTTACTACTTTATGTTTGAAATACACCTACAATTTACTACTTTAAGTTCGAAATACATGTACACTTTACTACTTTATGTTTGAAATACACATACAATTTACTGCTTTATGTTTGAAATACATGTACACTTTACTATTTTATGTTTGAAATACACATACAATTAACTGCTTTATGTTCGAAATACATGTACACTACATTATGTTTGAAATACACATACAATTTACTGCTTTATGTTCGAAATACATGTACACTACTTTATTTTTGAAATACACCTACAATTAACTGCTTTATGTTCGAAATACATATACACTTTAGTACTTTATGTTTGAAATACACCTACAATTAACTGCTTTATGTTCGAAATAAATATGCACTTTATTACTTTATGTTTGAAATACACCTACAATTAACTGCTTTACGTTCAAATACTTAAACACTTTACTACTTTATGTTTGAAATACACATACAATTTACTGCTTTATGTTCGAAATACATGTACAATTTACTACTTTATGTTTAAAATACACATACAATTAACTGCTTTATGTTAGAAATACATGTACACTTTACTACTTTATGTTTGAAATACACCTACAATTAACTGCTTTATGTTCGAAATACATGTACACTTTACTACTTTATGTTTGAAATACACATATAATTTACTGCTTTACGTTCAAATACATGTACACTTTACTAATTTAAGTTCGAAATACATGTACACTTTACTACTTTATGTTTGAAATACACCTACAATTTACTACTTTATGTTCGAAATACATGTACACTTTACTACTTTAAGTTCGAAATACATGTACACTTTACACTTTACGTTTAAAATACACCTAAAATTTACTGCTTTATGTTCGAAATACATGTACACTTTACTACTTTATGATTGAAATACACCTACAATTTACTACTTTATGTTCGAAATACATCTATACTTCACTACTTTATATTTACTTAATCCTACAATTTACCACTTAAAGTTTAAAATACACCTATAATTTAAAACTTTGTTTGAAATTAACTTACAGTACACTAATCTACACACAGTTAGAAATACATCTAAACTTAACTACCTGACGCCCGAAATACACCTACATGTAACTACTTAAAGTTTGAAAAACACCTACACTCTACCACTTAAACTTTAAAATACACCTACAATTTACTACTTTATGTTCGAAATACATGTACACTTTACTACTTTAAGTTCGAAATACATGTACACTTTACTACTTTAAGTTTAAAATACACCTACAATTTACTGCTTTATGTTCGAAATACATGTACACTTTACTACTTCATGTTTGAAATACACCTACAATTTACTACTTAAAGTTCGAAATACATGTACACTTTACAGCTTTATGTTTGAAATACAACTACAATTTATCACTTAAAGTTGATATACACCTACACTTTACTAGTTTTTGTTTGAAAATCGACACTTCACCACCACATATTCAAATAACTTCTAATATCTGATATTGTAAGTAACAGATATCTACTGTTTATGTGATGTACGACTTAATTAGGCTTATTTATGTATGTTTTTCATTTGCGTCATTATTTAACCCGACTTTAAACTAAAAGCAGCTTTAGGAACAGTTTATACGTGTGAGTGGTAAATTTGTATTGACACCAACAGAATATTTTACGATTGAATAAGGTCCAAATCTATTTGCACCATACCGCTAATTCATTTCACAAATACTGGTTTGCTATTTTATTTTCTGGGCTGAGACATTTAAATTATTCTCATTTCTGTATAGCCTTTGAGTTTTTTTCTATCTCTGCCCTTTTAAAATGTTGTTTAAAGTTTATCAGACTATTCAATGAAGAGTTTATTTAATATTCGTAACTGCTTCTCAGAATAATGATGTTTACGTTACTTGGGCCTGTATATGTTGCTGGTTCGACCAACTGTTCTTGCCCCAGGTTGTTACAGTTGGGTGAGTGTTACTTGGGCCTGTAGATGTTGCTGGTTCGACCAACTGTTCTTGCCCCAGGTTGTTACAGTTAGGTGGGTGTTACTTGGGCCTGTAGATGTTGCTGGTTCGACCAACTGTTCTTGCCCCAGGTTGTTACAGTTGGGTGGGTGTTACTTGGGCCTGTAGATGTTGCTGGCTCGACCAACTGTTCTTGCCCCAGGTTGTTACAGTTGGGTGGGTGTTACTTGGGCCTGTAGATGTTGCTGGTTCGACCAACTGTTCTTGCCCCAGGTTGTTACAGTTAGGTGGGTGTTACTTGGGCCTGTAGATGTTGCTGGTTCGACCAACTGTTCTTGCCCCAGGTTGTTACAGTTGGGTGGGTGTTACTTGGGCCTGTAGATGTTGCTGGTTCGACCAACTGTTCTTGCCCCAGGTTGTTACAGTTAGGTGGGTGTTACTTGGGCCTGTAGATGTTGCTGGTTCGACCAACTGTTCTTGCCCCAGGTTGTTACAGTTGGGTGGGTGTTACTTGGGCCTGTAGATGTTGCTGGTTCGACCAACTGTTCTTGCCCCAGGTTGTTACAGTTGGGTGGGTGTTACTTGGGCCTGTAGATGTTGCTGGTTCGACCAACTGTTCTTGCCCCAGGTTGTTACAGTTAGGTGGGTGTTACTTGGGCCTGTAGATGTTGCTGGCTAAACCAACTATTCTTGCCCCAGGTTGTTACAGTTAGGTGGGTGTTACTTGGGCCTGTAGATGTTGCTGGTTCGACCAACTGTTCTTGCCTCAGGTTGTTACAGTTAGGTGGGTGTTACTTGGGCCTGTAGATGTTGCTGGCTCAACCAACTGTTCTTGCCCCAGGTTGTTACAGTTAGGTGGGTGTTACTTGGGCCTGTAGATGTTGCTGGTTCGACCAACTGTTCTTGCCCAAGGTTGTTACAGCTGGGTGAGTGTTAATTGGGCCTGTAGATGTTGCTGGCCCGACCAACTGTTCTTGCCCCAGGTTGTTACAGTTGGGTGGGTGTTACTTGGGCCTGTAGATGATGCTGGCTCGACCAACTGTTCTTGCCTCAGGTTGTTACAGTTAGGTGGGTGTTACTTGGGCCTGTAGATGTTGCTGGCTCGACCAACTGTTCTTGCCCCAGGATGTTACAGTTAGGTGGGTGTTACTTGGGCCTGTAGTTGTTGCTGGTTCGACCAACTGTTCTTGCCCCAGGTTGTTACAGTTAGGTGGGTGTTACTTGGGCCTGTAGATGTTGCTGGTTCGACCAACTGTTCTTGCCCCAGGTTGTTACAGTTAGGTGGGTGTTACTTGGGCCTGTAGATGTTGCTGGTTCGACCAACTGTTCTTGCCCCAGGTTGTTACAGTTAGGTGGGTGTTACTTGGGCCTGTAGATGTTGCTGGTTCGACCAACTGTTCTTGCCCCAGGTAGTTACAGTTAGGTGGGTGTTACTTGGGCCTGTAGATGTTACTGGTTCGACCAACTGTTCTTGCCCCAGGTTGTTACAGTTGGGTGGGTGTTAATTGGGCCTGTAGATGTTGCTGGTTCGACCAACTGTTCTTGCCTCAGGTTGTTACAGTTAGGTGGGTGTTACTTGGGCCTGTTGATGTTGCTGGTTCGACCAACTGTTCTTGCCCCAGGTTGTTACAGTTAGGTGGGTGTTACTTGGGCCTGTAGATGTTGCTGGTTCGACCAACTGTTCTTGCCCCAGGTTGTTACAGTTAGGTGGGTGTTACTTGGGCCTGTAGATGTTGCTGGTTCGACCAACTGTTCTTGCCCCAGGTTGTTACAGTTGGGTGGGTGTTACTTGGGCCTGTAGATGTTGCTGGTTCGACCAACTGTTCTTGCCCCAGGTTGTTACAGTTAGGTGGGTGTTACTTGGGCCTGTAGATGTTGCTGGTTCGACCAACTGTTCTTGCCCCAGGTTGTTACAGTTAGGTGGGTGTTACTTGGGCCTGTAGATGTTGCTGGTTCGACCAACTGTTCTTGCCCCAGGTTGTTACAGTTGGGTAGGTGGTACTTGGGCCTGTAGATGTTGCTGGTTCGACCAACTGTTCTTGCCTCAGGTTGTTACAGTTGGGTGAGTGTTACTTGGGCCTGTAGATGTTGCTGGTTCGACCAACTGTTCTTGCCCCAGGTTGTTACAGTTGGGTGGGTGTTACTTGGGCCTGTAGATGTTGCTGGTTCGACCAACTGTTCTTGCCCCAGGTTGTTACAGTTGGGTGGGTGTTACTTGGGCCTGTAGATGTTGCTGGTTCGACCAACTGTTCTTGCCCCAGGTTGTTACAGTTGGGTGGGTGTTACTTAGGCCTGTAGATGTTGCTGGTTCGACCAACTGTTCTTGCCCCAGGTTGTTACAGTTGGGTGGGTGTTACTTGGGCCTGTAGATGTTGCTGGTTCGACCAACTGTTCTTGCCCCAGGTTGTTACAGTTGGGTGGGTGTTACTTGGGCCTGTAGATGTTGCTGGTTCGACCAACTGTTCTTGCCCCAGGTTGTTACAGTTGGGTGGGTGTTACTTGGGCCTGTAGATGTTGCTGGTTCGACCAACTGTTCTTGCCCCAGGTTGTTACAGTTGGGTGGGTGTTAATTGGGCCTGTAGATGTTGCTGGTTCGACCAACTGTTCTTGCCCCAGGTTGTTACAGTTGGGTGAATGTTACTTGGGCCTGTAGATGTTGCTGGTTCGACCACCTGTTCTTGCCCCAGGTTGTTACAGCTGGGTGGGTGTTACTTGGGCCTGTAGATGTTGCTGGTTCGACCAACTGTTCTTGCCCCAGGTTGTTACAGCTGGGTGGGTGTTACTTGGGCCTGTAGATGTTGCTGGTTCGACCAACTGTTCTTGCCCCAGGTTGTTACAGTTAGGTGGGTGTTACTTGGGCCTGTAGATGTTGCTGGTTCGACCAACTGTTCTTGCCCCAGGTTGTTACAGTTGGGTGGGTGTTACTTGGGCCTGTAGATGATGCTGGCTCGACCAACTGTTCTTGCCTCAGGTTGTTACAGTTAGGTGGGTGTTACTTGGGACTGTAGATGTTGCTGGCTCGACCAACTGTTCTTGCCTCAGGTTGTTACAGTTAGGTGGGTGTTACTTGGGCCTGTAGAAGTTGCTGGTTCGACGAACTGTTCTTGCCCCAGGTTGTTACAGTTAGGTGGGTGTTACTTGGGCCTGTAGATGTTGCTGGTTCGACCAACTGTTCTTGCCCCAGGTTGTTACAGTTAGGTGGGTGTTACATGGGCCTGTAGATGTTGCTGGTTCGACCAACTGTTCTTGCCTCAGGTTTTTACAGTTAGGTGGGTGTTACTTGGGCCTGTAGATGTTGCTGGTTCGACCAACTGTTCTTGCCCCAGGTTGTTACAGTTAGGTGGGTGTTACTTGGGCCTGTAGATGTTGCTGGTTCGACCAACTGTTCTTGCCCCAGGTTGTTACAGTTAGGTGGGTGTTACTTGGGCCTGTAGATGTTGCTGGTTCGACCAACTGTTCTTGCCCCAGTTTGTTACAGTTAGGTGGGTGTTACTTGGGTCTGTAGATGTTGCTGGTTCGACCAACTGTTCTTGCCCCAGGTTGTTACAGTTGGGTGGGTGTTACTTGGGCCTGTAGATGTTGCTGGTTCGACCAACTGTTCTTGCCCCAGGTTGTTACAGTTAGGTGGGTGTTACTTGGGCCTGTAGATGTTGCTGGTTCGACCAACTGTTCTTGCCACAGGTTGTTACAGTTAGGTGGGTGTTACTTGGGCCTGTAGATGTTGCTGGTTCGACCAACTGTTCTTGCCCCAGGTTGTTACAGTTAGGTGGGTATTACTTGGGCCTGTAGATGTTACTGGTTCGACCAACTGTTCTTGCCCCAGGTTGTTACAGTTAGGTGGGTGTTACTTGGGCCTGTAGATGTTGCTGGTTCGACCAACTGTTCTTGCCTCAGGTTGTTACAGCTGGATTAGTGTTAATTGGGCCTGTAGATGTTGCTGGCTCTACCAACTGTTCTTGCCCCAGGTTGTTACAGTTAGGTGGGTGATACTTGGGCCTGTAGATGTTGCTGGCTCGACCAACTGTTCTTGTTTCAGGTTGTTACAGTTGGGTGAGTGTTAATTGGGCCTGTAGATGTTGCTGGCTCAACCAACTGTTCTTGCCTCAGGTTGTTACAGCTAAGTGAGTGTTACTTGGGCCTGTAGATGTTGTTGGCTCAACCAACTGTTCTTGCCTCAGGTATTTACAGCTGGATGAGTGTTAATTGGGCCTGTAGATGTTGCTGGCTCGACCAACTGTTCTTGCCCCAGGTTGTTACAGTTGGGTGGGTGTTACTTGGGCCTGTAGATGTTGCTGGCTCGACCAACTGTTCTTGCCTCAGGTTGTTACAGTTGGGTGAGTGTTACTTGGGCCTGTAGATGTTGCTGCCTCGACCAACTGTTCTTGCCCCAGGTTGTTACAGCTGAGTGGGTGTTACTTGGGCCTGTAGATGATGCTGGCTCAACCAACTGTTCTTGCCTCAGGTTGTTACAGCTGGGTAGCTGGGTGGGTGTTAATTGGGCCTGTAGATGTTGCTGGCCCGACCAACTGTTCCTGCCTCAGATTGTTACTGCTGGGTGTGTGTTACTCGGGCCTGTAGATGTTGCTGGCTCGACCAACTGTTCTTGCCTCAGGTTGTTACGGCTGGGTGAGTGTTAATTGGGCCTGTAGATGTTGCTGGCCCGACCAACTGTTCTTGGCTCAGGTTGTTACAGTTGGGTGGGTGTTACTTGGGCCTGTAGATGTTGCTGGCCCGACCAACTGTTCCTGCCTCAGATTGTTCTTGCTGGATGGTGGTTACTTGGGCCTGTAGATGTTGCTGGCCCGACCAACTGTTCCTGCCTCAGATTGTTTTTGCTGGGTGTTGGTTACTTGGGTCTGTAGTTGTTGCTGGCCCGACCAACTGTTCCTGCCTCAGGTTGTTACAGTTAGGTGGGTGTTACTTGGGCCTGTAGTTGTTGCTGGCCCGACCAACTGTTCCTGCCTCAGATTGTTACTGCTGGGTGGTGGTTACTTGGGTCTGTAGATGTTGCTGGCCCGACCAACTGTTCCTGCCTCAGATAGTTACAGCTGGGTGGTTGTTACTTGGGCCTGTAGATGTTGCTGGCCCGACCAACTGTTCTTGCCTCAGGTTGTTACAGTTGGATGGGTGTTACTTGGGCCTGTAGATGTTGCTGGCTCGACCAACTGTTCTTGCCTCAGGTTGTTACAGCTGGGTGAGTGTTAATTGGGCCTGTAGATGTTGCTGGCTCGACCAACTGTTCTTGCCCCAGGTTGTTACAGTTGGGTGAGTGTTAATTGGGCCTGTAGATGTTGCTGGCTCGACCAACTGTTCTTTCCCCAGGTTGTTACAGTTGGGTGAGTGTTAATTGGGCCTGTAGATGTTGCTGGCTCGACCAACTGTTCTTTCCCCAGGTTGTTACAGTTGGGTGGGTGTTACTTGGGCCTGTAGATGTTGCTGGCCTGACCAACTGTTCTTGCCTCAGGTTGTTACAGCTGGGTGGTTGTTACTTGGGCCTGTAGATGTTGCTGGCCCGACCAACTGTTCCTGCCTCAGATTGTTACTGCTGAGTGGTGGTTACTTGGGCCTGTAGATGTTGCTGGCCCGACCAACTGTTCCTGCCTCAGATTGTTACTGCTGGGTGGTGGTTACTTGGGTCTGTAGATGTTGCTGGCCCGACCAACTGTTCCTGCCTCAGATTGTTACTGCTGAGTGGTAGTTACTTGGGCCTGTAGATGTTGCTGGCCCGACCAACTGTTCCTGCCTCAGATTGTTACTGCTGGGTGGTGGTTACTTGGGTCTGTAGATGTTGCTGGCCCGACCAACTGTTCCTGCCTCAGATTGTTACTGCTGAGTGGTGGTTACTTGGGCCTGTAGATGTTGCTGGCCCGACCAACTGTTCCTGCCTCAGATTGTTACTGCTGGGTTGTTGTTACTTGGGCCTGTAGATGTTGCTGGCCCGACCAACTGTTCTTGCCTCAGGTTGTTACAGTTGGGTGGGTGTTACTTGGGCCTGTAGATGTTGCTGGTTCGACCAACTGTTCTTGCCTCAGGTTGTTATAGCTGGGTGAGTGTTAATTGGGCCTGTAGATGTTGCTGGCTCGACCAACTGTTCTTGCCCCAGGTTGTTACAGTTGGGTGAGTGTTAATTGGGCCTGTAGATGTTGCTGGCTCGACCAACTGTTCTTTCCCCAGGTTGTTACAGTTGGGTGGGTGTTACTTGGGCCTGTAGATGTTGCTGGCTCAACCAACTGTTCTTGCCTCAGGTTGTTACAGCTGGGTGGGTGTTACTTGGGCCTGTAGATGTTGCTGGCTCAACCAACTGTTCTTGCCTCAGGTTGTTACAGCTGGGTGGGTGTTACTTGGGCCTGTAGATGTTGCTGGTTCGACCAACTGTTCTTGCCTCAGGTTGTTACAGCTGGGTGAGTGTTAATTGGGCTTGTAGAAAGTTGCTGGCTCGACCAACTGTTCTTGCCCCAGGTTGTTACAGTTGGGTGAGTGTTAATTGGGCCTGTAGATGTTGCTGGCTCGACCAACTGTTCTTGCCCCAGGTTGTTACAGTTAGGTGGGTGTTACTTGGGCCTGTAGATGTTGATGGCCTGACCACCTGTTCTTGCCTCAGGTTGTTACAGCTGGGCGGTTGTTACTTGGGCCTGTAGATGTTGCTGGCCCGACCAACTGTTCCTGCCTTAGATTGTTACTGCTGGGTGGTGGTTACTTGGGCCTGTAGATGTTGCTGGCCCGACTAACTGTTCCTGCCTCAGATTGTTACTGCTGGGTGGTGGTTAATTGGGTCTGTAGATGTTGCTGGCCCGACCAACTGTTCCTGCCTCAGATTGTTACTGCTGGGTGGTGGTTACTTGGGCCTGTAGATGTTGCTGGCCCGACCAACTGTTCCTGCCTCAGATTGTTACTGCTGAGTGGTGGTTACTTGGGCCTGTAGATGTTGCTGGCCCGACCAACTGTTCCTGCCTCAGATTGTTACTGCTGGGTGGTGGTTACTTGGGTCTGTAGATGTTGCTGGCCCGACCAAACTGTTCTTGCCTCAGGTTGTTACAGCTGGGTGGTGGTTACTTGGGCCTGTAGATGTTGCTGGCCCGACCAAACTGTTCCTGCCTCAGATTGTTACTGCTGGGTGGTGGTTACTTGGGCCTGTAGATGTTGCTGGCCCGACCAACTGTTCTTGCCTCAGGTTGTTACAGCTGGGTGGTGGTTACTTGGGTCTGTAGATGTTGCTGGCCCGACCAACTGTTCCTGCCTCAGATTGTTACTGCTGAGTGGTGGTTACTTGGGCCTGTAGATGTTGCTGGCCCGACCAAACTGTTCCTGCCTCAGATTATTACTGCTGGGTGGGTGTTACTCGGGCCTGTAGATGTTGCTGGCCCGACCAAACTGTTCCTGCCTCAGATTGTTACTGCTGGGTGGGTGTTACTCGGGCCTGTAGTTGTTGCTGGCCCGACCAACTGATCCTGCCTCAGATTGTTACTGATGGGTGGTGGTTACTTGGGCCTGTAGATGTTGCTGGCCCGACCAAACTGTTCCTGCCTCAGATTGTTACTGCTGGGTGGGTGTTTCTCGGGCCTGTAGTTGTTGCTGGCCCGACCAACTGATCCTGCCTCAGATTGTTACTGCTGGGTGGTGGTTACTTGGGTCTGTAGATGTTGCTGGCCCGACCAACTGTTCCTGCCTCAGATTGTTACTGCTGGGTGGTGGTTACTTGGGCCTTTAGATGTTGCTGGCTCGACCAACTCTTCCTGCCTCAGATTGTTACTGCTGGGTTGGTGTTACTTGGGCCTGTAGTTGTTGCTGGCCCGACCAACTGTTCCTGCCTCAGATTGTTACTGCTGGGTGGTGGTTACTTGGGCCTGTAGATGTTGCTGGCCCGACCAACTGTTCCTGCCTCAGATTGTTACAGCTGGGTGGTTGTTACTTGGGCCTTTAGATGTTGCTGGCTCGACCAACTCTTCCTGCCTCATATTGTTACTGCTCGGTGGGTGTTACTTGGGCCTGTAGATGTTGCTGGCCCGACTAACTGTTCCTGCCTCATATTGTTACTGCTGGGTGGTGGTTACTTGGGCCTGTAGATGTTGCTAGCCTGACCAACTGTTCCTGCCTCAGATTGTTACAGCTGGGTGGTTGTTACTTGGGCCTTTAGATGTTGCTGGCTCGACCAACTCTTCCTGCCTCAGATTGTTACTGCTGGGTGGGTGTTACTTGGGCCTGTAGATGTTGCTGGCCCGACCAACTGTTCCTGCCTCAGATTGTTACTGCTGGGTGGTGGTTACTTGGGCCTGTAGATGTTGCTGGCCCGACCAACTGTTCTTGCCTCAGATTGTTACTGCTGGGTGGGTGTTACTCGGGTCTGTAGATGTTGCTGGCCCGACCAACTGTTCCTGCCTCAGATTGTTACTGCTGGGTGGTGGTTACTTGGGCCTGTAGATGTTGCTGGCTCGACCAACTCTTCCTGCCTCAGATTGTTACTGCTGGTTGGTGGTTACTTGGGTCTGTAGTTGTTGCTGGCTCGACCAACTCTTCCTGCCTCAGATTGTTACTGCTGGGTGGGTGTTACTTGGGCCTGTAGATGTTGCTGGCTCGACCAACTCTTCCTGCCTCAGATTGTTACTGCTGGTTGGGTGTTACTTGGGCCTGTAGATGTTGTTGGCCTAACCAACTGTTCCTGCCTCACATTATTACAGCTGGGTGGGTGTTACATGGGCCTGTAAATGTTGCTGGCTCGACCAACTCTTCCTGCCTCAGATTGTTACTGCTGGGTGGGTGTTACTTGGGCCTGTAGATGTTGCTGGCCTAACCAACTGTTCCTGCCTCACATTGTTACAGCTGGGTGGTGGTTACTCGGGCCTGTAGATGTTGCTGGCCCGACCAACTGTTGGTGCCTCAGATTTCCACCTCCCATGAATCATGTCATTACAGTTTCTAGACACTATAACTCACTACCGGTCCTCCCACTTCGACCAGTCTGAACAGCCCACACAAGCTCCATCGACCAAACTATACTTCTAACGTGTAATAATTGTTATTTATTACAACTTTATGATTGAACCTTTTTGCATTGAAGCAAATCTTATTCCTATTTCAGTAATAATTTAAAACTCATTACAGAACCATTAATTAAACAAATTAGTCCTGTTTCTCGAAGCAGATTGTTGATTTACATTTGACTAGCTATATCGAATACATTGAGTGGCCTTGAAAACAGATATATGTCATTGTTATCTCAAATATTCGCACATCCTATTGACTACTTGCAGTTAAAACAAATTAAATATTTATTCTTGAAATATATTTTAAATTGATAAATAACCTATACAAAAATAGATTTAGTGAAACTGAACTATGCGTGTATTACATCATTTCATTTTCTAATATTTATGACAATACTAATGCTTGTATCGGTGGATAGTGTTTTGTTGGGGACAAAATTGAAGAATAAATAATCTATTCTATATTAACATACATATTAATTAAGTTAGAGTAAAATCCCCTACTTATATAATATTATTAAGAGTAGTTAGCTCTAGGATTGAAAAATGAAAATGGGTAATAAATGCAGTAAAAATACTACTTTTTTTAATGGTTTAACATTTTCAAGTTGTTTATAATTAAATAAAACATTTAAAAAATAAAAATATTAGTTGTTGTTCTAGAAAAAAAAAAAAAAAAAAAAAACAATTACGTCAAAGGAACGCATTTTCCTGACATGCGTATTTAATGTCCTTATTTATACTGTAAGTTAAATCTATCATTGCTGCGTTATCATTCATAAACTGACGTGTTTGGGAGAACAAAGGCTGAACTTCCCATGAATGTTACATTTAAGACAATCGACTGGGGTCCTTGTTTTTGTAAGTCAGCCGTGAACTGGTCCTATCTTCGGACGTCAGATCTTTTTTGTCTTGTAAAAGGAGAGGCCGATCACCTCTTAAACCTTACTCTGCCCACTCCCCATTGACTTTTGATCTGTACGAAGACAGATTAACGGTAGGAATCTGTACAGTGCGGTACGAAGTGAATATTACTGATAACAGTCAAGGCCAGGATTGGAACCTGCACAATCTCTAACTCAGCCTCAAAGTCCTGATGCCTTAGACCACTGGCTCTCCACTTCCAACTTTATACACGGGTCAGAAACACTCTACATGTATAGGAGGCCGTGTTTGTGTTGACTCTACAGTAGGTCTAAGTGTTAATACCAACGTACGTGTATGGGTGGGCGGGAGTGTCAATACCACTGTACGTGCATGGCTGGGTGAGAAAAACATAAGCACTGTAAGTTTATGGGTTGGTGGGAGAGTCAATACCACTGTACGTGCATGGGTGGGTGGGAGAGTCAATACCACTGTACGTGTATGGGTGGGTGGGAGAGTCAATACCACTGTACGTGCATGGGTGGGTGTGAATAATAAGCACTGTTAGTTTATGGGTTGGTGAGAGGGTCAATACTACTGTACGTGCATGGGTGGGTGGGAGAATCATAAGAACTGAACTTTAATGAGTGGGTGGGAGGGTCATAACCATTGTACGTGTGTGGGTCAGTATCATTCGTGTAACGAGTGCATTATATGTGGAATACTGACAATATAAAGTTAAGTTTCTCACTACCACTTAAAATTATAAGTACATCGTAATAAACATTTACAAATAATAATTTTATTAAAAGGCCATGTTATAATTGACTAACTATTTAGTATATGTGACCTGTAGACTATTGCGAGTAACTTGTATCTATTTAATGAAAGTTTCATACCACTATCTGAGCAGATTTCAAGGATGTAATGTACGATGAGTGGTATCGTAATTAAAAAAAAAAAATCATTATCATCATCATCTGTTGACATTACAGTTTTCACAGGTCGTCCTTCACAGCATCCTCCATTATTTTGTATCCCTCCAGGCTTCCTCCACCTCCACTTGTCTTTTTTGCGTTCCTCTTCTCTCCACTTTCTCCCACACTTGATTCTCCCACTTTCTTCTCCTTCTTCCTCTTGGTCTTCTTTCTCTCTCCTCTTACTCCAGTACTATCCTCGGCCATCTATTATTTCCAACCTTCTTCACACGCCCCATCCACTGTATCCTTCTTTCCATTATCTCTTGTAACTGTATCACCTTAAACCTTTCTCTGGTTATTTCGTTCCTTATTCTATCCCTTCTGCTAATCTTCTCTATTCTTCTTAAAAATCTCAATTCTGTTACCTGTAGTCTGCTTAAATCGCATTTTGTCCATATCAACGTTTCCGCACAATATAAGTCAATAATCTTTATTTTCTACAGTATACAAACTGCATAATGGCGGCGTAATTGATACTTAACTAAATTAAATACAAATCAACTAAGTCTAATACAGTAAAAACTGAAAGCATTATAAGTCTCTTTGGGACGAAATATACTCCTCGACACTGTATAGACATTTCAATACCAACAGTTCTATCACAATCGTTTTGAATATAAATAAATAAATAAATTTACTCTCTGCTTTTAATGCTTATGATACATTTATACAGCGTGACCCCATTATAAAAAACATGTTTTTTTAAAAGTTGTCTTGTGGGCTGGAATTGGCAGGCTGTTTCTTCTTGGTATAATTACTGCATGATTTTGAAGCCCAGAATAAAATTGTTTGTAGTTTTTACGCACAAAAAATACAGAATTGAAGTTTTAAAGGGCTGGGAAAGTTAAAATATTGTTATCTTTCAAAATGGCCTGGCAAGAAAACCTTTTTGGCTTATTGTAAACCACTCGAACAGCTCTTTTTTTAGATTAAAGACCAAATATGACTTTCCTCCATCAATGCCCCAAATTTCGAACCCATATGTTAGGAAAGGGTACATGAGGCCATAATATGCAGCCAACAAAACAATAATCAGAGAGGTTGTTAGTACATCATTATCTTTGATTTATTTCCAATTTTCCAATCCCATAATTTTCTTTACTATTAAAAAACTGTCCATACTTCCATATTCTAATTCCTATCTCTTCTCTTATTGTGCTCCTGTTCGATATTTTCCCCTCTATATAACAAAATGTATCTACCATTTCCAGGACCTTCCCTTTAATTGATAATTCATTTTATATTCCTCTTGTTCTCTCTATCTTCATTACCTTATATTTTTGTACGTTCTTCTTTGTTACTGTTGCCCAATTATTCAACTCTCGTTCTAAAACTTCTTCTTTTCCCTCCCATATCAGTACGTTATCTTCAGATCTTCTACTCCTCTGTTTCCTTGCAACTTTGAAATAATTTCATCCATAATGTAATTAAGTAGAAACGGGAACAATATACTACTCTGCCTTACTCCTCTCTCTGTGTTAAAAGGTTCCGTGTATTTTTCTTCTATTCATACTTTGCTTTTACCCGTGTTATATAGTTTCTTTACGCTTTCTACTATTCCCTAACGTACCCCTCTTCTTCTTAAATTCCCCGAGATGTTTTCTGTCAGTACTTTATCATATTATTTCTGTAGATCTATGACTGCTATCACTGTATCTCTTCCATACTTCCACCTATTTTCTAGAACTTGTCCATCACAAAAATAAGCGTATATCATTGACATTACTTCTCTAAATCCAAATTTTAGATTTAGAGAAATCTAAACCTTCTTGTTTCCTCCAATACAGGATTTGTTGTAGCAACTTCTTATAGGTTTATATCGTATAGCGTAATGTTGACTTAATAGCCTGATCGAAAAATAATAAACTTAATTGTTTGAGAAATATTAATGATCGGCAGTATCTAAAAAAACCTAATGTAACAAACATGTAACAGTAATATTAAAAAAAATATTGATATAAATACAGACTTTGGCTAGCTAAAATACAGTGTTATCAATAAGAAATAATACAGTGAGGAAACTTAAGAGAGGCATAAGAGAATTACGTTTAATTACTAAACACAAACCTGCAGGGAGCCAGAATAAACAAACTTGAAATAAATACAGAAGTAAAGAAACACAGTAGTTTTTCAAACTAATATATCCACATGAATGACTGGTTAGCCAATGGCAATCGACAGATATTGCCAATTATCAGGCAATAAGCTTAACGCAGGTGGGACTGGCAACGATCAACAATCGCCAGCCACGATTTACTGGGCCTGGCTTTGTGTTTGTCCAATCTACATATTGCATATTTTAACAATGCCAAGTTTAACTGAGTATTTCTGTTAAATCTACTGAAAATGAACTATTAAATATTGATTCTCAAAGAGACATCGATGCACACATTTATCAACAATCGAATTAAGTAAGAGTAGTTGTTTCCTTTTTCAGTATACAGCCTAAAAATATAAATAAAGACTTTATAAACACGCCAATTACGAAGTAAACTACTCCGTACGACTGTATTGAGACTACAAACGTTTACAATTATTTAATACAATTATAATGTTGGTATATAGGTTTAAGTTGTTCCCCAACTAGTAAAAAATTTTGAGAAAAGCTGAAAATTTTTAAAATGTTGAGAAATTTAGAAAATTTTGAGAAAAAGATAAAAATTTTGAAAAAGTTGAAAATTTTGAAATAGTTGAAAATTTTGAGAAAAGTGGAAAATTTTTAAATTTTTGAGAAAAGTTGAAAGTCTTCAGAAAAGTTGAACAGTTTAGAAAACTAGTTTGATTTTCAAATTAATCAACTATTCCCAATTTCACTTCACAACATCCTGCGTGAATACCATTTAAGATTTCCAAATTTCCCAGGAGTGTTCACCACGAAAATCAATTTCCTTTGAAAGATTCGAAGAAAATTGTCTAGTACAATGAAAATTAAATCAAAACTCTATCCATCCAACATTTTACCTTGCACAGTTACAGTAGAAACATACAGTATTTACGTTCAACTCTTACTTCACTTAACAATTTACGCTTATTTTTCATAATTAACTTTAAGTTATTTTTTAACTGAACTAGAAAAATAATCTTGTTGATTAAAAAGCTACTTAAAATTAACTATAACTAAGATGTATGAAGGGGAGCATCCCGAGGCATTGCCTGTGTAGTATGGTGTGCAATATCATATTCAAAATTAAGAACCTGTAAAGGGACTGGTTGAATCTGCAGAGTCCAATGAAATTTAATATACAAAGTTCATGGCTTTATCATTATTGATTTGTAATTATAATAACAAGATAAGCAAATATACAGTTATATCTAATCTAACATAAAAAGTCAGTGACAAGTCACAATATATAATCTAACATAAAACATCAGTGACAAGTTACAATGTATAATCTAACATAAAACATCAGTGACAAGTTACAATGTATAATCTAACATAAAACATCAGTGACAAGTTACAATGTATAATCTAACATAAAACATCAGTGACAAGTTACTATGTATAATCTAACATAAAACATCAGTGACAAGTTACAGTATATAATCTAACATATAACATCAGTGACAAGTTACAGTATATAATCTAACATAAAACATCAGTGACAAGTTACAATATATAATCTGCAATACAAGACGAAACATAATGAAAAGATAAAACACTAGTTTTATTAAAGTTTCAAAAAATGCATTAAAGAAAGCATTTTTGTTCACTTAAGTAATATTTCACATGTTTAAATAAGAGTGCTTACCTCTAAGTTTAGTTTTGGTACTCTAACGTCAAATTTGTTTCTCAAGACTCGCATTTCACCTATCTCTCCTTTACGGTTAGAATTTGCTTTATTGAAACACATTTTTATACTTTACAAATAATGTAATTATACAACAACAAAAAAGAAGAAAAATGGTTATTCGTGGCCGATGGTACAATCAGAGAAATTACAACCACATCATGGAACTTACTATCGACAGAGTCACAGAGAGTATAGAGCGCGTGACTTATCAAACCGAGAAAATAAGAGCACCGTATAAAGTGAGCAGTACAAATAAATTTAGCCGGCACACAATAACCATATTCTTTTATGGGCTATAATAGAGACATAACTCCGCCTTCGTGGGCTAGAAGCGTAAACCGCCAGAATGAATGGGATCTCCACCGATAAACGGAGCGAGATACGCCGTCGAATTGGTCATAGTCGCCATAAAACGGGCCTGATGACGGTAGGCAGGTGTGCTGCGAAAGGTCGCTTAATTTATCCCAGCAGGTATCTGTCAAGTGTACGTCGCCGAGCCGGCCGTGCCGAGTCTAGTGAGCCGACCTTCAAATTATGGCAGCCTGCTCTCGTATGTCGCTGTAGCTCCGCTTGTCGGAATAATTATCAGCTGATCTCGTTAATACTTCAATGGGAAAGGCAT
Organism: Stictocephala bisonia; assembly: GCA_035578905.1. NCBI lineage: Eukaryota > Metazoa > Arthropoda > Insecta > Hemiptera > Membracidae > Stictocephala > Stictocephala bisonia. Next base: position 11,018,246 of record JAQJVL010000001.1, read on the forward strand.
TCGTATTACTTTCTTGTACGTCACGATAAAGTACACATATGTCAACTTCAATAGGGGTTTTAGAGTAAAATATCACATTAACACGAAGGGATGAGTAAAACACATACCTACTTGACACCCCATACGAAAGGGTTGTCTTACACTCAAGTTCCCTGATGTTAGCGAACGTTATTTCTGCAGTGGGCTACATCTGCCATAAGGCAACTAAACACAAAGGGATGAGTAAAACACATACCTACTTGACACCCCATACGAAAGGGTTGTCTTACACTCAAGTTCCCTGATGTTAGCGAACGTTATTTCTGCAGTGGGCTACATCTGCCATAAGGCAACTAAACACAAAGGGATGAGTAAAACACATACCTACTGCACAGCTAATAGCTGCCTCACAAACAGCGGATAATGGTAATAGTGCTTCCCACACCAATTTATCTGTGACAAAATAGTAGCATAGTTGTTTTAATTTCTGTGAGTTATAATAAACTATTGTGTTAAATCGTGAAAAAATAATAGCTAGGCATACATTATCCAAATATATGCTATAATGTTTGCTGTTTATATCATTTTTTCATGCATATTAAAAAAGCTATGCATAAAACTTTGAGCCATGTTGGAAAATAGCGGCCGTTTTCAAAATTTGAAATGTGTATTTTTAATCGTCTATTTAAACAAGGTAAGTTTCCTCATTTACGTTTTTTTTCTTTTTTCAGACTTATGGTTTCCAAGATCACAATTGTGGCCCATTAAAAAAAGGCATTCTTAATATATTATTGTATATTCACAGCGTAAAAATATTTTAATATTATGTTACGTTGAAAATTTATGCAAAAGAACTAGACCAAACGATGAAGGAATAAGAAAACGAACAACGAATCTTTAAGCGGGTATACGTGTCGCACGATGGTTTTTAATCTTTCACTTTACTACGTCATATAAAGAAAAATAATAATCCTAGAATCAAAATCTTTAGATAATATGAAACTCAATTATCAATCATAAACTTTCACGCTGACGAAAAATGTCTAACCAAATATTAATTTATTGTCACAAACTAACTTTTTAATGTCATCTGAATTTTGTTATTGGTTCACAACTTATTAAAGATTTCGTTACAAGTAAACTGTTGGTTATAGTAATATTATTTTCTTAGAATGTGCATTATACGAGGAAAACCATAAAATAAAGACGTTCTCAGTTTGAAATTTTTTTTAGTCTCTAGGTTGCTTAATTCTTTAAGAAAACAAAGCGCTTTCTTTGGTTTGTCTGCCCCACACGGCGAGACTTTAGGACAGTTGGCCACCACCAAGATGGCGGACCCGGCTTCACTGCTCCTATGCTAAGGCTTGCCGATGCTACTCTATTTTTATTACTTGCTCTATGGCTACCACAATCACCTTTTGTTTAGCACCGATCAGGGAGTATGTACAGCTACATAGCTGAAAGATCACATAAGTGACAGTCTCGCAACCAAAGTCGTTATTTGTTTAGCATCATTCAAGGAGTAGGCTACGTACATCTGCATTGCTGAGAGATTCCATAAGTGACAGTCCAGTTATAAAAGTCGTTATTTGTTTAGCATCACTCAAGGAGTATGTACAGCTGCATTTAGGTTAGGTTAGGTTAGGTGCTGAAAAAATCACACAAGTTACAGCTCAGTTCCCAATGTCTTTTTTTCTTTTTTTCCATCACCTAGAGAATACTTACAGCTGCATAGCGGAGAGATCACAAGTGACAGCCTACCAATGTCGTTGACTGTTAAGAACTATCCATGAAGAAAGCACAGCTTAAGAATTACTAAATAAGTTATGTAAATAAACCCCCTTCAGAAAAATTTCATACGAAATTTCTTTTACGTGACATTTATTTTATATTTTAAATTTAACAACTATTTTTATGAACGTTTTCCGAGTTTTCGAAGCAGTCAAAAACATGTATGACAGACTTAATACTTTTAATAGCACATTATTGGATTGGGTATTGTATACCATATTGGGTTGTTTACCCAAACTCCTATTCTATAATAATATTGTACAATTGTAGTATTGAAAATCGTAGGCCTACATGTCTATACAATTACAAATTATCGGTTACTTCGATATACAATACAATGTAAAATGTGTGGGTTAACTGAAGCAATTTCACTGTCAAAAGATACTACTATATCATAGTTCTGTTATGTAGAAGGATTTTCCAATTTAAATATTGACATGTTTTATTAATGTTTTTAAATGATGACGCTTTTATGGTTATTTATAATAAACAGTAAGAACTAAGAATAACCTACTAACGGTGTTAGTGTAATTAAATAGCGCGGATTGTATAAAACGTGGTGAGATTGGGATGTTCGAATACTGTGATAAAAGCTTATGAGTCAGCAGAAGTAGTCGACATGTTAAGTTTATATCCCATAAGAGCCACAATGTTAATGAAAGATAGAGCACTGTGACTTAACGATCTGTCGGAAAATTATAATTTTTACATAGTTTAAAACAGTATAAAAAATTACTGGTGGATCTAATTTTAATGTACGGTATATTAAATTGTGATTAAATAAAAATAGTAAGTTCTAGTTGATTAGTTTATGAATTTTATGAAAATACAAATATTATCAACTTTAATAAAGTAGATCCATAAAAACTGCTATACCATATTCAGACATTTAACAGTCAAAATATTTAATAAGGATTCGTCTAATTGGCTGGAACTCCAAATTAACCAGAAAATATATTGATTAATATGGTTTCTAACAATGGTTAATGAAATTTTCTTCATTTTCTATCGATATCGAACATATGTTAATTTCCTTGTACTGTTTTTCATACGTTTTGTACTTGGAGGTAACTTATCATACATTTTCGTTCAATAAGTTTATAACCTTAAACTGTAGATCATAACACGATATATTTATTGACTTCAAACGAGAATGAAGATATTGAACAAAAAGACGTAGATATTTGTTGTATTGACTCACAAATCGGTATTACGGCTGTATTTGTTTGTGACTTTATTAGTATGATTTTAATAAATATTAAAGTGGTTATATGTAATTTATTATTATGAACATTTATGTAAATAATAATGGTAGCAGACAAAACAAAATAAAATCTACAAAATATGGAACATTATAGTTGTCCAGCAATCACGAGCTGGCACTAAATATCTTTATGAATTCCGAATCGGATTGGACAGAGCCGATGAAGCAATAATAACATAGACTATCTGTATAACTCGTGACGTGAAAACATGTTTTTATGGGTTGCAATAATGCGACCGTCAACAATGACTGTGTTGTGCTGTAACGTGTTACAACTGGGCCAAACAACAGTCGAAGCCCAGCCCACTACACTCGAATCTAGATTATACGGCCCGGCCAGACAGTTTGCGCTGTTGCCAGATTGCCTTGCATTGTTGGTGCGTCCTGAAACTACAGTACTTATTTCTTAATTACTCACCCACCTGAACTATTATAGTTCGTGTTGATTTATTGTGTCTGGTTTCCCAATCAATGTCAGCTGTGTTCTCCCTACAACCGGATCTCAATTTATTTATCTAAGAAATGACACCACTTTACAATTTAACAATTAAATAATTTTAGGAACAAGATGACAACCTACAATAAAATAACAAAGATATGAGTAGTAATATAACTCTACAACTATACCTACAAACCGAACACTTAAAATAAATAAGATTTAATCAAGACAACAAATAACAAACGAGAAAAAAATAAGATAATGTAAACAGAAGACTAAATGTATATCAAAACTAGTGACAGAATCAATATAAAAAACAACAATAAAAATCAATACATCGTTAGCATTATTAACCCAAATACTTCTGTTCTGTACATTTATAAAACAAACTCTGTATAAAATAAAATATTCAAATAGTAACAGCCAACGTGAAAATCATAACAGAACCAAATAAAATTAACAACAACAAAAACACAAATAACGAAACTAAAATTGACACTAGCATGCCTAACGATACGATATACGCTTACTAACTATCTTGCCTTAAACTTCAGCAGTGTTAGTTAAATGATATTAAATTCTTTCAGAGGCTATATTTTCTGACTGGGTCATCCTTTTGACCTCACGTTTTCACTCTAGTGTTTTACAAACAAGACCTTTAAAATAAGGTATAGCTCAAGGTAGGCTTACAATTAACATTTTTAAGACTTCCTTCATGGGCCTTTCCCTGGATATGCAAAAAAAAAGTAAAATTTGTCCATGTGTTTGGTATAGGGACGAGTACATAACTACAATGTTTCATTACTTTTCTTTAAATAGTTTTAAAATTAATCAATACATTCCAGACTTTTGCCCAGCCCTGACATTAAATTCTTTGAGAGGCTATATTTTCTGACTGGGTCATCCTTTTGACCTCAGGTTTGGACTCTTGTGTTTTACAAACAAAGACCTTTAAAATGAGGCATAGCTCAAGGTAGGCTTACATTTAACATTATTAAGACTTCCTTTATGGGCCATCACCTGGCAACGCAAAAAACAAGTAAAATATGTCTAAATGTTTGGTATAGGGACGTGTATAACTGCAAATTTTTATTACATTTCTTTCAATGGTTTTTAAATTAATAAATATATTCCAGACTTATGCCCAACCCTGTATAAATACAAGATATACATTTGGAACAATATGTCATGTTGTTTATTAATGGAAATAATAAACTGAGCTCCTGTCACGGGAACATCCTAGTTTCCCCTCAAGTATACCCCTGTGATTTGCCTTTCAGGAAAACGAAAGCTCTATACCATGATGCTATCACCATCGATATATCGATGGCTACCTCACTGAAGTTTAACATTTTTTTCAATTTAACTGACAATTAAGTCAACTTGTTTAAGATAGGTATTTTGTTATCTATTCATTCATCTTGAATTGTTTATATCATGTGAGCTTATATATAGAATTGCAACATTGGCATTTACAGTGTGTATTTTAATAAAGAATGGAAGTGACTAAATTGGCTTTAAGATTCAGTTTGCTATACTTGGAGGTATAAAACACTACTAAAATGTATTACCTGGGTTGTTTACCCAAACTCCTATTCTATAATAATATTGTACAATTGTAGTATTGAAAATCGTAGGCCTACATGTCTATACAATTACAAATTATCAGTTACTTCGATATCTATATGTTTAGTTAATAGATTATATGAAGTTTTTGAATTTTCAAATTAAAATAAATATTTATAAACACACGCATATAAAGGCTAGTTATAAATGGTTTACGTTACAATGGCATGATATAAAAATTATATTGTTACATTAAGTTTTAAAAATATTCACAACATTTTTGCCATACAAATGTTATATTTAATTAATACGTAAAGAAATGTGAAAAAGATTGTTTATATGCATAACGACAGTTATCAAAGTACACAGAGGATTTGAATAAAATGTGTAATGTTTTAAATGGAAACCTATTGAACGCATCAAATTAATTACAAGATATCATTATATCAGTATACAATTCCAAGCACACAAACGTATTTATATATACACTAAAAATTATACATTACTAATTATAACACATTTGAGTAAAACACCATATTGAATTATAAAAATATATAATAAATTGTCATTTACCTATGTTCATACGGCATCTGTATGGAGTTCCCTTTATAACGGTAGTCTATCTATTTATTTATTTTTTAGCTGGTGCTTTTTATCGATAAAAACCTGTTTTTGTTTCGTTCTTTTGATGGTGTTACAAATTGGCCCGATTAAACACTATTAAGACTAAACAAAAATAATAGTAAATAAAAACTATTACTTTTGACAAATTCTAAATGAAAACTATTCTTAAATGTACAATTTCTTAGTGAATAACTTCTCTAAGAAAAAATCTTCATTACAACTGGCCATAACTAACTGGGGTTTCTTAGAAAAAATGTCACCTCACCCTTACAATGACACCCACTCCAAGTGTCTTTGGCATGTATGTTGGGCGGGGGAGATGAGAGCTGGATGGATTTCAAATAAACAATTTGTAAAATCAAGGAGTCAGCCCATAATGAGTTCATGCTGTATTTCCCAGCCTATCCGTCACCTAAAGAATGCAGCAGGGTGTGACTGCTGGTCCTTAGATACCTACCTCTACCTCAAACGGTTGAGGCGCAACTAGGATGTTTGGTTTTATGACCCTCATTAGCAAGTTATGTTGAGGCGCAACTAGGATGTACCCCCTGTCACATAGTGAAATCCAATGCATGAAGCCATTTGAGACCTGCCTCACTGATTCTGTTCATGTTGGCTAATCCCTCCGTAAAAGAGCGCAGGGGGCAATCTGTAACTAAGTGATCCATTGTTTGGATATATAGTCCCCGCAATCACATGAATGATCTAATGTTAATACCCATTTGTATTTCCAGTTACATCTGTCCACGCCAGTTCGGAAGTGACTTAACAGTGTCCATTCCCTACCAGAGAGGTCATCCCACCTACAGGTATTGATGGATCGTTAATAAGGAACTTATTTTGTCCATTAAAACTGTTCCACGCTATGGCCCAGGTAGTATTGGGCGAGAAATTTGAACTTGGGGGGCTATTTTATTCGCGTCCATAACAAATCTTTCGAGCTGAGCGTAATCGCTAGGCAGTTCTAAACGAGCAACAAATCTATCAGCGGGACTGTCACAAATTTGTCATCTCCCAGCTATGGCAGCTATCACACTAAATAAAAAAGATTTGTTAAAAAAGACCCTTTTGAGGACCAAGTTAAAGCATAACGGATGATGCTGTCTTGCAAAAAATCTAGTTAAGCATTTCGTTTTACGTCTCTCCTATTGGGCCTACCCACCTATGGCACACACAGCTCCTGTCCACTGTACAACTCCAACGATATACAAACCCTAAAAGCTAATGGAATTCCGACCAATCAAATATGGTCAATAATTATTGTTCTCTACTTTCATGACTAACTTGCCAAATAAGACCAATGTTTAAAATGCAGGTTAAATGTCCACTCTAAAGTGAAGAAAGTAGATAGGATATTTTTAAAATCTATAAGAAGTGCCTCTCTGCGTCTTATATCCGGAAGAGCTATGTTGCACAGTACTGAAAGCCATGGTAGAGGGGTTGCAATGAGGGAGCAGCTGATAAGACTTCATTCAGTTGTATATCAACCTCTCGCACATGCGCCCTGTTAAGCCACACAGGATCACAGTATTCAACAGTGCTGAAGTAGGAAGACAGCAGTAGTACTAGAGGCAGCTGGAATAGATGACAGCTTCTTGGAATTTCTAAAATATGCTTGAATAAAATAAAACATTGGCTTCTTACAGTCTTTAATGCCATATTGGCAAGTTAGGATATGCCAACGCTTCAACCAGGAAAACTGTAGTACTAGAAAGATTGATCTAAACTGTTCCCAAGTATAGTGAATGCTCACAGTGTTACAGCCTAACACTATAGAAAGAGAAGTTCGATTTTTGATAAGCAATTCTATTACTCTGGTGAAAGCAGGTTACTCCTATCTTTGTTGGATTGGGCTTTAGCTTTCAGGTTTTAAAGTTTGAAGGTGGCTTGATCAAATTTAAGAGTTAATTCTGTTTTTTATATGTCCTCGTGTTGAGATGTGGTAGCAATATCATCTTTATATATGAATTTTCTGGGCTTTGGTGGAAATATCGGCATAGTATACATAGAATAAAAGAAGAGCAAGATCAGATCCTTGTGGCAGTCCATCATTCAGGTGCCTAAAATAACTTTCTCTGCGACCCAGGAAAAGTTTAATTAACCTCTCACTGATGGTGAAATTAAGAAATCGCAACAATCGAAGATCCCGTATCTTAGGCTGTAAAATTTAAGAATCATGCCCTTATCCAGACTGTGTTATAGTTTCTGAAATCTACAAATGAAGCTGATGTTTCCTTTTTCTTTTCAAATCCATTCTCAATGAAAGGTTTTAAACAATTTCAACCAAGACTGAACTCAGCTTGTTCAACAAGGATGCTGTGATTTATATTAGGTGTTATTCTGTTGTAAATCAGCCTCTCCAGCAACTTATAGCAGAAACTCAAAAAGACCTAAATGATGGTAACTTTTGGCTCGTTATATTTCTTTGCCTGGCTTCAAAATAGCTACTAGATATTTTAAAAGCTTTGGGCATATCGTCACTTGCCAATATGGCATTGAGGACTGTTAGAAGCCAATGTTTTACTTTTATTCTAATATGTTTTAGAAATTCCAGGAAGAAGTCATCTATTCGAGCTGCCTTCCTAAAAGGCAGAGCCGTAGCCACCTTCTTTGACTCTTGGAGAGCGAAGGACCTAGAAACTTAACGGTGGCTGTGGGCCTCTCTTGATCTAATAAATCAGTTCGTATACAACCTTTATGACTTTCCTAAGCCTACAATGTGTTTTGCTTCGACCATTGGTGTAGGGTGAAGCCCATCGACATTTCCAAGGGGCTTACCGGTGGAGAGTTCGAACTTAGGACCAACGTTGTTTGATGCTGTGGGTAATATTTAGGTTTTCTATTGTATTTATCCACTTCTCTCTTTTAGTATTTTTGAGAGGGTGCAGCAAGGAACCAGCTGTATCAGAATTTCCACAGCTCTCTTTTAGTATTATTAACCTCCTTGAATAGATCATCACATGTTTGGCTCCATCCTGGTTTGTATTTCTTTCTGAAGTCTAGAGACAGGCCAGTGGAATGAACATCTTCAAGCCTTTATGTAAAAGCCTCCCAGTTGGGTTTCTTTAAGTTATGTGAGTAGTTAAGTTTAAAAGATACATTGACACAGAACATAGCGGAATTCGAAAAAAATTAAACCTTATTTTTTCTCTAGATTAGGTTAGAGTGTGAAAATCAACAGACAGGACAGTTTTTTTGTGATACACTGTGTATTTCATTAGAACAAATATTTCTAAGAAAATTCAAGAAGTTTAACAAAAATGATGATTTTAATTCAGGTATAAATTCTTTTACGATAAGGCGGGGGTCATTCTCTGGTTTAAGTACCAACTGAGGGCTTTATTATGTTTACAATACAAGTGAACGTCACACAACACAAATTTATTACAATACAAGTACAAAATGCACGAATATTATGATAATATTCGTGCATTTTGTACTTTATTGTAATATATTTGTGCATTTTGTGCTTTGTTGTGTGACGATTACTTGTATTGTATATGTACCAACATGTATTATGCTAATTAAAAAACTATTTATTATGTTTGCATTAAGTATTGACAGTTCCTATGCAGTCATTAATAGTAAATCTTTTATCTTTGTCTATGACTTTTTCCAATGTGTGAGGCATGGATAAGAAAACCACTTGGTCTAATCACTCAATTTAACAAAGTGGGGGGGGGGGTATATAGCCTTGGAAATTTTTATTACTCCACTGTAGTAATGTGCAAACTTTCATGGTCCTAGGCCAGTTCTTTTGAGTAGCTCGTGTTTCGTGTTACTGGGAAAAATTATAAACCTACAGTGGAATATTGTAAAAATAATATATAACTTCAAAGAGATCAATATAATTGGGCTAATTATTGAAACTAGAGGAACAATTCCAAAATTATTTGTCAATTTATGTAAAAAAAATTGGACTTACATGAAAATTAGCATTGGAAATCTTATTCACGTGTTTAAAATTTTAAAACATCATTTATACTCAACATATTTGGAATTTTGATTTTACAAAACAATACTGTATTTAGTATTGATATGTAGATAATATTTGGAGATTTCCAATGCTTTGAGTGTTTTAGAAACAAACACAACGTTTCGACACGTATATTAATCTCATGCCGTCTTCAGGTGTACTTACTAACTTAGCCAACATCTAAAACATTTTTTCCTTAATCCATACTAAATCAGAAAAGACTTAATACTACATGCTAGATACTAAAGATTACTGTCGAAAGTCAAAAGTTCTTAAAAAAACTATCACACATAACATAATTATACAAAATATAATACACAAATACACAATATGAAATGCAAAATACAAAATCAGTCAACATTTAGTATTCTTTGTTGGTGTGGCAACCCTAAACATGGAAGTATGTTATTCTTAATAAATAAAAGAATATATGTTCAAAAAATGTATATGGGCTACGTACATAGGAAGTCTATCAGTTGACGATGAAAAGAAGGATATGTATATTAAAACATGGGAAAATATTATCCATTATAGTCCGAATAAAATAACTTTGGTACTGGCGGAACGGCCACGCGCCACTGGTCTGAAATGACAAAACTCTGAGATTTAATTTGCTGTAAAACTTAAAATAAGTAAGTAATGATTTTCAAACTAATTTTATAGTGTCCACCATTTTATATTATTTAAGAAAAATTTATGCTGAAGATAATGCTTCAACTAATTTGCTTTTTATAGTGATATTTGTGTTTAAGAACACGTTTTTATGAGAGAAATTGCGCGTGAGTCGTCTTTTACCTGTCACTGTAGCGACAACAACAACAACAATAATAATAATAATAATAAATTAATTTATTGTGGGTGGATGGCAGTTTGATTCGTTATGATTAGTTAGATATTAGATAGACTCATTCAATAATTCAAACAAGTTAATGAGAAATTATTTTGTTGTAAACGCTTGTAAACTCGGTAACGACAAACGCTAGACAACATTTCTTTGAGTAAACATTAACTGTGTTATTTATGTATTACTAAAATTATACTGTGGCACTAATAAAACATGCAGAAAAATAATGAAGAGTTAATTAATTAACTCCATAATTCGTTTACATCCAGGCTGTGTCGGACGCGTAAGGTATACTCTGCTCAAGGGAATTGTAGACCGGATATTTAGCCCAAGCGTAAAATAATCTTAACAATAATAGATCGACGATATTTACAGATAAGAAATGTCTCTACAGTAAGAAATAACGTGACTTAGTTGACTTTGTGGTGTGCTCGTGTTCAGTTCTTAATCGATTTAATATTGTTTGGTATAGTTTAATCACTAGTTTATTTTTATTACAGTAATTTAGTTTTCGTGATATTTCAAGTTTTTTATTTAGAAGTGACAATAATTTTATATGATTCAGTGTATATATAATTATCAGTGTTTAGTGCTAATATTTAGGCCCTTCAAATTTTCGTTGATATTCTATCAGTAATTTACAAGAAGACCTTGTGTTTGTGTTTGCAATGGAAGAGGCCAGAGCTGAGCCAGTGACTTAACAATGGGCTTGTGGTAATCACCGCCGCCTTGTTGACAATCTAGTTTTTAAAACTACTGAATCTTTCTTCCTAGTTCAAGAAATTTCTATTTAATATGAGAGTACGATTTTAGTGTCTCTTAAATAACACAATTAATTTAGGTTTAAAGAATTGTTGTCCATCATTTGTCGTTTCCGAGTTTGCAAAGGTTTACAAAACAATTAATCTCTCAATAACTTGTTTGAGTTATTAAATTAATTTATTATTAATATTATTATTCTCGATACAGTGACAAGTAAAAGATTAATTTCAGGTGACAGGTACACGCGTAATTTCATTCAATAAACGTGTTCTTAAACACAAATATCACAATTAGTTTAAGCCAAATCTCCAGCATAATTTTTTCTTAAATAATATAAAATGGTGGACACTATAAAATTAGTTTGAAAATCGTTGCTTACTTATTTTAAGTTTGACAGTAAATTAAAACTACAGACTTTTTTTATAACTGACAATGTTATTTCACTAACCATAAAGAACCAATTGCAAGCACCTTTATTCATAACAAAAAAAAAGTAATACCGGTAACATATTAGTGGGTAAGTTTTTGTTTTTATAAAAAAATGTTACAAAATATTTTTTATCTAATTCAAGTTCATTATACAAAGGCAATTAAACTTTTCACGAAGATAAAATATATATATATAATAATTTTTATTATTAGAACATGAACAAAGCAAAAGTAGTTTAGAAACTAATTACAAATTAAAAGTAAAATTGACTAAAGGTCAAATTAGTTTGATTTTTTAATACATATTAAGTATTTTACATCCTATTACTGGGATATACACGGTGACATAATAGTCTTTATAATTACAACCTACTTCGAAAAAACATTTGAGACCCAGACACCAGAAAACTAAGCATGATAAAGGAAACATAAGCCATATAAGTTCGAGTCTTTTGTTACCAGTTGAAAAGGAAGTCTAGCAATCTGTGAATAAAGAAAAGTCAAATATGTTGAACATATTTGACACAGAGGACAGGCACACGCGATCAGATTGGACCCGAACCAGTGTTGGCCGAGGTTTATAGCGTGTGAGTTTACCGTATCAAGGTGCCACAACTCTCCTTGGCACAGGAACACGCGATCAGAATGGACCCGAACCAGAGCTTGACGAGGTTTATAGCGTGTGAGTTTACCGTATCAAGGTGCCACATCTCTCCTTGGCACAGGAACACGCGATCAAAATGGACCCGAACCAGAGCTTGACGAGGTTTATAGCGTATGAGTTTACCGTATCAAGGTGCCACATCTCTCCTTGGTACAAGAACATGCGATCAGAGTGGGCCCGAACCAGAGCTGACCGAGGTTTATAGGGTGTGAGTTTACCGTATCAAGGTGCCACATCTCTCCTTGGTACAAGAACATCCGATCAGAGTGGGCCCGAACCAGAGCTGGCCGAGGTTTATAGCGTGTGAGTTTACAGTATCAAGGTGCCACATCTCTCCTTAGTAGAAGAACATGCGATCAGAGTGGGCCCGAACCAGAGCTGGCCGAAGTTTATAGCTTGCGAGTTTACCGTATTAAGGTGCCACATCTCTCATAGGCACTAGAACATGCTATCAGAGTGGGCCCGAACCAGAGCTGGCCGAAGTTTAAAGCGCGTGAGTTTACCGTATCAAGGTGCCACATCTCTCCTTGGTACAAGAACATGTGATCAGAGTGGGCCCGAACCAGAGCTGGCCGAAGTTTATAGCGTGTGAGTTTACAGTATCAAGGTGCCACATCTCTCCTTGGTACAAGAACATTCGATCAGAGTGGGCCCGAACTAGAGCCGGCCGAAGTTTATAGCGTGTGAGTTTACCGTATCAAGGTGCTACAACTCTCCTTGGCACTAGAACATGCGATAAGAGTGGATCCGAACCAAAGCTAGCCGAGATTTATATTGAGTTTGACGTGTACAATGTTCCATCACTCCTTGGCACAGGAACACGCAATGAAAATGGAACCGAACAAGAGCTGACCGAGGTGAGTAGTTTAAGCGTGAGCCATAAGCGTGTGAGTAGTTTAAGGTATTACATCACACTTTGGCACGCGGGCTCGCGATTTGAGTGGACCCGAACCAGAGCTATTCGAAGTTTATAGCGTGTGAGTTTACCGTGTACAAGGTGCAACATATCTCCTTGGCACAGGAACACACGATTGGATTGGAACGGAATCAGAGCTGGCCGAGGTTTATAGCGTGTGACTTTACCATATATAAGGTGCCACATCTGACCTAGGCTCGGGAACACGCGATCCGAGTAAAACTGAACAGGGACTGACTGAGGTTAGAGCGTGTGAGTTTACCGTATACAAGGTGCCACTTCATCTAGGCTTGGCAACACGCGATCCAGTAAAACTAAAGCAGATCTGAGTTAGTTGTAGAGCGTGTGAGTTTACTGTGTTCAAGGAACTATATCAGACTTAGGCTCGGGTACACGTGATCCGAGTAGAGCCAAACAAGAGTTGAGTGAGGTTTAGAGTGTGTGAGTTTACCATATACAAGGTACCTCAACAAACCTTGGCTCGGGAACCATCCACTCAAATCTCATTTTTGTTAATCTAGCACGACATTCCAACATTAAAATTATTATTTTTGTTTTGGAAACGCTTTTAGAGATATTATGTTGTATGTACGAAATAATAATAATTCAAAGGAGGGCTTCAACCAGTTATTGACTTATTAAAGTAATATACCATGTTATATTTCACATTTAATAAACATAACATTAACATTTTATTTCCTATATTTAACATTATAATTTGAAGTCTAATTCATTAAGTACAGTTAGCGATTATTAGCTCATTAAATAAATATCTTTTTATAAACTTATACTAATGTAAAATGGTTAAAAATGACAGGAAATGCACAAACTCTCGTTACAGACGATTATCTCCAATACAATTACATTGTTTTAATTTTTGTAATATCTAATTATTAAAGGGATTAATATTTGCAATACTACTAATAAATAGTAAATCAAAAAGTTCAATCAAGAAAATAAATATCTCGGCAAGAAAGATTAAGGCACCATTAACGTCGACTGAAATGAATGATAGTGATCGTAAGTCACTGAGCACACGCATACCACTTTTTACCGTAGCTAACACCTTGCGGGAAGACCAAAAGTCAATTAAAGCGACTACGGGTTAGGGTGTGACCAACTTGTGATGGAGAGGACAGCTATGATGAGCAATATGACGTCATAGCCTATCCGCCATTTGCGCGCTGCAACGAGGTATAATAGATGCTGTGAACTTTGGCGAAACACAGAACATTATTTTCAATTTCTCTTTGAAACTTTTCAATTAAATTATTTTTTTATTTCTATATTTCATGAACCTAGATGAATTTGACTACTCAATAATTCAAAGATGGTTCAAAGGTATCATACAAAAAGAATTTTGATTTTAATTACGTTTTTATAGCAACATCTTCTGCATCACTTAAACCATCATATGTCAACCACGCAACAAAAACCAAAGACCACACCAAGCAAAGCGACTGGTCCATGCCACACAAGACTTCTCCAGACGTTTAAACAATGCAGTCAGAATACTCTTGTTTTTGTGAAAACATTCTTTATAACTGAAAATCGTTTAGAAGATTGTTGCCCTCAATAAAGTCCACTTTTTTGTGGTGATAAAACGTAGCTTTTTCCTCGGATTCAAAATCAACATGCAGCTATGCTGGGTGCCTGGTAGAAAGTAATTGATCTCGCAACGAGTAGTGGAGAGGGGGTTTGTCATACCCGCCTTTATTGGTTTAGATAACTGGTACAACTTCACTATTGTTTTCCCTCGACTCAGCATGTTAAAATCAACATCAACATGTTGGGTGCTTGGTAGAAGGTATTGGATCTTTTGGCAAGGAATTGTGGGGAGGGGGTTTGCTATACCTGCCTTATTGGTTCAGATAACCGGTACAACTGCGCTATTGTTTTCCCCTGGACTCAGCATGTTGAAAGCAACATCAATATGCAGCTATGTTGGGTGCCTTGTAGAAGGTAATGGATTTTATAAGAAGAAATTGTGGGGAGGGGGCTAAGATCTTCTGGCAGATAATGGCACTAGGCATGCGTGGTCAGTATAGCCGACCGGTTCAACATGGCTGATGATTTTTCCCAGACTCAATGCTTTGCAAGCAACATCAACATGCAGCTTTGTGGGGTACCTGGTTGAAGGTAGTGGATCTTTTGACACGGAATGGTGTCAACCTATTGGCCTTTCTTAGTTCGATTAGCCAACTGGTTCAAATTGACTTAATGAATCAAGAATCAAGATTTTATCAAGCCATTAAATACAAAAGTACAATAGGCTAAGTCACACTTTTCTAAATCTAACTTAAAATACATACATTCATTAAATGAAAATAAAACACATGCAGTAGGTTATTATTTATAGGGCATTTTATCATTCAATTCAAACTTACCCTGACCTGTTAGCTCTAGACAAATACATAGCCTACTACAATAAAGCTATATTGGTACCAATGTCTACCTGAAAGTATTCCTTGTAAGTATAAAATGGATTGCTATAGAGCCAATTTGTTAGAACCATTTGAAATTTTGACCTGAGCAAGTCACGTACAACAGTGGGTGGTACGTTAAAAAATCTTTCGCCTGTAACAGGAGAACTTGTAGATTTGTCTAGCCTATATCTGTTTTGGAACAAATTTGCACTATTTCTAGTTTCATATGAATGAACATTATTACTGGTTGGTAAGATACTGATATTGTCCTTAATTGTTAACAAAATTTTATGTATGTACAAATTAAAAACCATTAGTGCCTTAAACAAGTGGCTTACAATGAGTTCTAAAATCTGCATTAGAGATTATCCTCATAGCTTTCATTTGTAAGAGAAGGATTTTAGACACAGTGGCTGTATGGCCCCATAATTTGATGCCATAACACACATGGCTTTGGAAAAAAGCATAGAAATGCTGTTTTAAGTAGCTAATTGGTAACTCAGTTGTGAGTTTTCTTAACAAGTATACAACTCTACTTACCTTCTTACATATATGGTCCACATGATCAACCCAAACTAGCTCATGATCTAACACAAAGTCTAATAGTTTTACCGATTCATAGTAAGGACATCCTTTGCTAAACGAAATACAATTTTTTTTTTGTTTTGGCTGGGTTCAGCATCGAACTATATCCAATAAACCAGTTAGATGCAATATAGGACGATTCAAATGCTGCAGACTGAGGCAATCTAAAATGACAAGAGTACAGTGAGGTGTCGTCTGCGAACACCAAGATGTTACCGTGGACGCTGTAGTACAGATCATTATTAGCAATTACAAACAATAGGAGGCCCAACACATAGCCCTGAGGACTCCATGTTTTACAATAATGAGCCAGAGTCCTCACTATTACAGTTGACAGTCCACACCAATACTTCCAAAGAATGACACAAAAGGATGGTACATAGGAGATATAAAGCTCACCAATATTAGAACTAAAGAAAATAAATAGAAGGCATGATTTTTTTGACAAAATTTTGAAAAAATTAAAATTTCAAAAATAAAATAAGTTAAAGTCAAAAGTCATGAAGTTCAAAAGAATAGACTTTTATAAGTGCTCGCGTAAATAACACCAGAGTAGACTTAGAACCTGTTTCAAGTGTCTGTGTAAAAGATAATACCAGAGTAGACTTAGAACCTGTTCCATGTGCCTGTGTATACGATAACACCAGAGTAGATATAGAACCTGTTACAAGTGCCTGTGAATATGATAACACAAGAGTAGATATAGAACCTGTTACAAGTGCTCGTGTAAATAACACCAGAGTAGACATAAAACCTGTTACAAGTGCTCGTGTAATTAACACCAGAGTAGACTTAGAACCTGTTACAAGCGCCTGTGAATACGATAACACCAGAGTAGATATAGAACCTGTTACAAGCGCTCGTGTAATTAACACCAGAGTAGACATAGAACCTGTTACAAGCGCCTGTGAATACGATAACACCAGAGTAGATATAGAACCTGTTACAAGCGCTCGTGTAATTAACATCAGAGTAGACATAGAACATGTTAAAGGTGCTCATGTAATTAACACCAGAGTAGACATAGAACCTGTTACAATTGTTCGTGTAATTAACACCAGAGTAGACATAGAACATGTTTCAAGTGCTCATGTAATTAACACCAGAGTAGACATAGAACCTGTTACAAGTGCTCGTGTAATTAACACCAGAGTAGACATAGAACCTGTTACAAGTGCCTGTGTATACGATAACACCACAGTAGATACAGTAGATATATAACCTGTTACAAGTGCCTGTGTATACGATAACACCACAGTAGATATAGAACATGTTACAAGTACTCGTGTAATTAACAGCAGAGTAGACATAGAACTTGTTACAAGTGCTCGTGTAATTAACACCAGAGTAGACATAGAATCTGTTACAAGTGCTCGTGTAATTAACTCCAGAATAGATATAGAACCTGTTACAAGTGCCTGTGTATACGATAATAACAGAGTAGACATAGAACCTATTACTGGTGCTCGTGTAATTAACACCAGAATATATATAGAACCTGTTACAAGTGCCTGTGTATACGATAATAACAGAGTAGACATAGAACCTGTTACAAGTGCTCGTGTAATTAACACCCAGAGTAGACATAGAACCCGTTACAAGTGCTCGTGTAATTAACACCAGATTAGATATAGAACCTGTTACAAGTGCTCGTGTAATTAATACCAGAGTAGACATAGAACCTGTTACAAGTGCTCGTGTAAGTAACATCAGAGTAGACATAGAACCTGTTACAAGTGCTCGTGTAATTAACACCAGAGTAGACATAGAACCTGTTACAAGTGCTCGTATAAGTAACACCAGAGTAGACATAGAACCTGTTACAAGTGTTCGTGTAATTAACACCAGAGTAGATATAGAACCTGTTACAAGTGCTCGTGTAATTAACACCAGAGTAGACATAGAACCTGTTACAAGTGCTCGTGTAATTAACACCAGAGTAGACATAAAACCTGTTACAAGTGCCTGTGAATACGAAAACACTTGACGCCACACTATAAGACTCCATCTATACAACACGCCGACTTCCTAGCACAGCCCCCGGATAGTGTTTTCCATCAGCAACGTTTTGCCGATGCGCATTGGTGCAGTTTTCGCATAATTTGCATGAAACCCCCGTCCCCTCCCAGCCATGGGACATTATTTATTGCCCCCGACACTGCTTAGACCTAATTAACCGGTTTCCCGGCTGAATTTACGTTCTGCCGGAGGCGGGCCGGTCGCCGACCATCCCGAGCTGGCCGGATGTGGGTTTTTTACTTTCTCTCGGTCTGAGTGAGTAAAATGACTTTAATACATATTTTATAATCATGGATAAACATCTGTTGACAATGACATAATACAGCATACGAACCCATAAAGAATTCTTCGTTAACGCTGGAATGTCAGAACTTAGGTTTGTTTTTCAAGGTCACCTCCCTTCGCAGTAAAACGTACTTGCCTCCAATTTAACTTCTAAGGAAAGTAACATGAAATACACCTATTTGATAAATATAGCTAATTTAAACTTATTAATGACTATGATTGTTTCTATTTTAAGTCCAGGCTGTAGTTTAAAGCATTTAATTACTTCAAGCCTGCACTAGTGGCGCAGTGCTGTAACCCATCTACTTGGGGACAAAGTATCGCGAAGGTTGTAGGCTATAGATTATATAAATTCTGTCCTCTTAATACAGACTCCGCTCAATGATTGCTATCGGCGTGGACACTACTAGAGAAGTCTGGGATGTCCGTGTTGGGTGGTAGTTATGGTTTTGGATATTTATAGGCTTATCAGTTAGCTAAAAGTCAGACTAATACTACGTGGTTCGGATTCCACGTAAAAGTATAGGTCCCTTAGTTACCCTGGTTATTGGGATTGTAATAGATAGCTCTTTGGAAGAACAGTCGATCTTAGTAGCTATGGCTAAACTCGTTCATCTACACTCATCACACTCATTCCTCCCTCATATTCATCCATTCTCTACGATCGACGTCTTACTAATGGATGGTAATATTAATAAAGCTAATATTTTGTGAAGATGTGTCGAACTTTTTAAGAGCAGAATAAAATTTACTGATTTGTCTGATGGAATTAATATTTCTACATTTCCAATCAAGTTGGTTAGGAATTAGTTTTATTTATTTTCAGTTCGAGGAAAGTCTTGTACTATATTTCAAATTGCTTAACACTTGTTTTTACTAATTTATAACATTATTATCTTTATAATTAATTTTGGCACTTTTAGTAAATTTCTTAACCCAATATATATTTTAATGAGTAGCACAAATGTTTAGTAGTTTTATTCCTTGAAAGCTTTTTACATACACGTTCCATTTTTATTAAATGGCGGGGGATGCCAGTTATTACTACATATTGTATTATTAGCACGGATATCTTCACAAGGAAATAAAAAAAAGTTAACTTCATTCACAAAATCGTAGTATTTTTAATTCATCGCCGTTCCCATAAATAGACTATACATGCTAGATTACCTATGAATATGTTTTGATTTATGAACAAAATGTTTTATATTTTTATTTGTTTTGGGCCTTTAAAGAACAAGGCATGGCATTTTATCACTTTTAGATTTACTTAAAATATGTCAATATTAGGTATTAATTATTATAAGCCTAGTTTATTTAGATATTGTCACTGCTAATTAAATAAAACAATTTCATAATATTTTTTTAATTTATAAACTTTATTATATAATTTACGGGTTTCCTTCATGCGAGGAAATTGAATAAATGAATTTATTTCTACAATTATTTACTAACAATTTTCGCAAATTATTTGCTAGGAATTGACTAACCCATAATGTTTACGTGTATTGGGGAGAGGATATGGCTCAATACCACTGTGTGGGCGGGTGGGTTTACACCACTGTAAGTGTACCAATAGTCATGTATCACTGACCATGATTTTAAGAGTAGCGTGGTCAGTGAATGATAAATTATCGACAAGTGGAAGATCAAAGTTCAGTTCTTGATAACATGTATGTAATAGCCCTCCATGGTGTCTGCTGAGCAATGCTGAGGTGTTTGTGATGTGTTGTTGAAACAACAACTTATAATGTACAGTATTACTTATAAGGTTACATAACTTATAATGTAATCGATCAATCTACAGGTCTGATTTGATCACTAATATTTTTATGCCATTGCACTTACAGCAAATCCTCCAAGGACTTGTACTTAATTTTATATAATATTTACATGCTTACACTTACGTAAATTTTGGCATCTCTCAAGTATGCATTCAACTCACCTGAAACATATAAATAAAATAATCAGGAAATTACTAAACAACATAAATTTGTTTACATTTTTAAATGTTCAAATCAAAGAGCAGTCCACGGATTTAAGCCAATCCATAGTCCTGTATCCAACAGATCTTATTTAATAGGGTGTCCCGGAAGTAGCCAGCCAAATTTCTGAAGGTCATTTCTTGAGTTAAAACAAACAACAGTTGTCGTGTGTACAAATCGTCTATCTCGCAACGTTATCTGTCTGTATGTATGTGATTTTTACAAAAAGCGTAATATCTCTGAAGTTATTTGAAATGAAACCACGAAAATTATCGGTATGACTGTTGATCTATATAGTGTTAATATACTATTTAAATTTAATTTTTGTAAAAGTCCTTTTCAAAATGGCGGCCACTTAAAATGTTTAAAGCTAAATATCTTAATAACCTTACATTTTCATAAAAACCTGTAAATTACAAAAATATTGAAAAAAAATTATGGATCTTTTCCGTTAATTCACTACCACAACGTTTTGTTTCCGTTGATTCACTACCACTTGATTAATATTCTATCACTATAAAAACCGTTCACCGATCATTTTTACGTCCACTGTGGTATTCCTTATCCGCTAGGAATCCCATATTGCTGGCCTTATCTTATCGCTTTCCAAGTACTTACACACGGAAAGCGCATTAGGCGGTATGTCAATCAAGGAATGGATTTACCAGTGTGTGATCAATTTTAGTAGCCACCTAACATAACCTAACCGTAATTGCGATAAAAAAAGTGGTGGTAGTTATATAACGGAAAAATTAGTAGTAGTGAACTAACGGAAAAGGTTCAAAATTATTTCTGCAAATAATTGTATAAAATATTTTAAGATTGAACAAGTATTAACTGAGAAATTGAAATTGTTATCAAATATAAAATAATATTTCCTGGCGGAACAACTCCTTTATTATTAGACAACATTTTCAATTCCTCACTTAATATTTATTCGATGTTAAACATTTTTATACCATTATTTGTATAAACAGGTACTTACAGGTTTTTACTAAAATGTAAGGTTATTAAGGTATTTAGTTTTAAAAATTGTAAATGGTTGCAAATGTTAAAAGGATTATTGTACAACAATGAAATTTAAATAGTATATGACAATTATAAAGATCAACAAACTTACCAATTTTCATTATTTCATTTCAAACAACTTCCGAGATATTAGGCTTTTTGTAAAAATCACAGACGGATAACGGTAGGAGACGATTTGTACACAAGACTTTTTTTTTTTTTTTGCATTAACCGAAGGAATGACCACAGAGGCCCGGGCCTCATAGGAGGACTGGCACTGTGCTTGATCTGTCTTTACATACCAGGGAGTACAATGTGCATTGAAGTCTTTCCAAACTTTCAAGTCCCCAGGTCGTGACGGCATCTTTCCTGCCTTGCTGTACAGTAGAAGGGTGAAGAAATTTTGATACCTTGGTTATAGCGACTCTAGGTTGAGCCTAGTCACAGGTATCATACCACTATCATGCAGTGGTGGTGTCATACCATCGGATAGCATCGGGAGGCGGAGGAGGAGTCTGGACGGCACACCCTCTTCCACTGCCCGGCCCTAGCTAGGAAGCGGGCTCTCACCTTGGGTAGTGTTTTAGAACGTGGCCAAGGTAACACAGGAAAACCTCATCAAGGCAATCCCAAGGTTCTCTAAGGACCTTGGGTTGGATAAGGTATGATGTACTGTAATGGAGGGCGCACAATAAGCCTTTTTGGCTTAGGGGCTGTTACCAGGTTTGGATAACTGACTCTCCCCTTGAAACTCCTAATTCTTGTTATTCGATATTCAAGTTTAACTCTAGGTGTACTAAGAGCATCATGCCTCTGACAACACTAATCATGATTGGTCTTAAAAATAATGAAAATATTTTTACATAAGCACTAACACACATATCTACGGTTAAAACAATTGAACTAAACTAAAATATAGTTCAATTCAATATTATAGAAGAGAAAAGAAAATAAGAGAAGAAAAGAAAAGAGAAGAGAGGATATAAGAAGTGGAGAGGAGAGGAGATGAGAGGAGAGGAGAGGAAAGGAGAGGAGAGAAGAGGAGAGGAGAGAAGAGGAGAGGAGAGAAGAGGAGAAAAGAGAAGAGAACAGAAAGCATAAGAACAGGTCATAACAGAGCAGAGCAGAGAAGATCAATTAATTAAGAGGGTAAGAGAGTGCCTTTGTACAACTATATTTGTTAACTCTTCCTTATCTCTACATCCTGTAGAAGTGAAGACTTCTCTGGATTGTCGGTCAAGTGCAAGCTGACACAGGGTGGGGAAACATGGATACTATACAAGAGCAAGAGCTACCTTTTATATTGCCCAACACCGGACTGCAGCCTACTTTTACAGGAGTTCAAATCCTGAGCCACATCTCCAATATCCTATAAAATGAACAAAACCGTAAAATCGATTATAAAAACCCTTAGTAATACATACTTTTTATTCAGTTGATGAGTTCATGGCTGATTTTTAAATGATAATTTTGATTTACATTTTAATCTATTTGCAATCATTGTCAACTGCAGTAAATGTAAATAAATAAATGAAAGTCGGAAGGATTTTATTCCTCATACGAACATAACATAGCGATGGTAGTAGTCGGCCATGTGGAATTGCTAATAACTAGAATATCGATTGGAGAAAGAAAACGTGGCCAACTGAACCTGAGCCGCCTTGGCCAGTGCAGCGGCGCACCTCCCCCTGCCATCGATCCTTCGAACACCCGCCCCACCCGCGAGACTGCACTCTGCACCTTGTAAACCTGCTCTGGCGCAACCCACTTCTTGTTGGAACATCTATAAATAATAATTTATTGATTTAATAAAATTCAAAATGTCAGTTATTTATTTATCTTTTTTTAAATAAAGATAAAAATTGAACATACGCATTAGAAAATTTTCTGACGAATTTTTAACTTCATAAAAGTAACGAGTATCCTCCTTGGACGTACGTGATTTTTGTAGAATTAATAGGCTTTTGTATTCAACAAATGTGGTTGATAGCGTAATAAAACAACCAACACACCAGTACTATAGTCTAGACGTTAAAAATAATTAAAAACTTATGAGAGCGTTGTTCACACACCAAGGGCATTGGAAAAGTATTTTCAACTTGATGGGATTATTCGAGTCAAAGTTTAAAAATTTAATCAATCATATGAGTAAAAAAAAAAAAAACATAAAACAATCAAATGTTAAAATTTAAGATGGCCGTTTCACAAACTGCCAATTCACCGCTACATAATCGACAGTCCCAGACAGCCCTGTAATAGCATTGCAGTTTTGCCATCAGCGGGTCGAAACATACAGTTCTATTTCAAATGTACGGTTCGTGTTTATTATTATAATGAGTTGTATTGAAAACTGTATGATCATCAAACGTCCATTCTAGTGGACCATAAGCTGACATTATGAGTTTTTTTTACGCAAAATCTTCAAGCATTACTTTTAAAGTTTCACATATTTAAACATGAAAAAGTATTAAAAATACTCAAATTTTGAACAAACCAACTTATGGTCTTCACCTTTCAAATTAAACTCAATTATTAAGACACGATCATTATTACGGACCGAATCGTTGAAATAGAAACTCATGTTTTTGGCGTTTTTCGCGGAGGGAAAAGACCACCTTGAAAGGTGAAGAAGACCAATTCTAGTGGACCATAAGTTGGTTTTTGTAAAAAATTTAGTATTCTTATACTTTATAATTTTTTTCCAGTTAAATATCTGAATCTTTAAATGTCATTCTTAATAATTTTACATTTAAAAAACTTTTAATAATCATAAAGTGTTCACTATAACTATTTATAATAATAAACACTAACCGTACAGTTGATATATAAAGGCATATTTTAGTTTTCTGACGGTAAATTACAAGTCTACAAAGGGCTGTTTGACTTCCCTGTAATGATTTGGTGGTAAATGGCCAACTTAAGACTTTTATTTAATTTATTTAATTATTTTCGAGAAGCTGGGCTCAATAACTTTCATACCCCAATGTATGCCAATCTGTACGAACTTACAGGATTTTTCAAAAATTTTGCTCAATGATAAGTCACATGATTTTGGTGGCTGGGCTATACCAACATGAAGGACAATTGAATCTTGACTCGTAGTCACATAACAAACTAAATTTTAATTCAGGATACGAACAAAATTCAATTAACAGCTGTCTACATATGGAGTAACCCTCCATAGTGTGGGAGGATTGCTACTCAAGTGTACAAAGGGTTGGTTAATAGGTGAATAGCCTTTTACACGTAGTGTGGGAGAATTGCTCATCAAGTGTACATAGAGTTGGTTGATATAGTCTTGTAAACGTAGTGTGGGAGGATTGCTCATCAAGTGTACAAAGAGTTGGTTGATATAGTCTTGTAAACGTAGTGTGGGAGGATTGCTCATCAAATGTACAAAGGGTGGGTTGATATAGTCTTGTACACGTAGTGTAGGAGGATTGCTCATCAAATGTACAAAGGGTGGGTTGATATAGTCTTGTACACGTAGTGTGGGAGGATTGCCCATGAAGTGTACAAAGGGGTGGTTGATAGGTGAATAGTCTTGTACAAGTAGTGTGGGAGGATTGCTCATCAAGTGTACAAAGGGTTGGTTAATAGGTGAATAGCCTTGTACACGTAGTGTGGGAGGATTGCTCATCAAGTGTACATAGGGTTGGTTGGTAGGTGATATAGACTTGTACACCAAGTGTGGGAGGATGGCTTATCAAGTGTACAAAGAGTTGGTTGATATAGTCTTGTACACGTAGTGTGGGAGGATTGCTCATCAAATGTACAAAGGGTGGGTTGATATAGTCTTGTACACGTAGTGTGGGAGGATTGATCATCAAATGTACAAAGGGTGGGTTGATATAGTCTTGTACACGTAGTGTGGGAGGATTGATCATCAAATGTACAAAGGGTGGGTTGATATAGTCTTGTACACGTAGTGTGGGAGGATTGATCATCAGGTGTACAAAGGGTGGGTTGATATAGTCTTGTACACGTAGTGTGGGAGGATTGATCATCAGGTGTACAAAGGGTGGGTTGATATAGTCTTGTACACGTAGTGTGGGAGGATTGATCATCAGGTGTACAAAGAATGGGTTGGTATAGTCTTGTACACGTAGTGTGGGGGGATTGATTATCAAGTGTACAAAGGGTGGGTTGGTATAGTCTTGTACACGTAGTGTGGGGGGATTGATTATCAAGTGTACAAAGGGTGGGTTGATATAGTCTTGTACACGTAGTGTGGGAGGATTGATCATCAGGTGTACAAAGGGTGGGTTGATATAGTCTTGTACACGTAGTGTGGGAGGATTGATCATCAGGTGTACAAAGGGTGGGTTGATATAGACTTGTACACGTAGTGTGGGAGGATTGCTCATCAAGTGTACAAAGAATGGGTTGGTATAGTCTTGTACACGTAGTGTGGGGGGATTGATTATCAAGTGTACAAAGGGTGGGTTGATAGGTGATATAGTCTTGTACACTTAGTCTGGGAGAATTGCTCATCAAGTGTACGAATGGTGGTTTGATAGCTCATCATGTCTTGTAAAAAAGGGTTGGTTTATTTAGCCAAGTTAAAAAATATTCTATAGACTATTTAAAAGAGTGAATTTTTTTAGTCTCGAAATATCAATACAAACTATTTGGTTTCTTTTTCTCTTTAATTTGTATATACACTGGCATCAAACATTGTTATAAATACAGACCCTACCATTTTATCTTAAGAATATATGGATAAATACATGATCAAGCGACCATTAAGAAATATATGAAAAGTAATAAATTTCAATCAGAAGCGCGTTTTAAATCATTTGTATTCCGATTGAAGTTGGACGAGTCGTAAAGTGTAATGCGTTCTGTATTGGAGAACAAAGTTGGCCGTAACGACGTCACAGAGTTGGTCTGACGACTAGGTTCCACCTTGGTGGACCAGACAACGTGAAACTGACTTGTACAATTCTGTATTCTCACATCATGGTATTACTAAAACTGTTACATTTTCAAACATATACTTAAATTAAAATTAAATTCTAACTATAACAAAACAATTCTATTTTTATTTTCTAAAATATTGTTATATATTTATTACTGCCCATATAAAATTACCACCCAAGTAAAATATAAACAACACTTTTAACATTCCTTTAGAACAGAAGTCATACATGTGTTAAGTAATTTATATAATATCTCAATGAACAAAGCATTCACTGCCTTATTTTGCTTTTACTAATTTCTATCAATATTTAACAAAACAAAAAAAAACTTTTATTTGTAACAAAAATTTTAATCAAACACTGTAAACACAAATTCGCTTTTTAAAAGCAGTAAGGGTGCTATCAGAGATCAAATCGTTCATTAATTAACAATTGTCTACAAACACTGCAAATTACACGAGGCAGGCGACTGATTTATGGTAGCAATTAAAGTTTAATAGCAGTGGCCAGTTAAATCTGCAAGATAACTTTCGCAATACAATTAGGAAATTAATTAACGGCTAATAATTCGTACAAAGTGATACGAAGTCTTAAATCCAGAGATAAGAGTGTCAACGGAGTCATCAGACGGCGATATCTTTATTGCTGATAACAGATACTGGCTCGTTATCCAGGCCACACCAGCTACTTTGTTGTCTGACCTGCAACACAGTAGGGCCTTTCCCAGAAGTAGGGGCCACAGGGTACTCGATAAACTGAACCAACGACAAGTGGCCAAGTGGACACTCTGATACAGTTGTCGGCGGGACACTATGTCTAAGCAGCAGTGCGACAAATGTTTCAATTTGCCCTTTAGAGAAAGAACAAACTCAGGGACCCAGTTTCATTCATGGTCCCTGACTATGGTATGATCTAAAACTACAATTGATATACTGTGATGATTAATAAAAAATATAAGTCTATAAATATGTTAAATATAATCTTTATTGCAAAAATCATCAATAGAAAATACGTACTTATAGATAATTCTCTAATGTCTCGTCATGATATTAAATCTGTATAATGGTTAACAATGGTATTCTAATAATGGTATTTAAAAGGCTATATTATATACTGTATACGGTTGACACTTAAAATAACGCACAGAGGAAAAAATAGAGGTCCCTTTCTTATGACCGCAGTGAACAACCTCAGCGACAGTTATAGGCCTATATAGATTAAAAGTAATGTTTATCTTTATAAAAATGTGTAGTACTAATTAATACGTTTATCCTTGAGAATTTGGGGGAGTAAAGGGAGGGACTAACAAGGTGCTGGACATTCCATCGCATGTCTAACTGGAGAAATAACTACTCGACATATATTTAGCGCACTATTGGATGCGACCTCTGTTTTTTCTTCTTTGTGGTAACGCAGAAATGACTACTACTTTTGGTAAAAGAACCCCTTGGTTAAATAAGTAAAGGAATATTTATTTACATTACTTTTACATCCAGTATCACGCCATGGGTTTAGGATTCACATTCACATAATCTAATGACTGATTTCAATGAACAGTAACAGTTAAAAAAATCAATGCAAATACCATTACAAACACTTCTAGTCTAACAGTGAAATAAATTAATAATTAATTATATTATTTCCTAATTATAAAATAACCACCACCATGAAAAATGAACACTCACTAATACTGTGGTTGGGTTGGTATAATCAACAAGTACATCATGGTTAAAATTGTTTACTATTAAAGCAAACAAACATTAGTAATTAGTAATTACAGTATTAATTTGCGAGGCCTTTCAGAAACTAAGTTTCCATTTTCAGATAATACAAAACTAAATTGATGATTAAATTTATTTTTTATTCTTTTAAACATGGGGTGATGTAATATAACATATTTTTAATTAGAAATATATAAAGTATAAGATTATAAGTATATCAATTTAAAATATGTATTTACAAGATTTTTTTAATGTAGAATTGCCATCGCAACAATTACATAGACACGACACAACAAGAGCGCTCTGAATTGGCAATCCAGTACACAAGTGGCGAGGCGCATTGTTCTTATCACTATCAGATAAGATAAAGGTCTTGCTGTAAGTGTTACAAGACTTTCATCCATTTAAAATATATTGATATCATATTGTATAAGTGATTACTTGAATGATTTGATTAATTAAGGGAAAAAATGGTTTGGTTTTGGGAGACAGTTTATGATATTTGACCAAAATTTCTTTTAAATCAATTTATTAAAAACTACCTTTTCATAGAGTAAAATATTTTTTACAGTTCTTGACAAAATTCATTATCTATTCTTGGATTCCTCCTAAAATTAAATTTTTATCCACATATATACAGTAGTAAACAGTGTAAACAGAACCATTTGTAGACCCGTTCTCAGAATTTAGTCATTGTCGCTAATACAAACACAGACAGCAGCACTAACAAATGCCTCAACCACGAAACTATGATTCCAATGGCAAGTTAACTGATTTAACTACAACTGCCCATATGTGTTCAATCAGAGAGTTTATGTGATTTGAATGAACTCTATTACAATGCAACAATTATTAAACTTGCAATTTAAAGAATTGAGAGGGCTCTACAGGGAAAGAAAATATAGAAGTCATGCGACACTGGCGAGAGAAGTTGGAACTACGTCCAGGTTTTTTTTAGGCGATGAAGTTTACTCCGCCAGACAGTGGCGGATATTATTATGCATATAATATAGTTCTTTAATAATTTCCTGTATAGTAAGTTTTTTAGGTTTTTCATAGAAAGGTTTTTATGAATGAAGTAGTAAAATCCATCCGCAACTAAGAAGTTCGAGGTTTCGCCACTTGGATCTCATGAATCACCGCATTTTTTGGCAATAAATTACCATGCAGGCATTTGCGCGGTCCTACATTGCGGCTACAGCTTTAAAGATATCGATCTGAAACGAAAACTAAATTGAAACCAGATACATTTCTGACTAAAATCGCTTTTTAAAATTTCGATAACAGCTCTAGTTTTATTTTGGCACTAGTTTGAATATTGGGTAACTTCAATAACCTATAAAATCGAAATGAAGGAGAATTCGAAAATTTTAAAAATCGATTTGAGTCAAAAATGTCTTTATCTTTAAATAGATGTTTCATTTATAATTTTACGACAGTAAATAGGGCAGTATCTTGGACCGCGCAAAGCAGTTTTTACGCTTCTCAGCGCGGGGGTTTAGAGCCCTCTTAAAGCAAAACATTGGTTAAAATAAGGAACCAATCAATTGTTACATAACAAAGATTTATTTATTTTTTGTAAAGAACCATAACCTTCGAACGATTTCATTTCTGTCACGAAATTGAAAATTTTCAATAGAAAATAATTTATTTAGCTATCCCCACAATTTTGTACGTTTAAAAGTTAAATCTTTTTCTTATTTTAAACGATGATCATGGACCATTCAAAACTACAGCTCAAACAGTATTTGGACTAGAGAGGATGTACCATGGAGAAAGTAATATAAATTTTCATTTGCATAGGTCAGGTAATACCTAATTTTAAAAGGTATTGACGATACAAGACACAAGAATGAATAAAATGACATTTTGATAAACCTAACAAAAATTGCGGTAGTTTATATTTTTAAACACATCTTAATATAACTTACACAATCAAAAAAACTATGTACATTAAGTTTTTGATTATACATTTCCAGAATCATTGAACAGATATCATGAAATTTGGAGGGAAGTTAGCTTTTGTATCTTATGGACAAACTAGACAGAATTTCTCGAAAGGGTAAAACAGCCCCTCTACTTTTTATCAATAAAAGAAACATTGGCGTTAATTTAATTTAATAAGTTATTTCATACAGCTGATAAAAAATCATAAACATACACAACAGCTTAGTTAATTTGGTTCTAATTAATTGTTAAATATTTAAGGTAATTTCTACTAATTCTAACATAATTGCACTAATTTGCATAATTTTGTCTAGACTATACAACTTTGTTATCAAGGAGAACAACAGCAGGCTTAGCTTTTATTTTGATGTGATGGTTTAAGGGTGTTCGATCGAAAATTATTTTTGAAAATCTTTTAATAAGATTTATTTAAATGTTACGGAAAAAATTCTTAAAAAATTCTTTATGGAGATATGGCTGCACAAAGTAACTAATGTGACCTTTTTGGTGCATAACTCATGACCGCAAACCGCGTGATAAAATTTATTATCATTTTGAGATATAGTGGACAAAAGGTTCTTATCAACTTAGTATATAGTATAGATGTTTCCCACTCTTAAAGAGAACAGCGGAGGGAAAGGTAAGCAAGCGGAGAGGACCACACCTTAGAGAAGCAAGGGCTGTCGGCTAGCGTATTATATAAGCCACTAGGTTTAAATTAGGCTTGACAACATTTTAACTAAAAATATCAATATAGAGAGAGTTAAGAACAATGGAATCACATTAGGAATTCTTAAAATAGTGTGTTTATCCTCCGTGTCTCTACTCGCCCTTCACTACTTTATATCCCAAACCAATCCCTTATAAGAGTCCATCGCATTTCCGTAAAGTTTTGCTGGTCCAGTAAAAATAACGCTGCGATAAACTCAATGACAACAACTTTATTGTGTTTAAACTTATTACAGTACAAGTAAACGTCACACAACACAAATCCACTACAATACAAGCACAAAATTACCTGCAAGATAAGACTTTTATTAATAAGTTTAAAAATAGTTTTTTAATTAGCATAATACGTGTTGGTACATATACAGTACAAGTAAACGTCACACAACACAAATCCACTACAATACAAGCACAAAATGCACAAATATACTACAATACAAGCACAAAATGTGCTTGTATATTTGTTATTTGTGTTGTTATTTGTATAATATTTGTGCATTTTGTGCTTGTATTGTAGTATATTTGTGCATTTTGTGCTTGTATTGTAGTATATTTGTGCATTTTGTGCTTGTATTGTAGTGGATTTGTGTTGTGTGACGTTTACTTGTACTGTATATGTACCAACACGTATTATGCTAATTAAAAAACTATTTTTAAACTTATTAATAAAAGTCTTATCTTGCAGGTGAAGGCAGTGTATGAAGACTACGTGTTTTGGAGTTCCTACTTAGATTGATAGATTAATATGTGGTTTCTAAAAGTAATTAATTGTAATAAATAATAATTAACTGAATAACTGATTGATTTAAGGAACATAATTATCTTTGTTGAATCTTTAAAAAAAGTTATAGTGAAACCTTGTTATTTATGTTTATGTTACTTCATTTTATCATTCATTGGTTGTGATATTATTGCTTGCCCTCTCATGCATTGGTCAAATTGATAAATTACATAATTGTTACCTTGCCTGTCCTCGCCATGTCATATAGTTGGTTATTGCTCAGATTAATTTATTATTGTATTTGCTTATGATTAAGTTTTTCTTAGTATTAATTATTTTATTTTTTTGAATGTTGGAATATTTTTAATAAATAATTGTTCAAACATATGGTTTACTATTTTTGTTGTTACTTGGATTTTTATTGTTGCCTAATTTTTCTGTTAGTTTTGTTTTTAAGCATTAGTGCTATGTAACGTTTTTTTAATAGCCTGTTCTTCAATTTTTTTTGAGTTAATGCTAGTAGTATTGCTGTTAAAATATTATTGTTGTGCCCTGTCAGTTTAATCAGCCATTCTGGTAAAGGTGTATAATTTTGTAAAATAATGACTGCGCGTAAATAAATAAATTGATAAATATAACTTCATTATGACATATTTGTACATAATAATTGATCCATTGAAATGTACTTAGACAATATTACAAAATGAGACAAACTAATCAAATAAAATATATAATTTATCAAACTAGCAGCTGTAAAACGTACCAACGTCTTCAAACTAAATACGGTAGTATTTATTGATGTATATATCGTATGGTATTTTTTTCAGCTACCATTTGTTAACTATAAAGCTGCTATGTATATTTGGATAACCATCCAAAAATCATGATGGTATATTAATTGATTCAAAATTTATAGTGATCTCCTGTCACAAGGCTGTCCATCGAGACATCTAAGACCTGCCTCACTGATTCTGTGTATGCTGGCTAATCCCTCCGTAAAAGAGCGCAGGGGACACTCTGTAACTATGTGATCCATTGTTTGTATAGACTCCCCGCAATCACATTATTAATCTAATGTCAATCCCCATTTATACTTCTAGTAATTGCATCAGCCCAATCCAGTTCAGAACCTATTAAAGAGTGTCAATTCACTCCCTCGAAGGAGGTTCATCCCACCTACATTAATTTATCAATAAAATTATAATTTTATTAATAAATTAATAAAATTATAATAAATTAATAACATTATAATAAATTAATAAAATTATAATAAATTAATAACATTATAATAAATTAATAAAATTATACTACTATAAATATTAGTTAAATAATATTTATTTATCTATTTCAAAGGTAAAAAAATGTTGATCAACCAATAATGTTTAATACAAGAAGGCACAATCACACAATAATACAAGTTAAGATCAAGATATATATATATACACACACGCATTAAAAGTAAAATTAAAAGATTGGACTAAAAAATTTTAAGAGAAAAACTTAACAGAGTGATTTAAACAAGTGTTAGCGACAATAAGAAGAAAGTATGAAAATAATACAATATTAGTCCAATGCAGAATTAATAATGCAGTCCAGGGCGAGCCGGTGGCCGAGTGGTCTAAGTCTAAGGCGTCAGGACTTTGAGCTTGGGTTAGCGTAGAAACAGACAGACAGCGTAGCGTAGCGCAGCGCAGCGCAGCGTAGCGTAGTGCAGCGCAGCGTATTTTTTAAAACAAAATCATGCATTGATTCGATGCAAGACACACTAGTAGCGTTTTTCAGCGCAGCGTATACCGGAGGAACAAACTATTTTGTTTTTCTCAGAGCGTATTGGAGCGTATTCGAGTGAAGACATTACTCCCGTCAGTGTTTGTGTACAATGGACATGGAACTACTGATCTCCGAGTTGTTTGTCAGGACCCCGATCTGGCAATTCGTTGTCTGCTTCTCCAAATCATCCTTCACCAAACTGAATAAATAATCGAACGTCGTCGTCGACATTCTCGTGTAATCCATAAAACGAGACTCGTGTTTCCTAAGGACGGGAAATAAGTGGTGATATTCACCATGTTTGTCCCTACCCTTACACACTTCATGCACCCAGACACTTCTTCTATTGAGCAAAAACTGCCACCTTAAGGTATTTTCGCAAAGACTAATACGAATCGCTTTAGATAGAGCCATCCTCTATACTGATGTGATGTACTTCGTGACTGTCTACAACCTGCAATGCGCTACGCTGCGCTCTCTGTGTGTATTGGACTACATTGCGCTCGGATACGCTACGCTGTCTGTCTGTTTTTACCCTTAGAGATAGCGCTGGTTCCAATCCGGCCTAGACCGGAATATTTATCAATAATATTCACCTTCTACTGTACTAGTTCGTCCCCTTACTCTGTCTGATTAAGTTCCTCGCACAGATCAATAGTCTATGAGGAATGGGCAGAGTAAGGTAAAGAAGGAGGTTGGCCTCTCCTTAAAAAAAAATAAATAAATAAAAAAACATTAATAGTAAGATAATAACAATAAAAACAGTACAAAAAAAGCAATAACATATAAATATAATGATAAGTAACAATAAAATAACCATGTGTAATAAATAGATTAGGTACAACAATGCTATATAATACGATGATATAATGAAATCAGCATGAAATGAATACATGATAAATAAATAAAAATTAGAATATTAGTTATAAAAAACTAAATCAGTAAGATTAGATTATTTATATTCTAGGAGAAAGAAGATACATGGTAACAGGAAACTTAATACTGTAGAAGGGAACAAAATAGTTAATAGTGCTAAGAATGATAATAAATGTAAAATAAGATATAAGACAAAACATCATTACACAAATAAACAATCAAAAAATACTCGATGAATGCTGATACTACAAATACGAGTATAAATTTAACAAAATTGATTAACAGACGACAATGAGCTTCAAAATCATTTAGTCTAACTTACATCAGTTATACGTCAAAACCCAAAGAAAAATCAAGTAATAAACTGAAGAAGACCATTTCATTGCCACGCCCATACCAATAATACTTGAATGAACTTGGGCGGTTAATCTTTCCGAATGTTGATTGTGTTTGTTTCCCTCTTAAATAAAATTGCAAAGCCCTCGAATAGTGATTTGTGTTTCAAATTTCACTAATACCATTGGCGCTATCTGAAAGTTTCCCATGTTAGTATTGTTGTGGACATATCCCATGTTTATTGGATGATGCGAAGAATCTTTGTAGTTTTACTAAATCCAGCGTTAGTTTCCTCGGTGCAGCGCATGCGCACTGTAGTATGCAGCACGACTGAGCCTCGTGAGATGGTTATCTGGCGACCTTTACAACGGCAGGTGATACCTCGGGTTCGCGACCGCTCTTCGACGCCGTCTATACATTAAACATTATGTGACCGGGACGACACAGGAGCGACGAACCGTGGCCGGTTCCATTTCTACAATGATATATTGTGCAACATTGTTTCACCGCACAGCAAAATTCAAAAAATGTTTGTGCAGGTAACGAAAGTTCAGCCACAGGTCATAAGCTAGCATCAGAGACGTCCTATAAATTAAACTGACAACGCTCAGTCTAACCAATGACTACAGATAGAATTCTACCTGTAGTCATTGGTCTAACACCCCAGAGATGCTGGCTGTTTTTTAGAGTGACTGTAAAAAAACCTAATAGTAGTCAAGTTTGTAAGAAGGGAGGACCAATACACGTTGACGTAACACTCACATATACTACTAAAATTGGTTGGTAACTCTCCACCACACATGCAGACACAAGTAATAAGGACCCATCCAGCTCCACCATACACTGACAGTTTGGTCCTCCACCACACACGCAGACACTAGTAATAAGGACCCATCCAGCTCCACCAAACACTGACAATTGGTCCTCCATCACACACGCAGACACAAGTAATAAGGACCCATCCAGCTCCACCATACACTGACAGTTGGTCCTCCACCACACACCCAGACACTAGTAATAAGGACCCATACAGCTCGACCAAACACTGACAATTGGTCCTCCATCACACACGCAGACACAAGTTATAAGGACCCATCCAGCTCCACCATACACTGACAGTTGGTCCTCCACCACACACCCAGACACTAGTAATAAGGACCAATCCAGCTCGACCAAACACTGACAATTGGTCCTCCATCACACACGCAGACACAAGTAATAAGGACCCATCCAGCTCCACCAAACACTGACAATTGGTCCTCCACCACACACGCAGACACTAGTAATAAGGACCCATCCAGATCCACCAAACACTGAAAATCGGTCCTCCACCACACCCAGACACTAGTATTAAAGACCCATCCAGCTCCCCATACACTAACAGTTGGTCCTCCACCACACACGCAGACACAAGTAATAAGGACCCATCCAGCTCCACCAAACACTGACAATCGGTCCTCCACCACACACCCAGACACTAGTAATAAGGACCTATCCAGCTCCACCATACACTGACAGTTGGTCCTCCACCACACACGCAGACACAAGTAATAAGGACCCATCCAGCTCCAACATACACTGACAGTTGGTCCTGCACCACACACGCAGATACTAATACTAAAGACCCATCCAACGTACACTGAAAGTTAATCCTCCACTACGCACGCAGACTCAAGTAGTAAGGACCCATCCAGCTCCACCAAACACTGACAATCGGTCCTCCACCACACACCCAGACACTAGTAATAAGGACCTATCCAGCTCCACCAAACACTGACAATCGGTCCTCCACCACACACCCAGACACTACTAATAAGGACCTATTCAGCTCCACCAAACACTAACAATTGGTCCTCCATCACACACTCAGATACTAGTAATAAAGACCCATCCAGATCCACCATACACTGACAGTTGGTCCTGCACCACACACACGGTCTCAGCTATTAAGGTTCCATACACTAACCATCAATGCCTAATTGATATAGATTAATTTCCTACCAGTTGGTTCCACATAGATGTGTACAGTACTATAAAATAGCCCGTTGTACATTTAACTGCTACACAGAACCTATTAATTTTTTATTAATAGGTATGTATAGATATAATTATGTTGTACGTAATAATTTAATATTTCCACCATAATTTTTAAAATTTTGTATTTTGTTAAACCAAATTTTTCTGAATTTGGAAACAAGTTAATCGAATAGGGAAGAATAGTACCAAGTAAAACCTATAATTTTTAGAAATCATTTTATTTGTGTGAGTATTATATTTTAACCGAGCAATTTAGGACGATAGAATGAATTTTATAAGTGGAGAAAAGTGATTTTTTTTGTCAACCCTATTACTTGGTGGGATCCATTATCAGACCATTAATGAGTGCGCAAGTCCAGAGAAACTGGGTCGTGGTGGAACGCCCTGTATATTGATCCTCATCTCTCATCCCTATCCCAAAATCCACCAGTGGACAGAGTTATGTGCAACACTGATAAACGTCGTTTGTCATGATATGCCTGACCTATGCAGACCACGTCGCAGTGTCTGTATGTATAGCCACAGAGAAGAAATACACAGAGGTCGCTTTCTTATGGCCGTAGTGAACGCCCAATAAAAAGATTGTACATCTTTGTACAATCAACCAATGTAGGATGCAATCTTTATACATCTATAGTAATAACTACTAGGATTATCCTTGAGGATTTGGGGGTGTAAAGGTAGGGACTGACAAGTCGCTGGGCCTATTATCGCATGGCAAATTGGAGAAATAACTACTCGACACAAATTTAGCGCACTATTGGGTCAGACCTTTGTTTCTTTCCTCTCTCTCGTATAGCTTAGCAAGATGAGATTCAAGAATTTTGTTCATTATCTCATAGACTTCATAAGATTCTCGAGGCGGAGTAACAGGAAGTCTCATTTGTATTGTGGGTTATGGTATAGGGAGCGGTGAAGTAGTCTCGGTACTGTGTGACCATCAACTGTCGAACATGTTGTGGGTAGAAGGACTTTGTGTGATTAAGGATCCGTCGACAATATTAATGCGCGGTAGACACACGCAACTAGAATCTATATTTTCCGGTGACAACCGCGTCAAGGTGCTACCTACAACATATCCAGACATTTCGACTATGCTGTGGTGTGGCATCCTCAGTGATATCGCTGAAACTTACCTTGACTCGGTTGTCACCGGAAAATATAGATTCTAGTTATATAGCCGTTTAAGGATAATATTAAGACATACACATAAACTGTTTTTCACAGTTAAGGTGGGATAAAATGCACAATAGATGAGATTTACTCAACTCTTTTGTGCAAATCAGTAAATTTTTAAAGATAAAACGTAATTATTCCTAAATAATATAATTTATATTGAGTGCCGACGATTCCACTAGACACATACAAGTCTTCATCAGTTTTATGGACTACTAGATGTGACTACGGTGTCCAGGTTGCCTGGTGGATATGTAATTAAGCCATATCTTTTAGTGAAGCCGAAGCTAGTTAGTTAGACTTTATACCACAATTTTTTTTTTTTTTTTTTTTTTTTTTTTTTTTTTTTCGAAAGGAGAGACCAATCTCCTATTTAAGTCTACTCTGCTTATTACCCATAGACTAATGTTCTGTTCGGGGAACTTATCAGACAGAGTAAGGAGGGGAACCAGTACAGTACAGTACAAGGTGAATATTACTGATAAAGACTAACAGTCAAGGCCATGATTAGAACATACGCTATCTCTAACTAAGATACAATGTCCTGACACCTTAGAAAACTTGATCACTTGCTCTCCCAACTGAAATGGTTGATTGGAAACTACAAGCTCTTTATATTTTATTTAACATCTGAAAGAATTGTCGTTTTAAATTTGTAATAATCACCAATTTTTAAGACTACCATTTGAAGTTTATTTTAAATCGTCTACATTTGAAAATAAACTTGACGGCCCTCCTACTTACTCTACTGACAGATGTAAGTAAATTTATTCGGCGACAATGATGTGTTCTGCAGCACGCTGTAGTGGTCGCCTGCTATAGGCTTCCAGGGGAAAACCTCCGGTGCAGATATCATAGACGTATCAACTTTGATACGTTAATATCGATTGCCCAGAGATACTCCACCAAATCGACTTCCACGTTCCTCGTCATTTGTTTGCCAGGCACCACTTTCGGATAAACTGCCAGCACCATCCCAAGTTTAATGACGACTGGAAATTAATTGTGTTCTGACATTGATTTATTTGGTTCATCCATAGAAGTCTTTAAGAAGAATATCGCAGTGTTGTTATCTTACTAAATTACACGTTAGAGTAATTATTGTTGTAAATTATTTTATTAAAGTTTTATTTATAAATTATAATAATAATAATAATAATAATAAATCCTTTATTGCATGAACAATATAAAAAATATTGTATCGCAAACGTCAGTATTAAAATTAATTAACCTAAGGCTTTAATTTAAACAATCATTCATAACAATAAATACACACAAACATACATACAAGGAGGGCATTCAAACAAATCTACCTATAGTGTTTGAAACTCCCACAAAAGTCAACGGGATGTGTCTAGCCAATTAAGTTGGTCTCCCAGTCGTGTGCTAGGAACTCTCCGATGCTGTAAAAAGCCTGGGACAACAAACAGTATGTCTCTCAAGCGGGTCTTAAATATTTTTGAATTTGGAGCAATTTTAATTTCTTTAGGTAAGCTGTTAATTAATTTGACACCCACCTGCGAGGGCAGGTGTTGATAGACTACCGTTCTGTGTCAACAAATATTGTTATAGTATTTGTATGTAGTTATGTTCTTACAGCGTATCAGTAGTTACTTTATGTCAGCTATCTTTGGAACAATATTCTGCTTTACTATGTTAGTTTCATATCTATATTATTTACTTTACATTGTTGTTACAGGTTTAAAATTTTTTAAATATTTATTGTTGTTGTTATATGTTTATCATTGAGTTATTTATAGTTAAACTGTTTGTTTGTGGTTTGTCTTTATGTATGATTTTGCTTCTATTGCTGATATTAAAGCCATATCTTTACTAATATTGCCATTCCCCTTTCCAACTGAGCCTTTTATTAACTACTATTACTACTACTTATTATTTTTTTTTAATATAAACATAATAACGTAATCAGCTTTGTTTTATGTTTATCTATATGTTATTATAATAATCATTTATGTGTGTTATTGCTTGCGAAGGCTAAACTATGTAACGTTTTTATAAAACGGTATATTACCGTATTAACCAGTAAATATATTTGCGTTTATTTATAAATAAATCTAACGATATAAATAAAATTTTATGTAACATATAAATGTTGTGAAACAGTATGTTAGGATGATTAATTCAAATAAATGGACCAGCGTGAGGTGGAAAACGATAGCAGATTAACAACATGTGCAATTATTCAGGATGCCTTTGTATACTAAGCTTTCGATACGAGATAGAAGCCGATGGGCGCCGGTCGTTCGTGTTTCGATCTGCAATCGAGATAATCTCAAAGATAACGAATTGCATTTTAATGTTCCGGGTGAAATCGCAATGCCGACTTATTTATGCTCTCATCTCTATGTGGCTCGGTTATCGATGCGGCATCTGTACTACACTGGGTTGGCCGACTCCGACAGTCAAAGATAAGTGGAATGATGAGAACGTCACTTACAGCGGATCGATTACTGAGATCTGCATGCCAACCATCCGTACTTTGTGATTCCCCTGCCTGCCTTGATGCCCGTCCATGGGTTAGTGAACAAAGAAAATTAATAGGTCTAAGCAATTTTTTATTGAAACTAACCTGCATATACAATCTGAACGAAACAGCCCGAATATATATGTACAGGGTGTAACAAGAAAGTTTCCTAATAGGTAATTTTCGGATTCTACACCTAATTTAGAGAAAAAGTAAGGGATATATTTTTCGATCGGGATACACGAGTGCTAATTATAGATTATAAGGTAGACGACTCAAGACATGTATGCTAAGTATATATCTATGGCTAAGGTACGTGAGTAACTTGTGCTAAGTATATATCTACGGCTAAGGTACTTACGTAACATGTTCTAAGTATAGATCTACGGCTAATGTACGTACGTAACATGTTCTAAGTATAGATTTACGGCTGAGGTGCGTACGTCACGTGTGCTAAGTATAGATCTATTTCTGATGTACGTACGTAGCGTGTTATAAGTATAGATTTACGGCTAAGGTACGTACGTAACATGTTCTAAGTATAGATTTACGGCTAAGGTGCGTACGTAACATGTTCTAAGTATAGATTTACGGCTAAGGTACGTACGTCACGTATGCTAAGTATAGATCTATTTCTAAGGTACGTACGTCACGTGTGCTAAGTACATATCTATTTCTAAGGTACGTACGTCACGTGTGCTAAGTACAGATCTATTTCTAAGGTACGTACGTCAAGTGTTCTAAATATAAATCTACGAGTGCCTGACTACAGCATGCGGAGTTCTGTAGAAGTGAACTTTCGTTTCCTAGCAAAAATTTGAGGGCTCGAATTTAATGAATTCTGATCATCTGAATCTGCCTGTATAGCTCACCAATACTGTATTAAATTCCTAATTCTAAATGGACTGTGTCACTGCTGAAAGATAATTACTTTTATATTTTTATAAGCATAAAGAGATTAAAGAAAATGTCACTGGTAATTTATTTCGTAGAACGTACCCAACCAGAAATGTTTTCCTATCGAATTATAATGCAAAATAGCTTAAAATAAAAACAATGTGGGATTTCTTAAGTTCATAAAACATATAATTATTTCTGTAATAGATTTGGAATGTATTTATATTTATGATAAAGTGTGAAGTCTATCAGCGACAACGTCCAACCATCCGCGACGTGATTGTAATGAGTGCATTGGGTCAATTTAGGAAAGATTAGGAGTAAATACTGATACCAGAGCGCACTGTCGAACCATAGAACTTACGTTGGCGGGAAGTGCGTTAAAACAGAAGACATCATCTTCAAGGACAGCAGAATTCCTGTTTAAAAATACATACAATGACAGAAATATTATACTGCACAGTTAGTGGGCCAGTGTTGCTGACTATCACGTCAAACATCAGCATTCTTGAAATTTCTTCTGTTGAAGCTACTAATTTCTTGGGGTTAGTTATTGATTCTAATTTGACTTTTCAAAACCATATCGATAAAATTTGCTCCAAACTAAACAGCGGAATCTTCACGTCAAAAAGTAAAAATTGTATTTTCCAAATTCAAAAGAAGGCAGTTAAAATAATTTTTTGTGTCCCGTGATCAATCATGGATACTTTCGAGATAATAAACTCCTCACATTTCCTTCTCTTTATAATATAAAGTGAATAATAAAGTTTCTAATATATTATAATAGAAACTTTATTATTCACGAAGAAAAACGTTCACCTTTTTTCAACCAAAACTCATTCACTCAGGAATTCGAGATCTGGTAATTACCCAGCATCACTGTACCTTTTATCAGAGGTATCCCAATTATAACTGTATTAAGTTATATAATAAACTTCCAAATGTATTAAAGGCTGAAACAAATACTGATAAATTTACAAAGTTACTGAAAGCTTTGTTGCTGAATAAAGAATATTCGGTAGCTAACTTTATGAATGATGACCTGGCTTGTCTATTTTTTAGTTTTAGTTTTTGTCTGGCAT
Organism: Stictocephala bisonia; assembly: GCA_035578905.1. Lineage (NCBI taxonomy): Eukaryota > Metazoa > Arthropoda > Insecta > Hemiptera > Membracidae > Stictocephala > Stictocephala bisonia. The sequence continues at coordinate 11,060,504 of JAQJVL010000001.1, forward strand.
GTTTTTAGTTCATAATTGCTATTATAATTGTAAATACGACTATTTTATATATTTATTTTGTATTGTCACTGTAAATGGGGCGATTGTCATGCAAGTATCAGCGAGGAATCAGCTGCGTCCACTACAGAGAGAGCTATATTGAGCTAATTGTATGCTTACTGCTTAAAAAATGTATAAATTATTTTTAAGTTAAGCTGTGGCACAGTATATTACATTCCAATAGAAAATAATTGCCAGATACGTTCACAGAATAAAGAGAAACAGAGGTCGCTTTTTAATGGCCGCAGCGAACGCCTCAGTGGCGATTATATAGAGGTTACAACTAAATGCTACATTTATCCTTAAGGATTTGACGGAATAAGGGAGGGACTGACAAGGTGCTGGCCCTGCCATCGCATGACGAACTGGAAAAATAACTACTTGACACACTAACAACACACAAATGTAATGCACTATTGGATGCGACCTATTTATGTGGTGCGTTCTACTAAACAATTACCGTCACCATTTACTTTAAAAAAAAGCGTCATAAAAGTTCGTCGTAAATAAACGTTTCATCACGGTATTAATGGACTTTACCAAGTTGAACTATGGTTGCGTCCCGGCGGAGATCTAAACCACTTAGCTCTGCCACCAGTGGAACTCCACCACTTTAAGAAACCCGATAATTAAGTAATTTCAAGTGCCGTCTTACTTTTGTTATAGGAACAGACGGCTTCTAGCCTCGCACTTCACTAGGACTGTGCATAATACCACAGAGAGTAAATAAACAGAGGTCGCATATAACAGTGCTCTGAACTGCCATGCGATTTTAGGGCCAGCACCTAATCAGTTCCTACCTGATCCTCCCCCCCCCTCCCGCAATCCTCAAGCATAAACTTTTTAACTTTTACTATAGATGTATAAAGATGTAAATTAATTGTTATCTATATATAACTGCCACTGAGGCGTTCGCTCAGGACATGAGAAAGAGATTCTGTTTTCTCTATCTGTGGTAAAACAGGCTAATGGTGCACAGTACAAGAACAGAAATGTTTCAGGTATCTAAACACAAACTGAAGAAGAAAACAATTCTAGTTTCTGAAAAATGATAACATTGCAATAGATACAAATAATAACTTATTCGATTATGCTCACTTTTTAATTTAAATTATGAAAATGATCGACACTTTAGCACGAATATGTAGAGGAAGTGGTGCAAATGTGGAAGCATGTTGGTAATGTGGAAGCGTACCCTACAGGGCTTGGGAGGTGCTGCAGTCTAGAGGTGATCGCATCAACTTCTTACTATGCTTCTTTAATACGCCTGTAGGGGCGCTTGCAGTCATCACGTTGTTCTTTGGCATTGTGTATTCGTTCGAAATTTTTCGTGATTTTTCAAACTTTTAAGGTATGTTTTTAAAGATTTTTAATGTTACAATATATCAAACTAGTTTTAAGTGCTTAGGCAATTATTGTTAAGCAAACTATACGGTACAATCTAGTGCAATTGAGCAAGTCCCTAGCTTTAAAATAAAGCGTAGCTTTAACCTCTTAGTTCAATATGGCGATGCTGGTAATGTGGAAGCACAACACTGAGGTAAATGTGGAAACGTTTCCACATTTCCCTCACTTATTTGTTGTGTTAACTACATTTCCTTTGCGCTCTTTTCAGATGCCAAGAAAGGTTATTGGCTGCAAACCCAAGGGTAAATTGAAGAATTGGGATGACCAATCTATGATGAAAGCGATTGTCTCAGTGAGAGAAAAGAAGATGGGTTTGAGAAAAGCTGTCAAACTTTACCACGTTCCTCAAACAACATTACAAAGATTTGTCAATAGTGATAAAACACCTGAAGAATGTGTTAATCTCAAAGTGGGACGAAAATCGGTTTTACCTGCCCATTTGGAAACTGAGTTAGTTGAACATTTGGTAGAAATGGATAACCGTTTCTACGGGTTAAGAAGGGATGATGTAAAACGATTGGCCTACCAGTTAGCTGTTCGAAACAATGTTCCACATCCATTTCTGAATGAAACTGCAGGCCGAGCCTGGTTTGATTTGTTTATAAGACGTCACAAGAATAGGCTTACTATACACAAACCAATCGGGACCTCATTTTCTCGAGCGAATTGTTTTAATAAAGAAGTTATTGACAAATTTTTTAACATGTTACAGACTGAGTACGATAAACATCCCTATCCGAGTGACAGGGTATTTAACGTAGATGAAACAGGATTAACAATTGTGCAGAGCAAGATACCACATGTTGTTGGATTAAAGGGAAAAAGGCAAGTGGGAGCGATCACGTCGGCAGAACGTGGTTCTCTCGTTACAATAATCTGTTGTATGAGCGCAGGGGGTACGTTTGTACCTCCTATGCTGATCTTTCCCAGGAAAAACATGACAAATGCTCTCATGAGAGGAGCACCACCAGGATCACTCGGCAGATGCCATCCATCTGGATGGATTCAAACAGATCTATTTACACAGTGGTTCAACCACTTTCTTCAAAAGACACATCCAAGTGAAGAGTCCCCTGTCCTCTTAATTCTCGATGGGCACAATACCCACACAAGGAATCTTCAAATAATTCACCTTGCTCGTGAAAATCATGTGACAATAGTCAGCATCCCACCACATACATCCCACAAAACTCAACCGTTAGACAAATCCTTTATGGGGCCATTAAAAAGTTACTATAGTGAGTATGTTCGCCAATTTTTGAGACATAATGATCGGCCTGTGGGCCCTTATGACATTGCTGAACTTTTTGGTAAGGCCTACCTGCAATGCCAAACAGGACTTATAGCTGCTTCTGGGTTTAAAGTTACAGGGATATACCCTTGTGACCGCAGTGTTTTTAAGGATGTTGATTTCCTACCTTCAGGATCTTCATTGGAAACAGAACCAGTTCAAATTTCAGGTGAACATAGGTCTATTCAGCCTCCTACAACTACCTCCCTTCAAAACACTGATATTTCTTCATGCGGACCCCTATCTGCTGCTGGAATACGAGATAGCCATTTCCGACCTAGTGATATCGATTTACAAGAAGCTGGCCCTTCAAATCAACCTGCTCCCTGTGTCTCACCTCGGGATATAATGCCTGTACCTGCGCCAAAGCGGAAAACTTCAAACAAAGGGAGAAAAACATCTTCAGCTGCAGTCATTACAAGCTCTCCATATAAAACAGCACTTGAAACAGTCTTGAAAAAGCCTAGAAATTCTTTTCCGAAAGGTAAAGGGAAAAGAAAACAAACCAAAACCTGCAAAAAAAAACTTGTACTTGAAGATAAGTCAGACAGCGATTCAATAGAATTATCTTCAGGGGAATCAATCTTAGAGATGCCTGTGGGTGAAATTCCAGGAGAAGAGGCTGACGCCACATGTATTTTTTGCGGGGAAGCGTTCTCAAATGATGTTCAAGGGGAACTATGGATTAAATGCTTGCTTTGTGAGTCATGGTGCCATACTTTATGCGCTGGAAGTGAAAACGAGCATTATATTTGTGATTTTTGTAAGTAACAGTTTTGTAAATTAATGTGAAAAAGTTCTATTATTAAACTTTTTTTAATTTTGTACTATACATAATAAATTCATGTTCTGATATTAAATGTTTGTTATTTTTAACCAGAAATCAAACGTTTCCACATTACCAGCACATTTTGAAAATCCAATCAAAGGGTCAGTTTATTTTTATTAACTATTAATACTATGCAAACATAATATTTTGCATAAAACAAACAGTGGTTATTGTTAATAACATGTTTGAGAATTGTTTTCAAACATTTGGAAGAATTTTATTGGTAAAAAAACATTTTATTTAAAAAAATAAAACTATGTTTCCACATTTGCACCACTTCCTCTATACAGAAATATAAGTTCAAATTTGGACTTGTAACTACAGATGGTTTGCACACAATCCCTTGGTTACAAACGTCTCGGATTTTCAGGGTCGTCCCTTATTTACATGATTTGTCCCACGTCCCGGCTTACTTGAACCTGGGACGTTATTTGTCCTATATTTAATGAATGCATATGTTTCTGTTTATTAGACGTACTGTAATACGAACAAATAATCTACCAAATATTACAAATAGATAAAATTGTTTACAACTTTATATTTACAGCAACTTTAGTGATATAGCAACGTGCTTAATGTAAGCGTAGAAATTATGGGCACCTGAGTTTGAAGGTTGTTTGTTTTTATAAGTTCTAAGTTCTGACATATGAATTTTAAAATTGTATTACAAGTTGCCATAATTGTTATCCTAGTTGTAACAAAAAATGTACCGGAATTTCAACTAGTTTTCACTGTAAATTATTTAGGCACCAGTATTACTAAAAAAAAAACCGTCAATGAATCGCATTTATAATTTAATAACTGGTTGAGAGAAATATTTTCTATAAGTTTAAGAATTTTAGCAATCTAAACAAAGGTTCTTATCAATTCCCTGAAACATGTTTTGTTTTTGTTTTTTTTTTTATTACTTTTTACTTTTAAAGGTCCTACAATTAATTACTTGGTCATGTTGTAATCCTTATGACATGTATAGTTACGAAACATTATTTTGATATGTGTAAGTAAATGTAAATATTTTATACTTAATATATTTGAATGTATAAATTTAAAGTTACTTTAATTGATTTAAATCCAATTAAAATCACTGCATTTACTTACACATATCAAAGTAATATATCGTAACTATAGGCCTACATGTCATAATGATTACAAAATGACCAAGTAATTAATTTTACGACCTCTAGAAGTCAAGAAAACAATGTTTCAGAGAATTAATAAGAACTTTATTTCTCGAAAACTTAAAATTCTAAAATTTATAAAACTGATATAAATCATTCATATCAACAACGAATTAAAATATGAATGCGATTCGTTAATGGGTTTTCGAGTAATAACTGTGTAAATTGGATGTACATTGAAAACTAGTTAAAATTCCGGTAATTTTATGTTCCAACTAGGATAAAAATTACCAACACTTAAAAGAAAATAAAAAATATTCATATGTCAGAACGTACAATTAATAGATAAAAACAATGGTGTGATTAGATTTTTGTAGACCTCGTAGTACCTTAGAAAACAACCTTAAATTCGAGTGCACATAATTCATGCGCTGACTAGTATGTGATGTTATACATCCTGTAAGTGTAAGTATTTCAGTAGCCTACAGTCAAGGGTCCATGGATGATAAGATGCCGGTGGCTAAGGCTTCGGACTGCGGAGGTCATAGTCAAAGTTTCGGATCCCGAACTGAGCCAACAGTCAGTACTTCACTCCTTGAATAAAGTTCATGCACAGGCCTTTAAGCCCAAGTTAACTGGCTAGTGATATATATATCGTATATATTTTTTTAAGAAACAAAAAAAAATTTTAAATAGTTTATATAGGAACGGGAGAAAGCTCATTTTCAAGTCAAATATAGCTCCAAAACCTGCTTCTTAAGCAGAAAAAACATATAATTCCCCCTTTCCTCGGTTGTATTTTGTTGTCCCGTATTTTCAGATTCTACAGTTAGCAACCCTGGTTCCACATGCCCACACAATTTACTTAAATGTATTCATGACTGTAATATACACAATGGATTTCCCAAACAAAAACAAAAATTGGATAAACTAAATAAACAACATGTGGTGGAAGGGTGAATAAGACGCTTAGAAAAGAGAGACAAAAATGCAAGCAAGACGAACAAAAAGGACACAACAAACTCCTTGCAACAATGCTAGATTTACGACTAGGGGGGTAAAACACTCGCCAGGAAGAAGAACCCTTTCTTGAACAAGTTCTTTGTAGCTTTTGTCTGTACAGTTTTTTGCGACTGTAGGTAAAGTCGGTCAAGGTTTTTTGTCATTACTTTGGAGCGGGTGCGATTCGCCACCCTTCCTCGAATACGGGACCCTTCGTAACTATGGGCCGTGAGATCGAAGGTCACCCGTTCGGCTCCAGTATAGTTGGCTTTTGTACCATTATTTGTAATTTTTATTCTATTAACCTGGGCAGCAGAAAATATATCGTGTGAGTGTTTTTGAGCATTTTATATATAAGCTTACTACTCTTGGACGAGGCTCATTCTTAATTTTTTTATATAATTTACAAAAATGAGAATCATATTCGTCATCTTAAGTGTTAAAACATTATTTTACACTTTTAAGCCCTTTTATATTTAAAAAGCAACCTTATGATATTTAAAATTTGGAACTCTACAAGAAAAATTCTAATAATTAAACATTTGGATTTTTCAAATGAGCGACATAAAATTCTTTTACGAAAATTAACTGACGAAAAGCAGTAGTTTTATCACCTTTATGAACTGTTTCATATGTACGCTGTCAATATTTAACTAACTTTCTTCTGTAACATTTAATTTTTAGCTAAAACCGTTATCTGTTTTTTTTCTAATAAGACTGCCAATATATATGAGTAAGGATTAGTTAATATTGTATTCTTTTATTTATCACTATTTTCTTCTTTTTGCTTTACATTATGTGTATGCGCTGCTGCAGGAGGCGGCTGGTGTAGTGTAGTGGGCCTTTAAAAGTATACTGAACTGTGTGTTTTTCTTTTATTATTAAAACTAATTACACTAACCAAAAAAACTTGCGAAAATCTCTACAATTTCCAGTAAAAATTTGTAAAGTTAAAAATAAATTATTACTATTACTATAAATATAGGATTGTTTTGTGACTAAACATTTCTATAAGTCAAATAATTGTTTACTATCAATAAACGAATAAAAAATGTTAAATACTTTATTTTTGATGAATTAAAAACTCCCCTCTAGGCTACTATATGCATGGGTTAGCCCACGTCGTTTTTCAACCTCGGTGAGTTTGGTTACATTGGTCTGTTTACATTCCTAACTCAATCAATCTAACATTCCGGAATGTTAAGTGCGGTGGGCACTAAAACACCGGAACCACAGGCATTGACAAGGGATCGTTTTCAATTCAAAACAGTTAGTACTAGTGTCTATTATAGACTATGTCACTTAGGCTACAGCCACTATCAAATCAATAGATTACCAATATAATAATAATGATCTTTATTTTTTTATAAAAAATGCATAGATTATATTAAAACAATATAAGAAATATAATAAAAAACAAAACAAAGTAAAGAACAATAACCCTTATAGGCCTACATGCCAAGTCAGACCTTCGTATAGTAATTTAATCTTATTTCAATTTGCCCTTTGTTGTAAACTATTTTCTCTATTATTGCTATTGTTTGTTAAGTTATTATTGGCGTATTATTGTTGTTCCTTGTTAAATTATTAATTATTTATTATTGTTGTTGCTTATAAGGCCGTTTAATATGTGTTATTGTTACTGCTCGTTAAATTAATTAGATTATTCAAATTCATTTCCACTAATTTGTTAATGTTTTCTATTGCTATAAGTATTTTGTCATTTTTAAAGGGTTCGTACTTCTGCTTCAGCCATTATTTATTATTTTTATCTATTGGTAATCTTATTATTATTTATTTAAAAAATCTTTTTATGTCATAAATAAATCTATTAAGATTGTTTCGTTTTGTTTCTGCAATCTGCACTAGACGTTGCGGACCTGTTACGTTATTTCACTGACACTACTTTTTTATCACAATTACGGTTAGGTTAGTTTAGGTGGTGGCTACTATAGTTGATCACAAACTGGTAAATCCAATGACTGACTTGCCACCGAATGCGCTCTCCGTGTGTAAGTTCTTGGAAAGCGATAAGATGAGGCCAGTGATATCGGATTCCTAGCGAATATGGAATACCACAGTGAACGAAAAAATCAATTACATGTTTAGACAATCTTGCACTACTTCCTTTGTAATGAGCCATTTTCTAACTTTATTATTCCATAGTAGGCTAATAGACTGATGTAGGCCTACGTTAGTAATGGACTCATGTAGGCCTATGTTATTATCTATGAAATTTCATTCTGTCAACTGATTGTCATTTAAAAATGTAACTAATGAAGAAGCAAGGTTATAAAATTAAGTAAAAGCACCTTTACGATTACAAAGACATTATAACACGTTGTCAACTTTTAGTTCTACCGTTCTTTCAATAGGGTTATGATTTTAATAGTGTTGTTTTAAAATTACATTTTATGATGATTTATTTTTGGCTTAACTTTGACAAATCAAAAGTAATTTTACTAGGACTTACAAACTAAGTGTTTTTTGAAAGAGTAATAATTTAATTATAACTACGCTAATAATTTTGCCTTTATATAACTATTGTAGGAATATGGTGTTATTAATTAGTTATGCATTGTTGTATTTTTCATTATTAAATTCTAATAGGCCCTATATGTAAATTTTTTAGCATGTACACAAATAGCAGTTTTAAAGTATTAATTAGGATGCTAGGATAATATTGTTTATTTATTGTTTTTCATATTTATTAATTGGCTTCACTAATCGAAAAACTAGCCAGTCAAAGGAAATTAAGACTCAGCTTGTAAATAAAAGTTTACTGGTTGACCTAGACCACCAAACAGTCATGAAACGTAGCCTGTAAATGTTTCTGAACATTAGGCTAATATAATAATGATCAAATATAGCATTTTAATAAATATTATTGTAAACCCTTATGTTCTGTGAACATATCTAGTTTGGTAGTTTACTTTTTTAGGTCACGTATTTTGCATTCACTTTGGTTTATTTAAGCTATATATGATTTTCATTTTAAATATAACTGTATCTATCTATTTCAACAAACATTTAAAGATGATTTTAAGTTTATTGCAGCATGAGCTAAACTCCTGACCTACTTAAGGAGGTCTTGTGACCTACTTTGCTCGTCATCCCTGTCTTGCAACATTTCAGTTTTAAAAATCGTCAGTTAATATCAGTAAGGTTATGTAACGCATATTAATTTTAAAAATATCATAAGCCTACTAAGCAAAATAAAATATTCGTACCAATTCTTAATAAATAAACACCTTATGTCAATATAAATCAAATCAACTGATCCTACCACGAATGGAGAAGAAAAACAGAACAAAATATAACACAAATATAACAGAAAACACAAAGTTTAGCCGGAAACAAAGAAAAAATAACCTGTTGATTCACGAAAACATGAAGCGCGACTGAGTTAGAAGCGGCGGTCCGTGAGTCGTTACGTCTCCATTTTATTAGATCAATAAACGTCTACTGGCAAGGCATCAGCCAGAAGGCCAGTTGAGAACAATACTAGTGGGTCAACACCTTTGGGCAGGTCAGGTATGCTACTTAGTCTGCGGAATAGCGCCGAGCATGTCATCAACACCGGTTAACACCTATGTTTGATGAATTTCTCAAGTTATTGAGCAGACATGCAACAGAGCGCTGAGAAGAAGCCATTAGAGGTGGTGGCATCGAAAAGCGCGCCGAGCGAGGAGGTCCAGTACCCAGAATCCCGCGCGCAGCAAAGATGGCTTCCGTCCTTGCCGGCATATCACAACGGCGTGAGTCAACCAAGCGTCTGAAAAACAATGCAACTATTGTTATGTCCCTTATATATGATATTAAATATTATGAACACATTTTTTTAATTATGTGGTGTATTCTACGAATTATTTTAGGTTGTTTTAGAAATGTAATAATATGTTCAGCAAAGATTATGAGTTTAGTTGTGAAATCCGGCCGCAGCCATGTTGGGGTTCCCCTCCAGCTGGCGGTCTCTAACCCAAACGCCCAACTCTTCCAAAACAACCAACGCTGCACCGTGTTTTACTTTGTTTACACTTAAAATATTATTAATTAGGAGTTTTGAGTTTATTTTCGACTGCTGTTTAGGTATCGGTAATTGTTACTTTTCTCCGGTAAGTCTTGAGTTCTGCTTAGTGTTTGGTTTCCCCACTGGGGCGTAGTGTTGAGTAGGAGTAGGACAGTGGGAGATGATGCATGAACTAGCCAAAGACTGGGATGGCGGCCAAGTATCTCTGATTAAAACGCCATCTGGGTTACCGCCGTAAACAAAACAAGCCGAAACTAAAAATAAATTTCTTTGCTGACGCTGGCTATGAAATAAACTTGCAATAACATTACATAACCTTAAATGGAGACATAAGTAACAGAAAACAATAAAACTGCTAACCTAAAACCTTCAGAATAACTAACTGTAGTATCTTCTTTAACTGTTGTTATTTAGTGTGTTTATTTAAAGTATTTGTAAACATATTTTAGATTAGACTTTAGTAAGTAGTTTAGTTAATAATATAACCTCTTTAAGTTTAGTAGGCCTTAATAACCTAAAATTACCTTCTCTGTAAATCTTTGAATAATATGTCTACAGATAAATTTATAATTTGAAAATATTAAAATCAACTTTTGTCTATAAGCGACGATATTAAGACGTGTTAAAAATGATCATGTATTATATTCCAATGTGTGTTTCATGATGTAAGATAAACTTATAAAACTATAAGTAAAAATTATTGTTATATGGCCTAACTACAATCTGAGAAGTTCGTAAAATATTTCTTGTGTTTAGCTCTTAAGTTCTCGTCACAATTTAATGAAAATAATTGATAACTTGGTTAATATTTAGTACAAAATGTATTTTACGAGTCCATGGGTAGTTTGGACTACAGATATTGCGTTCGACATTACGTCTAAATAATTGAAGCTCTTAAATAAATTTAATTTTACTGATTTATTTAAATTAGGGCCTATGTATTGGAACCTTATATCGTTAAAAATTATTATAATAGGTTAAAGAAAATTATTTGTTTACTAATATTAACCTCATTTACACTAAGTTTAAATTTAAATGCACTACATTATTTTACTATCCGAATTATCAACACGAAGCCTAATAAATATTTTACGTTGAATAGTATTTGATATTTTTATTTGAAAGGCAACTTACTTTTAACAAAAAATAAAGCAACTTACAGTCATGTTCATAAATAAACAATCATCTGGTCAGAAGTAATAAACTTACAGGATATGATTTGGATATTATATGCACATAAATCAGCTGGTCACAATAGCACTTTTGCAACACCGATATTTATTTTCATTTGTGAAATGCGAGTAAGTAGGGAAATGCTTGAAACGACCTGTTCCCGTTTACAATGTTAGAAATTAAATATATAAAAACACGCTTGTAGGTCTATATCAATTTTATCCATTCCCCACTTTTCGAGTTTTGTGTAAACAACATTAAGGAAGATTGATTTATTTATATATATGTAGAGAAGACAGACCCTAATCGTCAATATATGTGTGGCGAATGAGTGTTATTAATATTTAGACGAAATAGTAACTTATAGTCATTGTTACTACTTCTGACCGATCCTTAGACAAGAAATTTATTAATAGTCAATTTGCCAGGTAAAATAACAAATAAATATCCCAAAATAAATTAAAAGGTCTGCTTTAAGCTAACATAGCAAAATATTTAAAGTAAACACTACAATTAATTATTTAGATGATATTTTCTGGAATAAAATATAGTATATACCGTGAGTAAACAGGCAATACTTTACCAGTCGTTAAAAATGTATAAAACAAATTATTTTGTATAAAGAATGATAAACTTTTATTCCCACATTGATATCTTTTAAGATAAATAAATATTCGGACCTTTTCCGTTAGTTCACTACCACTAATTTTTTTATCGCAATTACTAAAGTTGATCACAAACTTTTAAATCAAATGATTGACTTACCGCCGAATGTGCTCTCCGTGTACAAGTTCTTGGAAAGCGATAAGATAAGGCCAGTGATATTGGATTCCTAGCGGATAAGGAACAACACAGTGGACTTAGAAATGATTGGGGAACATTTTTGAAGCAATAGAATATTTATCAAGAGGTAGTGAATTAATGGAAACAAAAAAAGTAGTGGTAGTGAATTAACAGAAAAGATCCAAATATTCTAATAATAAATAGGCCTAATAAAAAAGTAAATTGTCATTTAAATTGTATTTTCTGCCAAGTACCAACTGCTTTGTAGCATACTTATTTCTATAAATCTTATATTTTATTATTATGCTATCTTCTTAATATAAGTTAAAAAATTATTAAAAAATAATACAAAATTTATATTTTTACAAACAATATTAGGCTTGTGATTGATTTTTAAAACTGCATAACCTATTAATATACTACCAAATAGGCCAATATTCAACAAACATGACGAAAATAACTATAAAGATGTTCTGCCCGAGTTTCCTAAAGAATAGTTTATTATATAATCTAATCATTTTTATTTTTGCTAAAGGCCTGTCAAATGTTGGGCCCGATATTTCTCGTAAGATTTTCAATTTTAAAGCGACTGTTTCCCTCCGTGAAAAAGGCCAATAACATGGATTTCTATTTCAGCTATTCGGCATTTTTTATTTCTTCTTTTATCTTTTGTAAGAGCAAGCCCAAACTGGTTTAAAAGTGGTGCTTATTTTATTTTACCAAATAACAAATTTAAAAACAATTTTTTTTTAAAGGTACGCCTATATAGTTAGTTGAATCGTTTCATATTACTTACTAACCAGTTAAAATCATATTTAGTATGCATACAGACAATAATTTAATCTCCCGATACAAGTACACATAGTTTTACTTAAAATTATAATTCATAATTTTGTATGAATTAATTTGTTTAGTTTTTCTGTAAAATAAATGTTTTTTATTTTGAACCTGATTTTACCTGACAGGAAACAGAATGTAAGCAGTCAATAATTTACAGGTAGGCTATGTTTATTATTGCCACCCAGTTGTTGATCAAACTTATTTAAAAGACAGCAAGGCAATACCAAAAATTAAATATTTTAGACATAGGTAATTTGGGTCTTAAAAGTCCTCAAACAAGATTGGGGAGGTGGGAATATATAGAAGCTTGTTTTTAAAGCAAATCGCAGTTGAGCTTGTCATAATTAAGTTTAAAAAAAATTAAGTCAGTCTTTAACCAACACCGACAAATAAAGATTTCAGCTTAGCCTAAGTCTACAAAATAACTCTCCTTTTGTAACCCAAATAAAAACAGTTCTTATTAGGCCTTGTAAAAAAAAGAAGAAGAAAACTGAAAAATGAGAACAATGTTGACAAATATTAGACGTAAGGTATAAAAAATTGTTTTACTAAAAAATAGAGTAAAATATAGTTATACTTTATTTAAAATGTACAATTTCAACACAAAATTAGCTTGGAATTACAAGTAATCCCAAAAATTATGATCACTAACTAAAAACATAAATTTATTTATTCGCAGTGGTTATAATATTAGCCTAATATGTAAAGTAGCGGTTTTCTGTAGCGTTACGAACATTACTTATACTTATAGCAATACAGCGTTGAAAAAATAATTAAATCAAACAAATAATGTTATTATGAACAACGCATTCCAAAACTCTGAGAAAATAAAACACAATACTCCATAAAATAAAAAATCAAATCAACTTTATTTATCATTATGACATAAAACATTAACAGTATTTACTAAACACAGGATTTAATGTAAATATATTTTGTTGTGAATTACTACTATCATAGATCTATTCGACTAAGGATAATTAATGTTATATAAATTATTAATAAACAGGATTTTATAGTTTTTCGGCTTGGAAAAGAATAGTAGTGCCTAATATTAATCCAGTACGAATCACAATTACGTATTTTTTCCTTGTAATTGTCGAGATAAAAACCGATTTAAGTCCAGTTTTCCTTTGGTAAATGTAAGAAATAACATGAATTACATATATGCCTGTAACTGAAGATCTAGAGTTTGAAACACAGATTGTCCTCTGTAAGCCGAATAACATTCTTTGGGTCCCAGCGTGACGATGGTGGATCAGAAACACCGACAGACCTAAAATATTCTCCAGAGACCCTAGGCTTGGAATGTATCCTGTCGCCGCGCAGCGTGTCCTCGATCCGTGACTACTGACGTTCTATCACTACTCACAGATGAAAACAGTGTTAATCCAAAGACAACGAATTAATAATCACTGCACTGCCAAACAATAATTTAATCATCTTTTTCAAATCAAAGACATAAAAACCAAATCATGTTTTAGTAATCTTACGTTTGTATAAAAATTAGTTTATTTTTATCTAATTTTAGTTATTGTTGAGTAAATAAAGGTCAGTATACTGAATTTGTCTAACATGGATGTTACAGGGTGTTTTTAAAACCAAAAGTAAGTAACAAATAAATTCATTTTGATAACGGGTGAGTGGCTAACAAAAGTTCTCATTGGAAACTTTTATTATTAGTGTACATGTTGAGCCCACAAGGGCCCTCCTACGTAAGCTACAAACAACTTGGCCGGGCACCTTGAACCGATAGGGTGGTAAAGATTGTATCAGATTTTTTAAATTAATGTTATGTCCTGGTGGATCCGGAATAATGTAAAGCCACAGAGAAGAACGAAACAGAGGTTGCATCCAATAATGCTCTGAACATGAGTAGATCTATTTTTTCCAGTTTGTCATGCTATCAAAGGGCCAGCTCCTTGTCAGTCCTTACCTTGTTCGCCCAAAACCTCAAGGATAAACGTAGTAATTAGTCTATTACGAAATATTATAAAGATGTAGGCCTACATTAGTTGTAAACTACTTATAGTTTCCACTAAAGTGTTCGCTGCGGCCGTACGAAGGCGACCTCTAATTCTTTTTTCTTTGTGGTAGAGCATAAAACGAAGATGTGAAATGTCCTCATAGGTATTTAGGCTACACTGTAAATACAATACATGGAAGATATGAAAGTAACAGATCTTTATAGAAATAAAGTTTCGTTCACTCGGACTGATTAGATTTTATCCACTTTCCCAATTACAACAGTATCCGGGAGGGTAATCTAATAGTTAATTATTCTTTGAGCACATCCTGGATGTTTTCAAAGACACCGACTGAGGCGATGTGCCCATCTCGTCGCGAAGAACTGAAGAACGTGGTGGGCGGCTGGATGTTTGTGTGAGTGTTTTAGTGTCGTGTTCACAAACATTCCGAGGGGCCGACACGAAAGCTCGATTAACTTGCTGAAACATGCGCGACACTTGGATTTATAAGGGCTTGTTCCACGCGTGAGGAACGTTCAGGAGAGCGCGGCCTCGTGGCCTCGGGTCTCATAAATATGATAAGGAGTAACGAATGTGAGGGCAAGGAGTGGCGACCAAATGTAAGCTGCTAGATAGATTACAGCTCTGAAAAGTAGCTTTAAAGTACAAGAACAGGCCTATAAACAACCCACCGTTATCTGGAGGAATCACTAGCGAATATGATACACTACTGTGACATCTAAAACCAAAAGGGGAGAAATAATGTTGCTAAAGGGATTTCCATTTAGTATCTGGCAAGGAAATATCTATAAAGGGTTTTAAGTTTAACAAATATAGTATGGCTTCAGAGTAGAAAAAAGCAGAGGTAACTTCCAATAATGCGCTGAATCTGTGTCGAGTAGTTATTTATCCAATTTTTCAAAACGATGACCTTGTCAGTCCCTCCCTTATTTCCCCCAAATCCTCAAGGATAAATGTAGAAATTATTAAGGTAGTACAGATGTATAAAGATGTACTTTAGTTGTAATCTATTTATAACTGCCACTGAGGCGTTAACTGTGGCCATAAGAAAGCCACCTCTGTTTTTTTCCTCTGTGCAAGTTTATAAAACATTATGTATCGAAACAAATAATACAGAAAATTGAGAAAAATGTTTTAGAACGCCGTATTTTAAAACATTTTACCTTGTTTTTAAAACATGTTACACGTCCCGCATCGAGTCGGTAAAGATCAAAAAGCCATCAACTTATTGTATGTAACATGTTACAACAGCGTTTATACAATAATAACTTGTTTCACATTCTGGTGGTGTTTTGTGAGTCGTGTGGTTGTTAAATTTGATCCGATACTCCAAAACTAACGGAAGAATACCGGCAACATTGTTTACTGTGGAATCCGTTGGTAGATGACTACAGAAACATAAATACATGTAGGAACGAGATACATAACACAAAACTGACATTCGTCCGCAATTCGCCTGACTAAATATCTCGATTATCTCGTTCAAAATTACTTACGTATCGCTTCTACTGTAGTTTTTTCAGGCTAACAGAGGAGGGGCGCACCCAATGCCGTCTTTTTTTCATAACCACCGTATACTTGATTTGGTGGTTATTAATTCCAAACAAGTTATGTATTTCACTTACTTGTATTACAAAGAGGAAATAAATAAATTATTGGTCTATTATTTTATCATGAGTTTTTTTTTTTAATTCAAAATACACTCGCAAGCTGCAGAAGCTGGTTCAGCAACATCGTGTGGTGTCGCCGTCAAGACTGAGTAAGTGTTAAGTAACGATTTTGAAAATTGTTTTACCGTAAAAGCGCTCAATTTTCAAAATATTGTATGAAACACAAACTAATGCTTTAAAACAAAATGTTTCTAAAATTTGTTACTTAGTGTATTCCTAACTTTTGGCTCAACTTTTCCTTACGATATTCTCGATATTCCGCTTGGATGGAGGAACTGTTTGCGGATAAAATCACAATGTAAAATTTAATTTTAACCCCAAAAGTAGGATGACGTAAAAAAGTACATAAAAACCATTTATAGGCCTACATAACAAAAAATCAGAGGATTACCAATAACAAATTGTATATGTAATTTAATAAAATTAAACGATATATAGAAACTCATCATTTTTAGTTTTTAGAACAAAATTGTCTGTTCTAGGAGGTAACTGTTATGACCGATCAATATAAAACATCTGCAAACTTAAAAAGTAAAATAAATAACTATACATTAATAAACCTATAAATAAAGAACAACTAATAAAATAAGAATCAATAAACAATTGTGAAAGTAAAACATAAAATAAGCCAAACAAACGTGTCAGAAAGTAAAACAATCAACAGTAGGAAGAATATAAACAGCCGCAGACAGTTTGAAAACAAGCTGTAGATCATTGTTGGCAAATAATGTCATAAAAGTTAACAGCCACCTCACGCCACACTAGAACATTTATAGTGGCATCAAAATAAACACCTATAGTAATAAAACCGATGCGCCTCCCCCTCGGCCTCTCGGCAGTTCAAGACTTAGAAGGGGGGGGGGGTGCTTGTTGTGTTTTGAGAGGTGGCTATAAAACGGTTTACGGCTGTGTTTATAGATTGGGGACACGAGTTAGGCGGGTCAGGAACGGCGCTCACGACCGGCTCTACTACCGTCTGTCCGTTCACTCCCAAACACGGAACTATACAATTTTGTTTATTTTTTTAATGGAGTACATAACTTATGTGAAAATATAACTGACACCATATACAATTAATTGTTGACGGTCACTGCAATAAACAAATCACAAATTGAATATATTGGATGAAGTTGTTCAATATTAAAATTTGGAAGATAATCGAATACGTAAATTGCAAATAGTACAGGACAAGTGTATAGGCCTGAATGTAGTCTATGAACCTACTCAATGGAACAGATCCAACGGTGATAGGCGGGTTCACACACGTGTACAGTACAAGTGTATAGGCCTACACGTAGTCTATGAACCTACTAAATGGAACATATCCAAAGCAACGTTTATAGGCGGGTTCACACATGTGTACAGTGCAAGTGTATAGGCCTACACGTAGTCTATAGGCCTTCTTAATGGAACAGATTCAACGGTAAAAGGTGGGTAAGTATATAGGCCTAAACGTATAGGGCTACCCCTTGGAACAGATCAAACAGTGACAGGCGGATAAATGTAGGGCCTATATGCCTACACATATAGGCCTACCCAAAGGAACTCATCCAACGGTGACATGCAGATCTACAGGTATAGGTAGGCCTACAGAACTAATTGTATTCAGCATAAGCCTACATTATTTTTGTATAGGCCTACGTAGCCTATATACCCATAATTTCAAAAGGTAGAATTTACGGTAATTATATAGGACAGAGGCCTTGTCGATTATTTGGCTACAAATTATTTTCATAAAATAAACTATATAGCTAAGAAACGTGTCGTGTTACTAGCGTACGTGTTAGAAGCGCACAAGGTCAAAACGTGTTAGGAGCGCACAACCCTCTACCTGGGGCCCGGAGGGTCCAATCTGACTTGCCGGCGGTCCGGTATAATCCCCCGGCCATAAATTGATCATACAAGGTTGAGAGCGCATCTTAGTTCAAATTTAAACATTTGTGAATTGAAAGTTTCATTAAAAATAAACACGACGAATGAAAAAGTAACATAATTTAATTATGTTTTTTGTCCCAGTTCAATACGACAATTTTAAGTCTTTTAAGCCAAAGTAATGGAGTACATGTTTAGTAACATTTAATTCCAGGCATTGAGTATAATTATCAGCAACAACTAATAACGTAGTTAATACGTGACAGCATGTGTAAGGCACAACAAATATTAACTTAGTTGATATTAATGCAATGCTAATTCTAATGATAGTTTGATTTGTTATTGTTAGAACATATAAAAAAATGAATTTGTTAAAATAAAAGTTTATTCTTAAGATACAATTTGGATATAGTTTTAATTGCTAAATACTTACTTGAAAATAGTATCTTGATGTAAGTAAAATGTATATAGGTGCAAACATAAATAATATTGTTGCAAGACGTTTAGGAATTAGGATTGCATTAATATCCAATAAGTTAGAATTTGTTGTGCTTTATATAAACTACGTTATTAGTTGTTGCTATAATTACACTCAATGTCTGTAATTAAATGTTACTAAACATGTTCTCCTTAACTTGAGCTTAAAACTCTTAAAATTGTCGCATTAAACTGGGACAAAAACATAATTAAATAATGTTTCTTTTTAATTCGTCGTGTTTATTCCTAATATAACCTAACCAAACGTAACATACTCTGACAAAACCTAATATAACCTAACCTATCAATTCCCAACCTAGCCTTAAGTGCACCTAACATTTCCGGCGCTTAAGTGCACAATAAGGGTTTGATTGTAAAAACCTTGTGATATTCATGATTATGGGGAAATTCCACACAACTTGGGTTCCCACATTGCTATAGTTAGGGGAAAATATCCTTCAGCCTTTCCTCAGTTTTGTAATTTTCCAGCTATTTCGCTGAAAAACCTATCACATTCTTGTTTCTCAGCTATTTATCTACTACATTTTTTTGTTTCCGTTAATTCACTACCGCTTGATAACTATTCTATTACTCTAAAAATTGTTCCCCAAACATTTTTATGCCCACTGTGGTATTCCTTATCCGCTAGGAATCCGATATCGCTGGCCTTATCTTATCGCTTTCCAAGAACTTACACACGGAGAGCGCATTCGGTGGTAAGTCAATCATTGGATTTACCAATTTGTGATCAACTTTAGTAGCCACCTAACCTAACAGTAATTGCGATAAAAAAAAGTAGTGGTAGTGAATTAACGGAAAAAGTAGTGGTAGTGAATTATCGTAAAAGTTCATGAAAAAGATTTTCAGCCGAAAAATCTACAAGGCCCTTGTTATAGGCCTATATAATTACCGAATCGTCCCTGGGTTAGAGATTAGTAATTGATGCAAAACTAAATATAATCTTCAATGAACTCTCGACAGTAAAAAAAATAAAAAAAAATAAAAACAATGTGTTTGAATTAATAGTCTAATTTTTTCCATTTCTGTTTTAACAAAATTACCTTCCAAGTCGCCTAGTTTTTTTTGTAGTTTTTTCTATAGTTATGTTTTGTTTAATTAATAGACCATAATTAAATTACTTTCCTTTTTCTCTACAACTTCTTTGGTAGTGCGAGCGAAATCTTTCACATCTGCACTGTCGCGCCATTTTATAGCCAATAACAGAGTTATTGCAGAACATAGGCCTATTTACTATTTGACTATATTATTATCGTTTGACTAACTACACTAGCATTCTAAAGACTTAAAGAAGTCTATTTAAACTTATGACATAATTATGAACTAGACTACAAAATAATATACAAAAATTAGTTTACTTTAGAACTAATAATAATACTTATAATTTGTATTCATTGTTTATAATTATAATAAATATTTAAAAATTTAATACCCACAAAACTCTAACACTTTATAAAACCCTACAGTTACCATTGAACCTATTAAAAGTTGGTCAGCGAACAAATAAATATTATGCCATAAAACCTCTCAACGTAGGCCTACTACTGAGCTCAAACATTAAGCTCCAATCAGCAAAAATTAAGTTAAAAGAACATAGCAATTTTCAGAATATTTTAATTTTAATATTAGGCATATGTATTTTTATTGTATTTTTAATTTATTTATATCTATGTAGGCCTATTTTAAATTTATTTATCTACAAATAACATTGTTTCATCCTATGTAAGCTACGGGTTTAATAACCCCTTACCCTATTAATTATTATTTCTAGTTATTTATATTGTGCTTATAGTTTCTCATGTAGTCTACATGAATATCTAGGTCTCCCATCAGAATAACAATGAGGAAATTTTAACATGCCTAAATAACATGGGATATGCCTAAATAACATTTAATTAATTTTATTGTTTAATCATATATTTTGATTGAATTAAAAATAAAACCATCCATCAATGTTTCTATTTCATAAGTTTTTTATTGATTGTTGTTGGCCTATTTGTTTTTTTATAATTGTTTATTTGCATGGTTTACTATTTGTTTTTGTCCTCATGTTCATGTCAATTGTAGGCCTATTCCAATTTAAGATTATTTAATAATAGATTATCATTTATTATTAATTTAGGCCTATTGTTATGTTTAGTTTTTACTTTTATTGTTTACCGAATGTCGTTTATTTGTATTTATCCATTTATATTTTTGACCACTAAATTACAGTTTTTTATCCATATATTTTAATTAACATATTTAATTTTTATATTTTAGTTACTATAAGCCTAATTGCTTGGCCATATTTGACTGCAGCATCGACTGATTATTGACATTAAAAAATGTTAACGCATACTATTTTTCTAAAACAAATAAATTATTCTGCATCAGTAAGTTATAATTTTAAAGTTGTTATGCTGGTTAAAATTGTAAATTTATTTTAAAACTAGTCAAGAATTACAAATTTAAAGTAACCGATTTATGGTTTTATCATTAACTTAAAACTGTATCAATAAAAAGAGCATCTATAAAAAAATTAATCTGTTTAATAGTTTATTTAAAACATGAAGAAAAATCTATATTTTATGAAAGTTAACTCCTTTAATTTAATGTTACACTGTTCTGCTACAATACGAGCCAGTTTAGCTATAGATAATATTATTATTACAGTAACATACATATAAATTGATATTGTTGTAATGTGGTAGCGCTGTATAAAGGTTGAGGTAGCTGGCCCGGCGACATGGCGGACGCGGGCCCGCCTTTTACCGCCATTCCAGGCGCTCGAGGCGCCATGTTCCGCCGAACCGCCGGCCTCAAACCTGCCGCCGATTCTAGTAACGTCAATAATTTTTGTGTTGTGTAATTCTATGTAAACAACTACCTATTCACATCATTTCTTAAAAAATTAACAAGTTTTGTTAAATTTAAATAATAGGCTTAAGCAGGTTGCGTGATTTTAAGTTTTTAAAGATTTTATTTAAGTAATCTTTTTATTTTAGTAAAGCGAGAGAATTTGTTATTTTACTAATGTAGACCTATTGATATTTTATTTCACAGTAATTTGTTTATTGGATAAATGTACTGAACCCTCCAATTAGTATCAGCCTTGGAGGCCTTATATTTTGTCTTAAAAAAATTTGTTGATGCATGTAAAATTATTTTCATTAAAGAAAATAATTATTAATTTGGAATTGTTACTCTACTCTTTTGTATATTGTCCAAATATTAATGAAGAGTTTTACTAATAGTAACTTTATTGTAAATGTTTGTTTTTTACAACTGTCATGTAATTATAATTGTCCCTTATGATTTCTGCATTATATTTCAATTATGTTTTAATTTTATATATCTTATTAAAGCCTGGCAAGAATAATAAAGAAAACTATAGACAATACTTTTAATTAAATTTATTTAAATATACATAGGCCTAATTGTAGTCTGTTTATGATTTATTAAATGAGAAATTCTGCAAGGAAAAGATGAAGACCGAAATATTTTTTTTCTTTATTCCTGAGACAAATTCCAAAAGCAATTAAACTTGTAAGTGGATAATATTTATTTTATTTATTAATAATATTGAAATAAAAATGTACAGTAGAATAATTCGACACTTGATTTGTGAAAGAATTTTTAGATTTAGACTACTTTTTAAGCCAAAGAAACCTCAATACTATAACCCAACTGTAATTTAGGCCCAAGTTAACCAAAACATAGAATATCTACACAATGAAAATAACAACTTATAAAATAGCCTATTATTTCATTATTAGTAACCTGTACTGTGATTTATTAGTACTGGTACTATATGTATTAGGCCTACTTATTTGCTATGTTATTTGCGAAAATTGTGTATTCCATATATAAATAAATTAATATATTGAATCTCTTACCACTAATTCCAGATTATTTGTGTAGGCTACATGGCTTTTTATTGTTAGAGTTTATTCACATTTTTAGAGTTATTGTGAAATTACCTAGAGTATGTTTTGATTTTCATTAAAAATAAATTACTTTGAATAAATGTTTACCATTATTGAAAGACTTTTGTTTAACGTCACATACTATTTTTTTTTTTTTTTTTTTAAGTGAATGGTTGTAAACTTTTGAAAACTGCGATGATTCATTATGTAAAGAGGAATGTATGTGAGAAAAAAGGCTAATGCTAACAATTGGTTTTGTATCTATTGTTAATATTTATAAATATATTTCTATCTGTAGCCGCATTTTCCTTATTATTACATTTTATTCCTGTTTTGTTTTATATATGTAGGTAGTTTATTTTTTTTATGACCGCCTGATATTTTCTACTCGTCCTTTTTTGTTAGTTTTAAGAAAACGAATGCAGGCCTAATCCCAAAGCTGGATTTTTTCTGGGGTGCATAACTATTTCATTTGTTTCATGTTGACTACTATTTAGAACTATGATTTAATTTGCTTTGAAAATATAATTAATTTAGTAAATGTGTGAATCAATTGCTGAACATTTACGAAATCAGGAATGTTTTATTAAAAAACGTGAAATATTATTTTTAATTCAAGATTGGCTAGTTTAGTAGTCTGTAACACAGTTTAAAAGTTAGTAATAATTTATAGTATACAATATACTAAAGGATATACATAAAATTAGCTTATGTTCGGTTGAGAAATAACATGGAACATTTTATTTGCATTTATTTAGGCGTATTTACTTTTATTGAACGAAAAGAAGATTTTTTTATTTTTCTAAATGGGACAGACAGTACATTATTCAGTGTCAGTTAAGCGTAAATATGGAATGTAGCGAAACATCATATTTTCAGATTTTATTTCAGATTATGAAATTTATTTTATAAGTCAATATTTACACCACGTAAGCTAAACCATTGTCATTTTCGGCGTAAATACGGAGTTTTGACAAAGTAGACTGATCGAAAAAAATTAATCTTATGTATTTTATTGCTCCTGAACATTAATATGACCCCCAGTTCTTCATACGATGAATAATAACTTATATAGGCTATCAACAAAAAGTAGATTAGGTTTAAGTTGGATTAGGTTAATATATGTTGACTGTGAATACATAGCCTACTACTAACGTAATCCCTAACCTAACCTAACCTAACCTAACCCAACCTAACTTCCTAACCTAACCTAACCTAACCTAACCTAACCTTAGGCCTACATTGCTTATTTTGATTAACATCAGTTATTTTTCATAGGAAGAAATATATGTTATATTTGTGTTTAGAAGGGATAACAACATCAGACTACCTAGCCTACTACATAATTTTTGGTGTCAATTAGAGTTTTTATGTTTTGCATTATCTGTAAAAAATCGGTATTTCTAGTGAAAGATTTACACCTTTAGGCCTATCAGTAAGACTGATTAAACTAAAAATAAACAACAATAATTTATTAACAGCAATAGCAAAAATAATAACATTAGTTTGAAATATTTTGAAAAACAAAGTTGTAAAATACATATCATGAGAATCAGTGCTTCACAATAAAACTAATACAAAAAAAGGTAAATCTAAGCAAAATCAATAGTAGTAAAACATAAAAATGAATAAATATGCATTAACAATATAGCAATATCCAATGAAATTAAATAATTAATATTAAGAAAAAGGTAATTATAAGCAAATATAAAAAAAAAAAAAATAATCTGAGCATCAAGAGAACACTAAGTTTAGACTACATAGTAAGATAGTGCGTGGTTATTTTTGACAGAGCGAAGCGAAGTCACCGTTTTAAATCAAACGTTCGGCATATTGTGAGTTTTGTTTTATGTTTGTGCAATGATTAGCCTAGGGCCTACAGCCAAACGTTTCAACTGATCGTCTTGAAATTGGTCTATGTATGTACTTCATACTGGTATGAAAATACGGTATAGTTTTTATGTAATATCCCTCTTATTAGCCTACTTTGATTAAAAAACGTCTGCTTTTTATAGTAAAAAATTTTATCTCAGCTACTTTTCAATAGAACAAAATTCAAGGAACTAAAGTTGCGATTAATTTGATTTTATAGTTATTTTCTGTTATGTTTTATGTCTTTTATGTTCTTTATTATTAGGTCCTATTACTATTTATGTGATAGTTTTAGTTTGGTTGTTATTTTATCGCCAGTTATTGTTTTAAAAATTTTAGATGTTGTATATATATTTATTTAAAATAACAACAGTTAAAATTGTATCGCTAACCTTTTCGACTGCTTTTATTATAGACCAACCGCACGATGAAAACCCTGCGCAGAACCACAATTTCCGGAGTGGCTGCGCACGCTTTATACTATACGCCATTCTTGCGCGAAACTCAGCTTTTTAAGCGGTCAAACTAGCGAATTGTCATTTCTGAAATATTTGTCCCACTGTTTTCACTAATAGGCCGACATTGTTTACTTTTTTCTTGTACTTTTGTTGAAAACGCAAATGTTAGGATATGCTGTGTATTGTTGTCATTCGCAATATGTTTTTGCAAAATTCTTTTATTATTGTAATTTCTCCTGAATTATCAGCTGTCAAAAAAAAAAAAAAAAAAAAAAAAGTACCCCTATACTACAAATGTGTAGTCTATTGCCGTGAAAATATCAAGCAATTAAATTTCTCAAATTTGTGGTAAGTTGACCAGTAATAAAAGCCACTGACAAAAATAACTGTGCCTGCCGGTTATAGTGGCGCAGTGCTGTAATACACCTACTTGGGTACAATGTGTTGTGGAGATTGTAGGCGATAGGTTCTATACTCCTCGTAATACCGACACGGCGTCCACTAAATGGTTGCAATCGACAAGGACACTACGAAAGAAGTCTGGGGTGTCCATGTTGGGTGGTGGTCAGGGTCCGGATGTTGTGTAGGGAAGAGAACTTAATATCTGGCTTGGCAGTTAGCTGAAAGTCATACCAGTACTACGTAGTTCAGATTCCACATAAAACTGTAGATCCCTTAGTAGCCCTATTAATAAATAGCTCTTTCTGAGGAACAGTTGACCTTAGTTACTAACAATGACTACATTCGTTCAACTAAATTTTCATATTCGTCCATATCTCTACGATCGGTGTTTTCATACTGAATAACAATAAAGAATAACACAGTGACTGGAATGAAAGACGAGGCAGAGTTTGATCGTTTCGATCACTGAGGGAACAGCCGTTACAAAAATCGTAGTTGCCATGAATGTGAAAGTGCCACAGAGCCGATGAGCTGACACATAGTAAAGCTGTATCTAATGGTCTCCAAGAATGCCGATCGATAAACTCGGCAGCGGTGAGATCACAGAGACTGCCTTTATCAACAACTCACCCACATCCCGGACCAGTACATCTATGTCATTTAATAGTTTCTCAGCCACTGGACAATAATAACCTTTTTTCACTAACTTACAAGTGCAATTAAGAATGTTTCAGAAATACGTTCAAAATGGATATAGGCCTAAAAATGTTAAAATCAAAAGCATAACCATAATTTAAACTACTGCTGAAAAAATCTTACAGGGCTACTAAATTTAGTTTCTTAATTTGTATGACTTCACTCGATAGTTTACTTGGGCATATAAAAATTATTCATAATAATAAAAATAAAGTGATAGCAGATAGCATAGCAAAAAAGTGTCCATAAGAAGTTACAATTAACCTAAATATAATGACACAATAACTAAACGGACAAAAGCATAACAACGATTAAGTTATAGGCCTACTTAAAAAGAAACAAAAGGGACAGCAACAAAAGCAAACAGTGTCAGTTTGTCTCTGGTGGCATCTAGTAGTCTAAAAAAGTTTGTAATAAGCAAGAACCTAAACTATTCATGAAATTATAGTCCGTGTAGACCAAACAGAATGTACGTAAACATAAAACAAGAACTGAACAAGATCGTTTTTTATTGACACATAGCCTAACGACTGATGGCACTTATAAATCAATAAGTTTGGCATATATCAATAATATAATATTTTATACATTTTTGAATGAAGATAAAATAAAGGCATTACTTTTAATAATAAGCTATTAATCAATTAAACTGGTTTACCTTTTAACGACGGACATTATTATCCATATAATAAGTGTTTAAGAACACGAGATTAAACTCATAAGTAAAATGAAGACGATTTCAGAAATGAACGGTTATCTAACCAATTCGACCCTTGCTCGTAACATAACCGAGGAGGACTGAGGCAGCGAGCCTTGAGTTTTGATGACTTGGGGGCGTAAAACCCCAAATACCAAAACAAAACCTGTAAAGGGCGCAACCCTTGTAAAAAACCAAAGCGGCCGTCTCAGGCCCGTGATATAGGGCTGTAAACATCGCAATTAGAGCCAAAAAACGAACAGACAATGAGGGGATTTTTGGTCAAGGTGAAGTCGCGCGGTGAAAAAATGAACCTCCTTCTACCTGTGGAATTCTGGGTTCGAAGGCCATCCCTTGTGCAAACCTTGTAATAGCTTTGATCAAACTTCATGCTTCTTTTAATCCACTAACTTAACTAAAAGTCATGTTTCAAAAATCCGTTCAAAATGGATATAGGCCTAAATATGTTAAAATCAAAATCATAACCAAAATTTAAGTTGCGATTAAAAACAATATTACAGGGCCGTTAAATTTAGATTCTTAATTTTTTTAACTCCATTCGCCAAATCACATAAGGCCTGTGCGTGAGCTTAGTTCAACGATTGAAGTACCGACCGTTAGCTCAGTTGTGGATTCGAACCTTGAAAAAGCCAACACGACAGCAAATATGACTTCACTTTTCAATTATTTTAATATGTGTGATATTAATGTCCCTTTAAAATTTGATAGTAGGCCTAGCTAAGTGAGCTATGTCAGCGTCTTGAAGGAACTGCCTTTCCTGCAAGAGCACTGATTTAATTACCGATTAGTAACTATAAAAGTATGTTTTATTTTTCATTTGATGCCATTTGCATGTCCCAATACAGCAGTTATTTCAAGTTACACTAAAGCGCACATATTATGGGAAACGAGAAACAGATGTCGTTTGCTCATGGTGAACGCCTCATTTAAGTGTTTTATAAAATAACATTCTCCAATTAAGAGTAAAATTTTTTAAATCTTAAAAATTAATTTCTTAACTTACCGATTTCACTTGCGACAAAATTTTGTAGAACCTGCAACAGCAAACCAACATATACACAAAATTATCTGTCTACTTCTTTATTGTAAATCAGTATATCGATCAATATTATGATGGTTATTTTAGATTTGACTTCAAATTAATCAAATTTGGCCATAGAGAAATAAAAAAGAAGTTGCTTTCTTATGGCCACATCGAACACTTCAATGACAGTTATAAATAGATTACAAATGTAGTTATTTATACATCTGTAGTAATAATTACTACGTTTATTCTCGTAGATTTGGAAGTAATAAGTGAGGAGGGCTGGCAAGTTGTTAGCGTTAAAGAAATTTAAGGCCTTCTATATTTGATTGTTATTTATATGTGAAGAACACAGTGAGAAAAAACAGAGGTGCATCCAATATGTGTGTCGCTGTTTGTCGAATTAGTGTGTCGAGTATTCTCCAGTTTGCCTTGCGATGTCAGGGCTACCACCTTGTCAGTCCTTCACTTTTCCCCCCAAATCCTTAAGGATAAACGTAGTAACTATCAATGCAGATGGATAAAGGGTACATTAGTTGTAGTCTGTATATTAATAACCGCCACTGACGCGTTCACTGCGGCTATAATAAAGCGCCCTCTGTTTATTTTTCTGTGTGATTGGAGTCTGAAAATAAAAAATATACAATTAGTCTTTTATTTTAATGAAACATCCGCATTATAAAAACAATGCTGCATCATTGATAAAGCCATTGTGAATGGATAAATTTAAATGTAATAACATGGCATTTGTATTAAAATATGTGGCAATTATTTATAGTGAGTCCTCAAGGAGTGCTGGGGTGAGAAGTTCCTCCGTAGACCTACCCCTCTCGAAATCCTAATGTCTCATCAAAGGCGATAGGATCGTGGCATTGTCGTTTTTTACGGACACAACACATACCTTTGACGACCACCATTGTTCCTTTTCACCCTCCAGAGGTCAGGGGGTGAACCTCTGCCAGTCCACGGGCCGTGCAGCATAAGCAAGCCATTATTGACGTAATCAGATTGGTTGTTCACTACAAATAGCCATAGACGATTCTCTGATTGTTCTAATTATCACAAGGGTAGTATAGATCAGTACTTAATACTAGAATACTTATCTCTGGTATCAAGAGTGAAAAATTAAATCTAACTATTTTTCTTTTTTCCAAAATTTTTGGTGAGAAATTGGACGAGCGGTTAGGCGTCAGGAAATTGGAATAGTGGTTAGAGCGCAGGTTCGAATCTTGGCCTTGACTGTATTTTTTATCAGTAATATTCACCTTGTACTGTACTGATTCTCCCCCTTGCTCTGTGTGATAAGTTCCCCGCACAGATCAATAGTCTATGGGGAATGGTTATAGTATGGCTGAAAAGGAGATCGGTCTATGCTTAAAAATATATTTTCAAACTTAGTTCCAAAAAATTGTCTCCTAATCACAATGGCAGTGACGACTCTGTTCAGCGTGGTCTTCTCACTAGTACCAACCATATTTAAACATTATAAAGACATCATATTACCACCTAAAGTTTCGTTTTCCATTGTAACACAGCAAACAGAGTACGTTTTGAGTGTTTGAATGATATAAATCGCCTAATAAACGAATAGATTAGGCTAATCATAGTAATTTAAACGGAATCAAATATTACTAAGAACGTTAATAGTCATATATCAAGCAGTGTGACCAATCTTTATCACGTGCGTTCAATAAGAACTATAAATTAAATAAGTAAACCTAAATGTCAGTGTTTACGTGAACGGAGAGGCATAGCTCCTCAAGTTTTACAGTTATTGATATTGTATTAATTCATTTCTCTGTTTACAAAAAAACAAACCCAATAGGTGTAGGCTATAAAAACATCTTTATCACCCAACATGAGTGGCAAGTAGGCTGTTAATTACGGAACAGTTAAAGTAAAAGGTAATCTCGAGTACAAACGTGAGGTGAGTACTGACTATCTGGCGAGTAACATAATAACACTGTTTAACCTGTCATAACCCTAAGTAAGCATCTAGTCGTACGTTTACTTAGTCTATAGCGTTTGTCTATTCATACTGACGACGAACTGACAGCCACGAGTCAATATCGTTTGTCTAATCATACTGACGACGAGCAGACAGCCACGAGTTTATGGCGTTTGTCTATTCATACTGACGACGAACTGACAGCCACGAGTCAATATCGTTTGTCTAATCATACTGACGACGAGCAGACAGCCACGAGTTTATGGCGTTTGTCTATTCATACTGACGACGAACTGACAGCCACGAGTTTATGGCGTTTGTCTATTCATACTGACGACGAACTGACAGCCACGAGTCAATATCCTTTGTCTAATCATACTGACGACGAACAGACAGCCACGAGTTTATGGCGTTTGTCTATTCATACTGACGACGAACTGACAGCCACGAGTCAATATCGTTTGTCTAATCATACTGACGACGAACAGACAGCCACGAATTTATGGCGTTTGTCTATTCATACTGACGACGAACTGACAGCCACGAGTCAATATCGTTTGTCTAATCATACTGACGACGAACAGACAGCCACGAGTTTATGGCGTTTGTCTATTCATACTGACGACGAACTGACAGCCACGAGTCAATATCCTTTGTCTAATCATACTGACGACGAACTGACAGCCACGAGTCAATATCGTTTGTCTAATCATACTGACGACGAACAGACAGCCACGAGTTTATGGCGTTTGTCTATTCATACTGACGACGAACTGACAGCCACGAGTCAATATCGTTTGTCTAATCATACTGACGACGAACAGACAGCCACGAGTTTATGGCGTTTGTCTATTCATACTGACGACGAACTGACAGCCACGAGTCAATATCGTTTGTCTAATCATACTGACAACGAACTAACAGCCAAGAGTCTATAGCGTTTGTCTATTAATACTGATGACGAACCGACAGCCACAAGTCAATATCGTTTGTCTAATCATACTGACGACGAACTGACAGCCACTAGTCAATATCGTTTGTCTAATCATACTGACGACGAACTGACAGCCACGAGTCAATATCGTTTGTCTAATCATACTGACGACGAACAGACAGCCACGAGTTTATGGCGTTTGTCTATTCATACTGACGACGAACTGACAGCCACGAGTCAATATCGTTTGTCTAATCATACTGACGACGAACAGACAGCCACGAGTTTATGGCGTTTGTCTATTCATACTGACGACGAACTGACAGCCACGAGTCAATATCGTTTGTCTAATCATACTGACAACGAACTAACAGCCAAGAGTCTATAGCGTTTGTCTATTAATACTGATGACGAACCGACAGCCACAAGTCAATATCGTTTGTCTAATCATACTGACGACGAACTGACAGCCACTAGTCAATATCGTTTGTCTAATCATACTGACGACGAACTGACAGCCACGAGTCAATATCGTTTGTCTAATCATACTGACGACGAACAGACAGCCACGAGTTTATGGCGTTTGTCTATTCATACTGACGACGAACTGACAGCCACGAGTCAATATCGTTTGTCTAATCATACTGACGACGAACAGACAGCCACGAGTTTATGGCGTTTGTCTATTCATACTGACGACGAACTGACAGCCACGAGTCAATATCGTTTGTCTAATCATACTGACAACGAACTAACAGCCAAGAGTCTATAGCGTTTGTCTATTAATACTGACGACGAACCGACAGCCACAAGTCAATATCGTTTGTCTAATCATACTGACGACGAACTGACAGCCACTAGTCAATATCGTTTGTCTAATCATACTGACGACGAACTGACAGCCACGAGTCAATATCGTTTGTCTAATCATACTAACGACGAACTGACAGCAAAGAGTCTATAGCGTTTGTCTATTTATAATGACGACGAACTGAGAGCCAACAGTCAATATCGTTTGTCTATTGATACTGACGAGTTATATTGTATGTTTAATCATACTGACGATGAATTGACAGCCAAGGGTCAATCGGAGTGATAGTGTACGTTTAATTATTCTAACGACGGACTGGCAGTCAAGTATCAATCGAGTGATAGCGTTTGTCATCAATAATTTGTCATTCTACCATTACAATCCTGAAGTTTATTATACTTTACAATTAAAAATAACATTGTATAACAATTTTATCCTTGATTCCAACCTTAATTAGTAGACTTGTTATACCAAACCGAGAGCTAAGTATATTGATATCACTAATATATTTAGCATTCCTTTATTTTCCAATTAAAGAACGCTTTCTAAGTTGTTAGTCTACATAATTACATGTGGCTAATGGGTAAATAAACTATAAAAACATAGTTAATTATGGCTTTAATTGTAGGTTAATTTGTAATTGGCCATTTATATCTCGTTAAAATCATTTTAATCCAAAATATCTCACACATACTCGACTACAGCAATTAAGCAAATAGCTCCCGTACCCAAACAATTAAAATATGTACGCCCATGTTATGATATTGATGAGGGCTTGTTATGTATTATACAATGAAAAGGGCGTAATAATTATAGTGATGAACAAAGGAAATATTTTCCATGCGGCTGTGGCGTGGCGGCAATTTACCAAACACAAGAGACGGAACCTACTCGTCATAATTGGGCTTAACCGGGCGCAAGTTTAAAAATCAGATAGGGGCGTGTTCGGGCGGACCTAAAATAGCGCTTAATTGAGAGAGGTAAGGGCAAGCTGGCGCAAATTGGACAGTTGACCACTGAGAGCGCGTGTCCGTGTGGACCGATGGCTGCGGGCATAGGCTACGTGCCGCGCCGATCGCCCGTATATAGAGACCAACAAAATCAAACGATAAATATCAAACCCACAAACACATGTTACTAAGTAACATTTATGATTAGACATGGCCATACTGATAACATTATATTTAAAAACTAAATTGCGTTGCTTTTGCAGATAATATTGCAATTTCATCTCGAGATATCCTCATTGCTAAAAAAACAAATCGAAATCCTAAAAGAAACAGCATTAAAAATATGCGAACAAATTTCATTCGAAAAAAAAAGATACATAACGTGACTCAAAACAGCTACTATGCTATTGGTCACAAAATACGGAAATATGAATAGGGTTTCTCTGTTCAAATTAATTGATGAAACTAGACAACAATGTTAAAAAAAATCAAACGTAAACACGCCCTTGAAGAAATGAATAGTGAAGAAAAGTCTATAATCATGACAAGAAAGGACCAACTATGTTAACAAAACGATTTCTATGACTCTACAAAATTGTAAGTAGAACTAAAACAGAAATGGATTGCTGTGATAAAAGAAGAACCAAACTCAGCAGGCAATAAGAAACAATGACAAGGAAATCAGGACCACGTCCAAGCAAACAATATTTTATTAGAAAGTTTGTCAAACGCCGACAAGTTAAAAACCAGGACAAACTTGTCTAGTGAAAGATTTCTGAAGTGTATATTTAGAGCACATTCCATACTTTCTCTGGCAACACGGATCTGATGCGAACTCTTGTGGTATCTTCACTGACTAAGGCCCGGTTTTCCAGCTGCCGAATAACGCTACCGAATTCGGTTGCGGGTTTTGAAACGTCGTACCACGAGCTCAGTACCTGCGTTTTTCGGCAAGAGAGTTCCCCCAGGATAGTGATATTTAAGTGCGGAGAATGCATCACACGTGGCTTTTAGTAGTTTCAGGTGTTTGGGTGGTTCCAGTCACGATGCGTGTACTGAGAAAATTCAAGAAATGAAATTTTTGTGCTTAAAGGTAGACCAACTATCGAAAACTTGAAAGAGGAAACTGATTTCGTCTTAGAACGTAAATTTTGATCTATCATTCCATATCATGTCTCTCTTAAAAGCATTCATAAAATATTAAATCAGCAGTGTTCCACAGTAATTCATGCCCTGTAACCAGTTCCATCAACTGCTCGTCCACGGGTGTTGAAAATGTTGACATGGTGGAACACTGGTTAAAAAACAATCACTGTGTAAAACGTCTATGAAAAAGACCTGCCACAATTCACAAACACACATGTATGTCGCTGCGGGGTGCGGGGTTTACTTCTACTGGAGCAGTCGCCTGTCTCGCAGCGCAATGCGACGTACAGACCCTGCCGATATCGGCATCTAGAAAAACTACTGTATCTACTTACGTGAATTCGGTCGGTGCCGAAAACTGCAGCGTTAAATCGCAGCGTAATTCGGCAGCTAGAAAACCGAGCCTTAAGTCAGTCGCAGGCGGTGATCTATGACAAGACTG
Organism: Stictocephala bisonia; assembly: GCA_035578905.1. Taxonomy (NCBI): domain Eukaryota; kingdom Metazoa; phylum Arthropoda; class Insecta; order Hemiptera; family Membracidae; genus Stictocephala; species Stictocephala bisonia. The sequence goes on from JAQJVL010000001.1 coordinate 11,094,350, forward strand.
TCTCACGGAGGTCAGGGGTGTGTCTGACGAGCAATCAATGAATATATGGTGCACATTCTACGCTATCCCTGTCAAGACGGGTCTAATGTGAACTCATGGTGTACATTCACTAATTAGGTCTGTCGCGGGCGGCGATCTACTACTAGATTTAAAAAATCGAGGGTGCGCCTGACAAACGATCAGAGGATATTTGATACACATTCTACGCTTTCCGTGGCAACACGGATCTGATGTGCACTCCGGTGATACCTTTACTCATTACGTCTGCTCGGGCGGCGATCTACGACTGGACTGTGTCATGGTGATGGGGGGTGTGCCTGACGACCAATCAAGCGTACATTCCATGCTGTCCTTGGCAACACGGATCTGATGTGAACTCCGGTGATACCTTTACTCATTACGTCTGCTCGGGCGGCGATCTACGACTGGACTGTGTCATGGAGATCGGGAGTGGCGACCAATCAACAGGCACTGACGACCAATCAAGCGCACATTCTACGCTTTCCCTGGCAACACGATGTGATATGAACTCCGGTGATACCTTTACTCATTACGTCTGTCTCTGGCGGCGATCTACGACTGGACTGTGTCATGGAGATCGGGGTGTGTCTGACGACCAATCAAGTGCACATTCCATGCTGTACTTGGTAACACGATCTGATATGAACTCCGGTGATACTTTTACTCATTACGTCTGTCTCTGACGGCGATCTACGACTGGAGTGTATCATGGAGATCGGGGTGTGTCTGACGACCAATCCGGCGCACATTCCATGCTGTACTTGGTAACACGATCTGATATGAACTCCGGTGATACTTTTACTCATTACGTCTGTCTCTGGCGGCGATCTACGACTGGAGTGTGTCATGGAGATCGGGGTGTGTCTGACGACCAATCCGGCGCACATTCCATGCTGTACTTGGTAACACGATCTGATATGAACTCCGGTGATACTTTTACTCATTACGTCTGTCTCTGGCGGCGATCTACGACTGGACTGTGTCATGGAGATCGGGGTGTGTCTGACGACCAATCCGGCGCACATTCCATGCTGTACTTGGTAACACGATCTGATATGAACTCCGGTGATACTTTTACTCATTACGTCTGTCTCTGGCGGCGATCTACGACTGGACTGTGTCATGGAGATCGGGGTGTCTGACGACCAATCCGGCGCACATTCCATGCTGTACTTGGTAACACGGCTCTGATGTGAACTCCGGGTATAACATCAATCATTAGGTTTGTGGCGGGAATCAGTCTTCGACTGCACAGTCTCGCGGAGATAGAGGATCTCCAAGCACTCAGCCTTTTGTTATCAGACATTCTGAAAAAAGTCAACGTAACGTGGTAATATCGCTCACCTTACAGCTCGTGTTACAACCCTAAAGATTATATCCAGGCAGTGAGCCTGTTCTTTTCAGACTCTCTGAAAAAGTCAACGTAACGTGGTAATATCGCTCACCTTACAGCTAGTGTTACAACCCTAAAGATTATCTCCAGGCAGTGAGCCTGTTGTTTTCAGACTCTCTGAAAAAGTCAACGTAACGTGGTAATATCGCTCACCTTACAGCTCGTGTTACAACCCTAAAGATTATCTCCAGGCACTGAGCCTGTTCTTTTCAGACTCTCCGAAAAAGTCAACGTAACGTGGTAATATCGCTCACCTTACAACTCGTGTTACAACCCTAAAGATTATCTCCAGGCAGTGAGCCTGTTCTTTTCAGACTCTCTGAAAAAGTCAACGTAACGTGGTAATATCGCTCACCTTACAGCTCGTGTTACAAGCCTTATGATTATCTCCAAGCACTGTGCCTGTTGTCATCAGACATTCAACGTAACGTGGTAATATCGCTCACCTTACAGCTCGTGTTACAACCCTAAAGATTATCTCCAGGCAGTGAGCCTGTTCTTTTCAGACTCTCTAAAAAAGTCAACGTAACGTGGTAATATCGCTCACCTTACAGCTCGTGTTACAACCCTAAAGACTATCTCCAGGCAGTACTCCTGTTGTTTTCAGACTCTCTGAAAAAGTCAACGTAACGTGGTAATATCGCTCACCTTACAGCTCGTGTTACAACCCTAAAGACTATCTCCAGGCAGTGAGCCTGTTGTTTTCAGACTCTCTGAAAAAGTCAACGTAACGTGGTAATATCGCTCACCTTACAGCTCGTGTTACAAGCCTTATGATTATCTCCAAGCACTGTGCCTGTTGTCATCAGACATTCAACGTAACGTGGTAATATCGCTCACCTTACAGCTCGTGTTACAACCCTAAAGACTATCTCCAGGCAGTACTCCTGTTGTTTTCAGACTCTCTGAAAAAGTCAACGTAACGTGGTAATATCGCTCACCTTACAGCTCGTGTTACAACCCTAAAGACTATATCCAGGCAGTGAGCCTGTTGTTTTCAGACTCTCTGAAAAAGTCAACGTAACGTGGTAATATCGCTCACCTTACAAGCTCGTGTTACAAGCCTTATGATTATCTCCAAGCACTGTGCCTGTTGTCATCAGACATTCAACGTAACGTGGTAATATCGCTCACCTTACAGCTCGTGTTACAAGCCTTATGATTATCTCCAAGCACTGTGCCTGTTGTCATCAGACATTCAACGTAACGTGGTAATATCGCTCACCTTACAGCTCGTGTAACAACCCTAAAGACTATCTCCAGGCAGTGAGCCTGTTGTTTTCAGACTCTCTGAAAAAGTCAACGTAACGTGGTAATATCGCTCACCTTACAGCTCGTGTTACAACCCTAAAGACTATCTCCAGGCAGTGAGCCTGTTGTTTTCAGACTCTCTGAAAAAGTCAACGTAACGTGGTAATATCGCTCACCTTACAGCTCGTGTTACAAGCCTTATGATTATCTCCAAGCACTGTGCCTGTTGTCATCAGACATTCAACGTAACGTGGTAATATCGCTCACCTTACAGCTCGTGTTACAACCCTAAAGACTATCTCCAGGCAGTGCTCCTGTTGTTTCAGACTCTCTGAAAAAGTCAACGTAACGTGGTAATATTGCTCACCTTACAGCTCGTGTTACAACCCTAAAGACTATCTCCAGGCAGTGAGCCTGTTGTTTTCAGACTCTCTGAAAAAGTCAACGTAACGTGGTAATATCGCTCACTTTACAGCTCGTGTTACAACCCTAAAGACTATCTCCGGCAGTGAGCCTGTTGTTTTCAGACTCTCTGAAAAAGTCAACGTAACGTGGTAATATCGCTCACCTTACAGCTCGTGTTACAACCCTAAAGACTATCTCCAGGCAGTGAGCCTGTTGTTTTCAGACTCTCTGAAAAAGTCAACGTAACGTGGTAATATCGCTCACCTTACAGCTCGTGTTACAAGCCTTATGATTATCTCCAAGCACTGTGCCTGTTGTCATCAGACATTCAACGTAACGTGGTAATATCGCTCACCTTACAGCTCGTGTTACAAGCCTTATGATTATCTCCAAGCACTGTGCCTGTTGTCATCAGACATTCAACGTAACGTGGTAATATCGCTCACCTTACAGCTCGTGTAACAACCCTAAAGACTATCTCCAGGCAGTGAGCCTGTTGTTTTCAGACTCTCTGAAAAAGTCAACGTAACGTGGTAATATCGCTCACCTTACAGCTCGTGTTACAACCCTAAAGACTATCTCCAGGCAGTGAGCCTGTTGTTTTCAGACTCTCTGAAAAAGTCAACGTAACGTGGTAATATCGCTCACCTTACAGCTCGTGTTACAACCCTAAAGACTATCTCCAGGCAGTGAGCCTGTTGTTTTCAGACTCTCTGAAAAAGTCAACGTAACGTGGTAATATCACTCACCTTACAGCTCGTGTTACAACCCTAAAGACTATCTCCAGGCAGTGAGCCTGTTGTTTTCAGACTCTCTGAAAAATTCAACGTAACGTGGTATATCGCTCACCTTACAGCTCGTGTTACAAGCCTTATGATTATCTCCAAGCACTGTGCCTGTTGTCATCAGACATTCAACGTAACGTGGTAATATCGCTCACCTTACAGCTCGTGTTACAAGCCTTATGATTATCTCCAAGCACTGTGCCTGTTGTCATCAGACATTCAACGTAACGTGGTAATATCGCTCACCTTACAGCTCGTGTTACAACCCTAAAGACTATCTCCAGGCAGTGAGCCTGTTGTTTTCAGACTCTCTGAAAAAGTCAACGTAACGTGGTAATATCGCTCACCTTACAGCTCGTGTTACAACCCTAAAGACTATCTCCAGGCAGTGAGCCTGTTGTTTTCAGACTCTCTGAAAAAGTCAACGTAACGTGGTAATATCGCTCACCTTACAGCTCGTGTTACAACCCTAAAGACTATCTCCAGGCAGTGAGCCTGTTGTTTTCAGACTCTCTGAAAAAGTCAACGTAACGTGGTAATATCGCTCACCTTACAGCTCGTGTTACAAGCCTTATGATTATCTCCAAGCACTGTGCCTGTTGTCATCAGACATTCAACGTAACGTGGTAATATCGCTCACCTTACAGCTCGTGTTACAACCCTAAAGACTATCTCCAGGCAGTGCTCCTGTTGTTTTCAGACTCTCTGAAAAAGTCAACGTAACGTGGTAATATCGCTCACCTTACAGCTCGTGTTACAACCCTAAAGACTATCTCCAGGCAGTGAGCCTGTTGTTTTCAGACTCTCTGAAAAAGTCAACGTAACGTGGTAATATCGCTCACCTTACAGCTCGTGTTACAAGCCTTATGATTATCTCCAAGCACTGTGCCTGTTGTCATCAGACATTCAACGTAACGTGGTAATATCGCTCACCTTACAGCTCGTGTAACAACCCTAAAGACTATCTCCAGGCAGTGAGCCTGTTGTTTTCAGACTCTCTGAAAAAGTCAACGTAACGTGGTAATATCGCTCACCTTACAGCTCGTGTTACAAGCCTTATGATTATCTCCAAGCACTGTGCCTGTTGTCATCAGACATTCAACGTAACGTGGTAATATCGCTCACCTTACAGCTCGTGTTACAACCCTAAAGACTATATCCAGGCAGTGAGCCTGTTGTTTTCAGACTCTCTGAAAAAGTCAACGTAACGTGGTAATATCGCTCACCTTACAGCTCGTGTTACAACCCTAAAGACTATCTCCAGGCAGTGAGCCTGTTGTTTTCAGACTCTCTGAAAAAGTCAACGTAACGTGGTAATATCGCTCACCTTACAGCTCGTGTTACAAGCCTTATGATTATCTCCAAGCACTGTGCCTGTTGTCATCAGACATTCAACGTAACGTGGTAATATCGCTCACCTTACAGCTCGTGTTACAACCCTAAAGACTATCTTCAGGCAGTGAGCCTGTTGTTTTCAGACTCTCTGAAAAAGTCAACGTAACGTGGTAATATCGCTCACCTTACAGCTCGTGTTACAAGCCTTATGATTATCTCCAAGCACTGTGCCTGTTGTCATCAGACATTCAACGTAACGTGGTAATATCGCTCACCTTACAGCTCGTGTTACAACCCTAAAGACTATCTCCAGGCAGTGAGCCTGTTGTTTTCAGACTCTCTGAAAAAGTCAACGTAACGTGGTAATATCGCTCACCTTACAGCTCGTGTTACAACCCTAAAGACTATCTCCAGGCAGTGAGCCTGTTGTTTTCAGACTCTCTGAAAAAGTCAACGTAACGTGGTAATATCGCTCACCTTACAGCTCGTGTTACAACCCTAAAGACTATCTCCAGGCAGTGAGCCTGTTGTTTTCAGACTCTCTGAAAAAGTCAACGTAACGTGGTAATATCGCTCACCTTACAGCTCGTGTTACAAGCCTTATGATTATCTCCAAGCACTGTGCCTGTTGTCATCAGACATTCAACGTAACGTGGTAATATCGCTCACCTTACAGCTCGTGTTACATCCCTAAAGACTATCTCCAGGCAGTGCTCCTGTTGTTTCAGACTCTCTGAAAAAGTCAACGTAACGTGGTAATATTGCTCACCTTACAGCTCGTGTTACAACCCTAAAGACTATCTCCAGGCAGTGAGCCTGTTGTTTTCAGACTCTCTGAAAAAGTCAACGTAACGTGGTAATATCGCTCACTTTACAGCTCGTGTTACAACCCTAAAGACTATCTCCGGCAGTGAGCCTGTTGTTTTCAGACTCTCTGAAAAAGTCAACGTAACGTGGTAATATCGCTCACCTTACAGCTCGTGTTACAACCCTAAAGACTATCTCCAGGCAGTGAGCCTGTTGTTTTCAGACTCTCTGAAAAAGTCAACGTAACGTGGTAATATCGCTCACCTTACAGCTCGTGTTACAACCCTACAGACTATCTCCAGGCAGTGAGCCTGTTGTTTTCAGACTCTCTGAAAAAGTCAACGTAACGTGGTAATATCGCTCACCTTAGGACTTGTTAAATATGGTCAAAGTCTTATTAATCATAACCTGTCATATAATCAGTTAGTAACTTACGAATATGAGTAATTAACTATAATGGTAATAGTTACGGGTCCCTTATACATTTTACAAACAAAAATTACAGAACATAAACAATTTGTGGCAACAATGGTAGACAGAACCTTTGCATTGTAACCTCCAGTCTCAGAAATCGAGTGAGAATTATTCGATATACTCTACTAACGTAAAATAGGTCTTTTACCACGTACATTGACAATTACATTGACAATTAATTAAACCTTTTAAGACAAGTTCCCCTGGCCTTGACCTGAGTGTTCCGACGTTATGGCAAGATAACGGCACCAAGCAACATCAAGCATTGCTGTTTCTTGGATGGGTGACCGTTTGAGTGTCGCCTGCTCGTTCACTGGCGGTGGTTCGGAAGTCACCCTTAATCTGTTGGTTCCCAGGTTAAGTGTTAGAGAGAGCTCCTTAGTACTAACACCGTAAAATAAAACGCCCTTTAACTTTTTTTATTTCCAAGAAAATGAAATAAGCTTAAATAGATATATATAAATGAAATAGCTTCGGAATAACGTTCGTAATACTAGTAAAAAATCAAGAGGTGTACAAAAATTTAATACTTGACATTAATTTAAAGTAAAGTAAATGTTATCTAAATTCTTTTAAAACCTGTGGTCATCAGGCTAAGCAAGCAAATTTGTGGTCAATACAGTGTAACACTTTAAGTTATACCACAGATAAAAAGGAAACAGAGATCGCTTTCTGATGACCACAGCTAGAACCTCAGTGGGAGTTTTAAATAAATTGAAACTAATGTACATCTTATTACATTTGTAGTAAAAATTACTACGTTAATGATTTGGGGGGATAAGGGAGGAACTGACAAGGTGCAGGATATGCTATCCGCATGGAAAACTGGAGAAATAACTACTCGACAAACTAACTTGATACACATTTAGCGTACTATTAAATGCGACCTCTGATACTTTCATCTCTGTGGATTCAGGGTGTCCTGCAACAATTCAAACAAGACTAACCACACTGTTCAGCAGGTCAATAATAACAAATAGGCCTAATTCAGCATAACATGAGCTATCTCGACTGGTTTTCTTTCCGTTTGTCTGCATTTGATTTTTACAAAAGTCAGAATAACTAAAAAAAATGGTTTAAGATAAAATACCGAAATGCAGTATGAATATAAATCAAAATAGGACACATTTTATAGAACATTTTTACTTTCCGCGATAAATTCGTTTCAAAATGGTGATTTTTATTGAGATATTTATATTTGTTGTAAAAATCACTTACAGACCAAAACCAATCGAGATAGGACACGTGTTATATTGTGTTATTTGTTAGTATTGACCTGCTGAACAATGTGGTAAAGTTGGTCGCGTTGCCTGTTTGTTCAAAACCTGTGCAAGTTTCAAAGGGGAACACCTTTTTGTAATGTTCACGTTGTAAGAGCACAAATCAGAGGAGCGAGTGGAAGATGGAGTGGAAGGTCGGAGAGGGCCATAACTTGAGCCCGCTATACGGCAGCCTGGGGAGCTAGCCGACTATCTGCCTTACTTACTCAAACCTGTCATAATAACTCTGCAAATTAATTATTTTTCCCGTCCGCCGATTGCATCTACGGGTCTCTTCGCCTCTATTTATATATCTGCTTCAATCGACATAAGGTCATATGGTGATTTCCTTCTTTTTGGAGCTTTTCTTAAAACAAAATCAGTTTTGAGAGTATCAAAATATGTTTATGGTTTTCTTTAACCAAATAATGTTTAGTTAAATATGGAATGTAAGGGTCCCAACTGATTTTCATGTTTTCTGAACTAGTCAATATTCTTACTTAAGAGACGCCGACACAACGTTGTGTGTATTTTAAGGCGAATATGAATGATTACGTGAGAGTAAGAATAAAAGTTAAATTTAAAGATCGTTTTACTTCAGAGGTGAAGTTAGGGCTAAGTAGCCCACTCTAACACTTAACCTGGGGACCTTCCGAACCACCACTGGCACCACTGACCTGGCAGACGAACTGCGTGCAAGGACGAGTAGGATGAGTGTGGATGAGTTCTGTAGTCTGGTTACCAACTGAGTTCTACTTTTCCTAAGAAAGAGTTCTTTATTAACAGCCTAATAGCCAGGTCAAAAATTTACATTAAAAAGATATATATTACATTTATATTTAGTAGTTTCCCTCCTGACGAACATGACATCCATTTCTTCCTACCACATATAAATACTAAGAAAACAGGTTAGGATTGTGGGGTTAATATTGACTAGTTTAAAAAATAAAATTGTGAAAATCGGGTGCGACCCCAATATTTGCAAATTTTTATAAATATTAATTTTACTATCTGACAATCTACAAACAATATAATCTGAATAAAAAAAAGGCACATTTATTTTTAAATAGATCGAAGTTACATTTTATATAAAAATGATAATCGTTTAAGCATTTATCCCATATAATCTTATGAAAATACATATATTTTTTACGACAACAAACTCAAACTTAGCCTACAATTAATTGAACTAGCTCTTTACAATCTTATATTAGTATTTCTTTAAAATAGCTTATATATTTTTCCCTAAGTTTCAATTTGGTATCTTAAATCGAAAAATATTTTGCATAGGATACTTTTTTATTAATTTTAGGAAACATAAATAACTGTACAGTTATGGTGTTAATTGAGAATTGATTGACCAACATAGTACAGACTTTGTTGGTGGAAAAAATTAATTCAAATGTACAAGAAGTTTGGAAAATAACTTCGTAGCTCATAAACATGACATATCGTAGTCGTTTCCGTACACCAATTTTAAACATTGATTTTTTTATCTCATGAAACTAAACTGTTGGCTCTGATATTTCCAGTAGTTGTTTAAAACATTCGATAATACTGTTAATTAAATTTTCCCAATTAAAAAAATATAATTCCATTGGTCTCAAGAAACCTGAGTATTTCACCGCATTGCCAGCTTTCCCAACGATTAAAATGGAGAGTTAAACAACTGTTGTTATCACTTTTGTTATCTTCCTACAAGACAATAATAATCTTCGTACGACTTCATCTCCGCGTGTTCACCGGCATCTCCGCCGTAACTGTCTTTTGTTTTTAATATTACAGTACTTCTGAGACAAACCCAATGTAATACACTTTAAAACGCACCATGGTGTAATATTAGCATTGGTGTTATTACACATTGCAATCAATTCGTTAACTTTCGTAAAGTCACCACGGTTATAGAAAATTCATTTACAGTAGTCAGGTCAGCAAGCTCAAATACATCTCGTTGATCTTCATTAGGTCACCAAGATCAAACACAATTCATTAATCATCCATCGTCAGGTCACCAAGATCAAACACAATTCATTAATCATCCATCTTCAGGTCACCAAGATCACACACAATTCATTAATCATCCATCGTCAGGTCACCAAGATCACACACAATTCATTAATCATCCATCTTCAGGTCACCAAGATCACACACAATTCATTAATCATCCATCTTCAGGTCACCAAGATCACACACAATTCATTAATCATCCATCTTCAGGTCACCAAGATCACACACAATTCATTAATCATCCATCTTCAGGTCACCAAGATCACACAAAATTCATTAATCATCCATCTTCAGGTCACCAAGATCACACACAATTCATTAATCATCCATCTTCAGGTCACCAAGATCACACACAATTCATTAATCATCCATCTTCAGGTCACCAAGATCACACACAATTCATTTATTATCCATCTTCAGGTCACCAAGATCAAACACAATTCATTAAACATCGTAAATTCACCAAGGTCAAACATAATTCGGTGACCTTAACCAGATCACCAAGATCAAACACAATTCGTTGAACTTTATCAGGTCACCATCGTCAAACACAATTGGTTGACCTTAGTTAGGTCACCAAGGTCCACAATCCGGTGACATTCATCAGGTCACTACAATCAAACACAATTCGTTAATCTTTGTCAGGTCATCAAGATCAAACACAATCCGTTGACATTCATCAGGTCACTAAGATAAAATACAATTCGTTAACCTTGGCAAGGTTAGAAAGATTAAACACAATTTGTTTACCTTCGTCAAATCATCAAGATCAAACGCAATCCGTTGACATTCATCAGGTCACTAAGATAAAATACAATTCTTTAACCTTGGCAAGGTTAGAAAGATTAAACACAATTTGTTTACCTTCGTCAAATCATCATTATCAAACACAATTCGTTTACCTTCGTCAGGTTACATAACACCCTTTGCCGAAATAATAATCCTTGTTTTAAACTGTCAAGGGAACTGTTTTTAACCTTGGAAATATCCTTGGATGCTGTTGTGCCATTTCCGCTAAGACCACTCTTTACAAGTAAATTAACATCCACTTTGTCCCAAGGTTTTCTCATAGTGAAACTAAGTAGTGAGGTGTACATTTTCTACGTAATAGGGTAGTAAAAGACAGCAAACCAAAGCACCTTGGCGTGTGGTTTCAAGCTGAACTCTTGTGTTCAGCAAAATACTGTTAAACATGTATCTTGTAGTGTCCAGCGTCATGGAGCTATGGAATGTGTTGTGAGCCTTTAGGCTGCAAGAGCGAGCTGGAAATTTAACTGGGAATGATAATAATAAAATAGTAATTGCCCTAACTATACTGCAATAAGTAATTGGGTATCGAACCCCTGTCAGGAACTGATCGAAACTGGCCTCAAGTCCCCGCAATCGCGCACAGCTGCTCTAACAACTGTTATCAACTCGCACTACAAAAGGCGGGAAAACTAAACGATGTATACACTAAAGAGTGTCGCGACTAATCCTTAGTGTTGGGAAATTACAGAGATCGGTCGTCTGTCGCACTATTCACGGTATGTTATTTATCAAAGAATCCAGTCCATTTCACCACGTAACTAAACATTATTTGCGCGGACGGCCAGCGATTACATGGTCATTTTAGCGTTGTCGGATAGCGCAGGTTGCGATCGTATCAGAATAGAGAAGGAAAGGGCGAATGGCGATGCAGTTCTGCCGGCCCACCGGGGCTGCATACGGACGGACGGGGTCGCTGGTGATGGTTATCGGGGACCACTTTGCAAGACGTTGGAGGAAAAACCTCCAAACAGACGTAAATACATTGTGGTTACAGTGCTAGTAACATAGCACATTGAACGTACTATCCAACTTTAGTAGATTATTTACAAGTAAAGTTAATGAATTTGTTTCCATTCTTATAATGAAAGCATTTACAGTAACAAATTACACAACACGTTTATAAAACTGAAGTATTCTAAGAACCAGTAAAGCATTGTTTTTAACAAACCCAGTCGCGTGTGAGAAAATACAACGAGAATAACAGAAAAATGTTTAAATTATCAGTGAACTATAGTTAAATGGTACATGAAATGGAACCCCTACTCAAACAAAATCGTCTTAGTAACTACATTAGTGTATTTGCCCCTTTAATAAATTGTAAATGCCACAAACGGCCTGAAAGTCCTATCTTTCCTCATTAAGGAAACACTGTTGTCCTAAAAGGTTTTCTGAGTGCAAGAAGCTCTATACTATCTGGCAACAATCAATAATTGCCGAGGAGTAAACAAACCCCGGGAGTAAATGAGTTGTCCTATGTGATTCTGCAGGCATTGGTTGAATTGGGTTACAGTCTATCGTAATACGTTCAACAGTTGTCAAAGAGGACACAAACCCCGGGAGTAGGGGAGTTGGCCTATGTGATTCTGCAGGCATTGGTTGAACTGGGTTACAGTTTATCGTAATACGTTCAACAGTTGTCAAAGAGTACACAAACCCCGGGAGTAGAGGAGTTGGCCTATGTGATTCTGCAGGCAATGGTTGAACTGGGTTACAGTTTATCGTAATACGTTCAACAGTTGTCAAAGAGTACACAAACCCCGGGAGTAGAGGAGTTGGCCTATGTGATTCTGCAGGCAATGGTTGAACTGGGTTACAGTTTATCGTAATACGTTCTATAGTTGTCAAAGAGTACACAAACCCCGGGAGTAGATGAGTTGGCCTATGTGATTCTGCAGGCAATGGTTGAACTGGGTTACAGTCTATCGTAATACGTTCAACAGTTGCCAAAGAGTACACAAACCCCGGGAGTAGATGAGTTGGCCTATGTGATTCTGCAGGCAATGGCTGAACTGGGTTACAGTTTATCGTAATACGTTCAATAGTTGTCAAAGAGAACACAAACCCCGGGAGTAGAGGAGTTGTCCTATGTGATTCTGCAGGCAATGGCTGAACTGGGTTACAGTTTATCGTAGTACGTTCAACAGTTGTCAAAGAGAACACAAACCCCGGGAGTAGGAGAGTTGGCCTATGTGATTCTGCAGGCAATGGCTGAACTGGGTTACAGTTTATCGTAGTACGTTCAACAGTTGTCAAAGAGAACACAAACCCCGGGAGTAGAGGAGTTGGCCTATGTGATTCTGCAGGCAATGGCTGAACTGGGTTACAGTTTATCGTAGTACGTTCAACAGTTGTCAAAGAGAACACAAACCCCGGGAGTAGAGGAGTTGTCCTATGTGATTCTGCAGGCAATGGCTGAACTGGGTTACAGTTTATCGTAATACGTTCAATAGTTGTCAAAGAGAACACAAACCCCGGGAGTAGAGGAGTTGGCCTATGTGATTCTGCAGGCAATGGCTGAACTGGGTTACAGTTTATCGTAGTACGTTCAACAGTTGTCAAAGAGAACACAAACCCCGGGAGTAGAGGAGTTGTCCTATGTGATTCTGCAGGCAATGGCTGAACTGGGTTACAGTCTATCGTAATACGTTCAATAGTTGTCAAAGAGTACACAAACCCCGGGAGTAGAGGAGTTGGCCTATGTGATTCTGCAAGCAATGGTTGAACTGGGTTACAGTTTATCGTAATACGTTCAACAGTTGTCAAAGAGAACACAAACCCCGAGAGTGGAGTTGTTCTATGTGATTCTGCAGGCAATGGCTGAACTGGGTTACAGTTTATCGTAGTACGTTCAACAGTTGTCAAAGAGAACACAAACCCCGGGAGTAGGAGAGTTGGCCTATGTGATTCTGCAGGCAATGGCTGAACTGGGTTACATACAGTCTATCGTAATACGTTCAATAGTTGTCAAAGAGTACACAAACCCCGGGAGTAGAGGAGTTGGCCTATGTGATTCTGCAGGCAATGGCTGAACTGGGTTACAGTCTATCGTAATACGTTCAATAGTTGTCAAAGAGTACACAAACCCCGGGAATAGAGGAGTTGGCCTATGTGATTCTGCAGGCAATGGCTGAACTGGGTTACAGTCTATCGTAATACGTTCAATAGTTGTCAAAGAGTACACAAACCCCGGGAATAGAGGAGTTGGCCTATGTGATTCTGCAGGCAATGGCTGAACTGGGTTACAGTCTATCGTAATACGTTCAATAGTTGTCAAAGAGTACACAAACCCCGGGAATAGAGGAGTTGGCCTATGTGATTCTGCAGGCAATGGCTGAACTGGGTTACAGTCTATCGTAATACGTTCAATAGTTGTCAAAGAGTACACAAACCCCGGGAGTAGAGGAGTTGGCCTATGTGATTCTGCAGGCAATGGTTGAACTGGGTTACAGTTTATCGTAATACGTTCAACAGTTGTCAAAGAGTACACAAACCCCGGGAGTAGATGAGTTGTCCTATGTGATTCTGCAGGCAATGGTTGAACTGGGTTACAGTTTATCGTAATACGTTCAACAGTTGTCAAAGAGTACACAAACCCCGGGAGTAGATGAGTTGTCCTATGTGATTCTGCATGCAAGGCTGAACTGGGTTGCAGTTTATCGTAATACGTTCAACAGTTGTCAAAGAGTACACAAACCCCGGGAGTAGATGAGTTGTCCTATGTGATTCTGCAGGCAATGGCTGAACTGGGTTACAGTCTATCGTAATACGTTCTATAGTTGTCAAAGAGTACACAAACCCCGGGAGTAGAGGAGTTAGCCTATGTGATTCTGCAGGCAATGGTTGAACTGGGTTACAGTTTATCGTAATAAGTTCAACAGTTGTCAAAGAGTACACAAACCCCGAGAGTGGAGGAGTTGTCCTATGTGATTCTCCAGGCAATGACTGAACTGGGTTACAGTCTATCGTAATACGTTCAACAGTTGTCAAAGAGAACACAAACCCCGGGAGTAGGGGAGTTGGCCTATGTGATTCTGCAGGCAATGGTTGAACTGGGTTACAGTTTATCGTAATACGTGCTAGAGTTGTCAAAGAGTAAACAAACTCCGGGAGTAGAGGAGTTGGCCTATGTGATTCTGCAGGCAATGCCTGAACTGAGTTAGCAATGGATATGTCGGTTTCAGTAATGTTGTTTTGATAAAATGGCCTATTTTGGATATTGTTCGGTTTGTTAGGTGGAGATTATGTTAGGTTTGATTAGGGTATGTTAGGTTTAGTTTGGTTATGTAAGGTTTGGTTAGGTTATATTTGTTAAGAGTCTGCAGAGGCTGTCGGCCATGTTTGTTTTAATTCCATAAGAACAATGTTTTTTGCGTGTCCATATTTTTTATTGTTTTTTATTGACCAACAGTTGTGTATGAGGTGTCATTTTAAACGTTATCATATTTCGCATTGGATTTGCTTTTTATATTTTGAATACATACGCCTAGTTTTGAAAAATAGGCGAAAATAAAAACTTCAAACTAAACATTTTTTATATTTTTTGTATAAAGCTTATTAGGAATTTGAAAAGCAATTCCAACGCGCAATTTCATTCTTGCTGAAATTTGTTTGTAAAAAATCCGTTTAAAAATAACTGTTTAGTTTGGATACGTGTGATCATATGTCCGGTTTGAAAATAACATTGTTCTTATGAGACTAAAAGTAATATAGCAGACTGCCTCCGCTAGTCTCTGCAGACTCTTAAATGAGGTTTTATTAGGCTAGGTTGACAAAAACTAATTCTATAAACCTAACCTAACATATCAATACCCAACCTAGGCCTATCCCAAAACATAACCTGACTAAAACCAGCACATCTGTTTGTAATAGAACTAATGATGTATATATTTTTAAGTTATTCAACTTTTTATCTATAAAGAAATCTTCATATATGCGTAATAGTGTGATAACCTGTATTAAATAACAGTTTTACGTAGATGGCGTATTTGCGTTTCATGTCAGCACTCAGTTGCGCAACGCCGCTTACAAGGATTTACGAGGTATATGCAGAGAGGTTGCTGCATAATGCGGTGGAGTGGCGTGGTGCACAGGAAGGGAATGCACTATCGATGTGGCCTGAATGTGTGTGTGAACTGCGTGCCAACCGAAGGTCTCCTTCACTCAGATAACCTGAAAATTACTTTAGCAACTTATATCATTGCTGTTCAGATATACCAATACTACGATCAGCTATAAATGATATTTTTCAACTATTACACAACAATTTTTAACAGCTTAAGTCCAAAATTGTTGATTTCTAAGGTGTTATCAAGTTCATCTGTATAACTTAACAATTTATTCAATTAATTGCTCATATTGTCTACAGGATATTGAAGTAATTTTAGCACATTGCTTTGTAGTTCGATGAACAATTTATAAATATTGAAAAATTAGTCAAGTCATCATTACTTCCTTGTTTTGTAGACAATTCATAAAGGCCAATTGACGCTGTCGCCCTGTCGCTAGATGTTCAATATAGTAGCACATGTTGAATGCCACACTGTTTTGGCATTTTTGCTGTCTTACCATGTGTCAGAGACTCAGACGAGCATTGTTTATTTACCAGTCCTTTAGCTTTTCGTTGTTATCCTTTGTTTCTTTCGCACTACGAGATGAGTGATCTGGATTAACTTCCAGTTTTTTGTATCCCATTATATCAGTATTAGTATAACTCCTCTATTCACAAACGTTTTACGTCTACTATATGTTTAATTTATGTACGAGGTTGAAATAACTTTCGGCAGATATAGTATTATTTGACTCCAATATCAATAGGAACACACAATCTTTATCGTATAGTTTGTTACGCTTCACTATCAATATTTCGTTTTGATAAAGGCGAAAAGTTAAGTCATATCAATATCAAATCATAGCCAAATTAAGTTGTAGCCAAGTGATGTCATAGCCAAGATAGATAAATGTCAACCGAGTGAAGTCGCAGCTAAGTCAATCGGGCTACGCAATCAAGGAGTAGCCCGCTAAGTCGCATCTCAGTCAACTGTTAGCCAAGTCAAGGGGCAGTCCCAATGAAGTCGCAGCCAAGTCAAGTGGTAACCCAGTGAAATCGCAGTCAGGCCAAGTGGGTAGCTCAGTGAATACACAGCTCAGTCGAGAGGTAACGCAATCAAGGAGTAGCCCGCTAAGTCGCATCCCAGTCAACTGTTACCCAAGTCAAGGGGCAGCCCCAGTGAAGTCGCAGCTAAGTCAAGTGGTAGCCGAATCCAGGTGTAGTTCAATGATATCGCAGCCGAGTCAAGTGGTAGCCTAGTTATGGTGTAGCCAATTCAAGAGGCAGCCCCAGTGAAGTCACAGCTAAGTCAAGTAGTAGCCAAGCCAAGTAAGTGAACCAGAGAAGTTGCAGCCAAGCCAAATTAGTAATTCAATGAAGTCAGAGCCAAATCAAATGGTACCCAAGTCAAGGAATAGCCCATTGAAGTAGCAGGCAATCCAAGTGGTTGCCCAGTGAAGTCGTAACGCAGTGAAGTCGTAGCCTGTCAAAGCGTACACAAATTGATTCGTAACTATATAAACCCGTAGCCAAGTCTTGATAGTCAGGATCGGGATAGTAAACTGTCATTAAACATGCCACTTAGTTGACATCAATCAGTCAACTAAGTGATGTCAACTATTGGTTTAGCCCATTTAAATTATTGATTTAGCCCATGAGGTAATGTTTCAGAAAAAAGTTTATTTTCGTCTTTTACTTAGAAAAGAATGAGTAATTTACCGCCTAACACAAACGATAAAATAAAGTGGTTTCTGCGATAGTCTTGCATGTTTGTATAAAAGGTCAACAGAAGGTCATTCAATTACAATTATTCCGGCAGGTGTGCCTCAACCTCCAGTCCTTTTAACACTGAAAGTGTTGTGGCAATCCTTTTTCATGTGTAACAACCACAGAGCAAGCAATACAAAGTACGCTCTACTGATAATTTAATACTTACTCAATTTTACAGAGTTTTATTTGCTCTATGGTCCGCCATTGATACTGTGAGATGAGGTAGTTTGACTTTGAATCTAATGGAAAGTCTAGGTTTGGGGAATCATCAATCACAGCACGGAGACCTGTATACAATAAGATCAATGCTTTATTATAAGAAGATTAGAGGTTGGCAAATTTATGAGTTATATTTATACTTAATTAATATCTTCAATGTTAAATTAAGCGGTTTGGCGTGTGCATGTGGGGATGACTGTGTTTGTGTCAGTACCTTTGTCAGTGTGCGTGAGTTTCCGTCTGTGTGTGTTTATATTTTATTTGTTACTTTGTGTTTAGGATGTGCTATTATTATTAATTTATTCTGTAGTCATGACAAGTTTATTTTATGACAAATTGATTAATTGTATTCCGTTCTATGTTTTCCATTCTCTATAATAACTTTTTGTTGATAACTCTTACACAGGCTTTGTCCTATGAAAGGACCATGATCAGTTGTAATTTATTTTTAAATTTATTATGAATGTTTTATTTTTTAAGAGTAAACCGATTTTTTAGTTTGATTTATATAGTTAATTTTGTCAATCAAAACACTTTAAACCAACATTTCAACCTCTTTACGAATAGATTGTAGTGACTTTCCTAATATCGATATGTTTACTATAATAACATTATCGATTCATCACCCATAATCGATTGCCAGTGGCCTTGACCGGAGTGTTTCGCCGTTAACGCAAGATAGCGAAGTCAATCAACATCGGACGTGGCTGTCCCTTGGATGGGTGACCGTCGTCTGAGCGATGCCATCCTTGCACGCAGCCCGCCTGCCCGGTCACTGGTGGTGGTTCGGAAGTCACACTTAAGCCGTTGGTCCCCAGGTTAAGTGTTAGAGAGGAAGCATAAGATTAATTAAGCATAAGACGATCTTTAATTTTATTTTTTTTAATAATATCAAATCAATATCACCATATGTGTTTGGGTAGGGGGTGGGTCAATAACATATTACGTCTTTTTAACAACATTATTTTTTAGTTCTTTTTTCTTTTTCGTAATCAAATCTGTTCGTTGGAATGTTTAACATTCTATTTATTTACTGTTTTATACCATATCAATGTGTTATCTGTAATCAACAGTTTGATACAATATTAAAGTTTCACTGTACTATCGATCATTACTATAAATCTTAATGAATGCTTCTGTTTGTAGCAAAAAAGATTTACTTATCCAGACTGAACAAAATCACTCATAAGAACACTAAGAGTCTGCAGTGTTGGTTTTAATAAGAACAATGTTATTTTCGAACCGGACATACAATCACGCGTATCCAAATGAAACAGTTATTTTAAAACGGATTTTTCCAAACAAATATCATTTGATCAATAATGAAATTATGCGTTGGAATTGCTTTTTGAAATCCTAATTAGTTTTATGTAAAAAAATATTCAAAATATTTACTTTGAAGTTTTTATTTTCGCCTATTTTTTTAAAACTAGTATTCAAAATATCAAAAATAAACACAATGCGCAATATGATAACGTTTAAAATGACACCTCATACACAACTTTTGGTCAATAAATAACGAAAAAATATGGATTCGCAAATAACATCGTTCTTATGGCATTAAACCCAACATGGCTGACAGCCTCTGCAGACTCTTAATACGATAACTAGTGACAAAAACACAATATTGTGCTCTCTATCCAAAGATAGAAGTAAATTAAATGAAGGCGATTCAACAATAAAGTTGAGTAAACAGAGAGAGAGAGAGAGAGCAAGGGTGGCGTGAAGCAAGAGCTACGCCCCTCGGCAGATGAATGCGGACATGTTGATTAAGAAATCGGCCCTGGGGTGAGGGTGCGAGGCGGGGAGGCCGAGGTCATGAATACTCGGATGTAAGTGCACCAGACACTCCATTCCCTTAAGCTTTTTTGGCTACAGCTATATCGGATTATACACCATCGTGACGCGCTCCTTAAATCTCTTGAAAACCTCTCCCAATGCTCGATTTTTATCTTTGTTTCACTTCTTGTTTCAGCCCATCTTAAATTTTGTCTCTCTACCAGCGCAGTAATACAAGGAGCCACGGGTATCAGCTGTTAAATAAATAAACTATTATATTATATAGTGAGGTCAGACTAAATTTTATCTGAAAAGGCTAAAGCAAAATATTTGGTTAATTTATCAAAAAGTACACGATTTTAATTTATTTTTATTTAATAACGAGTCCTCAGATCGGAAGTATTTAATTTTTTTTATCGAATTTGATAATTTAATAAGTATTTATAATAATTGCATTGGCTATAAATTATTAATACAAAAATATAAATTACTGGAACTAAAATGTTTTACACCAAAATAAATTCTTATTAACATCACTCCAGGCCACTTAGGCATGCGGGCCCCACTTATTTACAAAGTGTGCGGGCCTGCACACGTGTTTGATACCATAAACACATTGATATGGTATCAAACTATAAATTACAGATAACACATCAATATGGCATCAAACTGTAGATTACAGATAATACATCGATATGGTATCCCACTGTAGATTTATGATAACACATCAATACGGCATCAAACTATAGATTACAGATAATACATCGACATGGTATCCAACTGCAGATTACAGATAACACATCAATATGGCATCAAATTGTACATTTCAGATAAAACATCGATATGGTATCCAACTATAGATTACAGATAACATATTGATATGGCATCAAACTGTAGATAAATAACATATCGATATGGCATGACACTGAAGATAAATAACATATCGATATGGCATGACACTGAAGATAAATAACATATCGATATGGCATCACACTGTAGATAAATAACAGATCGATATGGCATCACACTGTAGATAAATAACATATCAATATGGCATATCGATATGGCATCACACTGTAGATAAATAACATATCGATATGGCATCACGCTGTAGATAAATAACATATTGAAATGGCATCAGACTGTAGATAAATAACGTATCGATGTCCCATCAAACTATAGGGGTTATACTTTAATAATGCTTTTTGTCTATACTAACGTATTATACTTATATCAATGACTACTAAATAAATGACCAATTGTTATATCGATGTCTACTTATAATTGTTTGACATACAAGTCATAAGAACCCCCTGTATGTGGTATGGAACCTAAATGGAAGTATATGGTAGTACGTATTCCACTTTAGAGTGATTGTTTCTAAATATTATAAAACAGATATATTTATTTTTCAAAAAATTGTAACTGTCACAATTTGTGATAATTTTGAACTTTTCCTGATTTTCACACAATCAGATTACGATGTTTCAAAAATCAAAACTAATTAGATTATCAAAAGAAACAATTTTACCCACGTAAAACTTATTTTTAACAATATAATTGAAATTTCAAAAATTGTTATTTTTATTTTTTTCATTCAATGTGCTTTCCAGCCTCAAAGCTAATAGACCTATACGATTGGTTTTGCATTAAAATTATTATTTGTAACCTCAACAAAATACTTTTTATGAACCTAACTTAGCACAGACTGTCCTAACATGTCCTTTACAAGAATCCAAAATTTGCGTTTAAAAAAAAAACCTAAAACTAGTTTTTTTTTAAAGGAATTGGTGCGTAATATTGATCATATCACAACAATTTAAGGGTCATTAGTTAAAGAACTATTCGAGAGGACCATAAGTTGATTATTTAAAAAATTGAATATTTTTATAATGTTGTTATATTTTAAATATGTGAAACTTTATCATTCAAAACTTTTTTAAAATTAAAATATCAACTTATGTTCCACTAGAATTGACCTTTAATAATAAACACGAACCGTACGGTTAAAATAGAAAAGCATTTTTAAGCCCGCTGACGGTAAGATTGTAGAATTTGTCTACTATAGAGCTATCGAGTGTCGATTTTTCAACGGTGGTTAGAAGCAGTTCGGAAAAAGCGACAGCCTACCGTCCACATTCCTCCGGGAAAATTCACAAATTTGTCTTCAGTAGTTAGTTATTGCTGGTTTTAACCATTGTGTATATGGCAACAATACGCAGTTTCGCATATTTTCGCAAGAAACAACAGGGTTGCCACCCGTCCCGATTCCGTTGGGACAGTTCCGATTTTATAACAGAGCCTTTTGTTCCGCGTTCCGACGGTGGCCTGGTCGGATAACATTTCTAAAGTAAATTTATATTTTACCAGGCCATTTTAAGAAAAGCATGACTTAATTTTTAACTAGCAAAATTTTATGCAAAGAATAAATTTAACTATCGTAATTTATTTATTTGAACTGTTCCCATAAAAGAGGAATGCCTCATTTAAAATGCACAGTTATGCGCTACTTGTTTTGAGTTGATTATCAATTTGACTATGGTTATATTGGATTTATTTTCCGAGGGGGGGGGATATTCTGTTCAAACACCAATGGTTCAGTACCGATTTTTTTCCCAAGAGGTGGTAACCCTGATCTTAGAGAACACACTGAACTTTGAGTAAAAGGCTATGTAACAAATGCAAACAAAACACTTATTGCCCTCCTCCAATATAACCCTCCCCAGTTCTTCAGTTATAAATATCCTAATCCAATTATGGATTTAGAGTATGAAGAAGATCTAATTCTACGAGAGGGGCATGCTGTTACCCCTAAAACGGATTCATTTATTAAAACGCCCTCCAAGAGATCAGTCTGAGTCGGGAATAAAAATAAATCCGAACCGAAGAAACACGGCGGCTGCGGACGTTTCCTCATTTAGCTAAGCGGGGGTTGTTCGCACCCTTCTAAGCCCGCACTTACAGATGCGGTGTTTTATTGTTTTACTTTCGGATTAAGGGAGTTGGAGGGGGAGGGGAGTTATTGGAGTCTCGGAAAGTAAGATGCAGCCCTTCGTCAAGCCGGGCACAGATGTGTCTCCCCCAGTCTTGGGGCGCCTTTACACATGTTACCAGCCATTACCGACGAACTCGTATGGCACTGACACCATAACTTATTAAAAACACTCGGGATATGGGTAAAAAAGCATTATTCAACACTACTAAGCTCTTTTTTTAGATAAGACCTTTTTTGCACAGGGATTAAACAAATTATTAATTTTTTTAAAAACTTCACTCACCATTTTACAAGGGCTTGCACACCTGTGCGTGATTTTAATTAATTAATTTTAAAGGCCTGTGTATGAACTTTATTCAACGAGTGGTACCAACCCTTAGTTCAGTGGGGGTTCGAACCATGAACCTTGACCTCCGCAGTCAGAAGCCTTAGATGGCAAATAAAGTAAAGGAAACAGAATCTCAATCATCCATTGTGTCGTGTGATAAGACTGTACAACTTGGCACTGATCCGTCACATGGAAGAAACACAAGTCACATTCAATATGCGATGCGTTGAATGTGTGTCGAGAAGTTAGTTCTCCATTTTGCCAGGTATACTCAAGGATAAATGTAGTAATTATTACTTTAGATTTAAAATATGTACATCAGTTATAATATATTTATAACTTCTACTGAGGTGTTCTTACTGCCCTAAGAAAGCAACCTCAATTTCTTTTGCGGATGCATCCTTCGGCTCGTGAGTTGGATCTGGATATTTTCCATGATAGTATGGCAATGTATAAAAATAATATTTTGGCATTACTTTAATTATGGAGTTTGTTTCTTTTTCATTAATTGTTTGTCATTTTATTTAACATAGCGCATTCATTTATTTATTTCATTTAGTTTTAGTAGACTACTTATTTAAACTTGCTGTTTTTTTCGTTTTACAACATACTGTCGGTTTCGTTTTTTTCGGGGGCGGTTCTGTTAAATAGTATCAGAAAATTATTAATTAAGTTTTATCCAATTTTATTCCAATCTATTTATCCAAGTTTATTATCCAAGTTTCCAATTTATTTATTAATTAGTATCTAATAAATTAGTTCGTTTTGCTTATATTGTTTTACAGATTTAATATTACTTTTTCTTTATCACTCCAGCCCACCTTTAAACAATAAACACAAACCATCAGAAGAATGTTAGCATTAAATATAATAAAATTGAATAGTTTGCATTTTAGCTCTTGAATCATTAATAATTTGAATTTACTTAAAACAATTATTTGATAGCATATGGTCAAGTTTTTAACTAACAATTGATTCGAAAAAAAAATCATAAATGATGACGAATTGATAAATTTTATAGTTATTTAATATTATATTGAATTACGAGTAACTTAGCAAATATGTCATTTTTTAAGTATAAAAAGTTACGCAAGGGGTGTAAAAACGTTTCACATGATTTAGGATATGAAAAGGAAATCCAGAAAAAAAGTAGAATAATTTAAATCTTCCCGATAATTTTGATTTTGAGCAAGATGAATTCAATTTAATCAATCTTTATGGATAAGATTTATTTTTTTTTCAATTATCACACTATCTACCGCAGTCTTGAATTTGTCATTGTTTGTTGTTATGCACTGTTTGTTATATTTTTAACAATATTGAATTTTAACTTTTGTGACATATATCTTATAAATACTGGATTGTTGTTGTTTGTTCCTGATTTGTTCAATACTTTTTTATGATTATCTTAGGCAATTTGTTATATATTAATGTCTTTTGTCTATGTCTTCTGTTATATATTAATGCTGCTTTGTAATTGGGTGTAAGCCTGTTTTGTAGCATTTTAAATAAAAAAATAAAATAAAATGAAAGAAATTCCGTTATTAATTTTAATTTTAAATTTAAAGTAAGGAATCCCCTAATTATGCACTTATTAGCAATGACTGCTAATGAAGTGGTGTATTGCAATACAGATTACTTGTAATGTTATCGCGATTCAGTGAAGTAGAGTGATAAAAATATCACAAGGGTGATAATGACGGGTGCTTATATCTCGCTAATGGCTAAATCAATACAAGACGTTGTAAACTGGGGCCGCCTTCCTCCCACTAAACACTTCATAGAACAAAACATACAAATAGAAGAAAGCATAAATGAAAACCAGGGGGATTCTCTCGGAATAAGAATATGAAAATCTATTGTTTGCCGAAAAAAATATAAACCAAATATAAGTAATATTTGGCGTTATACGTAACTCTTACTATTATATACGTAACTCTTACTATTATATACGTAACTCTTACTATTATATACGTAACTCTATTATATACGTAACTCTTACTATTATTTAAATTAATGCCACCTTGAGACGTATAATTTCAGACTCGTCAAATGTTGTGACGTATAATTTTGTGATGTAATAAATAGATTTAAAAATATATAAAGATCGTCTTATTTTACTAAACTAAGTTAGGGCTAAGGAGCCCTCTCTAACACCTAACTGGGACCTACGATCTAAGGGTGACTTCTGAACCACCACCAGTGACCGGGCAGGCGAGCTGCGTGGAAGGACGGCGACGCGAAGAAAGCGTACAACTGGAATTTAGCGAAATAAGCGTACAGCCAGTCAGGTTTATCTTTGACGAGGGTGAGGCAGGGCTGACCCTTGAGGTAGCGGAATGTGACAGGCGAAAAAAGCGTACACAAATTAGGGTTGGGTATATTAAGTAGTGTAATGGACGAACAACAATACTTAAAAATATCAAGTTTAAAAGTACTTTTCATCTTTCACGTTTAGTCTTTCTTGAATATGTATATGTAACAGCCGATCACACATCAATATACAGGTTACAAATAAGTATAGAAATGTACAAAGCAAAGCGGCTTTCTTGCCCTTTTTTCTTTAATAGTGCTAACTCAAAATGTATTTTTTATTTATTTAAATAAATTAATAGAAAAATAGTCTGCATTTTAAAAATAGAAGAAGGGCATATTTAATATTAATTGTAATGTAAATATATTCAAAAAGCATTTAATGTATCATTAACATGAAATCCAAACGGGTGACAATGTTTTTGTCAAGACGGCGATATCCAGATTTTATGGAACAGCCGTGTTCACATAAGGATGTGTGCTTCATTGGCCTTTATCAAACCACAAGATGTCGGAGATCAACATTCAATCTTCAGCACTTGTAAATGAAAATCTCACGAAGTTTTTCGATTACTGTGTCGGGCAATGATTGGAGAACTTTGCAGTAACAATATAAATGTCGTCTTGCTATGAAAGAAGACATAGGACAACCAACGCCGTCGAAGGATGGCTCAACAGAATAAATATTATCCTGCTCAACCTTAATACAAGAGTAAAAAATGTTCTACAATGTTTGAAGAATGCCGAAAACATGTTTATGAGAGTGGAACTAGGGATGGAAGGTAAAAAGGAAAAAGGAAGTATATAGAGATAGACGAACGAATCGCAAGGATAACAAAACAATACCAAGACACGGTTGACATAGTTCCTGTTTGAAAGCTGTCATACCTTCACTATCTTGGATAGTAGTACAGCAAGTTTGTTAACAAACAGATATTGTACATTAGTCGTACGTTTTATGTATATAGTACGTTATTATGTATAAGTGTTTTATGTTTAAAGTTGCCGCTTTGTATATGTGTATAATTAAAAATTGTAAATAAGAAGAAAACTGACAAGGCCGAGAGGCCACTTTCTACATTTCCAAAATCCAGACTTGATTTGTGACCTAAGTCAAATCTGTCTAGTTATTTATGAGCTGCTGTTACATACACATATTTAACAAAGACTAATCATGAAGCAGAAGAATAGTAGTTTTAAAACTTGATATTTTTTATTTGACTATATTCGTAGGCTATATTATTTAAATATTATAGCTTATGTAAGTAATAGTTGTGTAGTTAGTAACGTTTTTGTAATGCTTAAGCATTTTTTCTAGTCTAAACTTAGGCTGAGTTGTTGGTGGTGTACGCTTTTTTCGCCTATCACATTCCACTGTCTCAAGAGTTATCCCTTGTCTCATCTTCGTCAAACAAAAACGTGACAGGCTGTACGCTTATTTCGCTAAATTCCAGTTGTACGCTTTCATCGCTGTACGCTTTCTTCGTCCATTCGGAAGGACGGGATCGCTCAGCCGGTCACCCATCCAAGGAACAGCCGTACTAGAGGTTAATTGACACCGTTATCTTGCAATAACGATGGAACTCTCCGGTCAAGGAACAGCCACGCTCGATGTTGCTTGACGCCGATATCTTTCGATAACGTCGGAATCCTCCAGTCAAGGCCACTTACATAGATATAAATAGGCAATAGGCATACATAGATATAAATACATGGATAGAAATGTCTTTATTTATAAAAAGAGGTTTACAAAGAGTCAAAGCTAGTGCTTCAAGACCCTTTCTTACACTTAGCAATATATACAACATTGTTAGTCTAAAAAGGTTTTAATAGTATTACAGAGTCAATAACCATTGATTTTTGGCCATTTGGCATTGGCTTGGTGTTATCAAAGTTTTTCAACATATTTTGTCCCGTAATCATCAGCAGGCACAGTTGTAATAATACTGTTAATTGAGTTTTCATGTTTTTACCAGTTTTGTATTTGAAGGACTTCCTGTTGAGTGGACACTGTAATTGATTTACACCGATTCTCAAAAATACGTTCTGTGCAAACTATAAAGGGTTATCCAATAAATTAATAAATAAACTTAACCCACGAAATGGTAGTAAAAGTTCCCTCAAAAATTTGTTACAAACAAATGTGCAGACATAAAAATCTATTCATAAAAAATATTACTAATCTACTACGTTTGATATACTGATGTTCGTTCGCCCAGTAAGTGCATCCTACAAGACGACACAAACATTTCCCCCAATTAGTTATTTTGAAAACATAATTCCAAAAACTGAAGAAGAGGAGATACGCTTAAAAACTATGTAATCTTTTTAAATTTTAAAAGTATGTTAGGTATAATGTTTTGAATTTATCTGCTAATATTAAGAAATGTAACTGCAATAGTATTTTGATATTGTGTACTGTATCGTATATAATTTATCAACAATGTTCTGTATAAACATAAAATAGTCCTAGACAAATATTGAACTATAAATCAAATTATGTTTAGTAAAATTATATAGACTGCTTATTCAACAGAGTAATACAAAAACTCATTTAAATTTGTATAAACAAAATAAATTATTACAAATGTAGAAAATCTTACCATAATCCTATTGGCAATTATAAACTAGTAAGTCAAATAGTTGTCACAGAACATATTTTCCCAGTGTTTTATTAATAAATATGTTCACCAATCCAGGGTTATTTTGTACTAAAATTATATACATAAAATTTATTAACTTACCGATTTCACTTGCATCAACATTTAGAATCACCTGCAACAAAACATTTATTAATGTGATTAATATAAAGAAAATTATTAGCTTACTTCCTTGTTCAATCAACATAACCGTCAAGCATTCTGCCTTGACACGTTTGTTTCACGATCCTCTCACACACCTTACTCCAGATTATCCTCATACCCACCCAACGTACTCATACTCCAGATTATCCTCTTGCCCACCCAACGTACTCATGACTCCAGATTATACTCATACTAACCAAACGTACTAATGACTCCAGATTACCCTCATACCCACCCAACTTACTCATGGCTCTTACCCACACAACGTTCTAATGATTCCAAACTATCCTCTTGCCAACCCAACGTACTCATGACTCCAGATTATCCTCTCTCCCACCTAATCTACTCATGACCTCACACGATCCTCTTGTCCGTTATTGTATTTACGTTCTTGAGAGATAGTAAACAAAATCTACACTAAATGTATCGGAATTGTGTACGTGCTTGAGGAATGATTGTAGAATCAATCACAGAGACAACCAGATAAATAACGGACCTTACCTACCCCAACCCAAACACAAACGAAACGGTAGAAACAAGTTCCACTCGTAATTACAGAGTCTGGGCGCTGAAACTGTTGAGCACGAGTTTGTAGTCACTTTAAGTATAGACCACCTTCAGAATGATGTTGTTTCTTTGGACTATGAAATAAGTACAATAACTCTGGCCTATTCCAATGTGGATGTCAAATAGTTATGGTACAATGACAAACATTTTAGGCCCTTAATATATTATATGATTTGACAATTAGTGTACAACTACATTTTTCGTGACGATTACAACTGCATCAGGGTGTGCACAGAAATTTTATCAAAATTTTCCCTGACTTTCCCTGACCATTTCGGATAATTTTCCCTGACACTCGCAATTAAAAAAAAATGCATTTAAGTCTAAATGTGTTGTATTTTAAGCATTACATTAAAATGATTATTCTGGAGATATTAATCTTGCTAGTAAAAAGTGTAAATAAACATTATAAAAGAAAGAAACAAGAAAACCCAGCCTCATCCATACCCATAGTGGCCTAGTTCTCTCTCTCATTTTTTCCCCTCCTTTTTATATTAATATTTTATTGAAAATACAAATACATTCTACGAAGCTACATTGCTAATATTTTCATTATGAACACTTACAAAAGGAAACCTATAAGTAAATATATATATGAGTCACGTAAATCTTACAAATGAAGAAAAATTAAATTTAAATACTTATTTCAACACTGGAGAATATTATCACAACATATAGGCCTTGATTGTACACCTAAAATAGATATTCCTTCTAATAGGAATATTTGTGTCTGTAATTTTGTTAGTTTGTGAGGTCCACAAGCACAGCTGGTTTAAACTGTGTTACATTTAAATGGAACTACACTAGCACTGCACAACGGACCACAAAACAGCTGATGTTTTGAGACTCAAAATTTAACATTGGATGGTAAATATATATTTTTTATATATAAATTAAATAATATAGGATTGCACTATTGACTACCACTTTAATTAATTAATTGTATAACATATTTAGAAAAATGCAACGTTAGTTGAAGTTACAGCCGACTAGAGCATAGAACAATCCCCTCAAATCCATCACTGGGGCAGATTTCCCTGACTTTCCTGCACTTACTTAACAGATACGTAACAAATTCCAAAATCAGTATCAACACATTTAACTCACTCAAAATCACATCTAAATAGCAGGGTGAGTGGATTTATTGATATTTTGTGTATTACAAAGTCTTGATGGCTATTGAGGTACGAGAATAGGACCATAAAGTTGTTGATTAAATAAGGATCGAGGTTGGGACTATGTCTTTATGGCTATTGATGAAACGATAATGTGACTAAATTGTTTATGGCTATTGAGGGATTGAGGTTAGGACCAAATAAGTGGTGGCTATTTAACGATTGAGGTTGGTACCAAAGTGCTTATGGCTAGTGCACCGAGGATGAAACCAAATTGTTTATGGCTATTGAAGGAATGATGTTGGGACCAAATAAGTGGTGGCTATTTACGGATGGGGTTGGAACCAAAGTGCTTATGGCTAGTGCACCGAGGATGAAACCAAATTGTTTATGGCTATTGAGGGATTGAGGTTAGGACCAAATAAGTGGTGGCTATTTAACGATTGAGGTTGGAACCAAAGTGCTTATGGCTAGTGCACCGAGGATGACACCTAATTGTTTATGGCTATTGAGGGATTGAGGTTAGGACCAAATAAGTGGTGGCTATTTAACGATTGAGGTTGGTACCAAAGTGCTTATGTCTATTAGACCGAGGATGAAACCAAATTGTTTATGGCTATTGAGGGATTGATGTTGGGACCAAATAAGTGGTGGCTATTTAACGATTGGGGTTGGAACCAAAGTGCTTATGGCTAGTGCACCGAGGATGAAACCAAATTGTTTATGGCTATTGAGGGATTGAGGTTAGGACCAAATAAGTGGTGGCTATTTAACGATTGAGGTTGGTACCAAAGTGCTTATGGCTAGTGCACCGAGGATGAAACCAAATTGTTTATGGCTATTGAGGGATTGAGGTTAGGACCAAATAAGTGGTGGCTATTTAACGATTGAGGTTGGTACCAAAGTGCTTATGGCTATTAGACCGAGGATGAAACCAAATTGTTTATGGCTATTGAGGGATTGATGTTGGGACCAAATAAGTGGTGGCTATTTAACGATTGGGGTTGGAACCAAAGTGCTTATGGCTAGTGCACCGAGGATGAAACCAAATTGTTTATGGCTATTGAGGGATTGAGGTTAGGACCATAAAGTTGTTGATTAAATAAGGATCGAGGTTGGTACCAAAGTGCTTATGGCTATTAGACCGAGGATGAAACCAAATTGTTTATGGCTATTGAGGGATTGAGGGTTAGGACCAAATAAGTGGTGGCTATTTAACGATTGAGGTTGGTACCAAAGTGCTTATGGCTATTAGACCGAGGATGAAACCAAATTGTTTATGGCTATTGAGGGATTGATGTTGGGACCAAATAAGTGGTGGCTATTTAACGATTGGGGTTGGAACCAAAGTGCTTATGGCTAGTGCACCGAGGATGAAACCAAATTGTTTATGGCTATTGAGGGATTGAGGTTAGGACCAAATAAGTGGTGGCTATTTAACGATTGAGGTTGGTACCAAAGTGCTTATGGCTATTAGACCGAGGATGAAACCAAATTGTTTATGGCTATTGAGGGATTGAGGTTAGGACCAAATAAATGGTGGCTATTTGACGATTGAGGTTGGTACCAAAGTGCTTATGGCTAGTGCACCGAGGATGAAACCAAATTGTTTATGGCTATTGAGGGATTGATGTTGGGACCAAATAAGTGGTGGCTATTTAACGATTGAGGTTGGAACCAAAGTGCTTATGGCTAGTGCACCGAGGATGAAACCAAATTGTTTATGGCTATTGAGGGATTGAGGTTGGTACCAAAGTGCTTATGGCTAATAGACCGAGGATGAAACCAAATTGTTTATGGCTATTGAGGGATTGAGGTTAGGACCAAATAAATGGTGGCTATTTGACGATTGAGGTTGGTACCAAAGTGCTTATGGCTAGTGCACCGAGGATGAAACCAAATTGTTTATGGCTATTGAGGGATTGAGGTTGGTACCAAAGTGCTTATGGCTAATAGACCGAGGATGAAACCAAATTGTTTATGGCTATTGAGGGATTGAGGTTAGGACCAAATAAGTGGTGGCTATTTAACGATTGAGGTTGGTACCAAAGTGCTTATGGCTATTAGACCGAGGATGAAACCAAATTGTTTATGGCTATTTTTGGCTGTGTTTCTTTCTTATTTGTGATCAATAAGAAATGTTCTATGGTTTAATAAGGCCTGAATGTGGAAGTCTGCCATATATTTGTTGATTTAATTTTGTGTGAACAAAACTATCTCTGAACAATCACTGGATATTAATTTTACTTTTGACTTAATTATAAAAAAAAAAGAATACACCTGTTACCAATAAGAGAAGTTGATGACAGTTCCTTGTTTTCTCATGTTAATTTATTTGTGCCTCAGCATAATTCACGGTCTCGTCAGCTGTTTTCCCCCCTCAAATTAATACTACGATTAAGTTTACAATATAATAACTTTGGTAAATATCGACTGATAACAGTTCTAAATAAGTAATTTTAAATTATATCGTTAATTAGGCGGCAATATATACAATTCTACTATTTAGTCAAGTTTGTTTTAATGTCTTTTTATTAAATATTTATAGTTTGAATTTTACTGAATTATAATTTTGTCTTTTAGCTTTTACAGCTTTGTTATTTATTTATGTATTTTGGTAGTTTATTGTTTTTTTTATAATTTAATAATTTATTGCTATATCTTTATCGTTGTCAGATTAATGTTATTGTTTATTATTGTCTATTCATTGTTATCAGTTAGTTCTTTTTATTTATCTTGTTATTCCTCAATATTTGTCGCTTTTTATTCGGTTATACCATGTTAATTGTACTACTATTGTTGATTTTTTATGGTCTAAAATATCTTTTGTTATATGGAGGTTTGTTTGAAGGTTGTGCTTCTCAATAGTATTTATAGGGCCTACATTAAATATAAGTTAACTTCATGCTATTGAATAATAATACTATAGTCTTATTTTAATTCTATATTGTAATTGGGTGTAAACCTGCTATATGGAAATTTTTTACATAAATAAATAATATAAATAAAAAATATTGTCTAGTAAATATACTGTTATCTTATGGTAGTTGATCGCAAACAGAACGGTCGACATTGAAGTTGACTCAAATACAATTAAACCAATAAAAATTGTTTCAGCTACAATATGTCAGTGTGATTCATGTTTGATCTTAACTTATTTATGGCAGTGCACGAGTGTAGCGGTGTCAGCGGATACCCCTGCGTCAGATCGATTTACACTCGTAAGTCTCGATGTTAAATTCCCCAGCAGGCAGGCCGGAGATAATCGGCTGAGTTACTATAGGCTTATCTTACAAGCCGAAGTAATGAAGTTCTGACCTCGGTTGTGTGAAAATAAATCCGAGCTAAAGGTCGCCTGGAACCCGAGGCCCCCCTACTCTGTGAAACGCCTCTCACTAAAAAAATTTAATCTGTAAAGTAAAATATTTCTATTTAATTATATTTTAATTTTTTATCTATTCAACCCTCTGCAATGCTTTTTTTGTACAAAGTTGTACATACAGTGATAAAAATAACTTATACTAATAATAATTTACTGAAGGCCTCTTAACCAATGAAAAATATTAAAAAAAATAAAAGTTGTTACTAATAATAATAGTGTATTAATAGTAAATATGTCAAATTGCATACAAAAGGAAAATGGCCTAAATCAGTGCTTATATCATATTATAATAATATAACAATAAATATACTATTCAAAACATAAAAAAGAGAGTGCATCTAATATGTTAATAAATATTAACAATTAAATATAAATAACAAATATAACAAAACTTAAACTAAACTGTGGTAGACTTTACTAAAGAATAACAATCCAATACAATTTATTGAATAACTACAATAGCGTGGAGCCATTTTAAAGATAAACAATACAGAAAAAAACTAACTCAAATTTTAAAACTAAGCCATTCTACGAATTATGTTTAGTGAATTTAAGAATTAGACTTAACCTTAAGCACATCTTCTGAAAAACTCGTTTTTGTGTGATTTTCTTAGCAAAAATGGAACATTACTGTATTTCTAAAATTGTACAAAAGAGGAATCTACTTTGTAAATAATTACTTTACAATCGGAAAATCCGTAAAAATCAGAATTGACAAAAATAGAGGTAAATGAAGAAAGTTTAGTTTTAAATGTTCTAATTTATTGTTTGAGACATTGTACTTTATATTTGCTGGACCGCTCATAAGTACATTTAAATTTATTTAAATCAGACCGAAAACATAAAATATTTTGTAGATAGAAACGGTTTCAAAACATGCAATTTATTATTTCACTTAGCAATTTGGGATATTTTAACAGTTTTGGTTCAATTTGGCTTATTGTAGCTTGTTTCTGTTCGTTTTGGGAGATTGTAAATAGTTTTTGTTCAGTTCGGAATATTGTAGCTCATTCTTGATTAATTAGGGAGGTCGTAATTACTTTTTGTTCAATTATGGATGTTGTAACTTGTTTTTGTACAGTATTAGGAAACTGCAGTATTTTCTGCAAATATTCAGTATTTTCTGAAAAGTTTGTGGGATCAGAATACTTAGATATGAACGGATTAGGAAAATAGAATTCCTAATTTTACATCTAATGCAAATTGCAGTCCTTATTGTGCATTATGGAAATTTAAATACATACAATTTTCATTTTTGTTACTGTATAGGAAGATTTAAATTATTTTTGAACATACTGTTGAATTTTCTATCCTTTTTTATTAGGTGTGAAAAAGAACAAGATTTTTTTTACAGTTCACGATGATATATGGATGTAACAATCCCTATTGAATAATTTTTCGTAGATATTTTTTTTGTACAAGTCACACTGATTGCAATACTTTTTTAACTGTCCAGGGAGATGAAAATTACTTTATTTTCAGTACAGATGGATAGCCACGATTTGGAACAGAGTAATTTGTGTACAACTCACGGTGATAACAATTCATTATGCACTGTCCTGGGAGATTCCAAAACTATGTAACATCAAGATGATAACGATACTTTTTTCACTGTTCAGAGTTAATGCGATCTTTGAAATTAAGAAGAATAAAGATACCAGTTCTTTTTTAAAGGCCTAGTCATGGACAGTAATCCTTTTGTAAGGTGTTTTTGAGATTACCTTACAGTGTTGATGTAAAAAAAGAGGGATATATTCCGTTACCTCACTACCACAATTTTCTTTTTGTTTCCGTTAATTCACTACCACTTGATAAATATTCTTTTGCTCTAAAAATTCTTCTTCAATCATTTTACGTCCGCTGTGGTATTCCTTATCCACTAGGAATCCGATTTTGCTGGCCTTATCTTATCGCTTTCCAAGTACTTACACATGGAGAGCGCATTTAGCGGTAAGTCAATCATTGGATTTACTAGTTTGAGATCAACTTTAGTAGCCACCTAACCTAACCTGACTTAAACGAACCGTAATTGTGATTACAAAAATAGTGGTAGTGAAGCAACGGAAAAATTAGTGGTAGTGAATTTACGGAAAAGGTCCAAAAGAGTTACACATTGAAAAGTTGAAATCCAAACCGGGGACAACAGCCTAGGCAATTCTTACTATCTATAAATATCTTAAAACGTTCTATTATTTTTGTTAGAACCTACTGTTATATCCACTACGTATCGTTACTATCATCGATTAACTGGATGTAATCGAACTGTCAACAGAGGTTGAAAAAATGAACTCCAACTTCAGTGTAGCGTTTATATTAGTTGGGTCCGTCACCTCTTTAAGTCCCACTTCGAGGTGACACACACAGTACAACAGTGATGCGACCCATTTAGGGCGCGGCAAGCCAGTGTGGGACGGTTGGGACCATAATGGCTCCATTGTGATGGGATAACCAGATCCCACCTGTGGGAGCTCTGCTACTGGAGCAGTATCCTCTATCTCTTCTACTGCTACCAAGTGCTTCTAGTACTAAAGTTATCACGTTATTAAACTCGTATAGTACTAGCTTTATTAAAATAAACTACGTGTTTATCATTGTCTCTTTTAAAAAATTTAAAAACATTAATACCTTAAATGATTCATGGTTAAGGGCACTTCCTAGGTTAAGTTTTAGAGAGAGCTACATAGCCCTAACTTCACCTGGTAAATTAAGGCATCCTTAAATGTTTTTAACAGTTTATAATTTAATTTTCGGCTTATTTTTAGACTACAGTCAGTGTGGAGTTCAGGAATTCATATTCCTCATCTATAAATATGACTGTTAGCTGATTAACCAAGAAATTCCTAGATTGCTTCAGTAACACAGCCTACGGCGTTCAAGATAAATTCATTTCTCCAACTCATCTATATGTCCGTGCTGGCCCACTCGGAGCCGTCGCTGTCGGATTTACTGGACACAAATTCGAGCCAGGTGGGGGCCGAGGCGCATGCGTATAAACCATCTCCAATGTAAAGGCAGCAGTTTTTTGTCGGGGAAACCGGTCGTGGGGACTGGCCACTCGGGTACTGGTCAGTGAACCTTCCACTCCATTCCAGCATCCAGCAGCTGACTTACGGCTATGCTAATATGATTGCCAACCCGGCAAACTAAAATATACCTTCCCACCAGTAAAAAACCGAATTATCTCTTCATAGTCCTAGTTGGATTTAGTCATTAGTATAGAATTATTGAGGAGATAAATCCCCAAAATATCGTTTCGTGCATTGCTATCGGCCCACATAAACTAGATTATAGTCGGACACGAGACTGCAGCACCTGCTAATACTGATTACCACTGTGCAAACACCACTAAACAAACGATGAATTGGAGTGATTACGTCATCAAGAAAGGAGAACATACATAATTGTAGCCACGACATAATGATTTGGCAGTGTATGTCTAGTTGGTATTCTGTAATTATAAAAATATCGCTCGTAATTAGAGAGTTGGTTTAACCAACGTGAAGTCCTTGAAGTCTGTTATAGAAATTAATATAAGATTTACACGTCAATAACGTGTGGTAATGTTATGTAATAAATAAGCATTCAACATCGTCCTCTACCATCTTGACTTCTTCCATGACAGTAGTCAACATCTGAAAAAGGGTTTTTGAAGTTATACTTCTTTGCGCCCGTTAGACACTTTGGGATGGGATGTTGGTCGAGAAACCGCGTCACGCTGAAAAGTAAGAACAAATTTTTAAGAACTATCGATTAATCGATTGTTAATCGAAGAAATTTAATCGAAGAAATTACTGATAATGATAATATAGGTGTGTAATATAATAATGAAGTCACGCATAATATATTGAAGATAAATATATTGAATAATATTGAAAAATGTCTTATATTTCATTTATATATCCTGTCTGTTTGTGTGCGTGAGTGGGTGTATGAGAATGGCCAAAGAAGTATAACTTCCACCGTGTGGTCCGACGCACACCCAATTTTTTTTATTTTCTTCAAAGATTGAATAATGTTTGAGGCATATGCTTGCTCTTTTACTGACATCATTTTTATTTGTTTTCATATTTATTATATTATTATCATTAATTAATTTAATATTGAGTTATTAAAATCAATTATTCACATATTATTGTTGTTGTATTGTTGTTATATTGTTGTTGCTGCTTTCATGATTAATAAATATATTTTGTTTGTTTTTTCAAATTATTTATGTTTTTGATAAACTAATTTATTTAAATGTGTTAGTAGTCAGTTATTAAGTTTGTTTGTTGTTGAATAGTTTATTTTGTAACATTGTAATCAAATGTAAACTGAGTACCCTCTATAACATTTGAATTATATCGCAACATGTTTATTTTATTTGTTATATTAATTTATTTGATTTATACACTTGAAAATGACAATCAAGTCGAAACATGTTGTGATATATTTAAATAAATGTTTCTTTAAGGGTTTGTATTTGATTAATTCATCATAATACGTAAGAAGCCCTTGTAGTTAAAATAATAAAGTTAAAAATTTAAAGAGCGTCTTATTTTATCAGGCGGGACACTTAACCTGGGGACAACCGGCTTTAAGGGTGACTTCCGAACAACCACCAGTGACCGAGCAGGCGGGCTGCGTGCAAGGACGGGATCGCTCAGACGGTCCAAGGGACAGCCACGCTGATGTTGCTTGACTCCGTTGACTTGCGATAACGTCTGAACCCTCCGATCAAGCCTCTGGCAAATATGATATTACTATATATAAATATAATAATTTGTTATTCTACGTTTCGTGATTTGTTGAGCTGGTTTTGGACCTGTTGTGAGTTGTTACTGTAGTTTTATAATTAAAGAATAAATTGTTAATTTAGTTTATTGAACATCCATTTTGGTTCAATTCGTGTATTTTCCTGCGTCGCCATTAAATAAATAAAAGCAGTTTGGCTGTCAGCAAGAGGATGATAACTCACATAGCATGCGCTGTCAAACCGTTTAGCCATACGCCAACCTGATTAATTGGGGGACGTTAAAAATCGTTTGCGTGTCCGTTCGTCAAAGCCAACACCCCTCGGGGGACACAATTATAAATAGTGCAAACTGAAGCTGTTGTCATGTCGCTGCCATAAACATTGGTTGTCGGGGTGGTACTAACATGACAGTTCCACGTGCATTCTTAAATGGAACCTAAACAAAATCACCCCAACTTCTATTTTTAGCTTTATGGAAATATGTTCCCTAAACAAAATCACTCCTACTTGTCATGTGAGTGACATTAGTTACATTTTGTTTCAATTTCTTTGTAGCATAAATTGAAAAATAATGTGGCTCAACGAGTGATTAAATAAATTAAAAATGTTTTTTGACTTTTACAATTACATAATAGTGTCAAATAGAAAGATTAAAACTACAACAATTGTTGATCGGATATTGTATAGGCCTTATAAAAAAATTCAACAATGAACTAAAACTACAGTTTTATCTAAAATCAATCATCTTGTTTTCACTTTACAGTCAATACACTCTACTTTATAGGAGCATTCTTCAATCAAAAGCTTTCTCACCTTAAAAATATTAATAATTAAATATCATTCACTCTTTAAAAAGTAAGGCAAGGAATTAAACAAAGTGACCCCATCGTAAAAATGTTGTTAAATCTTTTTTTGTGTTCAGAGCTTTTTATTATTTACTTCTAAAATTTTTATCATGATGCATTGAATTTTGAAATATTAACTAATAATACAAAAATAAATAAAATTCAAACGTATTACTAAGATGTCGATCGCAAAGATTAGGATGGAAAACATGGATTTAAGGATGACAGTGTAATTGAGTGAATGAATATTTGTTCAACACTATAAAACTTTAGTAAGAACTTAAATAAAAACGACCAGGTGTGGTCACTAGATTTGTTTGACTTAACTGGAAAAACTATAATATAAAATTTGAATTAAAAATTCTATAATTAATCAATATTTCTAAAAACTAACCTATAAATTAATATTGATTGAAAATAAGTTATAGTTCATTTATGGACGCATTTTAACTCATTTGGTATCTTACATATATTACTTATTATAGCTTATTTAAATTAATATTTAAGACGAAACAATGGAATAATAAATTATCTAATTATACATAAGAAACATGTGTCTCATTATAATGTAAGATATTAATTTTAACGTACATTTATTTTAATTCATTTGAGCCTGTCTGATGAAAAATAATTTGACGAATATCTAAATTAAATCTCGAGTCACAAGGCATGAAATTATTCTTTCTTATCTGGATATTTAGTAACAACACCTCCATTAAGTGTAAGTTAGGTGTCTGGAAGTGAAACCACGTGTTAAGTATTTGACTGTACCTTACCTCAGAGGTCCTTGAACACTAAGTCAATTACATCACGTAACGACGATTTTAGTGTGAGCGTTTGGCAGTGAAACTACGTGTTAAGTATTTGACTGTACCTTACCTCAGAGGTCCTTGAACACTAAGTCAATTACATCACGTAACGACGATTTTAGTGTGAGCGCTTGGCAGTGAAACTTCGTGTTAAGTATTTGACTGTACCTTACCTCAGAGGTCCTTGAACACTAAGTCAATTACATCACGTAACGACGATTTTAGTGTGAGCGTTTGGCAGTGAAACTACATGTTAAGTATTTGACTGTACCTTACCTCAGAGGTCCTTGAACACTAAGTCAATTACATCACGTAACGACGATTTAAGTGTGAGCGTTTGGCAGTGAAACTACGTGTTAAGTATTTGACTGTACCTTACCTCAGAGGTCCTTGAACACTAAGTCAATTACATCCCGTAACGACGATTTAAGTGTGAGCGTTTGGCAGTGAAACTACGTGTTAAGTATTTGACTGTACCTTACTTCAGAGGTCCTTGAACACTAAGTCAAGTACATCACGTAACGACGCTTTAAGTGTGAGCGATTGGCAGTGAAATTACGTGTTAAGTATTTGACTGTACCTTACCTCACAGGTCCTTGAACACTACGTCAAGTACATCACGTAACGACGCTTTAAGTGTGAGCGATTGGCAGTGAAACTACGTGTTAAGTATTTGACTGTACCTTACCTCACAGGTCCTTGAACACTAAGTCAATTACATCACGTAACGACGATTTGTGAGCGATTGGCAGTGAAACTACGTGTTAAGTATTTGACTGTACCTTACTTCAGAGGTCCTTGAACACTAAGTCAATTACATCACGTAACGACGATTTAATTGTGAGCGCTTGGCAGTGAAACTACGTGTTAAGTATTTGACTGTACCTTACTTCAGAGGTCCTTGAACACTAAGTCAAGTACATCACGTAACGACGCTTTAAGTGTGAGCGATTGGCAGTGAAACTACGTGTTAAGTATTTGACTGTACCTTACTTCAGAGGTCCTTGAACACTAAGTTAATTACATCACGTAACGATGCTTTAAGTGTGAGCGATTGGCAGTGAACTACGTGTTAAGTATTTGACTGTACCTTACTTCAGAGGTCCTTGAACACTAAGTTAATTACATCACGTAACGATGCTTTAAGTGTGAGCGATTGGCAGAGAAACTACGTGTTAAGTATTTGACTGTACCTTACCTCAGAGGTCCTTGAACACTAAGTCAATTACATCACGTAACGATGCTTTAAGTGTGAGCGATTGGCTGTGAAACTACGTGTTAAGTATTTGACTGTACCTTACTTCAGAGGTCCTTGAACACTAAGTTAATTACATCACGTAACGATGCTTTAAGTGTGAGCGATTGGCAGTGAACTACGTGTTAAGTATTTGACTGTACCTTAGTTCAGAGGTCCTTGAACACTAAGTTAATTACATCACGCAACGATGCTTTAAGTGTGAGCGATTGGCAGTGAACTACGGGTTGATTAATGCTGAGAGATTGATAGTGACAACTCAAATTGAGTGTCATCAAATCAGAGTTCCAAGTTCAGTTGGATTCCTTAATGAAGAAGGGATAGAAGTAAAATCACGTGTTGAGTGTATCCTTTCCTTAAGGTAAAAACGATCACTTCGTCGAGACGGATAAATTCTAGGTTATATACCTCAGAGGGACATTCTGATTGATTCTATCATTTTCCTAAATTAAAGACCACCATGAAGCAACGAGTAAACGAAGGAAGTAGTCTGGCTGTTAAATGAGACATTGAGAGTTTTCTGCATTCTTCGTAAAGGTCTTTGACAGAAAGTCAAAGACCACCACGTCTAGACGTTTTGCATATCCGTGATGTTCCCAGACGGTGAATAATGCTCATTTTTTCTGTATCCTTGTTAATTAACTTATTGTGGAAATAAATACGCCATATTGATACTCTTTGTTTATCTTTCCAGTCCATTATCTTTCCAAAATGTTTTAACTTAGATTAATTAATCGTTATTAATTGACTAATGAAAATCTTCAATAATCACATTATACAGTCGTATTTTATAATTATTTACGTTCTTTAAATTATTAGTTAAGATAGTTAATGAAACTTACACAGTAAAAATCATTAAATATATGTTAAACTTTATTTTTAACGTGTACATATATAGATCAGGAACAAAAGAGATACTTAGTTTTGCTCAAGAATTGCTTCTGTCCAATTAGTTGTTAGGCAACCCGTAGAACTTATTAACAATTTATATATGGAGGACTGCAATTGGAAACATATTTTAATTTCTTTGAAGAGCTCATTCTACAAAAGTGTGTATTTTAATGATTCTAAAGTCAAGTGCGACTTTGAAGAAATCGTTCTATAACAGGGTGTATTTTAATGATTCTAAAGTAAAGTGTGTCTTTGAAGAACTATCCTATAAAAAGGTGTATTTTACTGATATCACAGTCAAGTGTGTCATTGAAGAACTCATTCTACAAAAGCGCGTATTTTAATGATTCCAAAGTCAAGTGTGTCTTTGAAGAAATCATTCTATAACAGGGTGTATTTTAATGATTTGACAGTAAAGTGTGTCTTTGAAGAACTCACTCTGTAACAGAGCGTATTTTACTGATATCACAGTCAAGTGTGTCATTGAAGAACTCATTCTTCAAAAGGGTGTATATTACTGACATCGCAGTCAAGTGTGTCATTGAAGAACTCATTCTTCAAAAGGGTGTATTTTACTGACATCTCAGTCAAGTGTAACATTGAAGAACTCATTCTGTAACAGAGCGTATTTTAATGACATCACAGTCAAGTGTGTCATTGAAGAACTCATTCTGTAACAGAGCGTATTTTAATGACATCACAGTCAAGTGTGTCTTTGAAGAACTCATTCTGTAACAGAGCGTATTTTAATGACATCACAGTCAAGTGTGTCTTTGAAGAACTCATTCTGTAACAGAGCGTATTTTAATGACATCACAGTCAAGTGTGTCATTGAAGAACTCATTCTTCAAAAGGGTGTATTTTACTGATATCACAGACAAGTGTGTCTTTGAAGAACTCATTCTGTAACAGAGCGTATTTTACTGACATCTCAGTCAAGTGTGTCATTGAAGAACTCATTCTTCAAAAGGGTGTATTTTACTGACATCTCAGTCAAGTGTGTAATTGAAGAACTCATTCTTCAAAAGGGTGTATTTTACTGACATCACAGTCAAGTGTGTCTTTGAAGAACTCATTCTGTAACAGAGCGTATTTTAATGACATCACAGTCAAGTGTGTCTTTGAAGAACTCATTCTGTAACAGAGCGTATTTTAATGACTTCACAGTCAAGTGTGTCTTTGAAGAACTCATTCTGTAACAGAGCGTATTTTACTGACATCTCAGTCAAGTGTGTCATTGAAGAACTCATTCTGTAACAGAGCGTATTTTAATGACATCTCAGTCAAGTGTGTCTTTGAAGAACTCATTCTGTAAAAGAGCGTATTTTAATGACATCACAGTCAAGTGTGTCATTGAAGAACTCATTCTTCAAAAGGGTGTATTTTACTGATATCACAGACAAGTGTGTCATTGAAGAACTCATTCTTCAAAAGGGTGTATTTTACTGACATTTCAGTCAAGTGTGTCATTGAAGAACTCATTCTTCAAAAGGGTGTATTTTACTGATATCACAGACAAGTGTGTCATTGAAGAACTCATTCTTCAAAAGGGTGTATTTTACTGACATCTCAGTCAAGTGTGTCATTGAAGAACTCATTCTTCAAAAGGGTGTATTTTACTGATATCACAGACAAGTGTGTCTTTGAAGAACTCATTCTGTAACAGAGCGTATTTTACTGACATCTCAGTCAAGTGTGTCATTGAAGAACTCATTCTATAACAGAGCGTATTTTAATGACATCACAGTCAAGTGTGTCTTTGAAGAACTCATTCTGTAACAGAGCGTATTTTAATG
Organism: Stictocephala bisonia; assembly: GCA_035578905.1. Taxonomy (NCBI): domain Eukaryota; kingdom Metazoa; phylum Arthropoda; class Insecta; order Hemiptera; family Membracidae; genus Stictocephala; species Stictocephala bisonia. The sequence goes on from JAQJVL010000001.1 coordinate 11,137,547, forward strand.
ACATCACAGTCAAGTGTGTCATTGAAGAACTCATTCTTCAAAAGGGTGTATTTTACTGATATCTCAGTCAAGTGTGTCATTGAAGAACTCATTCTTCAAGAGGGTGTATTTTACTGATATCACAGACAAGTGTGTCTTTGAAGAACTCATTCTATAACAGAGCGTATTTTAATGACATCACAGTCAAGTGTGTCTTTGAAGAACTCATTCTGTAACAGAGCGTATTTTAATGACATCACAGTCAAGTGTGTCATTGAAGAACTCATTCTTCAAAAGGGTGTATTTTACTGACATCTCAGTCAAGTGTGTCATTGAAGAACTCATTCTTCAAGAGGGTGTATTTTACTGATATCACAGACAAGTGTGTCTTTGAAGAACTCATTCTGTAACAGAGCGTATTTTACTGACATCTCAGTCAAGTGTGTCATTGAAGAACTCATTCTTCAAAAGGGTGTATTTTACTGACATCTCAGTCAAGTGTGTCATTGAAGAACTCATTCTTCAAAAGGGTGTATTTTACTGACATCTCAGTCAAGTGTGTCATTGAAGAACTCATTCTTCAAAAGGGTGTATTTTACTGATATCACAGTCAAGTGTGTCTTTGAAGAAACTCATCCTTGTAACAGAGCGTATTTATAGTGGAGAGGATACTCAGCAAGTGCTGTCATTGAAGAATCTTTCTTATACGAGGTTCGATTTATATGACAGTAGAAGGTCAGTCGGAAGTGGTTCATTGAAGATCTTCGTTCCTAAATGAGAGGGTTGATATCTGATATTACAGAGAAATGTAGATCTCAAGGAACTCAAATCTGTAACAGACGATTTGAACTGACGAGGCTCATCAAATGGTATTGAAGGAACTATTCTTAGAAAGGTGGTTGTTTTTACCTGCATCACGAGAGCCAATTGTGTCATAAAACATCATTCCTTCTGGGTTTTTTATTTTTACAATTATATCACAGCATTTTCTTGATGGAAATTTCTTCTGAAAGGCGTATTTTCCCTGAATCTCAGTCACAGTGGTGTTTATGCAAGAATACCTTCCATCTCGCCAAAAGGGGTCATATTACAAACGACTCAATGCTGTCTTCTTGTGACAGACACTCACTGCTGCTCACAATCTAGTCATTATTCTATGAAATCGTCCGTTAAGGTTGTCTACGTCTCATTGCCAGAATCTCATTTCTCAAAAACGGTAGTTATCTCAGACATTTCATAATTGTCATTGAAACATATATTCTTCATAGTGTACTTTTAATTGACATTGTTCAAGTGTAAAACAATTGTATGAACTCGTTTATCAAATGTCGTTTAATTTCACTGAATAAATCATTTTCTTGTCATTGAGTTTCTTTAAAGTGTTTTTTATGATACCAGACATTTTAGTTTTCGGTAAAATGTAACAATATTTTGGAACGACATCTCTATAAGTGTATTGTTTTTGTATGTAAATTTTTAAACAAGGTGTATTATTTACTACATCTTAAACTTCTAACTTTGAATTTAAAACTTTACTTCAAAATATTTATGATATTACAGTTTATGTGTGTCTTTAAGAAAACTTATAACAGGTATTTAAAATCAAAGTCGTGTGTCTGTGTTGGAGTATAACATTTTAAGGGTTATTATTGTTAGACTACTGAAAGATAAATTTTCTTTATGTAAAATGGCTTTCTGAAATACAAGATAACAGTACAGTAAATTACATTTTCAAATATAGAAATTAAAGATCACTATGAATTCGATCACGTTTTTCTAATATGGTGGAAGCCTTTTGAACATGAAACTGGTACAAATCCGTATCACAACAACTAATGCCATAAACAATCGGATTTTGTATTTTCAATTCGGCGTTTCCGGTATTTAGTCGCTTGTTGTTATAACGAAAAATTTACTTCTTGAATGTTGACTAATAATCAACATTGAGTATTTCGTAACTTTAATTGAGAACGTCGGGATGTCGGGCTTGTTCTAATCAATTAATCATGCTTCTGTAAGAGATATATTCACTCAATGTTTTCTGACCCTTCAGACATTGCGATAACGTTCACTTAAAGAGTTACAGTTAATTGTGTCCGTTAAGTTTGAGTATTTTTTAGATATCAGCCCTTATTTTATTTACGTACCACTTGAAAGAACGGACAAGTCGAAGAACGTGGACATGTCATCAAGATCTCCGCTCCAGCATCCAGCACGTAGGGCAGGGGTTTGGTTGCCCCAGTTGTTTTTGCAGTATCGGGCTGTTGCCCATGTCTGCCAGAATGATCTTCTAACTTGGCTGATTACTTGGCCATGATGTGTGAATGACCAGCACTGAAAAGTGCCCCTTTTTTTTTTTTTTTTTTTTTTTTACAACCCGTAGCCACAAACCCTGGCAAAAAAGACATGAATTGATAGGGCTTCCAAAAGGGAAGCACTACCATGCTTAAAACTAACAAAAGGGTGGGGGGACGTAGTGGGGGGGCTGGGGACGTAGTGGGGGGAGGGCTGGGGTCGTCTTGGTGGGGCTCAGGCTCACGGAGGATCGTCGAGGATGGCTCGAGGTCGAGGCAGGCGGAATTCAGGAGCACCTTCCCGTCTGGCTAAGTCGCTCAAGTGTTCAAGTCCTGACTCTTCGGCATTGCTGAAGAGTTTGGCTGCAGTTGTCCGGGCAAAGTCTTCTAAGGACGGGACCTTGAGTGACGTTCGTACGGTGGCATTTGAGACGAACCAAGGAACTCCCATGATCCGCCGGAGACCTTTTGACTGACATGCCTCGATCCTCTTGCGTGTGGTCTTGCAGAGAAGTGCCCACCAGGCAGTTGAAGCATACATAAGTACCGAGATCTCCGCTCCTGACAGGTGAAGAGGCTCGATAAATCTGAGGTTGGGAGAGGGGATAAGTCGAGGAACGTGCATGAGTCGTGAAGGTATCTGTTCCCGACAGGTGACGAGGCTCGATACATCTGAGGTTGGGAGAGGGAATAAGTCGAGGAACGTTCATGAGTTGTCTAGATATCTGTTCCTGGCATGTGACGAGGTTCGATACATATGAAGTTAGGAGAGGGGACAAGTCGAGGAACGTGGATAAGTCGTCAAGATCTTCGTTCCTAACAGGTGACGAGGGTCGATACATCTGAAGTTAGGAGAGGAGATACGTCAAGGAACGTGGACAAGTCGTCAAGATCTCCGTTCCTGACAGGTGACGAGGCTCGATACATCTGAGGTTGGTAGGGGATAAGTCGAGGAACGTGGATGAGTCATCAAGATCTCCATTTACCCCATCATCACGAGAGCCAATAATAATGCTGCCTCCGATAGCCATCAGTTACACCTCTGTGTGTATCTTTTAATATTTGTACCAATTATATACAGCATTTTCAATTGATTGGGATAATTTCGGGGTGTCTGACGGCAATTTTCCCCTAGAACTGAGACGAGTGGGTAATTTATGCAAGTGGAATACCCGTTTCCCCATCTCGCCGACAAAGCTGGGTCCCATATCTCAAACGCTCAACTGCTGTCTTCGTTGATGACTTGAGACTACTCACATGCTTTATCGCCTCACTAACTCTAGCTCATTATTCTAGAACGTGTGAGCCGTTTAAAGGTTTCTCAACGTCTCATTACGGCCAGATGGCCATCTCTGCTCCAAAAACACGCGTAGCTTATCTCAACATTTCAATATTGCCATTGAAAACATGGATTATTTGCATTCATAGTCGTACTTTTAATATTTACAATTGTTTATAGTTAGTAAAAGCAATTTTATAATCCGTTAAATACAATGTCTTTAATTTCACTGAATAAATATTTTCTTTACATTATTTTGTTTCCTTTTAATGTGTTTTTTATGTTACCTGTACATTTTAGTTTATCAGGTAAAAATGTAAACAATATTTGGAACGAATATTATAATTGTATTGTTTTTGTACTGTTTAAATTTTAAACAAGCAGAATTATTCATGTTAAATACATAATATTAAAACTTCTAACTTTGAATTTTAAAACGTTTACTAGGCAAAATAAATAAATGAAATTACTGATTTTCTGATGATGATTAATAATAAAAATATGCTTATAACATAGTTTCGAAAATCTAAAAGCGTGTTGCAATACATAAGCTGATTGGAGTATAAATTTATAGATTACATTATTGTTAGACTACTAAAAGATACAAATTTTCATGTGATGTAAAATTTTGTCTTTTTGAAAATTACGGAAAGATAACGGTACAGTAAATTATATATCTACAAATATAAAATTAAAATACTATTGATTGATGACTTTTTCTCAAAAAATATAAGCCTTTGAAACATGAAACTGGTACAATATCGCCTATATAACAAAATTAATACATAAAATATGTAGGGTACCATATATTCTTGTACCTTTTCATGATTTGAGAGTTTCCGGTATTTTTAGTTGCTTTGTTGTTATACCACACGAAAAATTTACTTTTCTTTTCTGAGAATGTTGAGACTATAATATAAATAGAGCACACATTGATGTATTTTGTGACACTTTTAAGAGTCTGCAGAAGCTGTCGGAGGATGTCGGGCATCTTGGTTTTAATCCCATAAGAACAATGTTATTTTCGAACCGGACATACGATCACGCGTATCCAAATTAAACAGTAATTTTGAAATTGCTTTGCGAATTCTTAATTATTTTAATTTTAAATAATATAAAAAATATTTAGTTTGAAGTTTTTATTTTCACCTATTCTTTTAAAACTAGGCGTATGTATTCAAAATATAAAAACCAAACCCAATGCGAAATACGATAACGATATTCTTCCAATGGTTCCCACAGCGGATCTCATCCTGTAACCATGCTGGCTTTACAGACTCCCACTCCACCGCGGGCTCCAAAGCGTCACCCATCGTCCGCGACTCTCGTGACCGAGACCGTCCTGCTCCAAGCCTCCGCGCACTCAAGTACGCCCTGTGCCAACCCTGCCGCTGACATCTCGATAACATCAGCCCAGCAAGCCAGCTGTGCCGACTGTTCTCAAGAAAAGTCGACCACCACAGAACGGCTGGACGTTCAACAAACTCTGGTATCAGAGAACACCGCGTTAAAAGAGGAGTTGGCGAAGCTTCGCATGGAGAGGCAGGTTGTACTAGACCATTCGATAGAGTCAGATCAACGGCTCCTTCAGTACACCGAAGATATATTTACACCTCCACCATCCTTAGCACGCTCATCTCTAAGTGGCACTGAAACACTGCGGCTTCAAGAAGAGCTGGAAAAAGCTCATATTAAAATGCAGGAACTTGAAGAAACAATAATTCTCTTAAAACGCCCATGCGAAATCTGTACCATACTTAGAGAAGAGACGAAAAATATGGTTCAAAGTCTTAGATGCCTCGAGGCCGAAAATCAACAACTAAAGAACCACGCAGTATTTCATGTCCCTGTTGAACCAACACCACTGCCAGTCCACAACAGCTTTCAGTTGTTAGATGAAGAACATACTGAAAAGGATGTAGATTTTGTAGCCGTAAAAATGAAAAAAAGAAAAACAAAAAAGGTCAAGAGTAACGACATCCAAGGCAAACCACACGTTAGTAATAAAAAAAGGAAGAATACTCCGGCTTCAGAGGTCTACGTATCCACACCTTTCTCTAGTGTAACAATTTTAGGAGATAGCCACGTCCGCGGTCTTTCTTCTCGAGTTGCAAAGAAACTGAGAGCATGCACAATGATAAGCGGAATGTGCAAGCCGGGAGCCGGCCTTCTGGATATTAGGCCTACCTCCACGCCACCCCGAAATCACTGCTACGTGCTGATGGTGGGGACTAATGACGTCGACGCTGGGCGTGAGAACATCATTTTCAACCACATAGAGGACATTATGCTTACCATAAGAAAGACCTCTAGACTCCTAGTGGTACCATTGACAGCCAGGTTTGATCTCGACCCAAGGAGCCCCATTCACAGTACCGTCGGACGAGTGAACCGCTACATGGCTGAGCTGTGTCACCGTATTCAGGGTGTGGAGTTACTCAACACGACCTGCATTAGACGACACCACCACACCGCACACGGGCTTCATCTAAGAGCAAGTGGGAAGGAAGTTCTGGCGAACCTCATATCAGAGAGACTGGCATGCATGAGTACACTACCTCGTCCTCAGCCGAGACCTGCCCCAACCCCAGCTATACTGCCACCAGCACTACCGGGTCCCATCACGCTGCCGTACGAATCGTACGCTGAGGCTGCTGCACAGCACACCACCACCTATGCTTCTCCCCACCAGCAACAAAAACATCCAAGTGGATACACGACCGCACCTAATATAGAATCCAGCAGACAGACCGACGCCAAAACAACCAATACAGTTTTTTTAGGGGATCCAATTATAGCCGAATACAGACACTGACTCATTCCAAAAGAAATTCAAAACAACAAAATTCCGAAAGTCAAACTTATAAAACAATTACATTGATGCATCAGAACGCACAAATTGCTACCAACAAAGTGGATGAGCTAACTCTCATGTGCGAGGAACTCAATCCCGACCTGCTTGTTGTTACCGAGCACGGCTTCAACAGTAGCAACATTCAACTTTTCAAAATTCAAAATTATCAATTGGCAAATTACTACTGTCGATCCTCCACAAAAGGTGGAGGGGTGGCCATTTTTGTGAAACAAAACTTTTATTTTACTCATCACACACTAACTGACCCCTCAGACAAACACTTTGAGGTCACAGGGGTAAACATCAGAATAAAGAAATCACAACTGATTGTCATTGGAACATACAGGGCTCCCAGCGGAAATGAAAACTATTTCTTGTCAAAATTTGAAAAGCTGTTGGCTGATGTCACGCAAAAAAAGCAAAATTTCATGGTTATGGGGGATTTTAACATCGATGTTTTAGACGTTAATAATCCCATGACACAACGGGCCACAGATCTGTTGAGGACATTCGGTCTTGTTTGGTCGATCGACTCACCAACAAGAGTAACGAACCACTCAGCCACAGCTATCGACAACATTGTTACAAACCTGACTAAGATAGAGGTGTCTGTGATCAACACAGCATTTTCTGACCACTATGGCCAACAGGCTATCATAAGTGGTTTTGAGCCAACACGGGATCCGCCCATTCATAAAATTATCAGAGACACGAGACCCGCAAACATAGCGCTACTTAACTTTCAACTCACGCGTGAAAAATGGAGTTTTTTAAACTTAGAAGATCCTGTGGAACTTCAATTCAAAAATTTCGAACAAGCTTTTAACTTTCATCTGAATGTGAGCTGTCCTTTAAAGAAAACTAACCAAAAACCTAGATTAAAAAAGTGTGCTTGGATTACCAAAGGTATTCTTGTCTCGAGAGAAAAGTTATTATTTTTCTCCGAAGCTATCAAACACACCTCAAATGTAACGTTTAAAACATTTTTTCAAAATTACAAAAGAACGTACAGAAAAGTCATCAAAGCCGCAAAAGCTTATGATGTCACCAAATCATTGCTCACTTCAAAAAATGTATCAAAAACAGCATGGAGCATAATAAACAATAATAACACACGACCTGACAAACGAATTGAGTTGCAAATTGGAAACGAACGAGTTACCGATCCCTTCAGGGTCGCTAATGAGTTCAATAGATTTTTGCCTCGGTTGGAGCTGACCATGGATTTTGTCCACCTAACGATCAGCCGCTCTCTTTCTTGCTTCCCAGCCCAGCTGCCTCCATGGCATTAGCACCAGTAACAGAAGAAGAAATTTCCAGAGTTATCGGTGGCTTTCAGCCAAAATTATCGAATGATATAAATAACGTCTCTATGAAGCTTCTCAAGCAGTGCTCGAGCCACCTGTTGAAGCCACTCGAGCATTTAATTAATCTCTCTTTTCACTCGGGAACTTTTCCCTCCGCTCTCAAAAAAGCAAAAGTGACCCCGATTCTCAAAAAGGGCGATCCTTTTTCAACTGAAAATTACCGTCCAATCTCAATATTACCGGCCTTCAGTAAAGTCTTTGAAAAGGTTTTCCTTATTCGAATCGTTAGTTTTTTTTGAAAGGTCAAATCTACTATCAAATAACCAATTCGGTTTCCGAGGCGGTAAATCGACGATAGATGCAGTTGTGCGTCTGGTCGATATGATAGTGGAGGGTATTGAAAGACGAGAAAAGACACTCACTGTGTTCCTTGACTTGTCAAAGGCCTTTGACTGTGTTGATCATAGCACCTTGATTCACAGACTAGAATACTATGGGATACGAGGAGTGCCACTTAAGTGGATTCAATCGTATCTCAGTCATCGAACACAATTTGTAAGTATTTCTAATGCTAGATCGGGAGAAGAGAAACTTTACTATGGAGTCCCCCAAGGCTCCATGCTTAGTCCTCTCCTTTTCCTGATATATGTTAACGATGTTGGTTCATCAGTAGAAAAAGGGCGACTCGTCCAGTACGCTGATGACACGACTCTCTGTTTCAGCGCGAACTCTACCAAAGAGCTCGAAAAGATAATTTCCATTGATCTCAACAGTGCCATTCAACATTTCCAAAAGCTCAACCTCAGAACAAACGCTGCAAAATCGTCATTTGTTCAATTTTGTTTGTGCCAAACCGATTCAGATCAAAGTCCCACAGTCATGTTGGATGAGACTGAGATTGAAGAAGTCTACTCGACTAAATTCCTTGGAATACACCTGGATCGAGGGTTGACATGGGGTTTTCACGTAGACAGTGTGTGTTCAAAACTAACCTCAGGCATCTATGTCTTGAGACAACTATCCGAATACTGCCCGACTCAGGTACTGATGACGGCTTATTACGGAGTAATTTACCCATACCTTTCCTATGGATTGGCCTTGTGGGGAGGTTGCACAAACGCATACTTTTCTAGAATTTTCATTCTTCAAAAAAAGGCAGTCCGAACCATCGCAAAATTGCACATGAGAGAGTCGTGCAAACCAGCTTTCAAAAGCTTAAAACTGTTGACATTACCCTGTCTCTACATCTTGAATACGTGCATTTTTTTCAAATCAAAGTGCAATCTCATAAGAGGTAGTGACATACACTCCTATGCAACTAGAGACAGAGACAACTACCGAACTGGTAAACACAGAACGGTAGTTTATGAGCGTTTGCCTTCACAGGCAGGAGCCCAATTTGTCAACAGTCTGCCAAATTCGGTCAAAAGTGCCCCAATGCTCAAGGCATTCAAAACGCGTCTGAAACAAGTTCTGATTGCAGAAGCATTTTATAGTACAGACGCGTTTATGGCACACAACTGGGAGGCCCTGTGAACACACAGACCAGAGCTGTAATTGCATAGAATTCGAATGGATGACCTCTGAATGCAAAATTGTATGTTTGAAAGTGACTTTGATGGAATGAATGAATGGAAAATTTTAGACTATTTAATTTATTAAACATTTATTAAAATTTATGACTATTGCAATACAATGTACTTTGTCTGACGCAATAAAAAAGGTTATTATTATTATTATTATTATTATTATAACGTTTAAATGACACCTCATACACAACTTTTGGTCAATAAACAACGAAAAAATATGGATTCACAAATAACATTGTTCATATGGGATTAAAACAAACATGGCCGACAGCCTCTGCAGACTCTTAACCTAACCAACAAATATAACCTAACCAAAGAGGATGTCGTTCATGTTGGTTTTAATCCCATAAGAACAATATTATTTTCCGTACGGAAATACGATCACGTGTATCCAAATTAAACAGTTATTTTGAAATTGCTTTGCGAATTCTTAATTAGTTTAATTTTAAAATATATAAAAAATGTTCAGTTTGAAGTTTTTTTTTCACCTATTTTTCAAAACTTGATATTTCTATTCAAAATATCAAGAGAAAACCCAAAGCGCAATATTATAACGTTTAAAATGACACCTCATTCACAACTTATGGTCAATAAATAACGAAAAATTACTGATTCGCAAATAACATTGTTCTTATGGTATTAAAACCAACATGGCTGACAGCCTCTGCAGATCTTTAACAAGTTTACAACAAAATTTGACATTTTTCATGAAGATTAATTTAATTTTAGCAGTTCCACAAGGGCATTTTAAATTAATTTAAACTGACTAACAAACACATGTTTTATAAGCTTTATAATTTATTTGTGTATTTTAATTTGGTATATTTGTCAATATATATATTAATCATATTTGTTATAGCTATCAAATTATGAGTTGTGTGTTTTTAAAATGTTGTTTTTGTATGATTGTAATTCAATAAATAAATAAATGCAAGATTGGATTAACCAAATTACGTGGACTTCCTGTAAGTGATATTTACTCTCACGCATCCCACACACCACTAACTCACGGGATTTACAACTGTCGACTGCTGAAATGGCTCTCATACTCAGGCTAGTCACGAAGCTTCCGTGAGACATTGCATTGCAATCCTAGCGTTCTTGGCCGAACAAGGAAATCGTATACTAACAGCGTAGGCACAATTAAAACAACTTTTTATCTTTGACATAAAACGTTGTATATTATAACCTAACATGTTATTTTCGTGTAATGGTGCGGTAAAATCATTTGAAAAGAGAAAACTAGAAACTAGACTTCATATTACTTTTTACGTTCTCTTAGTAAAGTTAAAATTTAAAGAATTTCTTATTTTTTCAGGCGAAGTTAGGGCTAAGAGCCCTCTCTAACATTTGACCTGAGAACTTAACTAAGAGGAGTTTGCAGAGGCTGTCGGCCATGTTGGTTTTGAAACCATAAGAACAATTTTATTTGCGAATCCATATTTTTCCATTATTTATTGACCAACAGTTGTGTATGAGGTGTCATTTTAAACGTTATCATATTGCAAATTGGGTTACCATTTGATATTTTCAAAACATAAGCCTAGTTTTGAGAAATAGGTGAAAATAAAAACTTCAAACTAAATATTTTTATATTTTTTTCTATAAAACTAATTAGGAATTCGCAAAGCAATTCCAACGCGCAATTTCATTCTTGGTCAAATGTAATTTGTTTGTAAAAACCTGTCTAAAAATAACAGTTAAATTTGGATACGAGTGATTGTTTATCCGGTTCGGACATAACATTGTTCTTATGGGATTAAAACCAAAATAGCCGGAAGCCTCCGACAGCCTATGCAGACTCTTAAGGGTTACTTCCGTACCACCACCAGTGACCGGAAAGGTGGGCTGCATGTTAGGACATGATCGCTCAGACGGTCACCCATCTAAGGAACAGCCACGCTTGATGTTACTTGACGACGCTATGTTGCGATAACGTTGAAAGCCTCCGGTCAAGGCCACTGGAAAATATTTGTCATATCAAACATAACAGGAACGTCACTAAAGGGTGTTATCCAGTAAGTACGCTAGATTTAAATTGAGGTACATCTGATGTAGCATAAAATGGACGAGAATTGGCACCAAAAAATCTCATAGAAAGACTACGGTCCGTCTGATATGATTGAATCCATTGCAGAAGATTGACAGTGATACCATAAGCATTAAGCTTGGCTAGAAGATGCGGATGACTCAGTATCAAACGCTTTAGAGAAGTCAATATAACCAGTGTCAACCTGCTTTCCATCTCCAAAAGCCGCAATAACAGAGCTCTCATACAGGGCAAGATTGGTAGTGGTTGATCTACCGGTTGTAAAACCATGCTGTGCAGATGTAACAATGTGACGAAAGAAGAATTCAATACGATCCAGCACAAGTGGTTCAAACAGCTTCACATGAGCAGGTTGTATCACAACTGGTCGGTAATTTCGGACATCTTCAATATTTGAGGACTTGTGTATACAGGTACCACAAAACTGAACTTGAGCCTATCCGGAAAAACTCCTTCAAGTAGAAAACTTATTAAAAATTACGGTTAGCTAGGAAGCGAAAGAATATCACTGCATCTCTTAAGCATTAAAGGTGGTATATCATCAGGGCCTGTACCCTTAATGGGATCCAGTGCTGCAAGCTTTCGCTGTACTTCACCAACTTCCAACATACAAGAAAATAAGTTTGTATACAGACTAAAACTATATGGTGGCATAGTCAAACTAGAAGTAGAGTACACGGAGGAAAAATGGTCAGCAAATAGATCACAAATTGCAAGATGCTTTACGAACGCCAAGGGTATACGAGTCAGGTGATGACCAATGGCTCCCTAATGTACCATCGACAAGACTCAAAAAAGACTTTATGTTTTCATAAATGGAACCATTTATATGTGCAATATATTCCCTGTAACACTCCAAACAGAGAGCTCGGGTAACTCCCTTGTGTACGCCTAAACTCCTTGTAATCTGCGAGCAGTTGTGTGGTCTTGTACCGTTTATGAGCAATCTTCTTAGTAATTTTCATCCTCTTCAATTTTGTTGTAAACCAGTTGGGAAACCTTTTTACCGACTTTCTTAGTAGGGGTGTTTTCAATCACAACATTACGATTCTCGTCAAATAAATCGTTGAAGAAATCAGAGACATCAGGCAGATCGTATTGAACAGTTCCAAGTAAATAATTCAATATTCGAGCAATTTCACCCTCATTACATTTAATTTAATTATAGACTATTCGTTGGTTATTCACAAGCACTCGGGAAGAAGGTATCTCACAATAAATAGCTGGATGAGCAGATTCTACAGGCAGCAGATGATCAACTGCAGCAGTAACTAATACAGCTGGGTCAGAACCAAATATTAGATCCAATAATACCCTACGCAAATTGAGTACAGTATTTATCTGGTTTAAGCTATAAGTGGTTGCCATTTCAATAATTGCGAGGAAGCTCTATTGCAAGCGGTAGGGTCAGGAGGAACCCAATCAACGTCCGGCAAGTTAAAGTCCTCTACCGTGGTAAGTATGGCATTATATTATCTCTAATGTCCCGTTGTTGCCACAAGGACTCCTCCACTTGCTTTATTACTGGACTGAAGAGATCTGTCTTGGCGATATACATTAAATCAACAAGACCCAATTCGAAATTGTGAATTTCAGAGTTTAAATTTGTCTCTGTGAAAACCGAGATATCATAGATGCATGTAGCTACTGTTTTACAGAGATTGGTTAATTTAGTACAAAGACCATTCACGTTTTGGTAACATACCATAAAATGAGATAACGGAGAGTGAGCTAGTTTTTTTAACCCTGTCTGACTAATTTATGAATACCGAGAATATACTTGATTATGAGAACAATCTCCCCAGCTTCCGTTCTCCTCTTCAGCTCAGCCCTGAGATCAGACAAATACTGTCTTTCCTGAAGGGTTCTATCTAGGGTGAAACTAACTCCAGTCAGACGAGGATCCAGGCCTTGACTGATCAAGGTGTTTAGCAAAGTCGGTGGCATCATTGCAGCTGTCTGAAACAACTTTTAGAGGTCTGCGCTTTACAGTCGATGGCTTGCCTATACGGAAAGACTTTAAGGACATATCACTGCTGGAAGCCAACGTTTTGCTTCTGCTTTTGGGTAAATCATGTATAATAATATTCCTGGACCACCGGGTTTTATTAGACATCTCCTCTAACACGGACTCAACCCCCATCTGGGATTCATTACCAGTCTGTAAGGTTTTCAAATGGCCCTCAAGTGTCTTCACGCGTTTCTCAATATCAGCAATGCGGGGTTTTAAGTTAATTCATTTTCATTGGCAGAAGCAAGTTCATCCTTAATGGAACCAATATCTGCAGCAACGTCTTTCAAGTTATCCTGCTTGGTCTAAACGAGTGCCATTTGTGGAGCGACCACATCAAACTGAGGAAACATTTGGTTGTAAGGATGCTGACCTAGGTTAGTCCAGTCCACCCTGTTATCAGCGGCTAACTTACGATACTCCGTATCAGACACACTCATGCAAACAGAGTGAAACCATCTGCCTCTTTCACCATGAATTCCTTTCTCAGTATCTAATACCTTCCTCATATAAAGTAAGCAGACAGCCACATCAGGCAATAAATACATGTTGAAGAAAATATATGTCTATGTCTGAAAATGATATGCACGATAAGCCAATAAAATATGTATTATAAGGAATAAGCAATCTACACAATACATTGCTAGCTACTCAACCCACCACCAATGTAAGTACATTTGCTATAGTACATACCAGAAATAAACGTGAGGAAAGTACAGACAATGTGATGCTGATCAAGAAGGCTGTGGCTGAAGTAAAAACTAACGAGGAACTGTTATGATGACAGATAGTTTGCTTTGATAATTCTTTGTTTGTTAGTGCCGATACAGAAGTTTGATGCTGAGTTATTTGTGAAAATAACTTTGGCGAGAATGGTGAAACACATAAGACTTTTACAGACACAGATCTGTTAGTTGAGATTACGAGAAACACCTCGAACACAAATAGCAAGACTAAAATGTAAGAGTTAACACAAGTCGTTCAAACTAAGCTACTCCGTGACAATCATGATACTCAGTCCTAGCTGCCATCTTGGAGGGAACAACTCCGTGACAATCATGATACTCAGTGTTAGCTGCCATCTTGGAGGGAACAACTCCGTGACAATCATGATACTCAGTCCTAGCTGCCATCTTGGAGGGAACAACTCCGTGACAATCATGATACTCAGTCCTAGCTGCCATCTTGGAGGGAACAACTCCGTGACAATCATGATACTCAGTCCTAGCTGCCATCTTGGAGGGAACAACTCCGTGACAATCATGATACTCAGTCCTAGCTGCCATCTTGGAGGGAACAACTCCGTGACAATCATGATACTCAGTCCTAGCTGCCATCTTGGAGGGAACAACTCCGTGACAATCATGATACTCAGTCCTAGCTGCCATCTTGGAGGGAACAACTCCGTGACAATCATGATACTCAGTCCTAGCTGCCATCTTGGAGGGAACTACTCCGTGACAATCATGATACTCAGTCCTAGCTGCCATCTTGGAGGGAACAACTCCGTGACAATCATGATACTCAGTCCTAGCTGCCATCTTGGAGGGAACAACTCCGTGACAATCATGATACTCAGTCCTAGCTGCCATCTTGGAGGGAACAACTCCGTGACAATCATGATACTCAGTCCTAGCTGCCATCTTGGAGGGAACAACTCCGTGACAATCATGATACTCAGTCCTAGCTGCCATCTTGGAGGGAACAACTCCGTGACAATCATGATACTCAGTCCTAGCTGCCATCTTGGAGGGAACAACTCCGTGACAATCATGATACTCAGTCCTAGCTGCCATCTTGGAGGGAACAACTCCGTGACAATCATGATACTCAGTCCTAGCTGCCATCTTGGAGGGAACAACTCCGTGACAATCATGATACTCAGTCCTAGCTGCCATCTTGGAGGGAACAACTCCGTGACAATCATGATACTCAGTCCTAGCTGCCATCTTGGAGGGAACAACTCCGTGACAATCATGATACTCAGTCCTAGCTGCCATCTTGGAGGGAACAACTCCGTGACAATCATGATACTCAGTCCTAGCTGCCATCTTGGAGGGAACAACTCCGTGACAATCATGATACTCAGTCCTAGCTGCCATCTTGGAGGGAACAACTCCGTGACAATCATGATACTCAGTCCTAGATTTTATCGGCCTCTGACATTTTTTGAAAAATATGCCATCTGATTTAAGGATTTTGTTTGATTGATCAACATCGTATTTTTTCGTTGTAAAAATAATTCATTAAAACAAAGGAGACTTATCAAGTTGTATAAGTGGTTAACTTAACAGACATTGCAGCATCCCTCACAAGTGTTGATAACAATAGGTTGCCCAATTTATAACTGTTAGGGTTTTATTGATGGAACACCAATTTGCAGACCTTCTTATGACCAACGAGATTATTTTTATGGATATAAAATATTTCATTGTCTTAAATACCAATCGACTGTGTCCCGATGGACACATAGGAAGTTTATGAGGGACAAACGGACATGATGCGGGTTCCTACAGGAAAGAAACTTGTACGGTCATTTAAATACGAGGACAACAAGTATGTCTTACATGGAGAACCGCCGTACCCAATTAGGGAGCTGTTGATTTTGCAACCTTTCCAACATAATTTTAACAGACACCAAACGGAAAAAGTGTTGTGTCTGTTGTGGTGCCTGTAACTGGGTAGGTTTCAAAATAGAGAAGAAAGAGTTATAGATGGAATCCGAATACGATAAATCAATCCGCATACATTTATCGTATCCGAATATGTTAAATCAATCTGCATACATTTATCATATCCGAATACGATAAATCAATCCGCATACATTTATCGTAGTATCCGAATAAGATCGGAATATGGGAATAAATACTCCTTACAATAAAACATCAGTCTTATTAAATTGTAGAAATATTTGTCTAAAGGTTTTCATTACTAAAATTAAAATAACTTTATTACCGTTCAAGACATAAATTATTAGGCATTGCCGTGTTTATAACTAACCTACGTTATCTGACTCTAGTGTAATAAGAAAAAAGTATATATTTGTTCCTTATGATAGTTTTTGTTAGACAAATAAATTATGTATAACATGAATGATTTTGTATTTTTCAATACTGCATATTTAAATATGTCCAAGAACATTTGGCACTGTTCTCGCTCGTCTTGCTGTCTTTCACTTTCCATCTCCAGTTTCAACCAAGTATTGCAATCTCGTTCTTGAGGTTTAACATCAAATTTGTTCTATTCAAAAATCTTATCTAGCCTTTTTATTAAATCAGTATCTAAGGTATTCTGGTATATTATTGTTTTTTCTTCCTTTGTTTGAAGCAATAAGTAAACTTCAAAGTCCCATAACAGGGCCCTTACCTTGTAAAGATCGATTTCGGCATTAGTCTGTGTTAAATATATGACGAGAGATTCTAATTACATTGAAACATTTACCAAATCTCCGACATCCATAACTATACATCTTGTATGCCTTAATTTAATTAGGAGAAAACATAACTTCATTCCTTGACTGTAAACTAGGATCAGCTATTTCACTACCTTTTTTCATAGATTTGACAACATAAAACAGGTATAACTCATTTGATAAACTGTTATATTTTGTAAAAGTACCCCTTTCTCTTCGATTTCAGGTTTTTTTTTATATTTTCGTCTTTCTGAAATGAGATGATCAAATACATTAAGTGCTCACTTAAGAGACTGAACCGACATTTTCTAATTAAATTCCGGAATTTTCTGCCGACCATTTAATAAAATGATTTATACAGTACAAATAAAACGTCACACAACACAAAATGTATTACAATATAAGCACAAAATATATTAAAATACAAGTACAAAATGCACAAATATGGTGATCGATTTCGGTGAACCACGCTCATCTTCCTCAGACCATAGGGATTCACAAAAGAATCCTTCCTATTTTGTGAATCCCTATGGTCTGAGGAAGGTGAGTGTGGTTCACCGAAAGCGATCACCATAATATTTGTGCATTTTGTATTTGTATTGTAATATATTTGTGCATTTTGTGCTTATATTGTAATAAGTTTTGTGTTGTGTGACTTTTTTTGTACTGTATATGTACCAACACGTATTATGCTAATTAAAAAACTATTTTTAAAATGATTTCCCTTACTCAATAAAATCATGTAAGTATTCAGTTTTAAAATACGATATTAATAGATTTTCAACGGAATGCAAATCATGTAAAATAAACTGGGTAACATCCTGCTGTGGATCATTTTTTAACTGTTCGGACTGTATACAAATAATTGTATTAAAACTTTTAATATAAGCCTATTACCAAATCAGTGGAAAAGAATGGGAGGGGTGGATAATGGAATTGGCCTGGTCTTTGTTTCCATATTTATATTTTCTTGGAGGGATTTCCATTTTCCACTACTCTTAATTGGAATTTAGTGATAATTCCATTTGTTATCAGTGATCGTGAACTTCAAATGCAGTTCATCCATTTAACTGATTGGCAAATTATGGTTTGCTCCAACCAGAAATAAACTTAAAAAAAAAAACGTGAACAGACAACTTCACTTTAGAATAGGTTATATTCATAGAATAAACAGAAAAGAAAGAAACGAAGGTCGCATGCAATATTGTGTCGAGTAGTTGTTTATCCAGTATGTCAAGTGATGGTAGGTCCAGCACCTTGTCAGTCCTTTCCTTATTCCCCTAAATCCTCAAGGATATAATGTAGTAATTATAACTACAGATGTATAAAGATGAACATCAGTTTTAATCTATTTATAACTACCTCTGAGGCATTCGTTGCGGCAAAGACAAAGCGACATATGTTTCTTTTTCTTATGTGTATAAAACACCCAGTTTTATCACAAAAATAGGTTATATTGCATCAAATAGCATTAATTCTGTTATTTTTCACTAAATCGTACAAAATATCAGATCAGATACAACTTCTCGAGTGGTGCAAAACTAAGGATTTTTTTGCAGTCATTATCATATTTTTACAAAATAAAGCACGTGTAATCTGCAAATCTAACTTAAGCACATCATTGTTTCGTTTGGACTTTATTTAACACATTTTAATTAAAAATTTTTTAAAAATGCAAACCAGCAAAATCAAATTCATGTTTATTCACATTGTAACAAATAATAACAAAGTCATGTGTGTCTAATTTATTAAGATACCACCCACACTTTCAAGACCGAAAATGTAAACTAATTACGTGGTTCTTGTTGACTACAAATGAAGAACAATTCTTGAACATGCAGGGTTAAATAAATCAAAAACGTATATCGATATTAAATAAAAGATAATAAATGAAAAGAGTTAATGTATTAATAAATAGAAAACCATACACTTAGAAAATTTATACAATTACAATTACGTTTGATGAGAACATTAACAGTACAAGTAAACGTCACACAACACAAATTTAATTACTGTGCAAGAGAACATTAATTATGTTAAAGAATTCTGACTCTGCTATATTTTAGTAATGGGATTCATAGTAGATGCAAGTTTTGATTGTAATAGAATTACCAATGAATTAGAATCATTTCGCGGAGGCTGTAAACCTGATTGGCTTTTCATAGACAAAGTAAGGTGAGGCGTGCACACCAGTTTAGTGCGTACCTTGGGAAACATTAATCTTAGTTAAAGG
Source organism: Stictocephala bisonia (assembly GCA_035578905.1). Lineage (NCBI taxonomy): Eukaryota > Metazoa > Arthropoda > Insecta > Hemiptera > Membracidae > Stictocephala > Stictocephala bisonia. Next base: position 11,156,555 of record JAQJVL010000001.1, read on the forward strand.
CTTTGTCGAGGTGACCGGCTGAATTGTGATTCTTACACAATAGGTGCTTGCATGATCGGATCGCCGTTGGGGCGCGGCCTCCCGCTACCGTACCAACCGAGAAGGATGGATGTACCATTGTACCACGCCAGTATGTAGGGTACGCAAGCCAAAGATAGAGAACTGTTGTTGCAATCAGTAAGCCTTCTGTATTCTTACTTGTTTTTATATAAGAACTGGTAAAAGTTAAATAATTAACTGTTTTCAAGATACTTAATTAAGCCGACAAAAAAATCACGTAACCAGATTAAATTTGTAGTCTTGTAATCGTGGGTAGCATCTTAACAGGTTGGACCGATTTCAAGATAAACAGAAATCTCATTTTCTTACATTTTGCGTATACAGTATTAACAAACATGTAATAAATTAATACCTACCATCAAACATTCCAGCTGATAATGGATAAGCAGTAGGGTGAGGATGTGTTGCTACTCAGAAAACACAGTGTCAGAAAAAGTAGATCATCAAGCTTCTAGCCACATTTTAAAGGAATCTACTCTATCTTAACATCACTGCTAAATTATAACTACCAGAGGACAGCCAATTAAAAAGTTCGTCATATTTTACCAGGCGAAGTTAGGGCTAAGAAGCCCTCTCTAACACTTAACCTGAGGACCAACGGCTTTAGGGTGACTTCCGAACCATAATCAGTGATAGAGCAGGCGGCTTCAGACGGGATCGCTCAGACGGTCATCCATCCGAGGGACAGCCACGCTCGATGTTGCTCGACTCCGTTATCTTGCGATAACGTCGGAACCCTCCGGTTAAGGATACTGGCAGTATACAGGCTGAAGCCAATACATTTTTTGTTTTTGACTTAAAAGCCTATGACATTTAACTATAGAAATTTTACAGAGGCATAAACCTAAAAAGCACTCTATGGTTTACCAACATGGGTTCTCTTCTACTCAAAACAATAGAAAAAAGTGAACAAATTAGAATAGCAAAATTGAAGACTAAATTATGAAGATATGAGTGATACAAATTCAAAATATAAAATTATTAATGAACCCTAAATTTAACAACTCACTGATGTTATGTAAAATCTCATGATGAAATTTAAAACTCTTAGCATAAATTTGCCAATTTTAGCATTAGGTACGGCGTTTTAAAATTCAGACGGTTTCAAATAAAGCCTAAGGTAACTTACTATCTGTAACAGAATGTGATTGACGTTTACAGACGTAAAATGGGCGCATAAACGAGGACCAGTAGCTCAAACAAAATCATCTAATATCAACATTTGAATTTCAGAACGAACTCAGTCGGACTTTTATGGTGCAACAAAACCCACGTGTCCATTGGCTTGATATCACTTTAACGACTGTGGGCGAATACCGTCAAACCACTTGGTAACGTTCTCAGGACACAAACGACTATCCATCTTGGCGTATAATCCGGACCGCAGGAGGACGCCTAATGGGGAGGCACTCCTTACACCTTGCTAGTTTGGCCGATCTCCTCTTTAACCTTACTCCGCCCATTTCCCATAGACTATAGATCTGTCTGGAGAATTTATTCAGACTGAGGGGGAACCAGTACAGTTAAAGAGTGAACATTACTGATGATTACTTCTAGTCCAAGTCAGGATTAGAACCTGCACTGGTTGTGGCTCAAAGTCCTGACCTTAGAACTGCCAAAACCTTAGACCAGTAGTAGAGTAACAGGTGAATATTACTAATAAACATTTCAAGTCAAGGCTAAGATTAAAACCTGCGATATATCCAACTCAGGCTTCAAGTCCTGACCCCTCAGACCATCAGCTACCAGCTCTCACAAAATTATAACAGGACTATAAAAGTGCACAGTAAAAATAATATGTATGGAAAAATAACCTTAGTTAATAAAAGTAACAAAAATCTTTTTCCTGAAAATTCTGGAACAACTTGCAATTTATTTAGTGCTTATAATATTTTTTAATTGTTATTTATTTGTCTAGACACCTTTGATATTCGAGACTATTCTTCTGCAACTATTCTTCACAGAATATAGGACATATTTCCTAGACTAATTTTCTCCATAAGACTAATGTCAAACTGATAAGCCAATGTTTTACTTAATTTTCCTACAAAATTATGTTTGCTATGTCATTTGTAGCTATTGAGTTATTGAGTGGGTGGGCCAATACGACTGTATTTTGTTCTTAACTAACTTCAATATAAAGATTGGTCCAACACCCTCTTATTTTAAGTTATTTCTTGCAATTGGCTGGATTATTGCTTTCCCATACACGTACGGTACTGACTAACCCACCCACCCATACACTTACTTATTTTAATTGATATTGTAATAATTATTATTGTGTAATAATTATTGTAATATTGTATTGAAGTGGTATGTCAATTTACCACACATTCATAAGTAAGGAATGACAATTGATTGATAATTTTTCAAACTATTTTAAAATGTTTGTAAAAAGTGTGCTTAAAATTGTTCTAATTTAAAAAATGATTTGAAACAAAACACCAACATATTGGAAAAGCATATATACGTGCTGGCCGGGAATCAGCCTAGACGTCATCAAGCTGATCACTGAAGCCCAACTTAATTAGACAATATCACATGATTTTAAAAAGTCTAATAAATTACAATGCCTATAAATAAATACAACGAACAATACTGCTATGTTTAATCAATACAGTAAATATATATTTTACGAAAGAATTGATCATTTTATTTTCAATGTTTCTTAACAACCCGGAAGTGAGTTTCAGTTCATGCTAGTAATACTAAACAATAATCGGGCAACTGTTGATTTATGACAGAACAATATGTTTGTAATCTACAGTTTTTTAATTTCTCAAATGTTTAAATCTTGATCAATTTTCATTTCAACGATAAACTTTAATTTCATTGAAATGCACTTTTATTGCAATAGCTTATTTATAAAGATATTTAAGTACCATAAGCCTTCTTGGCATTGAAATCACCAGATAATTACACCTCCAGACAAGTGCTCTTGCATACATATGGCGTGAGGGGTAGAATTGTCGAGTGGCAGAGGTGGCAGCACTGCGGCGCGGCGAGCCATCAGCTGACAGACGATACAATCATCTGTAAATGGTCGTGCTCATGATTATTCATAGCCGTTTATTGCTAATGAGCAGACGGCTATAACTTGTCTACTATTGTCACTAGTATTTGACCAGGTAATCAAAGGCACTGATCATTGTCGATACAGTAAATTAGTTAATTATCAGTCAGTGTGACCTTGACGAGGAACTAGATTTGGTTACTATAACTGTTCTCAATCAAAAAGCACTAAATTGGGAACAAGGAATATCTATTAAACATTTCCAAAGTCAGCTAGGTATGCTAATACAATATTTAATTTTACAGTTGGAATGTAACCGTTAAAATGGTCTTTTATGTATTTTATGGGATACATTTATGGAATTTATGACCTCAATGTATGTGGTATTTTTTTCTAAAAGTTCTTGGAAATATATGAACGCTAACACACAATAATTTAACCATAAGAGCGTTTAAACAAATCTACTATACAGTGTACATTATTTACATAATTCTGTTAGGGGATAAAACATTGCAACGTGTAATTACTAAATATTCAAGGTAGATTTTTGAGTAAAAGTAATACAAATCCTTGAACAATTTATAACATATGTTGCAATCAATATAGTAATAACCAGAATATTATTTACAACATTTAATAAATTAACTAACTGATCACTTTACAAAATTTAAAATACGAACTGCAGAGAAGAGTTTATAGGCCTATTTTAATTGCATTTAAAATTGTTAACATAATCATATGATACAAAAACGGACTACGAATAGATACTATGTGAGTACACCCACAGAGAAAAAAATAAACAGAGGTTTCTTTCTTACGGCTGTAACGAACGCCTCAGAGGAAGTTATAAATAGATTACAACTAATGAATATCCTTATACATCTGTACAATTAGTTACTACGTTATCCTTGTGGATTGGGGGGAATAAGGGAGGGACTGACAAGGGGCTGGCCCCGTTATCGCATGACAAACTGAAGAAATAACTCCTCGACACTCATTCAGCGCACTATTGAATGCGACTTTGTTACTTTCTTCTATGTGGTACGCATTAAATTTTAATATTTTAATTTAACCAACGGAATAAACTTAAACATTTCTAAACAAAATATGTTATTTACGAGGTAAAAAAACCTAAATATTATTTTTCCTTTTATCACAATATTTTGTTCTTTACTTTGATAGTTCTGTTGTTGTTTTTGTATATAGTCTGTTATAGAGAACAACAGAGCCAATTGCGTGCGTGTTTAATGGCCCGGTATCCTGATCGTCAGCTGGCCAGTGATACCTGTATTAAGGCAATTTGAGATTATTGCGGATGCGCGTGGACTCATGCAAACCGCCGTTAATTTCAATCAATTTTCTAACGAGCATCATTAAAAACACCTCAGCCCCCGTCCCGTGGATCATTTTACTTATCCGCCAGCCATCGCGCCGGCGGGCGATACCCATTATATATAGTTCACTTGATCCCATCGGTTATGTAATTTGATCCAATTATTTGAATTCTGCAACGAACTTCAGTCACGAAAAATAACGTCAACAATAAAAAATTCCACTTTGCACAGAACTAATGGCAGATTATTTTAAATGGGCTGATCATAAGACATAAGGCCTTCGTTGGGAAGGTTGTTTTATGTACTTTTTCTGAGATGTTGGAAAAATCGTTTAGCCGAAATGTCACTAACAAGGTATGATATTTATAAGTTATTGCCTGGAAGACTAATTAAAAAAAATCGAATAATAATTTCCCTAGTTCATTAATGACTTGAGTAAATTTACCAACTCTTTAAAACTAATTAAATTACAAGATTCAAGATGTTATTTCGTCTTTAAACACATACAATAGTACAATTGACTTCATCAGATTACTAATATTCTAAACTATAGTCCGAATAAAATAACTTTGGTACTGGCAGGACGGCCTCGCACCGGTAGCCTGAAATGACAAAATTATGAGTTTTAATTCGCTGCCAAACTTAAAATAACTAAGCAATAATTTTAAAACTAATTGTATAGCATCCAACAAGTTATATTCTTTAAGAAAAAGTTATGCTGGAGATTTTGCTTGAACTAATTTGCTTTTTATAATGATATATGTGTTCAAGAACACGTTTTTATCAGTGAAATTGCGCGTGAGTCGTCTTTAACCTGTCACTGTAGCGAGAATAATGATAAAAAAAAAATATTTCTTGTGGTTAAATGACAGTTTGGTCAATTGTGATTAGTTTGGTGTAAGTCTGATTTAATAATTCAAACAAGTTAAAGAGAAATTATTTTTTTTTATAAACACTTGCAAACTCGTAAATGACAAAGGCTAGACAAAATTTCTTTAAACAAACATTAACTGTGTTATTTAAGTGACACTAAGATCATACTCTCGTATCAAATATATTTTTCTTGAACTAGGAAGAATGTTTTAGTAGTTTTCAAATCTCGATTGTCAACAAGGCGGTGGTGATACCACACGCTCAGCAGTCAGCTCTGTCCTCTTCCATTGCAAACATAAGGCATTCTTGTCAATTACTAATAGAATATTAACTAAAATTTGTAAGGGCCTAAATAATAGAATTGCATTAAACACCGATAATGATGTTAATACACTGAATCCTATAAAATTATTGACACATCTAAATAGAAAACTTGTAATATCACTAAAACTAAATTACTGTAATAAAAATAAACTGTTGATTTAACCATACCAAGCTCTGTTAAATGGAATAAGAACTGAACACGAACACACCTCCAAGTCAATTAACTCACCTTATTTCTTACTGTAGAAACATTTCTTATCTGGAAATATTGTCGATCTATTATTGTGAAGATTACACTTGGACTGGAATATCCGGTCTACACTTTTCCTTGAACAGAGTATACCTTACGCGTCCGACACAGCCTTGATGTAAACGAATTATGGAGTTAATTCATCAACTCTTCATTATTTTTCAGCATGTTTTATTAGTTCCATAGTTTTATTTTAGTAATAAATAAATAACACAGTTAATGTTTGTTCAAAGAAATTTTGTCTAGCGTTTGTCGTTTCCGAGTTTGCAAGGGTTAAAAGAATTCTCATTAACTTGTTTGAATTATTATGTGAGACTTATACCAAATTAATCACAATGAATCAACCTACATCCACCCACAGTAAATTAATTTATTATTATTATAATTATTATTGTAGCTATAGTGACAAGTTAAAGACGACTCGCGTGCAATTTCACTCATAAAAACGTGTTCTTAAACACAAATATCACAATAAAAAGCATATTAGTTTAATCAAAATCTCCAGCATAATTTTTTTTCTTATAGAATATAACATGGTGGACACTATACAACTACTTTGAAAATTATTGCTTACTTATTTTAAGTTTGACAGCAAATTAAAACTCAGAGTTTTGTCATTCAGACCACCGGTGCGCGGCCGTTCCGCCAATACCAAAGTTTTTTTTATTTGAACTACAATACTAAGATTATTATTTCATGTTCAATTTATTTACTCAATCCAGGATATTGTCATTTCTATAGATTCGTATAATTAGCCTATACTATATAAATAAAAATACCAAATAACAAATACATACATGACATTAACAACAATAAACTAAATATCAAATCAACTTGGATAGCATTTTAAGAAATTCAACAATAACAGTTATACAAAATATATAAATATATGAAATAAATACTACAAAAAATAAAATTGTTCATTCTTGAATATTAATTACATGTCTAACTAATTAACAGTTACTAGGTATGTCAAGTTAGCTATTAACGAACAACTACCAGGTTTTCTAAGTCAGTGAAATTAGTTAAACAGCTGATTAACTAACGACTACATTGGTTTTCTTTTGCATCGTTCTCAACGAGATTTCTGTTCACTAATCAATTGTTGTTTATTGCTCCACGTGCACAGTTTGTGAGTGTGCACGGCACTCCCAACCAGGGACCTCCCATAGCTCTCCTGCGCCGAGAAAATATTTCGGGCCGATAATTCAGCAGAACACCCAAAAGACATTAACTGTACCCTGGCGAGGTGGGACTCCGCCATCGTCCTACCACTCGGACACAGGGTTAATGTCTTATTAATACAGTTCGAGTTGGTCAACCCACTGACGAATAGGTGTCCTGTGGTTTACATTAACATTATCACTACTGAGCACGGCACGACTCTTGTTTCACATTTATCTCACCCTACCCACACCGAATGGTACATGGTAACCAAACAGGCGAATGGGGTTTTGTGGGCCCATATCTTTACTGCCAGGGACAACCTATTTATCATTTTAAGCAAGATGCGAGTTTATTGTATAATTTTACACCCAGTAATGTTAACAAACTTTAACAATTACAGGTAATTTAGTTGCTGCTAAACGAGATGTATTGAGTCCTAGGCAATGCTACTTACGTTAAATGGGATTTAGTAGGTTCTAGACAGTGTCATTGCTGTTTAGCGGAATGTATGGAGTTATAGCCAGTGCCATTTATTCTAAACGGGATTTAATGCGTTCTAGGCAATGACATTACTGTTTAGAAGGATGCATTGATTTTTAGGCAATTTAATTTATGTTACGTGGGATTTAATACAATATAGGCATTGTCATCCCTGTTTAATGCGATGTATTAAGTTCTAGTAAATGTGGTTTATGGTGCACGGGATTTAATGCTTTAAAAAAATGACATTGTTGTTTAATGGTATGTATTGACTTCTAGGCAATCTCATTTGTGTTAAACGGGATTTTATGCGTTCTAGGCAATTTTATGCCTGTTTAACTGAATGTATTAGAGTCCTAAGAAATGACATTTTTGTTAAATGGGATTTAATGCGTTCTAATTAATGGCATTATTGTTTAGAGAAGTGTGTTGAGTTTTAGGCAATGTAATTTATGTTAAATGGGATGTATTGAGTTCTAGGCAATGACATTTATGTTGAACTGTATGTAATTTGTTTTGGATTTGGCGTACTATTAAATAAGGGGCATTATGCAAATTAAGATCAGTTTCTCAGATTATTAAATGTATGGAACATATCTAATTTAATAAATGGTAAGACAATTTAAGTCCTCTCTCAATAGTACTATTTGTTATAATCGTCGTCAAGTTGTCTGATCGGGGAGCCGGTGTTGCACACACCTTCGTTAGTGTTGCACACACTTTCGTTAGTGTTGCACACACCTTCGTTAGTGTAGTGTTGCACACACCTTAGTTATTGTTGCACACACCTTCGTTAGTGTTGCACACACCTTCGTAAGTGTTGCACACACCTTCGTTAGTGTTACTTACACCTTCGTTGGTGTTACTTACACGTTCGTTAGTGTTGCACACACCTTCGTTAGTGTTGCACACACCTTCGTAAGTGTTGCACACACCTTCGTTAGTGTTGCACACACCTTCGTTAGTGTTGCACACACCTTCGTTAGTGTTACTTACACCTTCGTTGGTGTTACTTACACGTTCGTTAGTGTTGAATACACCTTCGTTAGTGTTGCATACACCTTCGCTAGTGTTGCACACACCTTCGTTAGTGTTGCACACACCTTCGTTAGTGTTGCACACACTTTCGTTAGTGTTGCACACACCTTCGTTAGTGTAGTGTTGCACACACCTTAGTTATTGTTGCACACACCTTCGTAAGTGTTGCACACACCTTCGTTAGTGTTACTTACACCTTCGTTGGTGTTACTTACACCTTCGTTAGTGTTACTTACACCTTCGTTATTGTTGCACACACCTTCGTTATTGTTGCTTACACCTTAGTTATTGTTGCACACACCTTCGTTAGTGTTGCACACACCTTCGTAAGTGTTGCACACACCTTCGTTAGTGTTACTTACACCTTCGTTGGTGTTACTTACACGTTCGTTAGTGTTGAATACACCTTCGTTAGTGTTGCATACACCTTCGCTAGTGTTGCATACACCTTCGTTAGTGTTGCACACACCTTCGTTATTGTTGCACACACCTTAGTTATTGTTGCACACACCTTCGTTAGTGTTACTTACACCTTCGTTAGTGTTACTTACACCTTCGTTAGTGTTACTTACACGTTCGTTAGTGTTGAATGCACCTTCGTTAGTGTTGCACACACCTTCGTTAGTGTTGCACACACCTTCGTTATTGTTGCACACACCTTCGTTAGTGTTGAATACACCTTCGTTAGTGTTGCACACACCTTCGTTAGTGTTGCACATACCTTCGTTATTGTTGCACACACCTTCGTTAGTGTTACTTACACCTTCGTTAGTGTTACTTACACCTTCCTTAGTGTTACTTACACCTTCGTTAGTGTTACTTACACCTTCGTTAGTGTTACTTACACGTTCGTTAGTGTTGAATGCACCTTCGTTAGTGTTGCACACACCTTCGTTAGTGTTGCACACACCTTCGTTATTGTTGCACACACCTTCGTTAGTGTTGAATACACCTTCGTTAGTGTTGCACACACCTTCGTTAGTGTTGCACACACCTTCGTTATTGTTGCACACACCTTCGTTAGTGTTGCACACACCTTCGTTAGTGTTGCACACACCTTCGTTATTGTTGCACACACCTTCGTTAGTGTTGCACACACCTTCGTTAGTGTTACTTACACCTTCGTTAGTGTTACTTACACCTTCGTTAGTGTTACATACACCTTCGTTAGTGTTACTTACACCTTCGTTAGTGTTACTTACACCTTCCTTAGTGTTACTTACACCTTCCTTAGTGTTACTTACACCTTCGTTAGTGTTACTTACACCTTCGTTAGTGTTACTTACACGTTCGTTAGTGTTGAATGCACCTTCGTTAGTGTTGCACACACCTTCGTTAGTGTTGCACACACCTTCGTTATTGTTGCACACACCTTCGTTAGTGTTGCACACACCTTCGTTAGTGTTGCACACACCTTCGTTATTGTTGCACACACCTTCGTTAGTGTTGCACACACCTTCGTTAGTGTTGCACACACCTTCGTTAGTGTTGCACACACCTTCGTTAGTGTTGAATACACCTTCGTTATTGTTGCACACACCTTCGTTATTGTTGCACACACCTTCGTTAGTGTTGCACACACCTTCGTTATTGTTGCACACACCTTCGTTATTGTTGCACACACCTTCGTTAGTGTTACTTACACCTTCGTTAGTGTTACTTACACCTTCGTTAGTGTTGCACACACCTTCGTTATTGTTGCACACACCTTCGTTAGTGTTGCACACACCTTCGTTATTGTTGCACACACCTTCGTTATTGTTGCACACACCTTCGTTAGTGTTGCACACACCTTCGTTAGTGTTACTTACACCTTCGTTAGTGTTACTTACACCTTCCTTAGTGTTACTTACACCTTCCTTAGTGTTACTTACACCTTCGTTAGTGTTACACACACCTTCGTTAGTGTTGCACACACCTTCGTTAGTGTTACTTACACCTTCCTTAGTGTTACTTACACCTTCGTTAGTGTTACTTACACCTTCGTTAGTGTTACTTACACCTTCCTTAGTGTTACTTACACCTTACTTAGTGTTACTTACACCTTCGTTAGTGTTACTTACACCTTCGTTAGTGTTACATACATATAAACTGACAGTTACATACTAACTTTAATATTACTAACTGTGTAATTTACAGAATTTTTACATACAAATAAATCTCGGAAGGAATAGTACAGTATTAAAAAATGTACATTCTTTGATTGTGTTAACACCATAGAGAAGGAAGAACCAGAGGCCGTATCCAATAGTGCCCTTAATATGTATCGAGTAGTTACTTATCCAGTTTGCCATGCGATTTTAGTGCCAGCACCTTATCATTTTCTACCTTATTCTCCCCTCTCCCCCAATCCTTAAGGATACATGTAATAATTGTTACTATAGATTTATAAAGTTGTGCATTAGTTGTAATCTACACATTACTGCCACTGAGGCGTTCACTGCGGCTATAAGAAAGCGACATCTGTTTGTGTTTTCTCTGTGAAAAATCTCATTTGTAGACTACTTAATGAACACACGTGTGTGTGTGTGTTCGAGAGGCGTATGTCTTTGAACCAATGTAGAGAAAGGAATAATGATATTTTTATACCGAAATCTATTAAATTTTACTTGGAAAGTAAGATATCATAGTAAAGTCAATAGTAGTAAACAACAAAACACATCTATTGAAATGTGATGTATTCCATAGTGGAGGGGTTGTTGTTCTTTTAACACCTTCTACAATCCGATACGAACAGACGTGGAAAAAATGAAAAACCTCGGGTAGGAGATGGAGATCGATGTGGCAAGGGGGGAGGGGGCCGGGCTGGGCTTCACGTGTGCATGTTAAGTTATACATCACGATACCGAGCCTATGTTTTACTAACAGGGGCCATAACTCGGCAACTCCCTCCTCTCCTTCACAACTTCTTTCGTGTAACCTTCCTTCCTTACACCGGGGCGGACACGGCACGGCCCAGCTCCGAGCCGTATTTACGATGGGTCACAGCCGGACGGGGCACCGCGCCCAGCCGACCTGCTGGAGGCTGCTTAACTTTCAGCCGATTATTTCTTTGGCAGTGTTCAAAATCTCCTAAAACGTCGTATTGGATTTCTTTTGGTTTCAATATTTAATGTAAAATTGTTAAATTTAAAATGTTAAATTTCAATATATACAGTAGTGGAAAGTCAGCAGGTGGCCGAGCGGTCTAAGGCGTCAGGACTCTGTAGCTGAGTTAGAGATATCGCAGGTTCGAATCCTGGCTTTGATTGGAAGTATTTATCAGTAATATTCACCTTATACTATATGGGTTGTACCTTATAAATTACAAGCACACGTCTAAATTCAATAAGGAATGAACAGAACAGAGTTAAAAAAGGATATCGGCCTCTCCTTCTATATATTAAAAAGTTTCATAGTTAAATTATTATAGAAATAAAGAAAATTCAAAGTAGATACAGAAATTGATCGGAATAATAGTTACTAGAATCTCAAAGTCAAATAATTCTTTATTTCAATTGACAGTATATACAAAACTGCATGAAATGGGTCATAACTATGTACAATTTATAATGCTAAATAAAATCTTATATGTATAGGTAATGAAAGAACAAATATCTACTTTGCAAGAAATTCCTCCACGCTATAAAAACATTTCTCTAGGAGGAGCAGCCTTACTTTTCTCAAGAATAAAGAAACACTTGTTAAATCTGAAAAAGCGTTGGGAAGAGCATTAAACATTTTTATTGCTGTGTATTTTAAATGATTTTCAAAAAAAGATGTCCTGTGCTTGGGGATAGAAAAATTGTTTTTATTCCTAGTGTCCTATTTAAAGTCATGGTTTGTACTATTGTCCAAAAGATGTCTATTTTTAAATGCAAAAGTTAAACAGTTCAAAATGTATAGTGATGGAAAAGTAAGAATATTATTTTGTTTAAAGAGTGGCTTACAAGAAAAACGTGGATATTTCTTAAACATAGCCCTTAATGTCCTTTTTTGTAATCTAAATACAAGCTTAGCTCTGCCACCTTCGCTTCCCCAAATAGCCACTCCATAACTTAAATGGGGATAAATCAACCCATAATAATCTGTCAAAAGGAGAGACAAGTCACCAAAGGAAGAGAGTTTTTTTAAAACAAAGATTCCTGAACCGACTTTTTTGCAAACATGATCAACATGCTCGTGAAAATTCAAATTTCTATCCATTATTAAGCCCAAGTACTTAGTTGAGTTTGAAGGTTGTAAAATAAAATTGTCAAATTTTAGTGAAACAGAATTTTGATCACCAGGATCTTGACCTTTAATTAAAAAATCAATAAACTAGGTCTTTGTCATGTTTAAAGATAGAAGGTTAATGTGAAACCAGTTCAACAATCTTTGTGTTTCCTCTACAGCTTTACACTCCAGCTCCATTCGATTAGGTGCCGAAACCAAAATGGAGGTATCGTCAGCAAATAAGGACACACGTGACGACCCCACACTCGAAGGCAAATCGTTGACATACAACAAGAAAAGCAGAGGACCAAGGACGGATCCTTGAGGAACTCCCGCGCTCAGTCGAGAGACATTTGAGCGTACAGATCTAACAGTTCTGTTGCTATCAGTAAAATACAGCTGAACTTCTTGAGTTCTGTTTTGAACAAAAGACGATAACCAACCAAAAGCTGGTCCCCGAACTCCAAGTCGCCACACCTTATCGATTAGACGAGCATGATCGACCATGTCGAACGCCTTGGTGAGATCAAAAAATATTCCGAGACAAGGTTGTTTCTTATCTAAAGAGTCCACCAATATGGAGATAATCGAAAACATGGGGTCAACAGTAGACTTGGTTTTAGTGAACCCAAATTGATGTGGCGACATTATCTTGTTGTGGACCAGAAAGTTCAGAAGTCGATTTGAAAATAACTTTTCCAACACTGGACAGTGCTGATACCAAGGATATTGGGCGATACAATCTGTCCTGATGCCTTTTTTGTGGAGGGGTTTGACGATTGAGTGTTTGAGAATGTTCGGAAATTTACCATGTTCAAACGACTCGTTAACAAGGAAGGTGAGAGGTGGTGCTACAATATCAGCAATCTGTTTCAGTAGGTTAGAAGATATACCATCATGTCCGGCTGAATGTTTGGACTTGATATTCATTATGGTTTTGTAAACCTCATGTACTGAAGGCGACGAAAGAAAAATATATGAGAGGCATGTAGTCACAGGACCATTTGGGTTTGAATGTACTCCAAATGAAGAGGCGTATAGCCAACATTACTGAAAAATTTACAGAATCTATTAGCCACATCAACAGGACTGCAAATGGTGTTACCATCGGGATCAGACAGGTTAATGTTCTTACAACGAGATGTAACGACAGATTTATGGTCATTGATTACGTCCCAAAGGGCCTTCGACTTATTTGATGAAGCATCAATTTTCTTTAAAATCATATTAGATTTTTCTTGCCGGATAGCATTTATGTATTCTCGCTTAGTTTGCAAGTAAGATAACCTGAGAGGGTGAGAAGAACTTAGATCCTTGGTGGATGTGTACAAATGAAGAACTATCATCCTTAAAGACTGTATATGGTCGGATAAGTAAACTCTAGCCGAAGATCGCTTCTCTTTAATTCTAATTTTTTGAATCGGAAAAACAGAATCAAAGTAGAACTTCAAAGTTGATACAAACATTTCAAACTTATCATCCAGACTTACAGATGTAAAAGCATCATTCCACGATTCAGAAACTAGGAGTTGCCTGAAAGAGGTCAAACTGTTTTTAGAGAACTTACGACTAATCTTAAATATAGGAGATAGGTCGGAGTGTGGCTTACAAATTACAAAAACAGCTTTTTGGGCATGGTGGTCTGTTACTGCAGTGACTACTACCCTGCTGTAAAACAAATCAGGGCTGATATTAGTAAAGATGTTATCTATTCCAGATTTGGAATTGTTAAACTCTCTGGTGGAAGTAGTTATAGTGTGACGCAGAAGATAAGAATTCATAGTTTGAACGAACTGTCGGGTTTTATTGTCATCGAGCATCACATTGATATTAAAATCTCCAATCACGACTACATTTAATATTTTATTTATAAATCTGTCGAGACACTGGCTATTGAGGTCAAAGAAGTTGTCACAATGGTAACCTAGAGGACGGTAAACTGCAATAACCAATAGTTGGCCACAACTGAGAGAGAAAGTTGCAGCTGCCAACTGACAATGATCTTCGGATGTGTATCTAGATACATCTACAGGGTTATACTTAATCCCATGTTTGGCCAAAATGCAGACACCACCTCTCTGTCTAGAGTCCAAGCAAAAAGAAGAGACATTGGTATAGTTAGGATATACTAAAGAGTCATATTGGGGCTGCGTAAGGTTATGCTCCGAGAGGCATAAGATTTCAGGACATTCAAAATCGGTATGAATTTCAATAAATTCTTGATTGGTTTTCATACCCCGTATGTTTTGATGGAAGATTTTGAAACAGCCACTTGCACCTATATCGTCTATGCCATTCAATTGGGTTACAGGTTGGGAGCTCGACTCCTGCGCTTCCACAAAAAATGCGAACGCACTTCTGAGTTCACAAATACTCTAGTTTTAATAGAAGTTTGCTGTTTCTTACTATTGACTTGAGCTTTATTGGAGACCGGATTGTTACTTCTCGACTCGAAAGTATTAGAGATCTGAGGAGTATGTTGAGGAGGAGAAATCATACATATACTATTAACAGATCCGTTTAGATTTTGACAAACAACGGGTTCACTCTTATCTCCACGACCCTGTAACTCATTGATAACAAGCCTAGATACCTCACGTTTTCCCTTCATATTCAGGTGTAGCCCTTGGCGAGTAAATAGATGCCTGCGAATGGAGTAAAGAGAAACAAAAGTGGCGTGTGCATGGATTGATACAAGTTGTTGTATATCAGAATTACATGAATAAATACTATTATTTAAAGAAGGTATATCAAATCTGTTAGGAATACCGATGACTACAACATTAGTATTACTGGTTCTCTCAAGAAATGAAGCAAGTGTACCAGTTAGTGAGTTAGAGCGGTGAGGAATATTGTTGGTTCCCGCCATTAACACAACAAAGTCATCTTTTGATAAATATTCTACTGATACAGAGTCGGTAATTACATTATCCATAGTACCATTGGGTTTAACAAAACTAAGAACATCAACAGATTTTAAACTTTCTTTTAATAGTTCACTAAGTCCTCGCCCATTGCTGTGACTTAGTAGAATTACTTGGTTTTTTTGTATTACATAGGGTTAAATTTTTGTCCACAGAGGAAACACCAGGACTAAGCTCTTTGACTTTATGAATGGCTTTAGAATCAAACATTTCGACGTGATCTTCTTCATATACAACATTGACAATTGGTTTTTGTACGGTATCCAGTACAGCAAATTTGTTACTATTAAATGGTCGTATTATGGATTGATTTTTTCTCTTGTTCTTTATAGTTTTAACACTTTTTGGGGAACCAACAACTTTGATATTTAATATAAATAAGCCAGGATCAACTTACAGCACTATAATCAAATTTAAAAAAATTTCCTTCCATTCAAATAATTTAAACGCGCATGAAAGGCCGTGTCACATGTACCTAATCACTGCATACAATATCTGTAAGTAAAAATTAAATATGATAAATAATTGACCTAATTTTTCCCTTAAAGCACCATTTCGCCTTCATCTCTGGAGTATTCTAAGTAATTTACCCTCCATTTATACTACCACAGAGAAGAAATAAACAGAGGTCGCATCTAGCAGTTTGCTGAATATATGTCGAGTTATGGTGTCCAGTAGTTATTTCTCCAGTTTGCCATACGGTGGCACAGCCATCACCTTATCAGTCCCTCCCTTATTCCCCCAAATACTCAAGGATAAACGTAGTAATTATTACTACAGACGTATAAAGACATACATTAGTTGTAATCTATTTATTTATACCTACCAATGAGGCGTTCGCTGCAGCCGTAAGAGAGACATCTGTTTATTGTTTGCCTGAGATACTACCGAGAGGGAGTAAGTTCGGCCTTAGTGCCAAAGAGAGTAGATAGCCAGTGCAGTTTCGTATTTACTTTTAAGTCAGTATGGCGATAAACAAACTTGACTAATCCTGGCCAAAGGCAATGACAGGGTAACTTTGGTTATTTTTTACACTTTGTTGAGCCTTGAAAAAAAACACATTTAGGTATTAACTTTGGATCATACAAATAAATCGTTTTAAAAATAAACAAACATTTTTCAACGTTGATTACAACTATATTTTATTAAAATGTACAGGTTTTTGTTAGTTATTTGAAAAAAGTACTATTTAATAGGCCAGAGTGACAAGATCAAACATCGTAAACGTTTTATACCACGCAAAAATCCTTTTGATTCGCGATTTTTTCACTCGAGAGACAAAGAGATATTTCTGTCTCCAACTGTGTTCCACTAGTTTTGGACTTTAACATGGTTTTGTTTAACACCTCAGGATGTTTTTTTTATTTAAAAAAATCTCCAAATAAAAACTGCTCATCAAAGATACGTGAAAATGATATATGAAGAAATATTCAATAACAGCCAATTTACAATGTTACAGAAGTTACAAACATGATAAAAATCTTGTTACCGAGCAGTTGATGTTACGATACGTCTGTTGCAAAAATTAATCAGCATATAAACAATAAAAATTATTACATATTCGAGTTATTGAGATCAACGGCTTGATTCCAAGACTCGTCTGATGTTTGTAAACACAACTCAGTGACAAGAGAAGGTTATTCTATAAAATTAATAAGAACGTTTTTTTACATGCAAAGAGTTCTGGAACTTAATTAATGTATTTACGATATAAAAGGATTAAACGAATCTGTAATAAGAAGTTTTATTTGGCAATTTTTTAAACGTCACAAAACAATCCTAATGTGTGTAACAGTGGTACTGTTTGTACTCCTAGAAAGTTAAAAAAGTCAAAGAATGTCTTATTTTACCAGGCGAAATTAGGGCTAAGACGTGTATCTAAGAAGTAAATCACTCTAACACTTAACCTGGGGACCAACGGCTAAAAGTGACTTCCGAACCACCACCACTTAACTGACCGGGCAGGCGGGCTGCGTGCAAGGACGGGATCACCAAGCGCTCGGCCCTTACAAAGAACAGCCATGCTTGATGATGCTTGACGCCGTTATCTTGCGATAACGTCAGAACTCTCCGGTTAAGGCCACTGGCAAAAGATTAAGAATATAAAGACACTCTTAAAAAGATAAAACACTTAAAATATATGATAACACTTTAAAACTAATGTACGATAACACTTTTAAACTAATGTAGGTTAACGTAGAAAATAAGAAATTTATAAACTATTTTCCAGTTTAACAACCAGTGGCCTTTTTGCAGTTGTTATTCAAACAAATAAATATAAAGGGATAAATAAATAACATTGCTATTCTTTTAACCTTTACAGCAAAATATAGTCACTGTTGTTTTCATACCATGAAACGTATAATAAAAGCCAACATATATACAATAATTAAAATCGCAATTCAGTTGGATATCCAGCATATTATAATTTAGCAGTAGTTACAAATATAGATAGTTAAACTGGAGGAATAGTGTTAATTGAATTCTGCAATCAAAAAGTTATCAGAGTCTGGTTTGTTTTCAAAGGAAAACGCAGTCTATACATTTTTACTTTTATTTAATTAAAAAAAATGAAGACATGAACGTGGTGGGAGGAGCGTGTTTATATCGACAAGTATATACTGTATCTATCCACCTACAATCAGGGTGTACAAGTTCGTCAAGTACCCGAAAGTTGGTGAGATCGCGCCAGGACAGATGAAGACGTGAACGTGGTGGGAGGAGCGTGTTTATATCAACAAGTACATACTGTATCTATCTACCTACAATTAGGGAGTGCAAGTTCGTCAAGTACCAGAAAGTTTGTGAGATCGTGCCATGACAGATGAAGACATGATCGTTGTGGAAGGAGCGTGTTTATATCGACAAGTACATACTGTATCTATCCACCTACAATCAGGGAGTGCAAGTTCGTCAAGTACCAGAAAGTTGGTGAGATCGCACCAAGACAGAGAAGACATGAACGTGGTGGGAGGAACGTGTTTATATCGACAAGTGCATACTGTATCTATCTACCTACAATTAGGGAGTGCAAGTTCGTCAAGCACCAGAAAGTTTATGAGATCGTGCCATGACAGATGAAGACATGAACGTGTAGGGAGGAGCGTGTTTATATCGACAAGTACATACTGTATCTATCCACCTACAATCAGGGCGTGCAAGTTCGTCAAGTACTAGAAAGTTGGTGAGATCGCACCAGGACAGATGAAGACATGATCGTTGTGGGAGGAGCTTGTTTATATCGACAAGTACATACTGTATCTATCTACCTACAATCAGGGCGTGCAAGTTCGTCAAGTACCAGAAAGTTGGTGAGATCGCGCCAGGACAGATGAAGACATGATCGTTGTGGGAGGAGATTGTTTATATCGACAAGTACATACTGTATCTATCTACCTACAATCAGAGCGTGCAAGTTCGTCAAGTACCAGAAAGTTTGTGAGATCGTGCCATGACAGATGAAGACATGATCGTTGTGGGAGGAGATTGTTTATATCGACAAGTACATACTGTATCTATATACCTACAATCAGGGCGTGCAAGTTCGTCAAGTACCAGAAAGTTTGTGAGATCGTGCCATGACAGATGAAGACATGATCGTTGTGGAAGGAGCGTGTTTATATCGACAAGTACATATTGTATCTATCCACCTACAATCAGGGAGTGCAAGTTCGTCAAGTACCAGAAAGTTGGTGAGATCGCACCAAGACAGAGAAGACATGAACGTGGTGGGAGGAGCGTGTTTATATCGACAAGTGCATACTGTATCTATCTACCTACAATTAGGGAGTGCAAGTTCGTCAAGCACCAGAAAGTTTGTGAGATCGTGCCATGACAGATGAAGACATGAACGTGTAGGGAGGAGCGTGTTTGTATCGACAAGTACATACTGTATCTATCCACCTACAATCAGGGCGTGCAAGTTCGTCAAGTACTAGAAAGTTGGTGAGATCGCACCAGGACAGATGAAGACATGATCGTTGTGGGAGGAGCTTGTTTATATCGACAAGTACATACTGTATCTATCTACCTACAATCAGGGCGTGCAAGTTCGTCAAGTACCAGAAAGTTGGTGAGATCGCGCCAGGACAGATGAAGACATGATCGTTGTGGGAGGAGATTGTTTATATCGACAAGTACATACTGTATCTATCTACCTACAATCAGAGCGTGCAAGTTCGTCAAGTACCAGAAAGTTGGTGAGATCGCGCCAGGACAGATGAAGACATGATCGTTGTGGGAGGAGATTGTTTATATCGACAAGTACATACTGTATCTATATACCTACAATCAGGGCGTGCAAGTTCGTCAAGTACCAGAAAGTTGGTGAGATCGCACCAGGACAGATGAAGACATGATCGTTGTGGGAGGAGCTTGTTTATATCGAGCAGAACAGGACGACTTGCGCAAACAGACAGATAAATACAGTGTTATCTCCTTGGCCGTCTACTTTATCGCTTTATATGCTGCGCGACGACCGCTAACGTTGTTTTCCTTTCCGATCAACTGTTGGCGAAGATTACTACACGGCCGCCAACAATTGCGTTTTAAATGACTTATTATAGATTTGCAGCTCTTTCTATACCGCTACATTAACATTATTCTGTAATTATCCATTTTTAAACTTTATTTAAATTTATAAAAATAACCAACATTGATATTTGGTTTGTTTTAAACTTAACACGCCAGTTCACACGGCTTTTGCGTTAACTGTTTTCAACGAGTTAAGTACCGACCGTCAGCTCAGTTTGGATTCGAACCTTGGAAAATTTCTTTGCTGTCTGAAGCCTCCACTTTTGAAACATTACTCTATCACTCTCCAAGGTTATACACAAATATTTCTCACTAGACTGCCATTGTGCGAATCTAATTGTCTGCATTGTTATAAGTTACTAAATTAGATTGAAAAGTAATAAGACCAAAATTTTGTTTTATAAAATCAGTTGTTTGTTCGCATGGAACTTTACATTTATCAGTGAATTATTCTGATAATGTTTTCGAACTCCAACTAAAGTAGTTCTAATTATTATAATTAACATTTAAGGATACTTAAAAACTATTTTTGTCCACTGCTCCAATATAGATGAAGATCCAAAGTGTTATTGATGGATAGTTGCAGTCACAATTGGCACAAAGAATTAGAGATTACTTCCTTATGGCCACAGTGAACGCCTCAGTGGCAGTTATAAATATATTTCAACTAATGTACATCTTTATACATCTTTAGTAATTATTACTACGTTTATCCTCAAGGATTTAGGGGATAAAGGGGGGGGGGAGGAAGACAAGGTACTGACCCTGCCACCTGCAAGGCAAACTGGAGAAATAACTAACTACTCGACACATATTCAGCGCACTATTGGATGCGACCTCTATTTCTTCCTTCTTTGTGCAAAAGCCAAAAGCCTTGTTGCTTTCGATAACAATTGATCAAATTTTCCTTAACAGTAACCAATTTAAACGCACCTGATTTACATTTTATCAACAGGATTTGAAGCAAAATTTTAATAAAGTTTTCATCTTCAAACATAGAAATTATGCAATCAAAAATCGACAAAGAAAAAAAGAAACAGAGGTCGATTTCTTATGACCACAATGATCGTCTCAGTGGTAGTTATAAGTACATTACAATCAATGTAAATCTTTATACATATGTAGTAATAATTAATACGTTTATACTTGAGGATTTGGAAAGAGTAAACTGAGTGACTGACAAGTTGCTGGTCATGCAGTCCGCATGTGAAACAGGCGACACACTAACTTGACACATTCAGCTCGCTATTAGATGCGACCTCTGCTACTTACTTCATTGTGGAATATCGAAGAAACAAAAGTTTAGTTTATTAGGTCTACTTTGTGTAAAACCTCAAAAAAGTAAAAAAATCAGATACAAAAATGTATTGTTCTAATACGCATATGGTAATCTTAAATATTGAATTTATAAGACAAACTTGTTCTTGCGATTTCCAAGTTGTCTTTGGGACGTCGGCCCTAAAATAGACACCAAGGCAGGACGGTCGGTGTTCGCTATAGACATTTCGCCCACACCGTCGCTCAGACACGTTTTCACACTCCCCATTGCCTTATCCTTGGTCAATATGCACTTGGGCTGATCATTTATTGTTGTTCCATTGCCGACCTGTTGGCCAACACGACGGGACCCAATGTGGCACACGCTGTTGTGGGTGTTACCGACGTCATCAGCTAATAGAAGAAACGCAACGCCGTTAGCAGAAAAGTCCCTAAAGAGACTTCCAGGAACTGGCTATGTAGCGTGTATTTTCAACGGGTTGTGTACCTTACTAAAAAAATTAATAAAAATGTTGTGTTAAAATTAATTAAAACTTAACATATTTTGGAGTGACAAGGCACAATGTGGCAAAAATTAACGATAAACATGCATTAAACAATCAACAATAACAACTCAAGCATAAGATAATAACGATGTAAGTGACCGAAAGTTATCAACATAATTGTGCAGAGCAATTATAATTAGGATCGAACGACGATTAAAAAGAAGAAAAAAGATATGAAATATTCGATTGTAGTCAATAATTCAAATCAAACAATTTGACAATAATAATTAAAAAAAAAAAAAAAAAAAAAATCAACACAACAGTGACAACCACGGTAATTGAATAGAACTTATGACAAAATAAGAACTAACAAAATAAAAAAATATTTTTATTATTAACAGAGATAGACTATGAAAACCAATAACAGTACTAATAAAAATATATGAACTAGACGGAACAAATATAACCAAACGGAACATGTAAAATGATAATTAGAGCATATAGACTAAGAATACCAGTAACAAATGCAGTTTAGACACGTTCGCTACTACCAAGCAAAAAAATTAACCTGTAAGCAAAACATCTGTAACCCACCGCCGCTAATTTGCGGCGCTTGGGGTCAATGCCAGACTGCTGGCGCAAAATTGCGGCGTTGTACTTATGTTACTAAATAGCATATTACTATTCGATCGTATATTGTAGAGGCCTGATTTATTTATTGCGGGCTACGGGAAACCCTGCCGCATTTTTGAGGCGCTTGGTCTGTGAGTGGATTAACTTATGACGTCACAAAACATTTGGCAATACTGCAAGACCAAGTTCTACGAAGTTGCAACACTGCTCAGCACTGTGCACGTAGCCAGAAATTTGCCACCCTTCATAGTGAGTTGTTGCTTTGTTTCTGACGTGCGGAAATGGCCGGAGATATAAGACAAAATTACGTAACTGGTAGTGGGAAACTATACAGGTAAAACCCTACTTTTTACAGGACAGACTGAGCTCCGCACATTTGCGGCACTTATGAAAAAGAATAAAAACTGTAAAAACAAAGTGAACTGATTTTTTAGTAAGTATTGGATATATATTGATCTATTTTGACCCATATTACCAAACTTTTACTCTTAGGCTATAACGATGGTTACGTTCATTAGGCTTGGTCTGTAAGTAGGATACTTCTTAGACGCACGGGCTGTGGTAATGACCGTGCCGCCGCATATTTGCGGCGCCTGGTAGTGAACGTGTTGAAAAACAAGTTTAATGACTTTCCTTCTGAAGGATAACATCAGTTCACTGAAAATGTCAATTCTTTAGACAACTTCGTTCCCAAACCGCTGTACCCTAGCCAGACCACGATTATTCTAAGCATATTCCGTTGGTTGGTATTAGTGCGAGAAGATATGGGAAGATCTATTTCCTATAGGTAGAAGGAAGTTGATTTGCTGCATGTAGTTGATTAACAGAGTCCATCCATATTTAAACGGTTAAACCTGCTGACGTTGCCCTGCCTCTATATTTTAGAGACAGCAACATATTGTATGTTTAAAATTGCACTGACAAGAGGCAGATATATTCACAATCATCATACTAGAAGCAGGGATGTATACAGAATTGGAAATCACAGGACGGTAGTCTACGAACACCTACCCTCACAGATTGGTGTTCGTATAATTAACAGACTCCCAGAATGTATTAAAAATGCTACAACGCCCAAGGCGTTTAAGAACCGTCTCAAGAAATGTTTGGCCAAACTGGCATTTTATAGTGTAGACGAGTTTTTTTGCATATAATTGGGAAGCCACTGAATTTTAAAATTGACACTGGAGGACATTTTGGAGGTATAATTGGCGAATGAATGGGAATTTGGGTGCGTGAAAAAATTTATGTTTGAAAGTGTTATTGTGATTGAATGGATGGCAAATTTTAATTAATTTATTAATGACTATTGCGATACAATTTTGTCAATTGTTAACAAGATGCAATAAAAAATATATTATTATATTATCATTGACCACCTTAAACAGGAACTTTATTGGTTTTTAAAGGGCTGCAATCATTTTGCAAATTACTTGCAAGGTATCAGCAGTAATTCAGATTCAAAATAGTTTGTTCATAAAAATACATCGTACATAAGAAACAAATTAATTGATTAAAAGAGCTTCTAAATAACTGACTGCTCAGTTTGGTGAAATATTTAAATTGATTTGTTGAGCCATTCTACACAACTCACCCAAATTTCAAGTATTCCTATATATTATAAAAACTCATGTTATATTTATCTATCTATTTAATTAAAAACTAGCATCAAACATGTCCGTCCTTTTAATTTCATGTTTCGTGAACTGGAATGAAACAAGAACGAAACGAAATTCAGTTGAGAATTTAACAATTAAGTTCGTAAAATATACGGGATTTTCTGTTGCTAAGATAACGTCAAAATGCAAATGGTCGAAAACGAGTTGTTCTTGATTCTGCATACATTAACATAATATTTAAATAAATTGCCGTTATAATTTTGTATTTGGGAAATCATTTACGATAACTGACTCTTGTTTTTCAATTCATATTTAATTAAGTTCAAACCCAATCTATGACGAATCAAATGTTGTCTCTGGATAAACAGAATATACAGAAGTAAATATAAAAAAGAAGCTGACATATACAGAAATAAGTACGGTCTGAAATATAAAAATATCACCACGGTCTAGCAAAAATTAAGCAGGAAATATATATTTACCAGTAAGTTTGATCACATCGAAACACAAAATTTGTATTTTTTGAGGCAATTGAAAAGTGCATAACTAATAACAGAAAAGAATAGCAAAAAATGAATTGAAGCTACGTTGATTTTATTTTGCTATGTTAAAATGGTCCAGTTCAAGTTTTGAGAGCTAAATATTTAATCAATTTCTGTCGAATCACTTGCATCCTATTGTATGATGGCAGTCTGTAACAAAGTTAGTCTGTAGAGTGGCGTGAAGCGCACGACGGTATCAAGTGTTGTTTATCTCGGTCAAGTAGGTCCAACACTACCCAGCCGACCCGTCTGTCTCTTCTGTTTAACGTCCACTTCACCTACGTCACACTATCTACTGCTTCTCATTGGCGGACCAATGGAGATAACGCATCAAATAAGAATAAAGGAAGGTAAAACAGTAACATACATTTATCTTTAGAGAACGAAGTTGAGTATTAGAATTGAATTTTTTGTGTGTGTCAAATATAGCAAATTTGTGAAATATGTTTAGTTTCATGAAAGTATCAACACCGTGTGATGTCAGGAAGGGCATGTAACTTTTAATGAGAACCCACCTTCGTTCGAAGGACAATATATCACCCATTAACCCCAGAAATAAGGGCACACAACCCTTGATAAGAACTTTTCCTCCAACCTAAATTTGAAGGGTGATCTATCACCCACCAACCCCAGAAATAAGGGCACACAATCCTTGATGAGTACTCACCACCCACCTTCGTTCGAAGGGTGATCTATCATCCACCAACCCCAGATATAAGGGCACACAACCCTTGTTGAGAACTTCCCACCCACCTTCGTTCGAAGGGTGATCTATCACCCACCAACTCCAGAAATAAGGGCACACAACCGTCGATGAGTACTCCCCACCCACCATCGTTCGAAGGGTGATCTATCACCCACCAAACCCAGAAATAAGAACACACAACCGTCGATGAGTACTCCCCACCCACCATCGTTCGAAGGGTAATCTATCACCCACCAAACCCAGAAATAAGTACACACAAGCGTCGATGAGTACTCCCCACCCACCAACCCCAGATATAAGGGCACACAACCCTTGATGATAACTTCCCAACCACCTTCGTTCGAAGGGTGATCTATCACTAACAAGGCTATTGACGAACGCAGATAATTTAAAAATTTCTATACATCATTATAAACTACTCATTCAATATTACAGAATCACCATTCACAAGTATTTATATTTAAGGTGGGGTTTTCACCATTTTACTGGGAGATCAGTATAATTGGATAATTTAGGATTTCTTTCAAGTATCAATTTAAAAAATATAAATGAAACTGGTTCATAATAATAAGAAATATTCGTTCATGTCATTCAGTCACTGTAAAATAATACAAACACACATTCTCACCGTCTAATAACTTTATATTATCAGAGTCAAACCATTTGAGTTACAAAGTTATCATAAAATAATTCTTAACCAATAAATTGTCTTTTACGCCGTCTGGGAATCCATGACAGACGGTTCTTGATTGGTTTGACTGAAGGATGTGAAAATCGAGTTCAACAACACTAACATAGATTCAAATTATGTTTATTAAACAAATGTTTATTGTTTTATATCTGCCGTAATAGTTATTTATACAAATGATTTTATATTATTTTTATTTTTAAAATTAAATAAATTTAAATGACTAGTGCAGCATGTAATATGTTAATTAGAAGTGGTTTAAAACACAGAAACAAAGACGAAGCTGAGGGGAATCATTCTTAAGGTAAGCACTAATGAAGGCAAAGGTGTGTGTAGTGTCTTTGACGGCGCATGGGGGGAGTAGATACAAACACCGTCAAGATACGGACATGCGTTAATTTAAAGACAGAGACCAATTTGTTGAGAGGTCGTTTGTTTATTGACGCCTATCTGTTGTTGATGTTCCATTACGGAACAGTTTTACTGTCGCCATTACCTCTCATTTGCATTATTTATGATTATTTTATTGTGCCTCAGCTAAGGGGAATCTAATTAGGGACGTTAATAGTAGCAATCTTGACTTCCTTTACTTGTCTTTTGATACGAGAGAGTGTGGTTAAACTAGATGGGCAGGATATTTCCTGGATGGGTTCTCAAATCCCTAATTAGTTGTTTTATAAGTCACATTAAAATCCAACCTATTTTCGTCCAAACGTATTTCATTCGCAAACCACTATAAAAATGGGATAAAAATTTTGTTAAGCCGCAGAGAAGAACGAAACACCTCAGTGGCAGTTATAAATATATTTTAACTTATTTACATCTGTAGTAATAATTACTACGTTAGGGGGGAAGGGAGGTACTGACAAGGTGCTAGCCTTGCCATCCGGATGTCAAACTTGAGGAATAACTACTCGACATACGTTTGGATGATACACTATGGATGCGACCTCTGCTTTTTCTACTATGTAATTAAGCTTAGTTTAAACATTCCACATTTAGGATACCTTTTACCTTAGCTCATTCACGGAGATGTAGTATTCCTAAATTTACGGTGCGGTAAACGCAGTTAGTGGCAAGTTTACACTCTTACAACCATAATCATCGCACTTCAGTTAGTATTAAAGTTGTAGTATCAAAAGTCCACCTAACTACAAACAGGCTTCCGTTTCGCAAGATCAGAGAGTGATAGAAAATGCCGTGAACAGCAGTTACGTGAATAGTTGTGAGGGAAACGTTATAGCAAGTCCTCACAAAGGAAGTAATATCACTGTCTAGAAAAAGGGGTTGTATTTTCATGAAAGAAATCCAATTCAATTTTCACGATTCCCTAACGCAACTTGGAATTGCAAAAGCACGACAGCCTCCAAGCTAATCTCCATATTGTACGTCGGACGCGGCCATAACTCTGACTTCCTTCTGCTCCTTCCGTTTCACTTAGGTTTCCCTTTTTTCGATTTTCCATTCTTCCATAAAACCAATGAGTTATTATTACTACGTTATTACGTTTAAGCCATGTTTTCAATTAACTAGGACCACATTGTCTTTTTATTGTTTTTATCCCAAGTTGCAGACCCTACAAAGCTATGAATGGTTTACTGTCATTTTTTTAAAGTTGTAAATTTATTTGAAGCAAATAAGTGGAATAATAACTTTCCCATCATCTAGTAATTATTCATTGACATACTGTTAGCCGATTACCGATGTATACCAGATTTAATAACTATATATATATATTACTGGGCTTGACTGTCCACTGTTAATTTTTATTGATACTTCTTAGAAATTAGTAACAGTGGATTATAATTTATCTTAAACATCCACTGATGAGAAACTACTAGAAGAGAGGGAAAGCAATATAAAACTATCAAAGAGATAAATTACACGTGATACGTTTCAAAAGCATATCATGCTACTGATAATGACTATCTTAGGGGTAGATTACACGTACAAACTTCAAAATAATGTTTTGGAAGCACGTCATGCTATTGATAGTGACTATCGTAGGGGTAGATTACAAGAACAAACTTCAAAGGAAGGTTTCGGAAGCACTTCATACTTCTGATAATGACTATATCATATGCATAGATTACACGTGAGACTTTTCAAGATTGAAGCACGTCATGCTATTGATAATGTCTGTCTTAAGGGTAGATTACATGTGGTACGTTTCAAAAGGATTGTTTTGTAAGCACATGTTATTGATAATGACTATCGGAGGGGTAGATTAAACGTACAAACTTTCAAAATAATGTTTTGGAAGCACGTCATGCTATTGATAATGACTATCGTAGGGGTAGATTAAACGGACAAACTTCAAAATAATGTTTTGAAAGCACGTCATGCTATTGGTAATGACTATCGTAGGGGTAGATTAAACGGACAAACTTCAAATGATGGATTTGGAAGCATATGATGCTACTGATAATTAATATCGTAGGGCTAGAATTTAAAGACAGATATCGAAGGTGTAGAGAGAAAATTATGAGAAAGACATTTTGAAGGACTAAATCAAACAGAAAGAATATGGCACTTCTTTTTTAATAGTTCGTGGGGTACGTAAAATAGCGTGTTGATTTTTTGTCAGCTAGAATTTTTAATCTTAAAATGATATAAAAGCTGTGTTTTATGTGGAAAAAACTTCAAACGTCATTATATTATAATAAAATTTATAAATAAATAAGTTAATAGCAAGTAATCTCCAGTCACAAAGCTAAATCCAATCCATTTAAGACCTGCCTCACTGATTCTATTTATGCTAGCTAATCCCTCCGTAAAACAGCGCAATGGGCACTCTGAAACTATTTGATCCATTGTTTGGATAGACTCCCCGCAATCACATAACTGATCTACTGTCAATTCCCATTCATACCTCCAGTAGTTACACCTGCCCACGCCAGTTCGGAACCGATTCAACAATGTCCACTCACTACGAGAGAGTTTCATCCCACCTATAGGAATTGACGGATCGTTAATAAGGAACTTATTTCGTTAATCAAAATTGTTCCTGTTTTGATTTTGTGTTACTGAGAAAACACATACGGAGGCCGCTTTCTCATGGCAGTAGCGAACTCCTCAGAGGCAGATAACACTAATGTATATCTTTCGAAATTTGTAGGATTACGTTAATCCCTCAGGATTTGGAGGGTAATAAGGGGAGGGACTTACGATAGTGCTACCTTGCCATCCGTACAGCCAACTGGAGAACTAACTACTCGATACCCCAAGTTTCCATGACTCGACACCCATTCAACACTATTGGATGCGACCTCTCAGGCGACCGTCTTTTCTGGAACATCCAGATAGAGCATTCCCTCTTCTGCAATAAATTTTGATGTAAAATTTTTGAAATGTGATTTTTTTCAACAGTTGTGTACCTGATAATGTTCTGTAAGTAAAAAAAAAAAAAATGCTGTATGATTGTTTTATGCGTGATTTAGGCAAAACAATCGGAGTATATCTACATTCTAGCTGCCGGTTTGTACAAATATATAAATTATTATCCACAATAAAACTATAAAAGGCATTAAAATAGAGAAATAAGTAAATGCCCACAGCTGATCGCAAGGATCGTGCTATTTTCAGGTCAATCTGTTCAGGGTGGGAGGTTCCAGGAGAAGCCTGGGGGAAGAAGACCCTCGCAAATCCATCAGAGGGTAGAGTTCACGGGTCATGAAGCAACAAGCTCACCCTCCGGAAGCGGAAAGACCGGCACAAAAACAAGATGGCGGCCGATGGACTTTATTGCAAACAACGAGGAAACGACCCGGCGCCCAACTTTACCAAAAAGCAATTAAATAAATCACGTTTATGTCCGTTATTATGGAACTTGCTGGGCAGCTTCGGAGTCCATTTTCTCTGGTCCTTTATACAACTTTTACTTATAACGTATGAACAAAGTGGAACGACACCCGACATGCTTCAATGAGTTTATTTCATCGCAGTTAGCCAACACCGAATTTTATTGGATTAACACACAGTACTGTTGAACTTGTTATTTGTAAATCAACGTAATAATGTATAACTATGATAAACCACGATAAAATATAACTAAAATATTTTTTGCAAGGTTATTATTATTATTAGTGTTAAATGTTTGTTTGACGAAATTATGGTATTTTGTTTCTTTGTAAAAAGTTAACTACTGTTCTTTCTTAGAGAAAGAAAACAAGTAACTTGGTTAAGTCAGCAGAGTTAATTGATAGTGGATGTGAAAGAATCAATTTTTAAATTATAATGTAGGCTTGTTGGAAAAATTTATTTATCAACTATAAGAAATGTAATACGGCTAATTTTTCAAAAATTTACGACTAGGTATATTTATTTGTTTGAGAGTTTGGATCAATCATTTGGGAGAGCCAATGGCCGAGCGTGTAAGTGTTAGGACTTTAGGCTGAGTTATCGTAGGTTTGAATCATGGCCTTATCTAGAAGTTTTATCAGTAAAAACCACCTTGTACTGTGCTGGTTCTCCCCCTTACTCTGTCTGATAAGTTCCCCGCACAGATCAATAGTCTATGGAGAAAGGGTACAGTAGGTAAGGTTAAGAAGGAGATCGGTCTCTCCTTTTTAAATAATGACAATAAAAAATAACATTTGTTGTTTCAGTATCAGTAATAGGCATGTTTTTCGACAGCAGATCAGAATTATATCACTCAAGATACTTTTCTAAACGAGCGCATCTTCAACGTTGCCATACTCAACTGCGTGAAGATGAGTTCCGTCCACACGCATCATCCACTAACCACTGACACAACTACACCCAGTTTATGAAATATTATTTGTGTATGGGGAATTTCCGAGGCCTTTAAGTGTTAGGGTTCCAAATATTGATAAAACGCGAAAAATCCATTTAGAGGAGTTGTCTGTGCATCCGCATTGCAGTCCTGTGAAAAGGGGGCGCCGCCCGCTGGCTGTCCGGAAGCCCGGGGCGCAATGACGTGGAAATCGCCGATAGCGCCGCCATTCTGACAACTTCCACAACCGTAACTCATGCGCCGGACCGGGATGGGGTGGGTTTGTATTCGCTGAGAAATGTTTTAGGACGGATTTGCGGACACTTGGCTCGAAACAACGGCGGGAGTTAATTCACTGGATGATCCGGCAAGAGGAAAAACCGGCCTTAAGGGGGTTTCTAGAGACTTCTCTTACTTTCATTTTTCATACTTTTGTTTAATACTGACAGGGTTGATTGAACGTAACATTAATTGAATACTGTAATATGATTTTGAAACAAAAAAATGGTTAGTTATTCAGCGTTTAATAATTTTCTCCGAAGTACAATTTTTAATTTAATTTTAAATCTACTATATCTACATCTGAAACTTCAACGTTCACAGACAACTTGATTTACATGTTTTCCCATGAAGGAAATAAGTAAATGTTAATAAATTCATGTTCAAACGTCAAACCAGCCACACAGACCACATTTAACTTGCAGACCTAGATTGAGGTGGTCGTTTCCTAAACTGCCAAGCCACCGCTGGGAAGTCGACAGCCCCAGACTGCCAAGCCACCAATGGGAAGTCGACAGCCCCAGATTGCCAAACCACCGCTGGGAAGTCGACAGCCCCAGACTGCCAAGCCACCGCTGGGAAGTCGACAGCTCCAGACTGCCAAGCCACCGCTGGGAAGTCAACAACCCCAGACTGCCAAGCCACCGCTGGGAAGTCGACAGCCCCAGACTGCCAAGCCACCGCTGGGAAGTCGACAACCCCAGACTGCCAAGCCACCGCTGGGAAGTCGACAGGCCCAGACTGCCAAGCCACCGCTGGGAAGTCGACAACCCCAGACTGCCAAGCCACCGCTGGGAAGTCGACAGGCCCAGACTGCCTAGCCATCGCTGGGAAGTCGACAGCCCCAGACTGCCAAGCCACCGCTGGGAAGTCGACAGTCCCAGACTGCCAAGCCACCGCTGGGAAATCGACAGCCCCATACAACCCTGTAGTAGACATGCAATCTTAACGTCAGCAGGCTGTTATGCTGTTCTATTTCAACTATACGGTTCCTGTGTAATATTATAATGAAAAGTGAGCGCTGTAAGATTATCAAAGCTCCAATATAGCGGACCGTATGAATATGAACATTTTAACTAAAAATAGTCAACAGTGATATTTCAAGTTTCACATATTTAATTATGAAAATTTGTAAAACCACCGATTAAAAAAAAATCATCTAATGTTCTGCAAGAGTAAATCTTCACATATCAAAAACATTTTAAGTGTTTTTGAACATTATCACGGAGCGACTCGTTGAAAGTGAAAGCCATGTTTTTGGCGTTTTTCGAAGAGCGAAACGGCCCTTTTATGACATGTATTGTAGGTTGTGCTATTTCACAAACACTGGTAAATAACTGTAACAAAATGAACTACGGAGACGTAAAAGCACAGATGAAGTCATAGATTTTTATAATTTATGCAATTTAACTATATCCTCAAGTATCATAAGTGAGTGTAGGGTAGATGGGAGACGAGCGGTGTGTTTAAATACAGTAGCTAGTTAGCTTTTTTATAAGAAAAAATACTGTTTAAAACCAATCGTTGGTGGCGATCCAGTAACATAGGGGTAGTTAGAGCTATTGACGATCGGGCGTAATAAAATCAAAAATACAGGCCATGTTCAGGGGCGCACATTCAATTATCGAGCCAAATGAACAGAAAGCAAAGTGCGTGGCGTGAAGAGGAGGGGGAGAGGTAGAGGCAGTGAGTTTGAGTCATGGTAAATGGCGAGTTAATGATGTGGACATAGCCAGGGGCCAGGGAGTCCAATCCATGTAGAATTAATCCCTTGGCAGCCATTTGCTTGGCAAATAAACCGATCCTACATGTTTGGTCTTGCTTTGTTCTGATTACTTGTAAGTTTAAAATCACAAATTCGTACACCGAATGCTGTGCATTTTGAGACCATATTCTTGAAGTTGGGGCAGTTTTTCGTCCCAAACGACTACATCTCTGTTAACTAACGAGAATATAAAAAACACAATTAAATATATTCTGCTGTGGGAGGATAGCAAACTACTAATTTATTGAATGTATTGTAATTTACTGTTCGTTTTCAGTAACGACATTAATTATTAGACGTCTCCTTAAAATTGTGAAACGATCGTCTAATGGATTATTTGAATTTATAATGAAATAAATGATAATATAATGACGATACAAGACCTGAAATAAAATATATGCAAGTAGTTACTGACATTTTTTTAATAGTTTTTTAATTAGCATAACATTTTTTACAATATCAGGTACGCAGGACGATGGGAATGGTTCTTTTAAAGGCTGTGGGGATAAAAAACGTCTACCTGATAAAAAGACAAGGTTGCCCAATCGAATTTTGTTGATGTGTTTACCTTATATTGTCATTGCAAGCTTTTACCGTTCCATGTGATCTCTTAATGGACACCATTAAGATTAACTTAAGTTCTGTTGTCAATGATAGTCCACGATATCCACAGTCCATAATCCTAATATAGTGAAAAGTGCAGTTTCGGATGAACAAGAAGTTGATGGAAACATTCATATTTAATTCAAGTGAATCAAATTTCAAGATCCTTTTGGCTGCTATGTTAAAGTTAAGTATTTTGTTTTATCAGGCGAAGTTAAGGCTAAGAAGACCTCTCTAACACTTAATCTGAAGACCAACAGCATAAGGGTGACTTCCGAACCACCATCAGTGACCGGGCATGCGGGCTGCGTGCAAGGATGGGATCCCTCAGGATAACTCGCTCGATGTTGCTTAGCGCAGTTATCTTGCGATAACGTCAAACCCTCCGGTCCAGGCCACTGTCCGGGGTCGACCCTGCTTTTTGACCAGCAACCAAAGACGGAAACAATTTTATTCCTCGGTCACTAGCTTTGATTTAGTGTGATAACCTGTACAAGCAGTATACGAACTTGAAATAACCAGGTTTCTAACGCAGTTGGATCCAAGACTTGAACAAAAGGCGACCAAATTTACACAATAAGTACACTGAGTTAAGGGTAGACCTGCGATCATGTAAAGCACCCAGTTGTGAATAACGTGTTGCGACCGAGTGAAATGAATAATATAAAAGTAACCTGTATGAATTG
The DNA here is from genome assembly GCA_035578905.1 of Stictocephala bisonia. NCBI lineage: Eukaryota > Metazoa > Arthropoda > Insecta > Hemiptera > Membracidae > Stictocephala > Stictocephala bisonia. The sequence goes on from JAQJVL010000001.1 coordinate 11,190,764, forward strand.
TTGTTAAAGCGTTAACCAAGTGGAGCGCTATGTTTGCATAATTTAATTATACGCCCGACACCTGAACAAGATAACGAGGTCCTGTGACTGATTTAAACTCACCTGAACCGCCAAAATGGCGGCCGTGTTTAATTAGTCTACCTTTCTTTATGAGTGTGATAAATAAGCGACAGTTAGTTACCGTGAGTCCCAGTCGACCCGAGAAATACTGGCCGTCCCATTAACTGCTTTATCGAAATGGAATCTCCTCACTCGTCGTTGCCTACACAATTGATTTCATATTTTAACCAAAAAATTATGACATACTGCCCCTCACTGCTTCTGTAAACGATTCCCAAAACAGCTTGAAGATCGAAACAAAGTTAAGGATTAAAAATCTTAAGGTCTCATTTTAAAACCAGAATACACAACTGATTCCACATTTAACCAAAAAATTACGACTTACTGCCCCTCACTGCGTCTGTAAACGATTCCCAAAACAGCTTGAAGATCGAAACAAAGTTAAGGATTAAAAATCTTAAGGCCTCATTTTAAAACCAGAATACACAACTGATTCCACATTTAACCAAAAAATTACGACTTACTGCCCTTCACTGCGTCTGTAAACTATTGAACAAAACAGCTTGAAGATCGAAACAAAGTTAAGGATTAAAAATCTTAAGGCCTCATTTTAAAACCAGAATACACAACTGATTCCACATTTAACCAAAAAATTACGACTTACTGCCCTTCACTGCGTCTGTAAACGATTCCCAAAACAGCTTGAAGATCGAAACAAAGTTAAGGATTAAAAATCTTAAGGCCTCATTTTAAAACCAGAATACACAACTGATTCCACATTTAACCAAAAAATTACGACTTACTGCCCTTCACTGCGTCTGTAAACTATTGAACAAAACAGCTTGAAGATCGAAACAAAGTTAAGGATTAAAAATCTTAAGGCCTCATTTTAAAACCAGAATACACAACTGATTCCACATTTAACCAAAAAATTACGACTTACTGCCCTTCACTGCGTCTGTAAACGATTCCCAAAACAGCTTGAAGATCGAAACAAAGTTAAGGATTAAAAATCTTAAGGCCTCATTTTAAAACCAGAATACACAACTGATTCCACATTTAACCAAAAAATTAGGACTTGCTGCCCTTCACCCCTTCACTGCGTCTGTAAACTATTGAACAAAACAGCTTGAAGATCGAAACAAAGTTAAGGATTAAAAATCTTAAGGCCTCATTTTAAAACCAGAATACACAACTGATTCCACATTTAACCAAAAAATTAGGACTTGCTGCCCTTCACTGCGTCTGTAAACGATTCCCAAAACAGCTTGAAGATCGAAACAAAGTTAAGGATTAAAAATCTTAAGGTCTCATTTTAAAACCAGAATACACAACTGATTCCACATTTAACCAAAAAATTACGACTTACTGCCCCTCACTGCGTCTGTAAACGATTCCCAAAACAGCTTGAAGATCGAAACAAAGTTAAGGATTAAAAATCTTAAGGCCTCATTTTAAAACCAGAATACACAACTGATTCCACATTTAACCAAAAAATTAGGACTTGCTGCCCTTCACTGCGTCTGTAAACGATTCCCAAAACAGCTTGAAGATCGAAACAAAGTTAAGGATTAAAAATCTTAAGGTCTCATTTTAAAACCAGAATACACAACTGATTCCACATTTAACCAAAAAATTACGACTTACTGCCCCTCACTGCGTCTGTAAACGATTCCCAAAACAGCTTGAAGATCGAAACAAAGTTAAGGATTAAAAATCTTAAGGTCTCATTTTAAAACCAGAATACACAACTGGATTCCACATTTAACCAAAAAATTAGGACTTACTGCCCTTCACTGCGTCTGTAAACGATTCCCAAAACAGCTTGAAGATCGAAACAAAGTTAAGGATTAAAAATCTTAAGGTCTCATTTTAAAACCAGAATACACAACTGATTCCACATTTAACCAAAAAATTACGACTTACTGCCCTTCACTGCGTCTGTAAACGATTCCCAAAACAGCTTGAAGATCGAAACAAAGTTAAGGATTAAAAATCTTAAGGCCTCATTTTAAAACCAGAATACACAACTGATTCCACATTTAACCAAAAAATTACGACTTACTGCCCTTCACTGCGTCTGTAAACTATTGAACAAAACAGCTTGAAGATCGAAACAAAGTTAAGGATTAAAAATCTTAAGGCCTCATTTTAAAACCAGAATACACAACTGATTCCACATTTAACCAAAAAATTACGACTTACTGCCCTTCACTGCGTCTGTAAACTATTGAACAAAACAGCTTGAAGATCGAAACAAAGGATTACCAATCTTGAGGCCTCAATACCCCTGTGGAATACACAGAAACATCGTTTCTTCAAAAAAAGATCAAGAAATCCGACACCGGGAGAGTTGAGGAGGTAGAATCGGTGTATAAATGGGAAAGATGTAGGCCTACATTAGTTGTAATTCATGTACATCTCTGAGTCGTTCACTGTGGCCATAAGAAGCGACCTGTTTCTTTATTATCTGTGCCTATACAAAGTGATTCAAAAGTCCTGGATACCTGATATTAACTTTTTAACGACTGCACAGAAAAAAAATTTAATTCAGAAAAAAATTGCAATTTCATACCCTACTGAAGAGAGTACATTGATATCGCACTTTTTGGTTGGTATGCGAGATTGCCCCTGCCCCAAATGTTGGGCCCAACTAAAATTGTTAAAAGTAAACCCACATCTAGTTTCACCTCTTTTCAAATGTCTTAATGACAGAAAATGAAGGTGGAAGTTAGAGATCACTATCTCATTTCAATATAAATTGGTGGCTGATTTAAATTTAAAACATCTTTATTTTAAAATTTGTCAAACAAATGTTTTTTTGTTACAAAAAATAATAATACGATTTACGAATTGAATTTTTTCTTAAATTAAAGTAATGTATTGGACATAATCACCAAATGTTTTTATAAAAGATGTAAAGACAGTCGGACTGACAATGTGCTAATTTTTTGTAAAATCTGGAAACAGCAAGTAAGGGTGATTTTCGTGGAATTCTTTGAACTTCTGACCTAATTCGGTTTCTTGAATCGTTTGGGTTCGATTTATTCGCTCTGTGGGTTCCATTTATTCACATTGTCTTTAATGTGACCCCACACAAAATAATCTATTGGTGATAGATCAGATGACCTTCCAGGCCACTCAATAGATCCTCTACTACCTACCCAGCGATTGGAAAACGTGTTGTTTAAATACTTGTGGACGTGCTGAACATAAAGCGGAGGTGCTCCATCTTGCTGGAACCGAACTTGATCGAAATTGTTTGTAGCTTACTGAACGGCCGGAATAGTCTAATGTTATAACATGTCCAAGTACTCGTATATTGCAGAGTTAAGGTTTCCTTCAGTAAAAAAAAAAAAAAAAAAAACTGTTTTCCTACAATATACAGCCAACTGTTTAAGAGTTTGTAGAGGCTGTCGGTCATGTTGGCTTTAATCCCATAAGAACAATTTGCGAATCCATATTTTTTTCGTTATTTATTGACCAAATGTTGTGTATGAGGTGTCATTCTAAATGTTATCATATTGTGCGTTGGGTTTGCTTTTTATATTTTGAATACATACACCTAGTTTTAAAAAATTTGTAAAAATAAAAACTTCAAACTAAATATTTTGTATATTTTTTCTTATAAAACTAATTAGGAATTCCCGAAGCAATTCCAACGTGCAATTTCATTATTTATAGAATGCAATTTGTTTGGAAAAATCTGTTTAAAAATAACCGTTTAATTTGGTTACGCGAGATCGTATGTTCGGTTCGAAAATAACATTGTTCTTATTGAATTAAAGCCAACAGTCTCAGACAGCCTCTGCAGACTCTTAATGTTTCTGGATACTGGAATGACTCTCATTCAGCGAGGGTTAACATCAAACCAATGCCAACTTTTGTGCCGGTTTATATTGCTGTTTAATATAAATGAAGCTTCGTTCTTGGAAACAATGTTGTTTAGTGCAATTGTAATGTTATCAATATTCCTCATCACTAATTCGCAAAATTCGTCCTCATAAAGGTCCTCTTTGACGGACATTGGGCACTCAAAGGGTTAAATGAGTGGAATTTGTAGGGTTTCAATTTGTTTTTTAGAAAATCCCCTGAAATACTGACTTTTGGTAAATATTCAAAGATTTCGAAACATATAACGAGTTGAGACACTGGGATTCTCCACAACACAATGCAAAACATCCATTGACATTTTATCGTTAGTAGCTTACTGTGGTTTTCCAGTTCTGTGTCCGTCCTCGACTGTATCTGTACTTACGCTCCAGATTTTGTAATAATGTTGTGATTTGTAACAGTGTCTTTAACTAAGTTTCTCACCTTATCATAAGATCTAATCCGATCTTCATAATGTCACATAATTAATGTTTATGTACGTGCACTGAACTCCATTAGAGACTCGTCTAGTGTAAAACAGCAAAAAGATTAACTACTTCTTAACTTTTGGCACACAATATTCTCGATACTTCTTTTCTTTCTCTTTAGTCAAATAAGAGCTGATAGATTTGAAATCCTCGTCTGTCGAGATAGGTCAACGATTATCACGGATGTTATTGTGAGTTTTCCTAACGTTCGACAGTTAATTTGAGAATAATGATTTATTCCGTAATAATACAAAAGTAAAAACAACAAAACAACAACTCGGGATTACACTGCCACGATTACCAGTATTGTGACAGCGCAACTAAATATATGAAATATAAAAAACAAAGTCCAGTCCATCACTTTAACTGCCGTCATCTGTGTCGCCTTAACTAAATATAATGCCACAATTTAACATTACAATTAATAAAAAATACTATTCATAAAAAAAAAATCTTTCTATTTAATAATAATTATTATGGAAAAATATATTAAATGACATAAGTTATATTCTAAACAAACAAAACAATATATATATATATTTTTAAGAATTAAGTTATTTATAGAATTAAAACAACAAGTTACTAAGACAAAATATTGTTTAGGAAATTAGTATCCTCTAACGAGAATAACCATATTTTTAAAGATTTATAAAAACTATTAAATGAGTTACATAATTTGATTTCAAGAGGCAATTTGTTAAAGTACTTTGGACCAAGATAACTAAAAGACTGTCTAAATGAAGATCTATTGACTTTAGGTAATCGTCAAGGTAAGGTATTCTGAAAGTTACGTCTAGCACTATAAACTAATTCAAAAGTTCCAGTGTTACCACTTCTGATCTAAAACAATCTTAATACTTTATAAAAAAAAGGTGTTGTATAGGGAGTATTTTCAAATGACAAAAAAGAGGATAGGAACTTTCTCTCATAGACTTTCCTAATATGATTCTAATAAAATGATTTTGTACAACTCTCAATTTCTCTATATGGTATTTAAACGTACCGCCCCAACACTGAATTGCATATTGCAACCTAGATTGAATGAATGCATTATATAAAATTCTCAATAACTTTTCGTCACAACAGTTTTTTAAGAATTAAAATTTTCTAATACAAGATTAAGTTATTCTAGTATAGTTAAGTTATTAATTGATATCCACTGCTTTTTCGACTACAGATATTTTAAATTTTGAATCATCCACGTTTTGTACTGAAAAGACATAGCGACCTTTAAGTTTGATCGATCATTTTATTTAATGAAGACTTTTAAAAAATGTGTAACTTGATGGGGGTTTACTTTTAAAATGTTTAAGTTGAGCCCGAATTTTGGTATTTTGGGGGAAGGGGCAATCTAGTGATACCAACAAAAATACACAATTGCACTCTAGTGAAGTATAATGAAGTTTGTATTTTCTAGATGCAGTCGTTAAAAAGTTAATTAATATCAGGAATTCATAATTTTGAATCGCACTGTAAATGAGAAACACTCAGTATTTATGGAGTGTATGTATATGTTATCTCTAATTTGTTATTTTGTATATAGTTTTTCTACATTTTAATAAAAAATATTATAACTTAGTATTGAAAATAGGTATGTATAAATAACTGCTCGCGCAACTATATGTCATAATTATAACCAGAGGTCAATGTTCACACAGTATACTTGATGACCAACAAAGTACAAAGCCCGTTCAGTAACTCATATTGATATAGGTTGCACATAGTTTGATGAAATGAATTGAACACTTCTTAAGGATCAAGGCTGTTAGTACGGTGTAATTAGACCTAAACCTCAACATCCAAAGTAAAAGTTTTCCTCCAACACCAAATTGCTCTACATAGTCCCCTTATTCTATGGTAAAAAGTTACACCATTTTGAGCGTCGGGTTTGGGGGTGAGGGGGGGGAATTTGAAAAATCACTAGTTTTTTTAGTTTTTCGTAAATATTTCAAAAACTAAGCGGTTTATCCTAAACATTGTTATATACAAAAATGTTCTACGTTAAATTTTAAATAAGAATGGTCCTTTTCATAATCACTCTAAATTGTACGGTTCAAGAGTTACAGACGGTGTAAATGTTAACTTTTTCGTAATTTTGATAATTTAAAAAAAAATAAGCTTCGTAAAAGAATGTTGCTATTTCAGTGGCCGGTGGTATGTTAGTGATAAGCCCTTGAAGGAACGACAACCTCACCACCTTATCAAGTTATCAAGGGGCACTCTTTTTTAAGGGAAAAGAGGCTTCCACAGGCCTAGGCCATATAAACCTGTGGTACGGAGAAACCCACCCTGAACTTTCTACGAACATTGCAACATAAATTCACTTCTTAAGCATAAATATCTTTCAAATTTGGAATGTTCAATGTCTTTATTAACTTCACTCATCCTCCAGCACATTATCCTCCTCCTCTAGCTCGTCGTCTAAGATGTTATTATTGTCCATGTAAAACATGCTTGGCCTGAGCAATTGCTGCATATGCTAGTGCAGATTAGACCACTCCTTCTGCATTCACAATTACGAACGCATTCATCTTTGCAAGTACACATTATAAGGGACAGTAATTCCTGGGGGGCTGCAGGACGTGCTGTTGTAATTGGTGTCAGGTGGTCGCCAATCTTCTTCCAACCCCACTCGAGTGGATCCTTATCTTCATTCAGCCACTGTTGTACCTGGTGGTAGGTCCTAAATGAATGCTGTCTGGACGCTCCTGTATGTACAAGAGATACACATCTCTGTCATCAGAAAGACTTATCTGTACCTACCATCTTCGTGTATTGTGATCTTAAAGGGGAGAAAAGTAACCTCTTAAAGGATCTCAAAGAACAACTAGGCTAACATAGGCAAGAAGGGTTCAAGTCATGAGCAACCATTTGGTTCAGACTCAAATATTAGGTGCTAAATACTAGATTCTACTGTCTCTAAATGACCATCCATCCACACTGTCAGTTCGGTTCTTCAAATGGATAGAGCAAGCCAATGTTCTGGAATACACTTGTGGATCAAAAACTCGTACGTGTATGAGTAGGTGGGTCCATACCATAGTACGTGGATGGGTGGGTCATGACCACAGTTCGTGTTGGAGAGGATGGGTGGTAGTGTTGCGCGTTCTCAATCGGTTTCAAATTAAAAATTGAAAAATCGTTTATTCACAAAAAAGAATACATATTACAAAGGCTACAAGAATCTTTGTACTATGAATATCCTCCCAACTTAGACTATTTATCTGTGTATGGGGAGGAGTCGTCAACAGTAAGCCTAGTTAACAAACATACAGTATTAAAACATGAAATAACAACGTTGAGTTTTTTAAAAACTAAATATGGATTCAATATAAATTAAATATATGAATAATATCAATATAATAACAAATGTAATGATACTTTGTAATGACGAAAACATGTCAAATTATTAATAAACATGAATTTAGGGGGAAAATAGTGAAATGAATAGTGAAGGCATTGTGGACATGTGGACGTCTGCATACTTTTATGCATATAACGATTGAATGATCATCTCAGCAGCCTCATGACCCAATTGTTCCAGCCACTTAATTACCCTTTTTTTTAAATAGCAACACTGGAACCCTCCAAATAAGAAATTTTATGTGGGATGTTACCGTAAAGCCAATGAGCTAAATGATAAGAATTTGTTATTTGAATGGAATTATTTAATATAGGAATTTCAATATTTAAATGCATTCTATTTCTAGTTTAGTAATTGTGCTGAATCTCATTAAATATTAAACTATTGTTTTGAATAACAATTAATAATTTTTTTATGTATAACTGTCTTATACTAAGGACGGGAACTCTTCAAAAAGTAAACTGGTTGGATATCTTGTTTTTTTTTTTTTTAATATTGTTTTTATTATTGCTCTCTGAGATACATCGAGAGGCCGTAAAGTCGATGAGGATGCTCCCCCCAAGCCAAAATACCATAATCCAGCACCGACTGCACGTACGCATGTTAGGCATCCCTGCAGCGATCCACACTCAGCACCTGACTAAGCTGTGCAAATGCGTAAAGTATATTTTCTAATTCTCATCTTGATGCACTGAACATGGGGAATCCAACATAGTGAGGTTAAATGCGAGTTTGACGTCGAATTCCAAATGCGAATTCCAAACAAAGTCAAATCTACATTATGGAGCCGATTAGGTCTTGCTAGATTGCTAGAATCCCATCATGCCTTATTTTATTTTCCTCTTAAGAATATTTGGCCCTCACATGAGTTCTACACGATCAACACAGGCCAATTTTTATGATTCCATTACTAGAAATGCAGAAGGAAGAGCAGATTGTACATGGGTTTCTTGAATGTTTCCTTCTTCATACCTTTTACTATTTCTAGAAAAGATCGAAAAAGTTGTTCAAGACATTAACACTTGTTTTAAAAAGAAATTGTTAACTATCGTTTTTTTGACAAAATACAACTGTAAATAAATACATACACAACAATAACTAGCATATGGGGTGGGGCAAGGAGTCAAATTTGTATTTATAACATGAAATAGCTCCATCCCGAAATTGGGTATTTAATCTGGGAGTCTCATTGTTTTTTTAATCTAAAATGAAATTTAAAACTCATTAATCCATTTTAGGGTAAGTGGAACAAACCAAGAAACGTCAGTCCTTCCCCTCCATTCGATTTCTTCACCTAATAAATTGTTCACAATGAGAGTAGGCCTACAATTGCAATAGACTTATTGCCACGTAACATATTTCCAGCCTTAGTTCAAATTCGTAGCAGTAACCATTCACGAAATTAACTTATAAAAAATTATAATTGTTTCGAAATAAAGAGTATTTTAAAAATTAAATATGTAAAACTCTTACTTGAAAATGTTTTCAATATTAAAATTTTAAAATATATTGTCGTGCGAAAGGTAATTTAAAGAAAGCAAACAAGCACTGCGCAATTTTTCCGGTTCCCGAAGTGTCTTGAAGCATCCAAAAAATGCGATAGTTTCCAGCCATTTCTTGAACCTCCCCGAATGGTAATCGAGACACATCTGAATCCTTTTAGGAACCCTCTAGATAATTCGAGATTCGCGTTATGTAAAGGCACCCTTCAGCCGACCACTCAGATAATGTCAATACGGTAGAAGTGTGTCTTCAGCCTGAAGTGAAAGTGACAGTTATTGTGCGAACACTAACTCGAGCGTAATATGTGTCATTAAATATTGTAAATAATAAATTTCAAGTGTTAAATAATATGCCTAGTAGTATAAATATGTAAATATATTGTAGAGGGTAGTTTAGTTAATTAGTGATTGTGAATAAAAGAACCATTAGTAGCCACACAATGGAATTGCCCTATTATTTCGGACCTAGTTGTCTGTAACAATATATTTTGTAAATTTTTAGAGAATTATTAAGGTTGAGTTTGAAAATAATGTTACGGAAGAGCTCTATAAGTACTTAAACGGATATGAAAATAAACCAAATATTATAATTTATCGCCCTTGAAATCTAACCGAACTGATATTAAGTAATTAAAATTCACTTTTAATTAAAATATTATAAACCTAATGCATTATAATATTTATTATCAAAACATTGTGTGACAATCGAACAATCAATGATACGTTCCTTATAACCAATATTCACAGTCAAACATATTTTATAATTCTAGATAGATTAGAGTCTAAACATGATCATATAATTTGAATTCGCCGAAATGGCCTATAATTTATGATCATGAGGGTTTTGTAGTTTGAAGTAGCAATTCCAAGTAACAGTTATGTTTATTAAATCATCGTTTAAGTATACTTGGTGATTGATTTTAGTATAGTCTCGGTGCTTAGGAAGATCTATTCCACTGCTTATGGTGTTTTATCTTGATCGCTCCTTGAAACACTAATGTACCTATTGTCGTAACTGTTATTGCCAGAAAGATATATATACGTAGCGATTTAACATGGATTAGTTATGTAAAATATGTAATCGCTTTGCATATATTTTATATCAAGTTTGTCTCTAACAAGTTCATTACTATAACTGCTCCAATTCATAGCTATCAGCACAATGAAAACTATTATCGGTTTATAATGATTGGAAAAAGGACGATTTTCGTGTGATTTCCATTTACTGATAATTTCTTATGCAGACCTACCCATTATTTATTCCAAAGATATAAAGTAAACAAATTTATAAATATGCAATTTTTAATCACCTCAAAAAATTTACTTTTTTAAAGTGGTTAAAATAATTGAACTAGATGATCAGAAGAGATATTTTTATCCCGTTGAAAACTCGATTTGCACAGTAAAATCTAAAATTAGATTTTTATTAGGAAATAAAAAAATGTTAAATTGTTATTTTGGAAGTTTTTTTTTTTTTAAGAACTTCACTCGCCAGTTGACATGGGCCTACATGTGTCAACTTTATTCAAGGAGTGAAGTACCAGCCGTTAACTCAGTTGAGGATTCGAACCTTGGAACCTGCCATCCGCAGTCCGACGCCTTATCCACTGAGCCAACACGCCGGCAAAAATGTTGTTTTTATTAAACATACTTTTTTTACGCTGTAAACAAAAATTTAATTATTTTTTCGAACAAATACGATTTTCATCCATCAAAACACTTTTTACAAACCTAACCTAACATTTCCAGAGTTAACATATCCTTCAAATAAATTTGCAATAAATTCGTTGTGTCTAAACCCCGGGACGGCCTGCCTGCCGTTCTTCCCTTCGCCGGAAATGCTGTATCTAAAATTCGTTTGTTGGTGGTAATAGTTAGTGTTTATAATGATCGCGTAGTAACGATTGATTGTGAAAGTAGTTTTTTAGCCATGTCTCAGGGAATAATTGTCATTGACCAAAATAGTTTTCAAATTTCTGTTCAACGTAAAAAACTTGTAAAATTAAAAAGAAAAGATTATTGAAGTATCTAGGACAGTAACAGAAATCCGTTAAAAGTATTAAAAGTTGTGAAATTGGTTTTTTTCTCAATTGTTGTTGTAAACACCTTAATTTCAGCAGCAGACAAAAAGCATTTTTCTTGAAAATACAACCAATTCTTGACTCACTTCAAACAAAGTTTTCTTATTTTGTTGGTGAATTGAAACTACAAAATTATAAAAAATCGTAAACGAGAAAACCACTCTAAAATTACGTTATATAAAGAATAATAACAAATAGGAAGCATTATGTGTTTTATTGAATTAAGATCCAACAGCTAAACCACTAAGATCCCAACATCGGCGGCCGAAACAGTTTCGTATGTACAGTATAATAGTATAAGTTACAGAACCCCAAATATTATTTTTTGAGAGTTATTTCTTTGCATTGGATTTTTCGTAAATGGTAAAATTGTTGCAGATTTCCAACGCTTCAAATGAATAAAGAAACAAACAGTTCACTGATAGAAAATTAAAGTTCTCATAGACCTTTATGAGAAACCCTGGTAGAGGGTGGTGAACTGATCAAAGCGTTGAGTTCCAAACTCTAGTGGCTATTTGTGACTATTTTCTGAGAGTTCTTCCCAATAATATTAGGTTTTTGAAACGAGTGTTTCGAATTTGTCTGGATATTGCCAAATCAAATGCCATTGAAAGGGGAGAGGCGGGTTCTGGAAAATTGTCTTACTCTGAGTTTTTAGGCGGGTTCTGGAAAATTGTCTTACTCTGAGTTTTTATTAACACCGGAAGAACTAAGAAATGGTCTTAGTCTAGGATTTGTTACATACTAGAAAATTGAGATGAGAACAATGTTTCTGAAAAATAATGAGAAGACTGTTACGGTTATTTATTCGTAAGATGCCAATCGTCAAGATAGGTGCGGGTATGGATTTCGAATGACTGTGATAGTGTAGAGAACCAAAGAAGGCTTTCTTAAAAACAATGGCCAACTATTTCTTTGTAAGTGTCATTACTTAATTAACATAAGGACAAATGAACACATGATGGTTATAAGCAAATATCTGTAAAACGTTAAGACATCCTTGGAATGAGCAAGATGGTAAAAGCTGCAATGTGAAGTTAGAACTAGCCACTTGTTTTACGGCCATCTAAGATATGGAATTCCCTAACGTCTTGTGTCAAAAGCTGAAGATACAGTTTGTCATGATATACAGACGGTCAAGTACTTTGTCAAATAACGTCTTTTGGCTAGGCGACCATGATGAGGTATTGTTGCATTTCCCGAAAAAATTTGGGTTTTATAAATAATTGTGTTAGGACATTGAACCAGAACCTTATTTGAGGATGAAAAATAAGCAGTAAGATAACACCTAAACCTAGAAAAATACCCTTACTACAGGTTGCACAATGAGCAGTACGATAACATCTAACCATCCAAAAAGAGACACTTATTAGATGATACGAAATAAGCGGTACGATTTCATCTGAATTTCCAGAAATCATCCTTAGTAGAGGCTACACAATAAGCAATGTGATAACATTTAACCCTCCAAAAAAGAAAAAAAGACAGTAGAAGTTGTGCAATAAGTAGTACAATAATTACTATACATCTAGAAAATATTCTTGGTAGAGAGTGATGATAAGCACCACAAAAACATTCAGCTCTCCAGAAAAAATTCTGAGTAGTGTGTGTACATTAAACAATAAGATAACATCTAGATCTCCAGAAAAGACCCTCAGTAGAGGGTACACAATAAGCAATACGATAACAACTAGCTCTCCAGCAAAGACCCTTAGTAAAGGGTGCACAATAATCAATACGATAACATCTAGCGCTCCAGCAAAGACCTCTAGTAAAGGGTGCATAATAAGCAATACGATAACACCAAGCTCTCCAGAAAAGACCCTTAGTAAAGGGTGCACAATAAGCAATACGATAACATCTAGATCTCCTGAAAGGACCCAGAGTAGAGGGTGCAAAATAAGCATTACGATAACATCTAGCTCTCCAGAAAAGACCATTAGTAAAGGGTGCACAGTAAGAAATACGATAACATCTAGCTCTCCAGATAAGACCCTTATTAAAGGGTGCACAATAAGCAATACGATAACATCTAGCTCTCCTGAAAGGACCCAGAGTAGAGGGTGCAAAATAGGCATTACGATAACATCTAGCTCTCCAGAAAAGACCCTTAGTAAAGGGTGCACAGTAAGAAATACGATAACATCTAGCTCTCCAGAAAAGACCCTTAGTAAAGGGTGCACAGTAAGAAATACGATAACATCTAGCTCTCCAGAAAAGACCCTTAGTAAAGGGTGCACAGTAAGAAATACGACAATATCTAGCTCTTCAGAAAAGACCCTTAGTAAAGGGTGCACAGTAAGAAATACGATAACATCTAGCTCTCCTGAAAAGACTCATAGAAAAGGGTGATAATAAGCGTTACGATAACCACTAGCTCTCCAAAAAACAAAGTCCTGTGCATGAGGGCGGATATGAGTCTTGTTCAGAATCTTATGCATTTACTTACATAAACTTAACATTTGGTTAGTAAGATAGATTTTGAAGTCATGTGGGTAAATATGTGGTTTGTCATGTATGTAAACGGGATCGCCTTACTATCTTTATGTACATAGAGATTATGAGTGTTGGTTGAGTTGCAAAAACTGTACAGCATTATGAATATCGATCAATTTAAATAATCATAACTGAATTTATTTGTCTCCGTTTGTCGTGTTTAGTGCATTAAATTGATGTCACAAAGTTCATCATATCTAAAATATATTCAGCTGTGACGTTATGACCAATACTGAGCAACACCACTCGGATGACAAAGTTAATACATCTCGGCTAGTGACAGGTATCTTAACATTGTTTAACCATTCTCCAAGTGGGAGCTGTCACGATCCTAAGTACAGGTCTGTCGTTTGGCGTGAAATATGCTGATTTACTCAATGTGCTGACGTTTCGAATACTTACACCACTCCGTACCCAGCATAGAAAGTACGTACATTACTACAAACTGGCAGCACTGAATCTTCCATCCATAAACAACGTATTCCTGCACTAAATAGCAGAATGGCAAAGAGGAAATTTCATCTAATAATTTTAATTGAATGTGCTTATATTATATGTCAAAGTAAAAGTTAACCCCTAGATTGAATAAGCACATAACTAAAATAATAAACGCTTCACATAAAATTACCATCAAAGTAATATTTGCAAAGTTATTGAAAGTGTACGATATGTGAGGACTTAAGCACTCGTATCTGGTTAAAAATAGTAACACTTGTGCACTTATAAAAAATGTGGGTGTTTAGAGAACGCAATTATTGTGGGTTATTGCAAGAGCAATTTGATTTGTGTCTTATCATTCCAAAGCCATTCAATAATTTACCAGAAATCTCAATCATCGGCCACCGAAGTCTTATTTATGGGTCGATAACACTCGAACTAAATTATATTGTTATCACGTTGAATATGTTTCTATGTGAAACATTGCGTAACTGATGTACAATAGTTTGATCTCACTGTTGCTTTTAGTGAACTGGTCTCTAGAAAGGGCAAAGGAAGCTAACTTTAATTATCTATGTTCAATCTCACTGTTGCTTTTAGTGAACTGGTCTCTAGAAAGGGCCAAGGAAGCTAACTTTAATTACTGATGTACGATGGTTTGATCTCACTGTTGTTTTTAGTGAACTGGTCTCTAGAAAGGGCAAAGGAAGCTAACTTTAATTACTGATGTACGATGGTTTTATCTCACTGTTGTTTTTAGTGAACTGGTCTCTAGAAAGGGCAAAGGAAGCTAACTTTAATTACTGATGTACGATGGTTTGATCTCACTGTTGTTTTTAGTGAACTGGTCTCTAGAAAGGGCAAAGGAAGCTAACTTTAATTATCTATGTTCGATCTCACTGTTGCTTTTAGTGAACTGGTCTCTAGAAAGGGCAAAGGAAGCTAACTTTAATTACTGATGTACAATAGTTTGATCTCACTGTTGTTTTTAGTGAACTGGTCTCTAGAAAGGGCAAAGGAAGCTAACTTTAATTATCTATGTTCGATCTCACTGTTGCTTTTAGTGAACTGGTCTCTAGAAAGGGCAAAGGAAGCTAACTTTAATTACTGATGTACGATGGTTTGATCTCACTGTTGTTTTTAGTGAACTGGTCTCTAGAAAGGGCAAAGGAAGCTAACTTTAATTACTGATGTACAATAGTTTGATCTCACTGTTGTTTTTAGTGAACTGGTCTCTAGAAAGGGCAAAGGAAGCTAACTTTAATTATCTATGTTCGATCTCACTGTTGCTTTTAGTGAACTGGTCTCTAGAAAGGGCCAAGGAAGCTAACTTTAATTACTGATGTACGATGGTTTGATCTCACTGTTGTTTTTAGTGAACTGGTCTCTAGAAAGGGCAAAGGAAGCTAACTTTAATTACTGATGTACGATGGTTTTATCTCACTGTTGTTTTTAGTGAACTGGTCTCTAGAAAGGGCAAAGGAAGCTAACTTTAATTATCTATGTTCGATCTCACTGTTGCTTTTAGTGAACTGGTCTCTAGAAAGGGCCAAGGAAGCTAACTTTAATTACTGATGTACGATGGTTTGATCTCACTGTTGTTTTTAGTGAACTGGTCTCTAGAAAGGGCAAAGGAAGCTAACTTTAATTACTGATGTACGATGGCTTTATCTCACTGTTGTTTTTAGTGAACTGGTCTCTAGAAAGGGCAAAGGAAGCTAACTTTAATTACTGATGTACGATGGTTTGATCTCACTGTTGTTTTTAGTGAACTGGTCTCTAGAAAGGCCAAAGGAAGCTAACTATAATTACTGATGTACAATAGTTTGATCTCACTGTTGTTTTTAGTGAACTGGTCTCTAGAAAGGGCAAAGGAAGCTAACTTTAATTATCTATGTTCGATCTCACTGTTGTTTTTAGTGAACTGGTCTCTAGAAAGGGCCAAGGAAAGCTAACTTTAATTACTGATGTACAATAGTTTGATCTCACTGTTGTTTTTAGTGTACTAGTCTCTAGAAAGGGCAAAGGAAAGCTAACTTTAATTACTGATGTACAATAGTTTGATCTCACTGTTGTTTTTAGTGAACTGGTCTCTAGAAAGGGCAAAGGAAGCTAACTTTAATTATCTATGTTCGATCTCACTGTTGCTTTTAGTGAACTGGTCTCTAGAAAGGGCAAAGGAAGCTAACTTTAATTATCTATGTTCGATCTCACTGTTGCTTTTAGTGAACTAGTCTCTAGAAAGGGCCAAGGAAGCTAACTTTAATTACTGATGTACAATGGTTTGATCTCACTGTTGTTTTTAGTGAACTAGTCTCTAGAAAGGGCAAAGGAAAGCTAACTTTAATTACTGATGTACAATGGTTTGATCTCACTGTTGTTTTTAGTGAACTAGTCTCTAGAAAGGGCCAAGGAAAGCTAACTTTAATTACTGATGTACAATGGTTTGATCTCACTGTTGTTTTTAGTGAACTAGTCTCTAGAAAGGGCCAAGGAAAGCTAACTTTAATTACTGATGTACAATGGTTTGATCTCACTGTTGTTTTTAGTGAACTAGTCTCTAGAAAGGGCCAAGGAAAGCTAACTTTAATTACTGATGTACAATGGTTTGATCTCACTGTTGTTTTTAGTGAACTAGTCTCTAGAAAGGGCAAAGGAAAGCTAACTTTAATTACTGATGTACAATGGTTTGATCTCACTGTTGTTTTTAGTGAACTAGTCTCTAGAAAGGGCAAAGGAAAGCTAACTTTAATTACTGATGTACAATGGTTTGATCTCACTGTTGTTTTTAGTGAACTAGTCTCTAGAAAGGGCCAAGGAAAGCTAATTTTAATTACTGATGTACAATGGTTTGATCTCACTGTTGTTTTTAGTGAACTAGTCTTTCGAAAGGGCAAAGGGAACCTTACTTTATATCATTGTTTACACGGGATGAATTAGGACACACATCTATCCCATACTGTGTTGTGCGTCTTAGGAAATCCTGGAAGTCCACAATTTTTAGTACTTAATTGATTGAAAGTTGGTTTATGTACCTCAAAATGTTATCTTATTGGACCCAAATACCCCAAAACGTCCACAGTGAAATATTAATTCAGATTATGCTATATTTATAAAAATAAATGTTATTCAATACATTTGGAAAGTTAAAATGCAATATTGTTTTGTTTATGAAAACATTCACTAGCCAGTTCACATGGGCCTGCAGGCCTTTGCATGAGCTTTGTTCAACGAGTGAAGTATTAACTGTTAGCTCAGTTAAAGATTTGAACCTTGGAAAATGCCCTCCGTTGTACGAAGCATCAGCTACTAGCCACCACGCCGGCAATGAAAACACACACTTATTAATAATGTATTTCTTGGTTTCATCATAACAAAAACATGAGTACAACCAACTAAAGGCCGACATATAACATAAAACCTAAAGCCAGTAGACCACCTCAAGTGAGGAATTAAGTGAATTATCGCTCTGAATTCAATTGAGGTTTGGAGATCAAAATACGGTCTGCAATTCTCCAAAAGCCAAACTAGCTAGATATTTTGTAAGTGCTTCAAAACGAATTCCAGTTAAGAATTAAATTTTTACAAAGGGTTTAATTTACAAAAATGCGAATATAAGCAAAGACATACGACACTTGACACGTGTCTGCTTGTCAAGGCGTAACAGACTAATATTTAAAATGGCACTTTTTTCTGCAATGGTTTCACAAGAACCAGTTTTCAATCAATGTTGGTAAAATAATACCCGATCTATCTTTATTAATTGATGAAAATCAAGCCATATCATGTGATAAGGTGAAGTTTCTTTTTGATTATGTGAAAGAATGTTACATTTTAGTGCTCCCATAGACGTCGTCAACAGCAGCATTGGTTAAAGAATCTTTATTTTGACAAAGTTCATTGACAATTTGTTTTATGACGTAGGTATTTTAATACAAGTAAATTATGAAATAATATAATACATTTTTTTAACTTATGCTGTTGAAGTTTGGGGCCATGGGTTTTAAAGTTCAAAAACATCTTTAATTTTCAAATTCATCAAAAAACAAATTCATTGCATCCAAAAAATAATACTATGAGTCTAAGTACTAAGATATATAAAGATATATATACTAAGAGTACTAAGATATATAAATCTGTACTGTTATTTTTACACATACTATATCATATCTTTAATTTAATCAAGGACATTGTAATATGTTTTATTACTTATGTTTCTGAAGGTTTTAAAAACCATCTCCACCTTCCAACAGGCCGGAAGAGAGCTAAAATGTAATAGTAGTAATATTCATTTGTTTTCAACAATGTACAACAAATTACATACAAATTACCACCAATAAAAGCATAGCTAAATACATATTACAGTACTAGAATTGACCTTTGCCAAGAGAATGTAGTATAAACACTACATGTATACCGATGCGGTACTAAACAACGTCACTCCTACTATAACTGGCTTAACAAAAATACAAATACCAAAGGACAAGAATGAATCAAATCAAACATTAAATAATATCATATAATATATCATCACCAGCGTATATGTATAGGTGGGCGGGTGGGTCATCGTCACTGTACGTCTATGAGTGGGTGGGCCGGTGGGTCACGTGTATGGTGAAGACTTTTGAAGCATTAACTCCCTTAAATAATATAAACTCTAGCAGACTAAGAAAATAAATTAGTGCCTATAAGGCAAAGCCTGTTTTGAGGTCACTATTTCGTGCAGAAGTATCATATTTCATAAGAGCAAACTTAAGCGCGAATGTACGAATTAAATGAAAACATAATTTATCCAGGTTAACGAAAAAAAGCAAACTTAAGCATAGAATAATAACTTTTGTGGAACATGGTTTTTTTATTGATGCACAATTATGGATGTATATATTTTTCTTAAATGTGATATACAGTAGAACCTCGTTAGTTCGACACTTATTACTTCGACAGTCTTTGTAGTTCGACATCAATACTTCGACAGCCCTTATAGCACGACACTCAATACTTCGACAGTCCTTGTAGTTCGACATCAATACTTCGACAGTCCTTGTAGTTCGACACTCAATACTTCGACAGTCCTTATAGCTCGACACTTAATACTTCGACAGTCCTTGTAGTTCGACATCAATACTTCGACAGTCCTTGTAGTTCGACATCAATACTTCGACAGTCCTTATAGCACGACACTCAATACTTCGACAGTCCTTGTAGTTCGACATCAATACTTCGACAGTCATTATAGCTCGACACTCAATACTTCGACAGTCCTTATAGCTCGACACTTAATACTTCGACAGTCCTTGTAGTTCGACATCAATACTTCGACAGTCCTTATAGCACGACACTCAATACTTCGACAGTCCTTGTAGTTCGACATCAATACTTCGACAGTCCTTATAGCTCGACACTCAATACTTCGCGGTCCTTATAGCTCGACACTTAATACTTCGACAGTCCTTGTAGTTCGACATCAATACTTCGACAGTCCTTATAGCACGACACTCAATACTTCGACAGTCCTTGTAGTTCGACACCGGTAATGGTGACACCGTGTTGTAAAACCTTTGTCCATGGCCCCGGTGCAGATCAATGAAATAACACCGTCAAAATGAATAACAGTTAAAATTACGAATATTTGGACATTTAGTTACTGTACCTTCTAAGTACTCTACTGTCCATACTTTAATAACTACTATTGTAACTCCATACCGATTCAGTAGAATATACATTGTTACAGAAATATACATTATAGCTTGTTTTTACTTTTGTTTAATTTTTCAAATTTACGAGGAAAATACTCTACAATTTCTTTATGAAAATAATTTTTGTTGTTTTATGTTTACCGTCCTTATAGTTGGACATTTCGATACTTCGACACCCCCGCAGTCCACAAAGTGTCGAACTATCGGGGTTTTAATGCAGTTAAATTTAACGCGTTTTAAATGGAAGGAACTTTGTTTCAATTCTTCAATAGAGAGCAATAAAGTTATTAAATCGATTATACATTCCTGCATGATTTATGCTACTTTTAAAGTGTTTTAGTCTGTTATTAAAATTTCTACGTAAAAAAACTTAGACAAAATTTTTAAGGTACAATTTGTTAAAACAATCTCGTTGCTAATGACGTGTAAATGAGCACTAAAATGAAACCTTCTGTCCATAAACGAACAATAAAAATACTTACATCAGCATCTCGAATTGTTTTATTACTACCACTGTTTATGTTTTATTAATATCACCATTTATGTTTTATTACTATCACCATTTATGTTTTATTAATATCACCATTTATATTTTATTACCATCAACATTTGTTTTATTTCCATCACCATTTATGTTTTATTAATATCACCATTTATATTTTATTACTATCACAATTTATGTGTTATTACTATCACTATTTATGTTTTATTACTATCACCATTTATGTTTTATTACTATCACCATTTATGTTTTATTAATATCACCATTTATGTTTTATTACCATCACCATTTATGTTTTATTAATATCACCATTTATATTTTATTACTATCACCATTTATGTGTTATTACTATCACCATTTATGTTTTATTACTATCACCATTTATGTTTTATTACCATCACCATTTATGTTTTATTACTATCACCATTTATGTTTTATTAATATCACCATTTATGTTTTATTACTATCACCATTTATGTTTTATTACCATCACCATTTATGTTTTATTACTATCACCATTTATGTTTTATTACTATCACCATTTATGTGTTATTACTATCACCATTTATGTTTTATTACTATCACCATTTATGTGTTATTACTATCACCATTTATGTTTTATTAATATCACCATTTATGTTTTATTACCATCACCATTTATGTTTTATTAATATCACCATTTATATTTTATTACTATCACCATTTATGTTTTATTACTATCACCATTTATGTTTTATTACTATCACCATTTATATTTTATTACTATCACCATTTATGTGTTATTACTATCACCATTTATGTTTTATTACCATCACCATTTATGTGTTATTACTATCACCATTTATGTTTTATTACTATCACCATTTATATTTTATTACTATCACCATTTATGTGTTATTACTATCACCATTTATGTTTTATTACTATCACCATTTATGTGTTATTACTATCACCATTTATGTTTTATTACCATCACCATTTATGTTTTATTACTATCACCATTTATGTTTTATTAATATCACCATTTATGTTTTATTACCTCCAACCATTTATGATTTTCATTATTTTCATGAGCAACGATGTTCCCTGACTTTCATATACATTCAGTTGTTTCTTTTTTTCATAACGATCGATGAGTATAACTAACCTCTGGTCAGGTAAAAATATTTTCACTTCACAAAACCACAATTTAAAAACGTCACCTTACAATGGCGTCAATCTACAGTATATAACACCACTACTGGATAACTTAAAAGCGGAAGCTGATCGTAAGCATTTTTACAGTAAAGTAAAAGGCTTCTTCGGAAAACCTGGCTCTACGATATTGGAGAATTTCCGTTTAGTAATTGTGGGGATTTTGGCAATAGCAAAGAGAAATAGAAACAGAGGTGGGGTTCTTTAGACATACCAACTCTCCCGGAAAATGCGGGAGTCTCTCTTATTTTGACAAAAATTCCCGCTTACCCGCATCGGTTACAAAAACTCCCGCCTCTCAAAATAATTTCCCCACGCAGTGTAAAGCAGGCATGCCACACACTGCGATCGAAAACGACGCCACATAAGAAGACAAAAACGGCCACCATGAAGCTGTCTGCATGGGTTTAAATGGAGCTTAGGAAAGCATGGGAATTAAAAATATGACGAACCCTCCCTTTTATGAACATTATACATATTAAAAATAATATTATTTCTTGAACCTTACAAAAAAGTTTTTATTATAGCAGTTCGTGTGATTTTTAACAAATTCGTACCCAATAAACAAAAGAAGTTAAAACAACATGTGACTTTTATTTCGATTGCAATGATTAATCATGGAAATTTCCTACCCAATATCTTAACTTGCCAATCTACAAAATAGTGATACCAATGATACTTAAACAAACTAATTTTTAATCTAACTTGTCTAGTTCGTTATACAATGCCAAATTTCTGTTACGTAACATAAACAGATAAATTAGAGGTCACCTAAGTATTTTTCATAGCATAACAATGAATACACATTTTTCATGACGTAGCATTTTTGTAGGCCTAATCTGAATTGCATGTCAAAAGTGTATGCAATCTTATTAACATTTTAAGCTTTATTACATCGTTTGCTGTGGCTAAATTGAAACTGGCAAAAGTGCCACTCAAAGTGACTTAAAACACGACTCTTTACAGGCCAAAATCGAAAAATTGTTCGGAAGGGGGTTTGCACCCCTGTCCTCCCCGTATTGCCGGGGGCCCTCTGGGCACCTCGGGATATTTTATAAAAATCTCCAGCATAGAATTTGTCCTAGGTTGGCAGGTCTGCTTTCTTATGGGCGTAGCGAACGCCTCAGGGGCAGTTAGTTATAAATACATAACAACTAATGTACATCCTTAAACATCTGTAGTATAATTAGTCTACTATGTTATCTTTGGCGATTTAGGGGGAAAAGGGAGTGACAAGGTGCTGGCCCTGTCATCGCAAGGCAAACTGGAGAAATAACTACCCGATATACCTTTAGCTCACTGATGGATGCGACCTCTGCTTCTTTCTCCTCTGTTCTAATGTAGTAGAACTAATATTCTAGAATTTTATATGAACTAATTTTTAGATTAAGATTATTTAAATCCAGTTCATAATTACCTGATACAGCAGTCCTGTTCCAATAAAGAATTTTGAAGTTTGATTGATGAGGCACAGAAAAGGAATAGAATGGGAAACGAAGTCCCCTGTGAGAGATGCCTATCCGCTTTAATTCCTTTTAAGTTAGACAATTATATCTTAAAAAGAATTTTGTATAGTACTAAACAAAACAAGAATCCTTCATTTGTTTACTAATACTAATTAGTAACATCCAATAATGTAATACTAATGTAACTAACATTTACAACTAATTCTAATAACATTATGTACTTGAACAACTAACAATACTCCAAGGTTATCCATAAATTCACTTTTACTTTTTTATCCAAACACTCGTCATTTTTATAATGGTTAATGGTTAACAAAACAAAATTGAATCGATAATTAATGTCCATGTTATTGGAATATTTCACGATTTTAATGCAACTACTAAAAAAATAAATAACAAAAATAACGTTATATGGGACGTAAAAACAATATTATAAAATACTTTTACTATCAAATTTTTATAGTAATTTGTAGAGTGAAAATGCTCTATTCGGCTTTAATTTCTTGGATTTCAGTGACGATCGGAAACGCAGCAAGTGCTGCGATCTGTTGGAATTGTCTTGAACTGCCTTCACATCAGAATTGATCCACCATTGTTGACATGCGCTTCGTTATCGGCTTGCTCTTCACCGATTTCAAATTTTTGTATATTTCTTTTTTAAAGTAACACCATCACAATTATTCTACTTTTTCATAAGTTAGTCGGTAAAAATGGATGCTTCGTTCTTAACAACAACACAATTTGAATGTTTTTTACACAATTAAATATGTACAGTCTACATAAGTGCAAGATTAAAATATCAAATCTATTTAAGATACAAAAGTAACATACCTATTTTATTACGTCCACTTCAATTCTATAGACGTAAAAATAAATTAGCCCAAGAAACTAGATTATTATTTTTGGTAAATAGGAGAATACTCTGACGGAGAACGCAGCAGATAACTAAGAAAATAATGCAAGGACTATTTACCTGACACACTGACATTTAACATGGCAAATTGTTATTATATTCCTTATTACTATAGACATTTTTTTAGAAAATATAGTTAGACATTACTTAACTTAAGTTTTAAGATGGTAAATACTGTAGTTGTATTTCTTCCATTGTTACTAAAATAAGATTTTAAAATGCTACCTTGATAAAGGAAAATAAAAGAAAAAAAAATCATTTACTTATAAACTTAAAAAATTCTATATGCGAAAGTGGTTTTCAACAAATAAAAAGAATTTTATTTCTACCAGCTTTTCGAAACTAAACATTTTAAACTGCACAAACATTATGTTTTCTATAAAATAAATTCAAATCTTCCAAGAACTCACAGAATCAATTACCACCAGAATAGAGAAGCACAAACCTTTTTTGACAAATATTTTCAACGCAATCAAGGTCTAATAAAAAATTATTCAAAGGTGAGTTTATAGTCAGTCATCCCCTAACTTGTTTCCACATTTTATCAAATATTTGCTTATTGAATATCACATTACATTAATATCAACCAATACTATATCATTTGGGGTCCAAGATCTAGAAGTCAACTTCAAAATGTTATATAGGAACGTGGTCGTGTGATAAGTCATTTAACACCACAATTTCAAGCTTAGAATGATAACGCAATCAGAAATTAAAAAGGAAGAGTCGTTCTTTGATTACTAATTATTTTATTTGACTGGTAAACGCCTACGTATTTTCCTAAACTAATTTGTCATTGGTCAAACAAAAAACTCTAAAAATACAATAAAAACAGAAATCTGGTTTTGTTTTAGCCATATCAAATCAGTTTTAACTAGGAAAATACATAGGTGATGACCAATTAAATATAAGACAAAATAATTAAATAACGACACATCCTTTTAAAATTTTGATTACGCTATCATTGAGCTGTTACTGTGTAAATGTGTATTAAAGCTTAAAACGGTGGAGTTAAATTATATATAATATAACCACATTCCTATTTAATATTTTGAAGTTAACTCCTTGAACTTGAAGTGATTCCTAATAACATTGATACGCTGTAAATGTAATTTGGGTAATTTTAATTGAAGGTACATTGAAAAAGAAAATTTAATTGTGGAAACAAGTTAGGAGGTAGCTGACTTCTTAAATGACAAAGTAGTTTTAACTAGGAAAATACATGGTTGACGACCAATTGAATAAAAAGACAACATAATCAAAAACTAAAGAACTACATATCCGTTTGAAATCCTGACTGCACTATGGTTTTCAGCTTTAAATTACAAATCACATGACCACGATCCCTTTTATAAATTTTACATATTGGACCCCAAGTGACCCCTAATAAAATTGAAAACTCTTAATGTAGCGTGTATTAGTTTAAAGAATATTAAAAAATAAAACATTTTATAAAATAGATAAATAAGATATGGGGTAACTTAGTTAAAAGTCAACAAGTATATTTGAATGACGAGCTAGTTTAGACTTGCTTCTGATGTTGGTCAAGCTTAAGGCAACGTAAATTTTATTTCGTAGACTTAAGCATCCCATGTCATTACAAATAATAATTCCGTTTTAATTTTATTTTTTTTACAATCAGATATTTGGAATAAAACCTAAATATCTATTCCAGATTCGATGACAGGCGCTGGTTAAATTGAAAATAAGTCTTATTAATTTCTAGTCTGATTAATTTCAATTAAATTATTTCAAGCTATATTGCTGTATGCACAACACAATCAATTATTCATAAACTAAATGTCATTACACAAATATATTCATAGATAAATACACAATATATCCACATACCATATACAAATAAAATAATTTATGCAACTAATACCAAATACTAGAAATATATTAACATTATAATATATAAATAAGAAATATCTAGCTCAGATAATATTGTATAAAAACATTCTACGGTTTCTTTTGAAAAGAGGAAACATCTCAATTTTAAAAGAAATGTTTTTGGGTTCTTTAGACATTTTAAGTATTGTGGTAACTGGTTGAATAATTTTGGACCAATGTATATAAAATGTTTGGTAAAAAGAGCTTTGTTAACTTTCCGACGTCTCTGAAATATCAGAGAGGTGTCAGAGATACCACTGAGGGCATCATAGCACGGGCGAAATGTTTGGTGATGTACTGTAAATGTGACCTGCTTCTTTGCACTGATGTTGGTTCGACCTAAGGCAATGCAGTTTATAATAAATGAGTGATCAGCCGCTTTATAGACCAGCTTATTTGCACTGATTTTGTAGTTACGGTAGTTGTAGGATGTCTTATTTTACCAGGCTAAGAAGCCCTCTCTAACACTTAATCTGGGGACCAACGCCTAAGGGTGACTTCCGAACCACCATCAGTGACCGGGCAGGCGGGCTGCGTGCAAGGACGGATCGCTCGGACGGTCTAATGTTGCTTGTCTCAACGTTGGAACCCTCCGGTTAAGGCCACTGGCAAAGAAATCTTGGTCAGGCTTAAAGCAATGCAAATTTATAGTAAGTGAGTTATGGGCCACTTTAGATTCCAGCTTCTTTGCAGTTATGATGGTCAGACTTGTAAAATTTATTCATTGATGAATAAAAACTGGAACTAAAAATCCAAAATTTAAACCAACAAACGGGTGATTTAAATTATAAGTAACGTTTATACTTGAAGCAATCAGATTTTAGAAGTGACGGGGGAAGCACATAGCCCAAGGGGCGATTTGTCAGAGCACAAAAACGTGTGAAATGCGAGCAAAGGACACGGTACAGGCTATAGTTTAAATATTGTTTTAATAACGCGGTAAAGTCCCATAAAACCAATTTGTGGCCCAATATACCCAACCGTGCTCTACTCCCCAATTTACACGCCATTTTATTAGAAAAACTCCAGTTATGTCGGTGGGAGGGGGGTCGCTAAGATCCAGGACTGCCCCTTTCTTAAATTTATCACTAATAAATGAGTCGGAGTATTTTCTTATTTCATTTCAAATGTCTCCGTGTTTTACTCCATTCCGCTTCACTACACATTTCATTTTGCTTATTTCCCACAGGGACATAAATTACCCACTACCCTTTTCCATTATTTAATGTCTTAAAATATATTTTGTTCCCACATCATATGTTTTAAAATATCATTAAGAAATTTATTTATTCTCATTATTTTTATTATTAGGTCTGTGAATATAGGTACTTATTTAGATTGCAAGTAAATGTAGTTTTGGTTGCAAACTATGACTGACTTTTATTTAAGGAAGTGTAAACTGAATAATAACTCTATGAAAAATGAAAATTACTGATCAAACCTTTACTACGAAATTTCTACAGCTTGAACACTGATGAGACATGACTACAGCTTGAACACTGATATGACATGACTACAGCTTGTACACTGGTGGGACATGACTACATCTTGAACACTGATATGACATGACTACAGCTTGTACACTGGTGGGACATGACTACATCTTGAACACTGATGGGACATGTTTACAGCTTGAATACTGATGGGACATGACTACAGCTTGAACACTGATGGGACATGTATACAGCTTGAACACTGATATGACATGACTACAGCTTGTACACTGGTGGGACATGACTACAGCTTGAACACTGATGGGACATGTCTACAGCGTGAACACTGATATGACATGACTACAGCTTGTACACTGGTGGGACATGACTACAGCTTGAACACTGATGGGACATGTCTACAGCGTGAACACTGATGGGACATGTCTACAGCTTGAACACTGATATGACATGACTACAGCTTGTACACTGGTGGGACATGACTACAGCTTGAACACTGATGGGACATGTTTACAGCTTGAATACTGATGGGACATGACTACAGCTTGAACACTGATGGGACATGTTTACAGCTTGAATACTGATGGGACATGTCTACAGCGTGAACACTGATGGGACATGTCTACAGCTTGAACACTGATGGGACATGTACACAGCTTGAACACTAATAATGGGACATGACTACATCTTGAATACTGATGTGACATGTCTACAGCTTGAACACTGATGGGACATGTTTACAGCTTGAATACTGATGGGACATGACTACAGCTTGAACACTGATGGGACATGTATACAGCTTGAACACTAATAATGGGACATGACTACATCTTGAATACTGATGGGACATGTCTACAGCTTAAAAACTGTTAGGACGTAGCTACTATTTGAACAATAATAGATATTATAGATTGTGCTTAGGCTGTTAAGTTACGTGAATAAAACTGACTTTTCATTTTGTAAATGTTACTTGAACATGGAAGCTTAAATAGTTATATTGAAGATTGAAATTTATTTACTTAGTTAAATTTGAAATAATATTTTAAAAACGATTGAGATAAAAATCTTATACAGTTATTTTTTAGTTAAAAAATTAACAATTACAGTAGTTAAATTTGTTCACAAATTTAGCCATTAAGTCTTTCTCCTTAGTTAATTTCTGTCTTAATACCAACTGTATCTATAATTTCGATAAATAAGAGTGTTGGTAAAACGTTGAGTGGAAGTAAACAATAGACACGGTTGTAGTGCTCTAGCAAGGCACGCTCGCAAGTAATTGTTGCCGAACCAAACTCGCGTAAAACACAGGATAATGTTCACAATAAGTTACCAGAAACAGTAGGTGCTCCCTGAGGATATGCGCCATTTGCATACCCCCCTCAACCCCCACAACCCCGGGCCGTCGAGAAGGGTTGCTCAAGATTCCCCCCGTGCTCGATAAACTTGAACACAACGCTTCGGAAGCGTAAAATATTCAAAAGAGGACGCCCAATAGTGAGTTTTTCTTTATAACAGGAAAATCCGCAATGCTGAATGCGTCTTTTTATCTTTTGTTAGTATATATAAGTTATAGAGGCCTTGTTGCCAACAACGGCTCCCATTTGTGGGCTGGGTCAATACATTATCGGCGCGCCATTATAGGTAAAGGCTCATTCAACTGAAGTGTTTTAAGTAGGACAACTAATTGTTACAGGATTATAAGTTCTTCAGACTTAAAAAGAATTCTATAAGACAGGTATAAGAAAAAAACAAAATAAAAAAGCTATACCAGAAATTACATTGAGTTCATACCGTAGCCTTTGTGGCTTTGTAGAATATACTGTTTTATTTTTATTTTCCAACCTGTAGTAGTAGTGATAAAGTTTAAAAATGTTTCATACTTTTATTTAATAACAGATCAAATGATTTAAAAAAATAATAAATCATCAAAACAAACCATTTATCATTTTTGTTGCATGAACCTTTCATAAATTTCGTGGAATTGTAGAAAAAATAATCTAAAGACTACTTAGATATTGTAGTCTTTATTCTGTTACTTTTATTACGGTAATTGTTAGTTTTTAATTTTTGTTATCTCTAGCTATACTTGTCAACAAAACCTATGAATATTATAATTTTAACACAACAGGATATAACATATAGTGTATGACACCCTAGTAGTTGGAGTGCATTGGTAGAAACATGGACTATATGGAAGTGTTACAACTCAGAAGCACCACAGAGAATAAAGAAGCAGAGGTTACATCCTTCTGTGCGCTGAATGTGTGTCGGGTTAGTGTGTCGAGTAGTTATTTCTCTAGTTTGCCACGCGATGGCACTGCTAGCACTTTGACATTCCCTCTTTTTATACCCTTAAATCCTCAAGGATAAACGTAGTAATTATTACTACAGATGTATAAAGAAGTAAATTAGTTGTAATCTATTTATAACTGCCACTGAGGCTTTCACTATGGCCATAAGAAAGCGACCTCTGTTTTTTCTCTGTGGCTTCTGGCATTTTATGTTTGTAAATTTGTCTTAAATAGATATTTCATTGTTGTAACTGATTACTTTAAAATAGGCCTAATGAAAGCTGTAAAAAGATGTTTACAGATGATATATCAGTAAAGCTGTTGCCCGTTTCTCCCTTAATAAACCTGTAAGTTAAATACAGCAAAATATAGACTTTTTTATTTCTCTCAATTAGTTTTTATCGAATATCTGCTCAGGAACCAGCTATCCAAGGATACAAAAAGTTTGTAAATTTCATTTTATTGCAAGATTTAAACAATCTTTGATTTGTGAAGCATTTTACAGTGTAGGAGAGTTCTTAGCATAAAATTGGGAGACTAATCGATTGCATAAACTGAAACCGGGAATAGGTCAAATAGGCTGGCCAAGTTTCAAATAGGTTTGGTATCCTTGAGACTACTCTGTGTGTTTGATTGTGGATTTTGTGCGAGTGATTGTGTAGCTTTATTTATTTATTTTTTTAATTGATTAATTTAAATGAGTATTTATTGAAATTTTTTAACAGTCTAATACTTGCAATTGTTATACAGAATCTTATATATTTTTCATTCAAGATAATGATATTATTATTATTTGTTTACTTATATTAACATTAAGTGTTCAATGTATTTAGCATTGTTTGTTATCATGATGCTTGAAGTTTTTTGTTTGATAGTTTGAATTTTGTAAGTATCCTCTTTGCTTATAATTCGTATTTCGATATATTTACCCTACCACTGGTGTAATTGGTCATTCTAATTATCATTCTTACTATGTTTGTTGTCATATATTAATTTATTGTTGAACTATATCGTTGATATTTTTTATTATTATTGTTGTTCTTCCAAATTTTTTTTTTTTTTTTTTTTTTTTTTTTTTTTACGTTATGTTTATAAAACATAATTATATAGTGATGTAACTATTTGGCTGCTATTTAATGATAAAATATAGAAAGTAAATATATAGTCTCTAAACATTTACTTTTTATTCATGAAATTTGTTATGTATTGGATATGCCGTTGCTGCCACAGGTAGTCTATGACCTTCCAGGAAGGGGGAGTAGAGGGGATGACACTACGGTATAAATGGAAGGGTCACGTGACGTCGTTAAACGATATAACGCCGTTTTATGGTCGTTTAAGTGGTCTTGCTTCGTTTTACATGGCTGTTAAATTCACTTCCCGGTCCCACTCGGCTTTCGTTGATATATGCGGTCTAATCTGCCATTTCGCATGGAGACATGTAACCCTCAACCTGAAGATGCTGATGGTCGTTGAAGCTTATCATGGTTCTGGTGTTGCCTCAAACATGACCTGCTGAAATTCAGTAAAATAAAGGTGCATCCATTTTGAAGTGTCCTTATATCCGATAATAATCCTAACTGATTGGTTTACCATAAATCCTACACGATGTGGTCATGATAATTTTGTATTCCTAAAACCTGTATTTAGCATTTCGCTTAAAACCTGACTATGTTAAATAAAGCGAATTTTACTAAGATAAAATAACTGTATTGCTTATTTGGGCTTATGTCTGCAGAGGCTTAAGGTCGACCATCTTGGTTTTATTTAATCCCATTAGAACAATGTTATTTTCGAACCGAACATTTATTTTTAGACGGATTTTTTCCAAACAAATTGCATTTGATCAAGAATGGAATTGCACGTTAGAATTGCTTTGTGAATTCATACTTAATTTTATACAAATAATATATAAAATATTTAGTATGAAGTTTTTTTTTTACCTATTTTTGAAACTAGGCGTAGTCTATGTATTCAAAATATAAAAAGCAAATCCAATGCCCAGTATCATAATGTTTAAAATGACACCTCACACAAAACTTTTGTTCAATAAATAACGCAAAAAATATAGATTCGCAAATAAGATTGTTCTTATGGGATTAAAACCAACATGGCCGACAACCTCTGGAGGCTCTTAAGCTAGGAATCAATATATGAACACTAAAAGAATTACATTTATTTTTGTTTTGTTAGATTTTAAATAGTCAGTCTGCTATTGACTTATTCTTTACCCCTTCTTTTATTTTGGTAGTTAGTTATACATAACAGCACAGAATGGTTAAAAGAAGTACAACATTACATACAACAGATTGGGTCTTGAAAACATATCTAAGTGCAAATCCAATATCATGAACATGAAATTTGGAATTGATGCTAAACAAACTACCAAAAAGATAATCGAAGAGAGGAATATAGGCACATGCAGAAAAAATTAAGAGATTTGGGAAGAGAAGGAATAAAAAGGAAAATTAAATCATCCCCGTGATCATCCACTTTAACTACTTTCCTGAGGAGAAATGATCGATAGTAATAATGATAATTATCAAGAATTAACAACAGAATTATGGAAATTACACAAGAGTTAAGAAATCAAAAACAAAATCACTGCCTAAAGCTACCATATTTTATAAACTTCAACAGTGTGACAATTTACAAAGTGTATTCAAATAGTTGAAATAACGTCAAACACCAATATTTGGTACTCGATTGAAAAGAAAATATGAAGAAGAAAATAAAAAGGCACCTCTTTTTATTAGGGAAAAAGGACAATGACAAATCATGAACAACAAATACATTTACCAGTCAACAATAAATAAGTCTTACACATAACATGCCAATTTAAAATAAATCTGATGTGTTCTCTCATCGTCAATGACGACACTGCTTAGTTCGAGGATGCGCCGAACTTGTCTTGTTACTTAAGACATTACATACTTTACACAAATACGACTTAAAACACTACATTCTTCACATACATGTAAGACTTATGACATTTGTAATTACATACTCTACATAAGTATGACAAATTCAGTTACACAATTCAATTAAGTGTGACATATAACATTATACACTTCACACAAGTGTGACAGATAACATTACATACATCAAACATGAACAACATATGTAATTACATCATTTACACAAGTTTAACTTATGTCATTACTTACTCCACGCAAGTGTGACATTTGAAATTACACACACTACACTGGTATAACATATGTCATTACGTGATTTCACACTAGTATAACATATGTCATTACGTATTCCACACAAGTATAACATATGTCATTACGTATTTCACACTAGTATAACATATGGCATTACGCATTTCACACTATAACATATGTCATTACGAATTTCACACTAATATATAACATATGTCATTACGCATTTCACACAAGTATAACATATGTCATTACGTATGTCACACTAGTTTAACATGTATCATTACGTATTTCACACTAGTATATAACATATGCTATTACGCATTTCACACAAGTATAACATATGTCATTACGTATGTCACACTAATTTAACATATGTCATTACGTATGTCACACTAGTATAACATATCATTTCGCATTTCCACACAAGCATAACATATGTCATTACGTAATTCACAATAGTATATAACATATGTCATTACATATTTCACACTGGTATAACATATGGCATTACTCATTTCACACTATAACATATGTCATTACGTATTTCACACTAGTATATAACATATGTAATTACGCATTTCACACTAGTTTAACATGTGTCATTATGTATTTCACACTAGTATATAACAAATGTCATTACGCATTTCACACAAGTATAACATATGTCATTACGTATGTCACACTAATTTAACATATGTCATTACGTATTTCACACTAGTACAACATATCATTTCGCATTTCTACACAAGTATAACATATGTCATTACGTATTTCACAATAGTATATAACATATGTCATTACGTATTTCACACAAGTATAACATATCATTTCGCATTTCTACACAAGTATAACATATGTCATTACGTATTTCACAATAGTATATAACATATGTCATTACGTATTTCACAATAGTATATAACATATGTCATTACGCATTTCACACAAGTATAACATATGTCATTACGTATGTCACACTAATTTAACATATGTCATTACGTATTTCACACTAGTACAACATATCATTTCGCATTTCTACACAAGTATAACATATGTCATTACGTATTTCACAATAGTATATAACATATGTCATTACGTATTTCACACAAGTATAACATATCATTTCGCATTTCTACACAAGTATAACATATGTCATTACGTATTTCACAATAGTATATAACATATGTCATTACGTATTTCACAATAGTATATAACATATGTCATTACGTATTTCACACAAGTATAACATATTATTTCGCATTTCTACACAAGTATAACATATGTCATTACGTATTTCACAATAGTATATAACATATGTCATTACGTATTTCACACAAGTATAACATATGTCATTACGTATTTCACACAAGCATAACATATGTCATTACACACTTAACACAGGTATGACATATATCATTGCATTTCCACACAATAATGGCATGCGAAATTACATACTTCACATGAATGAGTTTGACTTGTTATTGAGCCAAAATAGGGGGTGGTGATTTTCCTACAATTAAGGTCTCTGTGCATGTAAGAGCTTTCACGAAACCTACCGTTATAAATGACAGTCTGACAGACAGACATCGTTTAGTAGGATTAATGTAGTACCACTGGGAGCGGGACAGGTTGAGGGAATATAACAAATAAACAGTGGCCAGATTTAGTTATATGTAAGTGTTGGAATAGCTATACTTGGCAATGTAGAAGATTTAAAGGCTCATAGATCTGGATTAGTGCTATCATACTTCATATCAAAAACACTCCCTACTGTGATGTAGGAGTGAAAGGGTTCCAAAAGCTTTCAGCCCCCCTTCCTCGGAACTATTTAGAAACTACGAAAATATGAGCTTATATTTGTACTTTGGCTATTTCAGTTCCAAACTTAAATCAGGCGTGCTTCCTGTGGGAGATTTAATACGTTGTTCTCCCGAAAGAGAAGGTCTGTGGAGTTTAACTTTGAACAAACCAATACAACTTTCGTCATTTGGAATGGGCATTACACCCCCCTCCCCCCGATCCGGGCCGCTGTCACCCCTACCAGCGAACTAAGCAAAGTCTCCATTCCAACTAAACGTAAGTGTCACTTTTATTGCGTATAATGGCCTAAGCGACTGAAATGCCTCGTTTTATTGAAAAACAGTTCACATCCAAAGGACCGAAACACCAGATTTAGTTAGCTATAAAGGGGCCGCTTTGAATACCATAAGCCGCTGTCTTCTACCTCAACTATCGGCACATTTCTTTCACAAACTCAATTTATAAATTATTGACTCTACATGAAGGAAACAATTAGAGCGAATATTAATAACGAATTAAGTAATAATAATACAAAAGAATCAATTCAGAAAAGAATGATTTTTGTGTTGTTTTTTAATAAAAAGATATTCTGATTACTTTTTAAATAGCTTTTGACTGTTGTCGTGCAATTTATATTGTTATTCGGCAAATAAATGATTTAATGTGGTAACACTAGTTCCAAAGTCGATGTGGTGCCAAAGTCAATGTCGTAACACTAGTTCCAAAGTCGATTTACTAGGTAAAACTAGTTCCAAAATCGATGTGGTAAGTAACACTAGTTCCAAAGTCGATGTGGTGCCAAAGTCAATGTCGTAATACTAGTTCCAAAGTCGATGTGGTGCCAAAGTCAATGTCGTAATACTAGTTCCAAAGTCGATGTGGTGCCAAAGTCAATGTCGTAATACTACTTCCAAAGTCGATTTACTAGGTAAAACTAGTTCCAAAATCGACGTGGTAAGTAACACTAGTTCCAAAGTCGATGTGGTGCCAAAGTCAATGTCGTAATACTAGTTCCAAAGTCGATGTGGTGCCAAAGTCAATGTCGTAATACTACTTCCAAAGTCGATTTACTAGGTAAAACTAGTTCCAAAATCGACGTGGTAAGTAACACTAGTTCCAAAGTCGATGTGGTGCCAAAGTCAATGTCGTAATACTAGTTCCAAAGTCGATGTGGTGCCAAAGTCAATGTCGTAATACTAGTTCCAAAGTCGAGTTACTATGTAAAACTAGTTCCAAAATGGATGTGGTAGGTAACACTAGTTCCAAAGTCGATGTGGTGCCAAAGTCAATGTCGTAATACTAGTTCCAAAGTCAATTTACTAGGTAACACTGGTTCCAAAATCGATGTGGTAGGTAACACTAGTTCCAAAATCGATTTACTAGGTAACACTAGTTCCAAAGTCGATGTGGTGCCAAAGTCAATGTCGTAACACTAGTTCCAAAGTCGATGTGGTGCCAAAGTCAATGTCATAATACTAGTTCCAAAGTCGATTTACTAGGTAACACTGGTTCCAAAATCGATGTGGTACGTAACACTAGTTCCAAAATCGATTTACTAGGTAACAATAGTTCCAAAGTCAATGTCGTACGTAACACTAGTTCCAAAGTCGATGTGTTAAGTAACACACTAGTGTCAAAGTCGATGTGGTAAACACTAGTGCTAAATCGATGTCTTAACACTAGTTCCCAAGTCGAGAATGATGACAGCGTTAAAATGCTAATGAAAAACATTTGATTAAAGGAGGATTTTTTAAAAAGACGTTTGAAAAAAACCGTTAAACACTTTTATAATTCGTGGACTTTGAAATCCATCACAATAGCTTTGTGTGGACAAATCAGTCACGCGCTGGAAGGCCTAAGGTACATTACAACTGAACAGTGGGGTTTCAATAGCCCTTCTTCTGGGGGTAAAGGCTAAGGTCATTCCTACAAAGTCTCACCTCAGTCCACTTCTTTATAGAGTTTTTTTCCTTTCTGCGGAAGACCTTCAACCCTTGTTCGCCGCTTCCGTCAATAGGAATGTCAACCTTTGTGGACACACGTTTTTAGCACAGAGTCATGTTAGTTACGGACCTACGTCCGGCAGGGTTCGGTGCTCCAAAACCTCTGGAGACGACAGTCTGGACGGCATCGGCCAAGGTACGTTCTTATCTGATACAACACTCAGCACACTGTCAGGGTAAAGTTTAATAAAACTGTTTACAAGCTATCTATAAAATATAAATAATACTAATATTCGTGTATCAAACCTAAAGTGACATAGAATATGAATAATAAGTCAAGTTGAACTTTAACGAAGTCTAGGATTTTGTATAAACATAATTCTAATAAATTCTTGCATTTGGCATTTTTTTATTTCTTTCATTTCTACATTTTTTACTTGATAAGACAATTTATTATATTATTAAATAATTTAAAGCCCAAATGATATTTTTGTTGTTGATTTTTTGTTGATGATTTACACGGTTGAATTTTCAGATGATTTGAGTTTCTTGTTTCATAGTTATGGACATTTTTGTTTTGAGAGAAGTCTTATAAATTATTTTGTTGTGTATATGAAGCTATTATACAACATTTAATTCCTTGAATACAGGTATGAATGGAGTTTTGAAAGCTGCTCAACAAATAGTCTATTTTCTTTTGTAACTTTAAATAATTTAATTAAATTGTATGATTGGCCCCACAATATAATGCCATAACTCAATATGTTATGTATATGTTTGTAATACATTTCTAACGGTACATCTTCACTAACATTGTATTTTAATCATCATAAAAAAATACCTTTATTTAGTTTTTTCATCATACTGTAGGCCTATAATCCATATGATTATTCCACGAGAGATTATGATAAAGGAAAACTAGTAACAAATACATATATTTCTGAAATTATTGTTTTTCATTATCAGAAAAATAAATTTGTTGAACATAGTAAAAATATATTCTGTTTACACATTAGTAACTATCAAGAATAAAACATCCATTTTATTTATCCCCCCCCCCCCCAACAATGATGGTATGAGTCATGCTCAGCCAATACGACCTTTATAAGCCTAATGGAGAATTAATTACTGGACCACATAAAATCAGATAAAACCCCAACAAATTAGATAAATCTCTTAACATTTGTTTAGTGTAAGTGGTTTTTTTAATTCTGTCAAAATTTCATGACATAAAAGTAAATTTAATTTAAGCAGACAGTTAAAAACATTATATAATGATTATATTTTTTACTTTAATTTTATACTAGTAATTTTTTACTTTAATTTTATACTAGTAATTTTTTACTTTAATTTTATACTAGTAATTTTTTACTTTAATAATTTTACTGTACTATACTAAGATAATGACGTTTGTAATACATATGTATAATTTTTCTGATTACAATAAATATTTTAAAATTTGGAAAATTTTGAATTAGAATGTGTATTTTCTTATATGAATTCATCTAATTTAATTAATGTATAGCGTACATTCAAGCTTACTACAAACATTTCTTAACGCAAACTATTTAATCAAACCTACATTTACAGTTATTCGATAAGTTGAAATAAATATTCTAATTATTTATAAAATCAATTGTTGCAACAACAGTCGAGTTACTCATGAATTTGCCGATTAACTAATTATAGTTATAACGTTTCCCTTATACACGAGACGTAAATTTCAAGTTATAAATATTTATTTATGTTACAAAACAGATAAAAATCCATTTACAATGTAGCATTAAAACAAATTATAACATGCTTTACGCCTGCTAACTCTTAACTTTTAAGTTCACAAGCTTTAAATTTGAGCTAAAAATTAAAATCACGTAACTTTCAGGCTGACTTTAGAAAAATATTAATATTAAATACTATTGAAAGTGAAAAATAAACTTATTCATTACGTAGTTTATATAAACTTTAAATTAAAACTGATAACAAAACAATCTGAAAATATGAAAAAAACACCAACATTAACAATAATAATGATAAAAACTTCAATTAAGAACATCAGTAATAGAAATAAACGATAAAAATAATATATAAGTTGTGTTGGAACCACAATATACACAAGTACTGCTGTTAAAGAAGACAATGCTAGATTGTATCAATCAACTCAGAAATTAAATTTCTTGGAATTTTCATTTAAGAAACCTATCATAGGCAACCCATATTAGGCTTAGCTGCATAAGCTATACACCTCTTAAAAGACTTATAGTTTGGATGTTTCCCATGGTGTCTACAGGGAATATTATGAGAGTTTAATTAGGTATGGTGAAGTTTTTTTGGTGTATATAACCATTATTGGATAGAGTTTTTTAAGGCGCAGAAAAATATGGTAAGAAGGATTTTCAATCTTGGCCGTTCATAACCATGTAGATGGTTTTTTCTGTAGGACAAATTACTCACAGTACTCTCAATTTATATTTTCTCGTCTATTGTAAGAATTTTTAGAAATCACTGTTTTTTTGTTTTTTTTTTTTTAAGTGAGAGAGTCTCAAAAAGTAACTAGATTGGATAAATTATTGTTTCAAAAAAAAATTATCCCATTCACAAAACAACCAAATTAGGGTATACAACTTTCAAAACTTTGTCCAAACGAGCTAAAGCCGATTTAAAAGGAAGCTTAAAATATGTTTGAAAAAATTTGTGTTTTATTGTACTAAAGAATTCTTGGAGTTTGGGATTCATTAGCTTATAAACATTGTCTATCATTCAAGACTTAAGAATTTACAGAGGCTGTCGGCCATCTTGGTTTTAATCTCATAAGAACAATCTTATTACGAACTTTATTGTTGAATCGCCTTCCTTTAATTTACTTGTATCTTTGGATAGAGAGCACAATATTTTATTTTTTTGTCACTAGTTATCATATTAATGAGTCTGCAGAAGCTGTCGGCTATGTTTGTTTTAATACCATTAGAACAATGTTATTTGCGAATCCATATTTTTCGTTATTTACTAACCACAAGTTGTGTATGAGGTAATAATAATAAATAATAAAAAATAATAAAAAAAATTGGGCTTGTTTTTGATTTTTTTAATACATGCTCCTAGTTTTGAAAAATAGGTGAAAATAAAATCTTCAAACCAAATACATAAAATATTTTTCTATAAAACTAATTAGGAATTCACGAAGCAATTCCAACGTGCATTTTCATTCTTAATCAAATACAGTTTTGGAAAAATTCCGTTAAAAAATAATTGTTTAGTTTAGATAAGCGTGATCGTATGTCCGGTTCAAAAATAATATTGTTCTTATGAGATTAAAACCAACATGGCCGATAGCCTCTGCAGACTCTTAAGATTGGTATTGAACGACAACACATTATCACATATCTTTGAATACAAATAAGTATTTTAATGATGAATTTAATTTAAGTAGTCTATATTATTAAGTCAAGCACATTTGAATAAACTGCAAGATTCTGACAGCTGAAAACTTGAAAACTAGGTTGTCTGTACTACACAGAATTACCCACTTTAAAGGAAAAATTAAAATTGTGACTAAATTGAAATTTAGTTGGTTATTTTATTTTGTTGATACTGTAAAATCAAGAAAATTGAGTGGCGAAAGTTTTTATATGACTTGGGCTAGTCCCAACTATATTCAGATGAGCGTAATTAACCGAAAAACGAACGCGTGAACTAGGGTGAAAGTTAAAAAACTATTTTTCCAAATGTAGTTGGGACGACATATTATGATTAGTAATTGAATATAGTCAACGATGCTTTGATAAAATATGGTATATTATTAAATGCCAGTGGAAAAATTCAATTATTAGACCTATATTTTTTATAATTATTTCATTTTCTGTTTCATATTTTGGAATAAAACCACTGTAAGACTCGAGATAAAAAAACTTTTTAAAACCTTTTCCGTAAATACACTACCACTACTATTTCCGTTACTTCACTAACACTACTTTATTTATTGCAATTACGGTTAGGTTAGGTTATGTTAAGTTGGTTAGGTGGCTACTAAAGTTGATCACAAACTGGTAGATCCAATGATTGACTTACCGACGAATGCACTCTTCATGTGTAAATTCTTGGAAAGCGATAAGATAAGGCCAGTGATATCGGATTCCTAGCGGATAAGGATTACCACAGTTGGCGTAAAGTTGATTGGGGAAGAGTTTT
The DNA here is from genome assembly GCA_035578905.1 of Stictocephala bisonia. Classification (NCBI taxonomy): domain Eukaryota; kingdom Metazoa; phylum Arthropoda; class Insecta; order Hemiptera; family Membracidae; genus Stictocephala; species Stictocephala bisonia. The sequence continues at coordinate 11,231,564 of JAQJVL010000001.1, forward strand.
AGAGCAATAGAATATTTATCAAGTGGTAGTGAATAAACTGAAAGAAAAAAAGAGTAATGGTAGTGAATTAACGGAAAAGATCCAAAATATGTTCAAATTTTTTATGATAAAAAAATTAAACCTATATTTTTATAAACAAAAAAAGTAAAAGTCAAGCGGAATTTCGAATGCAAACATTAAAATAGTATTTACTTTTTGAAAGCTGCGTACTTTTTTTTTAAATGAAAAGAATAATATTTTAGCCTTATAAATTTACAGAAAAGTTCCATAAATGTAAGTTTTCTTTGCCAGATACTGAGTATATATGAGTCGTGTTTGCTATCTTTTATATGGCGCTAAAATCAGCTTTATCTGAAGAACATGCAAGTCTGCGAAAGCACCTCGTTTATTTTAATCGCTTCTTTAGAGCTTGAAGATTGTTCATATCATATACTAGCTAAACCCGGCCACGCTTTTCTGTGGCTTAGCCTGATATTAACTAATTTTTACTTTAGTTGTTAGAAATATAAAGGTTGATGGTTTGCTTTATTTTTGCTGAATAAAGTAATTTACAGATGATTGTTTTCATAAAACAATCATCTGTTCACAAGTAATAAACCTACATATGATTTGGATATAACAAGCACATAAATCAGCTGTCACAGAATAACCTTTTCAACATTAACAATTATTTTAATTTGTGAAAGATAAGTAGGTCGGGAAATTCATAAAATGCCCGTTACCTTTTTCAATTTTAGGAACTAAATATATATATATATATATATATATATATATATATATATATATATATATTATCACTCTTGTATGTAAATGCAATGTTGTGTAAACATTTCAAGTTAATCCATGTATTTATTTTCGAGTTCTGAGTACACAAAATTACGGAAGTTTGAATTATGTATATAGATTGAAATTAATAACTTTAAAATGTACATTGCAAAATTTAGGGCTGATTTTCCTCAACATAATAAGCTGATAAAACAATAAAACAAACGCAATAGTGGAAGTATCAGACATAAAAATAAATCTGCAGAAAAAGAAAATAAAGTACCTCAATCACCATTGTGACGGGATAAAAGAAATCATTGGGCGTCCGGCATCAGTTGATAATGTGAATATTGTGTCGACGATAATAGTTCAAGTGTAGTAAAAATATAAGTGCAATAGTTCTATACTTTTGTGGGTCCCTCTGGTCTGAAAATAGTTAGCGTGGTTTACCGAAATCGATCACCGTATTATCTGTACATTTTCTACTTATATTGTAATAGTTTTGCATTGTGTGACGTTCAGTTGTATTGTAATAAAGATTTATCAGTGTATTTTCATTAGGTATTGAGCAATGAATATTTTCTTTAATCAGTTGAGTTTTCAAAAACGAATTCCTTTTACACTTTAATTGTTTTATTGTTTTTAATAATAAGAGTGTTTTGTTTGGATGTTACTTTTTTATAATCAAAAGTTAGCTGACAGAATATTGGGTAAAAATAAGATCGGTGGTTTTGATGCACTCGTCTCTGTTAGGTTACGTTCGTTTTGTAGGTTAGGTTATAAAGGTTTATCGCACTCTGTATGAAACCTCGAAACGAATAGAAGCTGACATAGAAAACGTGTAACAGCTGACTAATTCGTATAAACAATCAGCTGTAAACCGGTTCGTTTGTTACGTCATTCGTATTCTGAATATAACCTCATATACAGGGTGATTGGCAGTTAGTGGAATTTACTGGTTTATTTTACATGGCATTTGGAGTAAAACAGCTGTTTTAGGAATGTTATATTCAAACTTCTCTTTACATACAGATTTTTAAAGGTGCTTTACAAAATTAGTAACTTGTGATTAATAAAGTAAGTTTTTCCTATAATAATGGAAATAAAATACTCAAAATTGTGGTATACGCGTATTCTTAAAGAATTTTAAATTTCCATCAGAATAAACTGTTTTTCGTTAATATTGATTTTCTTTTACTGTGTTTTAAGGTGCACGAAAGTTCAATATTTTTTAGAAATTCACTTCTAAATTATTTTCGTTATCAAAAAGCGAATGTGGAAGGTGTCAAACTATCTTAAAAACTTCCCTAATAAATCCTCTTTTATTTGGTACATTGGACTTAAAGAACGTCTTCCGTTGGCTGAAATTGCTTTAGGGTTTTGTAACTGAAAGCTCAGTAAAAAATTTATTGAAACCCGCGCTTTCAGTAAAAAAAAAAAAAAAAAAACGTAAAGCCATGTCAGCCAACAAAAGACGTTCTCTAAGCCCAATTTACCAAATAAAAGAAGATTTATTAGAAACGTTTTTAAGAAAGTTTTACACCTTCCACATTCGCTTTTTTGTACCGAAAAGTCCTCTTAAAGTTAGAAGTGAATTTGTAAATTTTCTACTTTCATGCACCTTAAGGGGGTAGGTGCGCCCTATCTTCCGTAATGTTAACATATGTACCTTTTTCTCAGAAAGTAGAAAAGATATTTCATTTCTGTTTTTTTTTACCTGATACATTGGCCTTTGTTACATAAACTACGGGTGTAAAATCTAACTTTAGAATAATTATAAATTTTTCACAAAATTTTAAAAAGTCTATAAAATTTTTTCAAATTCTTTTCATTTATAGTTTTTTTTTTAATGTTATTCTTTGTTAATTTTGACTATTTTTTAATTCTGCTTATGTAACTAAGTTACATATACAACCACAAAAAGTGTTATCTTGTTACCATTAGTAGTTTTTGAGAAAAAGGAACATATGTGTCAAAAAACACAACTTTCGGAAAATCGCAATAAACAAAATTAAATACAGTTTTACTAATAAAAACAACACAAAACTTACATTAATAAAACCCTGGTGCATATGATGGTTCCTTCCCTTAATATTCTTCAAATTTGTTACTACAATTACTATATGCACTAGTATTACTATATGAAGATGATATTAGTGTAATAAATGAATACACAATGTGTGGCACTCAGATAGATGATTTCAATAGAAAATCGAGTAGGACACTTTTTGAAAACTAATTTTTAAGCACACTTAGAAAATAATTAATAATGAGTGTTATATACCGTTGGAAAGAGGACATTTTAAGCTATAAAATGGTGAAAAAAAACATTTTTCGATAAAAATAAAAATTTTCCGTGCACCTACCCCCTTAAACTACAATAAAAGGCAATCAATCTTAACGAAAAACAATTTATTCTGATGGAAATTTAACGCACTTTAAGTATATTGTACCACACTTTTGAGTATTTTATTTCAATTATTATAGGAAAATCTGACTATTAGTCACAAGTAACTAATCTTGTAAAAATCCACTGTTTAAAGAGAAATCTGAAAAAACAATATCTAAAACCGCTGTTTTATTCCAAATACCATGTATGATAACGCAGTAAAAGTTTAAAAACTAAGTGCCAATCACCATGTATTTTAAAAATGCTTGTTCGTTCTGATTGGAAGATGAAAGAGTCTTTTTATTATTTTTACAGAAAAGAAGGACAGAAAGATTAATTTTTTTAGTCCTGAAAATTTACTATAGTTAGAAAATTATTTTTATATACTTAACAAACTACTAAACAGTCTCTGACTGTAATTGAAAGCATCCTCTCAGGCGCTAAAAGATCAAATTCATTGAAATAAATCAGGTCTGAGTGGTGCTAAGAACATTTCTAATTTATTTCTTAATTTAGCTTCACGAGCATTAGTTACATAGGTCCGTAGTTTCTACAGTGTCATGATGGAGCCGGGAAAAAACAACAGACAGGACAGCTTTATGGGTTTCGAATTCGGGGCGGGCTCCTCCTTTATTTATCCGGGCGGCTTGTCACTGTACATCTTAATCTGAGATGTTTTGTAGAAGCGAGAACCGGTGGGCTACGGCTATCAATTCCAGTTTGCTGTGCCCCCATTGGTCCAGCGCCCCCCCACTACCGCCCACAACCCCCAAGTAATTTTGTTAATGGCCCTGCATCCAAACATTTTTCATTCCGTGTTTATGAACGTAATTATAAGGCCGAGGCCGACGTCGAAGATGGCTCCCAGCATGAACGTATTATTGCTTTATCGGACCAAGTTCTCATTATAACTCAATTTTCGAAAGTGGACACGCGTTTGACCCTTCCTTTTTTTATCCAACTTCTTAGGCCCATACTTGATCAGTCGGTCTATAACAAAAAAATGTAAGGTTCTTGTGGATTCATTGCTTCGGTAGTTACTGTTATAACGTAGAGGTGTTCTGCAATTCAATCAATTTTGGTTTTCTTGTTATTTGTTCCTGTGTTTTTCATGTGACGGTTCTCTTACCATTGTGTTTTTATTGAGGTGGTTGTTTTTCCGTTGTGGTTTTCGATTCATGATTCTCTTGTCACTGTGTTTTTCGTGTGATGGTGTTATTCTTGTGATGTTGTCTTTTCGGTGTGATTTTTTGTGATGGTTCTCCTGCCGTACAGTTTTTCTATAATATTTGTCTTTCTATTATGGGTTTCAAGAGATAGATCTCTTAATGTTATTGTTTTGATGTGATATTCCTCTTTACATTTTGGGTTTCATGTAATGGTTTTCTTGTCATTGAGCTTTTCATGTGAAGGTTCTCTTGCACTGTTTTTCGTGAGTTTTTCTTCGGTCACGGTTTTCATGTGATGGTTATCTTTTCGTTGTAGTTTTCATTTGATTGTTTTCTTTTCGTTACGGGTTTCGTGTGATGTATCTTTTGCCAATGTGTTTTTGATGTGATGGTTTTCTTGCTGTTAAAGTCACCAATTAGTCATTCAGACATTCAGATATTTGTGGCCACTGTAAAATGACTGAAGATTTTTACAGTAAATGTATCTCCAGCAAGAGGAGGATATTCTTATCAAGTTAATATTGCATGCCAATTTATATCTTAATGGTTAAATAGTTTTTAATCTCAGAAAGATTCAACATTCAACAAGACTCTAGACTGCGTTTTCTAAAAACCTTATTATTAAGGTAGTAGAGCAATAAATAATAATAATAAAGTAGATTTAAATTCTTTCCTGTCTATCTATTCTAGTATATTATCTTTAATGACCTGAGACCTGAAAAAGAATTTTAAATTAATGTCGTAAATCCGTTGCTTAAATTAGTATGTTGCCTCTTTTGAAGAATAAATGTAATATTAAATGATAATAAATAATGTAACTTGACCCGCAGACAAGGTGTATGACTTAAAATGAACATTCAAAGCCTTACTTTCGTCCATAGAATTCAGGATTCGTCAATGTCTTAGAAACCATGGCAGTTTTCTTTTAATGATTTACATTTCTTATAGCTGGATTTCAGTAAAAAAAACTGTATTGAGTGAAAAAAATTTTTGGCACTAATTTGAATTGGAACTCCATTCACTCATTACTTAGAAAGGGGGAGAGAATGCTGCCACCACTGTTCACATATGCTATTCATTATATTCACATATGAGAATATTGTTTCTGATACCATTAAATTACTTTTAATAAAGTAATTTTATTAATAATTGTATGGACTGGTATAATTTACCAGTTTATCCCTAGTAAGAATTGTAACTTTAAAAAAAAATAAATAAAATTTCTGATTTTAGGGTGAAAAGATTCCCTTATCATACACGTCTCATAAAAGCTCATTTGAGAACGAAGTTATGGAAAAAGCTAACAACTTTTCAAGGACCGAACGGTGTTAAGCCATCTCAATAGTTCTGCCATTTCTCATAAACAGCCCTTTAAAATCATTTTATCATAGGCTACTAAAGTGCTTAAAACGTGGCTCCACCAAATATTGTTGAGAATGCTCTAGGTTTAACTTTATCCCTTTGATTTCTTCACTGATGATTACAATAATCAATTTTGAAACAATCCTTAACTACAGATCCTACAACAATTGACAAATACTTAAATGTAATACGCGAAAGCAGTTTTTTTGTAAACGCAAGTCTTCCCTTATTTTTAATCAATTTTAACGATTGGCCTATCAACAAATTTGTCCCTATTCATAGTTGGGCAATAAGGTTTTCACTGTTAAATATTTTTACACTGAAGGTTACAGGAACATCCCAAATTACGTTTCTCGGCTATACAAATAATAGAGAGCTGTATTTAGTCCAAAAGTAACAGCTTGTTAAAATGTAAATAATTATGTTTATAATATTGAGAAGGTTATATTCTTTCTTTTACCTTTTTAGAGACAGTAGGTTAGTTTTATTCAGTGGAAGTTTTGTTTGATCTGTAAATACCACTACTTTTTCCGTTACTTTACTACCACTATTTTTTTTTTTAATCGCAATCATGGTTACGTTAGGTTAGGTGGCTACTAAAGTTGATTACAAACTGGTAAATCCAATGATGAAACGTACCGCTGAATGTGCTCTCCGTGTGTAAGTTCTTGGAAAGCGATAAGGCCAGCGATATCGGATTGCGATCGGATAAGGAATACCACAATTTACGTAAAAATGATTGGGGAACAGGTTTTAGAGCAATATATATTTTTCAAGTGGTAGTGAATAAACGAAAACAAAAAAGTTGTGGTAGCGAATAAACGGAAAAGATCCCTATGTGGTTCGGATTCTACGTAAAGCTGCAAATTCGCTTAGCTCCCCTGGCTGTTGGGCTATTACTAACAGAATTTTTCTAGGGAACAGTCGACCTTAGCTAGTTAACAATGACTACACTTGTTTATCTACACTCATTACACTCATTCGCTCATATTTCTACGGTCGACGTCTTACTCATGAATAATAATGAACAATAACTTCAGTGTTAAGGAAAATAAACTAACCTCATTAATTCTCCTGTCGACTGTTTGACCTAAAAAAATTCATAATATCTGTCATTAAAATTTAGCATTGACTTTCTATGTTATACAAAACTGTCTTCAACTATATAAATATTAATTAAAATTCGTCCAAGGGTTGCCTCAGAAACTGAACAAATATATATTTTAATATATTTTTAAAAATTCAATTTCATTTAAGTTTTAAAAGATTGTTGTTGTATTCTATATAAAGTGTCATAACTAAGTACGTTTAAATGTTGGGGCAGATAAAAAGTACGTGAGGGTACAAAAGCAATAATGGGAGAAAAACACATGGACATTCAGCCATCACTAAAAAAACCACAGGGAGATTTCACGGGAGAGAAGATTTCAGTGGTCACATAAACAAGCGGACCTATCGCATAAAACACCAGGGGACGTTGGAAAACAAAATAAACCGGAAGCGTCGTTGGACATTGTGATTTTGATCCTCAAGGTGATTAACAAAATTTGACCAGAGAGAGATAGGAGGAGAGAGAGAGCGCGAGAGAATTGACAGAAATAAACATGCGGGAGAGTATTGACAGAAATAAACATGCGGGAAGAGTCGAAAATCCCCAGGGTTAGTCTAACTTATGCGTATGGAGATTGGGATTCAAATCCGCACCGGAGTGGAGTAGGAGGGGGAATGGCGAACATTCATTGGGGGATGAACAGACCATTAGGGGTGAAATACTGGCGGGGGCGACAACAGCGCCTAGATTAGAGCAATCTGCGGTATTAACACTACCTGTACACCGCATACAGAGACCGGCAACCCCCTCGGCCCGACTTCTCTAACCGCCAGACACTATTAAACAACGTTAACGCATTCGTTCAGAAAGGAAACTGGACTTCACATAACGGTGCGATTTATACACCCAGAGTGAGTTTTTTTCACTAAACATCTTACCTCATTTACGTAAAATAATTATACATGACGTAATCAGCTGATATTTAGTTATACATTACTGTACAAGCCGTCTACATTACTGTAGGCCTATGTCTTTCATTGCCATACCAAAATAGGCCTCTCCTAGCTTAGTGGTTAGGGTCAGATTCCGTTATATGCCCCCCAAATACAATTGGGTTAGAATATGTTAAGGTGGGTATGTAGATAGGTAGGTAGTTAGGAAGGTAGGGAGGAACGTATGTAGGTAGGTAGTTAGGTAGGTAAGTAGGTAGGTAGGAACGTAGGTAGGTAGGTAGGAATGTAGGTAGGTTGGTAGGAACGTAAGTGGCTTGGTAGGTAAGTAGGTAGGTAGGAACGTAGGTGGGTTGGTAGGTAAGTAGGTAGGTAGGTAAGAACGTGGGTAGGTAGGTATATAGGTAGGAACGTAGGTAGGTAGGTAGGAACGTAGGTAGGTAAATAGGTAGGTAGGTAAAAACGTAGATAGGTAGGTAGGAACGTAAGTAGGTAGGTAGGATCTTGGTAGGTAAGTAGGTAGGTAGGAACGTATGTAGGTAAGTAGGTAGATAGGTTAGTTTAGGTTACATGATAACAGCTGTATAACATTTCTATTTGGGGCATATAACGGAATCTGCCCGTGGTAAGCACTTCTACTTCATATGCAGAGGGTAAAAATTTAAGCAACATGGGAAACAAAGTCCTTAAATTATAATTTAAGTCACAGAGCAAACTGATAATAATCATAGAGAAAAAGAAACAGAGGACACTCTTATGGCCTCAGCGAACGTCTCAGTGGTAGTTATAAACAGATTACAACTAATGTCCATCTTTACACAACTGTATTAATAATCAATACAGTTATCCTTTTGGATTTGGGGGAATAAGGGAGGGACTGACAAGGTGCTGGCCCTGCCAAAGCATGGCAAACTAGAGAAATAACTACACAACAAACAAACTCGACCCACATTTAGCGCACTATTGGATGCGACCTTTGATTATTTTTTCTCTGTAGAGGTCTTCAACACCCACTTCTCCGATAGAATGAAAAACAGCTAAATCCACCCGCAAAAGAACGCAATGGACAATCATGGTTTGATTCATAGTTTTAGTTGCGGTCCACATTCACACGATTTATCATTTTCCATTCCACACTTTTATTTTCAGTTGTTGCATCTTCCCAGACCCGTGCGAAAGCGGCTCAACATAGTTCATTCATTACTAAGAAGTTTTATATTCGGATAAACTATATTGAGCAGCATTGGAAGCCACGGTTGAGGGGTTGCAACGAGGCAGCCGCTGATAGCCGTCATCGCCCTATTTAGTTGTATATCAACCTTTAGTACATGTGTACTTTTAAGTCACAGGGAGCACAATATTCAGCGGTAGAGTAAACCAGGGAATCTAACCAGCTGTGTAGTACGCAGAACTTGTTCGTTGGCTTACCACTATAATCCAGCAAGTTGCTGCACAATGTTAGTTCTGGTTCTCACTTTAGCAGCTGCTGTTTTCTATAGATGACTTTTACAACAAAAATATATATATATCTAAACTGACTCCCAAGTAACGTGAATGCTTATTGTGTTTCAGACTAACACCGTCAAAACAGATATTAGGTCACGTATAGTAGCCATTTGCGCGACGATAACAAAATCAATGAATGACCTCAAAAACGAATGTGCATATAATTTCTTCGTGAGCCAGGCACACGATTTCAACAGAATTACTATTTTTTATGTGAATAATAATTGATAAGGATAGATAGGTTGGGTTAGGTAAGTAAAAACTGTATTCAGACAATGTTTCGTAACAACAATCATAAATTCGTGTTCGGCATAAAAAGCAAGTTAAATAAAAAAAGTTGAAGTTTTTAAAAAATTGGGGTTTTACTGCTTGTTAAAAAGAAGTTGTTCCATTTTTCAGTAAAAAAATTTGTCTTCAGTTCAAAATAACCTCCTCTTTAAATATAAACTCGGTAAATATGGAATATAGGGATCCCACCTCATTATCATGTTGTTTGATTCGGTGAATTTTGATTTGTTGCTAGCAAAGCTAAGATTTTACCAGTTTGATGATATCTCAGTTAGATGGTTTTCATCTTATTTGTCTGGGCGTACGCAACGTACAAAGGTAAACGGGAAGTTATCGACAGCACTTCCTAGGTTCGTCGGTGTTCCTCAAGGTAGTTGCTTAGGACCGATTCTCTTTCTTATATACACAGCAGATTTGAAAGATCACTTGAGTCACTGTTCTTTGCACTCCTACGCGGATGATTCACAGCTATTGATTTCTTTTAAACCCTCAGAAACGGCTGAGGCTGTCCGTCATGTCAACACTGATTTAGAAAGTGTAAAGAAATGGTCAGACGATCATGGTTTGCTATTGAATTCTAACAAATGCTCTGTGATGCTTGTAGACCGGTTGTCTTCGAGTAGTCAGTCAGTGAATAGCTGCGCTGAACGGTGTATAGTTGTGGACGGTAAGCCTTTGATGTCAAGTAATAGTCTAAAGATTCTTGGTGTCACTATCGACTCCCAACTCGATTTTTCCAATCATGTCAAAGCTATATGTAAAACAGTGACAGTGAGATTAAAGGCCCTTTACAGATTAAGCACAATTTTGCCAGAATCTTCCAAGCTGGAAATTGTTCGTTCAACAATATTTCCTGCTATACATTATGCTCTTCCAGCTTTTGCTTGTTGTCTGACTCAGGAAAATTTGATGATCCTTACTCGTCTGCAGAACAGAGCACTGAGATTCGTTTACAATCTCAAAAAAATAGACCACATCAGCGAGTACAGATTAAATGCTAAGGTGTTGTCTATCATGGGTGTCTCCGACTTGCAAACCGTCAATCTGGTCCACAAAATTCTTCAGACGGGAAAACCTGAATACCTCAGGAATAAGCTGGTATTCAGGCAAGAAATTAATGTGCGTAGTACCCGTCAGGACAGCCTATTGCACCTGCCAAAGACAAAGCTGGAAACGGGGAAAAAGGGTTTTAGCTACTTTGGACCAAAGAAATACAATGCTTTGTCACCCACTTTAAAAAATTATAGCTATAAGAAATTTAAGGGGAGTGTGAAGGTGGTGTTTGCCTGACCCATGCATATGCATTAGGTTAGTTATATAGTTTGTTATTTTAAGTTTATTTTATGGTTTACGTGTTTTATATGTCTGACAAGAGTTGTCATGAAAAACAGTTTTGTACTGATGAACGCTTGCTAAATAAAGACCTTATTTATTTTATTTTTTATTTTATTTATTTATGTTTTTTAACTGGTTTATATCAACATTACGAACACTAATTCGTAGACCTTTTTCGGCGAAAAACAGATTTTTTACAAAAAAAGGAAAAATCATTAACCTTATGTTCTCCATTCTCCAAGAATAAGACATCAAAGCATTAATTCAAAGTATTAACTGACATATTCGACAAAAAGTGAGTTAGGTTATGTTAACATATGTTGACCGTGAATACATACTGCTAACATAATCTAACTTACCAACCTACCTAACATAACATAGCCTAACCTGTCTTGTTAAATATTTCAGTTCTTAATTGTTTTAGGAAGAAATGATGTCATATTCGTGTTTAAGAGAGAAACCTACATAATAATAGTGATTTATACATCGCTTTTGGTGTATAAATATGTATTTATTTTCTATACAGTACAAGTAAACGTCTCACAACACAAATGTATTACAATATAAGCACAAAATGCAAAAAAATATTACAATACAAGTACGAAATGCACGAATATTATTTTGTACACAAGAATTCTTTTGTGAATCTCTCTAGTCTGAGGAAGGTGAGCGTGGTTCAACGAAATCGATCACCATAATATTCGTGCATTTTGTGCTTATATTGTAATAAATTTGTGTTCTGTGACGGTTACTTATACTGTATATGTACCAACACGTATTATGCTAATTAAAAAACTATTTATTTTCTGTAAAAAATCTGTATTTCCGCTCAAAAACGTCTATGGATTCGTGTTTGAGGCGTTAATATTGACTAGTTAAAAAAACATTTTTTTTAAATTGGGTGGGACCCCTAAATGGCATATTTTCCCCTTTCTCATAAACTCATTTTTCACCAATTTTTTCAAAATAAATCGTAAGTTCAAAAGCACCTATATTCTAGAAAGTAGTTTCCGACGTTTGTATTCTAAAACAAACTTTCAAGGAATACGTTTACAGAACAAGTTCCGATTTCTATAATGTGAATAAGTACACTAGGGTGAATATAGAGTGTAATTACCAAAAGGGAATTAAAACCTTTTAACTCAAAACTATCCAACTATCTCAGCAATTCCACTTACGACACAAGCAACGTTAACCCAACCACAGAGAAATATGAAACAGAGGTCGCATCCAATAGTGCGCTGAATGTGTGTCGAGTAGTTATACAGTTTGCCATGCGGATGCAGGGCCAGAAGCTCGCCAGGCCCTCCTTTTATCCCTACCCTAAAATCCTCAAGGATAAACACTGTAATTATTACTACATATGTTTAAAGATGTATATTAGTAGAACATATTTATAACTACCACTGAGGCGTTCGCTGCAGCCATAAAAAAGTTACTTCTGTTTATTTCTTCTCTGTGCCCAACGCAAGCGGTCAGCCCTCGTCCTGATCACCTTCATTGGGCTTTTGGGACTTTATCAAAATAGCATCGTCTTAACCTTTGCCCCCTCCCCCCATTTAGTCAATGCGGGGGTTGAATGCGTGATGGAGACATTAGGTGAACGTTCTCTTCATTGAAAGATCAGCCCCTCCTCCATTTCACGACGTTGAAAGGCCCATTTCGGGGAGGAGCTCAAGTCTGACCTACACCTCTCTTGGAACCCGAAAAATACAATCGTTTTGGGTCAAAAGATTTTATTATTTTCAGAATAACAATGATTGTACAATTACTGATGAATTCTAATCAAGTTATGTTTCAACCCAACCCACTAAGTTAAGCTGAGCGAACTAGGTTAAGTCTAAGTAACGGTTTATTGTTTATTTCTATGAAAATAAACAATCAGCAATCGTATAATCCTACTTTCAGGTATTAATTTAATGAAGAACAGAAATTTAATGAAGAAACATAATTGTTAAATAAAATAGCACCAGTAAAAAAATGTAATAAATAAGTTAAAATAACAATTTTTATCTAAAACCACGAATCTTTCATACGAAGTTAAATTTAATATTAGCATTAGCATATTTGTTTCAATCACAAAAGAAACCATAATTGAATAAACATTTTATATAAATACATAGAAAATAAAAACTGAACATGGAAATAAAGAACGGATTGCTCAAAATACGTTGAGTAAAATCACACCATAACCCTCAGTAGATGTTCGACAGCAGTGAAGTGGACCTCTATTTACAGGAAAGACTAATGTATATTATTACAAAAACACCTCAGCTGATGTTTGATATTAATGAGGTGAACCTCTTATTTACAGGAGATACATTGGTAAATAACATCACAATAACACCCTCAGTTGATGTTTGACATTAATGAAGTAGACCTCTTATTTACAGAAGAGATGAATGTATAACTCCACAAAAACACCTTCAGTCGATGTTTGACAGCAGTAAAGTGGACTTCTTATTTACTGAGAGGACAATGTATAAAATCACATAAAAACTCTGTTGATGTTTGTAACAGTGGGAAATCTTATGTGAGAAGTTTTAAGATATATATATATATATATATATATATATATATATATATATATATATATATATATATATATATATATATCTTAAAAAGGAGAGACTATAAAGAAATAAGTGTTATGGTGTGGTTTATCGTTTTACAGGTCGAATGATTTTGTCTGCAACGACATGAGTGTTTGGTTTATTGTTTTACTGTACGCATGGTTGTGACTGTAACGAAATTAATGTTATGGTGAGGTTTATTGTTTACTGTAAGGATAATTGTGTCTGTAACGAAATGAGTGTTATGGTGTGTGTGGTTTATTGTTTTACTGTGCAGATAATTGTGTCTGTAACAAAATGAGTGTTATGTTGTGTGTGGTTTGTTGTTTTACTGTGCGGATGATTGTGTTTGTAACGAAATGAGTGTTATGGTGTGTGTGGTTTATTGTTTTACTGTGCAGATAATTGTGTCTGTAACAAAATGAGTGTTATGTTGTGTGTGGTTTGTTGTTTTACTGTGCAGTGTTTGTAATTAAATGAGTGTTATGTTGTGTGTGGTTTATTGTTTTACTGTCCGGATGATTGTATCTGTAACGAAATGAGTTTTATGGTGTGTGTGGTTTGTTGTTTTTCTGTGCGGATGATTGTGTCTGTAACGAAATGAGTGTTATGGTGTGTGTGGTTTATTGTTTTACTGTGCAGATAATTGTGTCTGTAACAAAATGAGTGTTATGTTGTGTGTGGTTTGTTGTTTTACTGTGCAGTGTTTGTAATTAAATGAGTGTTATGTTGTGTGTGGTTTATTGTTTTACTGTGCGGATGATTGTATCTGTAACGAAATGAGTTTTATGGTGTGTGTGGTTTGTTGTTTTACTGTGCGGATGATTGTGTCTGTAACGAAATGAGTGTTATGGTGTGTGTGGTTTGTTGTTTTACTGTGTGGATGATTGTGTATGTAACCAATTGAATGTTATGGTGTGTGAGGTTTGTTGTTTTACTGTGTGGATGATTGTGTATGTAACCAATTGAATGTTATGGTGTGTGTGGTTTGTTGTTTTACTGTGTGGATGATTGTGTATGTAACCAATTGAATGTTATGGTGTGTGTGGTTTGTTATTTTACTGTGTGGATGATTGTGTATGTAACCAATTGAATGTTATGGTGTGTGTGGTTTGTTGTTTTACTGTGCGGATGATTGTGTTTGTAACCAATTGAATGTTATGGTGTGTGTGGTTTGTTGTTTTACTGTGTGGATGATTGTGTATGTAACCAATTGAATGTTATGGTGTGAGTGGTTTGTTGTTTTACTGTGTGGATGATTGTGTATGTAACCAATTGAATGTTATGGTGTGTGTGGTTTGTTGTTTTACTGTGTGGATGATTGTGTATGTAACCAATTGAATGTTATGGTGTGTGTGGTTTGTTGTTTTACTGTGAAGATGATTGTGTCTGTAAAGAAATGAATGTTAATGTTATAGTAAGGTTTATTTTTTTACTTTGCGCATTATTGTGTCTGTAATGAAATCAGTGTTATGGTGTGGTTATTTTTTCAACTGGACAATATCACTGGACGATTAATGTTATGGTGCAGATTTAAAACTATAATTTTAGTTATTAAATATATTTTTACCTTCAATTAAAACAACAAATTACGAAAATGTATTTAATATACTTTTTTTCAACCAACAATTTATTCAAAAACGTTTTATTTTATTAGATAAAAAATGTATTACTAAATAACAATGAACGTTAAAAAAATAAATGCCATACAAAAGTTTAGCAATTGGTAGTTAGAATAATCGGTGCTGGTCTAAACTACGTCACCGCCTCAGTTGGTAATCCTGATATGGTAAATTCTGTTAATCCTGAAGACGTGCCTGGGAAGTTTGGCGACTGAGACAATACGGGAGTAATCCCGGCGTAGTCCTCAACTTTCTTGGAACATGAATACACCTACTTTCAGTTGACTACAACTCCAAAAACAAAAGTAAATTAAAGTATAACTACGAATAAGAGCCTCGTAGTCCGATAAGCATATAAATATATATTTAAATTTAAATATATATTTAAATATAAATTAAAAAAATTAAAATAATGATTTATTCCTTTAGTTTTTCAACAAATATACAATGAACAGTACAAACTCAGGAATAATACTGATCCAGTAATTGTGGCAAGCAAAAAGTATAAAAAATAAACAAATTTAAAATCTTGAGTTCAACTATAATTAAAATAAATTATCTTTCTTTTCTGTGGCATCACCATTATAATAAAAAAGAACTATTTCTACAATAAACAAAAATATATCTAAAACACATCCAAAAACCATATGTCAATTAAATTTTCTTGACAAACTGAAAAACAAAAACAGAAAACGTTTCAACTTAAATATTGTGTAGTAACCTTTATAATACACAAATATAACACTTACTTTGGTAGAATAAGCAAGAAATATGCAGTTTTTTGTTTAAGACTAAATTAAAACCGAAATAAGAGAAAACAAAAAATGAAATAGAAAAAATACTAAATAAATACATATGACCAATCGAGTTTTCCTAAAACCACATTGAGTACAATCAACTGAAGATATACAAGGTGTTTAAAAGTCCCACAATGGCTTAATTATTTCTGAAAGATTACAGATAAAGCAATAAAACTTGTAACATCATTACTGCACATATAAATCTACTTGTTTAAAGTGACTATCATTTTTACACTTTCTATAAACACACCAGTGTTTATAGAACATTATAATCTGACCTCCAAAATGTACCACAAAGCTATTTAAATTACACACTCTGAAATAAACAACATGATCTTTCCAGAATGCTCTTTGTCACCATTCAATGCTAATAGGTTAGCTTTTATTTTCATTCACCGGTTTTCGTTCTCAATAAATTAAATTAAATTACTCGAGTCGTTTGAAAGTAATTAGTTTCAAGTGTTTTTAAAAACTAACACGACATTTCGACAAGTACAAAACTTTCATGAAGACGACAGGAGTTTTATGCCTGTCGGAAAGTTGAGTTAGTTTCTAAAATACTTGAAATGTTGGAATCTTCTCAAATTCACCAATATAAATTTGTTGTAAAGAATTATTTTACTTTTTAAACGTAATAACAGCACGTTATCTATTGTTTCTTTTAAGTAATAATTAGTATAAAAATTTTACCTTTGATTGAAGATATTCCTCTAAGATACATATGACACTAAATTATTTACATTAAAGTTTCTGTGCAGGATGTTTGTATACATTAAATGCATTTATTGAACTGTCGAGTCCTCGAAAAGGCAACATTTTTTTAGATTTGGTATTAATAAATAGCACAACTAACAAACACCGAAAACCAATGTAAGCACAGCAAACCGAACATAACCTCAACTGATATAACTCAGCTGTTGTTGAAACAGCTGATTTGTAAAACTAAACGTGGACAACGCCATCATATCACCCATGAGCAGTAGTGTTTTTCTTGTTATTATCTAAAGAACAAAGCCTTTATAATGTCCCATGTTGATAAACACAATTAAACAAATGTTTGGTAACGTGTAAGAATCCAAAATAACCTAAAAACTGAAAAAATTTACAAAGCCCGTTTATCCCAAGGTTTCATATTAGTACATAATATATATTAATAGCATTAATTGTAACATTATAATCAACCAAGATGTAAAATAATCCCTAATTGTATATTGAGTTTTTAATCATCATTTACAAAACCAGCTGACAGAATGTCCTATTGACAACAGTTTATTTTAAGTGTAAACAATAATGAAATTTGAGGTTAGGATTAGTTGCTATTTCGACATATCTTACGCAATAAGCCTAGAAAATCAATTGGTCATCTTCCACCTAATGTTATACTTACTAAGGCGATTAAAATATAAAACAGAATATATATTTTGGTATTTAAAGAGACTAAAAAATCGAGCTGAAATAGTTTAATGAAATAAAATTTCAATTATTATTCATCGTGAAATAGTTTTGTATAATTTATTAGTAAGGCAAACGTAAGTAAAATATGGCAATTATAAAAATAGCTCGCAGAAAAAAAAAATCATCAGATTGTGACTCAAGCTAAACTAATTTGATAAAAAAAAATATTTGGTATTTAAAAGTGATTAAAATTAGTAGTTTTATATGTAATAAAATGAAACGATGAAATAACCTCGCTTAAAAGTCTAATCAAACGAGGTTTTTCATCGGTCCATTTCATTACTATGTGCGTTTTGAGAACACAAATATGTCATTGGTTTTGCGTTTGAATTTATCTTAACCAATCAAGTTTAATATAACCACTTTTCATTAATGTTACCTGAATTATCATATCTTTAACAGGAATTCAAAATTTACGTTAAATTTACCAGCAGGCTTCGGAGGTAATATAAGCAATTCATCTTTTGTAGCCTAGTTAATAATTGCTTTGTATTGTCATCTTGTAAATAGCCGTTATTCGCAGTTCATCTTCATCATACATAAAATAATAATTTTAAAAATTTTTCAAAAATTCCTGTTCAGAGTAGAAAACACCAAATTTCAAAAATTGTAATACATTCATAATTCAAAATAACATAAATACGGTAAGTGAAAAATTCTAAAATTTACGATTTTTCATGAATTAACTTGATTTTTCCGAATACAAAGTATATTTAGAGAAAATAGAGCTAGACACACTTAAGACATTTTTCGTATTTTGTTAGAATATTAGAAATTGCATAACTCAGTTTCTATGTTGACAGTCAATTATGAAAACTCAAGCCAACGGTAATTTTAAAACAGTTCTCTTTCAAATTAACAAATTTATTATTTGTACTTACCAAAAATGTATCCAATACACACCGTCACGAAAAACACTGCACTCTGAAAACACAACAAAACTCTTTGCAGATAAACATAAGACGTTAGTTGTGGCTTAAGCCTACAATACTGTAGGAAATACTAATATCGTTACATAAATAACTATGTATTATAAATAATGACAAAGTATATTCAATTTACTAGCTATATTTAATGCTAGCTATATGTATTAACTACATTTATCGAAATATTACGGCCTCAAAGTTTTGGGGTTCAAATTAAAATAAATTACCCAGTCTACGAGACAACCTTCCGGTCATTACTACAGTGTAAATACATGTGAATTAGTTTTTTTGTGGTTTGTCATCACAATCAAATTACTTTCATTGTCATCACGCATATGGCAGCTTTACATAATTCGCCGCGAAAGTAGTTTCTGCGTTATATCGAGAAATAATTGTAGACCAAAATAGTTTTCAATAGTATATTTCATAACAAGAGTGGAAAGTGGGGTTTTGCATGTTCGAGACCATATGTTTGAAGCGCGAGACTTGTCGAGCACTTCAAATGGTCGAGAACATACAAAACACTTTCACTCGAGTTTTGAACGATACTTTTCACTACACTACGGAATAAAAACTCATTTTTGGAATGTTAACTGTTTATTAAATTAGAAACATGTTTTAAAAAGAGGTGTTGTTGACTGTGGAAAATTTTCGGTTGTAAACAATGTTACTTTTGGTAGTAAACAATAGACAGCTGTTGAAAATATGATGTTTCGCAGGTTGTAAACACATAACGAAAACAGCTGAACTCATAGTAGTGTAGTGAAAAATTATTTTCAGCGTTAAATCCACGTCAAAATTAAGAATTCGAAAAAATCTCACCAGGTTACTAATATATAATGTATAGTAATAATGTTTGCTAGCACGTGGGGTTTTAATTTTTAGTACAAAACTAGTTTTCCACGAAGTAAAAACTATACTCTCAGAAAATTAAACACAATTATACTCACTGGTGGTAAAAATGTCTAAATTTGAAAAGCGTTTAGAAAGTGCACTGAAACTATACTTTTATGATCAATTCATTTAACAAGCTATTTTGAATAAAATTGATATAGTAACACTGTATTAGGATTGTACTATAGCTAATAATAAATAAATGTTTTCATGAGTCTGAAACACCACTTCCCTGCACATTCCGTACATTAAAACGAACTAAAATGTAAGTGAGGTTATGTTCAACGCCACTGTGATATATCGCAAGATATCCAATCATTTTTGACATCTGTCAGTCAAGTTGAAAGCCGTGTGCCAGCTGATTGATCAAGGCTACAATTGCACGGCAAGCTTATCTTATTAATTAAATACAAACTTTTTGATGTGCAGCTTGACAATATAGGCTGGAGCAATACTTCTTTTATTTGAAGAGAATGATAAATACATTATTTCAAGTGTTATAAATAAATTGAACTAAACGTGTATGAAAGAATTTACGACATTCTTAACAAGACTGCCAGGAATATGAATGCCAAAAAATCTCTTTATAAAAAAATATTAAATGAGTATCTAATAATTTGGGATAAAGAATATATTTTTACGAACTTTTGAATAATTTATAACAGTATAAAATATGTATGAAACTAAATTGATGCGACAATCGATTAATTTTAGAAAAATTAATGGCCGATTAATTCCTAAAAAGTGCATGGAAGATCTAGTGAAAATACGAGTATTATTATAAAGTTAAGTGGATTCAAAAACCAACTATTCAAAAACTAGTAATCAAAAATGGAATACTTTTCATGGTGGTGAAGTGATCCTTGTATCGTCACTTAATTTTGTTTATTGTCAAAATTATTGAAATTTCTTAGTTCTAAAAAAGAAAAAATACACCAATATACTGCTCAGTAAATCTTTCTATGAAGAACTGAAAAAGTACTTTAATAATTCTCAAAATGTGGAACTGATATTTGATACACCGGTGGCTCTGACTTATCCGCTCTTAAATAATTAAAGATATTTATGACAACTTTTGTGACTATATTTCTAACAATGTTTTGAATCAGATTTACTTGTGCAACTAAGAATGTTTTTTTCGGGGGGCCCTAGTACCAACGCATTAGAAAGGAGCCAAGAATTAATTAAAAAAATTATGGGCCAATAATATTCACTTTCTTTTCAAAAATTATTCTAAAAGAAGTCCTATACTAAAAACAAAAACAATAATAATTTTCATTGAATACACTATAAATTTCTATACGAGTAGAAATAATAACTTATATTTGAATAAATATGTAAAATATGCCTTCTAACGAGATAAAAACACTAACTAAAAGAAGTTTCTAAAAATAAAGTGGTTGATAATACTATTTTATTACAAATTATTTTGTGTCACATGAATATAGTTCAAATATTATAGTTATCGATATTGGTTTACCACATTTGCGAGTAAACAATATGCATGCATAAAGCACAGAACATGTATGATGATTAACAATGGTCAATAATTCAAATACTATAGTTATCGATATTGGTTTACCACATTTGCGAGAAAACGATATGCATGCATAAAGCACAGAACATGTATGATGATTAACGAAGGTCAATAAGTTCAAATATTATAGTTATAGATATTGGTTTACCACATTTGCGAGTAAACGATATGCATGTATAAAGCACAGAACATGTATGATGATTAACAAAGGTCAATAAGTTAAAATATTATAGTTATCATTATTGGTTTACCACATTTGCGAGTAAAAGATATGCATGCATAAAGCACAGAACATGTATGATGATTAACAAAGGTCAATAAGTTCAAATGAAGTACGGTATTCCAAAGGAAACTGTATTGATGCATTTTTTCGTTGTGTAATTGAATAACTTATGGTTGAACGTAACGAGAGTGGGCTTTGTTACACTAACCTAGGTGTGTGCACATAACGAGAGTGGGCTTTGTTACACTAACCTAGGTGTGTGCACATAACGAGAGTGGGCTTTGTTACACTAACCTAGGTGTGTGCACATAACGAGAGTGGGCTTTGTTACACTAACCTAGGTGTGTGCACATAACGAGAGTGGGCTTTGTTACACTAACCTAGGTGTGTGCACATAACGAGAGTGGGCTTTGTTACACTAATCTAGGTGTGTGCACATAACGAGAGTGGGCTTTGTTACACTAACCTATAGTCCGAATAAAATAACTTTGGTACTGGCGGAACGGCCTCGCTCCACTGGTCTGAAATGAAAAACTCTGAGCTTTAATTTGCTGTCAAACTTTAACTAAGAAAGCAATAATTTTCAAACTAATTGTATAGTGTCCACCATGTTATATTCTTTAAGAAAAAATTATGCTGGATATTTTGCTTAGACTAATTTGCTTTTTATTGTGATATTTGTGTTTAAGAACACGTTTTTATGAGTGAAATTGCACGTGAGTCGTCTTTAACCTGTCACTGTAGTGAGAAAAATAATAATAAAATAATTTCTTGTGGATGGATGACAGTTTGATTCATTGTGATTAGTTTGGTATAAGTCTCATTTAATAATTCAAACAGGTTTATGAGAAATTAATTTTTTTGTAAACTTTTGCAAACTCGATAATGATAAACGCTAGACAAAATTTCTTTAAACCTAAATTAATTGTGTTATTTAAGTGACACTAAAATCGTACTCTCGTATTAAATAGAATTTTCTTGAATTAGGAAGAAAGATTCAGAAGTTTTCAAAACTAGATTGTTAACAAGGCGGCGGTGATACCACACGCACAATGTAAAGTCAATGGCTCAGCTTTGCCTATTCCATTGCAAACATTTCTTGTCAATTACTAATAGAACACTACCTAAAATTTGAAAGAGCCTAAATATTATAATTGCAATAAACACTGATAGTTATATATACACTTAATCCTATAGCATTATTGTCACATCTAAAAAAAAAAAAACGTGTAATATCACTAAAACTTAATAACTGTAATAAAAACTAGTGATTAAACTATACTAAGCACTGTTAAATCGATAAAGAACTGAACACGAACACACCTCAAAGTCAAAAGTCAAATATCTTACCTTATTTCTTACTGGAGAAACATTTCTTATCTGGAAATATCGTCGATCGGAATTCGTTTTACGCTTGGGCTGAATATTCAGTCTACACTTTCCCTTGAGCAGAGTATACCTTACGCGTCCTGGCACAGCCTCGATGTAAACGAACTATGAGTTTACTTCATCAACTCTTCATTATTTTTCCGCATGTTTTATTAGTGCCACAGTATTATTTTAGTAATACATAAATAACACAGTTAATGTTTGCTCAAAGACATTTTGTCTAGCGTTTTTCGTTTCCGAGTTTGCAAGGTTTTACAAAAAAATTAATTTCTCATTAACCTGTTTGAATTATTAAATGAGACTTATACCAAACTAATCACAATGAATCAAACTGTCATCCATCCACAAGAAATTATTTTATTATTATTATTCTCGCTACAGTGACAGGTTAAAGACGACTCACGCGCAATTTCACTCATAAAACCGTGTTTTTAAGTACAAATATCGCTATTGAAAGCAAATTAGCAAAAGAAAAATATCCAGCATATTTTTTTCTTAAAGTATATAACATGGTGGACACTATACAATTGGTTTGAAAATTATTGCTTACTTATTTTAAGTTTGACAGCAAATTAAAGCTCAGAGTGTTGTCATTTCAGACCAGTGGAGAGAGGGCGTTCCGCCAGTACCAAAGTTATTTTATTCGAACTATAGGTGTGTGCACATAACGAGAGTGGGCTTTGTTACACTAACCTAGGTGTGTGCATATAACGAGAGTGGGCTTTGTTACACTAACCAAGGTACTTGCACATAACGAGAGTGGGCCTTGTTACACTAACCTAGGTGTGTGCACATAACGAGAGTGGGCTTTGTTACACTAACCTAGGTGTGTGCACATAACGAGAGTGGGCTTTGTTACACTAACCTAGGTGTGTGTGCACATAACGAGAGTGGGCTTTGTTACACTAACCTAGGTGTGTGCATATAACGATAGTGGGCTTTCTTTCACTAACCAAGGTACTTGCACATAACGAGAGTGGGCTTTGTTACACTAACCTAGGTTTGTGCACATAACGAGAGTGGGCTTTGTTACACTAACCTAGGTGAGTGCACATAACGAGAGTGGGCTTTGTTACACTAACCTAGGTGTGTGCACATAACGAGAGTGGGCTTTGTTACACTAACCTAGGTGTGTGCACATAACAAGAGTGGGCTTTGTTACACTAACCTAGGTGTGTGCACATAACAAGAGTGGGCTTTGTTACACTAACCTAGGTGTGTGCATATAACGAGAGTGGGCTTTGTTACACTAACCAAGGTACTTGTACATAACGAGAGTGGGCTTTGTTGCACTAACCTAGGTGTGTGCCTATAACGAGAGTGGGCTTTGTTACACTAACCTAGGTGTGTGCACATAACGAGAGTGGGCTTTGTTAGACTAACCTAGGTGTGTGCACATAACGAGAGTGGGCTTTGTTACACTAACCAAGGTGTGTGCACATAACGAGAGTGGGCTTTGTTACACTAACCTAGGTGTGTGCACATGACGAGAGTGGGTATTGTTACACTAACCTAGGTGTGTGCACATAACGAGAGTGGGCTTTGTTACACTAACCTAGGTGTGTGCACATAACGAGAGTGAGTATTGTTTCACTAACCAAGGTATGTGCACATTACGAGATTGGGTATTGTTACACTAACCAAGGTGTGTGTGCACATAACGAGAATGGGTATTGTTACACTAATCAAGGTGTGTGCACATAACGAAAGTGGGTATTGTTACACTAACCAAGGTGTGTGCACATAACGGGAGTGGGTATTGTTACACTAACCAAGGTGTGTGCACATAACGGGAGTGAGTATTGTTACACTAACTAAGGTGTGTGCACATAACGGGAGTGGGTATTGTTACACTAACCAAGGTGTGTGCACATGACGGGAGTGGGTATTGTTACACTAACCAAGGTGTGTGCACATAACGGGAGTGGGTATTGTTACACTAACCAAGGTGTGTGCACATGACGGGAGTGGTTATTGTTACACTAACCAAGGTGTGTGCACATAACGGGAGTGAGTATTGTTACACTAACTAAGGTGTGTGCACATAACGGGAGTGGGTATTGTTACACTAACCAAGGTGTGTGCACATGACGGGAGTGGGTATTGTTACAGTAACCAAGGTGTGTGCACATAAGGGGAGTGGGTATTGTTACACTAACCAAGGTGTGTGCACATAACGGGAGTGGGTATTGTTACACTAACTAAGGTGTGTGCACATAACGGGAGTGGGTATTGTTACACTAACCAAGGTGTGTGCACATGACGGGAGTGGGTATTGTTACAGTAACCAAGGTGTGTGCACATAACGGGAGTGGGTATCGTTACACTAACCAAGGTGTGTGCACATGACGGGAGTGGGTATTAATACAGTAACCAAGGTGTGTGCACATAACGGGAGTGGGTATTGTTACAATAACCAAGGTGTGTGCACATAACGGGAGTGGGTATTGTTACACTAACCAAGGTGTGTGCACATAACGGGAGTGAGTATTGTTACACTAACTAAGGTGTGTGCACATAACGGGAGTGGGTATTGTTACACTAACCAAGGTGTGTGCACATGACGGGAGTGGGTATTGCTACACTAACCAAGGTGTGTGCACATAACGAGAGTGGGTATTGTTTCACTAACCAAGGTGTGTGCAATTAACGAGAGTGGGTTTTGTTTACTACCCATGGTGTGTACGTAACGAGAGTGAGTTTTGTTTACTACCCAAGGTGTGTATGTAACGAGAGTGAGTTTTGTTTACCACCCAAGGTTTGTACGTAACGAGAGTGAGTTTTGTTTACTTACCATGGTGTTTATGTAACGATAGTGAGTTTTGTTTACTACCCATGGTATGTACGTAACGAGAGTGACTTTTGTTTACTACCCATAGTGTGTATGTAACGAGAGTGAGTTTTGTTTACTACCCATGGTTTGTACGTAACGAGAGTGAGTTTTGTTTACTACCCATGATGTGTATGTAACGAGAGTGAGTTTTGTTTACTACCCATGGTGTGTACGTAACGAGAGTGAGTTTTGTTTACTACCCATGATGTGTATGTAACGAGAGTGAGTTTTGTTTACTACCCATGATGGGTACGTAACGAGAGTGAGTTATTTTTACTACCCATGGTGTGTACGTAACGAGAGTGAGTTTTGTTTACTACCCATGGTGGGTACTTAACGAGAGTGAGTTATTTTTACTACCCATGATGTGTACGTAACGAGAGTGGGTTTTGTTTCTCTAAATAAGGTCTCAGCACGTAAGGACTGTAGATGGCTGACATATGGGCCGTGAATGGCTCATTATCCATTGTATATTAATTCTATATTAGGCTGTATTAAATCAAATGTGTACGCTTTCGTTGACCAGTAGCTATAATATTCGCACGTATTAAGAATAGATGGGTGTCGTCCATAGTAATATCTCAAAATAAACTGTTGTAATTAAATTATAATCTGCTACCCAGAAAACATACTGTAGAGTTCAAAAAGCAATGTACTCGAGTTTGAACCTCTGCTACAAAGTAAACACTCATTAGATTTCGTTGTGTTGTACACCAACATTTAGCTTATTTAATTCTACTTAATATCTTATAACTGAAGTATTTTTTAATACTTAAAAACTTTTTTACATCAGATAGAATACAAACAAAAAAAAAAACACGAAATTTTCGCACTTTTGTAGTAGTAAAGCTTAATTTCAAAAGTTTCTAAAACAAAAACTACTAAAGATATGCCAATGAAACTTTACCCATATATGAAGAAGGTTGTTTTTTGTAGTCTGTTTAAATTCTAGAATGTTTACTCATTTACAAAATTTTCTGTTGTAATTTTTGTAAACCCTTGCAATCTTAAAAATGGCTGATCATACAAACTTCCAAAACTGTTCAAAAATACCGGATTGAAAAATAAAGTAAGATTATAAAACTGTAAATGCGATAAAAAAATCTTGTGATTTTATATCACACGATAGTTAAAACTTGGATAGTAGGCTATCGAAAGTTACTGACTTTTTAGCAAACCATAACGATGATTTTAAACTACTCGTTGTTTACATTTTATTACCACTGCATGTGCATTTTTGTTGAGTTACATAAATGTTTTAATCAAATCAAATTTACTGTCATAAAACATAACTTGCATGACAATCGTCTCATTTACAGTAATAATACAAAATTAATATATAAAATATTCGTATTTACAATTATAGTATCAGTTATGTGTATGGCGTATAGTAATTTAATTTTAATCATGTAATTGGAAATACACACATACATATTGCAGTATATATAAGTTATTTCTCGCTATTGTATTGTCCACTCGCTCATCGATACTCCAAGGCACCCAATGTTTGGTTTTTGACGTATTTTCGGTGTACTGCGACAGAACCGGCGAGCCGTGCGCGCATGAGCGTGGAGGGAGTGGGTAGTTTTATTGATTCGCGAAAAGGCAAGAAGCTGAGTCTGGAGCGTGCTGGTCCCGGATCTTTTGTGCCCTGTAATGGGGTCTGAGGCACCTTGCCGCTTTACGGGCCATGAAATTGCTCTGCAGAATACACCAGTAATGGGCGGCCCGTCGCCCATCGAAATCCCGTAGCGGTCTACGGACGTTACTTGTCTTAAATTAGCCATTCGAAAGTACGATTGCCATAATTAAACTAATTTTATGATACCAATTATTTATAATACAATATCACAGAATTTTTTTAAATTAAGTTTTGACTTATATAATTAAATACAATGGAGAAAATAGAAGACAATTTATGAGTGAAAACTATTGACATTTACATATTTATCAACGAAGTAAATAGAATATTAAAAAATATACAAATTTCAATTTAACTACAAATCAAAATCTAAAATAGAAAATATTTTAGGAAATCCTAAGCCTAAAATTGTAAAAGGAGACAGCGAACGTAAAGCGACATAAAAAAGCATATTTTAAATACGAAAAGATTGAAAAATCAGGAAAAATTGAAAAGAAACAGGCCTTAGTTTATAATCCTCTGAAATGAGAAGTTCAAAATTATCAGCATACGGAATAAAATATATAAATAAATATGTAGAAACATTAATTAATAATAAACTACCACCAATACAAAATTTGCCTTTTATTTAATAACTTAAAATATAATATAGCCAAATTGGTGTTTATTTTTATACAACATATATTTTATTTTTGTATTTCTTTCTACATATTGTAAATTAAAAGTTTGTAGAGCTTAATGTGAGTGTTTGAAAATGATTAATTTGTAAACGAAAGGCCTCAGAAATAAACTTTAATCTATAGGATTGTTTGATTATTTTCATAAATTTATGATTGAAGTTTTGATATTACTGTAGGTCTATTAATAATTTTTTAATAATTTATCTTAATTACAGTGAGGATGTAAATTAATGAACAGCAAATCGTAAATAAGACAGTTAAATTATTTTGACAATTATTTTTAAAATAGTGGGTCTTGAATATTTTTAAATAAATATCTCTGAGACTGTTCTATAATAATTTTAAGAGTTGCAAAAAAGTCAATAAACTAGTTTTCCATCCATCAATACTTCGTTTGAAAAAGTTCGCTAAGATTATGGAACGTTTAATATATATACGTAAACACTAAATGGCACATAATTTGATGTAATTCAACGGATATTCAATCATATAAGGAGACATTTATGCAGTGGTGAAAAGCCAAACAAGATACTTCATGGCAACGTATAAAAATTATGTTACTTTAACCTAAGAAAACAAGCAATATATTTGCAACGTGTCCTTTACTAATATGATATAACATAAACAAGAATAAAAGTACAATGTTCATAAAAGAAATGTTTTAAGCGTTAAAATGTCTGTTTTTTTAACTAGGTCGGCTCACGGAGAATAAAAAGCAGAGGTCGCTTTCTTATGGCCGCTGCGAACGCCTGAGTGGTAGTTGTTATAAATAGATTGCAACTAACGAAACATCATTATACATCTGTAGTAAGAATTACTTCGTTTATCCTCAATTATTTGAAGGGCAATTAAGGATGGACTGACAACGTGCTGGTCCTGTTATCGTATGGCAAACTGGAGAAATAAACACTCGACACAAATTCAGCACACTATTGGATGCGACCTCTGTTTATTTCTTCTCTGTGGACTGCGACTGACTCAAGTAGAATGTTGCAGCAATCAACTCTATCTAAATTAGACTTTGACATTTCCTCCATTGTTGACAATTCATTTCCGTAATGACTTACTGAGGACCTTTAAGATTCCTGGGGTACCATTTTCTTCTACCTTTAGGATTCCTGGGGTACCATGTTCTACTACCTTTAGGATTCCTAGGGTACCATGTTCTTCTACCTTTAGGATTCCTGGAGTACCATGTTCTTCTACCTTTAGGATTCCTGGGGTACCATGTTCTTCTACCTTTAGGATTCCTGGGGTACCATGTTCTTCTACCTTTAAGATTCCTGGGGTACCATGTTCTTCTACCTTTAGGATTCCTGGGGTACCATGTTCTTCTACCTTTAGGATTCCTGGGGTACCATGTTCTTCTACCTTTAAGATTCCTGGGGTACCATGTTCTTCTGCCTTTAGGATTCCTGGGGTACCATGTTCTTCTACCTTTAGGATTCCTGGGGTACCATGTTCTAGCCATTGTTGTAGATCTTAAATTGTATCAACTAGACGTATAAATAAGAACAACTTTAGGTTTCGCCGAAGACAATCGGATTGCAGTCTGGCTATCTAGTGGCTAAGTTACTGGTCCACCAGACGTATCCGGATAACAAGCCCGAAACGTTAAACAGTTAACAATTAAATTGCCTCTTTTGCTTGGGTGGACAGTAGGCATTCTGGGATCCGTCCCTCACACTTTGACGTGGGTAAAGTACCCCAACCAAATTATTCGGGCTCGTTATACAGAAATCCGCCAGTTCAATCCACTGATGACCAAACCGTCAAAAAACGCACGTACGTTAATGCTAGAGGATCCTTCGATACGTAGTGCTTGTTTTAAAACTAGAAACATTGGAAATCTCACCCTCACGTTTAACAAACATAAACAGTCCAATGCCAACAAATAACTTTCGAACAGGAGAGTAGATTTGAACTATTGTAGGAGTATTCCTCTGCTCACTCGTATATTATGATACTTAAAAATTCCGTGCCTATTGAAACCATTTTTATTTGTAAACATCACTCTGACTATATAAATAATGGATCGCGAGCACATTTTCCTTGTATACGGAAAGCAAGCCTTTAAGTGCTGTAAGGATACAGTGACCAACAGACGAAGTCCAAAATCCAACATGCGATGATCAATTTCTTCTACTAATGATACTATTCTAGTGGCGTTCACACTAGATACCTGCTCAACTACGTCTAGAAAACGCTCTACTACACTTATTCTAGTTGTTTGAGGCCTACCACAATCACGCATCACATGTGTCATTGATGCGGTCTCTCTAAGAGGGTCTTCAAGTTTTATAAATGATTTTTCAATTGGTGAATTTCTATTTGGACACACATTCAAACGACAAATTTCAGCACAAATGCAGTTTGCACACTTACTAGGTCTACATTGTCATCAGGTGTATGTACACCATGTTTTCAAATAAATGCACGTTTTTCACAATCAAAGACTTTCAATTTTAATATGACCTGTTTAAAATAGTACCTGTATACATTTGTCAGCTACTAAAATGTCTGTACTTCTATTCTAGCACTTCATCTTTTTGGATAGAATAAATCATTTAAATAATTAATTAATAATTTTCAAAACTTAATTAAAAACTGATTAATAATTAAAATTATATAAAGCTAATAGATGTCTTATTTTACTAGGAGAACTTAAGAGTAAGCAGCCCTCT
The DNA here is from genome assembly GCA_035578905.1 of Stictocephala bisonia. Classification (NCBI taxonomy): domain Eukaryota; kingdom Metazoa; phylum Arthropoda; class Insecta; order Hemiptera; family Membracidae; genus Stictocephala; species Stictocephala bisonia. Next base: position 11,261,637 of record JAQJVL010000001.1, read on the forward strand.
CTAACACTTAACCTGGGGACCAACGGCTTAAGGGTGACTTCCGAACAACCACCAGTGACCAGGCAGGCGGGCTGCGTGCAAGGACGGATCGCTCGGACGGTCACCTATCCCACGCTCTAACGATGTAGCTTGACGTCGTTATCTTGCGATAACGTTGGAACCCTCCGGTTGAGGCCTCTGGCAAGTTGATAATTTGAAGCTGTAAAGGTATTTATATTTTTTCTCAATTTTCTTTTCTATAGAAACATACTTTTTAAACGTTGCAGTTAAAGTGCCTGGCTTCGGTTTTCAACGCTGCTAAAAATTTCTGCTCATCTGATTGTTTTCCGGTTCGACCACCATCAAAAATGCGCCATTTCAGTGTTAATGCGTGATGTACGTAGTTAACCCAACGGCTCGGGTTGCAATGACACGAATGTGCTCTTTGATTCTTAAATTATGTTTCTCTGTTCAAAAATATAACGTCCTTGTGATGTGGTAAAATTGGATATTTTTCTCTGCCTTAGTGCAGAATTCTAAAAACCTCAGATTGTCTGTATTATCTCACCTATTATCGCAAATATATGCAGTAATTCTTTGAAATATTACATAGTCCATAAATCAAAATTTACAAACGTGTTTTACTTGTAAAATCATGCGTACACAATAAAATAGTGTTATGCAGAGTGCTTAATGAATAAATATAAAACTAATTTTCGGTACGTTAAAAGCAAATCGGTATATTGAATATTCAACTTATTCTAATGATAACGTAACTTTTATTTCACTAATTACAAATATATAAAATCCTTTTTTTAAGCCTTCATCGATCGCCAGTCCAAGCCATCTTGACGGCCGGGCTTATTGGTTTTATGCTCCAACCGTGTTGACGCCTATTATAAATCCACCTTAATGCTTCCAACAGAGTCGGTGTTATCTAAATTAGAGCATTTCAGGCACCATTTACAAGACGAATTCCCCTCACCCCCCTCCAGCAGTGCCGGGGCGCTATCTCTTCCGCCCAATTAAACTTGAGCCCTTTGGAGCTCCCGGCTAAATGTTCGCATTTCCTTAATAGGTTCACTAAAGCAAAAAATTAAGCTTGCTTTTAATCTCATCGAAGTTTCTGGATAGTCAGCGGAATTCTTTTAAAGGGCGATTTAAAAGCATTTATACAGATAACACCGGGGAATTTATTGTAACAATTAATTGAAACACCTTCGACATTTGCGATAGAATTTAATTGAGATAAAATTTAATGAATCATAAAAACAAATGGTGAAATGATTTTTTACCTGATTAAATATTTTTTTACAATTCGTATTTATTGGTCTAATTTAACTTACGCGTAACATCACTTGTTACTTAATTATTGTTTAGTTTGCTGATCGAAAAAACAAATTTTAACCATAATTTACCAAATTAAATCCTTGAAGATTTACGTTATCCGGATAATTGAAGACAGAATTGCTCTTATTATATGCACAATCTAGATGATTCCACATACAATGGTAAAACGAGAGCATTCACTATCTAGATGATTCCACATACAATGGTAAAACGAGAGCATTCACTATCTAGATGATTCCACATACAATGGTAAAACGAGAGCATTCACTATCTAGATGATTCCACATACAATGGTAAAACGAGAGCATTCACTATCTAGATGATTCCACATACAATGGTAAAACGAGAGCATTCACTATCTAGATGATTCCACATACAATGGTAAAACGAGAGCATTCACTATCTAGATGATTCAACATAAAATGGTACAAACGAGAGCATTCACTATCTAGATGATTCGACATACAATGGTAAAACGAGAGCATTCACTATCTAGATGATTCACATAAAATGGAAAAACGAGAGCATTCACTATCTAGATGATTCGACATAAAATGGTAAAACGAGAGCATTCACTATCTAGATGATTCGACATACAATGGTAAAACGAGAGCATTCACTATCTAGATGATTCGACATAAAATGACAAACGAGAGCATTCACTATCTAGATGATTCGACATAAAATGGTAAAAACGAGAGCATTCACTATCTAGATGATTCCACATACAATGGTAAAACGAGAGCATTCACTATCTAGATGATTCAACATAAAATGGTACAAACGAGAGCATTCACTATCTAGATGATTCGACATAAAATGGTAAAACGAGAGCATTCACTATCTAGATGATTCAACATAAAATTACCAAACGAGAGCATTCACTATCTAGATGATTCCACATACAATGGTAAAACGAGAGCATTCACTATCTAGATGATTCCACATACAATGGTAAAACGAGAGCATTCACTATCTAGATGATTCAACATAAAATTACCAAACGAGAGCATTCACTATCTAGATGATTCCACATACAATGGTAAAACGAGAGCATTCACTATCTAGATGATTCCACATACAATGGTAAAACGAGAGCATTCACTATCTAGATGATTCAACATAAAATTACCAAACGAGAGCATTCACTATCTAGATGATTCCACATACAATGGTAAAACGAGAGCATTCACTATCTAGATGATTCAACATAAAATTACCAAACGAGAGCATTCACTATCTAGATGATTCCACATACAATGGTAAAACGAGAGCATTCACTATCTAGATGATTCAACATAAAATTACCAAACGAGAGCATTCACTATCTAGATGATTCAACATACAATGGTAAAACGAGAGCATTCACTATCTAGATGATTCAACATAAAATTACCAAACGAGAGCATTCACTATCTAGATGATTCACATACAATGGTAAAACGAGAGCATTCACTATCTAGATGATTCAACATAAAATTACCAAACGAGAGCATTCACTATCTAGATGATTCAACATACAATGGTAAAAACGAGAGCATTCACTATCTAGATGATTCAACATAAAATTACCAAACGAGAGCATTCACTATCTAGATGATTCAACATAAAATTACCAAACGAGAGCATTCACTATCTAGATGATTCCACATACAATGGTAAAACTAGAGCATTCACTATCTAGATGATTCAACATAAAATTACCAAACGAGAGCATTCACTATCTAGATGATTCAACATAAAATTACCAAACGAGAGCATTCACTATCTAGATGATTCCACATACAATGGTAAAACGAGAGCATTCACTATCTAGATGATTCCACATACAATGGTAAAACGAGAGTATTCACTATCTAGATGATTCCACATAAAATGGAAAAATGAGAGCATTCACTATCTAGATGATTCAACATAAAATTACCAAACGAGAGCATTCACTATCTAGATGATTCCACGTAAAATGGAAAAATGAGAGCATTCACTATCTAGATGATTCCACATAAAATGGAAAAATGAGAGCATTCACTATCTAGATGATTCAACATAAAATGGTAAAACGAGAGCATTCACTATCTAGATGATTCAACATAAAATGGTAAAACGAGAGCATTCACTATCTAGATGATTCGACATAAAATGGTAAAACGAGAGCATTCACTATCTAGATGATTCGACATAAAATGGAAAAATGAGAGCATTCTCTATCTAGATGATTCAACATAAAATGGTAAAACGAGAGCATTCACTATCTAGATGATTCAACATAAAATGGTAAAACGAGAGCATTCACTATCTAGATGATTCGACATAAAATGGTAAAACGAGATCATTCACTATCTAGATGATTCGACATAAAATGGAAAAATGAGAGCATTCACTATCTAGATGATTCGACATAAAATGGTAAAACGAGAGCATTCACTATCTAGATGATTCAACAAAAAATGGTAAAACGAGAGCATTCACTATCTAGATGATTCGACACAAAATGGAAATATGAGAGCATTCACTATCTAGATGATTCAACATAAAATGGTAAAACCAGAGCATTCACTATCTAGATGATTCAACATAAAATGGTAAAACGAGAGCATTCACTATCTAGATGATTCGACATAAAATGGTAAAACGAGAGCATTCACTATCTAGATGATTCGACATAAAATGGAAAAATGAGAGCATTCTCTATCTAGATGAATCTATTCCAGCTCCCTAGAAGGGAACATTCAGATATTTGAAGACTTAGAGGCCATTCGGTTCAAAAATCGGTGGCGACCGGTCTAGGGTAGCAGCCCCTAGGGCCTGCCCATATCGACAACAATGCCAGGACCGGCTTCTTTTGTATATAATAGGTCTACTGCATACGGCCTCCGTACTGCACGGGGTCTCAAGAGACAAGGCGTAGAGAGCACGTGGGTTGTCGATTAAATGGAGGAGTCACAGGAGAAAGGGGACAAGTGCGAAATTGAGTTTTATAGACCCATCGTAACCGATAGATATTTCTTGTGGGGAATGCACCTGAGTTTAAAACTCATTAAAAAAAGCATTTATCAAAATAATATATGTTTATTGCATTATGGCAATTTAACAAACGTCGGTAAATTTAATATATTGTTCAATAAACCATTCGTATATATGTAAAAATTAATTCAATAAAAAAACTTGTTATATTGTAATTAGTGTCAGTTATAGTTGTGAAATGTTGTCTTCCTTATTCCCAGCGCTGCGATAAGAACTCGTCAACAGAGTAAACTGCTTTAAATTGAGTTGGAATGACGGACTCTTTGATGCTTCAAGGAGCTAGTTGATTAATCTGACCCGAGCTTGCGAAGGAAGTTTATCATGCTCAGTATTTCGATAGTTTTCCCTGGCTATGGTGTTATATATACCAATGGTGTACACAATTATAGTAATCCTCCTTGAACATTCGGAAAACGACTTCCTAGAACAGTTTTTTTCTGTAATTTGAAAACTCTTTCAAATTTATATTTGGCCCAGCCCCCGCCCCTCACATATAAACAATACATACATCACACATTGTCGCGTGTGTAGCCTATGTCTCATTAACTGGTGACTTTCAGAAACAGAAAGGAAGAAGGATATAGGCCTATCATTAATTGAAAAAATACACTAATTTCGAATTTAGTTGTTTGTATACTTCATTTATTAATTATAAATTAATGTACCTAAATTAATTGTTAACTGTGGCAGAAATTACTTTTCATCATTTTCCTCGAAGTTAAATTTTAGCTCATATGTGATATTGAAATGTACTTTTCTCACATTTCCGTTATTCATTTGCTTTCATTTTCACTTCCTCTTGCCCTCGAAGTACATTTCGTTAACTCATCTATTAATCTCGGAATGTACTATTCTCACAGTCACCCAGTCCATTCCATCCATTGTTAATTTCTCGTATGTTTCTAAAATGGACCCATTGCAATGAAAAGCTTTGTTTATTTACAACCATGGATTTGGTCCATTAATATCGGAGGTTAATGTCTGATACAATTAATATTAGTTCACTTATTTTACTTCCAAAAACAATCAAACCTGAAATAGTCACTGTTCCGTATTTGAGTTTATGTACAATGAAAAAAATAGGCATAACTATAAGTAAATAACTATTTCAAGATCTTCGCAGGAAAAATGTTTAGACTAATGTAGACTAACGTCCCACAAATATGGGTGTTTCATAAACCATGTTTACCATCCTCAGACCTCGAAGATTCTGGGGAATGAACTGTGAATCCATATCTATACTGAAGGAGTAAACAACTATAGGCCATTAGAATTTAAAGTTTAAATGGTATTAATGGTAAATAAGTAAATAAATTTTACTTATTTAATTAATCATCAACTGTTAAACGAAAATTTTTCAAACGGATAAGCACAGAGAAGAAATAAACAGAGGTCACATAAAATTTATATATATATATATATATATGAGTGCGATTGGGCATTACTAAATATTCTATTGTTACGTTTTGGTATATTTAATTAAATTATGTTGTATAAATTTATTTGCTTAACTTACGTATAACTTAAGATTTCAATAATTTTTCTATTGTCGATTGATATTCGTTTAATCATTTGTTATATTGTTCATCTTGTATGCGGTAGTTTATCCTTACTTACATTACATGTTCTGCTTTTATCTCGGTTATAGTATATTTTGATTTTCTTATTGTTATAGGGGCCTATTTTTATCATTACTTGTTCTTATATTAGCAACTTGAGTTAGTGTAATGTCTGAATTTGTTTTATTATGAATAGTTTGACAGCAATATGAATCAGGCCTATGAAATAAGCACTGTAAATTGGCACTACTGTTGACAGTGAAATTAAGTAAAATAAAAATACTCATCCTATACTCAAGTAAGCATTCATTCTTGTCTTAAAATGGTACCTGCCTTGAAACATTCGAATAACGTTAATTTAGCTTTTTCTCAAACTACCAAGCCATTACTTTACGGTTCGTGTTTATTATTTTGAGTTATAGTTAAATGTACAATTTTGTTGATATTGGAAGTTTTTAATTTAAAATCGCCAAGAATGACAAATTTTCAGATATTTAACTATTAAAAATTATAAAAATAATGTTATGGTCCACTTGAACAGTTCTTCACCTATAAAATTACTTCTCAAGTGCTACGAAACTATCATTATTACGGACCGAATCGTTGAAGGAGAAACCCATGTTATTAATGTTTCTCGTGAAGTGAAATGGCATTCTTAAAAAAATATGTTTTAAAAGTATTGACTAATACATATTAGACACTTAATTTGTACAATTGTTACATTTAATGATAATACTTTATTGTTTTATTAAAAATAGGAAAAAACACAGTAACAATTTAGAAAATCCCATTCATTTAAGAGTCTGCAGAGGCTGTCGGCCATGTTGGTTTTTCATAAGATCAATGTTATTAGTGAATCAATATTTCTTCGTTATTTAACAACCAAAAATTGTGTATGAGGTGTCATTTTTAACGTTATCATATCGTACATTGGGTTTGCTTTTTATATTTCAAATACTTACGTCTAGTTTTGAAAAATTGGTGAAAAAAAAAAGCTTAAAACTAAATATTTGTTATACTGTATTTTCTTCTACAAACCTGATTAGAAATTCTCAAAGCAGTTCCAAAGCGCAATTTCATTTTTGATCAAATGCAATTTGTTTGGAAAAATCCGTTTATAAATAACTGTTTAATTTGGATACGCGTGATGGTATGTCCGTTTCAAAAACGAAATTGTTCTTATGGGATTAAAACCAACTTGGCCGACAGCCTCTGCACACTCTTAATAACTTAATAATTGTTCAAATATTTGTAATTGATTTAATATTGGTTAATATTGATGCCGCACAACCTGTGTCGGCATCTAAAACTTGAACGATCAAATTGGGGTTTTTTCACTGATGACGTAAGAATGTCCCAAGGTTGATACCGTGGGTAGACAATGGGTAGTGGAGGGGGGGTGGGGGGGGGGGGTTGGGGGGGTTAATCCGGGCTGAAACAAAGGGTTAATCCAGGACCGTCCAGTATGGGCTGATAAGGGCGCAATAGTCTGATAATTAAAGTATGACACACTGCGGCCCTCCCTGTATTTATTGTTATCATTGTCCACAGGCCGGTCCCTCCCTCGTCTCACCCCTTGGACAAATGTTTTCCGGTTATATTAGACTATTATGTTAACATTTATTTATATAGCTTTCGTAAAAATTAATAATAACAATAAATAATATTAATAATCTTCTATAAATTTTATTTGAAATGTCCCTTAATAATCGTTGATATATTACAACATTAAAAGCTAAAATAATATATATTTTTTTAATATAAACTCGCTTATTATTTTCTTTATATACCAATTACATTGCATCTATATTAAGTCTCTTTAGCAGAACTGTTATTTCAGAGATCATCTAAATTAAATTACAAAAATTAAATAATAAATGTTTAAAATAAATTCAATAAATCTAACTCTCAAATAGATCAGTAAATGTTCATTATTATTAATTAAGTAAAACAAATTATATTTATAGTTAATTTAAGAAATAAATAATGCGATTAATCAGTTGAATATCACCTAATTTTAAATAATCCCTAGTTTTGTGAGGTAGAAAATTATTATTTTATGGATTTTAATAGGGTCTATACTTACAGTTGAAATTTACTATCAATTAAATTTTTTTTTTATTTTCTGGGTATTCATGGTATTTTACTTTTTTAAGTTATTCCGACTATTAAGCATATGAAGGTGTTTGAGTGAGCAATCATACTTAATTGTCTGTAGTACAACCAGCTGAAATACATTTAATCAAGTAATAAATCAATAATACATATTTTAAGAGTTATTAAATCAGTAGGATTTCAATTTTTAAAGTTGGCAGTTTTTCCTTTTTATTAAAAAAATAATTATTCTCATTAAATGTTAAAATTAAAAATAAAACTCCTTATATGGATTAGCCACTGCTTATTGAAGAGGGCCATTATGCTTCCCGTAAAAAAAATATGGATTGCTACATAAAGGATTCAGGCCGTAATAACGTAATGAAAAGTAATTTGATAGGTAAAGAACTGCTCTAGTGGACAATAAGATGATTTTTGGTTTATTTTTTACTTTTGATATGTGAAGCTTATAATACAATTGATGACTATACTAAACTAAAGAACTAACAATATCAACTTATAGTCCACTAGATTTGACCTTTAATAATCATAAAGTGTTCACTATAACTCAATATAATAACTAACACGAACCGTGCAGTTGAAATATATAAAGGCATGTTTAAGTCGACTTTCCAGTGATGGCTTGGCAGTTTGGGAAACAGCCCCCTCAATGTTATGTGAATATTCAAAGGCTGTTTATGTAATGTAGGCTACATGAATATAACATAATGTACTATAAATTAATGAACAAACGGGCCTATCAAGTACCCTCCTTAGATAATGTCTTTAAATTCACTAACACTACTTTTTTTGTTTCCATTAATTCACTACTTTGATAAATATTCTATTGCTCTAAAAATTATTCCCCAATCATTTTATGTTCCCTGTGGTATTCCTTAACCGCTAGGAATCCGATATCACTAGCCTTATCTTGTCGCTTTCCAATAACTTACACACTGAGAGCGCATTCGACGGTAAGTCAATTCTTGGATTTACCAGTTTGTGATCAACTTTAGAAGCCACCTAACCTAACCGTAATTGTGATAAAAAAGTAGTAGTGGTAGTGAATTAAAGAAAAAGGCCCTCATTCCTTATAAGAGTGATCTGCCTAATTAAACTATTATTTAGTCAATAGTTTAATATTTTAAGGAAATAGTTTTAGGATTTATCCTTTAGCCTACTTGGAACTTTCGAAATCAGTAATCTACAAATATTTTACGTGTCCATCCTTATCCATAGTAAAGTAGACCAATATACTATAAAATGAGGCCACTATAAATATAAATAAATAAATCGGCGATTATAAATAATTAATTATTATCGTCATTATTTTTGATGCCACGTAATTAGTCTATGTCATTATAAGAAAGACGTTCAGCTATAGTTATTATTTCGCCTAAAACTAGTTTTGTACAAAAAATTCGAAGACTAAAATTTATTGCAAATCCTATTTTTGTTTATATCTCCATTATTTAGGGCGATTTTTCGACATTTAAAAAAATGTAATGTTTTTTACACTGAACACGAATTTGAAATCTATTTTGAACTACGGCATTTATTACTCGAGGTATCGTGGACAATTAACTTTTGTGGTGGATCACTTATAGCGGCCAAATGCACGATTATAACAAAATCAATCCCACCGTACGTGTATGGGTTGTGTGTGGATTACCACTGCACGTGTATGATGAGTGGACAGGCATATAAAAACCACAAAAAAACGAATTTGCATATAATTCCACCGGAGTGAAGGTACCCAATTTTAAGGTAAATTAAGAAATTTCTTGAGAATAGGCTATATAAGATTAGGATATTTTAGGTTAGGATAGTTTAGGTTAGGTTAGTTTAGGTTTGGTAGGTTTGGTAGGTTGAAATAGTGCGTTTTTTTGGGCCATACACAATTTTATTGGAAAAGCGATTATATAATCGTTTTCAGAATAAAACCAAATAAAATTAAAAATAAAAATGTTGAAAACCCCCGGGTAAGCATTCTTAAATAGTAAAAAGAGAGATTTTTCCTGTTCAAAGCAACGCCATCTATTAGTTTTTTATCAGTTTTCTGGTTAAAAAGTCTTATTTCCAGAAGAGTTTAGAAAGTGCATAATTACCGAAAAGTTTACTTAAAATATAATTCAGAAATATTTTTAAAGCATTAAGGTTTAAAACTATATAGTGCTTATTTCTAAATTGACTTTCTACAGAACCCTTGTACCCGGGTAAACCTAAGTCATATACCAACAATAGTCATAACGATTGGTTGTCTCAGTAGTTGTCGTGCCCGGCAGCGGGGCGGCAGCCATCTTGCCACGAGTGATGGAGGGGGGAGGCTGAGGCAGTAACGAGTCTATTATTGGTCACTAAATATCTGACCAGCGACAAACCCGGCAGCTCTGATTGTCTCACTTCTTAAATCTCCCGCCAACGAGTCAATTACAAGTCCATTAATGGTTCTATACCATTCAGGCCGAAAGGAGATTAAATCAACTTAACTAAAACTACGATAATTATAAATTGGACTGAATGGTCTAGTTATGAAAACTCAACGAGCTTTGGTATCCAACTCAGTCACCAAAAATATAAGGATAATCTCAGAGAAGAAAGGAATAGTGCGCAGAATGTGTGTAGGGTTAGTGTGTCGAGTAGTTATTTCGCAGTTTGCCATGTGATGGCAGTGCTAGCACCTTGTCAGTCCCTCCCTTATTCCCCCTAATCCTCTAAGGATAAACGTAGTAATTATTACTATGGATTTATTAAGAAGCACATTTGATGTAATTAAGGCTTTCGTCGCGGCCATGAGAAAAACATCTTTGTTCCTTTTGATCTGTCGGATTATGAATGCAAAACGAAATCATAGTTAGTACTAACAAACAAAAATGTCTAACTTAGCTTTTATAGTTAAAGTAATTAAGGGTGGTAAAAGTTATAGGATGTATTTTACCAGGTGAAATTAGGGCTAATAAGCCCTCTCTAACACTGAACCTGGGGACCAACGGCTTAAGTGTGACTTCCGAACCGCCACCAGTGACCGGGCAGGTGGGCTGCATGCAAGGACGGGATCGCTCAGACGGTCACCAATCTAAGAAACATCACGTCACGCTCAATGTTGCTTGACTCCGTTATCTTGCGTCTGAACCCTCTGGTCAAGGCCGGTGGTTTATTGGTATACCTATTTGGCACCTGGTGACTGACAACTTTATTGTCCCAGGCTATTTACTATCTTCCGATGCTGAGTCAACTAAAAAAACTGTAGGTTCATTTTATTCATGAAAACATGAGTCGTACAGTTTTTTTTTTCCGTAAGTTAGATCCAAAAGCTAAGGGAGGATGGGGGCTGGAGTGATAAGAATTTTGATGACTTGCGAATTGCTTTCCGGCATTTTGGAATATATTCTCCATAAAACTAAAATTAATTTCGTCAGCTGAAATTGACAATACATTTTGCATTAGCCAAGTCCTTAATTGATACAAAATAGGTACATATAAAAGTATATCGTAACAGACACAATCTATAAGTAGACTGACGTTAAATATTCTAAAATCCACTTATAGTCATTTAATTGTTTGCTCATTTTAACTATATCAATTTTGAAAAATTTTTGAATAAATCCTTAATGTCAATTGCCTTTTGATTTTTCCAATTTGATAGTGTTTTCATTTCAAATAATTTTTGAAATAACAACATTTTCATGTAGGTTTACCACAAAAACATAAAATACGCTGGGTAATCAATATGTTCTATTAAACCTAAAAAATAACATATGAAATATAATTTCATCAGAAAAACATGTAGAGTATCAGCTCATTCTTTTAAACATCGATCTCATGGAGAATAGATACAAGATTGCCAATCACTCCAACTACAGAGGAAAAAGAAATGATGGTCGCTTTCTTATCGCCGCAACAAATGCCTCAGTAGCAGTTTGAATAGTTTCCAACTAAAGCACATCTTTATACATCTGTAGTTATAATTACTCCCTTTATTCTTGATGATTTGGGGGAATAAGGGAAGGACTGACTAGGTGCTGGCCCTGTCATCGCATGGCAAACTAGAGAAGTAACTAACTACTCGACAAACATTCCGTACACTACTGGATGTTTCTTTCTTCTATGTAATCCAGTTCCTCTTATATAGGCCCACACGTGCATAGCTATCTCTTGAAAATTAACGCCTCCCCAAAGTGCATATAACTGACAGATTTTCATTCAACTTACTACTAACAAATTGGGTCATCTACAATGTTTATAAATATCTACATAAATGACAATATTCATTAACTAGAGGACACCCTGTACGGTTTCCGTACTAACCTCGTTACTCGCTGCACTCGTGACACCTCGGTCTCTGGCCTCGGCATGTGATTTTTAACTACAAATATTAGTGGTTAAACTTTATTAAGTAAAATCATAATATATAAGTATATTTCTAGTAGCTCACTCACTGCACTTGAGTCGCAACCTATTTATAGTCTAAATATAAACACCAGATGTTTTTACTTAGTATATTTCAACAGTTTTCAGTTCATATATTTATTTAACAACTGATGATTAATAAAATAACTACATTAGACTGCCATTACAATTTTAAAAGCCAGTAAAATCATGTCAAAAACCTCCACTGAAAAAATACATGACTCCCAAAAGTCTCTTGAAAAGTCACGTTAATGGTACAATAGCCCAAACTATAAAGAACAAAAGGACGTGAAGACCGAGACACAGCCAGACGTGCATTCGATTTTTTATATTTATAGATCAAACAAAACTTCCACTGAATCAATAAAACTTACTCTCTCTAACATTAAGAAAGATCCATAAGCTTCTCAATACCACAAACATCATTATTTACTTTCCAAAAGCAATTAAAATTTCAAAAACATCATTATTTACATTTGAACAGCTGTTACTTTTGACTAATTTAAATCTCCCTTCATGTTATTCTTATGGCAAAAAAACGAACTTTAAGAATTCCTGAGCCATTCGGGGTAAAAATATTCAACAATGAAGAATCATTAAATAACTACGAATAGGGGCAAATTTTTTGACATCTGAATTTTAAAAATTTATCAGGAAACAAGAGAGGTATTGCGTTAGCAAAAAGTGGCTTCACGTATTTTATAAGGATTATAATAGAGAGCTTGCGGAAATATTTAAAAATTCATTATTCTCTTAATTTATCTGTTACTTTAACCCATTATATAAAATCACATCATCTCTGTAAATACAACTTGATATTATATCTACTAAATCTGTAACACTGCGTGGGAGGCAAGCCAAAACTAGTGACCCCATATCGGAAAACCATTTGGCCAAGCCTGGAGTAGGGCACCATTATCGATGGTCATGGATTGTTAATTAGCATTTCCTTTACATGATTTATGGATATTACTGGGAATAACAGGCGAGATGTAGCCTACAATCACATACAAGTTAATATGCGACCAGAATTATAAACAAAATAAAGAGTCGACAAGTGTTAAATATATTCACTGACTTGAACGTCATTGGGAAAAATAGAAATTTAATACCATAACATTTTTCTATACCACTCAATTCTAACAATACACAACTTATAAATAGCAAACATATTTTTACTAGATAGCTAGTCGAAGAAGACGAAATAAAACTTCAACAAGATTAGCTACAGACTGTAATGGTAGTAGTAACAAATAAAAGTTAAATAAAGTTAAAAAAAAGAAGAAAGCGCTCGAATGCAGGAGTTCCCTGACGGGCTAAAGAAGTCAACATAGTAAGGTGCCTTTTTGTTACGTCAACATTGCCTTCCGTGATAACATTCATTAATTTATTTAACACGAGAAAAAAAACCTTAAATGAGTCAAAATGGCTGTTCAATAAATTAAATTAATATCATATCCTTTTATTGTAAAACGACAATAACAGATCGCAACAGACCCCAAACCAGCTCCACAAACTAAAAACCTTAGAAAGAGGAATTATTATTGTTTTACTAATCCATTAACAACGTAAAAAAATTCAACAACAACGTAGCATAAACACGGACTCATAACTAATGAATATATAAATTACTACAACAAAGAATAGATAATTTGAAAAAATTACAAATAATAGTTGACGATCAGCAAACAAAAATAATTCAACAACAGGGATCTTTTTCTTTAACTCAATACCACTACTTTTTTGTGTCCGTTCACTACCGCTTGATTTAATATTATATTGCTCTAAAAACTGTTCCCTAATCATTTTTACGTCCACTGTGATATTCCTTATCCGCTAGGAATCCGATATCACTGGCCTTATCTTATCGCTTCCAAGAACTTACACAAGAAGAACGTATTCGGCGGTAAGTCAATAATTGGATTTATCAGTTTGTGATCAACTTTATTAGCCACCTAACCTAACTTAACCGTAGTTGTGATAAAAAAGTAGTGGTTACGAAGTAACGAAAAGAGTAGTGGTAGTGAATTAACGGAAAAGGTCCAACAACAGTAATTAATATATTATTGATTTCAATGACTCAATAATAAATTATTCTAATGATAACAATATAACTATACAATTGAGATGAAAGCAAATAATAATAAATTAAAGTTACAGGTTTATGTCGGTACAAGAACAAGGATATACTTCAAACTTTGATCAATCTTCTAAACAAAAGAAAACACTTTTTCAGATGTTGACTAGTTATGTTTACTTAGTTGGTTCAGTTGACTGAGATGCCATGGAAGTAGTCAAGACGAGGAGAGACAAGTTTTTCATGCCCATACAGACGGGGAACTGTGCTGCATGATATATAGCAGGTTGTTTGGGAGTGAAGACAGAAAAGGTCTTGTGACCGAGTTCGGCTTGTATCCTGATGTCATTCAAACAAAGAAAGTCAGGGCAGATTACTCAACTATTCAGCAGTTTGTGTAGAGATGATAGGTCAAGAAGTTGCCTTCTAACATATAGAGAGTCCAACCCCAAGGGAGTCCCAATCTGTGCCTAAAGGACAGCGCCATAACTGAACACTCCAACAACACGTAGAAAACAGTCATGAATCTTCTGAATACGCTGGATGTGGCCAATCTACTACGGAGACCACAAAACGCAGGCATACTCCAATACTGACCTAATCTATGCAACATAAACAAATTTCATTGCACTGAAACTCAATCCAGTCCTCCCCATCTTGACAAGAAAGTGCAAAAGTCACTCTACCTACAATGTCTTTGATGTGGTAGCCAGGGTTCAGATCAAATTAGAGGGTACCACCAGGGCACAAATCTTATAATTTCGGCTGATTGAAAGGGAACCCAGAGTATAACCATGCAGTAAAGGCTAAGAAGATCATTACAAAGAGACAACGTCCACAGACAAAGAAAAAAAGAGGTCCCTTTCCTGTGGCCACTGCCAACAGCACCATGTACCGGACCCTAGAGCTTCATCTAACAGGACGCCTATCTGAGATCGGCTACAAATGTAGCCTGTCTCCGTAAGACAACTTGTTATCGACATTTCCAGTTCCGTGTCGAGCGAGGCCAGCGATGTGTATTTATAGGTTAAGTGGCTGTATTAGTGGCCTCACTTCTTGGCCATGCACGAGTGCTGCTCGTCGTAGATCTACGGTGCCGTAAATGTGCCTCCTGCAATGTTTATCTCCCAACTATTTTCGAATGTTCGATGCGATTCACAATATTCCATTTCGAAATATTTTCTACTACTGTACAATGATATGAGTGGATTACAGATTCATGTGACCCAAGAAGTTATT
The DNA here is from genome assembly GCA_035578905.1 of Stictocephala bisonia. NCBI lineage: Eukaryota > Metazoa > Arthropoda > Insecta > Hemiptera > Membracidae > Stictocephala > Stictocephala bisonia. The sequence goes on from JAQJVL010000001.1 coordinate 11,277,369, forward strand.
TTTTTCTTTTGTTTAAGGAGTGGTTGATCTCTTCTCCAACCTTACTCTTTCCCCATACACATTTGGTCTCTGCGGGGACTTATCAGACAGAGTAAGGAGGAGAACCAGTAGGCCCCTACAGTATAAGGTGAATATTACTGATATAAAATAACAGTCAAGACCAGGATGCGAACCTTTGCTATATCTAATTTAGGTACTAAGTTCCAACGTCTTAGACCACTCGGCTTCTGGCACATCCAAATACCATTACCCAATACCATTGTACTTGTATGGGTGGGTGTGGATCAATATTACTCTACCTGTAATTATCCATCCTCCCAGTCATACAGGTACGGTGTTATTGACCCACCCGTCCACCCATACACGTACATTAGTTCTGTCCATCCCACTCACCCATACACGTACAGTGGTAATAGCCCACCATCCACCTACCCATACACATAACAGTTCTGTTAATATGTGAAACACAATTATTATAAATTCCTGCACTCGTTAATGATTAAATCTTCTGTTATTTAGACAATGTTCAAGGTTAGATAATTAAAACTGGACACAATATAAATATATTTAAAGATTAATTTGAGAAACAATAGTGAGTCATCAAGTAATTACTCCAGCTGATAGAAGAAATACCGCAACAATGCTACCAATGAGTGAGTGTGATCGAACCATCGTTCCCTTAAAGGCCAAGACCGCTTGACGTAAGACAGCGTTGTATCTGTATTAGGAGGTCGCAGGTTGAGCGCTAGTGGCCATTACGGGGAATAACGTTGGTGAGGTGTGGGAGTGTCAGGGAGGGGGGAGGGAGATTTACGTAAGCAATTTCCTTCCACAGCGTATCTTCCCGAGTCTTATATTCCGACTCCATCCCAGAAACCTCACACCTCGATTTAACCGACGACGAGTCTCTTACAAAATACATTTCGCCGGATCCCCCTGGATATCCAGTATGAGTTTATGTTTTGACGAAGTAAACGTTAAGAAGAAATGCCACAAGGTTGTAACTTGTTTAGGCACATTAAAATTCATCAACGCAAAACTTATTTTTGGAATATGACTTTACATGGTTGCCTAATTTAACAAATATTTCTTTCCATATTCCTTTAGAATAACCTACTTCAAGTGATTCAGTGTTGGTTTCTCATTATGTTGTGTTTGATAATGACGACATACAAAAATTATAACTCATTAAAAGGCAGGTATTTCGGTGTAAATTATTGTAAAAAGTTCATAGTTAAAGATTGTCTTATTTTACCAGGCGAAGTTTACTTAACCTGGGGACCAACGGCTTTACGTGACTTTCGAACGATGGTTTATTTTGTATATTTAACTGTTAGCCCTTTCTTTATTAATAATTGCAGGAGAGATCCTTATTGACTTGTTCATAATGGTACTCACAAGTACTGATCACTGGAGCCATGGAAAAAACGGAGCAATACGGAGCAATGTTCCAAGTGGGAATCACTTTGACGTACATGGAAGTTTACACTTATATGTGACATATGATCTGCGATGAAGGTTTGGCGGCGATATTCAGAACGAGATCAATGATCCAAGTTGAATCATTGATAAGATCATAAGATCATGGCTGTGTAAAATGTTATGAAGGCATAATGATTATTATCGTGGTAGTAGTTTAGCCCCAGTTTTTATGATCAAATGACAAGAAAAATAAGTACGATACTTCGCAATTTCCCTCAAATTTGGATCATTCAGATTACAAAAAAAGAAAAACTCATTAATGTATAAACTTATTTTTCGAAAAATTGCTTATTATAAATTTTACATCCAAGTTATTCTTAAAAAATAGGTTGATCTTAATCAAATCATTCAAGAATATTTTGAATCAATCATATTGCGTAGGCCGAAAACAACAAAGGCAATAAGGGGGAGAGGGCTGTTTTCGTTAATACTTATAGAGAATATTTATTCTAATCTACATATCCAATTTTACATACATTGTTTTAACTGCTTAATTGACAAGATACTAAACGTTATATCAAATCAATTAATAGTAGTAATATAGCTAACAATTACTTATAATTATTATATCTGATCAAGCTTAAACACATAGCAATTAATTATTTTATCCATTAGATAGAAAGAGTAACAAACTACAGTGACAATGATTACTGCTAAACATAACAAAAAAAGAAAGGTAAGACATACGTGGTTCAATACAGATTTAAATATAACCAAAGCCAAAGTAATATAGTATATTTTTTATTATATGAATTTAGCTAAACTATTGAATGAAACTGAAAATCAATAACCCAATAACCACTTACGCACAATTAATTATTTAAAAAAAGTATAATTATAACATGCGCAACCAAACTTAAAACTAACAAAGTAATGAAATGAAATTATATGAGGTGACATTAGATTAGAAGAGATGATATGATATGAGATGACATAAGATTAGAAAAGATGAGATGATATGATATGATTAGATAAGATGAGATGACATCAGATTAGAAGATATGAGATGATATGACATTAGATTAAAAGAAATGAGATGACTTGAGATGAAAAGCGATGAAATAAAATACAGTTTATTTCAAAAATACATAAATTACATAGTTATAGAAATAAATGACTAAATAATGTATTGAACGATTAAAATTTTCAAAAGTCGTTCAATCATTAAATCAAGGAACTTAATTTATTCCATGAAACAGTGTTCTGTAATGGTCTAAATGTGCCATTAGAGGACTTTAGGTACACAGTGACATGGGAGCTTTCAGGGGAACGTACAAACACAATTACGGTACCTGGCTAATTTGATAACCCCCACTCAAAGCGCCAACCCGGAGAGCTTTTGAGGGCTTTTTGAGCCAACGGAAGGAAAAATAACTTTTAACTGGCGGGTAAAACCTAGTCACTATGCGGAAATTAACAGTTATCCCTTCCTTATTCAATTTGCCCATCTAGAATTCCTGCGAGTGGCCAATCTGGAATAAAGTATAACATTAAATATTAAATCTATTATGTAAAACACGTTAAACAACAAAGAGATTAATAATACTATTCATAGTTAGACCAAGGACTGGGAAATGACAGAAAATATAAATTTACCTCGTTAATCGATATTATAAAATAACATAAAATAAATTATTCAAAAGAACTAATAACCTACTGAACTCTTCCATCAAGAAGAAAGAAACAGAGGTCACATCCAATAGTGCGCTGAATGTGTGTCGAGTAGTTATTTCTCCAGTTTGTCATACGGTGGCAGAGCCATCACCTTATCAGTCCCTCCCTTTCCCCCCCCAAATCCTCAAGGATAAACGTAGTAATTATTACTACAAATGTATAAAGATGTACATTAGTTGTAATCTATTTATAACGACACTTAAACGTTCGCTGCGGCCATAAGAAAGCGACCTCCGTTTCTTTCTTCTTTGTGACTGTACCTAAATATGAATAAAAGCTACACAGACTCACAATTCATAAACAAAACATAACGTTTTGCAAATTTATTTTCTAAATAAACCTACTCGTACTTTCCCTAGTCGTACTGAATGTTTGAAATATGCCCCCTAAGGACTGAATAAATTCATAATAGACCTTTCCAATTTACCCGTTACAAAGACAATCATGTAACGTATTAAATAGAATAATATTTTTATAAAATTCGGGGTCCCAAATTTTCTAAACTAGAAATACTAAACGAAGTCACATACATAGGATAGAAAATTACAGAGTTCCTACTATATAAAAATACTAAACTTAATTTTGCAGAAACATTACGTTTTACCAAAAATGTCGTTGAGTGTACTGTGTAGCAACGTATACTGTATAGAAAAATAAAAGAACTTTACTTACAAAACCAACAAAAAGGAGAAAATATTTGCCAACACGAAAATTAAACCAACTCAATATTACACAAAGTTACAAGTTTATGCGCAAAGCAAATTTTAAATTGCTAACGTTTTCATGGGAATACGTTTACATATGGATACGTTATAATAACTGCCAAACTCAGGCACAATTTTTCACCGAGTGTTTGTTATTTCTGAATTGAAATTATCGCAAAATCAATAAAATAAATAAACCAAAAAAGTTGTTATCCTAGAAATATTCAGAGAGGACAATTTGCTATTAATCAAACAAATTACGTGCCGGCTAATAGTTGGCAATATTATCATGTGGAACACAGAAACGACACAAACACAGAAACGACAGAAACGATCCAAAAACACAGAAACGACAGAAACTCATAAACGACACAAACACAGAAACCTACACAACACTAATACAGCAGTTATTTTCTTTATCCCAGTACGTGTATATTTTAGCGAGTGGGTCAAAACCACTGTAAGTATATAGGTGGGTGGTTCCGTACTAGTATACGCGTATGGTTAGTTCGGTGTACCATTACCACTGTACGTGTATAGGAGGGTAAGTGGGTTTAATATAAGTTTTATAATTTTTATTACCATTGAAACTTTAAAGGCCAGTGGGTCAGAGCCCAAGAGTCGTATGCGAATAAAACTATACTTGAAATCATTGCCCTGTAAAATAAATTCTTGAATTTTAGGTTAAAAACAAAAGGAAAAAACACAATGTTGCTAACAATAGAATTACAGTCTACGGCGTGTCCTAAGTCAGCTCATTTAAATGTGAATTAAAAAGACGTAAATCATGTACAAATCTTGATCTTGCAGATCCAGGCGTAAGATCTCTAGACCAAGACACTGCTGAAAGATACCACAATCTGATTCACGTTATTCAAAACCTCAGTTCGCATCATAAGAGCCTGTCCAAATACAATTCACTTCTAATGGGCTGCAGAGAAAAATGAAACAGAGGTCGCTTTCTTATGGAAGCAGCGAACGCCTCTGTGTCAGTTATAAGTAGATTAAAACTAAAGTACACATTTATACATCTCTAGTAATAGTTACTAAGTTTATCCTTGAGGATGTGGGGATATAAAGGAAGGGACTGACAAGGTGAAACTGGAGAAATATGTACTTGACACACATTTAGCGCACTATTGGATGAGTCCTCTTTTTCTTTCTTCTTGAGTGAACTTACAACTAGAATAAGTGGACAACGTGTACGAGGGCAAAATCATCCTAATTGCCGTCAGCAATAGAAACACCCCCATAGAGTAATTTCTTTATTAATAACATTATGACTCTAGTGATATTGCTATGTGAATTGTTTCACTGCCTTTTACTGGCATGCAATTTTAGCGATGGGCCTTCGACTTTATAATAATGGAAAAATTGAAATTTATTGTAATTCGTTGTAAAAATAGGATAAGTAATACAATATTGCTAATTATATTTCACGGTTATTGCGAAATAAATTGTTTAATATCATAACTCTAGGTGAAGCATCCAACGAAGACTCGTACATCCAAGCCAACTTTCTTGCTACAAACACTTGCATACAATTAAAAAAAACGCCGTTTCTTATTCAACCCACATTAGGTTTACGTTTATAGGTTATCTTCATTTAATTTAAATATTATTTATGAATAATACCTCGTAAATATATTTATTAATCTAAATATAACGAATTACACTTTAGTATTAATATGATTCTAATATTATTGCCATCACGATCACACAGGCTACTTCCACAGACAATTATATAAAGCTCTATGTGTGATAGTGATCGAATCTGGGCCAAGTAAACGTCGCTTTGGTTTTGGCAACCACCCAGCCCGGGACCTGGTGGCGGACAACTCTGACGCAGTGCTGGGACAAGTAGACGTCGCTTGGTCTTGGCAACCACCCAGCTCGAGACCTGGTGGCGGGCAATTCTGACGCTGTGCTGGACCAAGTAGACGTCGCTTGGTTTTGGCAACCACCCAGCCCTTAACCTGGTGGCGGGCAACTCTGACGTAGTGCTGGGACAAGTAGTTGCTTGTTTTTTTGCAACCACCCAGCCCGAGACCAGGTGGCGGGCATTTATGACGCAGTGCTGGGCCAAGTAGACGTCACTTGGTTTTAGCAACCACCCAGCCCGGGACCTGGTGGCGGACAACTCTGACGCAGTGCTGGGACAAGTAGACGTCGCTTGGTCTTGGCAACCACCCAGCTCGAGACCTGGTGGCGGGAAATTCTGACGCTGTGCTGGACCAAGTAGACGTCGCTTGGTTTTGGCAACCACCCAGCCCGGGACCTGGTGGCGGGCACTCTGACGTAGTGCTGGGACAAGTAGTTGCTTGTTTTTTTGCAACCACCCAGCCCGAGACCAGGTGGCGGGCATTTATGACGCAGTGCTGGGCCAAGTAGACGTCGCTTGGTTTTGGCAACCACCCGGCCCGGGACCTGGTGGCGGGCAATTCTGACGCTGTGCTGGACCAAGTAGACGTCGCTTGGTTTTGGCAACCACCCAGCCCTTAACCTGGTGGCGGGCAACTCTGACGTAGTGCTGGGACAAGTAGTCGTTGCTTGTTTTTTTGCAACCACCCAGCCCGAGACCAGGTGGCGGGCATTTATGATGCAGTGCTGGGCCAAGTAGACGTCGCTTGGTTTTGGCAACCACCCAGCCCGGGACCTGGTGGCGGGCACTCTGACGCAGTGCTGGAACAAGTAGAGATTACAAGGGGAAATTAACATAAACGAATGGTAACAAATCTCGCAAACGAACGTTAACAAATGTCACATATGAACGTTAGCAAATGTAACTATGGGAAAGTTTCATAATCAAACTATGGAAAAACACAAACGAACGATAACATTTCACAAACTATAGCATATGTAACTATGGAAATACGACAAATGTCTTTAAAAACCATGTAAAATAACAGAAACGAATTATTACACATGTCAAAAACCAACGATAACATATGTAATTATGAAAAGATTGCAAATGTAACTATGGACCGATGGAAAATGTCACAAACGCTGATACTCGTATCAACAGTGACGTTAGCAACAATTCTAATAATGACTAAATTTTAGCATACACATTCACGCCAAAATCTATATGGGAATGTGCAATTGAATTTAAATAGGTAAAAATATTGATTTTATTTTATGTGACTTTTTAAAACCACCGAACACTAAAAAGGCGAGTTACTGTCAATGGAAAAATACTGAATCCAAATACCTGACAATTTTTTATAATCAAATTTAATGTATCCAATGATAACTAACTTAATAAAAACCATATATTTTTCTTTTTTTTCTCAGTTAAATATTTTACAACCAAACATTAAAAAGAAAAAAAAAAATTATAAAACTGCCAGTGGCAAACTTATCATCAAATCAAGCTTTATTCAGCTAAATTCACATCTTGTGTAGAAGTTACACTTGCTAAGTCGTATAATATAATAGAATGTTAAATCTAATTAAATGTAATGCAATGATGATATCAATAGTAACTTAAAAGCTAATTTAAAATCACAAAAGTGACCTTGACATTTCCTTATCAAACTTTCAAATTTATGCTCATGCTCTGAATAAGTATTTACATTTAGTTTCTGAGAGGTATATTTATCTTCCTCAATAGGCATATTTTTCGTGGAAAAATTGTATACGTTATTTTATTTAATAACAAATAAGTTTAGTGATTTTAATTGGACAGTGAACATTTTAATATTCTGGTTAGTTTTAACCTTCCTAAGTATCTGTGAAGAACTACGTCCAAATCGGTATTAATAAATAAGCATTGTTTAGTAAATGATTTTATGTAATCGAGCTTAAAATGAGAAAAATAAAACCGTTTAGATGGGCGTTTTATTAGCCACCTCTTTTTATCGGGGCGTTCCAAAGTTTGGCTACCACGCAAACATTCGGAATCGTGCCTTGGAATGAAGCGGCGTTTTAATTAGAGAATAAATTCTGTCTCTGAGTCCAGGTACTCACTGACGTTATCTCGTACAAATAACGTATAGCCGTAATTACAGCCTGTTTAATCAGGGCGCCAAGTTTGGAAAGCGCGCCGCTACGCCGGTTAAAACTTTGAGTATTTATTCGCGAGTCGTGAGCCTTCCCGGAAACTTTAATGGGACTTTTCCCCACAACGGGGACCCAAGTTCCACCCCTAACCACCATCTTGTGCCGTTATTGTGTTTATTTACATTTAGTGTACCAACTTGAATTACGTCCCGGGTTCCAACTCCCACTCGGGTTTAATATGTTATTTAAGTACACTTAATACTAAGTCACGACTCGCCGTTTACGTCACAAAACTACATAATTATACCTTAAGAAACCGTACTGATCTGAAATTGTATGATCATGTTTTACGTATTTATTTCACTTTCTGGGTGCATTTTTATGGTGGATCATTTCCATAAACGTCTGGTATTACGACATTTGGTCTGTATTAGACACTGCGTCCACTCAATGGTTGCCATCGACATGGACACAACTAGGGAAGTCTGGGGTGTCCAAGTGGAATGGTAGTCAAGTTCAGATATTTTGTAGGGAAGAAAACTGATTATATGACGTCACTAAGCTAAAAATCAGACTAATGCTACGTGGTTCGGATTCCACATAAAACTGTAGGACCCTGGCTATTAGGCTATCAATAAATAGCTCTTTCTAAGGAACAGTCGACCTTAGTTACAATGACTCCACTCGTTCATCTACACTCAGCACACTCATTCTCCCCTCGTATTTGCCTACATCTCACCGATCGCCATCTTAATGATGAATAATATAAATAAAGAATATTTTATGTGGTAATCAATGTTTTATGGTATGTTAAGATTAAAACTAGACTAATTTGATTACAAGCTCTCTCGAAACTCACATTAGTCGACCTAATATGAACACTGAATGTCACCTTTGTAAGGGTGGGTGGGAGGGCTATTAATGTCGGACGTGTTGAGAGCGCAGTAAAACGGTGTAAAAATTGTATTAAGCACCACAGTTATAAGCATTACAATCTTCGATGATTTGAAATAAAATATGATAAAATAATTGAGCGTCAGGTCACCAGTTTTATTTCTAAACCATTGAGGTTTTTTCATGCGTCGAATATACGTTTAAACAACAGAAAGTACATGAAAAATAACAACCAAAAGAATAGAGTAGAGTGGTGTACGGTGGAATAGAATATTATATTGTTGCATTGAAAAATTACAAGAATTAGTATTGGGATCGTCTAATATTTGTCTAATGAAGATATTCACCATGTAATCGTTACCACTGTACGTGTATGGGTCTGACCATTGTTACTGTACTTGTATTGATGGGAGGTTGGACCTTTCCCGTTAATTCACTAAAACTACTTTTTTTACCACAATTACGGTTAGATTAGGTGGCTACTAAAGTTGTTCACAAACTGATAAATCCAATGATTGACTTACCGCCGAATGCGCTCTCCGTGTGTAAGTTCTTGGAAAGCGATAAGATAAGGCCAGCGATATCGGATTCCTAGCGGATAAGGAATACTACAGTGGACGTAAAATGATTGGGGAACAGTTTTTTTGAGCAATAGAATATTTATCAAGCGGTAGTGAATTAACGGAAAAAAGTAGTGGTATGAATTAACGGAAAAGATCCGAGGGTTTCATTACCACTGAGCTTTTGTGGTAGGTTGGGAGGGGCATTACCACTGTACGCGTATGGGTGGGAGGGTCATTATGATTGAACTTGTGTGGTTGGATCGGAGGTTCATTACCAAGTACGCATTTAGTGGGCCACTTTACATGTTTAATTGGTTGGTAGGGTCAGGGTCACTGCCACCAATGAGTACAGATGTACAAGGATTAATTAGTAAAAGGTTGGGTCAATCAACACCACTGTAAGTTGCACTGGTCGGTAAGCACAATAATCTTCTTGGAACAAGTAAAGAATAAATTAATAGTAAAAATAAATGTATGAATTGAAAAAAATATATAGCAGAAAGAAAGCTACGAAATCACCCCTACAAAATTCACATACAAAATTCATAATTGTCTCAAGCTTATTAAACCTATGTGAGGCTTGGCCAGCCATTCCCTAAAACGGCCAAGTGAATTCGAACCATCGCCAAAAAATGAAGAGCAATAAATGTAGGCAATATTATTTATTTGAGGTGTGAAATTTAAGCAGGACACAACATTAGCACTTTCTGTAACAAAAGGTAGAGATCCTGAAGAGAATAAAAATGATTCGACTTATGTGTAACTTGGTAAATCCGGCCACGTACTAGCCGCAAATTCGGCGGGAGACACGCGGCACGGCACCTGAGAGGCATTAGAGCGCGTCTAGCAACTCGAGCGGCAGTTAGTGTAAGCCGGCAGACGTAGTAACTGTACTGGGATACACACACGCGCTACTTGTTTGCCATTTGAAAGTCAAACTGCTCGAGATGAGAGCGTCATGTTTTTGAATGGGTAATATGTAGTATTAACAGAAACGATTTGTCTACTGTCGTCACTACGTTAACAGTGCCAGGAGATTCGCAATATAAGAAACAATTGCAATGCAGTTTGCAACCAAATTTCGACTTTATACTATCGTACTGTACTAGCTGATTACTGAGTTTACAAAATATAAGTATATTGTGGTTGTAGTCTCAGAGAAGAAAGAAAAAGAGCTTGCATCCAATAGTGCGCTGAATGTGTATTGAGTAGTTAGTTGTTCAGTTTGCCGGGCAGATGGAAAGTCAGTAATTAGTAGATCCCAAAAGCTCATTTTATTCCCCTAAATCATCAAGGATAAACGTGGTAATTATTACTATAGGTGTACATTAGTTTAAGTTTCGCTACATAGGCGTTCGCTGCGGACATAAAATGCGACCTATGTTTCTATTTTCTCTGTGAAATCATCTATCACACAGCTAATAACTATAAAATTTAATGTTTCACATTAATCAGAGGTTACACTCTTTTCTAATTGTTCAGATACTATGAAAGTGGATTTGGGTTCTGTAAAATGTATTACATTGTTCTTAGTTAATCGAAAATCAAAAGTCATGAATTATAATTTTCATAAGACATATGAAATGAATCATAGGCAATCCACTTTGAAGCCTTGAACATTCGAAGAAACACTGCTTAAATAAAAAGTATGTCACCATGGTAAAAGAGCTAGTAATTTTTTGGGACAAACTCATTATATGGCCTATATAATATTTGGAGATTTACTGGCCTATATAAGTTTGACTTGGCTGTAAGTGCAGTGTATGAGGGAGTATGTGTTGTCTGTTAGTGCAGTGTATGAAGGAGTATGTGTTGTCTGTTAGTGCAGTGTATGAGGGAGTGTGTGTTGTCTGTTAGTGCAGTGTATGAGGGAGTGTGTGTTGTCTGTTAGTGCAGTGTATGAGGGAGTGTGTGTTGTCTGTTAGTGCAGTGTATGAGGGAGTATGTGTTGTCTGTTGGTGCAGTGTATGAAGGAATATGTGTTGTCTGTTTGTGCAGTGTATGAGGGAGTATGTGTTGTCTTGTCAGTGCAGTGTATGAGGGAGTATGTGTTGTCTGTTTGTGCAGTGAATGAGGGAGTATGTGTTGTCTGTCAGTGCAGTGTATGAGGGAGTATGTGTTGTCTGTTCGTGCAGTGTATGAGGGAGTATGTGTTATCTGTTGGTGTAGTGTATGAGGGAGTATGTGTTGTCTGTTCGTGCAGTGTATGAGTAAGTATGTGTTATCTGTTGGTGTAGTGTATGAGTAAGTATGTGTTATCTGTTGGTGTAGTGTATGAGGGAGTATGTGTTGTCTGTTGGTGTAGTGTATGAGGGAGTATGTGTTATCTGTTGGTGTAGTGTATGAGGGAGTATTGGTGGACCATCAGTGTCGTTATTTAGGGTAGTGTAAAGCTCTTAGTCTACAGTCAGAGGTAATATAGATAGGCAGGCAGTTACATATATTCACTGTTAATTACTATAAAAGGTATTATCTAACAGTGGCGTAAATCTACAGTCTTGTTAAGAAGGTAAGATACCTACAGACAATGACGCATTACTATGTACTTATTGAATATTGCGTAATTCATTGACAATGAAATATACTGTAGACACATTGGCAATAATCGTTTCCTTGTAAGAAAATATATACCTATTAGCAATATAAACTGCATATAATTTACTTACCTGGGGTTTTGGGAAGTTTAGTAATTTTATGTGAAAATAAACCAAACTAAATATCCTATAATTCATATTTTCATCACTATCTATATCATGCGGTAATATTTGAGGATTTTCTGTTAAAGAGTTTTGTATCGTAGGAAGAGCACATCAAACCATAACCATTGTATAACATTTTACACTAACAAACAATTATTAACAAAGCACTTAAAATTTTTTTGTTTTAGGTCATTTGAAGGATTTACCACATTCTTCAAATTCTATTATCAAGAAATGTTCATCATCAATAATTACCATCACATTAGTACATGCATGCAGCCTATACAACACATGTTTAAAGCGAAATGTTTAGATCTGAGAATGAATTTTTTATCTGTACTATATATTGGCTTGAATGATAGTAAAAACATACAACTCGAGCATGATAAGTTCTATTACTAACTTCTTAATCCAATCGATACTAATTTAAGAAAGTATTTTGGAGAAGAAATACTTGAGAGATGTGAAACCAGAAATGTCGAGTATGGGGTTTTTCAGGGGAGTACTCTGGGACCCCTTTTGTTTTATATATATATATATATATATATATATATATATATATCAATGACGTAAGTAAACTAATAACAAAAGGGCAACTCCTTTTTAACTGCTGATGACACGGTGGTGGTGCCTTCCTGCTGCACGTGGGAAGATGCCTACAATCCAGGTTACCTTATAAAAATTAAACTTTTTTTACCATAATACATTAACTAATGTCATAATAAATTAAATAAATGATAAAACTATCGGTGGTTTATAGTCGGAAATTTTATTAGGAAGTGATAATATTAAAGTGGGAGTTACCTACCATTTAGTTTTTAGCTTATGTAAGATGGCAGAAATTGCACATTTGCAAAGCTACATTTTCCGCCCCAATATACGACAGGTTAGATGCTTAGTCGATCCCTTGTAAGACCAGGCGGGGGCTGCCAGACTCACAGTTTTAAGAATTAAAAAACCTTTTTGAAAATGTTAGAAAAATTAGATATTGTCAACTTTAAAGTAAATATGCAATTTCAACAGATATTATTTTTCTATACATAGGCCTACCACTAAAAAGTACTACCTACTAACTAAAATGTAGATCAAGGAAGATGAAATACGACAAACTTGGCAAGACTAAGGTTATTTGTGGTCATTTTACGAAACAAGTTTCTGGTAATCACAACAAGAAAACAATTAACTGTATAAATTGCCAACATGAGTGTGGCACCGACCATGAATGAACATTTTAGAGACTAAAAACATTTTTTGTAACCCACGTATATTTTTTTTCTTTGTATTCACAATACATTCTTTATAATATAGTAATGAATAGTTCCTTTTATGCATTTACGTTTACATATCAATTCTATATTATTATAAATTTAGATAAAGATTTGTTTTTTATTTAGGGTCTGGCAGCCAAACAAATCTGTTAATAAACAAACACAGACATGGTCCACAAACGTTTCGCGCTTTCTTTAAAATATTTGAAAAAGATTTAATATTTGAAAACAGACAGTAACTTTCCAGCGAGTAATTTAGTATATACAACTGTAAGCTTTGTGGTGACTTTGACCTGGGAGTTCCGACGTTATCACAAGATAACGGGGAGTCAAGCAATATCCAGCCTATCTGTCCCTTGGATGGGGTGACCCACTGGTGGAGATCCTTGCTCGCCCGGTCACTGGTGGTGGTTCGGAAGTCACCCTTAAGCTGTTGGTTCCCAGGTTAAGTCTTTGAGAGGGCTTCTTAGCCCTAAATTAGCCTGGTAAAATAAGACGATCTTTAACTTTATTTAAAGTTCTACTATTAATTTATTATTTAATTTTGGGTTAGACCTTTTAAAAATATGCTAATAGTTATTTTTATCAGACAACTGGAAGTCACGGTTAATGAACTACAGTATTATATTAAAAAATAAATAAATAAAAATATAAAAAAAAAAACAGTCAAAGAGTGAATTATTTCTCTTACTTTTGATTGTTTATAGCTACTCGGCCCAGGGGGAAGTGAAGAGGGAGAATAGATACTGCTCGCTCAGCTCAGCAATGGACCGATATTGGCACGCGGATGTTCACAACGGCAGCTAGAACAGCTGTTCAGATCCGCCCTCTAAGTGATTTCTGACTTGTTTTTAATTTCTTTTTCTGTCATGCTTTTGCAGCACAACGTGGATTGAACAACTTGAGATTAAATCAACAGGGGTGTTTCAATTGTTTGTAGACTTATTGCAACGGACTAGGGAGCTGATGAAGATGTCACTCACTTTTGAATATTGTATCTCTAAAATAATTCGTTAAGCTCAAACTACTTAAGAATAGCTAAAAAAAATAGAATCGGTAATGATAGAAAAAAAATATATGAACTGATTTTCTGTAAAGTAAACCTAGTAACCATGAAATCATTGTGATCAAAGATATTTTGGTAAAATTACTATTTTTGTCCTTAGAATTTCTAGGTTAACACGGACACTTTCATATTAGCAAATACACAGACTTACACAGTTCTTGAGGTGCATAGACTAGTGTCTGGACTCGCAAGGTGCTTTAAACCTACACTAAGCACCTACTAGTAGTGTCTGGACTCTCAAGAGGCCTTAATTAAGCACTACACCAAGCACCTACTAGTGGTGTCTGGACTCACAAGGGGCTTTAATACCTACACCAAGCACCTACTAATGGTGTCTGGACTCGCAAGGGGCTTTAATACCTACACCAAGCACCTACTAGTGGTGTCTGGACTCGCAAGGGGCTTTAATACCTACACTAAGCACCTACTAGTGGTGTCTGGACTCTCAAGAGGCCTTAATTAAGCACTACACCAAGCACCTACTAGTGGTGTCTGGACTCACAAGGGGCTTTAATACCTACACCAAGCACCTACTAATGGTGTCTGGACTCGCAAGGGGCTTAATACCTACACCAAGCACCTACTAATGGTGTCTGGACTCGCAAGGGGCTTTAATACCTACACCAAGCACCTACTAATGGTGTCTGGACTCGCAAGGGGCTTTAATACCTACACCAAGCACCTACTAATGGTGTCTGGACTCGCAAGGGGCTTTAATACCAACACCAAGCACCTACTAGTGGTGTCTGGACTCTCAAGAGGCCTTAATTAAGCACTACACCAAGCACCTACTAGTGGTGTCTGGACTCGCAAGGGGCTTTAATACCTACACCAAGCACCTACTAGTGGTGTCTGGACTCTCAAGAGGCCTTAATTAAGCACTACACCAAGCACCTACTAATAGTGTCTGGACTCGCCAGGGGCTTTAATACCTACACCAAGCACCTACTAGTGGTGTCTGGACTCTCAAGAGGCCTTAATTAAGCACTACACCAAGCACCTACTAATAGTGTCTGGACTCGCAAGGGGCTTTAATACCTACACTAAGCACCTACTAGTGGTGTCTGGACTCTCAAGAGGCCTTAATTAAGCACTACACCAAGCACCTACTAGTGGTGTCTGGACTCACAAGGGGCTTTAATACCTACACCAAGCACCTACTAATGGTGTCTGGACTCGCAAGGGGCTTAATACCTACACCAAGCACCTACTAATGGTGTCTGGACTCGCAAGGGGCTTTAATACCTACACCAAGCACCTACTAATGGTGTCTGGACTCGCAAGGGGCTTTAATACCTACACCAAGCACCTACTAATGGTGTCTGGACTCGCAAGGGGCTTTAATACCAACACCAAGCACCTACTAGTGGTGTCTGGACTCTCAAGAGGCCTTAATTAAGCACTACACCAAGCACCTACTAGTGGTGTCTGGACTCGCAAGGGGCTTTAATACCTACACCAAGCACCTACTAGTGGTGTCTGGACTCTCAAGAGGCCTTAATTAAGCACTACACCAAGCACCTACTAATAGTGTCTGGACTCGCCAGGGGCTTTAATACCTACACCAAGCACCTACTAGTGGTGTCTGGACTCTCAAGAGGCCTTAATTAAGCACTACACCAAGCACCTACTAATAGTGTCTGGACTCGCCAGGGGCTTTAATACCTACACCAAGCACCTACTAGTGGTGTCTGGACTCTCAAGAGGCCTTAATTAAGCACTACACCAAGCACCTACTAATGGTGTCTGGACTCGCCAGGGGCTTTAATACCTACACCAAGCACCTACTAATGGTGTCTGGACTCGCCAGGGGCTTTAATACCTACACCAAGCACCTACTAATAGTGTCTGGACTCGCCAGGGGCTTTAATACCTACACCAAGCACCTACTAGTGGTGTCTGGACTCTCAAGAGGCCTTAATTAAGCACTACACCAAGCACCTACTTAGTAGTGTCTGGATTCGCCAGGGGCTTTAATACCTACACCAAGCACCTACTAGTGGTGTCTGGACTCTCAAGAGGCCCTAATTAAGCACTACACCAAGCACCTACTTAGTAGTGTCTGGACTCGCAAGGGGCTCTCAGCCCTACTACAGATTTGGACAGTATTAAAGACAGATTAGCCATTACTTCTCTTCAATGAAACTCTTGAATTGGTTATGGTTCCATGGCTGGTCGCAGCATATCTAGGCCTACTGGAACTTTAAGTGAACTTCTTGTTACGTTCATCCAAACAAATTCATAACCTGTTGTATCATCCTGGGCTGCAGTTCTGTCAATTTTAATGTAATTAGTGTTTATTATTGTATACGAATAAATTATTAGTTTTAAACATTATTTTTTTTAATTTAACAAATTAAAGAGAATAAAAATGAAGGAATTATTTTAACTTAACCAAAAATTGAGATTTATATAAGCTATAAATCAGTGCTAAAACCCAATGTGGTTTTAAATGGTATACAATATTCGCCAATAAAATATATTGACCATAAACAGGATACAGATGTGCGTAACACGAGGCAAATGGCATTCCAGTGAGCAAAACATAGCTTCAAGAACATAACAATTAACAACACTGCAAAACTATGCAAAAATGTACTCACGCGGTTCATGAAGAGCAAATTTTAATTATAATCTCCACAGTTATCGATAAATAATTCAACGTGGTTAAACCAGGCGAAGGTAATGAGATGGAAGCTGTCAAGTCGGCCCAACTGGCCGCGAGTTTACAGAACAGGTGGAAAAACAACTGGTCGAAATTAACATCAATAAACAAGGTACTTAATGGCGTTATTTTTAATTAAAACCAGTAATGGCAAACAGCCAGTTAGAAAACATCGTAAAACTAAAATATAATTTGTCTAATTATCAGTGAGCGCACTGGGCAGTGAATTAACATTCCGAGCGGCGAGCGGCGCTGCATAGCAGCGGACTAGATAAGCCTTTAAACACGCCATAAGCCTACGTTACTGCCTGGCCGACGTTTAAATTTCATTGTCTCCCGTACGAAACGGGCTTAAAAATTACTTTTTTACTGTGGACCTTCCATAAAACCACTATGTTATTGTTTGTAGGACCTCTTTATTTGGTTGCTTGTCCACCGACACGAACCGGGTATTGTATTTTCGACGTTTTAAACTGTTGCTTGGCTTCTTTTCCAGTTAACTGTCTTTTATTATAACATTCTAGATAAGTTTTGGATCCTTGAATAATACATTTGTTCAATACTATGTAGGCTAAAAATGCCTCAAATGGGAACTTGTACAAAGCATGCATTTCTTAAACATTATCCATATTAAATTTCGCTTTTAAAATAAAAAAATCTACATTGGTTGATAAATTATTTTTTCTTTTCTTATTCAACTGAGTAACAGCACAGAGAAAAAGAAACAGAGGTCGATTTCTTATGGCCACAGTATTAGCAACTAATTTAGCCTAATCTAAATACATCTGTAGTAATAATTACTAGTTTATCCTTAAGGATTTGGGGGGAATAAGGGAGGGTCTGGTAAGGTGCTAGCCCTGCCATAGCATGACATACTGGAGAACTAACTACTCGACACACATTCTCGCACCTTGGATGTGACCTCTGTTTCTTTCTTCTCGGTGGTAACTGTACAATGACGATATCTGACACTGGATAACCTGCCTGATACAACTAAAAAATGTAACAACGATTTTTTGACGTAATTTAATGGTTTCGAATTACTTTCATGTTGAGAGTGAGGTAGTTAAATCATATAATTTTGTTGAAAAATGGATAGTCTAAAATTCACTGATAAGGTCAAACATTTTAATACAAAAAGAATTGCAAAAAAGGTGATGCTGACAAACTTATCAATGCACAGTCTAAATAGGTATTTATAGCGTTCAGGCCAGCAACTCAGCAATACACAGTATTTATGACATATATTTATAGTGTTAAGGCCGACGACTTCATCAATACACAGTATTTCTGTCAGATATTTATAGCGTTAAGGCCGAAAAACTCATCAATATACAGTCTTTCAATGCCAATGTGTAATGTACTATTCATTCATTGTATTCTTGAGTCTATAATCGGGTGTCACAAGAATCTGTTAAATTACCTTCAATAAATACATGTAATTAAGAATCCAATTCTAAAAAATTCCAATTACAAAATGTTCAGGTAATTAAAGACAGTTTTTAGATTTTACCGCCTCTCCGCCCTCATGTCATTGTACTCTGAACTGTAGATTATGGTAGTTTAAAAATCAAGTTCAACATGAAAGACGATAATATTCGAAAAGGAACATTTTGAAGACAGTTAATGTGATCCAATATCCAATGGCTACATAAAGGGTTGATCCGAGGGGTCCGGACATGAATTGAGAGCAGGCGCTCCAGATGCGGCGCACGTTCCTCTCTTAAATCTCTCTCTTCCCAATTCCCTTCCAGAGATAAAAAATAATTTATAGAAAGTCTAAGTTCTTGTTATCGGAAGCACGAACTGCCGCTAACTCCGAAGGAATTACTTTGGGCGAGAGGAACAGCTTGGCTTCACGGTGCTCCTCTTACTGTAGTTCTCCTGCGCAGAATTCCTACAGGTCGTTTTGTCTCATAGTACCAAGTAATTGACAAAAAATAGTTATACCTTGAAATTATGCTATCTTTAGGTTAAAGTCTAGAAAACACAACTCTCATGTCTCTACTTTGCATCTTCACCGTAGAGATAGATTCGGGAAACACTTCTGTTTTGATCCTACGACACCGAACGAACGGCTTGTCAAAACATAACTTTCAGTCTCCAGCATTTCGTAAGTGTATGGCCTTGTTACACCCAAGGAATTGCAAGTAAATGTGGTATCTATTTATTGACACTAAACTTCTATCAAGCAAAACTAGCAACTTCAATTTAGCATCTAAATACAAACAGCTTTCTGAACAAAGTAATCTCCAAAGACATCCCTGGTATCTTGTGAACAGCTTGTCCTGTGAACAGATGGAGAATCATCACCTTCATCTTATATACAAACAGCTTTCTGAACAAAGTAATCTCCAAAGACCTCCCTGGTATCTTGTGAACAGCTTGTCCTGTGAACTGATGGAGAAGTATCACCTTCATCTTATATACAAACAGCTTTCTGAACAAAGTAATCTCCAAAGACCTCCCTGGTATCTTGTGAACAGCTTGTCCTGTGAACAGATAGAGAAGTATCACCTTCATCTTATATACAAACAGCTTTCTGAACAAAGTAATCTCCAAAGACCTCCCTGGTATCTTGTGAACAGCTTGTCCTGTGAACAGATGGAGAAGTATCACCTTCATCTTATATACAAACAGCTTTCTGAACAAAGTAATCTCCAAAGACCTCCCTGGTATCTTGTGAACAGCTTGTCCTGTGAACAGATGGAGAAGTATCACCTTCATCTTATATACAAACAGCTTTCTGAACAAAGTAATCTCCAAAGACATCCCTGGTATCTTGTGAACAGCTTGTCCTGTGAACAGATGGAGAAGTATCACCTTCATCTTATATACAAACAGCTTTCTGAACAAAGTAATCTCCAAAGACATCCCTGGTATCTTGTGAACAGCTTGTCCTGTGAACAGATAGAGAAGTATCACCTTCATCCTGTAAGCAGATAAATAACTATCTGGCACATACTGTTGGCAGATAACGAAATATCTACCTTTTACTGCAAACGGATAACGAAATATCTGGCTTTTCCTGCAAACAGATAACGAAATATCTGGCTTTTCCTGCAAACAGATAACGAAATACCTGGCTTTTCCTGCAAACAGATAACGAAATATCTGGCTTTTCCTGCAAACAGGTAACGAAATATCTGGCTTTTCCTGCAAACAGATAACGAAATATCTGGCTTTTCCTGCAAGCAGATAACGAAGTACATTTTCCCAACGTGTTAAAAAAGCTAATACTTCATTAGGGAGGCATTTATAATAATGAAGTATGACAGATTTCTAATGATACTATGCTCGAACTTTCGAACGCTTGGAGGGACTTAAATTACAACCCCCCCTCAAAAAACTCTCCCTATTACTTTCTTTTCTGTTAAATGGATTCGGAACAAGTAAATGTTTAATTATGTTTTAAAAAAATAAGCTTTCAGAAAAGTAGATAAAAGTACTTCTGATTTAAAAAAAGTTTTTAAAACTAAAAGCACTAGAAGCCGACAGCCCATGTAGCCTATTACCAAAATTTTAAGTTTTTATGTCTCATTTGTCTTAGACTGTTTACAGAACATGCCAGATACTTTTATATCTGGTTACAGGAACGCCAGATTCTTCGTTAACTGTTTACAGAAGCCAAAAACTTCGCTATCTGATGCGGAACATGCCATATACTTACCATGAAAGATCACCATGTCCAGCTTAATACAGTTAAAATATACATTTCAATAACCTAAATAACTAAATCAAATCACATTATATATTCAGTCAATAGTAAAGAATGAAGTCATCAATATTAAAACAACCATTTGTATTTTCTCTCAACAATAAACTGTCCAGCGCTAAGTTGGCGTAACAATCTTTAATGATTTATCATAGAATAAGTTGTAACTGGAATACGACAATAGAAATATACAGAATGGGGGTTTTGTTGATTTTGCTATCGTAAATTATCCCATTTACATAAACAAATTAATTGTCAATAATAACAAATACTTGACATTGAATATTGATTTGACATATGGTTCTGGCCAGAAAGAGAATATTTTATAAAATCATAATTATAGAATATTTTTAACTCGCCTAATAAAAACAAAAGTCGAGAAATTCTCAGAGAAAACTTACAACACCCGAATAGGTGTCCTTATCTGAACAAAAATTTAATTAAAGGGAAAGAAAAACTGTCGTTTAGGGAGCAATGCTACAACGAACTGAACTAGATAGAATTTTTGAATAAATCCTACATTAATGTAGAAGCGGTGGGAAGTTTAATTAAAGTAAAAATAGGTGTGCGAGGGGTTCTAGTTGATTTGCGGATGTAGCGGCCTGCGGACCCCATCAACGACAGAACCAATGAGATGGAAGTCCAGACAGTAAAGGCTTTTATGGAGAAGAAACAGGCAGACATCAATGTGTGCCGTGTTCTTATGGGCCCGTCCAGGAATCCCTGGCCCAATTCCTCTGTGCTACCAACGTCAACAAAAATACATCTTTAAAATGTCATAGCCTTTAATTTATTACTACTGTGTTCACTAACCATTTTGTATAACTTGCAAAAACATTCATTTATTTAATGTACTTTACGTAACTTTAATCTGCATTACAGTACTTAGAATTATTTATTACTGGTTTTCATCATAATTTGTTATTATTAAAATAATTTACTATCGAGTTATTACAATTATTTATTCATTTTTTTTTGTATTTTTCTTACTGTTTTGTTGACTGTTAAGTATTGTTTGCTATTTTTTCAAATTTTATTGTTTATCAGTTACGTCAGTGATTAATTTAAGGTGGTGCGATCGGATTTCGGTGAGTTAATTACTTCCCAATTTTGTAATCAAAATTAGTTAATGTACCTTCCCTTGAGACAGGAAAAATAAGTTATATACAAAAAAAGTTTAACTACTACATTAGAACTTGTGGCATTATGAAATGGTGAATTCAGCTGATTTTAAATCACTATTAAGACAAAACCGTTCGAAGTAAGTTGTTCTTGAATAGTTTATTCTGTTACAACGTTCATGACCTTCTATGGAGCGAGTTTTAGGTCAGTTACTCCCTAATTTAGAGTATTTCAATGTTACAAGGGATCGCTTGGTGTAAAGATCTTGGAGTCAACTTCAAAATTTCAAATAGGAACTTGGTGATATGAAATGTTATTTAATATCGTTATTTTAAGCTAAATAACGTTAGGGAAATCACAATTTAAAAAGGATAAGTCGTTCTTTAATTATTTATTTTGTTATTTAATTTAATTGGTTATAGCCGACTTATCTATTTTCCGTAATTAAAACTGATTTGTCATGGTTAAATAAAAACTATATTCCTGTTTTTATTGTGTTTGAGTTTTTTCAACCATAAAACAAATCAGTTTTAATTAGGTAAATAGATACAGTAGACGATGACCATTTAAATAAAATAACAAAATAATTAATAACTTAAGACCAACACATCCTTTTTAAATTATGATTGCGTTATTGTTTTCAGCTTTAAATGACGGTGTTAAATGACATATCAAATGACTATGTTACTCTTTACAATTTTGAAGTTTCCAAGATCTTGGACCCCAAATGATCCATTGTAACATTGAAATACTCTAAATATATAGTAGTTTGGGTTAGTATTAATTTAATGCAAAATTAAAAAACCAATATTGTAGAAGCAAGTTGAGAGGAAACTGACGTAAAACTCATCCTGTATATATAATATTTTGTTTTTATAAGTTTTGTGGTTTGTGGTTTGTGGAGCTGGTTCGGAGTTTGTAATAAATTGTAATTGTGGTTTTATATTTAAAGGATATATTGTTAGTTTATTTTATCAAACAGCCATTTTGGATCATTTCATGTTTTTTTCTTTAAATTGGCATTGCCGTTGTTAGTTGAATAAATAAAAGTACCTCATTGGAGTTGGTTAAATATGTTTGGAGAACATAACTGGAAAGGAAAATGGTTGCCATACACATAGATAGCATGGCACCATTTCCTAATAAGTTTGTTCGTCATCCTGATTTGACGTGTTCGAAAAACGCACCACTCGAACAGTATCATGCCAACGCCAGTCCTACGTATAGTTGTAATATATATATCCTCACCTACATTGAAAAAAAATTCACGCGGCTTTTTGGAAATCTATTAAGTATCACAATCCTATTATTTATGCAATACGTTTCAGAGTTTTTGGGGCTGTTTTTATAACATGGGATACTGAAAAACGTATCAATATAATGATATTTTGGAGCTATCTTGTCCATACTTTGAGGTTTAGGGGGCCCACAGACATCCACAATTTTACATTTTAAGACCACCTTTTATTAAAATATATGGTTTTGAGAATCCTAAAATAAGAATTCATGATAACCGCATACTCACACTTTACTCCATATATATACTGTCTAAGTATGTTATTAAAAATATGTCTATATATATAAAAATCTAAGTATGTTTTTGCTACTGGCCTTGACCGGAGGTTTCAACGTTATCGTAAGATAACGGAGTCAAGCAACATCAGACCGTCTGAGTGATCCCTTCCTTACACGCAGCCCTCCTGCCCGGTCACTGGTGGTGGTTCGGAAGTCACCCTTAAAGCCGTTGATTCCCAGGTTAAGTGTTAGAGAGGGCATTTTAGCACTAACTTTGATCAGCAAAATAAGATTTCTTTAACTTTAACTTTTTTTACATTATTAACTTTTATGGCTAGAAATTCAAATCTGATGTAAATAAGAATATCAATAATTTAAATGTAGAGGGTCAAATTTGTTTCGGAAATTTGTTTCTATTTAATGTATTAGTTTTTGCAAAATAAATAAATAATATTTAACTAGGAGGGATATAACTCCATGTAGAGAGAAGGCGTCACGTGAAGTCTGCTGAGACCCCTCACTGCCCACCTGTCAGGCATTTTAAGGATGTCAGGCCCACCTAAAAATACATATTAAAATTACTTATTGCGTGAAGTCTACTTTATTTAACATTAAAGATTATTTTTAATGTTTACTGTGAAATAAGAACATGCACAGAAACTGACAAACAGAGGTAGCTTTCTTCTGTCCTCAGAGAATGCCTCAGTGGCAGTTATAAATATATTCTAACTAATCTTTACATATCTGTAGTAATAATCACTACGTTTGTCCTTGAGGATTTAGGTGTATAAAGGAAGGGACTGAAAAATTTCTGACCCTGACATAGCATGGAAAGCAGAATAAATAACTACTCGACACATATTCAGCACTCTAATCTATACGACCTCTGTATCTCTATGGTCGGTGAAGTATCGTAATAATCATGCTTAAATGTTTTATTTGAATTAGGGCAAGAAAAGGAACGAAAGGACCAACGCATTATCAAAATAGTTATCAATGTTCAAGGGTTACCTGAGCATAATCTTATTGCTGTCTTTAAAAAGGATATTCAGGATTGGGTGAGAGGACAAAAATAAAAACAAGCAGCATCAAGTGCGGATGCCTAGCGTCTGATAAAATCGGCGAAACGGGGGCACAAATAGCACAAACTGTGCATTTTGACTTTAAGAACTAGATAAACTATTTACATAAGGGTTTAATAACGGACGGAGAAGACCATTAGGGGTATCTGGCTGGGGCGATAAGGGAGCTCAGGGATTGTCGCCCCCCCCACTTCATCCCCACCCAACTGGAGTCTTCCTTTCCAGGCGGCCAACTTTTTATATTGCATCCCAGATTAAGTCCAACATAAATTAGTTTTATCTTGCGTATAAGTTTCGTTTATGACCTGAACGCTGGCAAAACATACAAATTCTTGGAATTCCCCTGATCATTAATAAAATTCACTGTTTTCATGTTCCTTCATCTAGATTACTTTTTAAGTTCTTTAGTTACGTTCCTTTAGACAAACAAGGGGCGTAAACGTACATTTGTTCTCCAGATAGTGACCACTCTGTGATACAGTAGTTGAATTTTTGTCAATTTTACAGGCAAAAAATGAAAAAAATAAATCTATGTTATAAAAAGGTTCCTGGTCTTCTGGGTTCAACAATGACAGTTGGTTATGTACTACGTAATCTACAATATATAGTTTGATTACCAACGTTTCAGACTCTTTATAGACGTCCGTTTTCAAAGTAACACTTGTCCAACATGTGTCAGTGTAGGCAGTGTTTCTGGAAATGTAGCATTTCCAGATATGTTATGTCTAAGTGTAAAATTAAGTTCTGCTACAAAGGAATTGGCGAACTATCCGTATTAACTGAAGTATCCGAAGTAGCTGAACAGTTAAGCTATGAGTATCAGTTCAGCTGAATATGTTCATATTCAGCTATGAAAATGAATTTTAAGTCGTTAGAAAGAAAAAGAGGTCGCATCCAATGGTGCGTTGAATTGGTGTAGAGTTAGAAAATTTCAACGAGTCAGTACATTATTCAACGAGTGAAGTACTGACTGTTAGTTTAGTTGAGGATTCGAACCTTGGAAATGGCCCTTCGCAGTCCGAAGCCTTAGCCACTAAGCCACCATAGCAAACAATAGTATATTGTACCAACAATATACTAAAATTAGCGAATAATGGCTCTTATTTTAGCACCACAAGTGAAAAATATCGAAACTGTCATGTTTCACCCACGCTAACAAGAGGAATATACCCCAAGTGAAACTTCCACCTTTGTTACAGATGATTGGCAGAGGTTGGACTCCTAGCCCTGAGACTCACCCACAGGATCGCCTCAGAACTGTCCTCAGGATATAACAGCGAAGGAGTCACGAGGAGAGGCCATTGATCCTAAAGTACCTCCACAGAGTAATTGAAAAGTTCATATTATGCTGAAATATAACAGCGCCCTCTATTTCAAACCTATCTTTTTTTGTCCTTAAATTCTAATAGTCTTAGACTTAGTTCAGAAGGTAAGTATTCTTGTTCGGAAAGAAAACAGAATACTTACATTTGATGTTCGAACAGCTTATTATTTAGTTATAAATAATTAAATATATAATCAAAGTATTTTGCCAGTGCTCTTTTTTGTGATTATGTAGCATATCCATTAGTTTGTGCTGTGGCTGTCGTTTTAGCTTGTTTAGATATTTTGTCTATATTTACTTATATATTCCAACGTTACAGTATCAATTCAGTACAAATAAATTAGCAATAAATATAAACTAGGTGGCTATATATATATAAGTAAACAACAAACAAAGATCATTTGCTTAAGATACAAAATAACAATACTATTACTCCACTCATATATATCGTATGTTTTTTTTTGTCAGCTACGATTATTATTTGTTTTAATTTAAAATTATGTAACAGCTGAGTTTTATAGTTGGACAAAACGTCCAAAAAGTCATTACACTATAATACAAATTAAAAATAAATAAATAACAAATGATCTATCACAAAGCTAAATCCAGTCCATCAAGCCATTTAAGACCTGCCTCACTGATTCTATTTATGCTAGCTAATCCCTCCGAAAAACAGCGCAAGGGGCACTTTGAAACTATGCGATCCATTGTTTGGTAGACTCCCCTCTATCACATAACTGATGTACTGTCAATCCCCAATTGTATTTCCAGTAGTTACACCTGCCCACTCCAGTTCGGAACCGATTCAATAATGTCTACTCCCTATGAAGGAAGTTCATCCCATCTACAGGTATTGATGGATCATTAGTAAGGAACTTATTTCGTCCATCAATACTGTTCCACGCTTTGAGCCAGCAAGTATTGGGCGAGAATATACTCCACTCATGTAAATACATGAAAAACAGAATAAGCAATAAATATTGAAAGAAAAACACGTCAAAGAGCAACTATAGCATATAAAATGGGACTGAAAAAAACCCAGTAAAAGAAACAAATAATAACGACAAGGAGAAATGCTTAAAACAATAAGAACAGAATCAAAATTTTTCAATCATTAAAATAACGTCATGAAACAATAAAGAAAAAAGTAACCAAACTAAAAAAAGAAGATAATGTGAAAAATGATTTAAGTTATCTACAAACGTAAATTTTTCTCAAGGCTATATTTTAGCCAAAAGGTTAGCCTAATACCACACGTGCATTCATTTTTACATGAAAATTAAACGAAACCAAGGTGTTAAGTAATATCTATAAATCCTAAAATACACGACCATTAGATTAGAGGGGGGATGGACGCACCATCATCCCTCCAAAAACACCCCGTGGCGACTGTTAACATATGACTTTAGGCAGGAGTTTGATTGCACCGAGGAATATAATCCTGTTTATTCGAGGGCTGGAGTTTGATCATTTGATAAAGCTGGTCCCCCATGTACAATGTCCTGCAGATAGCCTCTACCCTCCCTACATTATCGCATATTGTTTAATCTTCTAATGCCATGCGTAGAGTTGCAAAAATACTACTGGAAAACCACAGCCCAGTTGTGATGGATAAATTACTTGAAATACTCCTTTTGATTCATACCTTTCATAAATCCCAGGCACTCTCCGGCCTTGACCGGAGAGTGCCGACGTTATCGCAAGATAACGGAATCAAGCAACATCGAGCTTGGCTGTTGGGTACCGTCCGAGCGGTCCCGTCCTTTCACGCAGCTCGCCTGCCCGGTCACTGGTGGTGGATTGGAAGTCACCCTTAAACCGTTGGTCTCCAGGTTAAGTGTTAGAGAGGGCTTTTTAGCCCTTAACTTGACCTGGTAAAATAAGACATCCTTTGATTTTAAAATCGACGCTTGCACAATCGTCATCGTCAACTTAGCTACCATGAATGTTAATAGAGATAATAATTTGTTTATAATAATAATAATAAACGTGCATAAACAAGAAACATCACACCGAGGAAGGAATGGAGACTACTACCCTACAACATAGTTTACAAAGAAATTGAACCAATAATAGACTACGTAAAGAAAAGAAAAAAATGAATGAGCTATAAAGTATGATATTAACTCATTCTAAGGATGCCAGAAGATAAAATAAGAAAAAAAGATATCAACAATAAATAGTTGAAAAACAACTGCTAATTAGATAAAAGAAATCTTAAAAAAAGAATGTCTAATTCATAAAACAGAGGGTGAAATGAGAAACATACAAATTCAACATTAAACACGACAATTGATCAAATTCATGGTTGTTTTCGGACCAAACACGAAAGGAAATATTTCAAAATATGAAGGAATATTGGAGAAAGATAAAGGAGAACAAGAAAAACATTAACTCTAAATGATTAAATCGGTCCAACGGTGACCGTAAAAGTTCTAATAGTAGCCTAGTAATAATAAAGTATTTCTTCTTAAATTGTTTAAGTGTCATTTATATATTAGATAAAGTTAACCTTCCCATTCTGGAAAATTCTACACATTATGAAATTATTTTAAAATATTGACAAATAATTAGCATAATTAACTTGTTTTTAAAAGTGACAAAACTTTTATTTTAATTTAGAATTTGAAACTAGGATTTACGTCACTCAAGTTTTGCCATTAGCATCAGCATAATACTGGTTGGTAATCAAAACTTGATCTTTGTGGGTTTTATCAGACCTTTAACCCTCGAATCAGCACGTTTAATATTTTTAGCACATACCGACAGGTTATTTTTGGGGGTTTTGAAGTGTTTTGATTTAAAATATTGAAACAATATTTAAAAGACATCTAGTTATCTGTAGACTATTTCTCATCATTTTGTCCAAAGATGACAGGGAAACACATTGAAATATAATAATAAAGGTATAACATTAAAAAAAATATTCCTGTTTAGTCAAACATTTAAAAACTTATTGTAATATTTTCGGCACTGGTGGCGCAGTGATGTAACCCAGCTACTTGGAGAAAAAAATGTTGAGGAGGTTCTAAGCGGCATACTCTATGCTCGATCTCCTTAATACCGACATGGCGTCCGCTCAATGGTTGCCATCGACGTAAACACTACTACAGAAGTCTGGGGTGTCCATTTTGGGTGTTAATCAGTGTCCGTACTGTACGTTGTCAGGGGAAAAGAACTTAGTATTTGGCTTGTCAATTAGCCGAAAATCAGACCAACATTAAGTGGTTCGGATTCCCACTTAAAGCTTTAGGTCCCTTAGTTGCACTGGCTACTGGGCTATTAATAAATAGCTCTTTGCGAGGAACAGTCGACCTTAGTTAGTAACAATGACTACACTCGTTCATCTACAGTCATCACACTCATTCTCCCCTCATATTCGCCTATATCTTGACGATCGAAGTCTTATGAATGAATAATGAACAAAAGAAAAGATTGTAAGATTTTAGGAAACATAACTAACAAACTTAAATATTCAAGATAGCCAAAACCATCTGAATTTAGTTTGGTTCGTTAGAGAATGTAGCCTATAGTTTCACTTAATTAATTGAAAAATAAATAAATTACGGTACATAAACTGAAAAAATATACGAAACTCAAAATCCGTTACCATGGATGCGTTATATTAAAAATTCAACTAAATAACCAGTACAGTACTAGATAATTATATTGTATACTAAAATTTAGCTAAAACGTGCCACATACACAAACAATCTAGTAGCTATTATTACATTAATATATAGCTATACGAGCTATGTAAACATCAAATGCCGGTCGGCGGATGGTCAACTTTCATTAGGCCTTATTTTTTATTAGGCGCCATACACGAACATTCTTTCTTATACATCATGTGATCCAGTCGTTTTAGAATTTAAGAATACATTGGCTTTTTTAATATAATTGTTTAACACTAATATTATCGGTCAACAAGTTTTATATTTTTACTAGACTTTATTTGATTATTATTAGTTCCTATAAAAATTGTTAGTAAATTTATTGATTTGTTTTGGAATAAATATTTATCTTGTGTAGATTAATATTATTGTGGGTGCATTTTTTATAAATTGATATTAATATAATATTTTGCAGTAGTCATATTATAAATACACAATATAACTGACACATAATATTAACTTCAAATATATTGTAATGTAAAATTAAACATGAAGTTATGCAATGGATTTTAATCCATTGTGTAAAGAATGAACCACACCACTATACTGCGAAGTACTTGTTATGTTTGAATTGGACAGTAGGCAGTAAATGTAGATGCGGAGCTTGCTCATTGACGCTACCACAAAATGCCCCCTTTCCCCCGCCAAAAACAGGGGGTCCTCTCCTGTCACGAGAGCTCTGTTGTAAATATTCAATTTCAAATGGATATGCCGGCTTCGGACTCGGGGAGTAAGTATTGTGGGAAGGGGGGAAGTTTAATTCTGGACTCCTCGGGAGGTCCAAGGGACTTAATTTGGAAATTCGGGACTAGATTTAAATATATTCTGGACATAACGTGGGCTTTTCTATTTATAGTAAATTAAAATGAATCAAAAACATCTTATCTGTATTCACTGCGAAACGATTTTTTTATGACTCGCTAAGCCTAATTTAATGTATCTTCTCTTACATATTTTTTTCTGCTTGACTATTCATGACCATTATTCTTTTTCTTCCAATATAATAATAATTAAGGTATAACATTAAAAAAATATTCCTGTTTAGTCAAACATTTAAAAACTTATTGTAATATTTTCGGCACTGGTGGCGCAGTGATGTAACCCAGCTACTTGGAGACAAAATGTTGAGGAGGTTCTAGGCGGCATACTCTATGCTCGATCTCCTTAATACCGACATGGCGTCCGCTCAATGGTTGCCATCGACGTAAACACTACTATAGAAGTCTGGGGTGTCCATTTTGGTTGTTAATCAGTGTCCGTACTGTATGTTGTATGTGGAAGAGAACTGAGTATTTGGCTTGTTAATTAGCCGAAAATCAAACGAACATTAAGTGGTTCGGATTCCCACATAAAGCTTTAGGTCCCTTAGTTGCACTGGCTATTGGGCTATTAATAAATAGCTCTTTGCGAGGAACAGTCGACCTTAGTTAGTAACAATGACTTCACTCGTCATCCCTTTTACATTGTCTTCGCGTATTTTGATGACCAAAAATCCAATTGAAATTAATAACAGACAACTTAACTTAGACAAAAAATATTAATAAATTTGATCTTAACTCTGAAATACCAAAACGACAGTATTGAAAAAACAGATCAAAATTATCTGTTTTTTTTTATCTGGTTTAGCTTTTATGGACTCATTTTACACAGACGGATCAAAACCGACTAAAAGTTTTCGGTAGATGCTGGAGTTTTTTCTGAGCTATTTTAAAATTATCAAACACTTGACTCATCTACACTGTCTTTGATGATGAAATAGCTGCAAATAAATTAGTTCTGAACATATACAACGAAAAAACATTGTCTTATTTTGTGACTTTAAATAAGCAATTTAAGTGATTTCTAATCATGTCAATATAAAATCAAAAGAATTGATGGAATGCAGAAAACTTATTAAACATTTAAATGATCATTATAGAAATTCCAATAGGATTCCTTCACATTGTAACATAAAAGGAATGAATTAGCTGACAAACAATAAAAACAAGGAGCAACAAACTATCTAACCTATAAAAACAATAAAACTACATTCTATAAAGTAAAAATAAATTAAATATTCCATGGTAACTTAATTCCAAATAACCTTAAAAATGTAATTTATGTTTTTTTTTATTGTAATTAAATGTAATTCGAAAAATTTTTTAATATTTCAAATTTTCCGAGAAAAAATGCTGCTTTTCAACATAACATATGATTGCCTTGGACAATATATTCATCATTTACAGAAAACACCAAATCGTGTTTTCTGTAAATTATCTAATATTATGAACAAAACCATATTATGTATTGATAAAAATTTGCAAAAAATAATTTATATTGAGAATCCAAGTCATCAATTGCTTGCTTTTTCAAACACTGCTGTTTAATAAACAAATAAAAGGTTTTTCCTTAATCTGTCTCTCAACTTACATTCTTGCATCTTCTTTAGCAGTTAGTAAGCTATATTTTAAGGTCACAAATTTCTTACGGTATTTACTAATTTTTCGTTAGGTTATAGTCACTAAATTTCATAAAAATTATTAAATTACTTTAATTTGCTTGACATTCTTTCGATTAACTATATTATTTTTATTTACACCTATGCATATTTTCTCCCACTGTATTCGAATTTTAGTAGTTAATTTAATTTGTTTACCTATAACCTTAAAAACAAAATCTTAAAAAATATAAAAAAACCCCAAACGCCTAGCTTTAGTCCTAAAATTGTTTTCAAAATTTGTTGTAGTAAGCTATATTTTAAGGCCACAAATTTCTTACGGTATTTACTAATTTTTCGTTAGGTTATAGTCACTAAATTTCATAAAAATAATTAAATTACTTTAATTTGCTTGATATTCTTTCGATTAACTATATTATTTTTATTTACACCTATGCATATTTTCTCCCACTGTATTCGAATTTTAGTAGTTAATTTAATTTTTTTACCTATAACC
This sequence comes from Stictocephala bisonia, assembly GCA_035578905.1. NCBI lineage: Eukaryota > Metazoa > Arthropoda > Insecta > Hemiptera > Membracidae > Stictocephala > Stictocephala bisonia. The sequence continues at coordinate 11,309,751 of JAQJVL010000001.1, forward strand.
TTAAAAACAAAATCTTAAAAAATATAAAAAAATCCCCAAACGCCTAGCTTTAGTCCTAAAATTGTTTTCAAAATTTGTTGTAGTAAGCTATATTTTAAGGCCACAAATTTCTTACGGTATTTACTAATTTTTCGTTAGGTTATAGTCACTAAATTTCATAAAAATAATTAAATTACTTTAATTTGCTTGACATTCTTTCGATTAATTATATTATTTTTATTTACACCTATGCATATTTTATCCTACTGTATTCAAATTTTAGTAGTTTATTTAATTTTTTTACCTATAACCTTAAAAACAAAATCTTAAAAAATATAAAAAATCCCCAAACGCCTAGCTTTAGTCCTAAAATTGTCTTCAAAATTTGTTGCTTTCTTTTGTTTTTGAGTTTGTTCGTCCTTACATTTACGTAGTAGGACAACAATTAATTACTTTCGGCTGCCTGTGTTCCAAACGGTCCCCAAACCAGTGCTCGACAATTGTTGGCCTCAAGTAGACCATACAGTTAGGGTCACTTAAACATGCCAAGTCTTTCGAGCATTTTTTTTTACAATGTTATAAGAGTCTGCAGAGGCTATAGTCTATGACTGTTTAATCCCATAAGAACAGTGTTATTTACGAATCAATTTTTTCGTTATTTATTGAAAAAATATATCATAATGCGCACTGAGTGTGCTTTTGATATTTTGAATACACATGCCTAGTTTTGGAAAATAGGCGAAAATAAAAACTTCAAACTAAATATTTTTTTCTATAAATCTATAATAGGGAATTCCCAAAGTGTTTCCAACGCACAAATTTATTCTTGATCAAAAGCAATTTGTTTGGAAAACATCCGTTTAAAAATAACTGTTTAATTTGGATACGCTTGATCGTATGTCCGGTTCGAAAATAACAATGTTCTTATGGGATAAAACCAACATGGTCGATAGTCTCTGCAGATTCTTGTGATAAATATTCCCTCAAATACTTCCTCCTACTGCAAAAACTGTGGTTTGTCATCGGTATAATTCCAATGTACGCATTTAGACCTTAAGGCCTACAAACAGTTGGGTTCTTGGATTTTGACGTACCGTACTTATACATAGTATTTACTAATATACGGCAAATTCAGTTTGACACTGCTTTGATTTTGTCACAGTATAAGTTTTCACATAACTCAATTGTTGTTATGTGGTTATTTTTTTAAATATCTCACGTTGTTTTAGACGTTTCGTCTTTTTTAATCAAAACTAAAATCATTTTGAAACAAAATTATGCCTTACTGAAATTTGCCATAGGGATTTGCACCGTTGTCATTCGACAGCGTTTGGTTATCCTATTAAAAAACCACTTTTATCTTATCAGCAATTAAGGTGCATAGAAATGACATTTTTTTTCAAGAATAAAATCTAAACTAATCGAGCAACAGCAATGGGTTTGCAGGATTAAAATTATTAAATTTAGCTAAATTATGTTTATTTTCAAAGTTAACTAAAATATTAGACTACAGTATAACAAATCTCGAGTGTTGTTAGTATAGTATATCATGGGTATAGTAGTCTATATAGGCTAATAGATCTCCTTAAATAGTTTTATGTATCGAAGAAAATATAAATTACAAGGATTACAATAATATGTTCATTATCTATTCTTTATTATAACGTAAATATAAAAAATTAATTAAGAATTTTTTTGTAAACACAAAAATGTGTATTTTTATGAAAAATTAAAATCTAATTAAATTTCTCTAAAATAAATATTAGAGTAAGTAGTGAACTTAAGTGCAATATCGCTTGTTCGACATAGGATTCATAATTAATTTGGAATATTAATCAATATTTTGTATTTGGTATTTATATATTATTCATTAAATCACAGAGAAAAAGAAACAGAGGTTGCTTTTGTATGGCTCCAGCAGACGCCTCAGAAGCATTTATACGAAAATATAGACTACAACTAATGTATATCTTTATACTTCTTCAGTAATAATTAATACGTTTATCCTTTAGGATTTGCGAGAATAAGAGAGGGACTGACAAGGTGCTGGCTCTGCCATCGCATGAAAAACTGGAGAAATAACTACTCGACATTTAGCGTAGGCCTACTGTTGGATGCGAACTCTGCTTCTTTCTCCTCTGTGATTATTTAGAACTTTATTTGCAGAATAAATATACATGTTTTAGAAAAGCTATTGATTAAATCGATAGTACAGCTGCTGTTAAACTGTCGCAACTCTGGCATTAATAATAGTAGTTTAAGTGTTCTCTTGGACATATTTCGCTACTCGAGCACAGTAGTAGTAGTTTAAGTGTTCTCTTGGACATATTTCGCTACTCGAGCACAGTAGTAGTAGTTTAAGTGTTCTCTTGGACATATTTCGCGACTCGAGCACTACTAGTAGTAGTTTAAGTGTTCTCTTGGACATATTTCGCGACTCGAGCACAGTAGTAGTAGTTTAAGTGTTCTCTTGGACATATTTCGCGACTCGAGCACAGTAGTAGTAGTTTAAGTGTTCTTTTGGACATATTTCGCGATTCGAGCACTACTAGTAGTAGTTTAAGTGTTCTCTTGGACATATTTCGCGACTCGAGCACTACTAGTAGTAGTTTAAGTGTTCTCTTGGACATATTTCGCGACTCGAGCACAGTAGTAGTAGTTTAAGTGTTTTCTTGGACATATTTCGCGACTCGAGCACAGTAGTAGTAGTTTAAGTGTTCTCTTGGACATATTTCGCGACTCGAGCACAGTAGTAGTAGTTTAAGTGTTCTCTTGGACATATTTCGCGACTCGAGCACAGTAGTAGTAGTTTAAGTGTTCTCTTGGACATATTTCGCGACTCGAGCACAGTAGTAGTAGTTTAAGTGTTCTCTTGGACATATTTCGCGACTCGAGCACAGTAGTAGTAGTTTAAGTGTTCTCTTGGACATATTTCGCGATTCGAGCACTACTAGTAGTAGTTTAAGTGTTCTCTTGGACATATTTCGCGACTCGAGCACTACTAGTAGTAGTTTAAGTGTTCTCTTGGACATATTTCGCGACTCGAGCACAGTAGTAGTAGTTTAAGTGTTTTCTTGGACATATTTCGCGACTCGAGCACAGTAGTAGTAGTTTAAGTGTTCTCTTGGACATATTTCGCGACTCGAGCACAGTAGTAGTAGTTTAAGTGTTCTCTTGGACATATTTCGCGACTCGAGCACAGTAGTAGTAGTAGTTTAAGTGTTCTCTTGGACATATTTCGCGACTCGAGCACTCCCGCAGTAAGTCAGTTATGTCTCATTATCTATGTATTGGTCATAATTGTACATTACGTAGACTGAGTGAGTAGGAATAAAAACTTATATTATTCAATGTTAGGATTTATTTTATTAGGTAAATACCGGCCTAACGGCTTGTTTCCATCGTACAAGGGATCGGGACAACAGTTCGCACATAATTTAAACTTCCCAAACGTCACGCGCTCGAGCATTGAGCAGGGTGTTAAATTTCGGAGAGGACAAAGGCCCAGCATGTTGCCCGACTGGGGAGGGGGGGATACTTCTCAATTCAAGCGCGACTGATAAAGCCATAAAGGTGAGATCTGAAGTGCGTACGACTCGGGTCCATTAGTAGTGGCCCACGACTCTAGACCGGCTTAATGACTTGTGAAAATCCATCCGAGACTGCGAGCAGGGGTTGAAAAGATCTTTAAATCAGAGTAGGGATTCAAGGCGCTCTATTTTCGGTCTCATCAAAATAACTGACACACCGTAAAAGTCAAGGGGCCAAAATAAGGGCTCGGGGTTGGCGGTGCACCACAATTCAAATCCACCACCCTGCCCGCATTTTGTATTTACCCTTAGATGCACCCGTTGTTCCAAAATTCGCCCCGCTACTTGAATTCGTTAGCCCCCGACTTATTATTTTCCTATCATCTTTATTTATTCGCAGCAGGCCTTTCTATATTCATAGCCCCGACGTCGGAGACCCTCCGCGATGGCTCACAATGGATGCATTTTTCGTCGCGTGTGAAAATGTTTAAGATTTTCTTTGGTGATATTAATTTTAATTCAGATAGTAATTTAATTATTCAACAGTTACAGTAATAAATAATTAGCCCAACAATCAAAATTATAATACACTTGTTTTTGTGTAAAACGTTGGAAAAACGAGATTAGTGCGCTACTAACTTAATTTAATTTTTCAATTTCTAAATGTTCAATAATTGATTCTCTTATAAATTAATTAAAGTTTCAAAAAGATAAAAGTAAATCATAGTTCTAAATAGTACAATAAATTAATTTTGAAGTAGTTAAGCACACCAGAGTAAATACTGTTTTGGAGTTACCTTAATTTTATTAAAACTAACAATAAAGGTCGAGTAGGTTTTAAGGCTTTCAAAAAATTATTTAAGCTATTATAATCATCTAGTTGTATTTGAATTAGATTTAAAATTCTAAGGTCATTCCAACTAAAAATAATTGACGTATATAGGTTATTGTAGTCTTGTTTTTGAGACTAGAAAAACCTAAATGACTCTTATTGTTTTCTTGGAGTAAATTCGTTGAGCTTTTTAAAAAGAAAATTTTAAAACTCATTAAATATAACCTATAGATTTCTGATGGAAAGGATTTTTAATTATTTAAAAAGAGGCAAATAATGAGGTAGTGTATGAGATTTGGTAAGAATAAGGATAAGGAACTTTTGAAGGATTATGAGATGATATAACGTGGTGACAATTGTTAAAATGTCAAATTAGTGTGTCGAGTAGTTAATTCTCTAGTTTGCATTGCAGTGGTAGGTCCAGCACCTTGTCAGTCCCTCCTTTAATCTCCCATACCCTCAATGATAAACGTAGTAATTATTACTACAGATGTATAAAGACGTAAATTAGTTGTAATCTATTTATAACTGCCACTGAGGTGTTCGCTGCGGCCATAAGAAAGCGACATCTGTTTTTCTCTCTGACCATGCACATTGCACAGTAATAAGCCTACTTGAGATGATTATAAAGAAAGTATTTTACTATTTATATGTCTAGGATTTTTATATAGCCTAAAATTAAGCTGCCTTCTTCTTTTTTATTACGACTATTCAATAATTGCCGTAATAATGTGGTTGTACATGATGATAGGCCGTACATGATGGTAGGCTGTTGCCATCCATCATGTACGGCCTGCCATCATGTACGGCCTGCCATCATGTACGGCCTGCCATCATGTATAGCCTGCCCTCATGTACGGCCTGCCATCATGTACGGCCTGCCATCATGTACGGCCACTTTATTCCAAACTTATTTGCTGACGACACATCCTCTCTATATCCAGCCCTAATTTTGATTATCTAGAACAATATTCCTTTCTTGAAGCCAATCAATTAATGCAATGGTTTGATGACAATATCCTTGAAGTTAACTCTGAAAATCCCAATTAATTAATTGTCGTCTATCAGAAAGATCTAAACGTGATTTCACCCTTCTATTGGACGATACGGTGGTTCATCCAGCTGGTAGCGTGAAGTTCCTAGGATTGCGTTTGGACGACAAACTTATTTTACAACCACATTGAAAATGTATCAAAAAAGCTCAGCTCTGAAATTTTTGTGCTTCGTAGCCTTCAAAAGACAGTAAACAGCGAAGACCTATTAGCAGCATACTATGGGTCCACGCTGTCCCTATTTGGAGGCACGACAATCAACAAGTCTTCTTCTTGTTCAAACTACAGAAAAGGGATGTGAAAACTTGGAAACTACAAATTCATTGTTATGTGTAATGTTTGTGAAATAGTCAGAGTAGCATGTTGACTTATTTTCACAATAGGCTACCTATTTCTATGCTATCGAAACAATAAAACCTTCATAGGCCTAATGAAGATCAGGTCTTGGTATTTCAATCTCGTCAGGGATTTATTTATACAGGCCTACAATCACGCATAAAGTTTCAGCCACGTTACGGTAGGCCATATTTAGAGCGAGTGACAAAAACGTCGAAATAAATGTAGGATTTAATTTTAAATAACACCATGACGTGTTCTAAATCCCAAGATCAAGTTTTTGTTGGTATCCCTAAACATTGGGTCAATTACTGTAATTTACAAAACGCTACGATGTAAAATGCACTGATGAACTATAAAATTGACAACTATAAAAGACTGAATTAACTACCAGTGAGATTCCCACAGCAAGTTGTCGGCCGTCTGTCTGTTATTGAAGACCAAAATGGACTTTACTTTTAATACATTTCATAGAAAATGTTATAACTGTGTAAATAAAATTTAAAAACGTTAAAGATCGTCTTATTTTACCAGGCGAAGTTAGGACTAAGAAGCCCTCTCTAACACAACCTGGGGACAAACGGCTTAAGGATGATTTCCAAACCACCACCGGTGACCGGGCAGGCGAGCTGCTTGCAAGGACGGGATCGCTCAAACGGTCACCCATTCAAGGAACAGCCAGGATCAATGTTGCTTGACTCCCCTATCTTCCGGTCAAGGCTACTGGCATTTAAACAGAAAATACACATTCAATTTTTTTTTTAAAGTAAAAATCAAGCACAAATAAATAAATAAATCATATGCTTAAGGTAAGCCAATCAAAAACCATATTTAATTTTATATTATTTTTCCTTTCAAATATTTTACAGGGCATTTTAATAAAGATAATTATATTATTTTTTTCTTATCTTAAGCTCATATTTCTGGCTGAAGTCTACGCTATAGTTGTCTCTAAAAACACATTCTGTTGGTTACGATTAAAATGGTTATGATTAAATAGTTAAAAAATATTTAATCCAATATTTAAAGTGCTAGAGAACATTTTGAGTGAATATTTAACTTAATACAAATACGCCAATCTAGGAGAAGAGTGACCAAAATAAATACTGAGAGACGACCCCCTTATTAAAATAGTAATAAAAAACAAATGGTGGTAGTTCTGAAAATATCTTTGATCATGAGAGAAAGCAAAGTAAGTTTTTTTTGAGATGGGATGTAACAAAATTTAAAATTATAACGATACAAAATCAGAAATATTAGAAATGAGAATAAAAACAATTTAATGATATACAAGATATATTATCAATCAATCTTGAACACCTAATAAGGAGTGGAAACGTGGACATAGACAAAAGGTGATAAAGCAGATTATAGGCAGCAAGAATTTTATTTTTGAGAGGAATAGAGAATATTAGCAGAAGAGATAGAATAAGGAACGAAATAGCCAGAGAAAGGTTGGAAGAGACAATAGAAAGAAAGATACATTGGATTGGGCATGTTAGAGGATGGGAAATAATAGATTACCGGAGATAACCCTGGAGAAATAGGAAAGAGGAAGAAGACGACGATGAGGACAGAGAGGAAGGTGGGAAGACCAAATGCGAAAGGTTGTGGAGAAAAGAGGAATGTAGAAAAGACAACTGGAGGAAGACTTAGAGGGATAGACATAAATGGAGGAGGTTGTGTAGGATGACCCATTATAACGGAAAAGTCATCGTATGATGATGATAAATAAGGGCACAGGATATAATCCAGCATACCCAAACACCTTATTATAACTTTTAACTTACATTTTAAATTGTTTTGTTTTATGAGTGAAATTAACTAGAAAGAATCGCCCTATTCCGCTATGAGCTGATTCTTTGAATCGTACGTTATAGTCCAAAAATGAACTGTCATTAGAAAGAATTTAGTTTGGCCACATCACAGAAAAGTTAGAAAGTCGAACCAATGAATGTATGTCGATTAGTTAGTTCTCCAGTTTGCCAGTTCTTATGTGATGACACGGTAAGCTCCTTGTCAGTCCCTCAAGAATATACGGAATAGGCATCAGATGTATAAATATGTACATTAGTTTAAATCTACGTATTTATAAATGCCACTGAGATGTTCAATGCGGCATTCAGAAAGCGACATCTGTTTCTTTTTTGTCTGTGGCCACACTAAACCAGTGTACCACGATGTTGTGAACAAACGTCGTTTCAGCGTTGCAGTTTGTGGAATGCACGTTATTTTCTGTACTCCGTTGTTAGACGCTTCACAAATCTTGACTTATGCGTACTTTTTTCGTCATTTTCTTAAAATGTTGTATGTTTTTTATGTTGAACAGAAATGTAAACTATTTGGTCTACAGCAATCATTTCTCGAGATATCGCGGAATAGCTACTTTCTCAGCAAATAAACAATGGTGGCCATGTGCACATTGATAATAAGAGCTATGACTAACCACAACAATCAAATTTGCATATATTCTCGCCGGAGGGACTCCCGGTAGCAAGGCACCCAATTTTAATGCAAATTACGGGTTTTGAGTACATATGTTTGACAGTTAGGATACGTTAGGTTAGGTTAGGTAAATAAAATGTGTATTTTCGGGTGGAAAAATATTTTTATTACAGAACCAATTATATATTCGTGTTCAGAATAAAAACATGAAAAATTGTTTTAAAAGAATTAGGTTTCTTGTTTTGAGATAGGCCCATAAACAGAAACTTATCGATTTTTTGGCAACAGTTTTCCGCAGTTAAAATCAACCTCCTTACTGGATATAAAACATTTTATCACTTTTTCAACAAGAAATCATTCTCAGAAGTTTCTAGAAATTGTATTGTTCTACCTATATAGCCCTAACTATTGAAGATCGTGTAAACCTGACTTAAGAATAAACTTAAATCATTAACTTGTTCTTTCCGTTATCTTTAAACGAGATGTAGGCTATATACAGCTGTATAGGCCCAGCCCATTCCCACTCACTCACTGGTTTCAAACTAGTCTTATAGAAATACTTTTGTTGTATTTTAGCCTAAAACAAGAAATAAGTTAAGAACTCATTTCGTTTAAGGGATTATGTACGTTTAATACAAATGTGTTGATTTTTGTTAATTTAACCATTTAGCCTATAGGCCTACTGTTTTCATATTGTTTATTTTGATAGTAATAAAGGGTTTTGGGATGTAAAACATTAAAAACCCCTCTAAAGGTTTTGAAAATACAAAATTTTGTATTTATAGTAGTTTTATTTTTTTTACTTTTAATGTATTGACGGACTCCTATTTCAACATATTATTATTTAGTGTTTTTGCCTTATTCGTCATAATATGAATAACATTTTTGGGTATGAAAGTTTGGACTGTTCCGTTACTTCACCACCACTTCTTTTTTATCCCATTACGGTTAGATTAGGTCAGGTTATGTTAGTTTGCTACTAAAGTTGATCACAAACTGGTAAATTCAATGATTGACTTACCGCCGAATGCGCTCTCCGTGTGTAAGTTCTTGGAAAGCGATAAGATAAGGCCAGCGATATCGGATTCATAGCGGATAAGGAAAACCACAGTGGACGTAAAAATGATTGGGGAACAGTTTTTAGAGCAATAGAATAGTTATCAAGCGGTAGTGAATGAATGGAAACAAAAAAGTAGTGGTAGTGAATTAACGGAAAAGATCCGAAATTTTTGTTGGATATTAAAAATAATTATGATAAAAATAATTAAAATTGGGTATATTAAAATTTTAAGAGCCACAAGAAATATGTGTAAACGTAAGTACAGATGAATGAACAACGAATATGAAACGGGACTGTCCTCTTTAGTTAAAAATTAAATTATTGCACTTGTAAACGATCTTAACATTACAATAAGCAAAAGAATAAAAAGTTACAGAGAATTGATTAAAACATATTAAGAGAAAAAAAGTTTGAAATTGAAAATACAACAATAAACTCTCCTAGTTTGTTTGGTCGTTCTATGATTAGTCTAAAATTAGATGAAAAAGAAACATCTAAAATGAGTTTGATTTTAGATATATGGCATGATAATTTCAGAAAGACCGTTGTCTTGTAGGCTATGTTATGAACTTTGTGATTTTTATAATTGTTATTAATTATTTTTTTTACAGATAAACGTTGTATGTCGCTTTGTTTTGAACTACAACTGAAAAGATGCCAAATGAAACAAAAAAATGCTGAAACAATACCCAGTCAATATAGGGCCTATCTGGGCCTATTTATTTTTGTTGTTGTATAGATAATATTACAAAATTTATTTATTTCATAAATAGGTATGTACTTTACTTCAAAAGTATTTATTGAAGGTAAATTTAATATTTCGTTTTGCTATTTTAATTTTACAGCCATTTTTTAATGCAGGTTATATATATTTGTTTTGTGGAAGAGATGACTGACTAAATAAATTAGTCCTAACTTCACCACGTAAATAAAGACTGTTTTCATTTATCATATAATGCAGGTCTCATTTTAAGCGCCCGTTATAACGAGGGAGGTCCTGAGTAATGGGGAGATGCGGGGCATTCAAAATCGTATTGAATTCTTTAAGTAAAGCCTCCTGACGTCTTATCTCTGGAGGAGCTATATTGCACAGTACCGGGAGCCAAGGAAGCGGAGTTGCCATGAGAGTACCACTAATAGCTCTCATGGCTCTATTAAGTTGGACATCAATCACTTTTGTATGTGCGCTATTTAGCCATACGGGAGCACTGTATTCAGCAGCGGAATATATCGCGGAGACAACGCAGTTGTACACAGGACATGTGCGTTGGCTCCCCAAGTTGGTCCAGCAATATGATGTAGCACATTTGCACTGGTTTTAATTTTAGCTGCTGTTTTTTGAAGATGGCTTGTAAACGTCAGCGATCGATCTAACGTTACTGCTAGGTACTGTGGATGATGGAGTTTTACACCATTTAGAAAGATGTTTCAGTTTTCGATTAGCCAGTCTGTTACTTAGGTTTTTGATAGGTTAGGACTTAGCTTCTAGGTTCTACAATATTCTTCAATGGCTGCAAGGTCACTTGTGAGTGTTTCTTCAGTAGCTGTGAAGTCCTAATGTTGGATTATATTGCTAAAGCAATATAATCTGCATATATAAACTTTCTAGACTTTGTTATTGGGATGTCAGCGGTATACACGTTGAACAAAATTGGAGCAAGAACAGACACCTGTGGCAGACCATCCTTCAACTGTCTAAAAGAGCTTTCTTCACGACCGAGATATACTTTTATTAGTCTGGCACTAGGCATTGACTTCAAAAGCCGCAAAAGAAAGACACAAGGAAGGAGGTTGTAGAACTTTAGCAACAAATCTTCGCCCCACACTGTGTCATAAGCTGTGTAAGATCACAAAAGCTGCAGATATTTTTAAATTCTTTTCAAATGAATTCTCAATAAATGATGTCAGAGCTAGAATCTAGTCGCTTCATCATCGGCCAGGACGAAAATCAGCCTGCTCAACTGAAACATTAGAAACAAGAATGGGTGATATTCTATTGTATAGGAGCCTTTCCAGCAGCTTATAACAAACACTAAGAAGAGATGTTTGGCGGTAACTTTTCACTCCTCCAGGGTCTTTTCCTGGCTTCAGAATCTTTTTGATCGCTTGAATGCTTTTGGCAAACTGCCTGTAGCTAATATCTTATTGCAGACTGCTTGAAGCCATTGTTTAACTTTGCTACCAGCATGTAAAAGAAACTCCGGAAAGATACTGTCAAGACCGGCTGCTTTCCCTGCTGGTATAGAGGAAATCGCCCTGTCTATTTCTTCCTCCGTGAAATTTCTGGAGACTTCCAGGGGTGTCATTTGACTCTTTTTTATTTCACCCAGCTTGTAAAGCATGTGTTTTTCCGAAGGTTAGCGAGCTGACTTTGATAAGCTGACTCTCCGTTTAGCCATGTCAGAGACCTTTGGGTGAAGCACTTCTCTTTGATTTAGAGATTTACCAGTAGAGTTTTCTTAAACGTGACCACACTTTTTTACTGCTGTGGGTAAAGTTTATATTTCACACAGTTTCACACATTTTTCTCTTCTGGCACTGTCTAGATAGTGCAGCAGCAGATTAGCCATATTCGAGTTTTCAGTAACATTACACTCTTTGTGAAGGTCATCTGATTCCTTACTCCATCCTGGTATATACTTCTTTCTGTATCCTCTTGTTATGCAATCTTTAGCAATTGACGAGACGAGATTTGTAAAACGATCGTAATTTCTTATTCTAGGAGGAATGGACTTGATGCTATCATCAAGCCTGGTGGTAAAGGCCTCCCAGTGTGCTTTATTAAAATGTCATCTAAGCCGTGGAAAAGATCGAATTATGGAAATTTGGATCCCAATGAAACCAGTACTGGCCTATGTTGAGAGTGGGGAAAAGCACCAAGAACTTTCCTAATTGGTTTTGGGCTTCATGATAGTTCACAAGAGCAGAAGTAAGTTGGGAGAGTAACATCGACACCAACGAGGTCGCTTAAATCTCGAGACCCACCTCTACGTACTGCTTCCAAGTTGAGCAGTTCAAATTTTTCGCCCAATACTAGTTGGGTCATAGCGTGGAACAGTTTTGATAGACATAATAAGTTCCTTATTAATGCTCCATCAATACCTGTAGGTGGAATGAACCTCCCTCGGAGGGAATGGACACTTTTGAATCGGTTCCGAACTGGCGTGGGTAGATGTAACTACTGGAAGTATAAATGGGGATTGACACTCTTCAGTCATGTGATTGCGGAGAGTCTATCCAAACAATGGATCACATAATTACAGAGTGTCCCCTGTGTTCTTTCACGGAGGGATTGGCTAGTATACACAGAATAAGTGAGGCAGGTCGTAAATCGCTCGATGGATTGAATTTAGCTTTGTGACAGGATATCACTTTTATTTTATATTATTTACTGCATGACTTTTGGATCTTAATCCAAATATATATATCAAAGAAAAATCATTTTTTTCTGAGTGGTAACTGACAAAACACCATACGATATATATATATATATATATATATATATATATATATATATATATATATATATATATATATAGACTAGGTCTCATTAAATATAATTGGTTTGTGGGTGAAATCTGAAAGAACATATTTATAGTTTATTTGCCTCTCGGAGTGCTACTTCCGATATAAAACATAATAACTACCCATTCATTTTACTCTGCAGACCCAAGAAAATTTCAAAGAGGTCTAAAGGGACATACTATAGCCCCATAAACAATAATTTCTCTGTAAAGATTCAGTTCACTTTTTTATTTTGTCCGTATCGCAAAAGTCCCATTTCTCCTGTATATCGAAGCATTTCTCACAAAAATGTTTGCTACATATGAACACCTCGCGAAGCAATAATTTAAGCAGTTCTACATCGTATATTATGTTACAGTTGAAAACCAGGGACCGTTGCGAATTTTTCAAGAATAAAGGGTTCTTTTCAGCCGAGCGGAACAAAAGCCCGAGGGGTAGAGAGAGGAGAAGAAAAGAAAAGAAGCTGTAAGATGGATTGCCAGTGGGCGTGGCGGACGGTTTGCCATTGGACGTTGCCATGGCAACCAACTATGGCGGCAAGGCGGGAAAGTCATTACTCAGCGCACAGCTGACAGGGCAGGCAGTGGCGACCGAGCCGCTCTACCGCTAACACGGTTAAGCCTACACTGTAAACACGGGATCGGTCAGTGTTCTTCGCACTGGAAGCGAATATATACCGAGTGAAAGGCATAATTGTCAGGAATATATTTTTACGTCAAAAACATGGAACAGAATTCAGTTATTGTTATAATCGGTTTGGAATAATCCAACAAAAAATTAATAAGCCTTAACGTTACAAGTAAGTTTAATAATGAAAAAAGAATCCACAATTCCCGTGAATAAATAAGCAATAATATTAGCTGATATAGCCTAAAAGAAATGGTGAAACGTAAAGCCAATATGAAATTGAGTAGCCTTAACTTAAAATGATACAAATGTCCGGGACAAACGTAACTTTGACTGTCCTACACGTGAATGGGGCGGTAAAAACGTAAATTTGATGGTCGTACACATGAATGGGTCGGTACAAACGTAACTTTGACTGCCCTACACATGAATGGGTTGGTACAAACGTAACTTTGATGGTCGTACACATGAATGGGTCGGTGAACACGGAACAATGATGCTCCTACCCTTGAATGGGTTGATAAAAAAGTAAATTTAATGGTCCAACACGTGAATGGGTTGGTACAAACGTAACTTTGATGGTCGTACACATGAATGGGTTGTTGAACACGTTATTCTGATGGTCATATACATGAATGGGTCGGTGCATACGTAACTGTGGTGGTCGTAAACGCGAATGACTTGGTACAAACGTAACATTATGGATCCTACACATGAATGAGTTGGTAGAAATGTAATATTGATTGTTCTACACGTGAATGGGCTGGTACAAATATTGTTTTGACGGTCCTACACGTAAATGGGTCGGTGCACACGCTACTTTGATGGTCCTACATGTGAATGGCTTGATACAAACATAGATTTGATGGTCCTACACATAAAAAAGTTGGTGCATCCGTAAATTTATTTGCCCAACACGTGAACAAGGTGGTGAACACGTTAATTTGACGGTCCTAAAAGTGAATAGTTTAGTGCACTTGTAACTTTTATGGTTCTACACGTGAATGGGAGCGCACACGTTAAGTAGATGATCCTAAACGTGAATAGGTTGGTACAAACTTAGCTTTGATGGTCCTACACGTAAAAGGGTTGACGCAAACGTAACTTTAATGGCCCCACACGTGAATGGGTCGGTGGACACGGAACTTTGATGGTGCTACACGTGAATGGGTCGGTGCACACGGAACTTTAAAATGGTCCTATCCTATTTCGTGACTGGTCTGGTTCAAACGTAACTTTCATGGTTCTACACGTGAATGGGTCAGTACAAACGTAACATTGACGGTCCTACACGTGTATAGGTTGGTATAAACATAGCTTTGACGGTCCTATGTTGGTGCAAACGTTACATTGATGTTCCTACACGTGAATGGGTCGGTGTACAAGTCTTGTTGGAGCCAAGTGCCTCCTAAGTCCAACTCGTGCAGCCTTGGTAAAACTATTTCTTGTAACATGTATGAATCTTGTAACTACATACCGGTATGAATTCCCTGTGACTGCGACTTCATTTTCCTCAAAGAACCATGAACCAATAATTCCAGCTGAGGAAATTGCGCACTTAACGGTGATTTAAAGTGAAAGCAAAAGCCTTTTATGCTATCCTCGAGGATTAGTGTCAGCCCAATAGCGAATTTTTGTTTGTTGATCGATTTGATCTTCAAAACTACGTAAAACAAAACTTTAGACATAAGCCCCTTTATAAAAAAAAAAAAAAAAAATACATATATTCGATTCATACAATAAAAAAAAGGAAATTATGGTGATTAACCCTGTATGTAGTAAGTGAATCTCATATGAAGATGTTATGTAATAGGCCTACATGAATGGCATGCGAATATGTTAGGCAGTAGTATACATGAATATCATATCAACATGTTTTGCAACACTTGAATATGTTAAGTAGTACATGAATTGTATGTATAGATGTTAAGTAGTACATGAATGCCATATGAAGATGTTATGTAAGAGACTGTAGATGTGACACACATCCTCCCCCTAGCCATTTCGTCCCCTCCCCAAGGAGTGAGGGTGAAATTCAAACTGAAAACAGCAGCCCATTCCAAACGACCACACGCAATGGAAACATGTGCTGTATTATATACCACAAGAATATTCAAGGAAACATTGAAAACCATTGAGTTGTCTTAATACTAACTTTTACTAACGTGAAGATCAGTTACCGAGTACAAAACCTTGTAATTGGGTGAGGACCGATAATAATCATTAATAAACTCTTTTCTGACAAACCAACGTCCTGTTGGTTACTAGGAATACATTCTGAAATATTTTTAAAAATTAGTTATTCAATATCTATCAAACTTAACAAAATCGTTCACATAGAATACTAGAAAAAATTACACCTCTAATATTCTTACTGAAACAGCTTACTCAAGTCTTCTTGATTAAGGCTAGTAATATCGTTTGCTCAAGTAAGCATTAATTTTGTAATAAAACTAATAATTAAAATATTTCCACAGTAGGCCTAGTAGCTCAGTGGTCAGGGTTCCGAACTGCTCCCGTACTGACTGCTCTCCCAACTGCCCTTCACTAGCTCTTGGCTTACGAACTGACTGCTCTCCCAACTGCCCTTCACTAGCTCTTGGATTACGAACTGACTGCTCTCCCAACTTCCCTTCACTAGCTCTTGGCTTACGAACTGACTGTTCTCCCAACTGCCCTTCACTAGCTCTTGGCTTACGTACTGACTGCTCTCCCAATTGCCCTTCACTAGAACTTTGCTCGCGTACTGGTGGTTCTCCCATCTACTCTTCATCAGAACTTTGCTCGCGTACTGATGGCTCTCTCCACTGCCCTACACTAGCACTTGTCTCCCGTACCGACACATCTATTACTACCCTTCACTAGCACCTGGTTTACGTACTGACGGCTCTCCCTATTGCCCTACACTAGCATTTGTCTCCCGTACCGACACATCTACTACCACCCTTCACTAGCACCTGGTTTACATACTGACGGCTCTCCCTATTGCCCTACACTAGCATTTGTCTCCCGTACCGACACATCTACTACTACCCTTCACTAGCACCTGGTTTACGTACGACGGTTCTCCCAACTGCCCTACACTAGCATTTGTCTCCCGTACCGACACATCTACTACTACCCTTCATTAGCACCTGGTTTACGTACTGACGGCTCTCCCTATTGCCCTACACTAGCATTTGTCTCCCGTACCGACACATCTACTACTACCCTTCACTAGCACCTGGTTTACGTACTGACGGCTCTCCCTATTGCCCTACACTAGCATTTGTCTCCCGTACCGACACATCTACTACTACCCTTCATTAGCACCTGGTTTACGTACTGACGGCTCTCCCTATTGCCCTACACTAGCATTTGTCTCCCGTACCGACACATCTACTACTACCCTTCATTAGCACCTGGTTTACGTACTGACGGCTCTCCCTATTGCCCTACACTAGCATTTGTCTCCCGTACCGACACATCTACTACTACCCTTCACTAGCACCTGGTTTACGTACTGACGGCTCTCCCTATTGCCCTACACTAGCATTTGTCTCCCGTACCGACACATCTACTACTACCCTTCATTAGCACCTGGTTTACGTACTGACGGCTCTCCCTATTGCCCTACACTAGCATTTGTCTCCCGTACCGACACATCTACTACTACCCTTCACTAGCACCTGGTTTACGTACTGACGGCTCTCCCTATTGCCCTACACTAGCATTTGTCTCCCGTACCGACACATCTACTACTACCCTTCACTAGCACCTGGTTTACGTACTGACGGCTCTCCCTATTGCCCTACACTAGCATTTGTCTCCCGTACCGACACATCTACTACTACCCTTCATTAGCACCTGGTTTACGTACTGACGGCTCTCCCTATTGCCCTACACTAGCATTTGTCTCCCGTACCGACACATCTACTACTACCCTTCATTAGCACCTGGTTTACGTACTGACGGCTCTCCCTATTGCCCTACACTAGCATTTGTCTCCCGTACCGACACATCTACTACTACCCTTCATTAGCACCTGGTTTACGTACTGACGGCTCTCCCTATTGCCCTACACTAGCATTTGTCTCCCGTACCGACACATCTACTACTACCCTTCATTAGCACCTGGTTTACGTACTGACGGCTCTCCCTATTGCCCTACACTAGCATTTGTCTCCCGTACCGACACATCTACTACTACCCTTCATTAGCACCTGGTTTACGTACTGACGGCTCTCTCTATTGCCCTACACTAGCACTTGTCTCCCGTACCGACACATTTGCTACTACCCTTCATTAGCACCTGGTTTACGTACTGACGGCTCTTCCTATTGCCCTACACTAGCACTTGTCTCCCGTACCGACACATCTACTACTACCCTTCATTAGCACCTGGTTTACGTACTGACGGCTCTCCCCACCGCCCTACACTAGCATTTGTCTCCCGTACCGACACATCTACTACTACCCTTCATTAGCACCTGGTTTACGTACTGACGGCTCTCCCCACTGCCCTAAACTAGCATTTGTCTCCCGTACCGACACATCTACTACTACCCTTCACTAGCACCTGGTTTACGTACTGACGGCTCTCCCTATTGCCCTACACTAGCATTTGTCTCCCGTACCAACACATCTACTACTACCCTTCACTAGCACCTGGTTTACGTACTGACGGCTCTCCCTATTGCCCTACACTTGCATTTGTCTCCCGTACCGACACATCTACTACTACCCTTCACTAGCACCTGGTTTACGTACTGACGGCTCTCCCTATTGCCCTACACTAGCATTTGTCTCCCGTACCGACACATCTACTACTACCCTTCATTAGCACCTGGTTTACGTACTGATGGCTCTCCCTATTGCCCTACACTAGCATTTGTCTCCCGTACCGACACATCTACTACTACCCTTCACTAGCACCTGGTTTACGTACGACGGTTCTCCCAACTGCTCTACACTAGCATTTGTCTCCCGTACCGACACATCTACTAATACCCTTCATTAGCACCTGGTTTACGTACTGACGGCTCTCCCTATTGCCCTACACTAGCATTTGTCTCCCGTACCGACACATCTACTACTACCCTTCATTAGCACCTGGTTTACGTACTGACGGCTCTCCCTATTGCCCTACACTAGCATTTGTCTCCCGTACCGACACATCTACTACTACCCTTCACTAGCACCTGGTTTACGTACGACGGTTCTCCCAACTGCCCTACACTAGCATTTGTCTCCCGTACCGACACATCTACTACTACCCTTCATTAGCACCTGGTTTACGTACTGACGGCTCTCCCTATTGCCCTACACTAGCATTTGTCTCCCGTACCGACACATCTACTACTACCCTTCACTAGCACCTGGTTTACGTACTGACGGCTCTCCCTATTGCCCTACACTAGCATTTGTCTCCCGTACCGACACATCTACTACTACCCTTCATTAGCACCTGGTTTACGTACTGACGGCTCTCCCTATTGCCCTACACTAGCATTTGTCTCCCGTACCGACACATCTACTACTACCCTTCACTAGCACCTGGTTTACGTACTGACGGCTCTCCCTATTGCCCTACACTAGCATTTGTCTCCCGTACCGACACATCTACTACTACCCTTCACTAGCACCTGGTTTACGTACTGACGGCTCTCCCTATTGCCCTACACTAGCATTTGTCTCCCGTACCGACACATCTACTACTACCCTTCATTAGCACCTGGTTTACGTACTGACGGCTCTCCCTATTGCCCTACACTAGCATTTGTCTCCCGTACCGACACATCTACTACTACCCTTCACTAGCACCTGGTTTACGTACTGACGGCTCTCCCTATTGCCCTACACTAGCATTTGTCTCCCATACCGACACATCTACTACTACCCTTCATTAGCACCTGGTTTACGTACTGACGGCTCTCCCTATTGCCCTACACTAGCATTTTTCTCCCGTACCGACACATCTACTACTACCCTTCATTAGCACCTGGTTTACGTACTGACGGCTCTCCCTATTGCCCTACAGTAGCATTTGTCTCCCGTACCGACACATCTACTACTACCCTTCATTAGCACCTGGTTTACGTACTGACGGATCTCTCTATTGCCCTACACTAGCACTTGTCTCCCGTACCGACACATTTACTACTACCCTTCATTAGCACCTGGTTTACGTACTGACGGCTCTTCCTATTGCCCTACACTAGCACTTGTCTCCCGTACCGACACATCTACTACTACCCTTCATTAGCACCTGGTTTACGTACTGACGGCTCTCCCCACCGCCCTACACTAGCATTTGTCTCCCGTACCGACACATCTACTACTACCCTTCATTAGCACCTGGTTTACGTACTGACGGCTCTCCCCACTGCCCTAAACTAGCATTTGTCTCCCGTACCGACACATCTACTACTACCCTTCATTAGCACCTGGTTTACGTACTGACGGCTCTCCCTATTGCCCTACACTAGCATTTGTCTCCCGTACCGACACATCTACTACTACCCTTCACTAGCACCTGGTTTACATACTGACGGCTCTCCCTATTGCCCTACACTAGCATTTGTCTCCCGTACCGACACATCTACTACTACCCTTCACTAGCACCTGGTTTACGTACTGACGGCTCTCCCTATTGCCCTACACTTGCATTTGTCTCCCGTACCGACACATCTACTACTACCCTTCACTAGCACCTGGTTTACGTACTGACGGCTCTCCCTATTGCCCTACACTAGCATTTGTCTCCCGTACCGACACATCTACTACTACCCTTCATTAGCACCTGGTTTACGTACTGATGGCTCTCCCTATTGCCCTACACTAGCATTTGTCTCCCGTACCGACACATCTACTACTACCCTTCACTAGCACCTGGTTTACGTACGACGGTTCTCCCAACTGCCCTACACTAGCATTTGTCTCCCGTACCGACACATCTACTAATACCCTTCATTAGCACCTGGTTTACGTACTGACGGCTCTCCCTATTGCCCTACACTAGCATTTGTCTCCCGTACCGACACATCTACTACTACCCTTCATTAGCACCTGGTTTACGTACTGACGGCTCTCCCTATTGCCCTACACTAGCATTTGTCTCCCGTACCGACACATCTACTACTACCCTTCACTAGCACCTGGTTTACGTACGACGGTTCTCCCAACTGCCCTACACTAGCATTTGTCTCCCGTACCGACACATCTACTACTACCCTTCATTAGCACCTGGTTTACGTACTGACGGCTCTCCCTATTGCCCTACACTAGCATTTGTCTCCCGTACCGACACATCTACTACTACCCTTCATTAGCACCTGGTTTACGTACTGACGGCTCTCCCTATTGCCCTACACTAGCATTTGTCTCCCGTACCGACACATCTACTACTACCCTTCATTAGCACCTGGTTTACGTACTGACGGCTCTCCCTATTGCCCTACACTAGCATTTGTCTCCCGTACCGACACATCTACTACTACCCTTCACTAGCACCTGGTTTACGTACGACGGTTCTCCCAACTGCCCTACACTAGCATTTGTCTCCCGTACCGACACATCTACTACTACCCTTCACTAGCACCTGGTTTACGTACTGACGGCTCTCCCTATTGCCCTACACTAGCATTTGTCTCCCATACCGACACATCTACTACTACCCTTCATTAGCACCTGGTTTACGTACTGACGGCTCTCCCTATTGCCCTACACTAGCATTTGTCTCCCGTACCGACACATCTACTACTACCCTTCATTAGCACCTGGTTTACGTACTGACGGTTCTCCCAACTGCCCTTCACTAGAAATAGAAATTTGCTCGCGTACTGATGGCTCTCCCAACTGCCTTACACTAGCACTTGGCTCTAGTAACAACGGCTCTCCCAACTGCATTTCACTAGCACGGCCCCTTTACAGACGGCTCTCCCAAACTCCCTTGCACTTGACTCTCGTACCGACGGTTCTCCCAACGTCATTTCACTAGCACTCTGTTTCCATACTTATGGCTCTTTTAAATACCTTTTACGAGCACTTGGCTATTAATGACCCTACACTACTACTTTTCTTCCGTACTGACGTCTTTCCTAACGCCCTTTCACTAACACTTTGCTTCCGTATTTATGGCTTTCCAAACTACCCATCACTAGCTCCTCTTGGCTCCCGTACGTATGGCTCCCCCAACTACCCTTTACTAGCACTTGTCTCTCGTACCCACGGCTCTCCTAACGTCCCTTCACTGCCACTTTCCTCCCGTTCCGACGCAACTCTGGCTTTAGACAACGGCTAAGATCACGGCTTACCTACTGTGAACTGATACTACGGTATGAATATATTCTCTAAATATATCCATAATATCGTAAGATAATCTAACCTCTATAAATGTGTAATAAAACAACACCATCTTACTTCACTATCGTTTGTAATTCAAACCTCTATAAATGGTGTAATAAATACAACATCTTACTTCATTATCGTAAGCCAATCTAACCTCAGTAAATAGTTTTATTAAAACACCACTCTACCTAATATCGTAAGCTAATCTCACCTCTATAGTGTAATAAAAATAATACCACTTTACTTCACTATCGTAAAGTAAATTAATCTCTGTAAACTGTGTAATAAAAACATCACCATTTTGTTTTTTTATCGTAAGCTTACCTCCGTAAATTGTGTATAAAAACAACACCATCTTATCTCATTATCTTAAGCTAATCTAACCTTCGTATTTCGTGTAATTAAAACACCACCTTACTTCATTATCGTAAGCTAATCTAACCTTCGTATTTGGTATAATTAAAACACCACCATACTTCATTATCGTAAGCTAATCTAACCTTCGTATTTGGTGTAATTAAAACACCACCTTACTTCATTATCGTAAGCTAATCTAACCCTCTCCCTAAATTAAGTAACAATATTAACATCATCCTGCTTCACTATCGTAAGCTAATCTCACCTTTATAGTGTAACAAAAATAACACCACTTTACTTCACTATCGTAAAGTATTTTAATGTCTATAAATGGTGTAATAAAAACATCACCATCTTGCTTCGTTATCGTAGTAAGCTGGTGTACGACATTATATACTGAGCCTTGTACCTACCACGACCTAATTTATCGGACAGTATAATCATGATTCAAAGCACATTTCCAAGGAATTTCCCCTCATATGAGAATTCTCTCGCGCAGGGGAGACCAGTTCATGATGGCATTTGGGGGAACTATTCTCTCCCCACACATGGCACTGAAATATTTCGGACATGCACGAAATTCAATTAAGTTTATTCACCAAAATTAATAGTTGAGTGAAAAAATACTTACTATTCTCAAAAATTTTTAACAGAAAATCCTTATATATAATACGTGAAGCCTACCATAGCTTCTCCGTTATTTATTACCAATTGAGGTATCAACAAAATTACCCCTATTCGTAGTTGAGCAATAAGGTCTTCAATGTTTAATATTTTTACACATAACGGCATGCGAAGCCCTTAAAGTTATCCAGCCATAAGAATAATACGGGGATAAATTTAAGTTAGTCAAATTTAACAGCTATTAAATTTTAAAAATTGATATCTATGAAATTTTAACAGCTGTTAGAATGTTGTTAATAATATTTTGAAGGTTGTAGATGTTTCTTAATAATAGAGAGAGTAATTTTGATTCAGAGGAAGTTTTGTTTGATCTTAAAGTATAAAACAGTGAATAGATGTCTGTCAGTGCGTCGTTTATACATTACTACACCATTCATCCGATCGTTAACGGAAAATGCTAAGTAATAACAATGGGTGTTTGTATTTAAACTGTAAATAGGATGCAACTCAAATGAAGCGTGTTTCTGTAAATAAATTGACATATTATAATTTTACTTAATTAGATTTAAACCACTAATATTTGAAGTCAGAAGTCACTTGCCGAGGCCGAAGGCTGAGGTGTCACTAGCGCAGCGAGTGACGGGATTGGAACGCGAAGTGTGCAGGGGTGTCCTCTAGTATTTATGTAGTGTTATTAAGTTCCGCCCCATATATCAATAAGTTTTAAGATATATGTTAACAACCATCAATTTTTAATTCAGGAGAAATAGTTAACCTTTTAAATTGTAAAAATATAATTCAATGTCACTTCTAAACCAAATTTGAAATTCTATAGAATATGTTTTTGTCCAGTGCTCCTAGGATATTTAATCAACTATTCAATTAAAATTTACGATCAAATTTAACGACGGTCATTAAATAATGTCATTTAATAGACACTAGATGTTACTTAGGTAATTTAAAAAGATGGCGCCTAAAACTAAGACTTGGGAGTGCTAATGAAACCAAAACTTAGCTATAATTTCTAGTAACTCGATCGTAATATTCAAATCAGTGTTTTGATGATCATTGTTAATTATGCCATTCTTCTGGTCAGACGTGCATATGCAATTTAACTTCATACTGTTTTAATTATATTAGATTGATGTTTTAGTTACAATGGGTTGATTGTGTGTTTTTTTAATGAGGTTTAATGTTGTTTGGGTTCGTTATATATTTTTGGTTATATTATTCTTTATTGTACATATTAACCAGCATGTTGGTTCAATGGCTAAGGTTTCCGACTCCGGAGAGTTTGGTCCAAGGTTCGAATACCCAACTGATCCAACGGTCGGTACTTCACTCCTTAAGTATGTGAACTGGCGACTGAAGTTAAGAAAGGGAAAATTAGAAAAGCTATCATGTCATTAAATACTGATAAAAAATAATACTGATATATATATATACTTTTATGTATTTTAATCCGTAGAGAATTTCATCCAACATGGTAATCCGGCCACAGAGGGACTGACACATTAATAAAGAACCGTACGCGTGGGCTGTACACATACACCAGCTGTACACATACACCAGCTGTACACATACACCAGCTCTAGACATATACCGTACGCGTGGGCTGTACACATACACCAGCTGTCACTGATGTGTTTTAAGCGATCGTTACTTTATTGGCTAAACTATGTTGCACAAATTTCTTTTAAACTTGTTTAAAAACAAATTTAAACGAAACGCCATTAGTTTGGCATCTGATAATGTTATTCAGTAGCGATAGTGGGCACTATACAAGTGGCATAACGTTCGGGCCTACGCTTCTGGAAGGAATAAAAATTATAATAATATTATTGGACGCAAAGAACGTTGTATTATGCAAACGGCTCAATCAGATCTAGCCAGAGAGTTGTTTCGGGGCTGGACGTACACGCTCCTGCTGGGCTACACGACGGACGCCAATTTACATACGTGGCCGGCCCGTGTAAATTGTGGTCTTATGTTCGTCCCGGGGTATAAAATCTCGCCGGCCCTCATTAACTTAAGACGGTATCATCTTTATAATTACTGGCACGCATTTCCGTTCAGTAGCCAAAAATTTGTGACTGGATTACTTCGGGACTAATTTAGGTCCTTTTACGTCTGTTTAAAGGAATTTATTGGACGACACAGTCACCGTGGGTGGCCTGGTCCTGGCCTGCCTCTCTATCCGACATTGCAGAGGTTCGTCGACACGGAAAATTGTTAGTAGAGCTTAAATAAAATATAAAATTTATTAAAATATTTATCATGGACTGAACAATCCAGGACCCTTAACCGAGTAAAGGCAAATGCTGTAAGTACTGTAGGTAAACTGGCAGTTGTGGTGATAAAAGGTAATAATCTGGTTTTTGTATATCCTGTATCCAGAGTCAACATTTGGACGGCATATTAATTATGTTAAATACATGTTCCAAAAGAAAATCCTAAACTAACACAGATCTACTATTAACAAGTAAAGGAGTTGTTAATAGCCATACCTCTCTCTTTCTTTGACAACATAAATTCACATTGGTTTGTTATTTTCAGTAAACAATAAATAACTGAAAAAAATAGATCATGGTTCTTTCTTAATATAGCCACAGAGAAGAAAGAAACACGGTTCACATAAAGTAATGCGCTTATTGTGTGTCGAGTAGTTATTTCTCCAGTTGTCAGTCCCTCCCTCATTTCCCCCAAATCCTCAAGGATAAACGTAGTAACTATTACTTCAGGTGTATAAAGATGTAAATTAGTTTTAATCTATTTATAACTGCCCCTGAGGTATTCAATGTGGATATCACAAAGCTAACTCTGTGTCTTTCTTCTCTGTGAAGAATCCTATTATTAAAAATAGATAGTGGGAAAAAATACTGTTACGCTAAAAATATATCGCTTAACTCGAGAGAAACACAAAAATGTGACCTTTCTTGGCGGATTAATTTTAAATCAGCAAATTAAACATATAGTTATAATTGTAAACAATAAAGTTACGTACATAATATAATTAAACACCATAGTAATTGAATAAAATCAAACTCCCACCCAGGCGGCCGTAGAACGTTTGGCACACATTTTTGGCCTATTTGGAATGGCACGACTGGCACAGTCATTAGAGGGGATTAAGAAGGGTCAACCTGTGAGTTTCAGAAAGGCACGATTGGCACACACCGCCCGGCCAGGTAGTAGCAGCCAGGTGGCCAGAATGCGGGAAAATGGGAACTTTTTTGCCCCCGCAAATTCCCTGCTGTGGTGCTTATTGAAGTAAGCAAAGTTTAAAATTGCGCAACAAATCTGCAGCTATGGCTTCAACGCTAGCTGGATCCAAATGAACAATTAGCATTATTATGGTGTAACCTAACCTAACCTAACCTAACCTAACCTAACCTAACCTAGTGAGGTTTAAATTTAAAAATTTGTTATATCACGGGCAAATGACTGCCACGCAGAGTTGACGGGAACAATAAAATTCCCGTTTTCCCTCGTTCGATGGCGTCTACCTGGTCGAGCGACTGTGCCAATCCTGCCTTTTCCAAGCAGGCGAGTTGACCCTACTTATTCCGCTCTAATGATTGTGCCAATACTGCCATGGGCAGAAGGTCCAAAAATGTGTGCCAGTCGTCCCGTCCCCACCCAGGCTGCAGGCTAGACGGTTCTCCTGCTTCATAGTCAAACACTATTCCATCTCTTAAAACTGTTTGATACGTGTTTAGTTTCGGTATTGTGTAAGAATCCAAAAATGAAAAACGTTAAAATACAAAACAAAAAGAACGATAACAATATTTGTGTTTTAGACCTACAGTGCGATTTATCCAAAACACAAATATTCCCTACTCAAATTTTAACTTTCAACTAATCATTAATAATCTGTTTAATAAACAGCGAAAACACTTACTTAATCATACAAATTAATACATATAACAAAGAGAAAACTTTCTAAAACAAATAAACATATTAAATAATCAACAATTTGTGTTTTTGGTCAAAAGAATATTTGTATATCCAAAACACAAAAGAACATTTATTGCAATAGGATTTTAAAAACAAAATAACAAATACCGAAACCACGTAATTATTTTGAAAAAAGAAATAATTCATTTTACAGAATAGAATCTATACAAAACAAAAATAATATTTAAGATATTGTACAGTTAAAGAATGGAGAAAAACCTCACCGTACCATGACAATATCTTTTCTCGCTGAACACAAGTTAAAAGTGGTTAAGGAAATAACTTTTAACGTGTTGATTACCATAAAATATAAACATTGAGAAATGAATGTCATCACAAAATGTTAAGGGAACCCTAAGAAATAATAAAATATTTTTTATTGGTAGTTATTATAACTTACATGGTAATGAACGAGTTTAGAACTTACCTCTATCACAGTGAAGAAAATCAGAGGTTGCATCCAATAGTGCACTTAATGTTTGTTGAGTAATAATTTATCCAGTTTGCCATGTGATGGCAGGGCCAGCACCTTGTCAGTCCCTACATCCAATAGTGCACTTAATGTTTGTTGAGTAATAATTTATCCAGTTTGCCATGTGATAGCAGGGCCAGCACCTTGTCAGACCCTACATCCAATAGTGCACTTAATGTTTTTTGTGTAGTTATTTCTCCAGTTTGCCATGTGATGGCAGGGCCAGCACCTTGTCAGTCCCTCCCTTATGCCACTCAAGGATAAACGTGGAAATTATTACTACAGATGTATAAAGATGTACATTGGTTGTTATCTATTTATAACTGCCACTAAGTCGTTCGCTGCGGCCACAAGAGAGCGACCTCTGTGCCTTGCTTACCTTTAAACTGTTGAAGCTCGACAGGAAATGTCCAAAGCAAAATTATTTAAACAATAATAAAATAGATTTTTAATTTTAACATGCTATTAGTTGATAAATAAATATTAACATAAGCATAACATATAATTCAATGTAGTTGAAAAACACCTATGAGTCGAAAACAATGTCCTTCGTATACCATCCTTGGGAATTATATTAAAATGTTTGATAAAGAGACTGTATTCTTCACAACCTGTTTAAAAATTCACCATTTTGCGAGAAGAAATGCAAAAGAAGATAGAAAAGTCACATACTATAATTTTCCACGTCAGTAATAAATAATAAAAATAATAATAAAAAATTCTTCGATTATTAAACAAAGAAGACTGAGGAGAGATTGTGTTTACGTTGCAGTTCCAACGACTTTTATTGGCCAAGGCACTGACAAAAGTACATCTTCACTTACCTTATAGTCTTCTAGGATCTTAAAGTGATGATTATCTGTTGGTTTTTGGATGTGATAGATACTGAATGTAGTCTACGATATCCTGTGTAGCCCTTGTGTAAGAATAATTTAAATACATTCAACTAAATTCATCTAATTAGTTAAATAATAAATATTTAAAAATAACTTAGTTGCATGTTAAAATAAATTTACGGACAACGTATGAATACTGATAAATAAAAAATTAATTTCATTCAATGTAGAATTTAAAATTTTACTCGCGGTCCATAATTTTATGGCCTCTTCATAATTTAATCCACATGTTTTTTGTAATGAAAAAAAGTTCATTAAACAATACCAAACATTGTTCAACAAATATGACTGTGCTTTTAACTTGGTTAGTTTTTTTTAACCATTCTAAAATCCACATTTCTATATAAATTATCTCTAAAAATAGTCTTTACTGTACATTTCAATTCTTAATTATCAGAATTAACTTATATTTATTTAATTTTTTTACGCTATTGAATTATTGCAATTTGTATTCAGCCATCTTATTGAAAATCTTTAATGACAAGTCTTTTACTGAAATTTAATGTTCAAATTGAACATTTAAATGTTCAAGAAAGCAATCTTTTTTTAATAAATATTGAAATTTGCAAAAAAATAGTACAGCGAAGCCGTGTAGAAATCTATTTTTTAATGGGAAATGTTTATGGTAACTACAAGTAAATTATCATAAAATACCCTAAACAAATGAGATTTGTAGATAAAAAGACCTAATTAAAAATGCTCCAGTTAATGTTATGGCATTTATTTAGTAATTTTTTTTATGTGAAACAAAAGTGTTTAATACCCAGTGTATTCTTTTTTATCTCTGTTTTACATTCTCATTTAGTTTTCAGTGGCCTCGACCGGAGGGTTTCGACGTTATCGCAAGATAACAGTGTCAAGCAACGTCGACCGACCGTCTGAGCGACCCCGTCCTTGTACGCAACCGCCTGCCCGGTCACAGGTGTTGGTTCGGAAGTCGCCCTTAAGCCGTTGGTCCCCAGGTTAAGTGTTAGAGAGGGCTTCTTAGCCCTAAATTCCCCTGGTAAAATAAAACGATCTTTAACTTTTAGTTCAAATTATGCAAAAAATTAACTCATTGTTGCGTAGCGTAACATTTGTTTGAACCACAGACTAATAAATAGATTCACATACTAATTTAAACTGTTTACAAATATTATTTGTTTTTTGAGATAAAATACTCGTTTTTTGCCGGACAATCGGAAACACGATTATTTTAGAAGATAATTAATAAATTAATTTTTAAAATTTTTAATTTTGATTGTCACAAAAAAAAAACACTTCACAATCCTAACCTAACATATCCTTCACAAAAATTCGAATATCTGTAATTTTCGGCGAAAATATAATATGAGAATTCGTTTTTGTTAATAGAAGGTTTTTATAATGACACGTAAAGGCCGGTAATCACGATTCGCCGTGAAAGTAGTTTTTATGCCATATTTAAAATAAAAAAGATATTTAAAATAACGTATATATGTCAATAGAACTAAAAGTTGAGAAATTGTTTTTTTCCGAATTATTTGATAAAAAAGATAATTTTCTCAGATTTAAAAGCATCTAAAAAATATAAAATTTCATACAAAGATTAGAAATGTTGTTAGGTAAGTGGAAACTACATAGTTATAAAAAAACTAAGACCATTATAATCATTAAATTAATATAGTAAAGTGATCAAGACAGTAAAATTAATATAGGATAGCTATTTATTGGAACACTTGTCCACAGCAATGCTAGTAAAGTCTAGATCTTTACTAATCAATAGTGAGTAGTGGAAACACACTAAGATAGCCTCGCGCAGGGTAGATTCCATCTGGTGTCGCTGAGTCGAGAGTTGGTCATTAGGCGATGTTTACTGGCCGGATAGCACCGCTAACAAGGCAGCTGGCCTCTGATTGGTCGGATTTATCACCGGTGGACAGAATACATTACTAGACGTGGATAGACTGATGGCAACACTGGTAGCAAGTCGGCTCTACAGTTATCCTTGGGAGTGTGAAAAACGGGCCTTCCTCGCTCGATATAAACAAACTATTTAGTTTTAATTTAGAAATCAGCCACCCTAGAATTTAAAGTTGCAGTCATAATATAATGCACTTATTTTATTCATTTAATGAATCATCTGCTGTTACATAAAACAAATTAAATTCACTCTTATGAAATAGACTAAGTAATACCATTGGGTATTAATACTAATAAATAGGCAGCAACGCAAGTATTATGAGATACTGTAAATAAATTTACATAATATTATGATATTATCAGATACAGTTTATCTAATAATTTTTGTAGTCAAAATTCACATACTGATGTACCGCGAGCGAAGCGAGTGACGGGGCTGGCACGCGAATAATGCAGGGGTATCCCCTAATTTTTGTTATTTATTTTTAACAATATCACATTTACGAGTATACTCTATTATTATTTCGTATAAAAATAATTACATCCCACTAATAAATAATTCATTGTTGAACTAATTTTTTATTTTTTACAGGTTTCAGCGTCGATTACCGACGTCACGGACGAAACCGCATTCATATCATGTTTTACCCACCAAGGTCTGGAATGCAATTCGCGATGAGTGGATTTTCCGAAGATGCACTGTACTGGACTGAAACTCATTCAGCAATATTTCCTTATTGTTTTTTTTCATACTTGTAAAATATAAGTTTTAAAGGCATAGTACATATTTCTGTTTTTGTTACATTTTAGAATGATAAATATTTAGAAAGTTGTTTTAAGTAAGCATTTTGGTACAGTCTTTGAATTATGTATTATAAATCTCAAAGTCTTTATTATGCTCAAAGTCATTTTTATTATTGCACGGAGTCTATCCAAACAATGGATCACATAGTTACAGAGTGCCCCTGTACGGAGTCATATGCTAGCATAAATAGATTTAGCTTTGTGACAGTAGTTCATTTGTTATTTATTTATTTTTAAGTTTTATCAGTGACAGACGTATCACTACGTCACTGGTCATATTTATTAATGTTTGATGAGTTAACATTACATTTTGAGTGTTTATTTACGCAATACAACCTTTATATGTTTGTGGCCAACATTTAACGTACTAACAAAATGTTATACAATTTAAATTAGAGCTAAATAAAACTGTTTAGTTAAAACAAAACAGCGAAATATTAATTTAAGCACAGCACACGTTTAAATACACACCATGTTAATAAATTTGCATGTTTTATTTCTCTCACTAATGATTTTACACGTGTAGTCAACGATACACAAGGTGTCACAAAAAAGTCGCCCGGGCTGTAAACTATTGGATTCAACTTCTAATTTAGAGAACAAATTAAGTTTAACATTTTTCGGAATCCATTTTTTGTCATTATGTCTTTCTGTGTTTTTTACAAAAAAAATAATAACTCTATAACAGTTTGACCTACTGACTTGACATTTTGCACATTTCTTAACATTAACTATACTTAATAGCAAAATAATAGCTGTTTCTAAATGGTGGCCATTTAAGCTATTAACCAAAATATATTGTAAACATAAAAATAAATAGTTAATTTGCCATAATTTTGAAATGGCTAAAGATTAGTGTTAATTTAAAGAAGTGTTCCAAATTTTAAGTAAGTTGCCATAATTTTGAAATGGCTAAAGATTAGTGTTAATTTAAAGAAGTGTTCCAAATTTTAAGTAAGTCGATCAAACCAATCTTGAATTATTAATGTTTTTGTAATAAAAAAATAATTTAAAAAAAGAAGATTGGAGTGGAACGTACTTAACTGAGTGGCATTCGAAAAAAATGTACCCTTATTTTTTGCTCTTAATTATGTGTAGAATCCAAAAATTAACAGCCAGGGCACCTATTTTTGTGACATTCTCTACATACAAGTATATACATACATATAATATAATGTATATATATATATATATATATACATATACATATATAAAATTTATAAAAAATAGTAATCTAGCAGCTACACAATTATCTGCATAGATACCTCAAATTTACTTTTGAGTAAGGCGTCGATCGTCACGATATGGGCGAGTATGAGGGGGAATGAGTGTAGATAAACGAGTGTAGTCATTGTTACGAACTAAGGTCGACTAATAGCCCAATAGCCAAGCAAACTTAGTTTCCGATGTTGATAAGTATTCATTAGAATATATATATATATATATAATTTTTTTTGTTAAAAGACACCCGGAGGAAATCTATGGATTTATTTTGTGCAACTTGTTTCTTCATGTCAACATGAAAATGAACCAAGGTAACAGTGTCTCAGGTTATCTGCACATGAGTAATTTTTGTCGATTGTGATATGTGTGATGTGATATATATATATATATATATATATATACACATATATATATAAATAAAAAACACTTTAACATTTCAACTCAAAATCCAGTATCTGAAGTAACGTCATCTACTGCTGTGATATCTTTAAGTAGGTTCAAATGGCATTTAAAAAATGTATAACTTCTTTTATTACATACAAAATTTATATACACGAAATTGTATTAAGTTCTATATTAATGTTTTTCCAAGTAATTAGTAAAAAGCTTAAACCGCTCTAAGGAACAACTTTTTATATGTAAGTCTCAACCCTAAGAATAATGTTCGAAAACTTTTCGAGTATCTGGAAAATCTGCAGAATTTACCTTTCCATGTAAATGGTGTTTGTTTGAACTATTTGAAGATACTGCACTTTATAACTGTGATTTTAACATGCTGTAGAAAGAATAAACAGAGGTCGTATCCAATGACGAGCTGAATGTGTGTCGAGTAGTTGTTTCTCCAGT
Organism: Stictocephala bisonia; assembly: GCA_035578905.1. Taxonomy (NCBI): domain Eukaryota; kingdom Metazoa; phylum Arthropoda; class Insecta; order Hemiptera; family Membracidae; genus Stictocephala; species Stictocephala bisonia. The sequence continues at coordinate 11,342,526 of JAQJVL010000001.1, forward strand.
TCGCCATTGGGATGACAAGGCCAGCACCTTGTTAGTCCTTCCAGTCATCCTCACCAAATCCTCAAGGATAAACGTAGTTCATAAATCGTAATCTATTTATAACTGCCACAAATCGTTCGCTGCGGCCATGTGAAAGCGACCTCTGTTAATATTTATCTGTAAATGCTGTTAAGAATTAGGTAAATTAAAAAAAATCATCTACTACAAGTTATAGTGTAGGTGTATCATGCTGTTTAGTATCAGGTAAATTAAACTAAATAAATAACTTTGAATAGAACTGCCAGATTAAATACAAAACCTTAACCATACGAATGCCAGATTATGGTATGTACCTGTAATGCAACCCAGTACCTACTGATGACATTGTGTACCTTCGAATGTACGGCCCTGCCTTGTATAATTTACTAAATTCAGAGGAATTTAACAAACTATGTAACAATCCAAACTATACAATAACTGTTCAGTTTTATTTAAAAAGGCAATTTAAAAATGTTAAAAATATTGCTATAAACATTATATGTTTAGAGATATGAATAAACAAAACAAGATTAAACATCGAACAAGATTACATTCATGGTTATTGTTTAGTAAATGTCAATATTTCAATTGACACTGTGTCTGTGCTGAACTTATGTCTAATGGAAAGTCAATTGAACAATTTTACGTAAATTTAATTGGGAAATATCGCATTTATTTTTTATTTTTCTACTATGTATATCTAAATTACAGTTTATCTTATAGTAAATATCCGTTTTGTAGTAAATTACTCTTTGTTAATAACAACTTTTAATTTTATAAATATTCTTATTTGGATTCTTTTTGTTCCAAATTTTTCTTATATTGTTTACTTTTTTAAATATTTTTTATTATTTATAAAACAAATGATTGTGGTTTTGGTTGAGAAATAATATTACACTGTAAAGAGGGTTTTTATTGATAAGATCAACTATTGCATTTTATAGAATATATACAAATGTTGAAATATCATACAGCAGAAATAATTAACCCATAAAAGATTATTTAGAGCCCATCCAGAACTCTATTATTAAGATATATATATTTTTAATGTAATGACTATATTTTTGTATTAACATACTTTATAGTAAATAGTTTGATTATATATAAAAACTAATATTAAGGAGCTTGCTGATAAATACAAAACTACCAGCCTCAACAAACCTGCTTTCAAAAGCTCGAAACTGTTGACATTACCCTGTCTCTACATCTTGAATACGTGCATTTTTTTCAAATCAAAGTGCAATCTCATAAGAGGTAGTGACATACACTCTTATGCAACTAGAGACAGAGACAACTACCGAACTGGTAAACACAGAACGGTAGTTCATGAGCGTTTGCCTTCACAGGCAGGAGCCCAATTTGTCAACAGTCTGCCAAATTCGGTCAAAAGTGCCCCAATGCTCAAGGCATTCAAAACGCGTCTGAAGCAAGTTCTGATTGCAGAAGCATTTTATAGTACAGACGCGTTTATGGCACACAACTGGGAGGCCCTATGAACACACAGACCAGAGCTGTAATTGGAAAGAATTCGATTGGATGACCTCTGAATGCAAAATTGTATGTTTGAAAGTGACTTTGATGGAATGAATGAATGGAACATTTTAGACTATTTAATTTATTAAACATTTATTAACATTTATGACTAATGCAATACAATTTACTTTGTCTGACGCAATAAAAAAGGATAGTATTATTATTATTATTATAGTTGATAAATAAACTATTCTATTTTGTTGATGATGGATTTTTCCATTTTGTAATTTGAGAATTTTATTTGGAGTCAGGAAATTATTTATCTAATAATATGTATTTTTGACGTTTTATGAGAATTAACAACTTTGACTTGTTATTTGTGTGTTACTTGTTATTATTAATAAATTATTATTATTCTTTTACAACTGTATTCATTTTTTTCTTTTTAATACTGCATGCTTCCTTTGGTAAAATGTGTGCCGTATCTACATGCACTTGCCCATGTACAAAAAATTCATGGAATTTTCATAAATTTATCATTTTTCATATATATTTTTCAAGTATTATGTACTATATGATTGTTTGAGATTAAACATGTAATTAATTCATTACTTATTTATTACACCATTTATTGTATACGTTAGATTAATTCAATCCTTCATCATTCATTGTGTTTTAAATTTTCGATTTGGTACAGCCACAGAGACGAAGTGAACAGAAGTCACATCCAACAGTGCGCTAAATGGGTGTCGATTGGTTATTTCTCCAGTTCGTCACGCGATGACAGGTCCACCACTTTGTCAGTCCCTTCCTTATTCCTCCAAATCATCAAGGATAAACATTGTAATTATTACTACAGATGTATAAAACTGCCTCTGTTTATTTCCCCTCTGTGGTACAATCCAAGTACTAAATTATTGTTGAGATTGGTAGTCGGACTTATCATGAGAACGTTTGTGGACATTATTATATTATAGTTGTATATTATTATATCATGTTTTAATATTCCCAGTTTCTGAGTATTAGATAATTTTACTGCAACAAAAAAATTTTAATATTATTATATTATAATATCCACATATATTTCTTCGCTTAAATAAGACAAGCAATCTTATTTGTTAGTTTTGATTTAGTACTTGAAAAATACTTGGGTTGTATCAAACCAAAATGTGCAGGGTTTCTTAGTGAAATTAGGAAAAATATCCGACAAATATAAAATATATATATATTTGTCGGATATTTTTCATACGATATTACACACACATATATATATTATATTACATATACTCCACCACATTAATAAGTCAACTACTGAATTACTTATTATAATATATTTTCACGTATATCTATAGCCATAGTTTAAAATATTATTTTTAAGATTTATGTTTACGTCATAGTATTTTTTTAAACTTTTTATTAATAGAATTATTAGTTGACTTAAGGCATTGCATAGAGCATTGGCATGGAAAATAATAAAAATATGGGCAGGGCTTGAGATATTTTTTTTTCAATAAAAAATAATAATACATAGAAAAGGTGTACAGTATTTAAAATTATAAAAGTACTTTTTAAAATTGACGGGGTGTGCGATGCAGGACATTTTTTCGATTCGATGCAGCGATGCGATTCAAAGACTTTCGATTCGATGCAACTCGATTTGATGCCCACACAAAAAATGTATGGTTTTTATTAAGTTTTAGAAGCTTAATTAATAATAACAATAAGTAACAATAATACTTTTTGTTACAGGTACCGTATCTTGTTAGTACAAAGAAAAATAATTTAAAACATAAATTGTTTGATCATATAAATTATAGCTAGTATTTGTTATATGTATGCAACAAAAATATAAAAATTAACTTTGTATCAAAATCAAAGTAAGAAAGTCAATTAAAAATAATATAAAGAATGTAAGATGAAGGGATACACAGAATGCAGTATGCCTAATGAACAATAAATCATACTTATTTTGAGATAAAATTTTAGGGCTTAATAAATTTGTTTAGCACTAAGTATGCTTATGCAATTACATAACTAAGGACAAATATAGGAAAAAACTAGTAATAAAGAAATTTGTTGGCTCTGTATTAAATTCATTAAATGTAAATGCCAGTAGTTGTACTTTGCTGTTGTTGTGGGAGAGTAACTGGTCAATATTGTCAAAATTTAATTTTTTACAGTTAAAATAATATATATCAAAAATAAAAAGAAGAATGTATAAAATAATGGAAATCAACTTAATTATAGTTATTCACTATAAAATAAATAAATATATATAAATAAAGGTACGTACTACATCACAGAATATGTTTAGTAGAAGCATCATTTTGATTCAAGTATAAATGTTTTTTAGCCAAATATTAAAATTAATAAAACAATATCAACAAATGCAATAAAATGTAATTTATTGAATACATTAATTTAGTTTTTATAATAATTCTAATTTAAAATATTTTCCAATATAAAGGTTGAAAATAAGTGTTAATACAGTTATTTTTAATAATTAACGTTCAATTTTTTTAATGCCAATAATCTTGAGTAAAGTATTTTAGAACACAGTGCCAACAGACTAACTGAATTGTAATTGACGAACGTGAATTATCGTTAAAAATGCAACAAATTTGAATTATAAAAGAAAACAAGATAATACTTTGTTTTGATTGGGAAATGTTTTGTTAGAAGGATGAATAGGCCAAGCACCCTACCAGACAAGAAGTGATAACAAAAGTCATGATAACGAATGGACCGATGTTATCTTTAATATTCGACTGTTATCAGCAATATTCGGACTGTTATTGGTAATATTCGAAAACAAAGTTGAAGACATAATTCATTTCACTATTTTAATTATCTAAGCAACAATTCGTATTATTTGTTATCAAATACGGATCCAAAAATAATTGCCGACTAACAGAAATAGATGACTGTCTGTAGAGAATATTCTACGATTCATGGTACGATGCGCGCACGTGAATTACGATACCCATACGCATTGCTTGATGAACTTTTACATGGTGAGATCATGTACGAGTTATTTCCCGGTCGAACTTTGTATTCGTTATCGCGATATAATCAGGTTTTTGTCCGATCGCGCTCATCTCTGTTTGCTCGGAACGAAAACAAACTCGAGTAATAATTGTTTTACAACTATTTTATTGTAAAATATGTTATTTAAAACATCAAAGTAGTAGTTCTATAAGACGCACCAATAAATATTATAGATGAAAAGAGATTTTTTTCTTAATAATTCGTCATTTTGGTGCATCGAATGAATCTGAGACATAAATATTGTCTATGCATCGTGGCAATATCGATACATCGACTCAAATCGCATCGATTTTTCGATGCTTTTCGATGCATCGCACACCCCTAAAATTAACTAAACAAACGTTTGTAGCTTAACCACACATACCGGTGACAGTGGTCAGTGAATATTCTAAGTTTTTATTTTGTACATATTTTGTAATATATTGAAACAAATAAATTATTATAATCCACCCAACCGAGTGCTATTTATCAATCACTCGTAAAAGAATGTTTCTTGATGAAATTCTTTATTCTATTATTAGACCACATTATTAGACCTAATTGATTTGGCCTACAGTACAGTATTGTGCAATTGGTTTATGTTTATGCACAATTTATTATACTGTAATTAAATTTGTGTGCAACAAAATAAAAAAAATAAACAAACTTTAATGAAAAAGGCATAGAGTAAGGTATTTGAATCTGACAATAACTGAAGTTATTCGTTTTCAGGCCGGCGACGTACAAGCTTTGCATACAATCATTGCATCAATTAAAAGAGAGCGAGCTCTACTCCTGAGCAGAGTGCCATCTAAATGGTAATTCTGTTTTATTTCTCCTATTCCTTTTCCTGGCCAATTATAATTGTAAATAGGGCCTGCGGTGAGGGGCAAGGGGAGGGCCCTAGACCAATGGTAGAAGTTGTTTCTTAACTGGCCCATTAAGTTAATCAGAAACATCTCCGGCGCAATTAAAAGGGATTTGTGCGAAGGCCCTCGCATTCTTGGGGTTCTTTTTCGATATAATTCCGATTCGACCAATGGGAGACAGTCTCAGGTGATGGAGGAGTATTGGTGCTGAGTAGAGTGGAGACCATTGCGAGAGACCTCTGATAATTCTCTACCAATCTTTTTAATACGTTAACATTTATTTCGTAACACTCCATGACTTCAGTGTTGCTTTTTGTCTAACTGTTCCTCGCGCGGCTACTTACAGACACGACCTGAGAACACTCTTATTGTCATAGTCTCAATACCCACATAGAATAAATAAACAGAGGTCACTTTATTATGGCGGCAGCGAACGCCTGAGTAGCAGTTATAGATTGATTACAACTAATGTACATCTTTATACATCTGTAGTAATAATTAATACGTTTATCCTTGTAGAGTTGGGGGGAATAAGGAAGGGACTGACAAGGTGCTGGCCGTGCATCCACACGGCAAACTGGAGAAATAACTACTCGACATACATTTAGTCACTGTTGAGTGCTACCTCTATTTATTACTTCTTTGTGACACAACATGGAAGGCGATTGAATATATTCTTTAAAAATAATTATTTTTTAATGCATAGAACTTACTTTTTAAGTTTTTATTTACAAAGATCGTTATTTAAATAAACTAAATCGGCATTTATATATTATTAATAATAAATTGTTATTATGATATCAATAATATTGTAACAGCATTCAAATAATTAGCATTTGTATTCTATAGACTAAGAGAAATATTAACAAAGAAGAAATTAATACAAATATACTATAGCCTTTTTCATAGTATTACTGTTTAAGGTATAATTGGATGAGGAAAACTATATTATTCATATATCAAAACATTAAGTACACTAAAAAAGATAATAAACAATATTTGTGGACTTGAAGAACATAATCATGAAAAGGCATTAAACATTAATATCTATTATTTATAATTACGAAGATTAAAAAAAAAAAAATAGAATACCTAAAAAAACTCAAACAATGCACGTTATTTGTTTAACATTGTCGACTGTTAAAACGTGGTGAACGAATAAATAAATATTATACCCTACAATTTTTCAACATACCAAAATAGGCATGTCAACAAAATTAAAAAAATCACAACATTAAGCTCAAATCAGCTCGTCAAAAGAAAGAAGAAAAACAAATAAAAAATGTCTGAAGTATTAAATTTATTCAATATTAATTATTTACCAGATTGTGATCAACTTGAGCCACCTAACCTAACCTAACCTGACCTAACCTGACCTGACCTAACCGTAATTGCGATAAAAAAGTAGTGGTGGTGGTGGTAAAGTAACGAAAAAAATAGTAGTAGTGAATTAACGGAAAAGGTTCCAAAACTATGCACGTGTTTAATACACCCTATAAGCTAATTTTGAAAATAAATAATTATTTATAAAGAAGACCTTAAGTATTTTTGGACATTACACTAATGCATGATCGAATCACACAATTTTGGATGGTATTAATCAAATTTATTTTCGAAAATCTTTCACTGTGTTTGAATAAAAAAAGTTGAGGTATTATTTTGAAAATCTTTTGAGAGATAGGCTTTACATAGTTCTTTATATTTAATATATGCTCAATATCAATCCTGTAATTTGTAAATTGCCTGGTATCCAGATAATTTTTTACTTTAACATTTTTAAATTATAAGTTGCCTCTATTATTTCGTTTTCGTATCCTTACAATAATTGTAAATATTTATGTTGATGTAAAGGATTTATTCAGTTTTTAGTGCACCAATTTAAAACCCGAAAAAAGTAGCACCTTTTCATCATAAACCTTTAAAGATTTGTTTTAATCTGGAGTCACCTAATGGTCCGTAATTCTCTTGTTACTTCGATGACCACTAATATTTTTATATAGAGACTACAGCTTGTACTTTAATCTGAACTGACAAATCGGAGTTTATAGAAACAAAAATCGGTAATAAATACCTAAAGCAGTAATAAATACATGTAAATAATAAAAATATATGCTTGTTGATCCAAAGATTTCCATTATAAATCAACCTCAACATGTCACTAAAGTACCGCCCGCCAAGGCCTGTAGGGTACGGCGTACAAGGTGTTTTACGGTAATGTCTCTAGGAACGGCGGAGAAAAATAACACCATTTTGTTGTTTTGTTTATAGTCTCAGCAGGAAACTGGTTTAACCGATTGTTGGGTTTATTTATGTAAATGGGTAGAAAGGTGAATGATTCTCACATAGCCACTCTTTGCCAGTGGCTGGTTGCAGACATAACCAACAAGGGCAGCACCATTCGACTGAAAGGGAAATAACGCCAGCCCAAGGGACGATGTCACGTGGTTCATAGCCAGTATTTGCCAATGGCTGGTTTCAGAACTAACTAACAAGGTCTGTACCAGTTATTTTTATTTATTTATTTATCATACCAACAGCATAACACCAATTTACAAATAGTAACGTAGATGACTTCAATAATCACATTAATCAGTAATCAACAATAATAATCCCTTAAACAATAACTAACAAAGATAAACTGTCCAAACAATAACAACAAACTTCAATGAAAGTAAAAAAACTAATAAATTAACAATAAATGAAAAAGACAAGAAATATGCGTAATATATAAACGATGCAAAAATATCAAAAACTAAACAGCAATAGATTTCATGATATGGAAAATAGTCATAAGAAAAAACCACCCTCCAGGACCACCGCCTCTCATTGGTTGAGTCGGTCGATCTCAGCAGCGACTCGCTTCACGACTTAGATGCTGGAATTGAAGAAGTCCACAGAAGTACATATCCTGTTTCCAAAACACACAGTTCCAGGAATAGGGGTGTGGTAAGAGTAGTTCCTGCCAGCAAAGCCATTATCAAAAAGGCGATGATATCTGGTCGGGGTCGGTACATAAAAACGAATTCTCTCCAGTAATTCAGAGCAGTTAATTTTGTTTTTCATGATCTTGCATAGACAGGAGATATCCACCACTTTTCATCTTTCTTTCAAACTATCAAGATCGAACATCGCTGAAAGATCATCAACAGAGGCCTCGAAGTATTTGAAACCAGCTCGACAATCAAGGAACCTCACGAAGCGCGTCCAGACAGTCTGGAGTTGGTCAATATGTTCAACCTGATGTGGTGGCCAGACGACAGAAGCGTATTCGAGGAGTGGGTGGACAAGCATCCTGAACAGCAACACTGCAGCATCAGAATGCAGTCTATGCTTGACGTTCCGAATGACCAGCTCCAAGGTCTGAGAACAGATGCTGCCGATGTGGGGACTGCAGCCGAAGAAGGAGTCATTCCATAACTAACTGTTCGATTAAGAGTGAAGCCACGCCAGCCCAAGGGATGACGTCGCGTGGTTGATAGCGACTCTTAGATAGTGGCTGATTCCAGAACTAACCAACAAGGTATGTGCGATTGGATTGAGAGTGACATAACGCCAGCCAGCCCAGTAGTTGTTTGTAGAAGTGGCTGGATGTAGAACTATTTCTAAGTGACCAACAAGGTCTGTACCATTAGACTGAATGTGGGATCCCCTCCAGCCCAAGGGATGATATGTCATTTGGTTGATAGCTACCAAGGGGCTGATGTATTTGAAAGGGACTGTATCTGGCTGTCCTGGAACTGTATAACAAGGACTGTAACACATGAACGAAAGCTAGCCGCTTGATAGCCGATGACGTTTAAACTGACGTTGCATTCAACACTAGGAGTAGTAAGAACTGAACTGTAAAATCTAAGATATTTACAAATTGTTATATATATGACCTCAATAAATAAATAATTTAAACTTTCCAAAATTTCTTCTTTTCTTTAGTCTTTCTACTAAAAGTAGAAGTCAATTTTCCTGCGTCAGAAAATAATCGAAGCAACACTTAAAGGTCAGTAATATTGCCTCCATGTCAACATAGCGGATTCTCGCAGTGAAGAATGGGTGAACTGCTAAAGAATTCATTTTAGCACTGAAAGAATTAATTTAAATGGACATCGGTTCATTATAAAAATGGAGTCAAAGGAATCAGAAGTCCAAACAATCAGGAAATTCACATAAAGAATGCACCAGTTGTAGTGATCGTCTCATGGTGTGCCTGAATGCTAACAAAAATCAATCACTCAAACTTTAAACACGTTTTGTTAAAAGAAAAAAACAATTTCAATATGCCTAAGCGATTTGAAGACTAATTTGACACAAATCTACATTATATTCAAGCTAAAAGTTTGATCAATGGTTTAAGGTTTTGAATGTTTGGATAGATCAATTGAGTCTTTTATACCCATTGAGAAAATTCTAGAAGATAAATAAAGATAGGCCATATAACTTGTATCTTATTCAAAATTCCTAACCTTAATTAACCTTAACCCACATAACGCAATTTAACCCAAATCGAACCAATATTAAATATAAATTACACTTTAAGACATCGTATCTGTGAGGAATAGACTTAGAAATTATTTCTGTTCATTTTCACAAGCCCAAATTGTTGTTTGGGAATTTTAATGGTGAATGACACCACATACAACGGTTTTAGCTGACCGGCCCACCCTCACATACACGAACAGTGGTACTGACCGACCCACCCTCATACACGATTAGTAGTACTGAACGACCCATCCTCCCATACACGTAAGATGGTACTGAACGACCCACCCCCATACACGATTAGTGGTACTGGCCAACCCATCCTCCCATACACGTATTTTCATACGGTGGTACTGAACGACCCTCTCACTCATAGACCAGCGGTGGTACTGACCAATCCATCCTCCCATATACGTACGGTAGTAATGAACAACTCACCCACTCATAAACCAGCGGTAGTACTGGCCAACCCACCCTCCTATAAACGTTCTGTGACTATACTATACCCCTGTGACGCTCCCGTAGTTCGGAAGTCAAAATAAGCCATTGGTCCAACGAGTCTACAAAACAAAAATGGGCTCGTTTAAGCATGCCAGGAAACTATGTCTTACTTAATTGGACATATCTCTCCTCTAAAAGACATACGAAATTTATTTTTACTTATTGGTCTATTTTTATTTATTGGAGAAAAAATCATAAAACCAACGTTCTTATTAAGAAATAATTTGTGTAAAAATTTAATTATCCTAATTAAATTACACTATACGCCATATATTGTGAATTTATTATTTATATTATTATTATAAGAATAGAGTAAAAGCGGGAGGGGGGGGGCAGTGGCAGGTTTGTTTGCTTTGGGAGAAGGACTGGGAAGGTTACCCAATTTTATTTAATAGTCTCCATTCATCTCGCCGTGTTCAATGTACCAGCCCTAATGGCGCCCCTACAAACATGCACTTGCTCCATTTCATTTTACAGCCTTCCCAACTTCGTCTACATTACATTGAAAACAACTTTAAATATTTCTCTCTGCAAATAAAACCTTATTTTAAAAATCTCATTGCAATGCACTTTGTTGTATTACTAATCACTGATTCCAATTTGTTTTTTAACAGAGTTTTTACCATTACTTTGGTACCGGGGTTATAAAAAAAGGTTATACATGAGTGGTTTCTATAAGTTTTAAATGAATTTGCGTAAAGTAAATACGCTTGGAATATATTATTCTCAACAATATAATCTGTGCTACTTCACAGGAACCGGGAAATTAACATTTAAAAAATCGAACTAAATTTGACATTTTCATCACAGAAGGTCCTAACTGATTGAAGGAAGAATATATTCCGATCTGTAGCAGATATTGTCCCATATTCAACGATTATTCACTTGAGGAAATGGTCTGTCATTAACTGTTACAAAAATTAGTTAGTTCGGAAAAAGACTAACGTCCTCAAAAGCACGCCGTAAAAGTTAAAGATCATCTTATTTTACCAGGTGATGTTAGTGCTAAGAAACCCTCTCCAACACTTAACCTGGGGGACAACGGCTTAAAGGTGACTACCAAACCACCACCAATGACCGAGCAGGCGGGCTGCGTGCAAGGACGGGATCGCACAGACGGTCAGCCATCCAAGGAACAGCCACACTCGATGTTGCTTGACTCCGTTACCTTGCGATAACGTCAGAACCCTCCGGTCAAGGCCACTGGTCATTGGGAGTTCAACCTTAACCAGACCAACCCATCAGTAATCGGACAAAATACATCATAGGTCACTGGGACTAACATCTTCCATAGGTTTTGATTCACCCACCAAACCTACAGACACTTACACTGACTTTGACTCATTCAGCCTCACTGTAGACAAATATGACTTACTGACCCATTCGATCACTCCGCAGACCCATATGCCTGACTTTGACCTACCCAACTGCACTGCAGACACATACAGCTGATTTGACCCATGAAGCCACCCGGTAGACACGTACGATTGACTTTGCCCATCCAGCCTCCCAGCAAGTACATACGATTGACTTTGACCTATCCAGCCGCCCTGCTGACACATATACACTGGCCCACCCATATACACATATTGACTTTGGCCCACCCATACACACTGCAAACACATACAGCTGATTTAGACTCATCCAGCCTCCCTGCAAACACATACGATTGACTTTGACCTATCCAGTCACTCTGCTGACACATATGACTGACTCTGACTCACCTACCCACATTGCAGCACATACGACTGAATTTGACCCATCCAGCCTCCCTGCAAACACATACGATTGACTTTGACCCATCCAGCCTCCCTGCAAACACATACGACTGACTTTGACCCATCCAGCCTCCCTGCAAACACAAACGATTTACTTTGACCTATCCTGCCACCCTGCTGACACATATGACTGACTTTGACTCACTCAACCACCAAGCAGAGTCATATGTCTGACTTTTGCCCACCTATCCACCCACACTGCAGACACATATGACTGACTTTTACCCGTCCACCCACCCTGCTGATACATACGACTGACTTTGACACACCCACCCACACTGGCTTTGACGCACCAATCCACACTGCAGACACATAAGAGTGACTTTGACCCATTCAGCCTCCCTGCAGCCACATATGTCTGACTTTGACCCATCCACCCACCCTGCTGATACATACGACTGACTTTGACCCACCCATCCACACTGCAGACTCATATGACTGACTTGGACCCATTCAGCCTCCCTGCAGAACATATTACTGACTTTAACCCATCCATCCACCCTGCAAACACATACGATTGACTTTGACCTATCCTGCCACCCTGCTGACACATATGACTGACTTTGACTCACTCACCCACATTGCAGACTCATATGACTGCCTTTTGCCCACCTATCCACCCACACTGCAGACACATATGACTGATTTTGACGCACCAATCCACACTGCAGACAGATATGACTGACTCTGACCCGTCCACCCACCCTGCAGATACATACGACTGATTTTGACCCACCCACCCACACTGCAGACACATATGACTGGCGTTGACGCACCAATCCACACTGCAGACACTTCAGAGTGAGTTTGACCCATTCAGCCTCCCTGCAGCCACACATGTCTGACTTTGACCATTCCACCTACCCTGCTGATACATACGACTGACTTTGACCCACCCACCCACACTGGCTTTGACCCACCCATCCACACTGACTTTGACCCACCCATCCACACTGCAGACTTATGTGACTGACTTGGACCCATTCAGCCACCCTGCAAACACATACGATTGACTTTGACCTATCCAGCCACCCTGCTGACACATACGATTGACTTTGACCTATCCAGCCACCCTGCTGACACATATGTCTGACTTTGACCATTCCACCTACCCTGCTGATACATACGACTGACTTTGACCCACCCACCCACACTGACTTTGACCCACCTATCCACACTGCAGACTCATGTGACTGACTTGGACCCATTCAGCCTCCTTGCAGAACATATGACTGACTTTAACCCATACAGCATCCCTGCAAACACATACGATTGACTTTGACCTATCCAGCCACCCTGCTGACACATACGACTGACTTTGACCTATCCAGCCCCCCTGCTGACACATACGACTGACTTTGACCTATCCAGCCACCCTGCAAACACATACGACTGACTTTGACCTATCCAGCCCCCCTGCTGACACATACGACTGACTTTGACCTATCCAGCCACCCTGCTGACACATACGACTGACTTTGACCTATCCAGCCCCCCTGCTGACACATACGACTGACTTTGACCTATCCAGCCCCCCTGCTGACACATACGACTGACTTTGACCTATCCAGCCCCCCTGCTGACACATACGACTGACTTTGACCTATCCAGCCCCCCTGCTGACACATACGACTGACTTTGACCTATCCAGCCCCCCTGCTGACACATACGACTGACTTTGACCTATCCAGCCCCCCTGCTGACACATACGACTGACTTTGACCTATCCAGCCACCCTGCTGACACATACGACTGACTTTGACCCACCCATACACACTGCAAACACATACGATTGACTTTGACCTATCCAGTCACTCTGCTGACATATATGACTGACTTTGACTCACTCACCCACATTGCAGACTTATATGACTGACTTTGATCCACCCATCCACACTGCAGACACATATAACTGACTTTGACCCACCTATCCACACTGCAGACACATATGACTGATTTTGACGCACCAATCCACACTGCACACATAAGAGTGACTTTGACCCATTCAGCCTTCCTGCAGACACATACGACTGAATTTGAACCATTGAGCAGCTCTATAGAGACACATAACTGACTTCGAACCACGTACCCTGCAGACACATATTACTGACTTTGATATGTCTTTGCGAACTGTCTGGTTGGGCAGGTGGGTCAATAACATTATACGAGTATGTTTGATGGTCAAAATACATGTCTCTGGCAACTAAAAATTACACCATATATTGTATCAACAAATTGATTTATAATGAAAAATTTATTTTGTATCTAGTAGGGCAGCTTTCCCCCAAAACATCTAAAGCACGTTTTTCTGAAACTACGTGCTTCAAATGGGATCCAGCCACACTTGGCTTTTTGCTTCTGCGACAACGACTCGAACGTCGCATGTAGCGTATTTCGAGCGACGTCAAAAACGTTGCCCATGTTACCTTATGCACCCAGCCACACTCGGCGTTCTTGTTGCAGCTCCCACCACACCCCTCCTCTACTCTGCCAGTCTATACAGCTAGTTGCATTGCTATAAAGAGGCTTTACATTTCCTTGCATTACCTAGGTTTTGTGATTTTGTTTTGTATTATCAAAAGTGTTTATCAAGTTTGATACAGTGCAGTTTATTAATGAGGTTAGCCTCCGTATTCCACTGTGGGACCTTAAAAGATAACAATAATAGAGACGTAAAAAGTAAATTGTTGATAAAGGTTGGCCGTTTTATTTTAGGGAACTGGGACCAGCTAACAAATGAGAGTTGACTACTTTTATGACCACTTAAAATAATTCATATGTAAACGTAATGCACCAGAAAGTACCATTTGCAATCCCCCTCACAAAACTACTCCTACTGTGGAGGACAAAGACAACGAAAATAAACTAATGCCAAAATATCGTTTATTTTAAAAAATTAGACATTTTAAAAGAAAAAAATTACAATAACAAAGTAAATACCAAAAACCAAAAGAATATATGCACAATTTTACTTACAAAATAGGCTGTTGGACGTTAGCAAAATAAGTAATAAATTATTTAGGCCTAACCAAACATTAACTATAGAAATACAGTATATAACAAAAAGTTGAATTAAATTACACATAAAAATAATCATTAATAAATATAGATATAAAAAACATCTGAAAAATCTGTAGAACAATATAACAAACATTAAAACAAAAAGGGGCTAAATACTAAACATATAAATAAAGACATAACAACGAAATAACAAAACTACGAATTCATCAACATCCTCATCCAAAAATAAGAAAATAACTTGTCTTCGTCATTTCTTAAAAATTTTGAAAAGTTATGAAACTAGCCTTCTGTCAACCGCACAGAGTTCATTAATACCAAATCTCCTTTTATTTTTCTTCAAGTAGGAAATATTTCTTCGCTGACGTATCTTTCGCGACTACAAATACGCCAAGTGTGGCTCTAGCCTAAGGGTGGGAGGGTTGGTCAATAGCATCGTACGTGTACGGGTGGGTCAATACCACCATACATGTATTGGTGTGTAGGTGGGTAATCACTTTCGTACGTTTATGGATGGGTGTGTGGGTCATTACCATCGTACGTGTATGGGCAGGTGGGTAGGTAATTACCACCACACATGGGTGGATGGTAGGTCTATTAAGTCAATGCTAAGTAATAAGAAACTATTTTTAGTAAGTAACCCCCCGATCTTTAAGGAGTTGGTTGTGAGAACTCGAAGCCAGAATATGCTAAAACACCAGGCGTTACTCGATAACAAAGCCCTCTGTTTTTATTTATGACTGGTGCATGGCGATTACGTAACCAACATGCAACCTTTATTTACTCTCCATTAATAATATTACATGCAGTTTTCGTGCTTATTGCCACAGAACACAGTTAAAAGTAGGCTCACCATGAATACAGTATACATGTATCTCATGCCTTTGAGTTCTATTATTAAGAATTAATATGTTGTAAGTAACCTGGACGTAAGTCTTGTGACTGTTGCACTATGCTACTGTAACATCAGAAATAAGATCTTAACATAATTACAGAGAAGAAGGAAACATAGGTCGAATTCAATAGTGCGCTGAATGAGTTTCAAGTTAAAAATTAAAGACTTAAAGATCGTTTTTTTTTACAGGCGAAGTTAGGGCTAAGAAGCCCTAACACTTAACCTGGGGCCAACGGCTTAAGGGTGACTTCCGAACCACAACCAGTGACCGGGCAGGCAAGATGCGTGCAAGGACGGGATCGCTCAGACGGTCGCCCATCCAAGGGACAGCCACGCCCGATGTTGTTTGACTCCGTTATTTTGCGATAACGTCAAAACCCTCCGGTCTAAGCCACTGGCCAACCCGAGTCAGAGTGTCGAGTAGTTATTTCTCATCTTTGTCATTATTCTCCTCAGGAAAATTAATAACAGGGCCAGCACCTTGTCAGTCCCTCCTTAATTCCTACCAAAACCTTAAGGATAAACGTAATAATTAGTACTACAGAAGTTTAAATATGTACGTTAGTAGCAATTTACTTATGCTGGCACTGAGGCGTTCACTGAGGCCATATTAAATCGACCTCTGTATGTTTTTTCTCTGTAACACAGAGTATATAATGTTGAATTAATTTTACATTGAACAAATGTTACAAAACTATTTCACTCCTGTGATTCAGTGGTCAACATGTACGTATGAATGTATAAGGCCTAGGTAAATTGTTCAATGGTTCACTCGATAGTGTTCAAGATCGGTCGAGAGCGCGGGGGAGGGGAGCGACGCGCCGGCGACAGTTAGCTTTTACTGCTCAAAACTTGGCACCAATTGAAAACATATAACTATATTTCACTGGACCGGCAGTGCCATTTCTAAGATTTGTGAGTTTGTTCAACAATGCTGGTCTGGTCTGTTATAGGCTGTAGCAAACATAAACTTATATTGCATTTGCTCCTACATCCAGTTTGACGTAAACAACATTTTTTAATTAGCTAATTAAAAAAAAATATAACCGAGGTGTAATAAAATCATCATAATATTATGAAATGTGCCAAAATGGCGGTATGGATACAAAATTAAATAAATAACAAAATCACTTTGGTTTATATTAACTTCGTTTGAAATTATATTATGTATATACAAATGTTTGAAGTAGGATGCTTTAAGCTGGTTACAGAATGTAAAATTAGGTAACATATCAAAACTAACAAAACTGAAATATTATAAGTAAACAAATTTTGATTGTATTGTGTCTGTCGATCAGTTTGTTCGTACAAATATACATAAATATATATTTTGATTGTATCCTGAGTTGAAATTTGCTAAACCATCTTGTGCCAAACACCATTGTCTCCCCATACCCCAAAACTGGTGATTATCTTATGCCAAACGCCATCGTCTCCCCATACAACAACACTGGTGGTTATCCTGTGCCAAACGCCATTATCTCCCCATACCCCAAAACTGGTGATTATCTTATGCCAAACGCCATTGTCTCCCCATACACCAAAACTGGTGGTTATCCTGTGCCAAACGCCATTGTCTCCCCATACCCCAAAACTGGTGATTATCTTATGCCAAACGCCATTGTCCCCCCATACACCAAAACTGACGGTTATCTTATGCCAAACGCCATTGTCCCCCTATACACAAAACTGGTGATTATCTTATGCCAAACGTCATTGTCTCACCATACACCAACATTGGTGATTATCTTATGCCAAACGTCATTGTCCCCCCATACACCAAAACTGGTGATTATCTTATGCCAAACGTCATTGTCCACCCATACACCAAAACTGGTGATTATCTTATGCCAAACGTCATTGTCTCACCATACACCAAAACTGGAGGTTATCTTATGCTAAACGTCATTGTTTCACCATACACCAACATTGGTGATTATCTTATGCCAAACGCCATTGTCCCCCCGTACACCAAAACTGGCGGATTATCTTATGCCAAACGTCATTGTCCCCCCATACACCAACACTGGTGGTTATCCTGTGCCAAACGCCATTGTCTCCCCATACCCCAAAACTGGTGATTATCTTATGCCAAACGCCATTGTCTCCCCATACACCAAAACTGGTGATTATCTTATGCAAAACGCCATTGTCCCCCCTTACACCAAAACTGGCGGTTATCTTATGCCAAACGCCATTGTCCCCCCATACACCAACACTGGTGGTTATCCTGTGCCAACGTTTTCGTCTCCCCAAACCTCAACACAGGTTATATTGTGCCAAACGCCATTGTCCCCCCATACATCAAAACTGACGGTTATCTTATGCCAAACGCCATTGTCCCCCCGTACACCAAAACTGGTTATTATCTTATGCCAAACGCCATTGTCCACCCATACACCAAAACTGGTGATTATCTTACGCCAAACGTCATTGTCTCCCCATACACCAAAACTGGTGGTTATCCTGTGCCAAACGCCATTGTCTCCCAATACACCAACACTGGTCGTTATCCTGTGCCAAACGCCATTGTCTCCCCATACACCAACACTGGTGGTTATCCTGTGCCAACGTTTTCGTCTCCCCAAACCTCAACACAGGTTATATTGTGCCAAACGCCATTGTCCCCCCATACACCAAAACTGACGGTTATCTTATGCCAAACGCCATTGTCCCCCCATACACCAAAACTGGTGGTTATCCTGTGCCAAACGCCATTGTCTCCCCATACACCAACACTGGTGGTTATCCTGTGCCAACGTTTTCGTCTCCCCAAACCTCAACACAGGTTATATTGTGCTAAACGCCATCGTCTCCCCATACACCAACACTGGTGGTTATCCTGTGCCAAACGTTTTAGTCTCCCCAGACCTCAACATTGGTGGCTGTCTTATGCCAAACTTGTTCGTCTCCCCAAACCTCAACACAGGTTTTATTGTGCCAAACACCATTGTCTCCCTATACACCAACAACACTGGTGGTTATCCTGTGCCAAACGCCATCGTCTCACCAAACCTTAACATTGGTGCCTGTCTTATGCAAAACTTGTTCGTCTCCCCAAACCTCAACACAGGTTATATTGTGCCAAACGCCATCTTCTCCCCATACATCAACACTGGTGATTATCCTGTGCCAAACGCTATCGTCTCCCCATACACCAACACTGGTGGTTGTCCTGTGCCAAACGTTTTCGTCTCCCCAAACCTCAACACAGGTTATATTGTGCCAAACGTCATTGTCTCCCCATACACCAACACTGGTGGTTATATTGTGCCAAACGCTATCGTCTCCCAATACACCAACACTGGTGGTTATATTGTGCCAAACGCTATCCTCTCCCCATACACCAACACTGGTGGTTATATTGTGACAAACGTCATTGTCTCCCCATACACCAAGACTGGTGGTTATATTGTGCCAAACGCTATCGTCTCCCCATACACCAACACTGGTGGTTATATTGTGCCAAACATTATCGTCTCCCAATACACCAACACTGGTGGTTATATTGTGCCAAACGCTATCGTCTCCCAATACACCAACACTGGTGGTTATATTGTGCCAAACGCTATCGTCTCCCCATACACCAACACTGGTGGTTATATTGTGCCAAACGCTATCGTCTCCCAATACACCAACACTGGTGGTTATATTGTGCCAAACGCTATCGTCTCCCCATACACCAACACTGGTGGTTATATTGTGCCAAACGCTATCGTCTCCCCATACACCAACACTGGTGGTTATATTGTGCCAAACGCTATCGTCTCCAATTACACCAACACTGGTGGTTATATTGTGCCAAACGTCATTGTCTCCCCATACACCAACACTGGTGGTTATATTGTGCCAAACGCTATCGTCTCCCAATACACCAACACTGGTGGTTATATTGTGCCAAACGCTATCGTCTCCCCATACACCAAGACTCGTGGTTATATTGTGCCAAACGCTATCGTCTCCCAATACACCAACACTGGTGGTTATATTGTGCCAAACGCTATCGTCTCCCCATACACCAACACTGGTGGTTATATTGTGCCAAACGCTATCGTCTCCCAATACACCAACACTGGTGGTTATATTGTGCCAAACGCTATCGTCTCCCCATACACCAACACTGGTGGTTATATTGTGCCAAACGCTATCGTCTCCAAATACACCAACACTGGTGGTTATATTGTGCCAAACGTCATTGTCTTCCCATACACCAACACTGGTGGTTATATTGTGCCAAACGCTATCGTCTCCCAATACACCAACACTGGTGGTTATATTGTGCCAAACGCTATCGTCTCCCAATACACCAACACTGGTGGTTATATTGTGCCAAACGCTATCGTCTCCCAATACACCAACACTGGTGGTTATATTGTGCCAAACGCTATCGTCTCCCCATACACCAACACTGGTGGTTATATTGTGCCAAACGCTATCGTCTCCCAATACACCAACACTGGTGGTTATATTGTGCCAAACGCTATCGTCTCCCCATACACCAACACTGGTGGTTATATTGTGCCAAACGCTATCGTCTCCCCATACACCAACACTGGTGGTTATATTGTGCCAAACGTCATTGTCTCCCCATACACCAACACTAGTGGTTATATTGTGCCAAACGCTATCGTCTCCCCATACACCAACACTGGTGGTTATATTGTGCCAAACGCTATCGTCTCCCAATACACCAACACTGGTGGTTATATTGTGCCAAACGCTATCGTCTCCCAATACACCAAGACTGGTGGTTATATTGTGCCAAACGCTATCGTCTCCCAATACACCAACACTGGTGGTTATATTGTGCCAAACGCCATTGTCCCCCCTTACACCAAAACTGGCGGTTATCTTATGCCAAACGCCATTGTCCCCCCATACACCAACACTGGTGGTTATCCTGTGCCAACGTTTTCGTCTCCCCAAACCTCAACACAGGTTATATTGTGCCAAACGCCATTGTCCCCCCATACACCAAAACTGACGGTTATCTTATGCCAAACGCCATTGTCCCCCCATACCCCAAAACTGGTGATTATCTTATGCCAAACGCCATTGTCCCCCCATACACCAAAACTGGTGGTTATCCTGTGCCAAACGCCATTGTCTCCCCATACACCAACACTGGTGGTTATCCTCTGCCAAACGACATTGTCTCCCCATACACCAACACTGGTGGTTATCCTGTGCCAACGTTTTCGTCTCCCCAAACCTCAACACAGGTTATATTGTGCCAAACGCCATTGTCCCCCCATTCACCAAAACTGACGGTTATCTTATGCCAAACGCCATTGTCCCCCCATACACCAAAACTGGTGATTATCTTATGCCAAACGCCATTGTCCCCCCATACACCAAAACTGGTGTTTATCCTGTGCCAAACGCCATTGTCTCCCCATACACCAACACTGGTGGTTATCCTGTGCCAATGTTTTCGTCTCCCCAAACCTCAACACAGGTTATATTGTGCTAAACGCCATCGTCTCCCCATACACCAACACTGGTGGTTATCCTGTGCCAAACGTTTTAGTCTCCTCAGACCTCAACATTGGTGGCTGTCTTATGCCAAACTTGTTCGTCTCCCCAAACCTCAACACAGGTTATATTGTGCCAAACACCATTGTCTCCCTATACACCACCAACACTGGTGGTTATCCTGTGCCAAACGCCATCGTCTCACCAGACCTTGACATTGGTGCCTGTCTTATGCAAAACTTGTTCGTCTCCCCAAACCTCAACACAGGTTATATTGTGCCAAACGCCATCGTCTCCCCATACATCAACACTGGTGATTATCCTGTGCCAAACGCTATCGTCTCCTCATACACCAATACTGGTGGTTGTCCTGTGCCAAACGTTTTCGTCTCCCCAAACCTCAACACAGGTTATATTGTGCCAAACGTCATTGTCTCCCCATACACCAACACTGGTGGTTATATTGTGCCAAACGCTATCGTCTCCCAATACACCAACACTGGTGGTTATTTTGTGCCAAACGTCACTGTCTCCCCATACACCAACACTGGTGGTTATATTGTGCCAAACGCTATCGTCTCCCCATACACCAACACTGGTGATTATCTTATGCCAAACGTCATTGTCTCACCATACACCAACATTGGTGATTATCTTATGCCAAACGTCATTGTCTCACCATACACCAACATTGGTGATTATCTTATGCCAAACGTCATTGTCCACCCATACACCAAAACTGGTGATTATCTTATGCCAAACGTCATTGTCTCACCATACACCAACATTGGTGATTATCTTATGCCAAACGTCATGGTCCACCCATACACCAAAACTGGTGATTATCTTATGCCAAACGTCATTGTCTCACCATACACCAACATTGGTGATTATCTTATGCCAAACGTCATTGTCCACCCATACACCAAAACTGGTGATTATCTTATGCCAAACGTCATTGTCTCACCATACACCAACATTGGTGATTATCTTATGCCAAACGTCATTGTCTCACCATACACCAACATTGGTGATTATCTTATGCCAAACGTCATTGTCCACCCATACACCAAAACTGGTGATTATCTTATGCCAAACGTCATTGTCTCCCCATACACCAACACTGGTGGTTATCCTGTGCCAACGTTCTCGTCTCCCCAAACTTCAACACAGGTTATATTGTGCCAAACGCCATTGTCTCCCCATACACCAACACTGGTGGTTATCCTGTGCCAACGTTCTCGTCACCCCAAACTTCAACACAGGTTATATTGTGCCAAACGCCACTGTCTCCCCATACACCAACACTGGTGGTTATCCTGTGCCAAACGCCACTGTCTCCCCATACACCAACAGTAGTGGTTATCCTGTGCCAACGTTCTCGTCACCCCAAACTTCAACACAGGTTATATTGTGCCAAACGCCACTGTCTCCCCATACACCAACACTGGTGGTTATCCTGTGCCAACGTTCTCGTCACCCCAAACTTCAACACAGGTTATATTGTGCCAAACGCCATTGTCTCCCCATACACCAACACTGGTGGTTATCCTGTGCCAAACGCCATTGTCTCCCCATACACCAACACTGGTGGTTATCCTGTGCCAAACGTTTTAGTCTCCCCAGACCTCAACATTGGTGGCTGTCTTATGCCAAACTTGTTCGTCTTCCCAAACCTCAACACAGGTTATATTGTGCCAAACGCCATCGTCTCCCCATACACCACTACTGGTGGTTATCCTGTGCCAAACGCCATCGTCTCACCAGACCTTAACATTGGTGTTTTAGTCTCACCAGACCTTAACATTGGTGCCTGTCTTATGCAAAACTTGTTCGTCTCCCCAAACCTCAACACAGGTTATCCTGTGCCAAACGCCATTGTCTCCCCATACACCAAAACTGGAGGTTATCTTATGCCAAACGCCATTGTCTCCCCATACATTAACACTGGTGGTTATCCTGTGCCAACGTTTTCGTCTCCCCAAACCTCAACACAGTTTATATTGTGCCAAACGTCACTGTCTCCCCATACACCAACACTGGTGGTTATCTTGTACTAAACGCCATCGTCTTCCCAAGCCCCAATACTGTTGGTTATGTTGTGCTAAACTTGTTCGTCTCCCCAGACTTTAACCCCGGTGAACACTAGAAACCAGTGTTCACCGGGGTTCAGACAACACATTTCATCTTGTGCCAAATGTGTTGTCTCCCCGACCTCAACACGGGTGGTTATCTTGTGATAAATATCATTGGTTCTCACAGGTTTTTCTTTTCTTAGTTTTATTCAGGCCTTTAGGTTTTTAATCACGGAGCAGTGAACAATGAAATCTGAAATAAATATATGAGTACATTCATTAATTCATTAAATGTGGTAAAATAGTATTTTATTATGGTTTCAATACACTCGTATCCTGAGTTTTTCATTTATTATCGCTTCATTGACATAATGAAAAACTATACTTTTTCATCCTCCATCATTACTTCATCTTCAACAAAAACTCTTAAGTACTGACATTAACAAAGTGTTTTATTTTCAATATACTTTTTATCAGAGCTGTTACAAGTTTATTTATCTGCGCATTTGCATTGACTAGTGCAGAGTGACGGGGGGGGGGGGTGACCTCACAACTTGTGTTTTGGCTGGCCTCCGGTGGCTCCCCGCCTAATGTTCGTTCCGCTATTTCCAAATTACCGTAAATCTTTTGACCACCACGTACTTAGCAAAATTAACATGTCGGCGCTTGCTGTGATCGCCAAACGAACGTAAAAACGCCGTTTTTTATACGTTTGATTGAGAGAACATCCAAAACCAATGACTAGTCATTGTCTAAGACTTAACTATCGGACTACATATGTGGATCGATTCTTTCTGTTAACAGTTCTAGTCTTAATTTAAAGCGTGGTTTCAAATGTAATTCTTTGTACTATTTATTGCCTCTATTAAACAAATTGCGTCACGTACCTTTATACTGTCTTCACTAGGTCACGTACCTTTCTACCGTCTTTTTTTCTAATTTATGTACCTTGGTACCGTCTTCACTGGGTCACGTACCTTTCTACTGTCTTCACTAGGTCACGTACCTTTCTACCGTCTTTTTTTTCTAATTTATGTACCTTGGTACCGTCTTCACTGGATCACGTACCTTTCTACTGTCTTCACTAGGTCATGTACCTTTCTACCGTCTTTTTTTTCTAATTTATGTACCTTGGTACCGTCTTCACTGGGTCACGTACCTTTCTACTGTCTTCACTAGGTTACGTAACCAAGTGAAAACGGTAGAAAGGTACGTAACCTTGTTCATGTATTAACCAACCATCAATCTATGATGCAAACATTAAATCTGTTTAGAAAATAGTCGTATGTAGGTAATAAAAATACAATCATGGCTGCTAAAAAACAAATACGAGTTGAAAAAGTCAACAATTAAACCACATGTGTTCGTGCCAATGTTGAGACATGATGAAAAATAAACAGGGATGTGGAAACAAGCGATGGAATAGAGTATTAATGTTTGGTTTTTCTCTTCTAACCAAAGCCTCCTACGTGGGTTTACCCTCTCCCTTCTCACTCACACATACTGTCTCACTTTCTATATATCTAAATTGATTTAACGTGACAAATGAATTTAGTTAATTTCTATCACGTAGCCAAGGAACTAGCCAGCACAAAGCAAGTGCAATAACAGATCAGTCGTCGTTTGGAGGATGGAGGGGTAAAGTCGTGTGACGATGGGCCCCGCGGGAACCACACAAGTAAGTTGACAACACACCCGAGAGCCCCTCACTGGATCTCATTGGCTTCTCCACACAACATCATACTTTTCTATCATTCTAAGTACTTGTTATAATAACATTGGTAAATAATTTCTATAAAAAACAACTACACATTAAAAACAATCTAAATAATCACCTTAAATCACCATAACTATAAAATTAAACGGAGCACTGTTGGAAAAGTAAATTTCAATCGTTAAAAGATCGTAAATATTTATAATAACTAAGTCATTAAGTATCTAAATTAAAATGTACTCATTGAGTATAAAGATTATTACGTTGAAAATCTTTTATTAACATACTATCAAAAGAACAGTTCTTAAAAATAAAAAAAGTAAGAACCTAGTTTAAAAAAAATGAATGTTCGTGGATTAATTTTACGGGTATTTAACTGTAAAAAATGAAATCACTACAAACACAACAGTCTATCTTGGGCCAAAACAAACCATAAATCAACAATCTGACATGCAATTACAATACAAAACTAAATCAATATAAGTACCAAACGTTTTTTACTCACCACAATCAAACAACACTAGAAAAAATCACTGACACTAACACACGAAACCTGCAACAGAAAAAAAGACATATCACTAAAAAGACACAGTTAAATCAAAATTTCAAAACATTAGTACTGACAAATTGAGCAATTTTAAAATTACTACGCATGTAGGCCTAATTACTGAAACTAATCCACGTTGTATATTTGTAACATGATGAATTAATTAGTATAACCCTCATCACTTTGAAACAAAACATGTATCTTGTACAACACCCGTATTTCTGTACAAAACCTTAGTACCACTTATCTACAAATTAAAGGCCCCCTTAACCCACAACAAGGCACAAATTGGGAACTAGTTGTGCTGGTAGGGGAGGTCAACATTGTCCGACAGTAATTTTGATTATTATACCCACAAAAGTGTATTTTGACTTACCCACAAAAGTATAGCCCTACGTCTTAAGCCTCATTAATGATGGGAAATATGCACATTCAGTGAAGTTTACTTGGAATGAAGTCAAGATAAATCGAAAATGATATATATATATATATATATATATATATATATATATATATATATATATATATATATATATATATATAAATTAGATCTGGTGCCATAAGGTGGACGTTTCTCAAACTGCAATCACCGCTGGAATATCAAAAGCACTTTATACATACAATGTTATCGTCAGTGGGCCAAAACACACTTCTCTATTTTCTGTACGACTCGTATTTATTATTATAATAAGTTAAAGTGAACAGTGTATTGAAGATTCAATCTATATTAAACTTAGGTTGATTAATACCACTGCATGTGAATTGGTGGGTCAATACATCTGTATGTTTATGGGTGGACAGGTGGGTCAATGCCATTGTACTTGTATGGGCGGGCAGGTAGGTCAATACATCTGTATGTTTATGGGCGGGCAGGTGGGTCAATACATCTGTATGTTTATGGGTGGGCAGGTGGGTCAATACATCTGTATGTTTATAGGCGGGCAGGTGGGTCAATACATCTGTATGTTTATGGGCGGGCAGGTGGGTCAATACATCTGTATGTTTATGGGCGGGCAGGTGGGTCAATACATCTGTATGTTTATGAGCGGGCAGATGGGACAATACATCTGTATGTTTATAGGCGGGCAGGTGGGTCAATACATCTGTATGTTTATGGGTGGGCAGGTGGGTCAATGCCATTGTACTTGTATGGGTGGGTGGGTGGGTCAATACATCTGTGTGTTTATGGGTGGGCAGGTGGGTCAATACATATGTGTGTTTACGGGTGGGCACGTGGGTCAATACATCTGTATGTTTATGAGCGGGCAGATAGGTCAATACATCTGTATGTTTATAGGCGGGCAGGTGAGTCAATACATCTGTATGTTTATGGGTGGGCAGGTGGGTCAATGCCATTGTACTTGTATGGGTGGGTGGGTGGGTCAATACATCTGTGTGTTTATGGGTGGGCAGGTGGGTCAATACATCTGTGTGTTTACGGGTGGGCACGTGGGTCAATACATCTGTATGTTTATGGGCGGGCAAGTGGGTCAATACATCTGTATGTTCATGGGCGGGCAGGTGGGTCAATACATCTGTATGTTTATGGGCGGGCAGGTGGGTCAATACATCTGTATGTTTATGGGCGGGCAGGTGGGTCAATACATCTGTATGTTTATGGGCGGGCAGGTACGTCAATACATCTGTATGTTTATGGGCGGGCAGGTGGGTCAATACATCTGTATGTTTATGGGCGGGCAGGTGGGTCAATACATCGGTATGTTTATGGGTGGGCAGGTGGGTTAATACATCTGTATGTTTATGGGCGGGCAGGTGGGTCAATACATCTGTATGTTTATGGGCGGGCAGGTGGGTCAATACATCTGTATGTTTAGGGGCGGGCAGGTGGGTCTATACATCTGTATGTTTATGGGCGGCCAGGTGGGTCAATACATCTGTATGTTTATGGGTGGGCAGGTGGGTCAATGCCATTGTACTTGTATGGGCGGGCAGGTAAGTCAATACATCTGTATGTTTATGGGCGGGCAGGTGGGTCAATACATCTGTATGTTTATGGGCGGGTAGGTGGGTCAATACATCTGTACGTTTATGGGCGGGCAGGTGGGTCAATACATCTGTATGTTTATAGGCGGGCAGGTGGGTCAATACATCTGTATGTTTATGGGCGGGCAGGTGGGTCAATACATCTGTATGTTTATGAGCGGGCAGATGGGTCAATACATCTGTATGTTTATAGGCGGGCAGGTGGGTCAATACATATGTATGTTTATGGGTGGGCAGGTGGGTCAATGCCATTGTACTTGTATGGGTGGGTGGGTGGGTCAATACATCTGTGTGTTTATGGGTTGGCAGGTGGGTCATACATCTGTGTGTTTACGGGTGGGCACATGGGTCAATACATCTGTATGTTTATGGGCGGGCAGATGGGTCAATACATCTGTATGTTTATGGGCGGGCAGATGGGTCAATACATCTGTATGTTTATGGGTGGGCAGGTGGGTCAATACATCTGTATGTTTATGGGCGGGCAGGTGGGTCAATACATCTGTATGTTTGTGGGCGGGCAGCTGGGTCAATACATATGTATGTTTATGGGTGGGCAGGTGGGTCAATACATATGTATGTTTATGGATGGGCAGGTGGGTCAATACATCTGTATGTTTATGAGTGGGCAGGTGGGTAAATACATCTGTATGTTTATGGGCGGGCAGGTGGGTCAATACATCTGTATGTTTATGGGTGGGCAGGAGGGTCAATGCCATTGTACTTGTATGGGTGGGCAGGTGGGTCAATACATCTGTGTGTTTACGGGTGGGCAGATGGGTCATTACATCTGTATGTTTATGAGCGGGCAGATGGGTCAATACATCTGTATGTTTATAAGCAGGCAGGTGGGTCAATACATCTGTATGTTTATGGGTGGGCAGGTGGGTCAATGCTATTGTACTTGTATGGGTGGGTGGTATGGGTGGGCAGGTGGGTCAATACATCTGTGTGTTTACGGGTGGGCAGATGGGTCATTACATCTGTATGTTTATGAGCGGGCAGATGGGTCAATACATCTGTATGTTTATAAGCAGGCAGGTGGGTCAATACATCTGTATGTTTATGGGTGGGCAGGTGGGTCAATGCTATTGTACTTGTATGGGTGGGTGGGTGGGTCAATACATCTGTGTGTTTATGGGTGGGCAGGTGGGTCAATACATCTGTATGTTTACGGGTGGGCACGTGGGTCAATACATCTGTATGTTTATGGGCGGGCAAGGGGTCAATACATCTGTATGTTTATGGGCGGGCAGGTGGGTCAATACATCTGTATGTTTATGGGCGGGCAGGTGGGTCAATACATCTGTATGTTTATGGGCGGGCAGGTACGTCAATACATCTGTATGTTTATGGGCGGGCAGGTGGGTCAATACATCTGTATGTTTATGAGCGGGCAGGTGGGTCAATACATCTGTATGTTTATGGGCGGGCAGGTGGGTCAATACATCTGTATGTTTATAGGCGGGCAGGTGGGTCAATACATATGTATGTTTATGGGCGGGCAGGTGGGTCAATACATCTGTATGTTTATGGGTGGGCAGGTGGGTCAATGCCATTGTACTTGTATGGGCGGGCAGGTAGGTCAATACATCTGTATGTTTATGGGCGGGCAGGTGGGTCAATACATCTGTATGTTTATGGGCGGGCAGGTGGGTCAATACATCTGTATGTTTATGGGCGGGCAGGTGGGTCAATACATCTGTATGTTTATGGGCGGGCAAGTGGGTCAATACATATGTATGTTTATGGGTGGGCAGGTGGGTCAATGCCATTGTACTTGTATGGGTGGGTGGGTGGGTCAATACATCTGTGTGTTTATGGGTGGGCAGGTGGGTCAATACATCTGTGTGTTTACGGGTGGGCACGTGGGTCAATACATCTGTATGTTTATGGGCGGGCAGGTACGTCAATACATCTGTATGTTTATGGGCGGGCAGATGGGTCAATACATATGTATGTTTATGGGTGGGCAGGTGGGTCAATACATCTGTATGTTTATGGGTGGGCTGGTGGGTCAATACATCTGTATGTTTATGGGCGGGCAGGTGGGTCAATACATCTGTATGATTGTGGGCGGGCAGGTGGGTCAATACATATGTATGTTTATTGAATGGCAGGTGGGTCAATACATCTGTATGTTTATGGGTGGGCTGGTGGGTCAATACATCTGTATGTTTATGGGTGTGGGCAGGTGGGTCAATACATCTGTATGTTTATGGGCGGGCAGGTACGTCAATACATCTGTATGTTTATGGGCGGGCAGGTGGGTCAATACATCTGTATGTTTATGGGTGGGCAGGTGGGTCAATGCCATTGTACTTGTATTTTCAATAAGTAAATCATCAAGAATTACATTTAAAAATATAATAACACTAAAAAATTACTCACATGTTTAACACTTAAAAGATTACTAAATTAGTGAATTTCTAACAAAAACAATATTACGGTCCTCTAGAACAGTTCTTCACTTATCAAATGACTCTGACAACCTTGTACGAGTGTAAACCTTGAAATATGACCTTTTGTTTTTGGTGTTTTCGTGGAGCGAAACGGCTCCCTACTTGATCACGCGCATGATTTGTCCTATTTTTAGAAATGAAGAGCATGGCCTGACTAAATATTGTATTAGTTAAAATTGGCCATGGGTTTGCTTGATTTAGTCTAATGGGCCGTTTCCCAAACCGCCAAGTATCTACTCAGAACTCGACAGTCCTATATTTTTTTTATTTTTTTTTTTTTTATAGTAGATAGACATAATGTTTTACCGTCAGCTAGCCAAAACGTGTTCTATTTCAACTTTATGATTTTTGTTTATTAGTATAATGAGCAATGGTGAACACTATATAATTACTAAAGGCCCAATCTAGTGGACCATAAGTTAGTATTACGAGGTTTTTAATTTGAAATAGTCAAACAAATAGTTACACATATTTAATTGTAGAAAAATTATAAACATACTCATCTCTTAGAAACAATGGTCAACTAGAACAGTTTTTCCACCTATCAAATGACAGAACAAATTTTACGATACGATCATTATTATGGGTTAAACATTTGAAATAGAAATCCACATTTTTGGCGTTTTTCGTGGAGCGAAACGTCCCCCCTCAAGGAAACTTAACATAGGTCTTGTGTAGAATAGATTCGTGCCAGCCAGAAAACCAATATGGAAGTCACCGGAATGTCCACTTCTCACTCGAGTCTTCCGAAACGGGAGTACAAGTTTATGTTTTATTTCATTACATTGTAAGCTATTTAGTTATGTTGTCCTCCATTGGAAAACAAAGATATAGAATAAAATAGTAGCTCTGTAAAAAATGCAATATTGTTTAATTATTATGATCAATATTCTTAAAGGCCTTTATTTATTTAATTTCTCTAATGAAGTATGATTAGCACCGATAGGCAAAGAAACACAAGGTCCCACAGTTTGTAACCACTTCTAGATTCTCCGCAATAGTAAATGAAATAGTTGAGCATCCCATTAGATAAAACCTATGAGCTTGAATTAAGGGAGCTAGATACTAGAACGCTGGGGAACTAATAACGGCATATTTTCTACATTCCTCCCAGAGCCGTCAGCCGTGGTACAGCACTAAATATAGAAACCCATCATAACTATTGGCGTATGCGCTCTAAAACACAATAGTGAACAGCTCTTCTTTAACAAAACTTATGGTCACATTGTAAGGATCCGCTCATAGTTCAATGAGCGTAAGATGCACAATTAAAGAAATAATAAGAAACCTACCATATAAATAGAAAGGTCAAGAGACTCCCCATGTAAAAAACCCTCTCATGTAAAACGAAATCAGTCACGTACAAAGAAACCTCCTATATAAATAGAAAGATATAGAGACATCACATGAAAAATAATCTTCTCGTGCAAAACGAAGTCCGTCACGTATAAAGAAACATCCTATATAAATAGAAAGATATATAGACATCACATGAAAAATAAACTCGCGGAAAACGGAGTCCGTCACGTAGAAAGAAACATCCTAATAGACATCACATGAAAAATTAACCTCTCATGGAAAACGAAATCTGTCACGTAGAAAGAAGCCTCCTTTGTAAATAGAAAGAAATAGAGACATTACATGAAAAATAAACCTCTTATGGAAAACGAAATTCGCCACGTAAAAAGAGACCTCCTATATACATATAAAGGTCAAGAGAAATCCCATGTAAAATAAACCTCTCATATAAAATGAAATCAGAAATGTAAAATGAAACCTTAAAAAACCGTTTGTCACATAAAAACATTAATACTAGGCCTACCAGTTTTTAGCAATGGCTACTTTTATTACATTGTTTCTGAATTCACAAATAATATCCATGGTCAAATTTGCATCATTGTCAAGTTAATAGTGCATCATGGCAAAGACTTAAAAGGGTTAAGTATGGCACAATTTTCACAGTGTGAATCTATCCCTTTGTGTTAAGTGTTCAAAATATGAGTAAAATAAAAGTATATAACACAATTAGTTTCAAGCAAATTAATATAATTATTTCTTTTTCGGTACATTTTAAGGTTTGTTGTCTTTAAATATAATACAATAAATTGAATAACATTGTAGACGCAGTTAACGCGCATAGGCCTGCACTAACACAACGACTAAGTTTAGTAGTGTTCCAGGTAAGAGTGCTGTCGTGTTACTTGAATAACATTGTAGACGCAGTTAACGCGCGTAGGCCTGCACTAACACAACGACTAAGTTTAGTAGTGTTCCAGGTAAGAGTGCTGTCGTGTTACTTGAATAACATTGTAGACGCAGTTAACGCGCGTAGGCCTGCACTGACACAACGACTAAGTTTAGTAGTGTTCCAGGTAAGAGTACTGTCGTGTTACTTGAATCATCACGATAATACTGAAAATGTTTTACTTAAGTGTTTTATTTCCGTGAAAATTCTATGTTGATAATAAATATGCTTAATATTTTGATATTGTCATTTATATAAATTGACATAAACCTATATAACATTTTATTTTAAAAAATTAGAAATTAATTTATATAGATTTAATGAATTCATCAAGGGAAATACGAAAACTTTATTTTTTTTTTTTTTATATAAAAGGAGAGGCTGATCTCCCCTCCTTACCCTTACTCTGCCCATTCACCACAAACTATTGATCTGTGTGAGGTACTTATTCAGACATAGTAAGGGGGTGAACCAGTACAGTAGAAGGTGAACTTTACTGATAAATATTTCCAGTATAGGCCGGATTCGAACCAGCGCTATCTCTAACCCAAGCTCAAAGTCTTGACTCCTTAGACCGCTCGGCCACCGGCTCGCCCCTAAGTGGTCCCCTCTCCTGAGTGGGTCTACAGAGAAGAAATAAATAGAGGGTGCATCCAATAGAGCGCTAAATAAATGAGTCGAGTAGTTATTTCTCCAGTTTGCCGTGTGGATGGCAGGGTCAGCACCTTGTCAGTTCCTCCCTTTTTCCCCCAAAATCCTCAAGGTTAAACGTAGTAATAATTATTATAAACTTATAAAGATGTACATTAGTTGTAATATCTAAATAACGGCCACTGAGGCGTTCGTTGTGGCCTTAGGAAAGCGACCTTTGTTACTTTTTTCTCTGTAGTTGGTCTCAGTGTTACGGTTATAAGTCAAGTGAAGGTATTATAGCAAATTATAAGTAGCCGACAGCTCTGGCTTCGGTAGAGGATGGTACTCTACGCTTGCTTACCCTTCCCTCCGTGGTACTCTCTAAATCATCAGATGAATATTAAAGCTCACCCTGCTACCGTTCTCCTAGATAACAAAGTTTTACTCTCTATAAAACCCTATAAGTGTACTTTAAGGGAATGCAAAGTAGTGCAATCATATCAAAGTTAGTAGAAATGAACTTACACATTTCACAATGAAAACCAAATTAGCCCAGATTTAGTGTCATGTTTATATTTTATGTATCAGGTGTTTCAAATAAATTGCTAAATTAATTAACACTAATGTTATTCTTATGAAAAAAGGGAAGTTTGAGGGACTATTTGAACCCCTTACGAAAGGAATTTCGAAATTTACTTTCCTTATGGGTTCTACGATAAAAAAATCTAACTTAAAATCTTAAAACAAATCCATTGAATTCTACTTTTATCCGTTTTAATTTGCGACAAACAAATTAAGATTTTAGTCCAACAGTCATGTTGGATGAAACTGAAATCACTTAAGTCTACTCTATGAAATTCCTAAGAATACACCTAGATCGAGGTTTGACTTGGGATTGTCATGTAGACCATGTTTACAAATACCACTGTACGTGTATGGGTGGGCGGGTGGGTCAATACCAGTCACTGTACATGTATGGTTGAGTGAGTCAGAAACAATATATGAGTGAGTTAATCTGCACTAACAGTCTAAATACAAACACAATGTCTAAGTTTGACCTCAATGTAACTGTCGGACTCTGATTCACTCTCGTAAACTCTCAGTCCTTTTTCTGGTGGAAAGTAGGTTTCGTCAGCGTCTGTATCTTCACCATATGTGTCCTCTACTTCATCAATTTCGCACCGATCTTCTTTTTCACTTCCACTGTCGTTGGAAGAACGATGGGTTTCCTCATCACTAGACTCTTCAAGGTATTGTCTTATTTGATCATCCACTTGAGACTCCATTGTGAAATTGGACTGCTGGAATGATAAGAGTTTCTTTTACCGGAATATTAGTGAACAAGTTAACTACATCAAAACTTACAAGAATGTCATTATTATTTATGGTCATGGTTTTTGTCATTTCAGTGAATTCTTTACGTGTGATGTGTTGTTAGCCAAAGGAGTGATTATTGGAAGGAGAAACTTGCATAATTCACGGGAAGGAGAATCTTCCTCACGAGAACTTGAGAATTCACAGTGAATTATGCAAGTTTCTCCTTCCAACAATCACTCCTTTGGCTAACAACACAACATCACACGTAAAGAATTCAAAAGAATTCACAACATTGTGAATTCTCGAAACTGTCCGAGTATTGCCCAACTCAGGTACTGATGACGCGTATTACG
Organism: Stictocephala bisonia; assembly: GCA_035578905.1. NCBI lineage: Eukaryota > Metazoa > Arthropoda > Insecta > Hemiptera > Membracidae > Stictocephala > Stictocephala bisonia. The sequence continues at coordinate 11,377,403 of JAQJVL010000001.1, forward strand.
AACTAATATACCCACACCTCACCTATTGATTGGCAGTGGGCAGGTTGCACAAGCACAATATTTTCAGAACTTCTGTCCTTCAAAAGAATGCGGTCCGAACAATAGCAAAACTGCAATTTAGAGTCGTGTTGACCCGCTTTCAAAACTATGAAACTGTTGACATTACCTTGCCTCTAATTTTTAGAAACTTGCCTCCTTTTTAAATCCAAATGCGAAACCAGAAGAGGTTGCGATATAAACTCTTGTGCAACTAGAGGCATGGATGACTACCGAACTGGGAGATACAGGATGGTAGCTCATGAGCGTCTTTGTCTTCTCAGGCAGTTCGTTGTTGAGCGAACTGTCTTCTCAGACAGTTCGTTTTGTCAACAAATTGCCGAATCCTATCAAAAGTGCCCCATGCTGAAGACATTCAAGACTCGTCTAAAAACTACACTTCCCAAACACGCATTTTACTGTGTAGTTTTCATGGCACACAACTGGGAGACCCAACAATTGGTTGATTGACCGGAGAAAGGGTGGAAGGATTCGAATGAATGGTAGAGTGAATGAAGAAATTGTATATCTGAAAGGGGGTTTGATGTTGGGAAGAGTGGACAGTTTTAGCTAAAACAACAATGACGATTACAATAAAATTGTGTCATATTCATGCAATAAGCAATGACTACAAATACACTAAGACGAAAAGTAGCCATGTTAAAATTTCAGACCAGTCGTCCAGGTAGAAACTCGACTTTACGCAAACGGCCACTAGGAGGCACGAGTGCTCGCCCGCCTGCTCTCTGTCTTTCGGAGCAGCGCTCGTAGCGGCTGTTTGCGTAACCTTCCCTCCCGCTTGTCTGAAAAATTCCCATAAAAACTTTTCGTCTTAGTGTATTTGTAGTCATTGGCAATAAGACACATTATTATTATTAGACCTATAACTTCCCTCCAAATTTTATCAAAATCTGTTCTGTCGTTCCGGAGATTTCGTGAATGAGTGAGTGCATCGTTTTTGGATTTTATAAACTTGGATGGATGAAATAGTGCATAAAACATGAGATACTTATTTAAATGAAAATGATAATATAAAGTTCTTAAAAAAGATGATAGTAATGATCCTGACATGAAAACCAAAAACGTTTAACTTAATTGTCCCTAAATCAATGTCAAAAAATCAATTTCCCTACAGATTTTAGCTAATAGAAATTTCTCAAGTTAAATAAGAAATTGGAGTGTTATAAATAATGAGACTTTTTAACATATTGATAAAGGTAGGTGAATAATTATACAACTTAAATTAACTCTGGTCACTAGAGACTGCCGCCATGCAAAGGCGATGATTTTTTTTCTCCTAAACATAGAGTAAAGCACTACAATGTAAGTAATATAACAAGACTTATGTAACATAATATCTGGGATTCCAACAAAGTAACTTTTAAAAATTCTCAAAATGAGTCTATTGTGTTCTAGCATCACTAGTACATTAAATAGCCATAACCTTTAATCACTAATCATAATAATATAGTAGCAATATTTATGATAGTAAAGTTAATATAAAAAATTTGTAGAAACTAATAAATACTAAACAGAATTATAATTACAATTATTAAAACTAACAACAATAAAGGTACAGCTATGACGATGCAATGTATGTATTGAATTAACAGTTGTATACAATAGAAAACATAATAGACACAATCAAATATAAGCACAATAATATTAACCTAAAATAAACCTATTTATATTAAGACAAATAAATACTCATAAAATTGAAACATACCTAAAGTTAACAAATAGACAAAAATAAGAGTAACAAAAATCTAAAATAGATCATTGTATATGCCAGTCCAAGCCATATATTAAATGTTGTTAATTTGGTAATGTATTTGCTGTGAACGTGTATTACTATGTCTCTGTGTCTTATAAAACGTACAATAAATAATGGATCTTTTCGGTTTATTTACTATCACTACTTTTCCCCCCGTTAATTCACTATCGCTTGATAAATATTCTATTGCTCTAAAAACTGTTCCCCAATCATTTTTACGTCCTCTGTGGTATTCCTTATCGGCTAGGAATCCGATATCACTGGCCTTATCTTATCGATTTCCAAGAACTTACGCACGGAGAGCGCAAGATGTGGTAAGTAAAACATTGGATTTACCACTTTGTGATCAACTTTAGTAGCCACCTAAACTAGCCTAACCTGACCTAACCGTAGTTGCGATAAAAAAAAGTAGTGGTAGTCCAAAATGATTAATAAACAAGTTAAAACTTTTAAGTCCAAATATTATCAAAATAATGATCCCTCATTCCTGTGGTGCTGGCCAGTATAATAAAACATATCTAAAAGAGTCATTGCTAAAGTAAACAAAGAAAAAATTAAAAATAAAAACACATTCAAAACGGTATCATGGTTTTACATTACATAAATACCATTTACGTTACCAATTACATCAATACTACTGTGTGTACGTTTACAAACTGAAAAACAAAAACATACAACTTTTGAAGTTATATAGTAAATAAGTTGTAATAATTAATAATAACCTTAAAAATACGGAGATAAAAAAACATAAGCCAGACCTATGTTTTGTAGCTTTTTGTTCAAGAATGAATTAAAACCTAAATAAAATAAGAAATAAAAGATAAAACAAAAAATTATATAATATAAAGTTCCGATGACGTATTTGTTCTCTGAAACGATACGCTCTGTAAGAGCTTTTAAATTTGGCCGACAGAATGCGCAGCTGACTGACAGCGATCCGTTTGCTACCTAACGGCAAGTCGCTACACTAATTGTTAGCACTAGCGCTCCAGGCGGACAAAGCTTGAACTGTCTGCTGTCAGGTCCCGCGGTTTCTGATAGGTAGCGACACCGCATCAACTCTGCTATTGATCGCGTTTTATAAGCTCTACAACGTTTTACGCCGGCCATAAACTTGACGCGGAAACAGTTTCTGTTATTGTATAAATGTCACCGTGTGATATTTAGCATAATGTTAAAAGCTTATAAAGAGAACGAGAGCTGTAAAATCTTGTTCGGAGCTATTACTTTGCCGCCTCTATAATTGAATGAATGTGATTAATTTAAAATTATGACCCTACTCGTACAGAACGTTAGTAATGTAACGCATTTGAAATGACTAGTAACTGCGAACAGCTCTATTACAAACCTAACATCGAATAAAGAAAGATTTCTCCCAAAATTGTCATCTATAAAATTATTTCTGGCCATAAAATGTTAAGTTTTTTGATTGATGGTAATTATAATTTAGTGTAAGTGCAGTTAGCCGAATGAAAAAACAATAAAAATAACTTATAGTTTGTAGTTTTAATTTTAATTTAGATGAAATTATTACAATAATAATATAATAATGGAAATAATAATATAAACTAGTAAGTTACTAAATTGCTATTTAATAATATTACATAGTATTATTTAGTCTATCTAGGATGAAATTAAAAAGTTGTTTAATGTTGGCAGCTAATATAATGTTTCAGTTTAATAAAATATTAATATACTAATTCTGTCTGAATTGAATTGAACAGACTGACTCTCATAATAAAATAAAATTGTATGTTTAATTCTGAAAAACTTACACTAAATACATGCATTTTAAATTATTTATTTGTTTGAAATATTTTTAAAGAATTTGTGAGCATATAATTTATTTATCCCTTAAAATATAATAAAAAATTCTTTAAATTACAAATTTAGGGAAGTTATGGCCATTTTAAAGATATATAGATGCATTTGAAAACTGTATGGGCTTATTTTGTTAGACCCTCCTGATAAAAAAAATACAAACTAATATTCGTAGTTATTTGGTAGGATATTTCCAACTCTTCAATAATTAAATCAAAACATGTATTAAACAAACACAAAGTTTCGATGACTACATAAAATTAAAAAAAACTCCTGTCTTCTTAAGGTGTTACTTTCTACCTCATCCTATATTTTAATTAAAACTTAATTCTTTTTAATTCAAATCATATCAATATACAAAACAATAAATCTTTTAGTTTAATTAACTACAAAATACTTTTAATTTGATAAATAGTAAGTAAAACCTAAATGTGACAGGAGTTTTTTTGCTCCTGTTAAAACTTTGAATTGGCCTGTTTTTTAAATATTTTTGACACTTAAAAGCGTTGGAAATATGCAAATGATCAACAATCATCATAGACAAAAAGAAACAGTGGTCACTTCCTTTGGGCCACAGCGAACACCACATTGGCAGTTATAAATAGATTACAACTGATGTACATCTTTATACATCTGTAGTAATAATTACTACGTTTATCTTGAGGGATTTGGAAGGAATAAGGGAGGAACTGGCGAGGTGCTTGTCCTGCCGTCGCATGACAAGCTGAAGAAATAACTACTCGACACACTAACCCTACACACATTTAGGGCACTATAATATGATTCGACCTGTGTTCCTTTATTTCTTGTGCCGTAAAAATAAAGCAATGATTCTTAACATTTGTTTACTGCAAGACAGCAGGTATAATAAAAGGTAGCGAAAGATTAACAATAATGACACCCTTCAAGCCTTTTTCAACAATTAAAGTTTACGTTTTTATTTCAAATAGGCAAACCCGACCACGATTTGCTTTTGTTTAGTCTGAAATTAACTATTAATCGTTATTTTTTACTTTACAGTATTTGTTAGAAAAATAAATGTTGACTGTTTACTTCATTTATCTGAAATAAAGCAACTTACAGTTGTTTCCAAACATACGGTCACATAAATAATCTTACAGGAAGTGATTTAGATATAATATGCACCTAAATCAGCTGGTCACTGTAGCCCTTTTTCAGCACTGCCTTATTTTCATTTGGCATAGGTAGGCTGGGAAAGGCTTGAAATGCCCTGTATATAAACGCTCTTTTATGTAAAACAAAATTGTGTAAAAATTTCAAGTGAGTTCATTGGCTACTTTTCGAGTTTTATGCACACACACACGCGCGCGCACGCGCAAACACAAACGGAAGTGTGGTGTATATATAGACGAATGATGCCAAGGCAAAAAACACAATAAATGAAGAATAAAGAAACTTTTACTATTGAAGACATAACAAATTAAGAAGCACGCGCACACACAAACGGAAGTGTGATTTATATACAGGGTGACTCTCTACTGACACCATTAAATTTACCTGTTTATTGTACTCACAAAAAGGAACAAAAAAGTCCATATTAACCCGTGTCCGATTCTCAACCGTTTGGCTGAAAGGGCTCATATTGTGTGTTTTTAAAATTACTTGACATTAACTCACTGATTGAGCTACAAAAACCAAAGCAAAAAACCTACCAGATTCTTATTAATACCATTGAAAAGATCGTTAAATTCTCTATAAATTTCAACTATTTTGCAAGCAAACGTAAATAAAAACTAGATTTCCTAGAGGAAGTTTTTTAAATAAATATGCAACATGTATTTTTCTCCAATTGTTTAAGACCCCATATCAGCACATAAATGTAGTCTAATTTAATGTAAAGTTAAGTAGAAAACCTTTCTCACTAATAAGCTTGGAATAGATGTATAATTTAATTGCATTGAATATCATGAAACCAAAAATAACACCTACAATATTTCATAAAACATGGTTTATTCGGTTACACTTAACTACCAATCTCAACCTGTGCCTGTTTTTTGTTTTGCATGTAACTTCCATAGTGAGCTGATTGGACTATTATTTGAAATCTGCTGTTACACTTTTAATATTATTCTGTACCTGAAATCAGCTGTTGTAAATATTACCCCATTTTGAACAATAGTTACTCATATTAGTCTGTGAAAACAGAAATCATCTTCTTTGGACAATTTGGAAATATTTATTTTTACTTTAATTTTTATACTTAAATATAATTAGCTTAAAATAAGTGAGGGTATTAGCATTTGTTCTATTGTGTCATAGCGAATACATTCGTTGATTTCCAGAGAGAAGAATTCCTAATGTAAGAACATTTGTAAGGGGTCATAATTTTCTGCGTGAAACTGGTAAATTTTCTGTCAATGACCGCTTCGTTGGTAACATCATACAAGATGTTGGGTTAGAGGAAGCTGTACTTGCCCAAGTCAAAAGAGATCCAAGAACAAGTACAAGAAGAATTGCTACTGAATGTGTAGTAAGCCAGTCGTTTGTGTCGAGACTCTTGCGTAAAAACAAATACACCCATACCACTTTACTCGTGTCCAGACAATTGAACCCAGATACCCTCCTCTGAGACGTCAACTTTATCAATGGGTTTGACAGCACGATAATGCAGATTTTCTTTAAAAAATCTTGTGGACAGATGAATCTACATTTACACGAGACGGTGTTTTTAACTACTATAATGAACACTTCTATGACATTGAAAACCCACATCTTTGTCGTGAATCACGGCGCCAAACTAGGGTTAAGTTAAACGTGTGGGTTGGACTGATAGGGGACAAGCTAATAGGTCCCTACCTTGATATCACTACATCATTAACTGGAGTTCAGTACCTTCAATTTCTAAATAATATCCTACCATACCTTCTCGAAGACTTGCCGTTGGAATTGCGTCGGCGCATTATTTACCAGGCAGATGGAGCACCACCACACTTCAACATGTGCTGCTGCTTGGCCACCACGGTCCCCTGACCTCAACCCTATTGATTACTACTGGGGTTCTTTAAAGTAAGAATTGTACTGAAGTCCAGTACAAACAGCCGAAGAATTGAGACATCGAATCGTGAGAGCTGTTAGACGCCTTAGAAATGATATCAATCTAAAGGCAAGTGTAAGTGAGATGAGAAACCGAGTCCGTACCTGCATAAGGGAAAATTGTGGACATATTGAACACTTATTATAGTAGTTTTTGTTATAATAAAGCATGATTATTTAAATATTACAGTTATTATGTTTTTTTTATTTCGTAAAGAGAGACAATGTGTTTGTTAAGTACAACCGAATTAACCATGTTTTATGAAATATTTTAGATGTTATTTTTGGTTTCATGATATTCAATGCAATTAAATTATACATCTATTCCAAGCTTATTAGTGAGAAAAGTTTTCTACTTAACTTTACATTAAATTAGACTACATTTATGTGCTGATATGGGGTCTTAAACAATCGGAGAAAAATACATGTTGCATATTTATTTAAAAAACTTCCTCTAGGAAATCTAGTTTTTATTTACGTTTGCTTGCAAAATAGTTGAAATTTATAGAGAATTTAACGATCTTTTCAATGGTATTAGTAAGAATCTGGTAGGTGTTTTGCTTTGGTTTTTGTAGCTCAATCAGTGAGTTAATGTCAAGTAATTTTAAAAACACACAATATGAGCCATTACAGCCAAACGGTTGAGAATCGGACCCAGGTTAATATGGACTTTTTTGTTCATTTTTGTGAGTACAACAAACAGGTAAATTTAATGGTGTCAGTAGAGACTCACCCTGTATAGACGAATGTAGCCAAGACAAAAAACACAATAAATGAAGAATACGGAAACTTCTACTATTAAAGATATAACAAATTAAGAAACATTCATAAATATGTTTAGCTTTTAAAACACTGTAAAGGACACAGTAATTTGTGTTTCCAAATAATTTCTAAGAGTCCTTTTGTAGATACTGTATGTACAATTTTCAGGTCAAATATGGTTTTATGTTATCTTGAACGTACATGTTAATTTTTAGTGATATCAAAAATCCAAGTATAGTGATGTGAAAATGTGGTATTGAGAAAACTACTATTTTACGATAGATTGAGTCTATATAGAGATTGTTATGTCCGTGCAACCATTAACAATACGAAACAAAGCTCGGAGAGTTGCACATCCGTAAAACATCAAGAGTGTTAGAGAAAATTTACGACCGAGAAACCATTGACATTGTGACACATGAGTTCCCTTAGTGAACTAAAGAAAGGCTGCTATCGGAGAATGAGATCCTTCTAGGAACATAGATAGTTATAGCACTAAATTAAATCTATTTGAACATTTCTTTAAAAATAATAATAGTAGACAAAAGAACTATGAACACATGTAAGGACAGATGTAACAATATTATACTATAGACATAGACTATGTAATATATTGTACAGGTATTATTTACTATAGACAGATAGAAAGGTGTACTTCCTTGAAAAACATGTCTCACCAACTCACACCAACAGCTATCACACAGAACCTAGACATACATTCACACATACAGCTGTTTATCACTCATAACCCAGGCATGGAGACATTCAAACCGGTATCTATAATCAGAACCCAGACAAGGAGACACACAAACAGCTATCTGTCACTCATAATCCAGGCATGGAGACACACAAACAGCTATTTATCACTCAGAACCCGATCATGGAGATATTCAAACAACTGCTTATTAAACATGAGACATTCAAATAGTTGTCTATCACTCAGAACCCAGGCATGGAGACATTCAATCAACTGGCTATCACATATCATATGAGAGATTCAAACAGCTGTCTATCACTCAGAACCCAGGCATGGAGACATTCAATCAATTGGCTATCACACATGAGACATTCAAACAGCTTTCAATCACTCAGAACCCGATCATGGATACATTCAAACAGCTGCCTATTAAACAGAACCTAAGCATGGAGACATTCAAACAGCCGTTTATCCTCCAGTACCCAGATGGAAATACACACCAAACAGCTGTCTATCACACAGAACCCAAACATTGAGATATTCAACCAGTCGTTTATCTCCCAGACGACAGCTGGAGACACACAAACAGCTGCCTATAACACAGAACCCAGGCATGGAGACACACAAACAGCTGTCTATTACACAGGACCTCGACATGGAGACACACAAACAGCTGTTTATCACACATATCCCAGACATGGAGATACTCAAACAACCGTTTATTCCCCAGAACCCAGATGGAGACACGCAAACAGCTGTATATCACACAGAACTTATGGAGACACACTAACAGCTGTATATCACACAGAACCTATGGAGACACACAAACAGCTGTATATCACACAGAACCTATGAAGACACACAAACAGCTGTATATCACACAGAACCTATGAAGACACACAAACAGCTGTATATCACACAGAACTTATGGAGACACACTAACAGCTGTATATCACACAGAACCTATGGAGACACACAAACAGCTGTATATCACACAGAACCTATGGAGACACACAAACAGCTGTATATCACACAGAACCTATGGAGACACACAAACAGCTGTATATCACACAGAACCTATGGAGACACACAAACAGCTGTATATCACACAGAACTTATGGAGACACACTAACAGCTGTATATCACACAGAACCTATGGAGACACACAAACAGCTGTATATCACACAGAACCTATGGAGACACACAAACAGCTGTATATCACACAGAACCTATGGAGACACACTAACAGCTGTATATCACACAGAACCTATGGAGACACACAAACAGCTGTATATCACACAGAACCTATGGAGACACACAAACAGCTGTATATCACACAGAACTTATGGAGACACACTAACAGCTGTATATCACACAGAACCTATGGAGACACACAAACAGCTGTATATCACACAGAACCTATGGAGACACACAAACAGCTGTATATCACACAGAACCTATGGAGACACACAAACAGCTGTATATCACACAGAACCTATGGAGACACACAAACAGCTGTATATCACACAGAACCTATGAAGACACACAAACAGCTGTATATCACACAGAACTTGTGGAGACACACAAACAGTGACAGAGAACCCAGTTACGATTAAGAAACTGACGAGTTCTTAATAAAAACATTCATACACCCACCTATTTTAATGTATTCCTAAAATTCCTTTATTTTTGTTCTATTCTGTGTGGGAAAACACTGGTTATTTTCTCGTACCAAATTCGTAATAACCAACTTTTTACGTTTTTCATTTTTTAAAGATGTGTGTTATGGCTACAATAACGCAGGTCGTAAACAACAAAACAAGGGCTATTTGAGCCCAAAGAGTTAACTTGAACCCAAAACAAAAGTTTTTTGATTTGTAAATACTTTCTTTAGTAGTAGAACTAAGTTACATGTCATTCAGAGCAGCAATAGGTAGACCATGGCTTAATGTAGACAGTTTGGTATGTTGTCAATGGTGGCAGATGAGTTTGTTTTCTTTCCGTTTACAAATGCTGCAAACTTCAATGTCTATGGATAAACGTGCAGTTCAGTGTACTAGGGTAAGTGGAAATGTTCAGGTTCGATTAGGAATTGAAGCCATTTCATATGTTATTTACATAAATAAATTCATAATAAAAGGTTTATGTAGTCAGTCAACCTAACCAACAAACTTGAGCTCACGGTAATTTTTGGGAAAATTATTCAGTTTTAGAAGAAATTGAGCCAAACATGGAGAACAATATAAAGGCAGGATTCAAGAAAGCTGGAAAAGTGCCTTCGGACTAATATTAAAATTTTAGAACGTTTGCACAATCAAGACAGAAAAGTAAACTTGACCATGGTTAGGGATGCATTTATTGAACGACTGAAAAAAATCTGTGACTTGTGATTGTCTGGGATCTCAAGTACCAGTGCCGGTTCCTCTGATCAAAACAAGAAGCCACTGTAAGAAGGGCCAAAAAGGAAAAACATCACTTAAAACATTGAAGGTCAAAAAAATGAAAACAATTGAAGATTTAATTTCTGTAGATAAAGAGGCATTCAGCTAGAAATCAGAAGGAGATAGCGACTTTGGTTTCTACGATAGTAATGAGATTACTCAGAACATTTATTTATGACTATCAGAGACACTTCTTCCTGAAAGTCTTTCTATAAATACAAAGTTGTTAATAAAACAAATCCTGCACGGAAATCAAAGACAAGCCAGCTCATCTTTAATGCCAGAAATAGGGAGTTTTGTTTTTGTTAAATGGAATGGTAACGAATATTCAGGGATCAATCTAGTTATAAAAGAGATGGGTGTTAAGAGTGGAGTGTATGGAACCAATAGGAAGGGTGGACGTGGCCGAAAAACAAGGATATTTATTAACCTACAAGCGGGAAAACAGTCTCGAAGATAAAACCAACTAAAAAAACGAGTGAGTTGTTCTCTTTATATGGACTTTAAAAACAAGTTTGCTGTCTATCAACAATAAATTAGCACTTTGCTAAGGTGATTTAGCAAATCCACTAGACATATAAGCGTTACAAATTACTAGATTACAACGTAATTCAACATGGGTTGAATTACTCCCGGTGATGCTTGACATAGTGTTCAACCGTTTGTATGAATAGACAAATACTTTGCATCATCTGATATTGTCAAGAATGTGCATGGATAAATCAATTCAACCTCAGCTAATTGTTACTCAAAATCCAATATGATTGGTTCTGGTAAATTTGCAATGTAATTTATTCGCAGTGTTTTGTTGATAGTACATCATATAACTATTAATAAACATTGTAAAAATTAACACTTCATAGCTTATGAATATCGGATGATAATATCCAAGACGCTTAGTAAATTGGATATCCGCTCTACTTGACCAAGTATTGCATATTACGAGAGACATGTCATAACAAATCTTGCGAGAAAAGAATAAAGAAAAGCACACAACAAAGAAATTGCGCTCGTAGTAGTCTCGTACTAACTTTTCCTTTAGTACATTTTCTACTTTATACGCTCTGTCTAGTTTATATTTACTTTTTGTAATTCTTGTTAGTAGAACGTTGTCTATTTAGTCTGTTCATTAAGAGTGTCCAACGGATTCGGACCTAAAGATGGAGTGAGCACATCTTTCATTCTAAATATCTTTTCACTCCAATTGGTCTCATACCTCTTCTCATATCTCCTTTTGCTTCTAATTCAAACTGTATCCTCAGTTGAGTTTTATTCGGGCATTTGCTTCTAAATATATTTACTATAAAGGTCCGAACTCACTTGAAACCTACTGGTTTCATTAACCTCTACAGACCTCATCTGTATGCTTCTATGTTTACTGATGTTTTATGCAAGCATGTGTTTATCAAGAACATCAACATATCTGTATGTAGTTTTATGTGTTAGGTATCACAATGTTCTGGTTTTAAAATTGTGATTGGACCTTTCCACTTCTGCACACTTAGTCAGATTTTTTTTAAACATATTATATTGTTTACTTTAAACATTTTTCGCACCACCTTAAATACAAACTCAGTCCCTTTGTCTATTTGAGCACAGCCAGGTTACGACTTGTTCCCTTATAGGCTAGAAAGCTATGATAAATTCTAACCATTATTTTTCATTTATTTTATTTTTTATTTAGCGTCTTTTATTTAGAATTTATTATTAATTTAGCGTCTTCCAAACGCTCTCTTGCTGAATATATTAATTACAGTCATTGTGTATTTCACACTATCATTGTCCCAAGTCAAACCCTTTATATGTTGGTGAAATCAGCTTGGCACAGTTCATCATCATCAATTGCAAAACAATAAATTGGTTTCTTGGAAATGCTTTTCTCACTGACTTGTGTAATGTAAAAGTGTCTTGTGATTGTAACTATTTCCTTATAGGATCTTTGCTATATTTATTACTCACAGCTTGTATTAAAGGGTGGTTTCGGCGAAACCTGCTGGATTGGCTGTATGGCTGCATCGTAGTAGACTAGTTCTCCTTCCACTACAGGTTGAAAGATTTCCATTTTAATGGAATTGTTATATGTTTGCTGCTGTTGTTTCTAACAGAGGTGTATAACGGTGTTATTGTTAATTGTTATGACTGTTGTGCTACACTAGTATCATGATAACACTTAAGATAGTGTACAAGAGACTGATCAGATTGGTTCTGAATTAATTTTATGTGTTTATTTCCTTATCTACAGACAGACATTAATCGTTCCCACCCTTGTGATTGAAATTACTTTCTAGCTGTTTTCCAAATCAGGCACAATGTCCACAATATTCGATGGTGTATTACCTCTCCTTTTATTGAAATCCCCCATGTTCATCCTATGAAACAAGATCAATTCTTCTATCCGATGCTCTCATCAAATTTCTGTAGCCTTCTTTTCTTAAACGTTTTTTAAAAAGTTTCAACCATCTCGTCTATTCCAATAACATTTGCTTTTTATCAGTCATGCAAATAACAGCTATACTTATAGGTTTCCTTTCTTGGAACAACAAAATGGAGTAACCTGTTAATACTGATACCAGTTTTAACTATCATTCAGAGTGTTAATTTTTTTATTAGTTTTAACATTTCACTGTCCAAATCACTAGCTATATTAGAAATGGCTAGTTTTTTGTACCCTTTGAAAGCCTCCCTACTGGAACAGAAATAATTTGTTGGCGTTCTCCATCCGTAGTATAGGAAATATAGTTTGAAGCCCTGCACTCAGCAACAAAGTCAAAAGTACTCCACACCTTTTAGTATTAAGTATTTCTTCTATTTTAACACTTTCACATTTTTTTTACTAGACGTCTCAGAATATCCTTGAACTGACTTAACTTTCACTCTTGATGAGTGCTGATATTCACAGTACCTTTGAACAGATTGTGAGCACACTCACAGACTGACTGAATAAGATCCTTGTTGGATGCTTTCAACATATTTCCTCTGTTTGGGTTTCATGAGCACAAGTGAACGTAGTATTTTGATGTACTTTTTTTTTTTTTTGTGAATGTAAAAATTTTGATAGACGGAGTAATATCATACTGAATGGGTACTGGGTATCTTTTAATAATTATATTTGCACGCACGTCCACATATTTGTATGCGTCACTCTAGAATATTGAAGCTTTAAGCATAATCTCCCAGATCTGGGTACAATTCTTACGCAGAATACACAAAGTAAAATGGATAACAAGTTTGAAGGAATAAATTTATAAGGAACTGTGATTATACTAAAAGCTATAAAAGTGGAAAGGGCTGGACATGTAGCCAGGATGCAGGAAGGAAGATGGCCGAGGGAGGTTTTAGACATGATGCCTGGAGAAAAAAAGACTACCCAGTAAACCCAGAGGAGGATGGATATACAGCAAGAAGATTTGCTTGTGATGCAGGCTTGGCATAGGTGGAGACAACTAGCACAAAACAGAGAGATTTGGAGTTTTGGTGGTGTTACCACGCGGTCTTCTGGACCTAATCACGTAAAACAAGTAAAGGAAAGAATTTTGAAATGTTAGGAAACCATTCTGACGTGGGAGATTCTGTGCAATGGAGAGGTGCGGGGCATTCAAGATCTTATTGAATCCTTTAAGTAGTCCTTCCTGTCGTATTAACTCTGGAGGAGCTATATCGCACAGCACCGGGAGCCAAAGAAGTAGAGTTGCCATGAAGAGTTCCACTAATAGCTCTCATGACCCTATTAAGTTGTACATCAATCGCTTTGTGAATACTATTGAGCCATACGGGAGCATTGTTTTCAGCAGCTGAATAGACCAGTGACAAAGGAGATGTAAGCAGGACTCGAGCGTTGGCTCCTCAAGTTGTTCCGGAAATGTAATACATTTGCCTGGTTTTGATTTTAGCTGCTGTTTTTTTGAAGGTGGCTTTTAACGGTACTTTTAACTTAAAGCAATCGATTTAACGTCACTCCCAGTTACTGTGGATGATCATTATGATGCAGTTTTACACCATTCAGAAAGATGTTCATTTTTCGATTGGCCAGTATGTTACTTAGGTGGAAGCAAGCTACTTCGATTTGTGATGGGTTAGGATTTAGCTTCCAAGATCTAAAATATTCTTCAATGGCTGCAAGGTCACTTGTGAGTGTTTCTTCAGTAGCTGTGAATCCTTGTGTTGGTAAGCTAAAGCAATATCATCTGCGTATATAACTTTTCTAGACTCTGTCATTTAGATGTCTGTGGTATACACGTCGAACAAAATGCCCTTATGAAACAAGTCATAAAAAACACACTTATGTTTATGTGGTGACACTTTGGTAAATGAGTCTAACCACTCTACCATCTACTTCACGATTTAAGTCATCTGCAATATCAAAACTTGGTGTTGATCCATAAAAAATACTCATATTCGGAATACCCTTCTTAAAAATTGCGTAAATATATATATATATATATACGTTATTCTTGTAATTATTAGGCATTCTATTATTTAATTAAACTAACACTAAATTATATTTGATTCAATTAACATAATAATATTGATCAATTAATTGCAATCACAAGTCATTTACAACACTGCATCTTGTGGATTATCGTTTAAACTAAATGAAATTGTCTTTTTAATCAAAATACTATTAATTTAATATTACTGATAGTATATCAATGATAATAAGCAGATAAATATTATAAGTAGAAAACAAGAGTGAGATTATAGGTGATGAACTAACGGAAGACATTGGCAAGAGAAAAGTGACGAGTCAGACAAGAGCGCAGTTTAACACCTGCTATTTTTAATATGTATTTAGAAGAAATAACGAAGGACAACTCTCTGTTCAGTTTTTATAAATATTAGGCGTATAATTATTTATTTTTGTAACATTTACTGATGTTGAAATATTAGTAACCAATTATTATTACCAAGGGCAACTACTATTAGGCTTTCTTTAAATTAAGTGTCAACATTTACCCACCCGCCCATACACGAACAGTGGTATTGACCCACCCATACACGTACAGTGGTATTGACCCACCCACCCACCCATACACGAATAGTGGTATTGACCCACCCGCCCATACATAAACAGTGGTATTGACCCACCTGCCTAATCATACACGTACAGTGGTATTGACCCACACGCCCATAGACGAACAGTGGTATTGACCCACCCGCCTATACATTAACAGTGGTATTGACCCACCCGCCTATACATGAACAGTGGTATTGACCCACCCGCCTATACATGAACAGTGGTATTGACCCACCCGCCTATACATGAACAGTGGTATTGACCCACCCACCCACCCATACACGAACAGTGGTATTGACCCACCCGCCCACCCATACACGTACAGTGGTATTGCCCCACCCACCTACCCATACACGAATAGTGGTATTGACCTACCCACCCATACATGAACAATGGTATTGACCCACCTGCCTAATCATACACGTACAGTGGTATTGACCCACACGCCCATACACGAACAGTGGTACTGACCCACCCACCTATACATGAACAGTGGTATTGACCCACACGTCCATACACGAACATTGGTATTGATCCACCCGCCCATACATGAACAGTGGTATTGACCCACCTGCCTAATCATACACGTACACTGGTATTGACCCACCCACCCACCCATACATGAGCAGTGGTATTGACCCACCCGCCCATACACGAACAGTGGTATTGACCCACCTGCCTACTCATACACGTACAGTGGTATTGACCCACACGCCCACCCATACACGAACAGTGGTCTTGACCCACCCATCCACCCATACACGAACAGTGGTATTGACCCACCCGCCTACCCATACACGTACAGTGGTATTGCCCCACCCACCCACCTATACACGAACAGTGGTATTGACCCACCCGCCTACCCATACACGTACAGTGGTATCGACCCACCCACCCACCCATACACGAAAAGTGGTATTGACCCACCCGCCTACCCATACAGGCACAGTGGTACCGACCCACCCATACACGTACAGTGGTACTATACAATGGTATAGGTATATTATACAGAGTTGGACAAAAGTCTGGAATGTATTTATTAATTTTCAACTACTGAAATATATACAATGACATTTTTCAGTTATGTACAAGTCCTAATACAAAACATTTAGACATGTTTTTCGCATATCCAGGGGATGGCCCATGATGGGAGTCTTAAAAATTTTAAAAGTAAATCTATCTCAAGTCATACCTCATTTTAAATGTCTTTGTATAATACAAAAGTGTAAACATGAGGTCAAAATGATGACCCAGTCAGAAAATACCTATGAATTTAATCTTTTATTACTAATTATTCTCTGTTATACGGCTATTTATTTAACAGTTTCAGGTCCCTATTGTTGAGTATTTTGTTGATAGTTAACAATCGTAACGGAAGACTGCGTCATAAAAATAACTGCGTTATTTAAGAAAAAGAAAAATAAGGAAAAATATTCAAACACTTTTGACAGTAGGTATACCTTAAAAAAAGATTAAGAAAATTAATACAATAATTTGTTAATATTTTTTGTGAAAATTATTTAATATCTCATATTCAGTCATTTAAATTACAGCTCTACTCACATTATATAATAACTAGTCAGCATCCTTATTCTTATGGAGTATTAATTATATGATATTACATTTTTGAAAGTCTATATTTTCTGACTGGATCATCCTGCTGACTTCACGTTTGCACTCTGTGTTTTACAAATAAAGATTTTAAAATGAGGTATGACTTGAAGAAGATTTACACTTAAAATTGTTATAAGACTTTCCCTGGCTAAGCGAAAAACAAGTAAAATATGTCCAAATGTTTGGTATATGAGGGACATGTGCATAACTACAAAGATTCTTTAGATTTATGTCAATAATTTTAAAAATAATAAATACGTCCAGACTTTTGCCCAACCCTGTATAAAAATAAGAATAATTAGTAGGAAATGATAAATTGTTATTGCTGTAGTACTTTAAAAATGGTAGGCTACATCATCATTACAGAAGTAAATAATTACTAAACTGCTATTATTACAATTCTTCAGTTATAGTTTCGGTAAATAAAAACCAGTACAATACTGTAACTATTACAAGAAAAGTGTTATCTTATATAAGATCATTGTGGGTGTCAACCACGTAATTTTACATTATTTAGCCGACTGGCGAGAGATCATTGTGGATATCAACATTGTCAACCACGTAATTTTACATTATTTAGCCGACTCGCGAGAGATCATTGTGGGTGTCAACCCGTAATTTACATTATTTAGCCGACTGGCGAGAGTTACATTCTTGGTACACTCACGCCTTAACTTAGTGAACAACCTTTTGTTTTACCGATGAAGTCTTTAATCGTCTTCGTAACAAAGACGACAAAATAACATCACATAATTTCAAAGTCAATCAATTAATACTTGATAACATGCCTGTTTTATCTCCAGCGATAAGTTTTATGCAGATTCAGCCTGTTCATCTGAGAAATAAAGCTAGTAAAGGGTCTCTCGGACTCCAGAATTACATGGTGGGCTTCCCAGAGCAACTCGTTCCTATCAATGACTACAGATAGAATACTATTACGGCCGCGATACTATACACTGCTGGTGTGACGTAGGCCCTAGGCCGATTCACAGATGTTCACATGTTCACGATACTAAACGGAACGTATGATCAAACTAATTGCATGAGTCCGACTGACTAACTGGGGAATGGGGATGCCAATGGATTAGTCTTGTTGTAAATCAAGGGTCCACCAGGAACCCCTTTTCTTATTAAGCAGCACCTTTGAGACAGTGGCAGACTAGGTGAAGTCTCACTCTGAACTCTTGCTGAATAGCATATAGAGTGTATATACCATTCCACGTCCTATGCATATAACAGTAGAGTCTAGACGTTTAAAAGTGCAAGTGTTTTCTATTTATACATCTTGTTGTACTGATAGTTTATTGTTGTTATAAAGCTGATTATGTTATTGTTTTTTTATTCTTGTAGTCACTTTATTATTGTGTAGGAATTTCAATTGTTAGCTTGTTGATATTTATTTTTTATTACTCCTGTTTTTACACTATTGTTAAATTATATTGCTATTGCTTGATACTTTGTTTAGAAAATTAGTTAATTTATTGTTTATTATTTTGTTATTCTTGCGTTTAATTGTTTTTATTGAATTAAATTTATGATTTAGATATGTTTGCTGAATACTTTCTCTGTAACTTCTTGAAATATGTAGCCTTGTTATTTAAAAATAAATTATTATATTTTAACTCTTAATTTTAAAAATGTTATTGTGTATTTATAATTAGTCCATTTTGAAACGGTTGTTAATTATTTATTTTCTTTTGTCATTAATACTTCGAAAGAACAATTAAATAAATATCATGTCATTGAACTAACAGGTTATGATAACCTAACATCACAGGATAACGTATTGGGTATAACAACAATTTATTCTCTCCCCGTTTTCAACTAGGGTGACATTAGCGCTACTGGCGGGCAGGGTTGAAACTGAAAACCGTTTTAGACTAACGACCGAACAATATTACATTCCTCTAACAGCTGAAGGAATCTAAATTGAGTGAATAGGTAATTAAACACGGATTTTACAACCATTTTGAAAAAGTACTTTTAATGTTTGTTTACAATTTTGTACTCACACAAACGTATTACACTTATTAAAATAAAGAGCTACCAGAATAAGACGTTCTATTTCATTAGTGTACATAATATTAATAGACAACTTCAAGTTTTTAAACAATTGTAGGCCGACTTTTTAGCAGTTAATAATATGATGATCTCTTGTTGCTTTGGTAATACAGTGGACAAAAATTAGGGAAAGATTTACAGACGAAGAAATCTTTTCCGTTAATTCACTACCACTGCATTTGTTGTTTCCATTAATTCACTACCACTACTTTTGTTGTTTCCGTTAATTCACTGCCCCTTATAAATATTCTATTGCTCTAAAAACTCTTCGCGCCAATAATTGTTACGTCCACTGTGGTATTCCTATGCACTATGAATCCGATATCGCTGGCCTTATCTTATCTCTTTCCAAGAACTTGCACACGGAGAGCATATTCGGCGGTAAGTCATAATTGGATTTACCAGTTCGTGATCATTTGTAAGTCAGATGCTAACCAAACCTGACCTAATCTAATCTAACCGTAATTGTGATAAAAGAAAGTAGTGGCAGTGAGTAACGGGAAAAGTAGTGGTAATGAATTAACGGAAAAAGTCCCAGTTTTATAAAATTCGCACTAAAATAACATACTATTATTAGCTGCTTCTTTCTTTTTCAATTTATATGTTTATTAGGGTTTAACCCTACGAGTGTTGATTAAATCACTTTCAAATGCTAGGCGATTTTCAAGCGCTGCACAAGGTTAATTTTAATTTATTTAAAAAATGAAAAGAATTTTCAAATGACTTGTATTATATATAACATTATTCAGAAAGATAAGTACTATAAAGTATTGAAGAAAATAATAAATTTACCAATTCCCATTCAAAAAGATATACTCTGTTATCCAGCAATATGATTTATTGTTTTTTGCTGTTTTACGTTCCTAGGTCCTAAGTTTTATTTCAAATCATAGAAGTAAAAATTCCGAGATATACATAATGTTGCAAATTGTATTCCAAAACAGAAAAAATATAATATATAAGGACATAACATAAAAAATAACAGTGAAAAAATAAACTGAAGTTGCGAAGGAAGGCGAAATCAGCTGACTCATAAGTAATAAGTATGGTATTTCCGGAGATGTAAAATCTAGCGGTTCTAGTGTTGTCTATGAATAGTATATACCTTAATGTGTAATAATATATAACATACGTAATCATTGAATAAAAAGTTTTATCGTAATTTGACGAAAACGAACATATCTCACAGTGAGATACTAGCACCCGGAGGGTTAAATAACAAATGTGTTTAGGGAGATACAGAAGAGATGGGCTAACTAAAATCCAAACAAAGATTCTTCTTTGAATCAATAGAAGGAACTTACTCTCGGCGCAGAAATTGTTTATGTTCGAATTCGAAGAATGTTTACCAAGATACAAAAAGACCTATAAAAAATCCAATCATTACATTTTTTCTTTTTAATTTTACATTGTAACACATGAATTTTTACGTTTTATTTTAGTTATTAATAACTGAAATCCCAATCGGAACAAAAACGTACCGGAATTTGTACTAGTTTTAATTGTGCATCAACTTTAGGTTTTTAATACTAAAAAATCTGTTATTGTACCGCATTCAGATTATAATACATGGTTGTCAAATATGTTTTCTTAAGTTATATAAATTAAAAAATTATAATTTTCATTTTCAAGAATTTATTGAATCAAGTTTTTTTTGGCTTTCAGTGATCGTAAAATTAATTACTTAGTCAAGTTGTATACCTTTAAATATCATTGATAATGATACTTTATTTTCATATTCGCAACTAAATAGAGTGATCATAAATAAAATGACTAAAATACATTAAAATCCCTGTTTTTAATTGCGCATATTTACATTTAAAGTCATATATATTAAAAGATGCCCCCCAGGAGTTAAAAAATATCTCTGTATTTAATTGCGCATATATAAATTTAAAGTCATATATATTAAAAGATGAATTTACCGATTGTTGCTGGAAAAGTTGTTTACGACATAATATAACATACTTATACTCAATGATAGCAAATCTAAGGAATCAATCAGTCAGAAAATGGAGCAGTTTCAATATTGAAGATTGGCGATGTTCAACAATTTTATATTAACTTCAATGTCAAACTGAAGAAGGGAAACTGTTCAACATTTACTTTTTCACCAAATGGTGCTAAAAGAATTGTGTTAAACATTTTCTAATATCATAAACTAATTAAAATTTGTATAAGAATTTATTAAAATAAATAATTATTTACACACTTTTATTGTAACAAAATTATACTATTAAAACCAGCTCAAAATTAAAATTTAGTTTAATTACATTAAACTAAATTTTAAATTATAGGAAATTTACTGTAAAACATTAGGGTGGCAAGAACCAAGTTAAAATGAAATTGTTTAACATCACCAATATTCAATACTCAAAGTGCTCTATTTTCTTTAGAGATACAGTTTGTGAAAGTGATGTATCACTAGGTATAAGCTTCCATAAAGAATATAGATGACACCCTCAACAGGACGTCCCCAGTTAGTATGACATGACTAAACAATGTTTTAAAAAGTAGATGACCAATCCCTATCGCCATTGTAAAAGTTTTGAATTTATATTTTGATGAATAAATAATATATAGGTGTTTCCAGACTCGTAATATACACCCTGTATACAAACACAATTAAAATTTATCTGTCAGAACAAACCATAAATAAAAAAACCCTACAAAAAACCCTAAATTCAATATAAATCAAGAAGATAATTAGAAATGTATAAAATTAATTGTGACGAGTGTTGGTATTAATTTTATATTGGCCAGACAAAAGTAACAATTAAAACCAGATTCTAAGAACAAAAATATGGACAATTTGAAAAATCAGCAATGGCTAAACATGCCTTAGAAGAAGGAGAGAACATTAAAAAAGTTTGATACACGATACTCAAGAATAAGATGCATTAAAAACATTCTATAATAAAAGAAAACACTAAATCATTGTAAATAATTATATTTGGTAAACAGATGTTTTCAATGTAATTTTTGTTAATGGTTGTTGAAGCTCACCGTATAGCAAAAATCCTCATATATTTTATTGGACATCTTGAAAATTTTAAAATTATTTCAGTGCGAAAGATTCTCCAATGAAGAACTCAAACAAGAAAATTAAAAATAATAATGCATGTATGGAAAAGTGTGTATGTATTTAAAATATGTTTATAGTAATGTATAATTGTCATTATTAATAAATATAATGATAGGTGTGTAAAATAGTAAAATTACAAATTAAAAAAACATGTATCTCACTAGCTTAAATTAGTTAGTGGTACATTTACATCGCTGCAATACAAGGACTTATTGCTAAGTTGTTTAACTAAAAATAAATAAGTTACTATTGACTATTTTTTTTTTTTTAATTTTACTATTATTATTATTAATTGTCTCTTTCACATTCCAAATAACAGTTTTAATAGTAAACATAATTTCATAAGTTATGTCTCGACTCTATTTTTGGTGTGATAATGTTTTATTATTTCCTTGACTGAATAATGATTTAAATCTATAAACTCCTTAAAATAAAAAAATAAAAAAAAAACAGCAAGGTTTGAACTGTCTAATGTAACTGAATTAAATTATTACATTGAAATTAAGCAGAAAATATTCCATCAGTATATTCTATAACAGAGATGAACCTATCGGTAGTTTTAGAAATACAACATCTGTAATTAAACTGGTTTTGAACGTTAAAAATACACTTATAACAACGTTAAAGTTACAAATTGTTTTAATTGTTTAAATTTATTAACAACACTCTCTTCCCTCAAGACCAATGACGAGACGTTGTCAGGGGTTGGGGGAGGGTTATGTAGCGCGCAAACGGTGTAAACACGTTATTTCCACATCAAACTGTCGTTAACGGCCGTAGAACACGCGTAAAACGATAGCTTACGAGGGTTAACGAGGTAGTGGTTAGGCTCTGAGCTCGTTAAATATGAACCGGTCATTACTGAAACTAATTGATGGCGACAGATACTCTGTGCGATAAGCTTTTATGTATACATTACCTAGCACGGAATATCTCGAAAAACAATATTTAGCCTAACATTGTAATTGATGGTTTAAGATACTCCGTGCGATAAGCTTTTATGTATACATTACCTATTAACAGATGTCTCATGAAACAATATTTACCCTAACATTGTAATTGATGGTTTAAGATACTCCGTGCGATAAGCTTTTATGTAAACATTACCTAGCACGGAATATCTCGAAAAACAATATTTAGCCTAACATTGTAATTAGTGGTTTAAGATAATCCGTACGATAGTAAGAGATATCTCATGGAACAATATTTAGCCTAACAGCACGGAATATATCGAAAAACAATATTTAGCCTAACATTGTAATTAGTGGTTTAAGATAATCCGTACGATAAGCATTCATGTATACATTACCTAGTAAGAGATATCTCATAGAACAATATTTAGCCTAACATTGTAATTGGTGATTTAAGATAGTCCGTACGATAAGCTTTTATGTACACATTACCTAGTAAGAGATCTCATGGAACAATATTTAGCCTAACATTATAATTGATTGTTTAAGATACTCCGTGTGATAAGCTTTTATGTAAACATTACCTAGTATGAGATATCACATAGTACAATATTTAGCCTAACATTTTATTGGTGGTTTAAGATAGTCCGTACGATAAGCTTTTATGTAAACATTACCTAGTAAGAGATATATCATGGAACAATATTTAGCCTAACATTTTATTGGTGGTTTAAGATAGTCCGTACGATAAGCTTTTATGTAAACATTACCTAGTAAGAGATATATCATGGAACAATATTTAGCCTAACATTTTATTGGTTGTTTAAGATAGTCCGTACGATAAGCTTTTATGTACACATTACCTAGTAAGAGATATCTCATGGAACAATATTTAGCCTAACATTTTATTGGTGGTTTAAGATAGTCCGTACGATAAGCTTTTATGTAAACATTACCTAGTAAGAGATATCTCATGGAACAATATTTAGCCTAACATTATAATTTATGACGACAGATACAGGTAGAAAATAGTTTCAATGGTACCAATAAAAAATAAAGAGTGAATCTCCATGGAATTTGTATTTTTGTATATAATTTTGTATTTGGAATTTGTATATAAGTTTTACTGCTCTTGAAATTTATATGTCAAAGGTAAGGTTCTTTTATTTTCAAAGTATTTCAAGACATGTTAAGTACTTGTAAATTTATTAAAGTTTTATGTTTACATAGGCCTATTTTTGTGACTGACTGAAAACGTTATTTACTTTTACATAGTTTGAAAATTTGAAGATTACAATCCTTAAACTTTCCGTAAAAAACAGGACAGGATGTGAATTAACCATTCTATTCTTGAGTCTCATTTGTTTCATTCTACTCGTTATCTGATGACAAATTTTTAATAAATTGTTAGATCTGCGATCGATGAGTTCGAGAATCGATTATAGGTAGTATCCGAGATCTCCACTGGCCGCTGTATAATTATGCTCTATATGATAGTTTTCCTCATTTCTTAATGAATTAACGTTGTTCACGGTATCCTCAACTGGCGATGGTATAGCCTTAGAAGGATCTATTTCATGTATGCTTTGACCTCACTAGGAAAAATTGAGGTTAAAAACTCATAAACAATTTCTTATTAATGCTGGAATGTTTCAAAATTAAAAAGAAATGCCACATAAAAATAAACTCTATAAAGTTCACTAAATACGAAACACTAGGCTGGAAAAAAACTAGGTAAGATGAGCCACAAAGTAAAAATAAAAAAACAGAGATAGCTTTATTATGGCCACAGCGAACGCCACAGTGGCAGTTAAAAATAGATGTAACTATTTATTTAAACTAATGTGCATATTTATACGTCTGTATTAATAATTACTACGTTTATCCTTGAGGATTTGGGGGAATAAAGGAGGGACTGACGCATAGAAATCTGGAGAAAACTACTCAACACACATCTTTAAAATATGTGATCACTTAGATGGGATTTACTTTTAACATGTTTGATATACACTTCGTCCCTTGGTTTGGGCACATCAGGAATTTTCTAGTATCAAGTAAATTGTATTTTCCTATCTACTGACTATTTCTTTCGCTATATATTACAATTAATTATTTTACCGCTGTTCATTCTGAAAAAACAAAATATTAGTAAAATAAAAATCAGTAAATAATCCGTAAACATAATACAAACATATTATCATTAAATATAACTCGATTATATTATATTTTATTTTATAAAATGTTTGTTCTAAATTCGTATATTACTAATATTATAAGAAAATCTTAGTTGTTAGTATACCACTCAATGAGCGATAGCTAGAGAAATAAGTTACAAAAAAATTAATTATAAACATTTATCTGATATGAAATATTGAATAAACGAAATGTAAGAACAGAATAGTTTTTAATAAGGTTATAACATAACCCGAATGAAATTAATGTTTGAAAACTCGTTAAAAAATATTTGGAAGGGAGGACTTGATGGGCATCCTGTAGAGGTATTATTTGTTCCTGGATTTGTGTATCTTTGAAAGCACGAGTGGACTATATCAGGGACGGTAGTCGTTGATTTCACAAAAAGGTTTAAGGGTGAATACGATGATGAATAAGGATGAATATCCAGACACCCATTTGAGCACTTGAAAGAATCTAGTTCCAGATTTCAGGCAAGTGGAGCTAAGGGCCCTCACTAACACACATACAACGTGTTTCCCTCCCCTCTCACTCCCTCGCTGTCCACGCCTGCCCCACCCCTTAAACTATATAAAAGTACATAACTCCCTAATTTATAGTAAACTCTAACAATGCAGTTGTTATGTATTATTAACCAACTCTTTCAGCGAAAGATAATTGTAAACATTTCAACTCAAAATTTGTACATATGCCATTTAAAGAAAAATAATTTGTTACAATTAAAAAAAAAATATTTTTTATAGTTTTACTTTACACATGGTTGGTTAGTAACATTTTCCTCTAAATTATCAAAGTTTTAATAAATTAAATATCACAGTTTCTTGTGACTTACGTAACTAGAAAGACCAAAAGCCATTAGGTAGCCATATAAAAAAAAATCCAATCTTTTCCCTCAACACATGTATTACTTATCATAATACTAACATTTTAATTGAAAAAAAAAAGTTATTTTTGATCGTACGACCTCAAAAGGTGAAGATGCATATAAATAAGCCCTGCATTGATGGCGCTTTAAATTTAAAAATACTAACTTTTACTGCGGGAAGCAATATAAAATAACCGACTTCCGACTAACTTTCATGAGAACACGTCACACTACTGAACTAAGGGGGGGAGGGAGGGAGGGAGGGAGGAAAACTTAGTAAACAAACACCAGAGGGCCCAATAACATTCCAAAATGAAATACGGCCCCTAAAACGCCTTTCGGCCAGCAAAGCGTAGTCACTTCAACTTTATGATTTGTTTACAGCCTTTTAAGTGATAATAAAAACAAAACAGGAGTGCGAATCATAAACAGTCCAGCTGGAGGTATTCTACTTGCTTCAATGGGTGAATACTGTGTGTTATCTTTAACAGGGAATTAAACTTTAACTACTTGGTGCGACCACATAAACCTTTTATTGACCGATAATTAAGTGATCTGTCACTTCAAGTGGCCCTTGTATAAAACTCCAAACATCGGAGACACTCCCAGACAATTCTAAAAACTCTTGCTGAGCTAATTCTTAACTTTTTTTCAGATGAAAGAATATATATATATATACAGTATTAAATTGGGTAATTATGCACTTTCTTTCCACTTCTGAAAATACTATTTCTTGTTCAAAAAGTAGTGAAGTATGACTTTATATCTCTTGAGCAGGAATTCAACCGCGGAAATCTCGTTTTTACTGTACATTTGAAAAACCTGATGGTGAAAAACCCAACGTTTTAAAAATAGTTATCTTTCCCATTTTTCAATTTACATGTATTTATGCTGAAAACAAGCACCAATATAATTGGTTTTTCAATCAAATTTTTGCCGTTTTTTACTTACTTTTTACTCACCTAACCAAACATGACGTAATTGTCTATTTACTCAAAAAAATTCGTAATTTGCATTAAATTCGGATGCCTGCCGGCCGTCAATCCGGTAACAATCTAGGTGAATTCTGTTTTTGTAGTTAATAGTTGGTATTTATAATGATCACGTAATTAATGCTAATCGCAATTCGCCGAGAAAGTAGTTTTTCCGTTATGTCCCAAGAAATTTTTGCTTCAGTCCAAAAAAATAACAAGTATTTTAAATTTGTATTCAGTGCACAAAACACATAAATTAAAAAATATTAAAAATATCGTTTGAATAAAATAAAATGTCTAAAATACTAAGAGTTGTTTCATAGTTTTTTTAATTTTTCAGTGGAATCCAAAATTTCCGCACAATAAAAAGCACATCTAGTGAAATATAGCCAATTCCTTACTCATTTCAGGCAAAGTCTTCAAATATTGTTTGGAGGCAAAAAACTGCATAGTAACCTTAAATTGCTGTCAGAAATATAGATAATTAATACCATTACAATATTAATAGTAATAATATACCTTTATTGCATTATTACGATTTACCATTGTATTGTAAACGTCAGTAAATATAATATATTATTCAATATGCCATTCATACATACGTAAATATTCACTCGGCCAATTAAAATGTTGTTACATTGGAATTATTGTCAGTTCTAGTTGTGACATTATTTCTTCCCTATTCCCAGCGGTGCGAAAACAACTCGTTAACAGAGTAAAATGTTTTTGGCACCAAGAGGAGTTTTAAGCGAGCTTTAAACTGTGTTAAAATGGCGGACTCTTTAATGCTTCAAGAAGCTGGTTGATTACTCTGACTCCAGCTTGAGATGGAAGTCTATAAAACACATTAGTTCAGGGGAACTGATTTTGATATTTGTCCCTGTCTCTGGTATTGTATGTATGCAATATATTACCAGTGGCTTTGACCGGAGGGTTCCGACATTATCGCAAGATAACAGTGTCAAGCAACGTCGACCTCTGTACGGGACCGTCTGAGCGAGTCCGTCCTTGCACGCAACCCGCCTGCCCGGTCACTGGTATTGGTTCGGTAGTCACCATTAAGCCTTTGGTCACCAGGTTATAGTCGGAATAAAATAACTCTGGTACTGGCGGAAAGGCCTCGCGCCACTGGTCTGAAATGACAAAACTCTGAGCTTTAATTTGCTGTCAAACTTAAAATAAGTAAGCAATAATTTTTAAACTAATTGAATAGTGTCCACCATGTTATTATTCATTAAGAAAAAATTATATTGGAGCTTTGGCTTGAACTAATTTGCTTTTTGTAGTGTTATTTATGTTAAAGAACACATTTTTATGAGTGAAATTGAGCGTGAGTCGTCTTTAACCTGTCACTGTAGCGAGAATAATAATAATAATAAAATAATTTCTTGTGGATTGATGGTTGATTCATTGTGATTAGTTTGACTCATTTGATTAGTGGTATAAGTATAATTTAATAATTCAAGCAAATTAATGGAAAATTAATTCTTTTGTAAACCCTTGCAAACTCGGAAACAAAAAAACGCTAGACAAAATTTCTTTTAGCAAAAATGAACTGTGTTATTTATGTATTACTAAAATTATACTGTGACACTAATGAAACATGCAGAAAATTAATGAAGAGTTGGTGAAGTAAACTCATAGTTCGTTTACATCGAGGCTGTGTCGGACGCGTAAGGTATACTCTGCTCAAGGGAAAGTGTAGCCCGGATATTCAGTCCAAGCGTAAACAACTAATCTTAACAATAATAAATAGATCGATGATATTTCCAGATAAGAAATGTTTCTCCAGTAAGAAATAAGATGAGTTAGTTGGCTTTGTGGTGTTCTCGTGTTCAGTTTTTATTCCATTTAACAGTGCTTGGTATAGTTTAATCAACAGTTTATTTTTATTACAGTAATTTAGTTCTAGTGATAATACAAGTTTTTTTTATTTAGGTGTGACAACAATGCTATATGTTTCAGTGTCTACATAATTATCAGTGTATAGCGCAATTCTAATATGTAGGCCCTTTTAAATTTTAGTTAATATTCTAATGGTAATTGACAAGAAGTGTTTGCAATGGAAGAGGCCAGAACTGAGCCAGTGACTGTACAGACTTAAGTAAAAATACATTTTACATTCCCACAAGTACATTCTTCTTGGAAATTTTATGGTATTTTTCCGTCTGCTTTAACCATTTTCTTGGTTGGAAAGTAAATTTCTTGACCTACAGTGCTTTAATGCATTATTATAGTGTATACTTCGCTTAATAATAAAAAATATATTTAATAATTTATAACTTTATAAACCTGTAAATGGTTAGGTTAGGTTAGTCAGCTCAATAAATAAAGAGTGAGAATGTTCTATAGTCCGAATAAAATAACTTTGGTACTGGCGGAACGGCCTCGCGCCACTGGTCTGAAATGACAAAACTCTGAGCTTCAATTTGCTGTCAAACTTAAAATAAGTAAGCAATAATTTTCAAACTAATTGTATAGTGTCCACCATGTTATATTCTTTAAGGAAAAATTATGCTGGAGATTTTTCTAGAGCTAATTTGCTTTTTAAAGTGATGTTTGTATTTAAAAACACGTTTTTATGAGTGAAATTACGGTGAGTCGTCTTTAACCTGTTACTGTTGCGAGAATAATAATAATGAAATAATGTCTTGTGGATGGATGACAGTTTGATTCATTGTGATTAGTTTGGTATAAGTCTCATTTAATAATTCAAACAGGTTAGTGAGAAATTAATTTTTTTGTAAACCTTTGCAAACTCGGTAATGACAAACGCTAGACAAAATCTGTTTAAACCTAAATTAATTGTGTTATTTAAGTGACACTAAAATCTTACTCTCGTATTTAATAGAATTTTCTTGAACTAGGAAGAAAGATTCAGGAGTTTTCAAATCTAGATTGTCAACAAGGCGGCGGTGATACCACAAGCACAATGTACAGTCACTGGCTCAGCTCTGGCCTCTTCCATTGCAAACAAATCTTGTCAATTACCAATAGAACATAACCTAAAATTTGAAAGAGCCTATATATTAGAATTGCAATAAACACTGATAATTATATATACATTGAATCCTATAGCATTATTGTCACATCTAAATAAAAAAAATGTAATATCACTAAAACTAAATAACTGTAATCAAAATAAACTAGTGGTTATACTATAGTAAGCACTGTTAAATCGATAAAGAAATGAACACGAACACACCTCAAAGTCAAAAGTCTACTAACACCTTGTTTATTACTGGAGAAACATTTCTTATCTGAAAATATCGTCGACCGGAATTCGTTTTACGCTTGGGCTGAATATTCAGTCTACACTTTCCCTTGAGCAGAGTATACCTTACGCGTCCGACACAGCCTTGATGTAAACGAACTATGAGTTTACTTCATCAACTCTTCATTATTTTTCCACATGTTTTATTAGTACCACAGTATTATTTTAGTAATACATAAATAGCACAGTTAATGTTTGCTCAAAGAAATTTTGTCTAGCGTTTTTCGTTTCAGAGTTTGCAAGGGTTTACAAAAAAATTAATTTCTCATTAACCTGTTAAAATTATTAAATGAGACTTATACCAAACTAATTACAATAAATCAAACTGTCATCCATCCACAAGACATTATTTTATTATTACTATTCTCGCAACAGTGACAGGTTAAAGACGACTCACGCGCAATTTCACTCATAAAAACGTGTTTTTAAATACAAATATCACTTTAAAAAGCAAATTAGCTCTAGAAAAATCTCCAGCATAATTTTTCCTTAAAGAATATAAAATGGTGTACACTATACAATTAGTTTGAAAATTATTGCTTACTTATTTTACGTTTTACAGCAAGTTAAAGCTCAGAGTTTTGTCATTTCAGACCAGTGGCGTGAGGCCGTTCCGCCAGTACCAAAGTTATTTTATTCGAACTATAGTCGAGGTTTTTTTAGTTATGATTCTAATAATATGTTTCTGCGAGATTATGATTGAATAGATTATCGATAAGTATGAAACTACAAGTACGAATTATAAAATTATTTCATTTATAGTTTCCCAATGCATGTAAGATTTCCAGAAAACATCCAATGCATTCGTTGATTAGTTAATTAATTTTAAGTGCCATTCATTAGCAAGACGCCATTAGTAGAGATATGGGCGAATATTAAAGAATTTGATGAGTGTAGATGGAGAAGTGACGTTACTGAGGTCGACTGTTCCTTATAAAGGGCTATATAAATATATATCTGTTTTACCATTGGTCTGTAGGCCTGTGCGTGAACTTAATTCAACAAGCTAATCGACCACTAGCTCAGTTGGGGACTCGAACGTTGGACAATGTCTTTCATAGTGCAAAGCCTTAGCCACTAACCCACCATTTCGGCAGCCCCAAAAATAATGGCTCAATTGCCCAGGGATACGCAAGGACCTATAGTTCAGCGTGGAATCTGAACCACGTATTATTAGTTTGATTTTTGGCAATCCAACAAACCTGACAATTCTTTCCCTTGCACAGCATCTGAATCCTAATAACTATCCCACACGGACACCCCAGACTTCTCTAGAAGTGCACGTTGTGTGGAGGTTATGGCAGTGTTATGAGGACTGAGCTTCTCATGCTGTTATGCATCTCCTGAACACCGTAAAAGGAGTGGGCTAATGAAATTCCCATGAGCTTTTCACTCTCTCACCAAAACAACTCATGCCACGCACTTTTGTATGTCTACTTTCAGTGAGTTGTAGAGTTTGGTAACATTGTACCCTCCCACTTACCCAAACACGTACAATATGGTAGTGACCCTCCTACTCGCCACTACACAGACGGTGGTAAGAGACGAGGACTTCAGCTGTTATGCTACCTGAACTCCTTGACTTGGCTCCCTCTTTTTAACGCTGGTCTGCGATGCAGTTTCCTTTAACACTCTCATGAACTGGTATAATAACTCTATTTGTTTTGTGTCTATTTTGAATGCACTGGCAACTTATGAAGTAGAAAATTGCCATCAATGGTACTCTCATGAACTGGTATAATAACTATTTGGTTTGTCTTTATTTTGAAGGCACTGGCAACTTATGAAGTAGAAAATTGCCATCAATGGTACTCTCATAATCTGGTATAGTAACTATTTGGTTTGTGTTTATTTTGAAGGCACTGGTAACTTATGAAGTAGAAAATTGCCTTCAATGGTACTCTCATGAACTGGTATAATAACTATTTGGTTTGTGTTTATTTTGAAGGCACTGGCAACTTATGAAGTAGAAAATTGCCATCAATGGTACTCTCATGAACTGGTATAATAACTATTTGGTTTGTGTTTATTTTGAAGGCACTGGTAACTTATGAAGTAGAAAATTGCCATCAATGGTACTCTCATGAACTGGTATAATAACTATTTGGTTTGTGTTTATTTTGAAGGCACTGGCAACTTATGAAGTAGAAAATTGCCATCAATGGTACTCTCATGAACTGGTATAATAACTATTTGGTTTGTGTTTATTTTGAAGGCACTGACAACTTATGAAGTAGAAAATTGCCACCAATATCGCCCTTTGATTGTCCGATTGATACGTAATTAACTTAAACCAGCTTATCAACCTGAATTCATCATAATTGATTTGGTTTATTAATCCTTATTCGAACCCCCCGAGGTCTTTCATTCAACAGTGTGCCAAATTGTCATAACTCAACTCTATTGTGATTCTACCATTCTCAGTCTCCTAAGTGGACACGACAAGATACTAAACTAGAGTCTGGACAGTTTTTCTGTAGCAATACTAAGTAAAAAAGTTTACTGACGTTAAGACATAAAAAGAATATAATTTGTTAATGTCTATGGTCCATGACATTTTGTTTAACACCAGATAATAACAGATTCATTCACAGATAATCTTGTTTCTGCTGGCCTTGTACTATTTCCATTTTCAGCATATCGTAGTTTAAACAAGGCGCCTAAGTTTTTCCTAATTGATAAGCTTATGGTGGACATATTTCAAATTACCTCCATGGCCCCATGATTGCCTCTCTAGGCATCCAGCATGCCTACTACACACGCAGCTCAGCAGCTCACTCGTGGATTCCAACTTCTGGCTGGACCTTGGGTTTCATTTATAATGATCCATTTTATTTAGTATTGAGGGCGTTTTGAGAGATTTTTAAAGCTTAGTGCCTTTTCGGAGGACCAACTAACATCCACGTTAGTAGAGGAAACACTATATACAAAAGACGTTA
Source organism: Stictocephala bisonia (assembly GCA_035578905.1). Lineage (NCBI taxonomy): Eukaryota > Metazoa > Arthropoda > Insecta > Hemiptera > Membracidae > Stictocephala > Stictocephala bisonia. Next base: position 11,410,918 of record JAQJVL010000001.1, read on the forward strand.
CCACGAACGATCACAGGGAGAAGCGTTTTATAAGTAGAAAGTAATGAAAAAGAACCAACTGTACCTTTCAGAGGAGATAGTACATATCTTGGAGCGAAGAAGTTGAGATGATTAAAAGTTGAGATGACCGTAGAGATGGATCCACCAGGCCTGGGGTGTCGATGTTGTCCAGCGGTCAGTTTTGAGCACACCACAACACTGTTAGAGTTTACTTTGAATTAAATGCGGAGTAGATTGAGAGTAGAGAGATTGAGAGACGAGAAAACACGATCACTGACTAATGAAACCAAAAATTATTCACTATAAGAGAGGTCACGGCAATCGCGACGCCGAGCGAACCGTTCTGCATAGCATCATGAGTTCAACTGGGGATTTAATTTTAGGTAGACGGGTGAAGCGTGTTTACGGGGTTCACACCACCGGATACAAGGGTTAGACAATGTCACCTGATATTTGACTTTTGGCAAGTGCATGTGCATAGAGGCCAGTAATATTATTTAAATTTCAATATAGTAACAGGTATGTGATTATGAGTATGTGATTAACAATTTATGATTAAGAGATTATAAATACAGACAAGAGGAACAAACTATTAAATTACTTAATTATGAATTACAACTAACTATATGTACAATAACTTATACTAAGTACGGAACACATTTATAACGTCGAATTGGCATACGTAGCTATCAAGGGAGTGTTATAATTCCACCGTACGTATATGAGTGGGCGGGTGGTTTAATGCCACCGTATATGTATGGGTGGGTTAATACACTGTACGTGTATGGGTGGGTGGGTTAATACACTGTACGTGTATAAATATTGTTTTATTTTGAAATGTTATCTTCTCACATCTATAAGAAAAGCTCAAAATGTCTACTATTATTTCTAACACAAGCTTCTAATCACCGGAAGATGGAATCTTTTACTCGCACCCATATTCCAGGCGTCTTTTGTATTTGCTGAAATCCTGCAGTAATACGCTAGCGAAGAACTTCAACATTCACTATAGGCCTTGTATACACAATGTCCTTTAAATGCCCCCAAAAATAAAATTCCAATGGGTTGAGATCTGGGGATCACGCAGGCCAAGATACTTCTGCCCCAAGACCTGTCCATTTATTTAGGAAACGATACCACTGCAACACCACTTCACGTATGGCTGGGCGGGTGGGTCAATACCACTGCACGTATATAGGTGGGCGGGTGGGACAATACCACTGCACGTGTATGGGTGGGCAGGTGTGTCAATACCACTGCACGTATATGGGTGGGCGGGTGGGACAATACCACTGCACGTGTATGGGTGTGCGGGTGTGTCAATACCACTGCACTACCTCAAATAAATCAGTGAGGTAGGTCTTAATTGATGGATTGGATTTAGATTTGTGATAGGAGTTTACTTTGTTATTTCTATTGATAAATAACATGAGCATAGGATTTTGTTCCAAGTATATATATATATATTACTGCTTTTTTTAATTAGTAGTTGGTGGCTGACAAAACATCATACACTATATATATAGGGCCTAGTACCTTTATTAAAATGTGAATATAAATTATTTTTGTTCAAACTGATATAAGGTGGTTAGACGTTCACAGCTTAACACATAAAATCACATTTCACGTAAGTAATGTGAATATATCATATTTATGTGTGCTATAAATAACGTGCGCGCATTTGGTTCTCGGTGGTGCAATTGCGAATCCGTTACTCAGCTTATATACTCCACGCCAGTCACTGTCTAGCGGGTGAACCGAAGCTCGTAGGTGTTACTGTACTTCTGTACATTAGCTAGTAAGATCCTTAGAACTTAGCCTACTACACCTCACGAGCGTCACTTGTTCACCTTTTGTCTGTCTGCAGAAAAATACTTTTATAGGTAGTAATTGACATTATATTAAACATTAATTATTACCTATAAGCTCCCTAGTTTATTAAAAACGTTTTGAGCTAGTAAGATCCTTAGAACTTAGCCTACTACACCTCACGAGCGTCACTTGTTCACCTTTTGTCCGTCTGCAGAAAAATACTTTTATAGGTAGTAATTGACATTATATTAAACATTAATTATTACCTATAAGCTCCCTAGTTTATTAAAAACATTTTGAGCCATTCCTTCTTTTAAAAGGGTGGCCTTATTATGAGCGAGTTTAATAGTCAATAAAATTTATATTTTGCTTTTGAAATGTGTTTCCATCACAGAGTACAAATAAACAGAGGTCACATCCAATAGTGCACTAAATGTATGTTGAGTTAGTGTATCGAGTGATTATTTGTCCAATTTTCCCTGGGGAGTGCGGGGCCAGCACCTTGTCAGTCCCTCCCTTATTCCCCCAAAATCCTCAAGGATGAACTTAGTAATTATTATTACAGATCTATTTAAAAGTACATTAGTTTTAATCTTTATATAACTGAGGCGTTCGCTACGGCCATAATAAAGTAATATTTATTTATTTGTTCTCTTTGGTTTCCGCCGATTTTTAAGTCGTGTACGGTAATAAAAACCTACCTAATGTTTAACCTTAAAGGGTAAGTATGGCAAAAATAAACAATAGGTAGTTTTACTTTTTTGTATAATTTTTGCCATACTTAACGCAAAGAGAATGGGGGTACGCCTAATCCTCTTTTATCAAAACAATGTCACTGTGTCGAACTCGATCATCAACTCGCTCGCATTTCCGAGGTAATTAGCGAGCCTTTATTATATTGTTAGAAGTAGCTCTGTTCAATACAATTGCCATAAATAGGACAGTTGTTCATAAATAATTAAGTTATGTTTCACTGTACTTACTAAATGAAGACTAATATCACAAAACTTGAATCACAATTGAGCGAGGTCCCGTTGCCTAGATATTTGGTGTTAGCAAGTAGCAAGCAGGCTGTATTGCACTAATCTGTTGCTATTTCTAATAATTGCAAGAAGGCTTGGCAATGACTGCAGGAATGTGTGTATTCTAACGCTTAATCTTAGAACTTAGACTTAAGCGGCCGTTGTCATAACCAGAATCTATATTTTCTGGTGACAACCGCGTCAAGGTGCTATGTAAATTATTTACTAAGTAACCAGACGTTTCACCCATACTGTGATATGGCATTCTCAGCGGTATCTCTGAGACATCACAGTATGGGTGAAACGTCTGGTTACTTTGTAAATAATGGGATCTTTTCCGTTATACGTATACCACTATTTAATGTCGGATCTTTTCCGTTATGTGTCAGCAATCCCAAAATATTTCCATATATATCGCGCCACGGCAGTTATGGTTAGGTTAGGTTAGCATAGCCTATTGTAGAATGTTTTTACAAATTACAGGTTCATTCTACAATATAATAACCTAACCTAACCATAACTGCCGCGGCGCGATGTATATGGGCGGCCTCGATGTATTGGGATTCTAAAGGTTGAAAATGAGGAAAACATGTTTTAAATCAATAAATTGAATACCGTGTTCCGTTATTTATACCAAACAATGGTTAAAATGTATTATTCAATATATTTAAATAGTGGTATACGTATAACGGAAAAGATCCAAATAATGTACATAGCACCTTGACGCGGTTGTCACCGGAGATTCTAGATATGACACCGGCCGCTTAAGCCTAAGATCTAAGATAATACTTCACTTCACATAAACAAAACAGCACACAGAACAATTTAAAATTACCTATCACTAACGGATGAGAGTAAACTAAGAATCCTTTGAGAATGTGGAAGGCATCTGGTCACGGTATACCAAAAAATACTAGACCTATATGAATACGAAGAAGAGTGAGTTTATGGTATCCGCAAAACAGGAAATAGGGGCACTGACAGCTGATGGCATTCGTGGAAGGTGAATGTTGACATATTTTATTGAAATTGTTCACTTATTAACAGTTCTAGAGGTTTAAGTGTACTTTGAAGGTAATTAAAAATGACTGTGAATCTAATTCTTTTCAAGTATAATTATTTGAATGTTATGTTCGTTGTTTACAAAACATGTTTACCTTTAGTTATCTTATACTTATTATCAATTATACATCATTATATAAACATACAAAAAATATTTAAAATTCAATAGTGAAAATGCTAATTATTAGAATTCGTCATCAAATAAATGTCAGAACAACTAATTTCACTAGTGCAATATTAATTGTTAGAATTGATTGCACATTTCAAATGATGTGAGATGTTTTATATTTAGAATTTTATTATATATTATCGGTTATATAGAATAATTAGTATTTGTATTAAATTAGTGATATAGAAAGTTTGTTTCAGTGTAAATATTTATTATTAGAGCATTGGAAACTTTAGTCATTTCGTTTATGGTATGGCTGCAGTTATTTGCTCGCAACTCAAGCGTCCTTTACGGTCCCTAGGCCATAAAGCGCGCAACTCAAACGTCCATTACGGTCCCTAGGCCATAAAGCACTACTCGAGCGTCCTTTACGGTCTCTAGGCCATAAAGCGCTACTCGAGTGTACTTTACGATCCCTAGGCCATAAAGCGCGCAACTCGAGCGTCCTTTACGGACCCTAGGCCATAAAGCGCAGAACTCGAGCGTCCTTTACGGTCCTTAGGACATGAAGCGCGCAACTCGAGCGTCCTTTACGGTCCCTAGGCCATAAAGCGTAGAACTCGAGGTCCTTTACGGTCTCTAGGCCATAAAGCGTGCAACTCGAACGTCCTTTATGGTCCATAGGCCATAAAGCGCTACTCTAGCACGCTTGTTTGGGAAACGGCCACCTTAACAACCCAGAGGTCCTTCGAAGAACCTAAAACTTCAATTCGGACCCGGACTTAGAAGGACCTGAAGAAAAATTCTTTAATGCGTTTACAACTAACACAATGTGAGCTGGTTATATAAGGTCATATTTACATAGTAGGCCTACTGACAGTAGTTAAAATTAAAGAATGTATTATTTTCCAGGCGAAGTTAGGGCTGAGAAGCCCTCTCTAACACTTAACTCGATGACCAACAGATTAAGGGTGATTTCCGGACCAACTTCAGTGATGGGCACGGGGGCTGCGTGCAAAGACGGGATCGCTCAGACCGACACCCATCGAAGGAACAACCACGCTCAATGTTGCTTCACGCAGTATCTTGCGATAACGTCGGAACCTTCCAGTCAAGGCCACTGATTTAACCGGATAAGAATAACGCTCCTAACTAAACAATAGTCCTATCACGTAAGTATTCGTGGACACTGTAATAGTCATTAGATGTTAAAAAAATTCAATTTGTATTTAAATTTACTAACTTAAATTCTACTTTGCTATTTTCGGAAGGTTATTAATATGTTTCATTGCAGAAAAGTATATGAATATAACTCTCAAAGAATGAGGTGTTATGTCGTAGTATAATTAATTATTCCATCCATTATTAAGTTATAAGTTTTACAATTGCGAGTTAGAAGGTTTTCTTTTCTTTTGATAAATATTGAAAGACATTTATACATACAAACACAGAGAAAGAAGGAAAAGAGGAAGTATCCAATAGTGCACTGAATGTGTGTAGGGTTAGTGTGTCGATAGTTATTTCTCCAGTTTGCAATGTGATGACAGGGCCAGCACATTGTCAGTTCTTCCCTTATTCACCCCAAATCATCAAGGATGTACGTATTAATTATTACTACAGATTTATAAAGATGTACATTAGTTGACATCTATTTATAACTGCACTAAGGTGTTTGCTGCGGCCATAAGAAGGGACCTCTGTTTCTTTTTTCTCTGTGGTTTTATGCACAATAAAGTAACGGTTATGGTGTATTTTGTCTACTTTTTACAACATCATGACAGCAGTTTTTCACAAAAACTATTTCTTTCGTCTTTACATACGTTAAAGTGATTTCTATTTGAACTGTCAAAGGTTTTTTTTCGGAAATTATCACTCAAAAATTACTTCTGTGCATTTTCTACACGTTTAACAAGAAAACTGTCGTACTGATTTCCATGACAACTTTTTATATTATATACATGCGTATGGAGGTAATGCATGTAATAGCCTTAGAGCCTTTACATGCAATGCAGGATCAGGACGAGAGTGTGAAGGGGCCTTCCCATGCAATGCAGGATCAGGACAATAGTGTGAAGGGGCATTCCCATGCAATGCAGGATCAGGACGATAGTGTGAAGGGGCCTTCCCATACAATGCAGGATCAGGACAATAGTGTGAAGGGGCATTCCCATGCAATGCAGGATCAGGACGATAGTGTGAAAGGGCCTTCCCATGCAATGCAGGATCAGGACGATAGTGTGAAATTGCTTTCCCATGCAATACAGGATCAGGATGATAGTGAACGGGCCTTACCATGCAATACCGGATCAGGACGATAGTGTGAAGGGGCCTTCCCATACAATGCAGGATCAGGACAATAGTGTGAAGAGGCATTCCCATGCAATGCAGGATCAGGACGATAGTGTGAAAGAGCATTACTAAGTAATGCAGGATCAGGACGATAGTGTGAAGGGGCCTTCCCAGGAAATACTTGATCAGGACGATAGTGGAAGGACCTTACCATGCAATACCAGATCAGGACAATAGTGTGAAAGGGCCTTCACATGCAATGCAGGATCAGGACGATAGTGTGAAGGGGCCTTCCCATGCAATGCAGGATCAGGACGATAGTGGGAAAGGGCCTTCCCATGCAATGCAGGATCAGGACGATAGTGTGAAATTGCTTTCCCATGCAATACAGGATCAGGATGATAGTGAACGGGCCTTACCATGCAATACCGGATCAGGACGATAGTGTGAAAGGGCCTTCCCATGCAATCGTAATCGGAATGCTCATGCGGCTCGGATCTTTTTTATGTAAACGCAACGTTAGATCAGAGCAACGATGCTCCAATGACGACTTATTTTACTAGAATTTAGTAAGAATATGCTATAAAAATTTTAAAATACAAAAATGTAATAAATAAAAATGACAAATTAGGAAATTAAAATTATTTGGACAAATTAGGAAAAGGTTTACTAAACAAAATTCCAAATGTAAAATTTCAAGGTATAAAATTTATGAAAATACATAAGTCAATAAGAAAATGTAATAAAAATAATTATGAATTTTTAAGTTGAGTTAAATTATACTAGTGTATTTAAAACGACCTTTAGAGAAACATATATAAAAAATGTACACTGTCTACTTGAAAGTTGTTCAAGTTTCTTTTCAATGAATTGTTTACATATTAAAGAATCTTTCTTTCTTTCCGTTGACTCGCGACATTGTAAACTATTAATGCCAATGTATGTGTCCATCTGAGCCTTTTTGATGAATTCAACTGAGATATACATTCTCGGATTAGGAGACTAACATGATTTCTTTAAGTTCACAGTTTGTGAAACTTGAGTTCATAAATCACAAACTTGAAGAATATATAGCCCAACAGTATGGAAGGAAATCAGCGTCACTTTCCCTGACTTATAGTTATTTGTTTACATCCTGCCACCCAGTATAGTTTATCTGGGATGGTAGCGGCGAAGTCCCGGTGCACCTCCTAGATTATGGCATTGTTTGGCCAACATATATTTTTATTTTAGCTAAACCACTGAAATTCAGTACTTTAAAAGTTACTTGGATATGATACAACATAAGCGTTACTGATAATATCCCACAGTAAAGCACGGTAAACAGATTGTTACATGAATAACTATAAAACACAAACTACAGTACTTGAGTAGTCCAATAGCAAAACCAGTTTTATCCAAAACATTCAAAATCTGAGATTTTTATTGCTACGGATACGTCTTTTCATCTGCTATATGTTACTGTTGAGAAACAGTCCCAAAATAAGCTCTATCCTATTAAAAAACGATCGAGAAAAATGATAGAAGATGCAAAACCAGTTATATCCTATTTGGCTGCAGGCGCAATATCAGTTATATCAATTGGCAGTTCCAAATCAAGTTATATCCCACAAACAGTAATGGCTGCCTTCCGAATACAGTAGCAAAACAAGTTCAATCCCTTACTAATATGTTAGAAACTATGATACTTTGCAAGAAAGAATTCCTAGTATTATAATAATAGTTACATATATTGGCCAAAACACTGCAGAAATTTAGTAGTTTTTGGTTGGCTACCCTGATTAACTAATGTTTTGTAAACAAATACATTTTTGTTCTCTTTTCTTTTGTAGCTTGTGTTACAAGTTTTAAGACGTGCTTTATTTAAGGCTGCTTTTAGTTTTAATTTTCTAGCTTACAATGGAACCAGATTTAAGTAGTCAAAGCTTAGAAAACACTGAGTTAGTAATAAGAGACATAAATGTTGAGGAAGTTATTACTGAAACCCCTACCAATAGGTCCAGGAAGAGAAAAGCTAACCCCCAAACATGGAAGAGGAATGTAGCAAAGAACGCTAGGTAAGTGTTAACATAGATTTCATTAAGTTCAATGTTTTTAAATAAATGTTCACATAACAAATGAGTTAAACTGATAGCCTTTAACTATATCGGAACTGAAAATGTGATTTAATAATATTGCTTCAGTCTGATTTTTCTTACATAGGTTACCTTTTTTTTTTTTTTTCAGACACCGGCCTAAAGGGTTTCCACAAATGCCTAACTGCCAACACAAAGGAAACAGCGAATTTAAGTGCTCGGAGCTCTCCCTACAAGACGTGAGAAGAATACACCAAAAATATTACCAAGATTGTGACTTGAACTCCAAAAAAACTATATTCTTCAAAATGTTGTAGTGTCTTCAGCTAAAAGAACCCATCTTCCAGAAGGAGTTGTGTCTAGGAAAAAGGTTAGTACTACTTACTATCTTCCTAAGCAAAGAGAGGGGAAAGTAACCAATATAAAGGTTTGTAGGGCAGCTTTCCTCCGAATACTGCAGGAGAGCCGGAACAGGGTACAAAACCTGTGCCAAAAGTATCTGGAGCAAGGGATCACACCTCGTGAAACTAGGGGTGGAGTGAGGAACATAGAAAAGTATGAGTTAAAAAAGCAATCAGTAAAGGATTTTGTCAAATCTTTTAAGCCTTTACAAAAACACTATTGTAGATCAAAAAAAACATTGTTCGCCAATACCTGCCTAGTGACCTTAGCATTACCAAAATGTGGAATATATATGATGAAGCTGTCGATGATGAAACATTAAAAGTAAACTTGGAGTTTTTTCGAAATGTGTTCAATGAAAACTTTAACATAGGACTCAACGCACCGTATATAGACAAGTGTTCTACATGTACAAGAATTGAAAACCAAATAAATGCAGAGGTAGATAAAACCAAAAAGGGACAGTTTGAATTAGAGCTTAGAGCTCATAAAGATCGTGCTGATAAATTCTATGCACTCTTAAAAGAAGAAAATAGTAACGAGCTCGTACTTAGCTATGACTGTCAAAAAACTTGCCTATGCCCAAAATACCTGACCGGGCAGCTTATTATAAAAGACAATTGTACTTTTATAATTTTACTATATGTGAGGGATCATCTGGTTCGCAACAAAATAAATCAAACACATTTTGTTATGTGTGGACTGAGGATGTATTTCAAAAGGCATCGAACCAGATAGTATCAGCAGTACACCACAGGCTTCTAAATTCCCAACTTGATGGTGTCACTACAGTCAAACTATTTTCAGATGGCTGTGGTGGCCAAAATAAAAATACGGCTATGATTGGGATGATTTCCCAATGGCTGTTAACAGAAGCTCCTGGCAATGTAAAAAAGTGATCCTGTATTTTCCAATGGTAGGGCATTCTTTTATTCCTCCCGACAGAGTTTTTGGCATCCTAGAACGGGAATTCAAATCACATAGTGTAATTTTAACTCCTGATGAGTATGAAAAGTTAATGCTAAAATACTGTACAGTTGTACACATTGGACAAGAATGTCGAGTATATGATTGGAAAAAAAGTATTGAGGAAACTCATAAGATAACTACAAAATGGCACTTTCAGTTTCAGAAGGCAAAAAAGATTGTAATTTCAAGATCTAATGATAGGAAGAGTGCTTTAGTTAAGAGGTGAACCTCACTATGTTTTTGAGATGGGGCAAGCTAAGTCCTTGCTCAAAAAGGGCAAAAACTGGTCAAGAAGTGAGAAAATTGAATTTCCCAAGGGCAATGAAATAAAACCGGCAAAGAAAAAAGATGTCCTCGCATTGCTACTGCTTCACTTTGGAGAATCGTGGCGTGAAAAACCTAACTTAGACTACTTCAAACAAGTGCTTGGTTCAATAAATAATGAACAGCTTGATGACACCGATGAGGAAGATGAAGTCCTACATGACCTTGAACTTCCACCAGAGGATGAAGCTGTTGAATAAAACATAATTAGTTATTTCAGTCTATTTTTGTCAGTGTTCTAAATTATAGGAATAGATAACTCTAAAGACTTTTGAGACTGTGTCTATCAGTACTAAGATTATGTCTTATATATTTTTGGCACTAAAACAGTTTTTTATTTTTCACTAATATTGTGTCTTACATTTGGCACTAATAATGTATTTTAATTTTAGCAGTGATTCTGTATCTTTCTCATTAAATACAATTATTATTCTTATAAACTTTAGAGTATGCTATTTATTTTACCCTCATTGACAGGATTTGACTGCTTTTGCATCTGTTGCAAAGTTCAAGATGGCTGACGGTCCATTTCCAAAATAAGTTATATCCAACTGACAGATGCAAAACAAGTTATGTGAACTTTACTTTTCTAAATAAAAATAGTTCTACTTATCTTAGATTATACAGCTGATTACCAGATAATAACATGAATTTAATACATTTTTTGACATAAAAATCATTTAATGATCACCTGCTGAAGTGTAAATAACAGTTTTTGTTAAATAACTCTAAACCATCTGAAACTGATATGGCTGGTTTTGCTATTGGACTACTCACTTACTGTATTAACATAATGCTTCAATTCTTAATGTTTTTGTGAGACTTTAGGCTAGTATTACAAGTAAACCATGTCACTATAACACTAAGATTTGGATTAGTTTATTTATATTTAAACTTCCAGTAACCCATAACTATTGTTGATAAGTTTCCAGCCATATAAGATAATCATAATTAACTTGGTAAATATAACAAAAACAAATGTATTAAAAGTTCATTTGTTAACGTTATAGAAATTTCTTTCCATCACACCCAGAGATTTTTTTAAACTATAACCAACGCTAAATACGTAAATACTTTAACCTGACATTCACAAGATTCAAGTTATAATTAAATAGTTAACACGACAACAGAAGTCAGGGCCGCAAGTGGCAGTCCGTCCGTCTTCCGTCGTTTCAAATCGTGCCGCAAATGTCAGAAAAAATCCGGTTTGCCGCAAGTGGGCAGGCTGCAAATAGGCGCACACCGGAAACTAGCACGGAGGGAAGTAGCACGTCATCAAATTCACACCCCTAGGCTCTACTTCAATACTTTTGGGCTGGACTGTACGTACACCCCTTTGAAAACAGTTTACTACAACAGTTGCAAATCCCCTATGCAACTAAAGAACTTCCCAAACATACTATTGGGCCTTTTTCCAGACAATACCTGTCATATTTCCAGGAAGCCAACAGTGAAGCATCTGCAGACAGTTGTTCACCACTCTACATTCCTTTGGAACAATATAAGACCGTTAACATGAATGTAGTATGATAGTATTGCTTATTTGAGTTTTATTTAATTCACTGAATTTGTATTAAAACTTGCAAAAAATAGTATGATTATGATACTTTCTTTTTGCTGCCTTAATATTAATATCTTAATAACAATATTGAAAACAATATTTAACCATTTATACGAAAAGCTTACTTGTATGAAATACTAATGATTTACATCATACAATTTGGCTTATCTGAAGCTACTGATTCTTCTGTCTAGATAAGGTACTTTGTACTTAAAGGATATATGTGTGTATGCCCAAGGGCCCAAATAAATAATGCTAAGTACATACACAACAGTGTAAGTACAGCTGGGGCAAAGCAAGAAGTCATTGATTTTCTATCTCTATGAACAATGTCGAAATATTGTTATTTAGAGAGAAAAAGTTGTCATTGATTTATTAACATATGCATAATGTATTTTTAAGCTTGAAAACTGTACACTTAGATTAGCTAATAAGTGCCATACAAACAAACGTGCGCACGCTAATGTGCAAAATATTTACTTGCAATATATTTTATAGATACTTCGACCCGTATGCACACTTCAAGCCAGATACCAATTTTTACAGGGTTAAACAAAAATATAATCTACTGCAGAAGAGGGATTTTTTCCATAATTTATAGTGTTGGAATGAGTTTCTATAGTGGAGGAATGTGTTTCCTGTACGACTAAAGATTTATATTCACCAAAAAAAACAAACATTGTCATAGGTAATAGTCAACAAAACATAGTTTATACAACAAATCTTAGTCTAAGTAATACAATGCATACAGGGAACAAATCAAGTCATTTACATAAAAAGTCTCGGATGCAATAGTATTTACCCTGTATCAAGAATGCTTTTAAGGTTTTTTTGAACTTGTTTAAATCGGCAATTGACTTTAAATAAGGAGGTAGAGCATTGAACAGTTTAATGCAATTAAACTGGACTTGTTTCTGAAAAAAAGATGTTCGGTGACGTGAAATATCTAAAGTCTTGTATACTAAGTCTCAGATTGGTTTCATAAATAAACTGAATTTTTAAAATATAAACGTTACTAACAGTATTAAAAATAATTACTATAGTTATTATTGGTTAGAGTTTAAATATCATATATTATGGAAAAATTATTACATAACCTTAACACTATACTTTCACTTCAAGGCAGGAACCTCAGTTTGCACCTGAGTATGTGTTTTGACTGAATATAGCCATTAAAATCGTTTTGAGAAGTGCTAAATGAGGCAATGATGTAAAAATACCCAATAAAATTAAAAAAATATAGCAAGTTCTGACAAAATTGGATAGAAAATAGGTCCAAAAGTCTTTCCATAACCAGCTGACCACATTTTTGTATTTTTATTGAAAACGATCTTTCAAAAAAATGCGTGACCCAAAGTTCAATTTTTCATTTTAATTTATATTGTTTGACCTTGTAAAACACAAAATATCAGTTTGATACAGTTATAATATTCAAAAGTTGAATATGTATGTGTATTAATGGGATTATACATCCCAGAGTAGGCTATATATTATTTTATTTTTTCTATAACTTATGAAATAATTTTATTTTGAATTCTAATTAAACTTTTGAAAGCCTGAAAAGTAAAGTGAATAGTAAATTAAAAACAACAAAAAAAACAACAAAATTAAAAAACAAAGTAAACGCACCTAAAATACTAAAAATCAAAATAATGAATTCATATAAGCTTAGTATGGAAGAATTTTTGTTCAGACAAAAATTATGAGGAAATTCATTACTAAAAATATTTTCACATCACATCTGATACCTTGTACACATTTTTAAATATCAAATTTTGAGCAATATATTTTTAAGGGCGGAACTTTATTGAATTTATAACAAAAACACATGATTACAAGCAATAGTTCTTAAAAAAGAAATTAAAAAATTATCTCATTTAAAATTACTAGGAAATATAACAACGCGCATAAAATATAAACAACGTACCTTGAGTAAAACATTTAGCTGCGCATCCCAGATTTAGTTGCCTGTCACATAACCACTTAACTTTGCTACAATTAGTTATTTTATGTTTAAGACATTTGTAATCATTTATTAAAAGAGCACTTCCACCCCGTTCCATAGAAACTATTTCTAAACACATCCTCGCAGTACCCATTTAATCGCTACAACAGTTAAAATACAACTACCAGACTCTGTCCGGAAATTGTCTATAAATATGATGGTTGTCATTTCAAGGAAAACAAATACATTCCAGCGGAGTGGGGTTAGTAGCGTAAACTTGGGTGTCTTAGAATTCCCCGGTGCACCGGAAACGATGGGGGTGAGTTCCACAGGAAGTTCCCGTTGATCCCCTCGTGGCAAAGGTATGTCATTGTAATTGTATATAAATATTGTGAAATTTGTTCTATAGAATGCTAAAAATGGAAAAAAGCGTACATATTTACTATATTTACTAACAATGTGCAATATAGTAAATATATACGCTTCTATAAGTTAACTTACTCAATTAATCACACCGGTGTCCACGTTTTAAATGACATTAAAGCTCTTATTAACAAACTACCTTTTTAAATATTGTAATTCATTCAATTAGATTTATATCATGATCTATTCTTACAAACTACGAGCTAATTATTTTCCAGAATTACGGAGTAACTTTATGCGCAAAAATCGCGTACTTTGAACAGTAATGGAGAGGATAGAATTATATTTCCACTAGTTTAATTTGAAGCACTGTTCATAGGCTGTGAACCGTTATGGGAGAAATATAATCAGCTGTTTGTATTCGCTGAGCGCAAGCGCCAGTGAACTAAGGCAGCTTACTCACCACAACGCAGAATTGTTTTGATGTTTATTTTCATTGTAAATGCGTATTATAGGTTATGGTAGCTATAGTTTTTTATTGTTATTGTAGTTTTTATCATCTAGTGCTGTTAGACGTTGTTTATATAATAGTTGGTGACGTTAGTGGAAGGTGACGTTCCTAGCGAAATTGAAGATTTGTTGTCTTTTGCAAATATTTAAATATATCATAATTCTTTTTTTTAATTTGCAGTTTAGTAACTCTATTACCTATTCAGTATTTTTTTCTCTTATTAATCGTGCCAGAAGTAACATTTATGGCCATATATTTCCTCAAGCAATGAGTAAATACATTTTGTACATAATTGGACAATTTTTTACTTATGCACTATGTTTAGTTTTTTCTTTCTAAAAATGCTTTTATTCACAATAACATTTGGAACATTTTGTATATCTTGGATTTTTCATATACCTGTATTGTGTGACTATTCATAGTGCTAAAATGTAGAAAACAAAAACAAAAAATAATTTCAGTCATACTTTTATGAAGCTTGCATTTTTTTAATACGGCGGTAGTCGTAACAGTGGACCACACAGTGTGAACAGTGTTGACTGGAGCTGTGCTAGTGATCCGACTGTTCCATTTCATTGTAACTCGATATATATTTACTGACAATAACTGAACTGAGGAGTCGGCGGTAGTCGTAACAGTGTACCACACAGTGTGAACAGTGTTGACTGGAGCTGTGCTAGCGATCCGACTGTTCCGAGAATTGTGGTATGTACACACTTTTGCGATAGTCGGTGGTGTGAACCCGCCTTAAGAATTGCTTGACCAGGAGGAGAATCCAACGCATGCCTGAAACTTAGTTGTCATAGATAGGTACAGTCAAAACCAAAAACTTGCTGAAATATTCCTGTTTGGCCAGGGGGTGTGAATTTGGATATTTTTACTCGCTCAGATCAAACTGGTTTGACGGGGGTGTGAATTTGGTCGTGGCTGCTGGTCCCCCTAATGGGATGTGAATTTGAACACACCCATGAAAACAAGTCAGCGCTGGTGGATCTTTTTCTTTAACACAAGAGTGAGTGAAAGGTCTGAAATATATCCACGTCCTTCCTTGCCTCCACCAAACTAACCCTCTCTTCCTTCAACGCACACGATAAAAGTGCCACTACCATACATCGTATCGTTTTCATACCTAACAGATCAAGGGCGACGTTTTAAAACAGTTTGTTCTTCATATAGAGTATTCGTTTAATGGTTTAACTCTCCAAAAACTTCTTATCGGGCACCACCCCTATTGTTCAAGAAAGGTCACTTTCACGTTGGATTCAATATATGACCTGTTTAAATCAGACATTGAACGACAACAAAGAAAACTGGTGGTGCCTGATTTTGATAACGAACGAATTGCTTGCATAAAAATGTTCCTCTAAGAGAAATTCATATCAGAAAGATGAGGAGTCCTGCTCTGCTAATATTTTCCATTTGACATGACTGTTTTTAGGAATGGGTAATCACACAGAGAAGAAACAGATGTCGCGTCCAATAGTACGCTGAATTTGTGCTGAGTTAGTGTTTTGCAGTTCGAATTTTCATGTTCGCTATTGGGATGGCTGGGCCAGCACCTTGTCAGTTCCTCCCTTATTTCCCCAACATCCTCAAGGATAAACGTAGTAATTATTCCTACAGATGTACGAGTATAAAGATGTACATTAGTTGTAATCTATTTATAACTGCCACTATGGCGTTCTCTACGGCCATAAGAAAGCGACATCTGTTTCTTGTTTCTCTGTTTGAAGTGTCAAATACCCACTCCTTCTGTTAGATGTTGTCATTCGGTTCTATCATATTCACTGAGAAAGTGCAAAATTCAAGTATATTTATCTAAATCCTCAGTATATTTTATCAAAAAACATATTTTATCATATTTTTTTGATTGTTAACGATTTTAGCTTAATTATTCAAGTTAATTTGAATTTTCTCTTTTTAGTTAAACAAAATGCAAATTGATTTTGTTCAATGAGTTTTTTGTCATCAGATTCTTACTTTCCATACGTACTTTTTACTTTCTCCCATATGCGTTAGCATAGAGAAAGTATTGTAATCGTAAAAAAAAAAATTGTTTACAAGTTGGTCTAAAAATCCATTTTAGAGTCACCTGAACCCAAAAACGTGTTTTTTTTTGGGGGGAAAAATGTTGGTGTCTGTCTGTATGTGTGACTGTCTGTGTGTATGTGCAGTTCGCTGTACACCAAAAGGATGAATCAATTTTTATGAAATTTGGTATGTAGGTGTATTTAGGCAATACCTCCAGACAATTTTTTCACTTTTTGAAATTTTAGTTTTTTTTTAATTTTTATGGGCAAAAACATACAAAAATAGTATTTTCTCAAGAACGGCTATAAAAATTTTGATTAAAATATTTTAGTAAAAACCGCATGTTTATATCCTGACTAGTTCTTGAGTTATGACAAAAAACTGGTAATTTTCAAAGTTTTGATTTTTTTGTGTTAATATGGGGAAAAGTTTGTCCCAATTCTTTGGAACTATTCATAAAATGTTGTATTATCATTTGATACCCATCGTCAAGTTATGACTTAATATTTGTTACCAACTAAGGCCGGCTCATCTTGGCCAGTCACCTGATCCTTGCCACTCTACGATTACAGGACAATTCGTCCCACGGACATTTCGTCTCCAAAGAAAAATGCGGACATTCCGTCCCACTCTGTGGAGTGTCTACCTGGGTCGGGTTTGATAATTAGTCTCCAAATATTTCTAAACGGACACTTCGTCCCACCCTGAGAGAACCTAACCTAACCTAACCTTTTTACAACCCTTCTCTCAGGTGGGACGAAGTGTCCGTTTAGAAATATTTGGAGACTATTTATCAAACCCTACCCAGATAGCCGTTCCACAAAGTGGGACGAAATGTCCGCATTTTTCTTGGGGGACGAAATGTCCGTGGGACGAATTGTCGGACACCCCACTCTACCCACAATAAGTCGAACCGAGTACAGTAAACGCACATTGTCTGCCAGTGTAAATACATTCACAAGACTCGTATATGCGCCAGTTCCACGCACTAAATAAGTACACCAACAGGTAACCACCTTTTCTAAGAAAAAGAAAAACGGAAGATTGGATTGCAGCTATACTTTTAGCATGCTCTGATTGATAGAAAAAAGTGAATAACTATAAATTTATAATGATGCTCTATTTTTTTGATTAGTAAAATTAAAATAAACAAATTAGTTGAATTTTTCCAAACGTAATATATGTGCGTAAAAAGCCCTGCATGATTTTCTAAAAATAACCAAGTAAATTATAAATTTACTTTAGATATAAAGTTGTCAAGACAATCCAGGGACCCATCGGGATGCAGGACAGTAGGGTCTAAAATATGAACTGTCCAGTCGGAATCGGGAATCAGTGAACAAGTTGACTTCTTGATACTAACAACTTTGAAAGGAGTGTGTTCTTTGAACCATATTTTAACTCAATGACTTGTGAAGTGAGAAGAGTACTTGAATATCAACTCTTCAACAACTAGTAAAAAAACACTAGACCAAAGTGAGCCATACATTATTAATTATTGAATAATGAAGCATTTTCTAAGTATTAAGTGCAGTTTTTGCTAAAATTTTTGTTCATGATTAAAAGTTGTGAATTTATATATATTCAATGACACTGACCCACCCACCCACCCATACACGTACAATGGCACTGACCCATCCGCCCACCCATACACGTACTCTGGCACTGGGTCAATAACACTGTATGTGTATGGGTGGGCAGGTAGGTCAATAGTGGGTCGAAAGCAGTGTCTCTCTCTCTCTCTCTCTCTCACAGTTTACACTAATGTCACCTGAGTTTTAGTTTGATTGGTAGCAAAACATAATCATTTAATGCACTACATACTTGGAGAAACTGTTATTGCTTTGAATATTTAGAAATTCACAGTTAACAAAAGGTTGGAGTGGTAAAGTCTGTATGTAGTTATCGGAGCAGGGGAACACATATACATATATTTATATATGTATATGTATCGTATGGCTTTCATAGCCAATTGTAAATTAAAAGGAGAAGGAATAAATAAAAATAGACCGATTAATAAAATTTAAATGAAATAAAATCTAAAGTAGGCATACAAAGTACTTCTGTTCTAGTGTTTACTGAACTCCCACCACAGAGCTAAATCCAGGTTCCGTAACCATTCAACACCTGCTTCTATGATTGAATGAAGATCAGATAATCCCCTCTGAAAAGAACGCAATGGGCAATCATTAACTATGTGATCCATAGTTTGAATTTCGGCTCCGCAATCACACGAATGATAATCTGACATTCCCCACTTACATTTCCTGTATTGCACCTTCGCATTTGTGTCTACAGTAACTTAAATATCCACATAAAGTCAGCCACATAGTGTTAGTAATGATTTAGGGATTCCAAATCGGATATTTTACATGATTACTTCAAATTAATAACTTTTTGCAAAGTTAATTGATGAAATATGTTCGTAATGCTGAGTTTACGTGGTGTTCCATGGTTAACAAATTTACTGCTTTCGTTCTTTGTCAACAACAATATATTGCAGACTAAGTATTAATATAGTAAGAACTTCAGTTTCTAAAAATAGGACAAACATTCTGAGAGAATACTCATATTGAACTTATATGATGTAAGCCAACATGTTTTGATATGTGGTTAAGAAAAACGAAGAACTGCGCAGCAGAATATTGGAAACCATTACATGAATTAAGGTTTCAAATGTTGACCAGAGTTCTCACTAAGCGTAGTCCCCACTTGGAAACAACGTTTGCATACTTTTTCGAAAGAACAGAGAAACATAAATGTTTTTCATTAATTTGTGTCCACACTAGCAGAATGTGTTTCCTGAGATTTGAACTGAAGAAGACGTTCTTTGGGCAAACTACCACTTTTTCTCACACAATGCCTTGTATTCGCGTCTAAATTGTACTTTAAAAACTTTATTATCTTTTTTGTCTGTTCTTCAATTCTCGCGTCAAAAACGAGCACGATTTCCTTTAGGGCGTCACGTTTTTATCCCTGTGACCTGTTTTATAACCTAGATAAGTTATGTCCCACAAAACTCTACGGGATTGAAACAATCTATTAAATTTGTTCCTGGTTCCACGCAGTAGTAGACATCTTGAACACTTGAACAGTTGAAGACAAAGACAACGACCGGTACTGCACACTTGCTGGCTAGACGACTTGAGCACCTCTGACTCGTTCAAACTTCCTCTTCCGTTCTAATTTTGTCCTCTAGACGGAAATATGTTAGCGTGTTTTCCATTTGGTTTGGAAAACAGAAAACACCGTTTCTCGGTCTCAGAAACACGCTCAAATGTTTCCAAACTGTTTGCAAACAGTTGGGAAACATCACAAAAACAACACAAAGCACTGGAAACAGTTGAGAAACAGTTTGCAAACACTGTTTCCGGCAACATGTTTGTAAAAGGGGACTAGGCTTTAGGAAGGAGAAGTCTGCCCTGGTATCGAGGAAAATAGCCAACTCAAAAATATCTCAAAAGCTGCATGGCAGGTGGTGAATGAAAACAAATCTCAGCCCTTAAGCCTAGTCCTCACTTACTAGGCAACTGTAAGTGTTTGCAAACTGTTTCTCAACTGTTTTCAGTGTTTTTGTGATGTTTCCCGAATGTTTCTGGGACCGAGTTTTCTGTTTTTCGAACCAAATGGAAAACACGCAAACATGTTTCCGTCTAGAGGACAAAATTAGAACGGAAGAGGAAGCTTGAACGAGTCATGCGAGAAAAAAGTGGTAGTTCACCCAAAGAACG
The DNA here is from genome assembly GCA_035578905.1 of Stictocephala bisonia. Lineage (NCBI taxonomy): Eukaryota > Metazoa > Arthropoda > Insecta > Hemiptera > Membracidae > Stictocephala > Stictocephala bisonia. The sequence continues at coordinate 11,431,124 of JAQJVL010000001.1, forward strand.
TCTTCTTCAGTCCAAATCTCAGGAAACACGTTCTGCTAGTGTGGACACAAATTAATGACAAACATTTATGTTTCTCTGTTTGTTTACAAACATTGTTTCTAAGTGGGGACTAGGCTTTACAACAATACTTCGAGAATAATGTCCAGGATGTCAATAAGGTTGAGGTGGTTGAAGCTCATAGATTAGCAAACATGTAGTAATTCTTTTTTTGCTAATTTTTCTGATCGAAGTCGCTCTTATCTTCGTTTTTCAGGATCAAACACAGATTCTGATTTGTTAAAGCTCACTCAATCGTTTTTCTTGAAGCCAGTAATAAGAGAGGAGTTTATCAACATCATTATTTCACTTAAAGTCAAATCATCTTCAGGCCCGGATGGTGTGTCATCCAGACTCCTAAATTCCTATGAGTATCTGATTTATCGCCTTGTCTACCTCATTAAGAACTCCTTCTTAAGTGGCCAATTTTCCGAAGTTTTAAAATCTTCCGTTGTCATACCGATCCATAAAAAGGATCTAAGGCGGATCTAGATAATTTCAGACCAATAACTCTCGTTTCGACTTTCTCGAAGATCATCGAGAAAGCTGGACTTATGAGTTTTATAATGCATCACAATCTTCTCTTTAAGCATCAGTTCGGGTTCCTCAAAAATAAATCGACAGTATATGCTATGTTCCACTTGATTAACCAAATTGTGTCCGCTTTTAGACAAAAAGTGCATTGCTGCAAGTGCCTTGATTATCCTCAGCAAGGCATTTGATATAATCGACCACAAGATTCTTCTCAACAAGCTTGAGAAGTTAACCTAACTTCTCAAGCTTGTTGATACAATGGTATCGCAGTATCCATCCTCCCATACATATACGGTGGTATTGCCCACCCATCCTCCCATACACATACGGTGGTATTGCCCACCCATCCTCCCATACACATACGGTGGTATTGCCCACCCACTCTCCCATACACATACGGTGGTACTGCCCACCCACCCTCCCATATACATACGGTGGTATTGCCCACCCACCCTCCCATTCACATACGGTGCAAGACAGGTACAGTGGTACTGACCCACCCGCCCACCCATACACGTACAGTGGTAGGGTATACCGATACAAGGTATACGGGGTACCCTAAACTGGTTTCGTACATATTTGTGTAGTCAACGACAGGTAGTGAAAATTCCTTAAATCGACTCTACTAAGTCACTGTTTTTTCTGATCAAGAAGTAACTTTGGCAGGGGTAACACAGGGTTCTCTTCTTGTTGTTCGTGAATGACGTCAGTTCTGGTGTTACCAATGCAAACTTGTGTCTTTTTGCCGATTACACTACCTTAACGGTGGTGGGACCCTGTAGGGAGCTTGTTGAAACAGAGCTTTTAATGAAAGTTAATTGCCCATACAGGGGTTTGGTGAAAATCGTCTCCATGTTAACGTCAATAAAACAAGCTTTATTGCAGTATTCCACAGGAAACAAGGAAGATGCTGAATTTTCCTGTGTAATCGATGACACGGATGTACCCTCTTCCTACAGCGTAAGATTCATAGGAGTTATAATAGATAAAAATCTAAATTTTCACGACCATTTGACTAAAATTTCAAGATCTGTCAGCTCGGGAATCTTTATCTTAATGAGCCTGTCCCTGTTCAGCGAAAGAAATCTCTTACTGACTGTTTATTATGGAGTCATATATCCGCACTTATCTTATGGCATTCCAGTTTGGGGGACTCAGTCAGTCGAACGAAATTTACAAACTTCAAAAACATGCCATCCGAACAATTTTTAAACTAACAAAAGTGTACCATGCCGTCCACTTTTTAAGCAACAAAAGATTTTAACTTTCCCGGCCATATATATTTTAGAAATGTTCTTATTTATTTTTAAAAATCCACACTTCTATTCCATAGTTTCTCAACCTCAACATGCATACAATCTTCGTAACCGACTGAATCTGGTCATCCCGAATCATAGAACCTCCTTCTCCTAAAGACACCTTTACACAATGGCATTAAATTGTACAATCATCTCCCAAATAACCTCAAACTGGAACAAAAGCTTACTACATTCAAACGAGTATTAAAAGATAAGCTAGCAGATTTAGCTCCTTACAGTGTATAGCACTTATAGTGTACAGAAAATATTTTAGTTTATTACCAATTAGAATGGACATGATTATTTTATAAATTTAATTACCTCATTGTAATTATTTATTGACAAATATTTATGTACAATTATGTATCTATGACGCAATAAAGAAATTTTAATTTTGAAAGGGGGCCGTTCCGCTCCACGAAAAACGTCAAGAACCATAGGTTTCTATTTAAAGGATTCGGGCCGAAATACTAATCGTATCATAACACTTGAGTGTCAGTTGAAAGGTGAAGACCTATTCTAGTGAACCATATGTTTAATTTTGAGTGTTTGAAGGATGTGTGAACATACAATTTTAAACGTGACCTTTTTCAAAAAGGTCAATATCAAATATCAAATAAAGATATCAATTCTAACTGATATCTAGAATATAATGTTATTCTAGATATAATGTTCTAATTTTATATATTATTTTTCACAAAATAAACCAAAAAACTGTTAAGAAACCCCTATTTCAGGCGTCTCTGTCACACTTGTTTTAAAAAAAGGATGTAAACATCTGTAATAAATTTGCTTTAATTAATGTAAGCGTGAAACATTGTCAAGTAAATTAATGTTCAACTGCAAAAAGTGAGCACCAAAAACTGATAACTGACCTTTGAAAGGAAACCTCCTGCTTGAGCGGTGCTATTAGAATGTTGAGGAGTTTTTGGGCCGTACTAGCTCTGCTTTTATTTATGTTTTTAGACTGTAATTTTATTTTCTAAAAATTACAGTATGATATTAGCAATTCCCAGACACAAGTCTCACGACATGTGTCAAGCACATGTGCCACACAAATGGCGTAGTCTTGGCACATGTCTTGTGCCTCAGTAGCTTGGCACATTTTTTTTCCCAACACTAATCTCGTGACATGATGCAGACCGTTTCCATACGGCAACTTGTGCAACTTTTTTTAGGACAAATTTGTGGTAATGAAACGAGGCTTTATAAGTTACCTTTCATTTGTGAGTTTTTTTAAAGAAAATCACACTATTGCACTATTGTGCAGCATTATCTTGCTTTCAATCAATTAAGAGGTCTGAGTTTTGAGCATGATACGACATTTTGTATGTATCAATAAGTTTTCAAAGCTCATATAATAACTATTTGTTCCACAACTATATTTTACTATCATGAACTAATACTCTATCAGTCAGCACTAGTGGCGCAGTGCTTCTTGGGGATAAAATATAGTGAAGTTGTTGGAGATTCTACAATCGGTCATCTTAATACAGACTCCGGTCAATGGTTGCCATCGATGTGGACTCTACTAAAGAAGTATGGGGTGTCCATGTTGGGTGGTAGCAATGACTACAGATAGAATAAAAGAATAAGTTCATATGGGCCAAAGTCAGACCAAGAACATGGAAACAAAAAAAGTTTCAGCAATTTAGCTGAGAGCTCATTTGCGGAGCGAAAACTGGGGATGAGAGAGTGAAGGGGAAAAGAGAATTGGTAGATAGTAAACAACGCCGATGGGAAGAGAGGGAAAAGAGAGTACAAAAGTCCAATCCCTTGACCTTGAAAAGGACACCCCTTGTTTTGACATCTGTTGACAGACAACTGACTGCCCTTACCGTCGTGAAGCCCCACACCACAATGAGCACAAATTCCTTTAGTTGCGAATAGAAATCGTCAAGTCTTTAAGGTTTCAAACGTGTATGTGAATCTTTTGTAATTATAGCAGTTTATAGTTTTTAATGTGAGGATGTTCATTTTGAATATTTCATTAATTGTATGTATATGTAGATTATTGTTTATAGCCTGTGATCAACTCGGAAAGCCATTGGTGATCATCTTTGGTAGTCACCCGTTTTAATATTGGAAATAGTTATATACCTCTATGCTGTATAAACTACCTTTACCTCACAAAAAGACGGTAAAGTTAAGTTTTTTGTCAAAAACATATGATATTTTAGAATATATCCACCCATTTATCCGCCAGCATGATTAAAATAAGCTGGATAATTAAAACCTTGCATACTATTTACGTTAACCTTTCCGTTTACCAGCCCCTGTGGCCAACTTCGGTGGCATACAGTCATTATAACTTAGGCAACCCCCTATGTGATCAACTTGGGCAGACCCCCATGACCAACTAGCGTAGCTCCCGTGATCCTTTTGGGAACCCCCTGTGATCAACTTGGTTAATAAATGGCTCTTTATAAGGAACAGTCGACCTTAGTTAGTAACAATGACTACACTAGTTCATCTAAATTCATTACACTCATTCGCATACATCTCAATGATGAATAATGAAATAAAAGTAAATATTAAATGTAAAAAATTGAACAATATTTCAAATATACGCTAAACAAGTAATATTGTACGAGTGAAATTATTAGGCCTACTATTTGTTGTGACTTTCATAAATGATGATGAAGTCCAATTAAATTAAAATTTTTGTCTATTTATGATAAGCTACATATTTTTTTGTGTTGAAAAAAAAATGAACACTCCAATGAACACCCATCCCCCAACACCACCGCTTGTGAATGGGTGGGCGGAAGATCGAATGGGTTATCACCATCGTACATTTAAGGATGGGTGGGTGGGTCATCACTATAGTACCTTTAAGTGTGGATGGGTCATCCTTAGTGGGTCATCAACATCGTACATTTAAGGATGGATATGTGGGTTATCACCATCGTACACTAAAGAATGGGTTATCATCATCGTACATTTAAGTGTGGATAGGTGGATCATCGCCATCGTACATTTAAGGATGGATGGGTCATCCTTAGTGGGTCATCACCATCGTACATTTAAGTGTGGATGAGTGGATCATCACCATTGATCATTTAAGGATGGATGGGTCATCCTTAGTGGGTCATCACATAGTACATTTAAGGGTGGGGGTGGGACATCACCATAGTACATTAAAGGGTGCGAGTGAATATTTAATACCACCGTTTTTGGTTGGTAAATTCCATCGTACGTCTAAGATTGGGTGGGAGAGAAGCTAAACGCCACGACACTCCAGGTGTTTGGGAATTGTTTTAAACGCTCATTGGCATTGCAGGCATTGTACAGTATAGACTAGTTTCTGGCTTTTAACTGGGATACCGCCCATTACAAACTAACACCATTACTGGAGGTGGGAATGAATGCAGGCCTATTACTTTCTATGATTGTATGAATGAGTATGCTATATTGTAGTAAGAAGCTTATGATCTAAATATTTTAATAATTTTAGCTTTTGGAATAAAATGTAAATTGTCGCTGCGATTAAGATTTGAATTGAATGGAATAGCTGAATTGTAGATCTGCATGACAATCGAAAATTCACCCGCTGTTCTGGTAACACATACGCATTATTTTGATGCGTAGGCTATGAATTCCTCAGCTTTAACAAATAATCGTCAAGGAAGGGTTGAAATGGACCGACACAAAGCTAACCACAAACTAGAGGGGTGGTTTTGGCCCCCTACTCATAATGGGAGGGGTCGTTTCCCGGGTATCCATGCTACATTTCGTCTGCAAATTTTAAACCCATATACATTTCTTGGGGGATAATTTAGATATATGCTTCTTATAAACCAATAGTTCGGTAGCCTAATTTTTGTTAGAAATTAAAAAAATAAATAAAATAAAATTTAATTTTAAACAAGTACATCATTAAGTTATATTTAAATAATTCGATTAAAGTATATAAGCTAACAATTAATAGCAAAATCATACATAATATATAGTTTATTTATATGTATAAACTAAATACAGCTGTTAACGTTATTGTCATCGATATAATAATATTTCTTCATAAATGACAAACTCAAAATTATTGGTTCAGACATTTTTGCCAAAACAAGTTTGTGTGTTTTTTTTTTTACTATTTGTTTATTACTGGGCCTATATTATTTTTTTAATGCTGCAGATAAAGTGCATAAACAGACGTCAACAGTAGGTATAATTAAAGTTATGATTGAAAGTTGTGTTTTTATATACTAGGTAAGCATTTTGTAAATGACTTTGTTATACCTACTCCAAATTAAAAACAACATTTAATTATGTAATTACTGTACGACTTAGTGAGATAGGCCTATTTGTGTAAGGAACGAATGTGAAATCTATAATTTCAAAAGCAGAGAAAATTTTCATAAGTTAAAGTTAAAACCGTTACAAATAGTTTTTTAAATTAGTTCTTACCCTACATCTTAAGAGACTAGGTTTATCTAAAGAGTATCTATGTTTAGTATGTATACAGAAATTTACAATAATTGTTGTTTTCTTAAAAATGCAAAACAATGACTAGGCCTAATCGATATGGAATTCCATCAGTGGTCGGTATTCAAAACAAGGTTGGCAGTATTTTTCTAGAAAGTAGCCGAGATTCTGTAAAACTTTCCCGTAAAATTGAAATAAAATCAAATAATTTAAATACAAACGATAACAATAAGAACTGGGTAAGACCGTAATTTACACGCAGAAGAACAATTGTTAATATTAATTTGCTAAGTATTGCAGCAGATAATGAGTCTTACCTGTTCGAAGGGAACGGTGGAAAATAACATCGTAGTCAAGTGCAGGACTAAACTAGACATTAGCTAATGATAGGGCCATAAATTAGCTTATGACTTGGCATTTTCTAGATCAGACCTGTTCTATCGGGCTTAATAAAGGATTATAAGCTAAATTTATACTTACTAATCGATTATTTTCTTAGTTTTTCCACCGAAATAAGCACAGATCACGAAAACCCGCACACTTTCAGGTTGTCGATAACCTGATTCTGTCTTGGAACACTGGCTTGAGTCCCGTGGTCGACCAATAGCGAGCGCGTCATGGCTCCCGAGCTGTTTCCTTTTCTGAACGCTAGATGCCAGCTCGGTCGTAAATTGCGATCATCTTTCCCGCCCATCGTTTGTCTGCTGTTTGGGTGGGGGCTGCCGAGCTCGCCGTCTCTCTTGCTCCTCTCAAGACAAAAAATCGACCTGTTCATCTCTAGACGGATCGTGTTGTTTTTCAGAAACACGAGAAAGGAACAAACATTGGTTCATTTAAAACTATTAACTATTGGACTTCTATCTGGCTGGTTCAGTAGATCTCCACGTTATTCTCTTTACATACTGAAAGAGTTTTGAGAAAATTTTAATCTATTCCTGAAATAATTGTCAATTTCAGTAATCGTTAGGGTTAGAAAAAGCCAAGATATTTAATCTCACTTTATGTTGAGAAGAATGTAAGTAACTATGCTTATTAGAGTGTCTACATTATTATCCATTCATAAATAACTGAAAGAGTTGAAAAGTTCATTGACTATGACTTTTTGGGCTTTGAAAACGATTAACAAGCAATTGGTGTAGAAAGAATATATTAACATCCAACGTAAAGGGTACACACCTATACACGGACGTTGCGTTTGATAATTACCCTCCCACCCACCCATACACATATGCTAATGACCGACCCACATTACCCTTACCCGTTGATAATGACACTCCCAACCACCCATAGGTTAAATGTATGGTGATTAATGTCCCTCCCCACCCATACACATATTATGGTGATGACCTACCCGACCCATCCATACACGTAAGTTGGTGATGACCCTCCCACCCACCCAACAAGTACGTTGATAATGGCCCCTCCCCTCCCATACACTGACCTTTCCATCCACCCATGTAGGGCAAGTTAATGACGCTCAAAATTCGGGTGAATTTTGGCCTTGTTTCCAGCCATCGCAAATCTATTATCCATAATATCCATATTATATTTCCTTAAATTAAGCTGAAACATATCTTCACAGTCAAACTTGTGAAGCGTTTATTCAAAAGTGACTTAACCGATTTCAATGTTAACAAATTCTTAACTTGCTATTGTACGTGTATTTGTGGGTATGTGGGTCCTCACTACTTTACGTATATGGCTCGTTGGGACACATGTGCAGTGGTATTGACCCTTGAAATACCTACGTAATGCCAATCAAACCCTGTCTGTATATGGAAGGTGGTTGAGTGGGCAATCAAGTCTCTCTCTAGGATGGCAGGTGGGTGCCCTTGATAGACAGTTGGGTGGGCAATCAAGCCTCTTCCATGTACGGCAGATGGGTGGGCAATCAAATCTCTTCCATGAAGAACACGTGGGTAGTAAATCGAGCCTCTTCCATAGATGGTTGGTGGGTGGGTAATCAAGCCTCTTCTATAGAGGGTTGTTGGGTGGGAAATCAAGTCCCGTTCATGGAAGGTTGGTGGGTGGGCATTAAGCTTACTTAATGGAGTTAATACTTACTTAAGAGTTGGTGGGTGGGTAGTCAAGCCTCTTCTATAGAGGGTTGTTGGGTGGGCAATCAAGTCTCGTCCTTGGGAGGTTGGTGGGTAGGCATTAAGCTTCTTCAATGGAGGGTTGCTGAGTGGGCAATCAAGCTTCTTCGATGAAGGGTAGTTGTGAGGGCAATCAACATTAGCAGAGAGCAGGTGGGTGGGCAATCAACCCCCCGTCCATGTAGGGCCGGTAGGTGGGCTATCAAGCTTCTTCCATGGAGATCCGGTGGGTGAGATATATAGTTTCAGCCATGAAGGGAGGGTGGGTGGGTGGGAAATCAACAATCTTCCATGGAAAGTATTGCGTGGGTAATCAAGCCTCGTGTGTGGAGGGCAATTAAGTCTCTTTCATGGAACAAACGTGGGTGGGCTCTAAAGCCTCTTCTATGGAATGTGGGTGTGTGAGCAATCAAGTCGCGTCCGTGTAGGGCAGGTGGGTGAGCAATCAAGTATCGTTTGTTGAGTGTTAGTGGGTGGGAAATCAAGCCATTTCGGTGGTAAGTAGTGTGTTGGTAATCAAGCCTCATATGTGGAGGGCAGGTGGATGGGGTATAAAGGCTTTTTATGAAATATGGGTGTGTGAGTAATCAAGCTTCGTCTGTGTAGGGCAAGTAGGTAAGCAATCAAGTCTCTTCCATGAAGGGTGGGTGGGCAAACAAGTTTGGTCGGTGGTAAGTAGTGTGTGGGTAATCAAACCTCGTCCATGAGTGGGAGGAGTGGGAGAGTGGGAGGTTATACTTCAGTGACTGAAGTTATTAATGACTACTCATGATCAATGCAATGCCAACAACGCTGAAATATTTATTGATCCAAAAAGTTTGTTTTACCCAATTACTTGAGCTATCATGTTGGTTCAGGCGATTAAAATTCCTGAGGTAGAAAACTAAAAAAGAGAAATCATTTTGCTAGTAGAATAAATAAATGAGCTCTTTCTGAGGTATTGCCAACATGTTAAGTGGCAGAAGGTTCTCAACGCTTATTTCAACGGTTAAGCTGGCTCTTTTCCCAGTGCTTGACGGAAACTCACAATCAGCGCTACTGCTGTACGCGGGATGTCGGCGAACTACACAAGAGTCGGTTGGTATGTACGCCAATGAGCAATAATACCCTGCGCTCGGCTTGTGGTATGCTATGAAAGAAAAATACCTCTGCCAGCTCGGAACGGAATGATCTGGTACAGGTAAGCATCCTGCCGACACATTTCACCATAACGTAAAACAGCTGATGGCCATTCACGTATCGTTAACATTAATTAATGCAGCAATGACGTTTCAAAAGTATCATTTGAAATTGTAATTTCAAGGAAACATATTTCAATATAGGCAAAATAATTAGCCGACGTTGTTTGAGTTTTAAGTTGAAGTCCCTAATTGTTTGCTTGCAATTCCATGCCTATACAATTTTATATTATTTTTATTCAGTAACAAAACATCACTAAACATGTAGATACAGTGGACTCTGAATTGTGAAACTCGTTGTATTCAATGTAGGTTAGACCTAGGTAGGATTTATAAAAAATGAACAAGCAAAAAAAATTTATTATCAGATAATTATGGCTATCAATGCTCATTTTAAAGTCTGCTTGATATTGTTCCATGAGAATAATATTTAAATTTCTTTTTACTTTTTTTAGTCGTCACTCGCCAGTTCACATGGGCCTGTAGGTTGGGATGCAGGAGGGGGATCGACCGTTAGCTCGGATGGGGATTTGAACCTTGCCCTCTTCAGTTCGGAGCCTTTTCCACTGAGTCACCACACCGGACACCAAGCCGGCAATTAATATAGGTCAGCGAGTATTCAATTGATAATGTTATATTAATTTTGAAAAAAAATATTATTTATTTTAAAATTCTAACTAAGATATCGATCCATTAAATAAAAATAATTAAAAAAGGGCCCACGAAAAAAGTGTAGTAATGCTTGTAAATAGTAAAATTAACAATTACATCAATATTTTTTTAATTACTTCTTCATTGTTTGTTTAACGCTGTATTAATATAAGTAGAATCAATGTTTACATTAAACTTCGTAGTGCTGCAGAAAACCATTACATTAACATTGTAACATTGTAATGTTATTTAATCCCTGCAAAGAAAGATTTGAGCGGGCATCATTTGCGCAGAACATAGAAAGCCAGGAGAGGGTTTCCATCATTTGCACAGTATGTCGGCGTATTTGATAAATATATCCTATTGTTGCCTGGAATGTGGTTTTAAACAGTGACTAAAGCTACTGGATGAAACGTCCATCATTAAATTAATAGGCAAGCAAAATTCTTTCAATTTCTAGAGTCCACACTGATATACATGCTGAGAAAATGTCCTCTTCACAAGTTACAGGTCCCCCAATAAATTGGCTAAATATAATCACAGAATATAGACACCCTCAGGACTACCTGGGCTAGACCCTGTGCAACTGATGGAAGGGGATTAACTACTACCCTCAGGACTACCTGGGCTAGACCCTGGGCAACTGATGGAAGGGGATTAACTACTACCCTCAGGACTACCTGGGCTAGACCCTGGGCAACTGATGGAAGGGGATTAACTACTACCCTCAGGACTACCTGGGCTAGACCCTGGGCAACTGATGGAAGGGGATTAACTACTACCCTCAGGACTACCTGGGCTAGACCCTGGGCAACTGATGGAAGGGGATTAACTACTACCCTCAGGACTACCTGGGCTAGACCCTGGGCAACTGATGGAAGGGGATTAACTACTACCCTCAGGACTACCTGGGCTAGACCCTGTGCAACTGATGGAAGGGGATTAACAACTACCCTCAGGACTACCTGGGCTAGACCCTGGGCAACTGATGGAAGGGGATTAACTACTACCCTCAGGACTACCTGGGCTAGACCCTGGGCAACTGATGGAAGGGGATTAACTACTACCCTCAGGACTACCTGGGCTAGACCTTGGGCAACTGATGGAAGGGGATTAACTACTACCCTCAGGACTACCTGGGCTAGACCTTGGGCAACTGATGGAAGGGGATTAACTACTACCCTCAGGACTACCTGGGCTAGACCCTGGGCAACTGATGGAAGGGGATTAACTACTACCCTCAGGACTACCTGGGCTAGACCTTGGGCAACTGATGGAAGGGGATTAACTACTACCCTCAGGACTACCTGGGCTAGACCCTGGGCAACTGATGGAAGGGGATTAACTACTACCCTCAGGACTACCTGGGCTAGACCTTGGGCAACTGATGGAAGGGGATTAACTACTACCCTCAGGACTACCTGGGCTAGACCCTGTGCAACTGATGGAAGGGGATTAACTACTACCCTCAGGACTACCTGGGCTAGACCCTGGGCAATATCTGTCTATATTCTGTGATATAATATAGACAGGCTGTTAAAACTGTGGATAATATTTTGAATTTCCATAGAAGAACAGGTTAAAATAAACAAAAATATCCGGTAACTAATACAATTTGTCTTGCTTTTTTTATTCACTGTTTTTTGTTTATTTTATAGGGTCTTATCTCAAAATCAGTTTCACCTACAGTGTTGTAATTTTACATAGTTGTATGTCTAATTAGCAACTAACTATTTCCTCTTCAATAAAAAAAATCTGCCTTTCGTTTAAAAGTGGTAGCAATTAAAATGTTTTATATTAAAATGAGATAGCAAAACGTACATTTTAACAATTTCTAAACTAATAGAGTAAGTTTTATTCAAGTAAAATATGAGACACTGTTCATACATACAACAATGTAAAATTACAACACTGTAGCTGAAAGGTTTTTGAATTATGACGTTTTACAATAAAAACCCAAGCTAAACTATGCGGGATAAACTATAGGCCTAGTATTAAAGGAACTTTTTTGTTTATTGTAACATGTTCTTCCACATCACAAAGTATTTTCACACATTTTTAACACGCTGTTTTATATTTTTATCCACAGCGGCAGACAGCCTTTAAACTAGATTAATTCAGAAGTGTGATTCTGCATTGGAATAGACAACTATCAATCACATCGGTTGGTCAAAACCCTGTCGGTGTGAACAATAGGAAGGAGTCAACGGGTTCAATAAGCAATATGTTAATATCGTAAATACATTTAAACTCTACTACCACTAAAGATAAGAACTAATATATATATATATATATATATATATATATATATATATATATATATATATATATCCATCGTTATACATAACTTATTATGCAATAAAAATGTCCATAAATATTTCAATTTGGTGTAAAAAACTTATACTATTATAAACAAGGACAAGGATGACATATAAAATTACAGTAAAAAAATTTTATATTATTCCGTATGGATATGCATATCAAATGAAAGCTGGCCCTGTTGCATTGGCGATGCCCGAGCATGACTCACTTTCTTACACGTGCTCTATACGAAAGAAATTTTATTAAATTAAGCCTATCATTTTTTCCGATTTTATTTGTGTAAGCTTTTACTGGTCACTACTAATTACACTAATAATATTAAAGACATTATTAACTACTATTAACAACTACTACGATATTTACAGCAAAACATCTGTAAGCAGACTGAAGATTTTTGCCACCCTTGGAATGTAAAACAAAGATAATTGGAAACCACAATATTCCTTTGTGCTCATAATGTGTAGGAATCGGGGTGGGCGGTTGTTTACAAATATTTGGCACGTGGGATTTACTACTACCCTCAGGACTACCTGGGCTAGACCCTGGGCAACTGATAGAAGGGGATTAACTACTACCCTCAGGACTACCTGGGCTAGACCCTGGGCAACTGATAGAAGGGGATTGACTACTACCCTCAGGACTACCTGGGCTAGACCCTGGGCAACTGATGGAAGGGGATTGACTACTACCCTCAGGACTACCTGGGCTAGACCCTGGGCAACTGATAGAAGGGGATTAACTACTACCCTCAGGACTACCTGGGCTAGACCCTGGGCAACTGATGGAAGGGGATTAATTACTACCCTCAGGACTACCTGGGCTAGACCCTGGGCAACTGATGGAAGGGGATTAACTACTACCCTCAGGACTACCTGGGCTAGACCTTGGGCAACTGATGGAAGGGGATTAACTACTACCCTCAGGACTACCTGGGCTAGACCCTGGGCAACTGATGGAAGGGGATTAACTACTACCCTCAGGACTACCTGGGCTAGACCCTGGGCAACTGATGGAAGGGGATTAACTACTACCCTCAGAACTACCTGGGCTAGACCCTGGGCAACTGATGGAAGGGGATTAACTACTACCCTCAGGACTACCTGGGCTAGACCCTGTGCAACTGATGGAAGGGGATTAACTACTACCCTCAGGACTACCTGGGCTAGACCCTGTGCAACTGATGGAAGGGGATTAACTACTACCCTCAGGACTACCTGGGCTAGACCCTGTGCAACTGATGGAAGGGGATTAACTACTACCCTCAGGACTACCTGGGCTAGACCCTGTGAAACTGATGGAAGGGGATTAACTACTACCCTCAGGACTACCTGGGCTAGACCCTGGGCAACTGATGGAAGGGGATTAACTACTACCCTCAGGACTACCTGGGCTAGACCCTGTGCAACTGATGGAAGGGGATTAACTACTACCCTCAGGACTACCTGGGCTAGACCCTGGGCAACTGATGGAAGGGGATTAACTACTACCCTCAGGACTACCTGGGCTAGACCCTGTGCAACTGATGGAAGGGGATTAACTACTACCCTCAGGACTACCTGGGCTAGACTCTGGGCAACTGATGGAAGGGGATTAACTACTACCCTCAGAACTACCTGGGCTAGACCCTGTGCAACTGATGGAAGGGGATTAACTACTACCCTCAGGACTACCTGGGCTAGACCCTGGGCAACTGATGGAAGGGGATTAACTACTACCCTCAGGACTACCTGGGCTAGACCCTGTGGAAGGGGATTAACAGACACTTGTGGTATTTAACATGGAAGACCAAATATGTTTATGTTTGCTAAATTGAGCAGTTCATCATAACTGTAAGATTGTTGGGAATTCCAAGATAGTGTTATGTTTTTTTACTAGATTTTGTTTTTTATATTTTACAATTAACTGTCGTACAAATGTTTCTATCCTAAATTGCCCAAATTAATAGCCGTACAATTAGGCAAAATGAGCTGGAGTTGGAGGGGGTTCCAAAAAGAATGATTTTTGTAGATTGGGTGAGTGGGTGGGAGGTCCTGCAATTGCCTTACCAATAGTTAAGAAGATTGTATGGGAGTTCCAGCAAGAAGCGATATTGGTAGATTGGGTGAGTGGGTGGGAGGTCCGGCAGGAGCCATACCAATAGTTAAGAAGAGTCTTTGGGGGTTCCAGCAAGAAGCGATACTGGAAGATTGAGTGAATGGGTGGGAAGTCCTGCAATTGCCATACCAATAGTTAAGAAGATTCTATGGGTGTTCCAGCAAGAAGCGATACTGGTAGATTGGGTGAGTGGGTGGGAGGTCCGGCAGGAGCCACACCAATAGTTAAGAAGTGTCTTTGGAGGTTTAGCAAGAAGCGATACTGGTAGATTGGGTGAGTGGGTGGGAGGTCCGGCAGGAGCCACACCAATAGTTAAGAAGAGTCGGAGGGGGTTCCAGCAAGAGTGATGCTGGGAGCTCCGGCAAGAGCCATATAAATAGATAAGTCGAGTCGAAGGTGGTTTTAGCCATATATATATATATATAAAACAAATGTGTTATATTGAGAAGTAATATATTATTACATTGTAATATTTACCTTTTATTTGTAATCAAGTAAAACAATATACTTATATAATATCTGTATTTATGATGGAGATTTTCTTGGCTATTTTATGATTTAGAGAATAAAACAAATCATCCAATATAAACATCCAAGTCTTTTGAAAACGTGGTTCCCATTTTCAAAATAAAAAATACAGGTTTTTCATGCTCATTTCACTTTTATTGATTCCCTAAAGTGTTAGGATACAATAGTTGTACGGCCCCGCGACTGTATAGCTATGAGATGTTCGTAGTTTGTCTGATTGGTTGAATGTATTAATGAAGCATTTGTAAAAGAATATTTGAAATAAATAAATACTGATGTAGGCCAATTAGGTTAAAAATAAGTTCATCTGTAATTCCCTTTTTCTTATAAATGTATCGTTTACTGTTTGTATCGTACAATCTGAAACATTTCAACTTCAGCAATCATGTGCGAACTTAAATAAAAGTAAAAGATTAATATACATACTATCCTTATAAAACCACATTAGTTTTAGATAATTCACTTTAATTTCTCTATCCTAAATAGATAATGTTATTATATATAAATATCAATCTGTGAGAAAATAGCTCTTAAATAAGTTTTGTTTTCATATAATTGAGGAGGTTTCAAAATTAAATTTCAATGAGAAACAATTCATAAGAATTTAAAAATAAATCACTACCATTTATTTTCGTAGCCTGCAAAACAGTTATATTATTTTAATATTAATTTTTTATATTTTGGATAACCTACCCACAAAATCCCTCTCTCTCTCAATTTTACTTCATCGAAGTACATTTGACCACCGTAAAGTGTCAAACTCTAAACCAAGAGGCTTTTGAAATATTCATATACCTCACGTATTCATTTAAAAAACACTTTAAAAAGTGCTTTTCTATCTTAAAAATAAATTAATAACTTTTTGTGAAATATTGTTTGTGAATGACTCATTAAATATCGGCTATGTAGTCGTTTGTCTTCACTCAACGTATTTCAAACTAGGTCTTAAACCACAAATATTGCTGAATAGATTCTAATTTCTTCAAAAATAAAATACATATGCAGCGTTTATTTATTTTTCTAGTTGTAATTTTTTAAATGAGGTTAGTCAAAACCCAAAGCCCCAAATCCTAATAAGTTGTCGAATTTTTGGCACATCGATGTTTGTATGTTTTTTCGTTTTTATTTATTAATTTCGTAAAACAATAACAAAAATATAATAAGAAAAAACACAATGATACAGATTAAAATCTAAAATACATTTAAAATTATTTGCAATAAATCTTAATCCACATGCTAAGCGTGGCTTTATATCAACATTTAGTAAAACAATGTACCGGTACATGCACAGATCCATGTATATAATACATATTGATTCACGTAACATCACATAGACAAACACACACGCGCAAATACGCATGATTATAAATATAAAGAGAAGATATCATTATACACTATAATTCTAGAAATATACACGAAACAAATTTACAAAAATGGACGTACATTAAAAAAATTTTACGTCACGCATACTAAAATTGTATCAATCTTGTTAAAATATGAACCCTCCAAGGAAAATAATAATAATAATATTTATTTATTCCATCATTTCTTTATTACAATATATTACACTTGAACAGCTTAGGAACTAATGCTAACCACTTTTCCAGTAATGTGGTTAGTAGAAAATGAAAACAATTTTATTACAAATAATTTAGTAGAGTTCAGATTTCATAAAAGCCTGAAGTCAACAATGGCAGTATAGAGGTACTTTGCAGTCTTGAACTACTACTTAACTGGCTAATAAAGTGTACACAATGACTTTAAATGTGTATAAAAAGTATTCCAAACTTTAATACAATATTTAAATTAGAAAAAAATAACACATACATTTTTAAATAAAGTCCAAGAAACACATTTACTAAATAAAAATCACAAAAATATGCTAATAGTTTATTTATAAATATACTTTTATATACAGGCAATTGCACCCTTTTGTAATATTTAAATATATTCAAACATGGACACTTATACGAACACATGTCCATATATTTACACACAAAGTCGTATGTAAATAGTCACTATTCAATAATATTCCATTATAAAAATAAAAGAAGTAAACAATACATATTAAAAACATCAATCGGCGTCAAGCAACATCGAGCGTGGTGACCGTCTGAGCGATCCCGTCCTTGTACGCAGCTCGCCTGCCCGGTCACTGGTGGTGTTCGGTATTCACCCTTAAGCCGTTGGTCCCTAGGTTAAGTGTTAGAGATAGCTCTTAGCCCTAACTTCGCCAGGTAATATAAAACATCCTTTAACTGCATCCTTAACAATTCACTATTGCAGTTATTTTTTTAAATATAAAAATGAATTATCTGAAATAAAATGTTACATTAAATTATGTAAAACTGTAAACTTATCGTGCAATACAAACAAAATCTCCTCAATATTTGTAATAGTAAAGAACCAATATTTTAATTGATTTAAAAAACGATATGTAGATTTAAAATTTTGAATTCCAGTTGGTAGTTTATTAAACATTCTTGCTGCCAAGAAACAAAATCTTTCAATGTAAAATTAATTATTTGGTTTGGGCAAGAATAAATCAGTTGCATTTCGGATTTTGCTTACAAATGTTTTGAGGGTTTTTTCTTACGTATGTTGACTTAAAAAAAAATATTTTTAAGACTATATACGTAAATATATCTTACTGGTAATATCTTTAATGAAAAAAAAGTGGGAAAGAGGCATCTGTTTTCACTTTCCTAACGTTAATTTTACAAACTGTTGCCTCAATATTTCATATGTAAATACCACTCCAACTTGTTATTCCATAATTTATTCTGTTGTGAACTCATGAAAAATATAACATCTTTAACAATTCACTATAATAATAAATAGTTATAATTTAAAAAATAGAAAAGTCTTAAAGTTTTATTAATTTTCTTATTCACATTAAATTTATAATTCTTCCACGTTAGCTCATTATCTAATATTACTCACAAACACTTAGTATTATCTGCTGGTTTATGTCCACACATTCTGTCCCGCGTTGCGTACTATTACAAATACAATCAAGACATTTATAGAATATTTAATTTTTTTAATTTGCCTTTGCCCTTAAACAGAAATTTAGATAATTAGTATTTTTGTGGAATTTATAACCATTTTATTCTTTGAAAACCATTACTGTATATCTTGTACAGTAATATTACATTCCCATATAATATTCAGAAAGTACATGACTAATAAACACACTATCCAAGTTAAATACAGTAAAGTACAAAAAGATTATCTTATAATACATTGTTTATTATAATATATTCATATAAATAATTTAATAATAATTAATAAGAATTGTAAACAATTTATAATATATATCCAAAATTATAAATTATTTACAATTCTGTACTCAAATATAGAAAGGTTAAAAAAACATAATATGGGATATATCCTCATATGCCAAAAGACGTATTTATTTAATATATCGTTAATTATACAAAAATTAAATTATCATAAGTTTAATTGTTGTATATTATCAAAAATTATATTAAAAAAACTACTGCTAAAATATATACTATTTAATTATATATAAATATATACTATATTTTTTTAGTATATATAATAATAGTATATAAATATATACTAAAAACGACTGCTTAAATTAGTAAAAACAGTAAAAAACAAAAACTATATAAAAATCAAAAATGAATATTTATCCCGTTTATTATTAGGGAAAAAGTTAACTTATCTTAATATTTGGTACAAACATGGAAAGTTGTCCGTAAACCTAAGTATGTGAGCCTTTGCTGCTTTTTGAATGGCTATACATCCGAGTCAGCATGTTAAATATTCAAAATTAACTGTGTATACTGGTTCAGATGAATATGAAGCCCAAGTATATGGAGGAAGTATTGCACCCTCTTCGACGAAATTTTTAACAAATAATCGGCAAATGTTGTGCTTTTCTTATTTCCTGGTTGGTAGGGAAAAAAATCTTCAGTGAAGCTGGTAACAATTCATTAGGGATCGTTTTACTAACACCTAAACAAGGGGCGCAGTTAGCGAGTATGATTATTGGAAACGATCGTCAAAACATTGGTGAGTTTGCATCTTAGAGACGATCTACAAACCATGGGTGAGTTTGAATATTGGAAAGAGTCGACAAACCATTGGTAAGTTTGGATATTCGAAAGAGTCGACAAACCATTGATGAGTTTGGATATTAGAGACGATCTACAAACCATTGGTGAGTTTGGATATTGGGAAGAGTCGACAAACCATTGATGAGTTTGGATATTAGAAACGATCGTCAAAACATCGGTGAGTTTGCATCTTAGAGCCGATCTACAAACCATTGGTGAGTTTGGATATTGGAAAGAGTCGACAAACCATTGATGAGTTTGGATATTAGAAACGATCGTCAAAACATCGGTGAGTTTTGAGACATCTTAGACATTTAACATCTTAGAGACGATCTACAAACCATTGGTGAGTTTGGATATTGTAAAGAGTCGAAAAACCATTGATGAGTTTGGGTATTAGAAACCAACGTCAAACCATCGTTGAGTTTGGATATTAGAGACGATCTACAAACGATTGATGACTTTGGATATTAGAAACGATCGTCAAACTATTGATGAGTTTGGATATTGTAAACCATTATCAAACCATATTTTAGTTTGTATATACCCTGAGATTGGCTAGAAGAATAACAGAGAAACACATATATATATTCCATTTCTCTATTCCACATATTTTATGTTGGTAGCCTATCCATGTTTGTTACTTTGGGCCATTTTAATTTAAGAGTATAACATTAAAATGTAAGAAGAATTAATTATATTAATTATTTTTGTAACTGTTCAACAGTTGGGAAAGTAAACCAATGATAATCATACACACAGAACAATGTAATGGAGTTATTTGCAATTTCAGGAAGAAGCTAAGCAATCATGCAAATATACGTATTGTAAAGCATGTTATATAACCAGGAGACGAGTTTTAGCTGGTCTTTAGCTGTTGTCCATTATTGTGGATTGGACCTCTATTGTATTACATGAACGTGTCATTATGATAGGCAGTTTCTTGTTGGTTTTCAAATGGCTTGATCCTTTTCATGTATAAATAAAGGTCCGTTCTGTCTTACTATATTTCTGGACTTCTCCCCGGAATCTTATTAGGTTAGAGAAACGTTCTTCCTTCAGACTTTATACATTGCGAATGATTATGGCCTTTGGACCGATTTTTATTAATCATTAATAAGTTAATAAAGATAAAAGAGTTTATATTCATGAAATCCTGAACGTTGTTGCATCATAATGTTGATGGGTGCGAGTTAGGCATGCAAGTTGCCATTGTTGGGTTCGGTGTCAAGCTGAGAGGTGGGTTTGGTCCTTCCAGGATCTCGATTCTCGAGACAGGTTTTCACTTTGAGTCCGGCGGTGAACGCTCACATCGACTGCAACGTTGCCACATCGTGCGTCAAGGTAACCCCTCCCCCCACTACCACCCAGCCAAGTCCACCCACCCACCCGCTCTCTCGCCAAGTGCTAACAAAAATGTTTCATGTTTTATAACGTTAGTAATTACAGGGTGACGGTTACTGGCAGTAAATGTTATTGATTGAAGAGCCTGTCGGACATCACGTTCTATAGGCTTAGTTGTATGTTAGCCACTCGGTCAAACAGTAATCTCAAGGGAACAACAACACAAACACTAGGCTCGGTTATCTGTTAGCCCCTCGGTCAAACAGTAATCTCACGAGAACAACAACACAAACAAAAGGCTTAGTTGTCAGTTAGCCACTCGATCAAACAATAAGGGAACAACAACACAAACACTAGACTCGGTTGTCTGTTAGCCACTCGGTCAAACAGTAATCTCACGAGAACAACAACACAAACAAAAGGCTTAGTTGTCAGTTAGCCACTCGGTCAAACAGTAATCTCAAGGGAACAACAACACAAACACTAGGCTGGTTGTCTGTTAGCCACTCGGTCAAACAGTAATCTCATGAGAACAACAACACAAACAAAAGGCTTAGTTGTATGTTAAGCCACTCGGTCAAACAATAATCTCAAGGGAACAACAGCACAAACACTTGGCTCGGTTGTCTGTTAGCCACTGGGTCAAACAGTAATCTCACGAGAACAACAACACAAACACAAAGCTTAGTTGTCAGTTAGCCACTTGGTCAAACAATAATCTCACGGGAATAAAAAGACATAAAAGGATGCTCGAGTTGCGATATCTACTACTTGGATTCACTAAAGGGATGCTCGAGTTGCGACATCCTCTACCTAGGTTCCTTAAAGGGATGCTCAAGTTGCGATATCTAACGCCAGGGTTCCCTAAAGGAATGTTCGAGTTGCGATATCTACTACCTGGTTACTCTAAAGCGATGCTCGAGTTGTGACTTCTTCTACCTGGGTCTCATAAAGGGATGCTCAATTTGTAACATCCAATACCTGGTTCCCATAAAGCGATGCTCGAGTTGTGAAATCTTCTACCTAATCTCATACAGGCAGGCTCGAGTTGTAACTTCTACTACCTGCGTACCCTAAAGGAATGTTCGAGTGTGGCGTCTACTACCTGGGTCCCATAAAGGGATGTTCGAGTGTAGCATCTACTACCTAGATCCCATAAAGGGATGATCGAGTGTGGCGTCTACTACCTGGGTCCCATAAAGGGATGATCGAGTTGTAACATCTACTGCCTGGGTCACATAAAGGGTTGATTGAGTTGTGACACCTTCTACCTCGGTTCCTTAAAGGAACACACGGGTTGTAACATCTACTACCTGGGTCCCATAAAGGGATTTTCGAGAGTGGCGTCTTCTACCTGGGTCTCATAAAGGGATGCTCGAGTTGTAACATCTACTGCCTGGGTCTCATAAAGGGATGATCGAGTTGTAACATCTACTACCTGGGTCCCATAAAGGGATTTTCGAGAGTGGCGTCTTCTACCTTTGTCTCATAAAGGGATGCTCGAGTTGTAACATCTACTGCCTGGGTCTCATAAAGGGATGATCGAGTTGTGACACCTTCTACCTCGGTTCCTTAAAGGGACGCACGGGTTGTAACATCTACTACCTGGGTCCTATGAATGGATGTTTGAATGTGGCGTCTTCTACCTGAGTCCCATAAAGGGATGCTCGAGTTGTGACATCTTCTACCTCGGTTCCATTAAGGGACGCATGAGTTCTAACATCTACTACCTGTATCCTATGAAGAATTTTAGGGTTGCGTCATCTACTACCTAAGGTCCGGTGAGGGATGCTCGAGTAGTGACATATATTACCAAGGTTCCATAAAGGAATATTTCAGTTGTGACATCTACTACCTGAGTCCCATAAAGAGATTTCGATTTACGTTATCTACTACCTGGGTCCCAAGAAGGAATGTTCGAGATGTGACATATATTACCTGGGTCTCCTAAAGGGAGTGTGAGTAGCGTCATCTACTACCTGGGTCCCATCTAGAGATTTCTATTTACGTTATCTACTACCTGGGTCCCAAGAAGGAATGTTCGAGATGTGACATATATTACCTGGGTCTCCTAAAGGGAGTGTGAGTAGCGTCATCTACTAGCTGGGTCCCATCTAGAGATTTCTATTTACGTTATCTACTACCTGGGTCCCAAGAAGGAATGTTCGAGATGTGACATATATTACCTGGGTCTCCTAAAGGGAGTGTGAGTAGCGTCATCTACTACCTGGGTCCCATCTAGAGATTTCTATTTACGTTATCTACTACCTGGGTCCCAAGAAGGAATGTTCGAGATGTGACATATATTACCTGGGTCTCCTAAAGGGAGTGTGAGTAGCGTCATCTACTACCTGGGTCCCATCTAGAGATTTCTATTTACGTTATCTACTACCTGGGTCCCAAGAAGCAATGTCCGAGATGTGACATATATTACCTTGGTCCCCTATAGGGGAATGTGAGTAGCGTCATCTACTACCTGGGTCTCATAAAGAGATTTCAATTTGCGTTATCTACTACCTGAGTCCCATGAAGGAATGTAAAATTTGTGGGTTCCCTGAAGGAATTTCGAGTTGCGTCATCTACAACCTTGGGATTTCGAGTAGCGACAACTTCTATCTGGGTCTCCAGCTTTAACATCAACGTGGTCAATAAAGTTTCCAAACTCAATACTAACTTTCCGTATAATGAATTAAATAACAAATTTTGAACAATTTTTGACCATGATTAATAACAACCTCGTACATTGAATATTGAACTAGTGAAATTATGTGTTGTTGTTGAGGTATTCTTTTGACAATGAAGTCCAGTTAGACAGTAATTTTCATGTATGGATAACAGATAATTTATTTCTTTATGTTTTTCTATGATCTAATTATTAAGTAAATAAATTTCTTATTAATAAGTAGGTCTATACTTATAACAAGACACTTTCCAGATATAATTTATACTATTTACGTGAAATCAACCATTCAATGTAATCCTTACTTACGACAGCTCAATTGGTTTTCATGTATTTGCAATTTGAATAGATTGTTTACACTTAAAGACACATAAGAATTTTTAATTTAGATAATTTAATTACAAACATTTTGTGTAAACACTGATGTCATTGATTACTTCTTTATTTCAATCTTCGAAATCTTAATTAAGCAAGAATACAATGAACTTTAGAAGTGTTTGGGCAAAGAAAGAGACATAGAAATGTAGTGTGGTCAATACAACGTACATGTATGGATGCGTGGGTCAGTACTACTGTACGTGTATGGGTGGGCGGGTCAGTATCCCTACACGTGTATGGATGGGTGAGTATTTTACAGTATCAAAAAGAAAACTCTATGATACAGGGATTGATAAACAAATAAATAATAGTCTATGTTTTTATTCTATAACATGATATAGAATTCGGTAAAAAGAGATTAAATGAATTGAAAAAGTCTTGAATAAATATTAGACAAATTTACAACTGCAAAACCATTCAACATAGTTAGTTATTTTAAATATAAAATATTCTTTCCCCGTACAATATCATAAAAACATGTATACATTCTGTGATCACTGTACGTGTATGGTTGAGTAGGTCAGTATGACTGTGCGTGTATGGGAGGGTGGGTCAGTAACATTGTGCGTGTATGGGTGGGTAGATCAATACCAATGTGCGTGTATAGGTGGGTGGGTCACTATTACTGTACGTGCATGGGTGGGTGGGTCACTATCACTGTACGTGAATGGTTGAATAGGTCAGTATCACTGTGCGTGTATGGGTGGGTGGGTCACTCTGTTGTTTGGAACCCATGCCAATTTTAATTTTAAATTTCAAGATTGTGGCTTTTCGGAAAGTGCCTTAGAATGTTTCACTGATCTACGCAATAAAACATTCTATTGCGTTGAACACTAGTACGTCCACGTAGAACACTTTTTTACTTTTAATTGGTCGGTAGCGTAGTTGGTTCAATTCCAGCTTTATGTGCTAAGGGTTGTCAGTTCGATCCCAATCAGAGTCAATACATTTTGAGAAGGATCAGCTGATAATCACCGGCTGTTTATTTGTCATTGGGCTATTAATTGATGACACTTTCTAAGGAATAGTCGGCCTTAGTTTGTAACAATGACTACATTCGCTCATCTGCACTCATCACACTCATTCGAAATCCATTTTCGCCAATATCTTGATGATCGGCGTCTTATGAATAAATAAATAAAATTAACTGAAGAAATATTTCAAAAATGTATTGGTGCAAAATATTTTAAAGCTTTACACACAGATACATTAGAAACACAATACTACACGTACAGTGGTATTGAAAATACACGTACAGTAGTATTCTCATTACAAGAATTAGAGATTATGAGGGATGTATTATCGGCAAAGAGACATATTTTAGATGAATTTACACCAGTGGGAAGGTTATTTAAATAATAAAGACTTTAAAATTATTAAATAATAAATATTTAAATAAATAAAGAAGAAACAGAGTCAGATCTAAAACAGAACTTTGGGAAGCCCTCTCTTGATCAGAGCGCCCACCCATACACGTACAGCGGTATAAATCCACCCGCCCACCCATACACGTACAAATATATTGATCCACCCACCCACCCATACACGTACAAAGGTATTGATACAGGTACAAAGGTGTATGGGTGGGCGGGTGGGTAAATACCACTGTATGTGTATGGGTAGGTGGGAGGGCGTGAATAGGGACAAAGAAATATCTATATACCGTAAAGTTTAAATTGTTCTTAATAATAGTCTTTTTTTATCGAGACTATTGAAAAATGTCTTTAATATTCTTTACAGTCGTAATACGTAAAAGTACTTAAACGTAATATTTAACGCTAATATGGTTTACCTACTTGAAGTAAATTATTTGGCCTTGATTTTGTCAGTATTGTAATATTTTATAGTGTACAATAATTCCGTACGTTTATGGGTGTGTGGATAAGGATCACTGTACGTGTATAGGTGGGTGGGTTAGTATCACTGTACGTGTATGGGTGGTTGCGTCAGTATCATTCTGCTTTTATGAGTGGGTGGGTCAATACCACTGTACATGTATGGGTGGTTGGATCAGTATCACTGTGCGTGTAAGGGTTGGTGGGTCAATACCACTGTGCGTGTATGGGTGGGTGGGTCAGTATCACTACATGTATATGGGTGGGTGGGTCAGTATCATTGAGCGTGTATGGGTGGGTAGGTCAGTAGCACTGTGCGTGTATGTGTGGTTGGGTCAGTATCACTGTACGTGGTACGTGTATTTGTGGGTGGGTCAGTATCACTGTGCTTGTAAGGGTGGGTGGGTCAATACCACTGTACGTGTATGCTTGGTTGGGTCAGTATCACTGTACGTGTATGGGTGTGTGGGTAAGTATCACTGTACGTGTATGGGTGGGTCAGTATCATTGAGCGTGTATGGGTGGGTAGGTCAGTATCACTGTGCGTGTATGGGTGGTTGGGTCAGTATCATTCTGCTTTTATGGGTGGGTGGGTCAATACCACTGTACGTGTATGCTTGGTTGGGTCAGTATCACTGTACGTGTATGGGTGTGTGGGTAAGTATCACTGTACGTGTATGGGTGGGTCAGTATCATTGAGCGTGTATGGGTGGGTAGGTCAGTATCACTGTGCGTGTATGGGTGGTTGGGTCAGTATCATTCTGCTTTTATAGATGGGTGGGTCAATACCACTGTACATGTATGGGTGGTTGGGTCAGTATCACTGTGCGTGTAAGGGTTTGTGGGTCAATACCACTGTGTGTATGGGTGGGTGGGTCAGTATCACTACTTGTATATGGGTGGGTGGGTCAGTATCACTACAGTGTATGGGTGGTTGGGTCAGTATCACTGTGCGTGTATGGGTGGTTGGCTCAGTATCACTGTACGTGGTACGTGTATTTGTGGGTGAGTCAGTATCACTGTGCTTGTATGAGTGGGTAGGTCAATACCACTGTACGAGTATGGGTGCGTGGGTCAGTATCACTACATGTATATGCGTGGGTAGGGCAATACCACTGTGCGTGTATGGGTGGTTAGATTAGTATCACTGTGCGTGTAAGGGTGGGTGGGTCAATACCACTGTACGTGTATGCTTGGTTGGGTCAGTATCACTGAACGTGTATGGGTGTGTGGGTAAGTATCAATATACGTGTATGGGTGAGTAGGTGAGTATCACTGTGCGTGTATAGGTGGGTGGGTCAGTATCACTGTACGTGTATGGGTGGTTGGATCAGTATCATTCTGCTTTTATGGGTGGGTGGGTCAATACCACTGTACATGTATGCGTGGTTGGGTCAGTATCACTACATGTTTATGGGTGGTTGGGTCAGTATCACTGTGCGTGTATGGTTGGTTGGGTCAGTATCACTGTACGTGTATTTGTGGGTGGGTCAGAATCACTGTGCTTGTATGGGTGGGTAGGTCAATACCACTGTACGAGTATAGGTGCGTGGGTCAGTATCACTACATGTATATGGGTGTGTGGGTCAATACCACTGTACGTGTATGGGTGGGTGGGAATGGTGAGTATTTTACAGTATCAAAAAGAAAACTCTATGATACAGGCATTGATAAACAAATAAATAATAGTCTATGTTTTTATTCTATAACATGATATAGATCTAGGTTAAAAAGGGATTAAATGAATTGAAAATGTCTTATATTAATAAATATTAGACAAATTTACAACTGCAAAACCATTCAACATAATTAGTTATTTAAAATATTCATTATTTTAAATATAAAATATTCTTTCCTCATACAATATCATAAAAACGTGTATATATACTATGATTAATGTTAATAATCCTTTAAGATATTTTAAGGAATTTTGTTTAAAAAATAACTTTTTTATTAAAACTTTTGTTAAAAAAAGTAAACTGACGAATGATACTCTAGTATTACTTGTAGGCATTTTTATAACAAAATTGATTTAATTAAAATAAATAATTTATAGCAATCCATACTCTAAAGGTTTACGGTATAAAAAAAGGCAGTGTTAAACAGAATTTGATGTTTGTTAAGTCTTCTATTTGTCGACTGTTTGTTGTTGATTTGTTCACAGTTTGTTAACTCTTGACATATCTGAGTGACTATAGCAGGACGGCCTACCTGAGTTGGAGCATTGTCGCAACTCTAGCACTGGTTTGAGGACACTTCGGGTCTGGGTACTGTGTCGTCCATCCCTGTGTGTCTGCTATCTGCCCAAGGTAGAATAGAATACAGTATACAAGTTGTTTTATTATGTTCTAAAACTGTCGTAATAAAATAAAAGCATTTTAAGCACCTTTTACTTCTTTTATCATAACATACCTCAAACAGCTGTCATTTACTTCAGAAAAAGGTAATTTCTTAAATTCCAATAATGGTATCATAATATATTTTTATTTATTTATTTTATTTTTTATATTCAAGCACTTTTATATACTTACAAATTGAAATATTATTTATATAAAACCCCTAAGAATCTTAATAATCACAAATTGTTCAATATTTTTGACATTTATTTTTAGAATATCAATGATTTAAATATTTTGTAATGATCTTTCTAAGGTTTTTAGAAAAATTACTACTTTTTCTACATAGTAGTTTTGTGAACTAGGATTCTCCCATTTTTTATTCTGTCACATATAATATCTATCTTAAGCAAAGAAATAAATGTTTTGGTCTTATAATTTTTTGTCGTATTGATTTTTAGTCCCTAGTTGTTTGACAGCTGTTATAGTTTATGAAATGTTTTTAATTTTTTATATCGTTATCTACTTTTTTCATGACTTTACTATGTGCCAATTTATGCATAACATACTTTAGATAACTTACTAATATTATTGATAGTAATCATTAATATTTACTAATAATTAATAATAATAAAGTGTTGACAGTATTATTGTTTTTGTTCAATTTTCATCGATGTTTATTATTGTTAGCTATTTTAATTTTTTGCATTAGTTTATTACAGTAAATATTGCCATACATTGTACAACATTATATTCACAGTAAGCTTAATAAGAGAGAAGAATTAAACAAAGTTCACATTCAATAGTACACTGAATGCCTGTGTCAAGTATTTATTTCTCCAGTTTGCCTTGCAATAGCACGGCCAGCACCTTGTCAGTCCTTCACGTATTCCCCTCCAAATCCTCAAAGATAAATGTAGTAACTATTACTACAGATGTATAAAGACGTACATTAGTTGTAATTTATTTATAACTGTCGCTGGGCGTTCACTATTACCATAAGAAAGCGACCTTTGTTTCTTTTTTATCTCTGGCTTAATTCTTTATATTGGAATGCTTAAGTTGTTGATAAGTGTTGTTGCTGTCGAATGATTACGGATATATAACTTTATTAACTATTTTATTGAAAGCTTAATATTTACAATAAATATTTAAATGCAATATCCTGACGCATATTTACACATTATTATGTAACGTTTCGTAGTGGTGGAATTTCGTTTTACAATCGTTGCTGTATATTTACATAGTGCATGGACTCCGTCTAAAATTCTTTATCGAGGGAGTAAGCGTCTCTGTGCTTGTTTGATTATAATAATAATATACAAATAAATAAAATGCACTCAAAACAACGACACAAAAACGAGGATTTGGTATTATAGCCCAGAATAATGACGCTTCTACCTTCATTGCTTTAGCGCTCTGAAATGAAGGTAAATTGAACAATCCTTCCAATTATCAGGAATAGTATGAAATTCTAACTGTATTTAATGACAATTTCTCAATAAAAACTTCCTCTTAAGATACCCTTAGAACATGCGTTTTCCTTTTTTAGTAACACCATCCGATTTAATTATTTATTAAACATTTTATTTTGAATCTATTAAAACTTATAATTTAATAAAATGTACGTGAACAAAAATACAACAGCCAGTTGTGTCAGTTATGGACGTTATACGTCAAAGAGGCCTTGTGCAAAATAATATGTTCTGCCAAGCGTAAAAAAACCACCCAAAGGGAATAAAGTTCTAATTTCATGTTCTGATTTTTCTGCGGTCAACATTATGCTCTTTTGTGACCTATCGTCTTTTTCTTCTTCTCCTCTTCTTCTTCCTTTTCCACTCTTCCCCTCTTTTGTCTTGGTATACCAGAAAGAAACTGTAAGTAATCTATTCCACTCACCAGTCTAAGTAACCAAGATAGTAAATAATCAAGAGCTATCTTACTGTTAATTCAGCCATAACTAGACAAGTGAACCTCAGCCTAGGTGTACTCATGTTTATTTGTTTTTTTCAGGATCGATTTTCTGAAAACCTTTGTGGTCTTTCCTATATTCTATTTAGGAAAAAAGAAGAAATGTGCTAGATTCTATAGTATTGCTAGAATTAGATGCACAGGGTCAAGGTATGCCGGGAAGACCTAATCAACTCTAAAAACATCGTCATTGCGTTTGGATCGGACCCGTGTCTTCCAGTTTGCGAACAAATGGGAGGAGTGGTTGAGATCCTGAGTCAGCTAGTTTCCAGTTTGCGAACAAATGGGAGCAGCGGTTGAGATCCTGAGTCAGCTAGTTTCCAGTTTGTGAACAAATGGGAGGAGTGGTTGAGATCCTGAGTCAGCTAGATTCCAGTTTGCGAACAAATGGGAGGAGTGGTTGAGATCCTGAGTCAGCTAGTTTCCAGTTTGCGAACAAATGGGAGGAGTGGTTGAGATCCTGAGTCAGCTAGTTTCCATTTTGCGAACAAATTGGCGGAGTGGTTGGAATTCTGAGTCAGGTAGTTTCCAGTTTGCGAACAAATGGGAGGAGTGGTTGAGATCCTGAGTCAGTTAGTTTCCAGTTTGCGAACAAATGGGAGGATTGGTTGAGATCCTGAGTCAGCTAGTTTCCATTTTGCGAACAAATTGGCGGAGTGGTTGGAATTCTGAGTCAGCTAGTTTCCAGTTTGCTAACAAATGGGAGGATTGGTTGAGATCCTGAGTCAGCTAGTTTCCATTTTGCGAACAAATTGGCGGAGTGGTTGGAATTCTGAGTCAGGTAGTTTCCAGTTCGCGAACAAGCCTAAAGAGATAATTAACTCCAACCTATTCCAAGAAACTAGTAAATGTGATATAATACATAATGATTATTTACTGACAAATATTTTAGTTAAAATTACTACAACAAAATAAAAACAACCCTTAAAAAAACAAATATCGATTCAGACACAACGAATATGATGAAGCTGGTATAATGAAACAATGATGTGAAGATCGTGGCAATATATATATATATATATATAATTAAATAAAAACCACTAACAATATTACAAGTACGATGGAACTACTCAGTCTAGTTTTAAAATGCGGGACATTATTTTTAACATTTTTCCCTCGTTACGATCTTCGTCGTGTCGTTTTGAACATCTTTATATTCTGTTATCAATTTTGATGTATTTTCTTTTTCTTTTTGTCCCCTCTAAGTTAGGTTCCATCCTAATGACTTTGTAATTTGACGCCACAGCCTCCAACTGCAAATACTTACTAAATCTTTAATTCTTGGATGAGGTCCTCCAAGCAGACTGTTCATTTTGTAATGCCACCCCTCGACAGCATTGACTGTGCGATGACGACGGTTGTGGCAATTCCACATATGTTAAAATAAAATAGTTGTAACAAAAATAAAATAAACCTACTGTTGTCACAGAAATTATGCGCAAGTTTGAAGTTTCCTTATAAAATAAATACCGAACAGACCCATTAATATCTAATAATAGACCATCATTGCGTGAATTTGAATGTATATAAATTGGACCAAGAGATGATTCAGAAATCCAAGCATTTTACAATTGAACCATTACTAAGCGCGTCAAACGCCGGACATGTAGTAGTGATTTCAGTAATATTACGTTCTGTTAAGATAGGGCTAGGGGTAATGATAGGTTAGGTTATGGTAGGTTTGGTTATGTAGGTTAGGTTAAACCTAAGTTTACCAACCTAACCAAACCTAACATTACCTAACCTATCAATACTAAACTTATACCTATTCTAACAGAACGTAACCTTACTGAAATCGGAACATTTCCGGCGCTATCGTGCCAATAAATCGATTCAAAATATTGTACCTAACTGCTTTAATCAGTTGCCACAATATCTGTAGCAGATAGCATATTAGTCATCCACCCCTCTTCTATTTCTTACAACGGCGTCACTTCGGCAAGGGTCGTTGAGTTGTGTACGCAAACAGGAAACGACTCATAAGGGTGGCCCATTGTCTACAAACATTTCAGCACATTTTGAATTTTGTTTGCAAACTGGAAAAATATTCTTCAAGTAAATATCTTCTAGGATCTAATAGGATAGTTCTTGTTCGCAAACTGGACGATTTTACCCTTGTTCACTAAATGGACACAACCATTGGTCTGAGCTATTTCTAAGAAAGGAGGCTTAATGATTACTGCAGGAAAGCGGGTGGACTGATGAGCGGTTTCAATACAACAGCAATGTTTTCTCAACAGAGGATTAAACGTTCCCGACATACTTGGACCGTATACATCAAGTCTGGAAAAAACTTTACGTCATAATAGCCTTTTTTCAAGAACTCAGCATGGCTTACGATTTAGGAATAGCCCAACCGAGACATTTCAAGAAATTCGAATCCCGTATCCAGAGATTTTAGAAGCAGTAACTCTACTTTTCCTATTAGATACATCGAGTTTCTTATTTAGGATGAGTGTCTTTGACACATATAGTTGGCATTTGATCAACGTACTCATTAGCCAGGTAGGAAGTTTAATACAGCGGCAAGCAGCCGACGAAACGGGCTTTTATATTTTCCTCCATGTGAAGGAGGAGGGAAGGGAGAGGAATCTCTGGCTCTCCAAGAGCTCAACTTACAATGTCTTTCACCACATGGAGGGTACGAGTTAAAAAATATCTTATATCGTACATTAACAAAATTTGATTTACGGTTCTCATTAAATGTAAACTAATCAAAGCAGATAAACAGAAAAATGCGGTCTGAATGTCAAATTTATTATTTCTAACCATGACACCTCTGATATGAGTGTTTGAAATTATTTTGTTTAACTCTCACCGTAAAATGGCTTCTCCTAGTCAATTTCATAGTCATCTCTTAGAATCTCCTGATGCAAATGTGACCTATTCGATCTCGACTTAGTTCAGACTGACTCGTTTTAGAGGTAGTTAGATTTAGTCGTGTATTTTTATGAAAGAGGGATATTTACCTTTCACTACGACACTGTATTACGTATGTACTACGTGTTACAAGTGTGCTGGTATGTATGATACTCTTGAGGGGAGGGGGAAGCCGTATACCTGCCTTCGGCCACGTCACTTGGTTGTTAGCCGCATTTCAATCGTCAAGGATTGGTATCCAAGACATAAACGCGTGGTGTAGATTGCCAGTAGAATAACAGATAGCAGAACTCACACGTCGTCGTTGTTCCATAATATAGCTGGTGACAAACTGATGTGATAAAACCGCAAATGACAGATAGTAGCCCTCACAACTCAACGACGTTCCTTAATATAGCTGGTGACAACCTGATGTGATACAACAGCAAATGACAGATAGTGTGAACCACACCAAAATAGTCCAATGATAGGTGTTGCATGTGAAGCCCCCCTCCTCACTTCTCGCCAAGCAATGTTGTCAGATATAAATTTATTGAAAATATTAATGATTTGTCTAAATATCTGTTGCAGTAAACAAACACCATCGTTTGTTATTGTAATCAAATGTATAGGTTTTGGTTATTTATATTCAGTGATATAATTACAATAAAAAACAGCTATTTTACTTGATAAACAATATTTAATAGCATTATAAATTTAATTAATATAATGCTGTACAAAATTACAGGACTAACATATACTATAGTGAAATTTTACCACTACCTTTTAGAGGACTTTAAATAGTATCATACAGTTGTTGTGTAAACAAAAAGCTAATTAAATTGTCAGTATTGGACATATGCATACTTGTCGTAGATGAAACATGTGGTTGGGTGGTTCTCATCAACGATTTGGCAACACCGCCTAAAATGTCATCGGACTATTTTGGTGCGGTTTACACTAGTAGACCTCACACATCACGACCATTCCTTAATGTAGCTGGAGACAACCTGATGTGATACAACTACAAATGACAGATGGTAGACCTCACAACTCACCGACATTCCTTAATATAGCCGGTGACAACCTTATATGATAAAACAACAAATATCAGATAGTAGACCTCACAACTCACCTACGTTCCTTAATTATAGCTGGTGATAACCTAATCACGACCTGATACGACCAGAGCTTTTTTTCTCTAGTAAAGGGCAACATTTAATTTTGTAATCTCTTTTAGAGCTATAAATTTGATAATGAATCCAAATATCTTTTCCCTGGGTATATCTTACGCTTCATTTGAAAATCCACAACGCGTGGCTGAAAATACAGTATACTAATTCACAAATATTCACAATTTGGAGATGCCGTTGCTAAAGGGCTCATTCGGTGGCTTGCCACTTATTGGTCCGGGTTCGACTCCCGATTTGACCTCGAACAGTTTCTGCCCTATGCCGCTTCCGTGGTCCAGAAGTCACGTTAAGCTGTTGGTCCCCAAGTGTTAGAGAGGGCTTCTTAGCCCTAACTTCACCTGATAAAATAAGACGATATATAACTCTACTTTTTAAATGTTGGCTGTTGCGGTTTTCTTTCTTGATCTACATGATATGCACCCCTATATCGTGATTTGGTTTTCGCACCCCCTATATTAGATATTCGTTTCATATTTACTATTGTCAAGTTCAGGTTTTGGTTTATTCTCGAGCTGTCAGTATTGAAAATTTTACTTCAATACCCCACCAAATTTCTACCCTTCTAAAGCTATCTATCTATCTATATATGTTTTCATACAAATTAATTTAAGAGAATATTAATAAAGGAATGCTTGAAATAATATGTGTTTAGTAAATAAAAAAATATACGCTTGCTGAAATGGTAGAGGATAAGCTAACTTATACCACTTAGCTGTATACAATGCTTTACTTTGATTGAAATAGACATACATTGGGACAGTTATCCAATTTTGACGAATTTATAGGGTACATGTTTCAGAGTTAATACTCCATTTTCAAGTTTTTTAAACATGAACAATAAAATAGCTGTAATGAAAAGGGTTGTGGGTATACCAAATTAAATAAATAATGTTTAGAATAATTTATGAATAATAAAGAAATACTTTGGTATGTATATTTATAGAATATTATTAGAGTAAATTGAACACTGGAGGGTAAGTTATTCTACCTTGTTATTTGTTGAGGATCGTTTCTCATGACCAAGAATTGCACTAAATATTAGAATGAACAAAAGTGAGGTTTTTAGTGGTATTTAATTTTATGTTTTATCTATCTTAAATTAATTTATTTTAATGATATTTTGGTCATATTACTTAACAAACGGTGATTGCTATTCTATTGTTGTTGTTATTACTATATTTATCATGGTTACCCTTTTTATTATTGTCTTTAATACTGGTATTTTTTTTAGTAATTTTTGGTCACTATTTTTTCTTTAGTTTATCATATCTTTTTCATGATTGTAAATTTTCACCTCTGTTTTTACAATTATTTTCTATTCTTATTGTTTCTGTTAAGTTATTTGTTGCGTTTTTCTTTTCATTTTTATTGCTGATACAATTTTGTTTTTTTTTTCATGTACTTATGTATATGGGTGGGTAATAATAGTATTGTTTTGCATCTAAAAAAGTATAGTTATTATTTTATTTTTGTAATTGTTATATGTACCTATATTGTTTATACTTGTTTATTTTATTTGTTCTATATTGGAATGATAAATCATGAGGGGAATTTGAGGGGAGGGAAAGTGATGTGAGTAGCTTTTAAGCATTATATCTGGTCTGGGAAGACCTCTTTTTCATTTCTTGCTTAGTGAAATATTTACAAGAAAAAGTTCGTACAAGAGGTGAAGTCATAAAAATAATTATTTTTCTTCCAAGGTCATGCTAGACTACCCTTTATAGTACAACGTTTTAACACAACTGGTAAGTGACAAAATTTTAAACGATTGCTTAAATTTGCATATTTATTAATTTTAAGATTTTGTTGGGATCTAACCACAAAATTTTAAAATATTTCACTTTAATCAAATATTTTAGTAACGTTCAAATTTAATTTTTATTTCGCATTTCAATTTTTTTAAATTGAATCGTAATTAAGCGAAGGCAGACTCAGAAACTCTACAATGTCAGTACTTTCCTTGCACGAGGGAGATTTACATATGTTGTTCATCCAGGCACCAAGTTGATCACTCTAAGGAATTTAGTTATAAATTTTATGATAACTGTCACTAGCCTGTCTCACTAACACACACACAACGTGTCCCCCTTCCCTTTCTCTCACTCAATGTCCCCGCCGGCCACGACATGCAAATTATACAAAAGTACATGTCTCCCAAATTTATAGTAAACGCTAAGGACATACATTTTATTTTACTCTTCCAGCCAAAGAAAGATAATTGTAGAAATTTCAACTCTAAATATGGACGAATGCAATTTATAGAAAAATAATTTGTTCCACTTCCAAATTATATCAATTACCCAATTACGTGTAAGGGTGGGTGGGTGGTTAATTACCAAATTACGTATATGGGTGGGTGGATGGGTAATTACCACATGACGTGCATGGGTTGTAGGGGGTCATTTACACACTACGTGTATGGGTGGGAGGGGTCATTTACACATTACGTGTACGGGTGGGAGGGGTCATTTACACATTACGTGTATGGGTGGGAGGGGTCATTTACACATTACATGTACGGGTGGGAGAGGTCATTTACACATAACGTGTATGGGTGGGAGGGGTCATTTACACATTACGTGTATGGGTGGGAGGGGTCATTTACACATTACGTGTATGGGTGGGAGGGGTAATTTACACATTACGTTTATGGGTGGGAGGAGTCATTTACATATTACGTGTATGGGTGGGAGGGGTCATTTACACATTACGTGTATTGGTGGGAGGGGTCATTTACACATTACGTTTAAGGGTGGGAATAACAACTCCTATTTCAAGTATGTCTTTACCATCCAAACACAGTATGAAAGCTAGCTACCCTTGTCATGAGGCAATTTATTATACAAAACACAGTAACTCCTATGCTAATTTAGGTAAACTTATCTTCAAAAAGAAATTTGTTATTACTTAATTTTACACTTTAATTAAAAAAATTTTCTAAAATAATGTTTGATCGAAATTTCGTAATTACGTGGTTTGAGACTGCGCTTTAAATCCTCGTCAGAAATTATTTAATTGTTTATAATTCTTGAAATAAGTATCCATTTTATGTGTGTATTACATAAAAATAATTGGTAATCTTAAAATACAAATATTTTCTTTCCTATACAAAATTTTAATTATTAACTATATAAATTAAAAAAAATTATTACAAAATGCCACTTTTATACAATAAAAACACTGCATTTTGATCCATCTGCATTTAAATAATTTTTATTTAATGTAATATGTTATTCTTTACCCTTTACAAATTTGTAAAAGAAATTGGTCGCTAATATAATACAACGAGTGGTTACCATTGTACATGTATGGGTGAGTCAAAACCACTGTAAATGTATGGGTGGGTTAATACTACTGTACGTACGTGTATGGGTGGGTTAGTACCTCTGTACGTGTATGGGTGCATTAGTACCTCTGTACGTGTATGGGTGGGTTAGTACCTCTTTACGTGTATGGGTGGGTTAGTAGCTCTGTACGTGTATGAGTGGGATAATACTAATGTACGTGTATGGGTGGGTTAGTACCTCTGTACGTGTATGGGTGGGTTAATAATACTGTACGTGTATGGGTGGGTTAGTACCTCTGTACGTGTATGGGTGGGTTAGTACCTCTGTACGTGTATGGGTGGGTTAGTACCTCTGTACATGTATGGGTGGGTTTGTACCTATGTACATGTATGGTTGGGTTAGTACCTCTATACGTGTACGGGTGGGTTAATACCTCTGTATATGTATGGGTGGATTAATACCTCTGTACGTGTAAGGGTGGGTTAGTACCACTGTACTTATATGGGTTGGTTAGTACCTCTGTATATGTATGGGTGGGTTAGTATCTTTGTATGTGTATGGGTGGGTTAGTACCTCTGTACGTATATGGGTGTGTCGATACTACTGTACGTGTATGGGCCAGTTAATACTTATGTTTGTCTTGTGTTTATGATTCTGTTTATATAATTGCCAAATGCGTTGTCTATAGACTTGCTGAACTCAAGTATCTAAATATTCAAAAATAGTCATTCCAAAAACATTTAAGACGATAATATATTTTTGATAAATATGGAATATAGTGTCTTGCCCGATTTTAATGATTTTTAAAAACTACTCAAAATTAAACTCAAAAGGTACTCAAATGTCTGTGGCGTAAATAGACATTTTTCGGCGTAAACACAGATTTTTGACAAAATAAATTGAAAAAAAGGAAAAGTGTAAAAAAATTACGTATATTACGCAAGTATATGACATCAGATTATTCATTCGAAAAATAATAACTGAGATATTTAACAAAATGGTGGGTTAGGATAGGTTAATATAACTCCACCGTGATTGTGAACCTAATCTAACCTAACCTGTTTTGTAAAATATCTGTTGTTATTTGTAGTAAGAAGAAATGGATGTCATTTTCGTTATCAGGAGAACCAACTACACAAGGTTAATATAATATGCATTGGTTTTGGTGTAATATTTTGTATTCCATTTTTAAGTAAATTTTTTAATCACTATTTCCGCCAAAAAATTCCTAGGGATTTGTGTTCACGGGCTTGATATTGACTATTTAAAAAAATCGTGAAAATCGGGTGTAACAATCCTCAAATTGTAAAAAATGTAATTTTGAAAGCAAGCACAGACCGAAGGTATGTCCTGACGCTCCTTGTTTGTGACGCAAGGACAGGATTTATCTTTCCGTTATACCGAAGGAAGGAATAAATATATGCCCTCATAAACATAACCAAGGGTCAATACAATGGCACACTCACAGCCCAAACAGGTGTTTCAATTTTCTGTTTATGGGATATTTTGAAAGTGAAAGCCCCCTCCCTCGAACAGCCCGGATGAGGTTCGTGCCTCGGCCCCTCTATTGATCAGGAGCCTGGCAGTACAACACTGTCGTTGCCCGGGCATCCCTCCCTCCAAACTGGGTTGTTCCTCACACCTGATTTTTCTCGTTTTTTAACTGAAGCTGATCTCGTGGAAAACTCTTGCAGCCTTTTTCCAATTTCTCTATCTCCGAATAACATTTCTTGTTTTAGTGATTTTTGTCATTAAATCTTCCAATTTTGTAACTTACAACCATCGTAAAATTAATAATCGTACGTAAAATACGTAATAAACGTACGTACACCACATATTAATCGTACGTAAATGACGTAATAATCGAACATGAAATAAGTAATATTGTACGTAAATAATTAATAACTGTACTTGAAATAATCGTAAAAAATATATATCAATAATAACAATTTTGCATGATTACAATATGCACCCAATAACTTATGCATCCGTCACTAATTTATAAACTATTCATATTGGAGGATTCGTTTTACAATAAAAAGTACTTGGATTGCATTGTATATTTAATAGTGTTAATTCTAATATGAATCTATTTATCAATATTTTTAACTAGTTTTTAAATGTATTTGGGAGTATTTGTTTTTATGAAACTAAATTATTTAGAGATCGTAAATATTCACACTTCTCTTAAAAAAACTACCGGTACTAATTAAAGGTGTAAAATAAAATTTCAATTTTATAGAATAAAAAGTAACTTCATACCTCAAAATAATACAAACATGCATGCAACATAACAATAACATATAAAAACAAACAAATACTTTTTAATATTAAAACTATCAATATTTTTAATCACCAATCCTTAGGTCAACAATAATTTATTCTAGAAACTATAAATAGATATTTTATATACTTAACATGCAACTAATGTACTAAGACTTAGCACATGTTAAAATGACGCATTCACTCAATCACACCATTCATAAAACAATCATATGATATATTAATATTCTATCAAACATATGTTACACAAAACTAAAATGAGAAATAAAGGATCAACAAACAACCTTTGCCTTTTTGAAGGTATATTCTTATTTAAGTATATTTTGCAATTACAACAAAATAAATAATAATAATAATTAAAAATGGTTTTCCCTACATGAACCTATACTCTAAATATAACTTTATAAATATTAGCAATAACACAACAAAAATATAAACCTCGTTATGTTTAAATATAGTTAAAAAGCCCACGTGCAGTAAATTTAATGTTTATTATAGGATGAAACCGAATCGTGTTATGTAGAAAATGTTACTTTACGAAAATCATATTAATTTTAAATGTCTGCGATGTATTCGAGCTTTAAACCAAACAAATCTTTTATTTTGATTATCATATTGTGTATTTAATTTACATAATGATAATAGTAAATAATTCTCATCTGCGCAAATTTAAAATCTTTATAATCTTGCCAGTGGCCTTGACCGGAGAGTTCCGACGTTATCGCAAGATAACGGCATCAAGAAACATCGAGCGTGGGATGGGTGATCGTCTGAGCGATCCCGTCCTTGCACGCAGCCCACCTGCCCGGTCACTGGTGGTGGATCGGAAGTCACCCTTAAGCCATTGGTCCCCACGTTAAGAATTAAAGAGGGTTCCTTAGCCCTAACTTCGCATTGTAAAATAAGACGATCTATAACTTCATATAATGTTTTACTGGAGATCTCTAATAAAACATATCAGATAAATAATATTTAACCAAATTACATTAGATTTATGACTAAGTTGAGGCGGTTATTTAATAATCTTCAAAACCGCTTGGAATTTCATATTTGTTTCCCATGTTATTTATAGTAAGTTGTAAGTTGCACATTAAAGTAAATATAAAAAAATATATCCTTATACAGTATCTATATTGTATAGTATATGAAACCGTTCTTTACTAACTTTACTCGTTCCATATTACTTTATCAACTTTCACAATTGAGGTGTCAAAAAATTTGTCCCTATTCGTAGTTGAGCAATAAGGGTTACGTTGTTTAGTATTTTCACCCTAAAGGGCTCGGGAATCCCTCAAAATACCTTTTTTGGCCATAGAATGACATGGAGAGAGATTTAAATAAACTGAAAGTAACAGCTGTTCAAATGTAAATATTGATTTTTATAAAAGTGTAACAACTGTTCGAATGTAAATAATAATGTTTATATTATCCAGGAGGTAATAGAGCTTTCATAATATTAGAAAGAGTAAGTATGTATTCAGTTGAAGTTTAAACTATACAGTATAAAAAATAATGTATGTCTGTCTGTTTGTCCATTTTGCATTTACTACACCATTCATTCAATTGCCATAAACATTTAGGAAATTATGAATTTTTCCCAGAGAAGATAATAAGCATAGTTTTGTAGGTTTTCATCAAACTAGCCTTTAGGGTTTCAATGGCATTCTAATTGAGTTATTTTATTTAATTAATCATCAGCTGCTGAACAAAAACAAATTAAATAAAAATATATGAAATGGCAAAGTAATAACTTTGGGTGTTTATATTAATAAATAGTTAGCAATGGAATCTCAACGTATAAGATGAAAAAAATGAATTTACGTATTATGGTTTACTTGATATGGCGTATCTACTAATATTTCTAGTTAAAAGTAACAAACTGAGGCCGAAGACTAAAAGGCGTCACGAGCATAGCGAGCGACGGGGTTGGCACGCGCAGCGTGCAAGGTTGTTCCCTAGTGCAAAATCATTCCGCAAACAAATATTAGTAATGTCAAATATAAAATGATTTATGAGACGATAAAGATGTCCAAATATTCTTACTTGATACTCTGATATTTATTTATCAGATGGCTGTATTTCTATCTCGTCAAACTGGTGTAAAGAACTGCCCACTAAAATATCATTTGTTTCTGGAAGAATGTTGAAATTTGGAAGTTCAAGGTATAAATTATCTCTTTTATTTATTATGTTGCTGTATCTCTTACAAATTCAGAGTTTAATCAGAAAACTTCGTATACGCGATGTAATAAATCTCCTCACTTGACAAGAGCGCGCGTGGTGGCGTGCAAGTGAACCTCTGACGCGCAGTTGTCAAAACCACATTTTATCTGGCAATATATAACACTTTATAAAGAACAAGGAACATATATGTGTAATACATTAAAAACTAAAAGAAAATACGTGTTCATAAGATGTTTACTAGCACACAAACTATATTATTCATCCGAGCAGTTGATTATAATATATGGTGTATCGTTTGTTGTCATCTACCATTAGTTAGTTTAAAATAAAAATAAAACACAATAATATGTATTCGGAACAAGATCAAACATTCATGTTATTTATTAATACAATTTTAAAATAATCTCTTGTCACATTAAATCCAATCCATCAAGCCATTTAAAACTTGCATCAATGATTGTATTCAAGGTAGCTAATTCCTCCGTAAAAATGGTATGTAACTATGTGATCCATTGTATTGATTGACGACAATCACAGAAATGATCTAGTGTCAATCACATTTTATACTTCCAATAGTTATATCAGCCCATGCCAGTTCGAAACCGATTCAACAGTGTATATTCTTTACGAGGGAGTTTTATCCCACCTATAGGTATTGACGGATCGTTAATAAAGAATTAATTTCGTCCATCTGCTCCACGCTACGGCACAGCTATTTGGGTTATAAATTTGATTTGCTCAACTGGAAAGCAGTACGTATAGGTGGGTCTATAGATTTCAAGCAACCGTTCTGACGTGGGAGATCTTGGGGTACTGGGGAGGTACGTGGCATTCAAGATCTTATTGAGTTCTTTAAGTAGTGCTCCTGACGTCTATCTCTGGAGGAGCTATATTGCACAGTACCGGGAGCAAAGGAAGTGGAGTTGCCATGAGAGTACCACTAATAGCTCTCATAGCTCTATTAAGTTGGACATCAATCTCTTTTGTATGTGCGCTATTTAGCCATACGGGAGCACTGTACTCAGCAGCTGAATAAACCAGTGACAAAGCAGTTGTAGGCAGGACGTGTGCGTTGGCTCCCCAAGTTGTTCCAGTAATATGATGTAGTACATTTACCTTGGTTTCAATTTTATCTGCTGTTTGTTGAAGATGGCTTTTAAACATCAGCTATCGATGTTTAAAATCCATCTAAAGATTATTGGTCAGGTTTAAATAAAGAATCGAAACATGACAAACATGCAAGGCATTGAAGTGTTGCCATGGTTACAGCTGGCTAATATCGTTACGTCATTGGTCGTAGGACTTTCAACCTCCTCGTAGATTCTTCACTTGTCGTAAGAGCACTCTGAAATCAAGTCGGAAAATTCAGTAAATAACCTGTGGCTAGTTTGCCTGTGGTCTCGTCAGTACATTTAACACCACTTTAAGAGAAGGTAGAGGGTTGAAACTTGGCATGTTGATTGGCCTAGGCCTCAAACCGCGAGAGTAAATACAATTTTTTCCTACTCTTTGAGTTAAGGGCATTTCTGGGTCAAACTTGATCAAATAAGTTTTTAAAGCACCACTCGAAAAGCTAGAACTTTTTAATATAATCAAATTAATATTAATTTTGTTTCTTATTTGGTTTATAGTTTTGTTAAGAGCTGTACTTTATTTTATACTTAATTGGAGCTACTTTATTTGTTTATTTTATTATTTAAACGAAATAATTGTTATTTTTGTGAAAACTGACTGTTATCTACTTATTTACAGTAATAATTCTTATCCAAACAGTCTTTAATTTGGAAATAATACTGTCTAAAAAAAACTGTACAGGATCGTAATAGAATTACAGAATATACTAAATTTATTTTCAAAATAAACTGTTATATTTTTTTTTTACTTTTATCATGAATTAAATACACTAAATAATAATTATAATAGAAAATTTGTTTACTGTATAAAGCTAGAATAAATTACATACATTTTAAAAATAGTATTCTATTTATTTCGCAAAATAACATTTTCTATAATTATAACATCATGATTCGGGGGTTTCCCACGATAAACATTGATTTGATGTATAATAATTGTCGTTTTTAAGCTGTAACATTTAAATTTTACTGTTAATATTTCACTTAGTAGTTTTTTTTAGAACAAAGGGAAATATTTACGATCAATAAATAAATTAGTTTCATAAAAATAACAACTCCTAAACACATTTGAAAACAGGCTAATAATAATAATAGCACTGTACGTGTATGGGTGGGCGAGTGGGTCAATACCACTGTACGTGTATGGGTGGGCAGATGGGTCAATACCACTGTACGTGTATGGGTGTGCGTGTGTGTAAATACCACTGTAGGCCAACGTGTATGGGTGTGCGTGTGTGTCAATACCACTGTAGGCCTACGTGTATGGGTGTGCGGGTGTGTCAATACCACTGTAGGCCTACGTGTATGGGTGTGCGTGTGTGTCAATACCACTGTAGGCCTACGTGTATGGGTGTGCGGGTGTATCAATACCACTGTACGTGTATGGGTGTGCGTGTGTGTCAATACCACTGTAGGCCTACGTGTATGGGTGTGCGGGTGTGTCAATACCACTGTACGTGTATGGGTGTGCGTGTGTGTCAATACCACTGTAGGCCTACGTGTATGGGTGTGCGGGTGTGTCAATACCACTTTACGTGTATGGGTGTGAGTGTGTGTCAATACCACTGTAGGCCTACGTGTATGGGTGTGCGGGTGTGTCAATACCACTGTACGTGTACGGGCGGGCAGGTGGGTCAATATCACTGTACGTGTAAGGGCGGGTGGGTGGGTCAATATCACTGTACGTGTATGGGTGGGCGGGTGGGTCAATACCACTGTACGTGTGCGGGTGGACGGGTGGGTTAATATCACTGTATG
Organism: Stictocephala bisonia; assembly: GCA_035578905.1. NCBI lineage: Eukaryota > Metazoa > Arthropoda > Insecta > Hemiptera > Membracidae > Stictocephala > Stictocephala bisonia. The sequence goes on from JAQJVL010000001.1 coordinate 11,475,612, forward strand.
TGTATGGGTGGGCGGGTGGGTCAGTATTGAACCTATATTGCAAGCCTGATATTGTTTATGATAATAAAATCATATAAAAACTTCAACATGAATAGTCTCTGAATAAGATAGAAGAGGCATTCGCTTGAACGAGCAAAAAGTTAAAACGTTATCGAGCCTTTATGTATTAAAATTATGGAGAAAAAACTTCTACTTAACTTCCTGTGAAAACAAAAAAGGGGTTTTTGACCTGCCTTCAAGTACAGAGTAAAGTTCACAAACCTCCTCATTGTGAAAGCATCTAATTGGCATCTTCCCACCCATACACGTCCTGTGGTATTGACCCATCTGCCCACCCATACACGTACAGTGGTATTGACCCATCTGCCCACCCATACACGTACAGTGGTATTGACCCACCCGCCCACCCATAAACGTACAGTGGTATTGACCCATCTGCCCACCCATACACGTACAGTGGTATTGACCCATCTGCCCACCCATACACGTCCTGTGGTATTGACCCATCTGCCCACCCATACACGTACAGTGGTATTGACCCACCTGCCCACCCATACACGTACAGTGGTATTGACCCATCTGCCCACCCATACACGTAAATTGGTATTGACCCACCCGCCCACCCATACACTTACAGTGGTATTGACCCATCTGCCCACCCATACACGTACAGTGTATTGACCCACCCGCCCACCCATACAAGTAAAGTGGTATTGACCCACCCGCCCACCCATACACGTACAGTGGTATTGACCCATCTGCCCACCCATACACGTACAGTGGTATTGAACCATCTGCCCACCCATACACGAAAAGTGGTATTGATATACCAACCCACCTATACACGTAGATTGGTATTGAACCTCCAACCCACCCATACACGTACAGTGCTATTGACCCACCCGCCCACCCATACACGTACAGTTGTATTGATCCTCCAACCCACCTATACACTTACAGTGGTATTGATTCTCCAACCCTCGTATACACTTACAGTGGTATTGACCCATTCACCCAGCCATACACTTACAGTGGTATTGATCCTTCCACCTATCCATACAAGTACAGTGGTATTTGTATACATACGTTTTTGGATGGGTGGGTGGGTTAACACCACCATACGTTTATGGATGGGTGGGTGGGTCAACAGCACCATACGTTTATGGGTGGGTGGGTGGGTCAACACCACCGTACGTTTATGGATGGGTGGGTCAGTACCACCGTACGTTTATGGGTGGGTGGATCAATACCAACGTAGTGTAAGGCCGGGTGGAAAGGAATACGCATGTTAAAATAAATGATCAATTCTAGTTAAATTCAATGTTTTCCAAAATTACAAATCTCGAGATAAAAATTCAAATTTAAAGAAATATATGACGGGAACTTATATAATACCAACAATTTTTGTAAGCTATCAAAATTAAGATATTTTAAAATTCTATTTTTAAATTAAGCCTTAAACTGACGAGAAGTACTTATTTTTATTTTTATTTATTTATTCATAAGACGCCGATCGTCAAGATATGGGCGAATATGGATTTCGAATGAGTGTGATGAGTGTAGATGAGCGAATGTAGTCATTGTTACAAACTAAGGCCGACTATTCCTTAGAAAGTGTCATTAATTAATAGCCCAATGACAAATGAACAGCCGGTGATTATCAGCTGATCCTTCTCAAAATGTATTGACTCTGATTGGGATCGAACTGACAACCCTTAGCACATAAAGCTGGAATTGAACCAACTATGCTACCGACCAATTAAAAGTAAAAAAGTGTTCTACGTGGACGTACTAGTGTTCAACGCAATAGAATGTTTTATTGCGTAGAGCAGTGAAATATTCTAAGGCACTTTTCGAAAAGCCACAATCTTGAAATTTAAAATTAAAATTGGCATGGGTTCCAAACAACAGAAAATTTGTAAAATTGCCAACTTTTTAATTGTAATACTGTACCACTTTTCGGGACACAAAAGTGCTTTTGACCTGCTTCTGAAATTATAAGAAGAAACTTCACAAAAGTAAAGGTCATGTAAGTTTTATAAACGAGCCTCTTACACCTGATTTTGTCTCAAAACTGAAATGATTGACGTCCAAACATTATTATATTTTATTTACTAATAACCTAGTATATGTATGTACTTCAGTTAAACAAATTGAATTTTTTTTTCTAAATACTTACAGATTAAAGTGAAATATAACGGCCCTCTGCTGCAAAAACCAAAATGGTTGTGTATTTTTGGAGGACACTTAATATTTCAAAACAAATTTTACTGGAACATCAAATTTAAGATTCTGAGGATTTGCCCGGAATCCAAATAGTTGGAAAGATATAAATATGGAATGTTCTCGTGATCGGCGAATTCATAACAACTGGGACAAATCTAGTCATTAATGTTATGTCATTATAAATTCATTCATGACTATGAAATGCTATACATAAATCTTATGAGGGACACTTATTATTACTTACTTAAAAATGTTCTCAAAATATATAAAATACATTTTACAACATGAAATGAAGTGATTTTTCTGGTCCTAACGAAAAGGTTTGCCATCAAGGAAATAAGTTGTTGGTTTAAGCAGGAAAAACAAAAGTGGGGTACTTTGTGAAATGGGTCCTTGCGATAATGAAACTGTAAACAAGAGAAGTGCAGTGAGGTCACGCAAGCGGGTCGCGTGAGGGCACGTAGTTACCTGCTGCCTGACAAGACCGAATTAAACATGCCGATCTCAACAAATTACTCTTGTAAATATGCAGGCAAATTGTCCAAACTCAGATACAAATCTTAAACTCCAGTTTTTTTTTTTTTGTTTTTTTTGTTTTTTTTTTTTTTTTGGAGACTACTCATTTGAATTTATTTATTACTTGATTCCTTTTAAAAATATCTAATTGTAAGTATGCAAAAGCATCCATAAAATGTCATGTATTTTCGGTGGGTAGGAGTGTCTATCAGCTGTCTTGTAGTGGAGGGCTACTAAGGTTGAGTGAAAGGACCCATTAAATGTCGTGTACTCTTGGTGGGTAGGAGTGTCTATGAGCTGTCGTGTAGTGTAGGGCTACTACTAGTGTTGAGTGAAAGGACCCATTGAATGTCGTTTACTCTCGGTGGGTAGGAGTGTCTATGAGCTGTCGTGTAGTGTAGGGCTACTACTAGTGTTGAGTGAAAGGAGCCATTAAATATCGTTTACTCTCGGTGGGTAGGAGTGTCTATGAGCTGTCGTGTAGTGTAGGGCTACTACTAGTGTTGAGTGAAAGGACCCATTAAATGTCGTTTACTCTCGGTGGGTAGGAGTGTCTATGAGCTGTCTTGTAGTGGAGGGCTACCAAGGTTGAGTGAAAGGACCCATTAAATGTCGTGTACTCTCGGTGGGTAGGAGTGTCTATCAGCTGTCTTGTAGTGGAGGGCTACCAAGATTGAGTGAAAGGACCCATTAAATGTCGTGTACTCTCGGTGGGTAGGAGTGTCTATCAGCTGTCGTGTAGTGTAGGGCTACTACTAGTGTTGAGTGAAAGGACCCATTGAATGTCGTTTACTCTCGGTGGGTAGGAGTGTCTATCAGCTGTCGTGTAGGGCTACTAAGGTTGACTGAAAGGACCCATTAAAGAATCGTATACCAGGGAATATGGGAGGGTCCATCAAGTGTCCTTGACCAAACGTTAGAGGAATGGTATATTATATTTTTTGTACTAAGGGTGGCTGAAAGTCGGTTATGTGTTGTCAATGGTAGTCATTGGTGTTGTGTACTAAAGGTTAGAGGGAGGGTCCACTAAATGTTAAGTACTAAAGGTGGATGTTGGTCCATCATGTTTCATTAACTAAAGGTCATCTTGTGTATGCAGTTCCCGTGTGGGGTGGGGAGTCTCGGAGGACGCTATTCTTGTTTAGATTGCAAAAAAAAGCAATAAGGGTGATATTTTCATTAAAAAGGCGTGACTCTTGCCGTGAATACTTCCGAACGTTTAACATTCTTACCTTCCCTTCAATTTTTATTCTAGAAACCCTGAGCTTTGTTAAACAAAATTTCCACCATTTTTCAACAGCTTCTAATCATATTTACAACCTCCGCAATAACCACATGATTAACATTCCGTCTCATTCTACTTCTTTTTTTAAACGTAACCTTCTATACAATGGAGTAAAACTCTTCAATAGCTTGCCAATTGCACTGAGGATGGAGTCCGATAGCACTAAGTTCCGGCGTCAGATAAAAACATACCTCATTGATAAATGCCATTACAGCGTCAAGGAATATGTGGCTGGCGGTCATGTAGAATAGTTCCGACATTCTTCATTAAGGTAAATAAGTTTTATGTATTTTTAGTTTTCTTATTTGTAAATATTTTAAAATACAAACATTGTGTATAGTTAATACTGACTTTGTAAAATTATTTAGATATATATACTCAATGTATAATATTGACTTGGCAAATGCAAGATATATTGTCAATTGTGCCCAATAAATGATTGATTGATTGATTGATTGATAGAGGGTGGGTCCACTATATGTTAAGTAGTAAAGGTGGATGTTGGTCCATCATGTTTCATTAACTAAAGGTTAGAGGGTGGATCCACTATATGTTAAGTACTGAAGGGGGATGTTGGTCCATCATGTTTCATTAACCAAAGGTTAGAGGGTGGGTCCACTATATGTTAAGTAGTTAAGGTGGATGTTGGTCCATCATGTTTCATTAACTAAAGGTTAGAGGGTGGATCCACTATATGTAAGCACTAAAGGTGGATGTTGGTCCATCATGTTTCATTAACTAAAGGTTAGAGGGTGGGTCCACTATATGTTAAGCACTGAAGGTGGATGTTGGTCCATCATGTTTCATTAACTAAAGGTTAGAGGGTGGGTCCACTATATGTTAAGTACTGAAGGTGGATGTTGGTCCATCATGTTTCGTTAACTAAAGGTTAGAGGGTGGGTCCACTATATGTTAAGTAGTTAAGGTGGATGTTGGTCCATCATGTTTCATTAACTAAAGGTTAGAGGGTGGATCCACTATACGTAAGCACTAAAGGTGGATGTTGGTCCATCATGTTTCATTAACTAAAGGTTAGAGGGTGGGTCCACTATATGTTAAGCACTAAAGGTGGATGTTGGTCCATTATGTTTCATTAACTAAAGGTTAGAGGGTGGGTCCACTATATGTTAAGTAGTAAAGGTGGATGTTGGTCCATCCTGATTCATTACCTGAAGGTTAGTGGGAGGGTCCACTATATGTTAACTACTAAGGGTGGGTAAAAGGCCGTTATGTGTTGTCAATGGTAGTCATTGGTGTTGTCTACTAAAGGTTAGAGGGAGGGTCCACTATATGGTAAGTACTAAGGGTGGGTAAAAGGCCGTTATGTGTTGTCAATGGTAGTCATTGGTGTTGTCTACTAAAGATTAGAGGGAGGGTCCACTATATGGTAAGTACTAAAGGTGGATGATGGTCCATCATGTTTCATTATCTAAAGGTTAGTGGGAGGGTCCACTAAATGTTAACTACTAAGGGTGGGTAAAAGGCCGTTATGTGTTGTCAATGGTAGTCATTGGTGTTGTCTACTAAAGGTTAGTGGGAGGGTCCACTATATGTTAACTACTAAGGGTGGGTAAAAGGCCGTTATGTGTTGTCAATGGTAGTCATTGGTGTTGTCTACTAAAGATTAGAGGGAGGGTCCACTATATGGTAAGTACTAAAGGTGGATGATGGTCCATCATGTTTCATTACCTAAAGGTTAGTAGGAGGGTCCACTAAATGTTAACTACTAAGGGTGGGTAAAAGGCCGTTATGTGTTGTCAATGGTAGTCATTGGTGTTGTCTACTAAAGATTAGAGGGAGGGTCCACTATATGGTAAGTACTAAAGGTGGATGTTGGCCCATCATGTTTCATTACCTAAAGGTTAGTGGGAGGGTCCACTATATGTTAACTACTAAGGGTGGGTAAAAGGCCGTTATGTGTTGTCAATGGTAGTCATTGGTGTTGTCTACTAAAGGTTAGAGGGAGGGTCCACTATATGGTAAGTACTAAAGGTGGATGTTGGCCCATCATGTTTCATTACCTAAAGGTTAGTGGGAGGGTCCACTATATGTTAACTACTAAGGGTGGGTAAAAGGCCGTTATGTGTTGTCAATGGTAGTCATTGGTGTTGTCTACTAAAGATTAGAGGGAGGGTCCACTATATGGTAAGTACTAAAGGTGGATGTTGGCCCATCATGTTTCATTACCTAAAGGTTAGTGGGAGGGTCCACTATTTGTTAACTACTAAGGGTGGGTAAAAGGCCGTTATGTGTTGTCAATGGTAGTCATTGGTGTTGTCTACTAAAGATTAGAGGGAGGGTCCACTATATGGTAAGTACTAAAGGTGGATGTTGGCCCATCATGTTTCATTACCTAAAAGTTAGTGGGAGGGTCCACTATATGTTAACTACTAAGGGTGGGTAAAAGGCCGTTATGTGTTGTCAATGGTAGTCATTGGTGTTGTCTACTAAAGATTAGAGGGAGGGTCCACTATATGGTAAGTACTAAAGGTGGATGTTGGCCCATCATGTTTCATTACTTAAAGGTTAGTGGGAGGGTCCACTATATGTTAACTACTAAGGGTGGGTAAAAGGCCGTTATGTGTTGTCAATGGTAGTCATTGGTGTTGTCTACTAAAGATTAGAGGGAGGGTCCACTATATGGTAAGTACTAAAGGTGGATGTTGGCCCATCATGTTTCATTACCTAAAGGTTAGTGGGAGGGTCCACTATATGTTAACTACTAAGGGTGGGTAAAAGGCCGTTATGTGTTGTCAATGGTAGTCATTGGTGTTGTCTACTAAAGATTAGAGGGAGGGTCCACTATATGGTAAGTACTAAAGGTGGATGTTGGTCCATCATGTTTCATTACCTAAAGGTTAGAAGGAGGGTCCACTAAATGTTAAGTATTAAAGGTGGATGATGGTCCATCATGTTTCATTACCTAAAGATTAGTGGGAGGGTCCACTATATGTTAACTACTAAGGGTGGCTGAAAGTCGTTATGTGTTGTCAATGGTAGTCATTGGTGTTGTCTACTAAAGGTTAGAGGGAGGGTCCACTATATGTTAAGTACTAAAGGTGGATGTTGGTCCACCATGTTTCATTGACTAATGATTAGAGATCGTTTATATATTGTGTTCTAAGCGTGTATTTGGTGGGTCCATTCAACTTCAAAATCACCATGTAGCCTCAATTACAAAGAAATTCTAAATGCCCATATCCAGAAGGAGGTAATATTGATTGAGATCACTACCTAATTTAAAAGTAATTAAAATTAAGCCTTAGATTTAAAAGTTAAAAAATTAAGCATCAAATTCCACAACTTATTTGACAGAGGTAAATAAAAAGAACTCAAAGTTAGCAAGAACTAAACTTAAAAAAATTACTTGGGGAGTTAAATATTCAATCTCCCTTAAAAAAAAAAAAAAAAAAAAAAAAAAAAAAAAAAAAAAAAAAAAAACTGAATTATCCATAGTGGAATAATAACTATGAAGTTGCAATAAAATCAAGGAATAACGCCTTCAAAATCTAAAGAAGACTCTTAATTTACATTTAAAACTACGTGTTAGAAGAGATATTTCTAAAAGAAAAAATGAAAAGGATTAACATTTAGAAAAAGATTTTAAAAATAAACTAGAATCTTTTACAATACATTCAAAATCAACCTAAAACCGATACCGAACTCAGGCTCTGCTTTAAAAAGATAATAGTAATTTAGCCCTTAACTAGAAAGAATAGTTCTAACTTGCTAAATACTTCGAAACTTTTTGAAATTTTTCACCATTTAATTTTTTTAAGTGAGTTACCACCACTCAAATTTAACAATGCTAACCCAGATTCTATAGAATCAGATGACATCTAAATACTAAACAAATTAACAAACCTAAATATAAGAAATAATTAGAACATTGAAAGACAGTCGGCAAAAAAACTGTTGCACATGTGGAACACTTGAGCTAGGAGTGGATGTGCAGATGTACAGCTCGTGTTATCAGCCTCTACCACTATACAATACACTGTTGCCTTTGCAGTGGTCTTGATCGGAGGGTTCCGACTTTATCTCGAGATAATGGCGTCAAGCAACATCGAGCTTGGGATGGGTGACCACTGGGAGATAGTTCTTGAACGCAGCCGATCACTGGTGGTGGATCGGAAGACTTTAAGCCATTGGTCCACCGATAGTTTTTTTTTTTTTTTTTTAAGGGCGTTTTATTCCTATTTTCGCCTAAAATAAGACTTTTTTATTGAGGCTACCATTGGTTTATCTAGTTTATATTTTAATGGTGAAACGAATATACTTCCAGATATGTCTCACCATTATGTCATGTATCATCGTGTATCACCCGTAAATACCATAAATCGCGAATATAACCATAGATAATTCAATCGGTTCTTTTACCCAGCACTACCACAAACACAACGTTACACGGGTCTTCAAACTCACACTGCTGATAGGCCAGGACTAAATATACGAAATTGGTATTTTATTAATTATAACAACCGTTAGACATTATAAAACTTTTGAATGATACTATTTATTGATACACCAGAGTCATAAAATACTGAACTGCTCCTTCTTTATTACTCTGATCTTTGTACAATTGAATAAAACTAAAAAAATGTGTGAGCAGTAAAACCCAACGTATTAATACCACCTTACGTATATGGATAAGTGAGTGGGTCAATATCACCATACACATATAGGTGGGTATTAATCCTCCTATGTGTACTTAATCCTCCATACGTATATGGGTGGGTAGGTAGTGTATAGGTGGGTGGTGATAATAACCTATACATTATTATCATGTACGTATGGATAGGTTATTATCACGTGTATTTTATGTTATACTATGTGTGGTACATATAACTTTACCTCAAATAACTTTACCAATGCTAAAAAATGTAGTGTCATCAGCGTATAATATAGTGGACACAGATAAACAATGAGGTAGATCGTTCATACATAATAAGGGTCCAAGAACGGATCCTTGGGGAACACCACATTCTTTAGTCACTTCATTGGACCATTCACCAATGATAAAAATTCACGCAGTCAAATGCCTATGCAGAAGTTGTTATGCTTGTATGTTATTTTGGGTGATGCAATGTTCTATATATATATATATATATATATATATTAATTATTACTAATCACGAATGGATCCAGAAAGATCACGCAAAGCATTATAAAATCGTGTTTTCCACGCTTCTTTCGTCCTTTTTCCATGTTTTCTTTTTCTTTCTTCTTTCCATTTTGTTCCTGGTTTTTCTTTGGTGCTTCCCTCTCTGACAATAGAATCCTCTTTCTTTTCCTTATTTTTGTATTGTATATATATAAAATTAGTGTGACATTTCAGCTCCATTGATAACAGTTAATCCTTAGATCTGGATGAGGTTTTTTTGCGGTTGATTTAACTCTTGATTTACTTGAAAAAATAAATAAAATAAATGTAATTCATTCAAAGTTGCATCCTTGTATAACCACAGTTAATATCACAATAATTCGGTCTAGCATGATTAAAGTTGTGTGGCTACGAAGTAGCTGATGACACAGGAACAACATGGTAATTGTCCCTGTTACAGGAGAAGCATACACGATTATTAACGCTAGGCAGGCACTAGGCAGATTGATATTCGTCCTGCAGACTCCTAGACGCCGCCGTCGAAGGATGTTCCAGTCTGGCCGTGAGAATATCCGTCCGTCTTCAAGGAGGTTGGGGTACATCTTCCATGATCCCCCCCATTTAAATATCACACACCTGTGTAACTAACTCTTGGGGTGATAGGGTACGGCACGAGAATAGAAATGCATTGAACACTACACGAGTAATCCGTTCTCCAAAATGGTCCCTGGGCCCGTGACTAATTTATTTATCTTGCTATATGTAAATGGGTGACATGGGCTTATCGGGAATAATTATCATGCATTATTCATTCTCCATTCGAACCACGTGAGCTAAATCACCTTAACGTTATGTGAGTAGAATTCGTTTATATATTTAATTACAATCTGGCATCATTCTATCCGATAAGTGTTATTTTGCTGAGTAGACTGAGTCCACACGATAAAAGAGAAACTATATATTTCAATAGTCTCAATATCTTAAAATCAATTAAAATAAAGCTTTACGAATTATTTGTTAACTTCACTCTCCAGTTCACAAGGGCCTGCAGGCCTGTGCGTAAACGTTATTGAACGAGTGAAGTACCGACCGTCAGCTCATTGGAGATCCTAATCCTGGATCTGGACTCTGCCATCCAAAGCCTTTACCACTGGACCACCAAATCTTCAAAAGTATAGTCCACTTAATTTTGCTGAATAAATGATAGTCAATTGTGCAGGATAATATTAGTTTTTTAAGGCATAAACCAAAACTCCAGTCCGGCGTTCGAACTAGTGCGGGCAGATGTAACTACTGGAAATATAATTGGGGACTGACACAAGATCAGTCTAAGATTGGAGGGAGTCTATCCAATAATGGATCACATAGTTACAGATTGGCCCCTGGCCCCTACGTTCTTTTACGGAGGGATTAGCTAGCATAAATATAATCAGTGAGGCTGGTCTTAAATGGCTTGTTGGATTGGATTTAGCTTTGTGACAGATAGCTTTATATTTTTATCAATAAATAACATAAATTTTGGATCTTGTTCTAATTATATGTTTCAGCTTTTTATTTTTTTTAAATTAATAATTAGTAACTAACAAAAAACATACGTAATATAACTCCAGTAAACCCAGAGTTATTCATTTCCTGCTAAAACAAACAAGCAACATTTTGATTCGTATTTTAATTGAATTTAACCAATAAGTCTGTTAAAATTTCATTGTATTGATAATATTGATGGAATATGTAGTGGATTTCTCTATACAATAGATTTGTTAATATTGTCAGGAATCAATAGTGTTTATTTCCATTGATCCTTACGTCTACGATAGAAATAGGCAAAAGGCAAACATAGTGTGAACATCTCCTTGAAAATTCCTTTAAAACAATTGTTTAGCCATCATACAGTGACGAAAATAACAATTTTGGTCTAATTTTAGGGCCAATATATATTATTTGTATAGAGGTAAATACATCTGAAAATGTTGTACATAGTTTTTTATAAAATAATCTGCCACCTTGTCTCTTCTCATCAGCATGGCTTAATAGAAGATCGTTCGGACCTCTCGAGTCCAATGTGTCCAACTTTCTAGCTTTGGTGAAACCCACACGTCTGAATTTTCCACTGTCAAATCAGGCGTGCCTCAGGGCTCTATCCTGGGGCCTTTGCTTTTTATTCTCTATATAAATGAACTTCTTAAATACGTTAACTCTGGTTTAGATAATTCACCACTCTGTTTCTTTATTTGCTGACGATACATGTCTCATTTTAAATCACAATAATTTTTCTTCTATAGTCGATATTTTTAATCACACTTTCTCTCAACTTATTCAGTGGTTTTCGTCAAATAAATTGTAGCTAAATGTAGCCAAAACCAGTATTATTGAATTCTATCCTCAACGCACATATAATATTACAAACATATTTTGCATGGGCGACACTATTTTGGACAACGCTCTGTCAACTAAATTCCTTGGAATCTATCTAGATCACAATTTGTCATGGGGCACTCATATTTCTAAGTTAGGGAACCAGCTGAACTCCACTATATTTGCCCTGAGATGTTTGTCTTCATTCGCCTCTAGTAAGGTCCTCAACCTCGCGTATTGGCCTTATTGAGAGTCGATTGAGATATGGAATTTTTTTCTGGGGTTTCTGTAATTCTACTTTATTTAATCGAATATTTATCCTTCAGAAGAGGGCGCTAAGGATCGTCTGGGGTCTGGACCACAGGGCCCGCTGTAGGGAGTTCTTTCAGGCGAGTGGTATCCTCACACTACCCAGCCTTTTAATAGTATTATATATAATAGACTTATTTTAAAAGTATGTAACAGATCCGAATCTAGAATGTCCTTGTATAGCAGGATATAATGTTATAGGAGTGGGAAAATCATACCGGACCTGATCCATTTAGATAAAATAGTTAGAGGGGCTACTATTTATATGAAAATATATAGCGTTTATCAGTAGAAAGTTTAATTGTGGTAGGGAATCTAATAATGACTTATCTGTTCATCAAAATAAAAGTTAAAGTGAAAGGATCTCTTATTTTGCCAGGCGAAGTTAGGGATAAGAAGCCCTCTCTAACACTTAACATGGGGACCAACGGATTAAGGGTGACTTCCGAATAACCACCAATGACCGGAGAGGCGGGTTGCGTGAAAGGACGGTATCGCTCAGTCGGCACTCATCCAAGGAATATCCATGCTAGATAATGCATGACGCCGTTATCTTGCGCCCTGGTTCAAGGCCACTGGCAAATAAATAAAGTAAGGAGAAATTAAGAACATGAGAAGACATCGGTCATGAGTTGTATGATGAAATGAAATTTTCACTAGAAAACTTAAAGCCTTTTAAGGTTGATTCACTGAAGATTTGTTTAAGGATCAATAACTGAAGGATAGAATATTTTTTTCGCAGATAGTCTCATGCAGGTTACTGTAATTTTTTATGAACAATTTAATGAAAACCAGTCCTGATAAAATCTATAGGAGGAAGTAGCTGTAAATGAGCACCAATACTACCAGTGAACTATGTTTCTAAAAACACCTTGTAGTTAAAAACATGTTTAAACGATTTATTCCAATAATAAACAAATAGTGAACTAGTTGAAAGGCATTTCTTTTTTCAGTTTAGGGACTCCTTTGTTGAATTAAGCTGTTTATTGTTAAAATATATAAATACACCACTAATCAATAGAGTTGATTTAAAAAAAAGAATATATTGCCACAATTAACATTGTTAAAATGCTTGGACATATAAATTGAGAATAAACTTATTGAAATACCCTTGGCCTATGAAATAAATGTTAACAGAAGGTGTATAAAGAGTTATGTTGAAATTTTGTAATAAAAATTATTTTGGCATATCTCGGTACCAATTATTAAACGATTGGAAGTAGAAAAGGAATTAGCAAAAAAGTCTGGATTAGGGATAGTTGAGCCATCGAGTTGTCATTTTTCAATTTTGTTTCGAATGAAAAGGTAATTAGGTAATTTGATGAACTCTAAAATGATGATACCTGTCCATCTGTATTGCAGTCCAGTATTTTTGACCATTATATCACAAATGAATATTCAGTAACATTTCTAAAAATTTAATTGATTCAGACATATTCTAATAATTTACGTTCTGTTATAATATATTTATGCCTATATTGTGCTTTGAAATTTCACGAATCATTCTCACCCTCGGGCAGAAATTGTCTTTACGAGAGTTATGTTTCTTACATAACAGATATGTTTTCTGCATCCCTTTGGTCTGAGGAAGTTGAACGTGGTTCACCGAAATCGATCACCATAATATTTGTGCATTTTATACTTGTATTTTAATATATTTGTGCATTTTGTGCTTATATTGTAATAAATTTGTGTTGTGTGACGTTAACTTGTACTAGATATGTTTTGTATCAATATCTAACAAAATGAAATAAAATTATTTTCTGTCAAAGATTCATAGGCATACTCTATTGCTTTAGATCCAGCACAGGGTCAAGTTTTGCTGCACCAAGATTCGACGAAATATGTGTATTTTACTTTTAATGGGCAATATAGGCAATTCAAAATGTTAACTTTTGGGTTAAACACAAGTAAGGCACATTATATGAGGCATAAACCAAATATTAGGGTTAGAGTTTTCATAAATATAAATTAATTACATCATTTATATTTTACGAAGATCATAACAATCTTATCCACCAAAATTTAAATTTGCTCAGTTGTGTTGGTGTCAAAATGTCCAAATTTTTGAAAGATGAATTTATATTTTTGGGCTGAATATTATCAAAGGAGGGAATTAGATCAGATCAAAGTAAGGTGGAAAAATAATTAAAATTCAAAGGCCAAAAAGTATGAAAGAATCCAGTCATTTTTTGGTATGTGCAACTACTATAGATACTTTCTAGACCAATATCCTGATTTGTCAAGAAAATTCAGCCATTTGTTGAGCTCAAAATTTAAATGGAATTGGACCGAGGTATAAGTAAAAAATTTGACGAGATAAATACAAAAAATGTAAGTTGCACTGTCTCAAAATACTCCGAATTCAACAGACCATTTTACACGGATAGACAGTTGTAATTGTACCAGCCATTATATGACAATAAAATTACCATAAACAACGAATGAGTTATTGGTTTTGCTTGTAAGTGACTTTTAGCACCATAAACATTTACAAGGTAACTGAAAAGGAACTATTGGCCGCTGTGGTTGCTTGCTGCTCTGCAGTGACTAATATTCAATTACTTAAATGCAGCCCCTAGGAATCAGGAATCTAACCTAACAATAGAATGTGTGAAAGGGAGGTCAAAAGTTTTACGTGATCTGTTATCCTTGATTATATTATTACTTACAAACAGATATGTCGTGATATTTGTGCACATGGTTAAAAGACAGTAAAAATATTCAAACTTGTTGAAAGAATTTAAAATTTAAGATTTAGATGATAAAAAAGATTTAAAAAAAGTAGATCAAACAATGTTGATATTTCGGTATACTAGTAATGTATAGAATACATGATAATATATTGTTTAAACATACCAGAGGACACAGGTGTGAAAGGAATTATTTGAGGACATAAATTTAAAATATAGGAATCATTATTTATTTATTTGGAATCACGAATTCATTTAATATTTAGCGAAACCTTTTTTCAGGTTTTAAAAAATGGATAAAAATATCCTGAAAACATGTAAAATTTTTAAGAAAGGTAAACACGCAAAGAAAAAAACAAACACACAGGTGAATTGGTTCCAACTAGCGCTACTAGTGTTGGAGGAGTGATTGCAACCGATTTGAAAGATGAATGGTTAAATCTCCAGTAGGAGAACACGGAGTGATGTATATATTTGTTTGTACGTATTGACGTTTTCTCAAAGTTAGTAAAACTAAAAACAAACAAAAAAGTACAAAAACGTTGATGATTTTATACAAACAATAATTGAAGTAAAAACAATTATGAGCGACGGTAATATTCAATTTACAATGCCATGATACGTAAAACCACTTTTCATTAAAACAATCCATAGCTTGGTATATAAAATTGAGAGTAACCCACTGAAACAGACTACTAAAGAAATTGAAAACTGTCATATTTACTATAATGAAAAACAACGGCCAAAATTATTAAGCGTCATAAAAGACTGCCTAAATCATTCAGTAAACAGGTTAATGAACAAATACTATGAAATAGTCATGGAAAGACAAGTTGATAGCTTTATTGAAAAATTGTCTATTTACCTGGAAAATGATAATTTTGATGATGAGAGGATGATATCTTTAGTCAGCGATAGTTCGATTTCGGAGGAAAATGAAAATAGAATCGAGATATAACAAAAATAAACCCATACAATACGAGACTACTGACAAATTGTATCGAGATACAAGAAAAATAAACCCATACAATACGAGACTACTGACAATTGTATCGAGATATAACAAAAATAAACCCATACAATACAAGAATACTGACAAATTGCTTGTTAACCTATATTTTTTACCTGATAAGTTGGTAAAACGTTTTAAAAACATTCTTTTTTTATTGTTTGATTGAACATGGGTTGTTATTGAACAAAAATGTAGTTAAGAGAAAAAGTGAAGGAGTGTAAAATTAGGTAATATAACATAATTAAAACAGAACTTCGAGACACTTAATTAATCCCAGTTATGGGACAAATAGGGTGTATTCTTCGTAATAACTACAAAATAAATAAATAAATTATGTTAATGAAGGGACAGCCATTATAAGTTTAAATGACAGTAACATTGTAAATACAGATCTAACACGTTCTTTATCAACACTTGACGGATACTCAAATTTTAAGAATACGTTAGCAATTTCTTGAATATATTTTGGAAAGTAAGTAAATTAATAATGATTGTTTTGAAATGGCTCAAAGCAGAAGGTAGATCTAGTTGTGTTGTTCAATGTACATATAGGTGTGGAGAATATACATTTCAATAAACAGTATAGAATTCAAATGTTGATACTGCTTTTAATTGTCATATACAAATTGAAAGTTCCCACAGCACCTATATCATGAGAATACAACTTGAAAGTCCTTACAGCACCTATATAACGAGAAGACAACTTGAAAGGTCCCACAGCAACTATATCACGAGAATACAAGTACCTAAAGCACCTATATCACGATAATACAACTTACAAGTACCTAAAGCACCTATATCACGAGGAGACAATTCAAAATTCTCCACAGCACTATATCATGAGAAGATGACTTGATAGTCCGCACAGCACTAATATCACGAGGAGACCATTCAAAATTCTCCATAGCAACTATATCAAGAGATGACTTGATAGTCCTCACAGCACCTATATCACGAGGAGACCATTCAAAATTCTCCATAGCAACTGTATCATGAGATGACTTGATAGTCCTCACAGCACCTATATCACGAGAAGACAACTTGAAAGTCTCCACAGCAACTATATCATGAGAAGATGACTTGATATTCCTCACAGCACCTATATCACGAGGAGACCATTCAAAATTCTCCATAGCAACTGTATCATGAGATGACTTGATAGTCCTCACAGCACCTATATCACGAGGAGACAAATCAAAATTCTCCACAACAACATTATCATGAGAGGATGACTTGATAGTCCCCACAGCACCTATATCACGAGGAAACAATTCAAAATTCTCCACAGCAACATTATCATGAGAGGATGACTTGATAGTCCCCACAGCACCTATATCACGAGGAGACAATTCAAAATTCTCCACAGCAACATTATCATGAGAGGATGACTTGATAGTCCCCACAGCACCTATATCACGAGGAGACAATTCAAGATTCTCCATAGCAACTATATCATGAGATGACTTGATAGTCCTCACAGCACCTATATCACGAGAATACAACTTGAAAGTCTCCACAGCAACTATATCATGAGAAGATGACGATAGTCCCCACAGCACCTATATCACGAGGTGACAATTCAAAATTCTCCAATGCATCAATGAGCGTATGGACTCTGAATACATCTCACCATGAATTTTTAATCAAAAAAGATTCCACGAATTGAGAAATTCTTGAATTACGGAAAACAATTATTCATGGCTTTACTTATAAAAAATACAATAATTGAAAAATGGGATGTGGAAAGATTAGTTCGATGTTAGACAATTATATAGATAAGTTATTAGAGATGGAAAGTTGTACTGCTTTAAAAGGTATGAACATGAAAGTTATATTGTTTACTGGAAATTAATGGATTCCTTTAAAAAATAATAAATCATTGTATTTTTACCCTTTTTATCCTTTATCCAAATAGTAATAAAAGAAAACAAAATGACTGTCGATTCATGTCCAATCATATGATAGTGAAGATATATTTAGTCATTTTCAGCTTATATAACTACATTTGTAGTTGTCAATCGTTTATTTTAAATATGTTTAGTTTAAATATTCCAAAATCCTAATCCGTTTAGTAAATAAGTGGTTTTCAATTATTTACCGGTCCTACATCACAGAAAATCACTGGACTTAAACACCTCCTATACAATTTAGATTTAATTCAAATTGCACTACAATACTAAAAAGGACAAAAACATACAGAGAAACATATCTGACTGCATCGCTTGACAATGATTGTATACTAGCAAATATATTGGCTTGAAAGAAGCATAGTAGGCGAATACAGCGTGTTCTGTAGAATTTACTTGCAAATACTCCCCTTATCGCATTTAAATAAGACGTGTCTATAGTCACCTTGCTGAGACACGGCGTACGTAGTTTTAAAAGATTAACAGTAATTTCTAGCTGTGATAAATGAAATGTGTTGCTGTCGGGGATGTTGTTTACTGGGTGTACTAGTTATGGTTGTTTTCAAGGGCGTCATTGCTGAGACAAGTCGTACGTAGTTTTAAAAGATTAACAGTATTTTGTAGCTGTGATAAATGAAATGTGTTGCTGTCGGGGATGTTGTTTACTGGGTGTCCTAGTTATGGTTGTTTTCAAGGACGTCATTGTGGTTGGTGTCGATGTCAGAAGTATCGTTGTCAGGATTGTTGTTGTCAGGGGTGTCATTTTCAGGGTTGTTGTCATAGGTTTCATTGTCAGGGTTGTTGTAAGGATTTTTTTATGGGTATCGTTGTCAGGGGTGTCATTTTCAGGGTTGTTGTCTTAGGTGTCGTTATCAAAGTTTTTGTTGTTAGAGTCGTCGTTAGCAGGGGTGTTATTTTTATAAGTGTTGTTGGCATGCGTAACTTCACTAGGGGTGTAAAGACTGACAAAAGGGCAACCTTATCGTCAGTAGTGGCTGTGTCGGGAGTGTAATTGTTATGTGTGTCATTGTCACCTGACAATGACTTTGTCACCTGAGTTGTTAAGTGTCGTCAGTGTTATCGTTGTCATGGGAGATGTCGTTAGGGGTGTCATCAGGTGTTTCGCTGGCAATTGCTTGTTGTCTGGAGTGTTTTACTTAGTGTTGTAGCATTTTTTTGGATTATCATCATCAATTATGTCATTTTCATTATTTTCGGGCGTGCTATTGTCAGGGTTTTCATTGTTAGTTGCGTCGTTGTCAGATATGCCTGATAAATATGAAGTTATCAAACATATTGCTTTCAGAGATACCATTGTCAGGGTTTCGTTGTTATGGGAGATATCGTTAGGGGTGGCGTTGGTTGGAGTGTCGATGTCATGGGTGTTGTTGGCAGGTGTGCAGTTGTCAAGGGTGTACTTCTCAGGGATGTGTGTGTTAAGGGTGCTGTTGTCAGTATTGTCGTCGTTAAGGGTGTCGTTGTCAGGATTGTCAATAATCAATCACTATCGTTGTCATGGGTGTCACTGTCAGTGAGGTCGTTATAATGGCCGTCGTCATCAAGATTGAAGTGACTGCCATCGTCACGGGTGTCGTCGACATGAATGATGTTGCCAAGTGTGTCACTGTCGGGATTACCAGGAATGTCGTTATCAGGGGTGTCATTGTCGGGTTGTCATTTTCAAATGTATAGTCGTCAGCGGTGACATTACCATGTATGTTGTTGTCAGGGGTGTCATCTAAACATTTCGAGATTACTTACCACTACGCACCAAATAGTATTTGTGTATTGGACACTGTAATAATTGTAGTTACGGTTTTACCGCATTTATTTATTAAGTGGACATTTTTCTTACAACTGTGAATTTTTACCAAGTTTCGTTTCACGTTATTAAGGATTGGAAACTGCTAATAAAACTATGGTATACGCTACATTTCGTTTCAGATCAGAAAATGTCATTGCAACTGTCGTTTACACTCCATATCAGTGCAGATTGGATAATGTCATTGTAACTGTCGTTTACACTACGTATCAGTGCAGATTAGATAATGTCATTGTAACTGTGGTTTACACTACGTATCAGTGCAGATTGGATAATGTCATTGTAACTGTGGTTTACACTACGTATCAGTGCAGATTGGATAATGTCATTGTAACTATAGTTTACACTACGTATCAGTGCAGATTGGATAATGTCATTGTTACTGTCGTTTACACTACGTATCAGTGCAGATTGGATAATGTCATTGTAACTGTGGTTTACACTACGCATCAGTGCAGATTGGATAATGTCATTGTAACTATGGTTAACACTACGTATCAGTGCTTATGGGATAATGTCATTGTAACTGTGGTTTACACTACGTATCAGTGCAGATTAGATAATGTCATTGTAACTGTAGTTCACACTACGTATCAGTGCAGATTAGATAATGTCATTGTAACTGTAGTTCACACTACGTATCAGTGCAGATTAGATAATGTCATTGTAACTGTAGTTCACACTACGTATCAGTGCAGATTAGATAATGTCATTGTAACTGTAGTTCACACTACGTATCAGTGCAGATTAGATAATGTCATTGTAACTGTAGTTCACACTACGTATCAGTGCAGATTAGATAATGTCATTGTAACTGTAGTTCACACTACGTATCAGTGCAGATTAGATAATGTCATTGTAACTGTAGTTCACACTACGTATCAGTGCAGATTGGATAATGTCATTGTTACTGTAGTTCACACTACGTATCAGTGCAGATTAGATAATGTCATTGTAACTGTAGTTCACACTACGTATCAGTGCAGATTAGATAATGTCATTGTAACTGTAGTTCACACTACGTATCAGTGCAGATTAGATAATGTCATTGTAACTGTAGTTCACACTACGTATCAGTGCAGATTAGATAATGTCATTGTAACTGTAGTTTACACTACGTATCAGTGCAGATTAGATAATGTCATTGTAACTGTAGTTTACACTACGTATCAGTGCAGATTAGATAATGTCATTGTAACTGTAGTTCACACTACGTAACAGTGCAGATTGGATAATGTCATTGTAACTGTAGTTCACACTACGTATCAGTGCAGATTAGATAATGTCATTGTAACTGTAGTTCACACTACGTATCAGTGCAGATTGGATAATGTCATTGTAACTGTAGTTCACACTACGTATCAGTGCAGATTAGATAATGTCATTGTAACTGTAGTTCACACTACGTATCAGTGCAGATTGGATAATGTCATTGTAACTGTGGTTTACACTACGCATCAGTGCAGATTAGATAATGTCATTGTAACTGTAGTTCACACTACGTATCAGTGCAGATTAGATAATGTCATTGTAACTGTAGTTCACACTACGTATCAGTGCAGATTAGATAATGTCATTGTAACTGTAGTTTACACTACGTATCAGTGCAGATTAGATAATGTCATTGTAACTGTAGTTTACACTACGTATCAGTGCAGATTAGATAATGTCATTGTAACTGTAGTTCACACTACGTATCAGTGCAGATTAGATAATGTCATTGTAACTGTAGTTCACACTACGTATCAGTGCAGATTAGATAATGTCATTGTAACTGTAGTTCACACTACGTATCAGTGCAGATTAGATAATGTCATTGTAACTGTAGTTTACACTACGTATCAGTGCAGATTAGATAATGTCATTGTAACTGTAGTTTACACTACGTATCAGTGCAGATTAGATAATGTCATTGTAACTGTAGTTCACACTACGTAACAGTGCAGATTGGATAATGTCATTGTAACTGTAGTTCACACTACGTATCAGTGCAGATTAGATAATGTCATTGTAACTGTAGTTCACACTACGTATCAGTGCAGATTGGATAATGTCATTGTAACTGTAGTTCACACTACGTATCAGTGCAGATTAGATAATGTCATTGTAACTGTAGTTCACACTACGTATCAGTGCAGATTGGATAATGTCATTGTAACTGTGGTTTACACTACGCATCAGTGCAGATTAGATAATGTCATTGTAACTGTAGTTCACACTACGTATCAGTGCAGATTAGATAATGTCATTGTAACTGTAGTTCACACTACGTATCAGTGCAGATTAGATAATGTCATTGTAACTGTAGTTTACACTACGTATCAGTGCAGATTAGATAATGTCATTGTAACTGTAGTTTACACTACGTATCAGTGCAGATTAGATAATGTCATTGTAACTGTAGTTCACACTACGTATCAGTGCAGATTAGATAATGTCATTGTAACTGTAGTTCACACTACGTATCAGTGCAGATTGGATAATGTCATTGTAACTGTGGTTTACACTACGCATCAGTGCAGATTAGATAATGTCATTGTAACTGTAGTTCACACTACGTATCAGTGCAGATTAGATAATGTCATTGTAACTGTAGTTCACACTACGTATCAGTGCAGATTAGATAATGTCATTGTAACTGTAGTTTACACTACGTATCAGTGCAGATTAGATAATGTCATTGTAACTGTAGTTCACACTACGTATCAGTGCAGATTAGATAATGTCATTGTAACTGTAGTTCACACTACGTATCAGTGCAGATTAGATAATGTCATTGTAACTGTAGTTCACACTACGTATCAGTGCAGATTAGATAATGTCATTGTAACTGTAGTTTACACTACGTATCAGTGCAGATTAGATAATGTCATTGTAACTGTAGTTTACACTACGTATCAGTGCAGATTAGATAATGTCATTGTAACTGTAGTTTACACTACGTATCAGTGCAGATTAGATAATGTCATTGTAACTGTAGTTCACACTACGTAACAGTGCAGATTGGATAATGTCATTGTAACTGTAGTTCACACTACGTATCAGTGCAGATTAGATAATGTCATTGTAACTGTAGTTCACACTACGTATCAGTGCAGATTGGATAATGTCATTGTAACTGTGGTTTACACTACGCATCAGTGCAGATTGGATAATGTCATTGTAACTGTAGTTCACACTACGTATCAGTGCAGATTGGATAATGTCATTGTAACTGTAGTTCACACTCCATATCAGTGCAGATTGGATAATGTCATTGTAACTGTAGTTCACACTACGTATCAGTGCAGATTAGATAATGTCATTGTAACTGTAGTTCACACTACGTATCAGTGCAGATTAGATAATGTCATTGTAACTGTAGTTCACACTACGTATCAGTGCAGATTGGATAATGTCATTGTAACTGTAGTTCACACTACGTATCAGTGCAGATTGGATAATGTCATTGTAACTGTAGTTCACACTACGTATCAGTGCAGATTGGATAATGTCATTGTAACTGTAGTTCACACTACGTATCAGTGCAGATTGGATAATGTCACTGTAACTGTAGTTTACACTACGTATCAGTGCAGATTGGATAATGTCATTGTAACTGTAGTTCACACTACGTAACAGTGCAGATTAGATAATGTCATTGTAACTGTAGTTCACACTACGTATCAGTGCAGATTGGATAATGTCATTGTAACTGTAGTTCACACTACGTATCAGTGCAGATTGGATAATGTCACTGTAACTGTAGTTTACACTACGTATCAGTGCAGATTGGATAATGTCACTGTAACTGTCGTTTACATTACGTATCAGTGCAGATTGGATAATGTCACTGTAACTGTAGTTTACACTACGTATCAGTGCAGATTGGATAATGTCACTGTAACTGTGGTTTACATTACGTATCAGTGCAGATTGGATAATGTCACTGTAACTGTGGTTTACATTACGTATCAGTGCAGATTGCAAAGTATAATCAAGTACATATATGTTTTGCATCATAAATAACCATCAATGCACTTTAAGATGAAGTCGATTGGATGTTCTATTTTTATATTTTTAAAATAAACCAAAACCGTTTTGTAAAAATCTAATCTCATGGGCCTCTAGTCAAACCTATCCTCTAAAATATTTTGTAAAAATATAAATTCAAATATTGGAAAATGTGTACTTTCATTTCTTTTTTACTTATTCATGAAAATGCGTTATCAACTTTCCTTCAAATTCATTTCGTTCGTTCTTCTTCTTTCTATCTCCAATATTCACTTCTTCCAATTGCTATTGCTAACCTCAAAATAGGGGGTGGTGTTCAATTGATTGTCGCTTGTCAATTGACAAATTTATGTTGAAGCTTATTCACTTTTACAACTAACACTTACCTTATGCGACTGTTCTCTACGGTTTGATATCCATTTTCAATTCAGATCATGGGGCCAAGTATCATATACATACTTTAAAACTAACTCAATTTCGTGTTGTACATACTGTCATTGTATAGTATTATCATTGATTACACAAGTAGATTTCCTATTCAATGTTAAATTTCGATCTCAAAATATCAGATGTTTTTGTGATCCAGTAGCGGAGCGCCAGTGTAGTCCCATGTAAATGTAATGCAGTTTAAACTAGCTGTGGTTGCGGGCCACACAAACTAACAAAATTACTGCCACAAATATTCCTATTAGATGGTTTATCTATTGTAGGTTTAGTATAATCAATGGTATTATGTACAGTGTTTTTGGGATCTCTCTCATTCTTCAATGTAATGAATGATATATATGTCTACATTGAATTACCACTACTTGGCATGTACTACGAAATTTAATTTTGGTAGTAAATTCATTATCCTTTTTCATGAATAAAATGTGATTTTTTTAATAATTTTAAGATAAATCATACATATTCTCAACATGAAAATGTCAAGATGTTTACTGGTGGAAACAATTTTTTCTCATTCCTGTGTGTGTTTTTTATATTGACTGTTGAACGATTATATAATTTTATAATTAATGTGATAGTACCATTGCTCTGAATTCAGGTCAGGGTAATATCAGAGTTAACCAAATGGGATTGGCAAGTTTGGATGCAAAGTTGACGTACAAGACTTCTCTCTGTTACATTTACAAAAGGTTGAGTTAGAGAAAACGATTCGTCTTTACAAAATTTCTATAAATGCATTACATAATATCCAGTTGGGTGTTTGAGAAAATAAAACACTGAATATTTTTAATTTATCTTTCATTTTATGAACTTCAGCAACTTCGACTACATTAAAATTAACTAAGAAATTATTAATAACTTAAATAAACATATGTAAAGTTAGTAACTTTACAAAACAGTGTCAAATCGGGTAAAATATGAATACCACACTGTATATGTATGAGTGGGCGGGTGGTTCAGTACCACTATACGTGGGTGCGTGGACGGGACAACACTGTATGAATACCACACTGTATATGTATGAGTGGGCGGATGGTTCAGTACCACTATACGTGGGTGCGTGGACGGGACAACACTGTATGAATACCACACTGTATATGTATGAGTGGGTGGGTGGTTCAGTACCACTATACGTGGGTGCGTGGACGGGACAACACTGTATGAATACCACACTGTATATGTATGAGTGGGCGGGTGGTTCAGTACCACTATACGTGGGTGCGTGGACGGGACAACACTGTATGAATACCACACTGTATATGTATGAGTGGGTGGGTGGTTCAGTACCACTATACGTGGGTGCGTGGACGGGACAACACTGTATGAATACCACACTGTATATGTATGAGTGGGCGGGTGGTTCAGTACCACTATACGTGGGTGCGTGGACGGGACAACACTGTATGAATACCACACTGTATATGTATGAGTGGGTGGGTGGTTCAGTACCACTATACGTGGGTGCGTGGACGGGACAACACTGTATGAATACCACACTGTATATGTATGAGTGGGTGGGTGGTTCAGTACCACTATACGTGGGTGCGTGGACGGGACAACACTGTATGAATACCACACTGTATATGTATGAGTGGGTGGGTGGTTCAGTACCACTATACGTGGGTGCGTGGACGGGACAACAATTTGAAGCTGGTGTATATAATTGCATCAAATTAATGTCAAATTGGAGAATGAACTAGAGAGGAAATGTTTAACCATTGGAACAAAAGGTATACTTTACACGTGTTCCTAAAAATTTAGGAATTTCTAAAATTTATACCCGATTAGTTCTGTATTCAACAGTAACTATATTTAGCTTGATAAATAATAGTATTTTGAAGCATAAAACAGTAACTTTATTATGCTAGACACATTTTCATCCTGAAAAGTTAAAAATTATGTTCATGTAGGTATAAAGGAACTCTATTATGTATGTATTAAAATGAAAAGTTTGAACATAAAAACAAAAGGGAAGTTATAAGTCCGTAAATAATTGAGTGTGCCAAACAAAAGACAAGCTTGAGAACACATTTTGAGGTTAATTACTACAACTTACCAAACAGTGGTTTTCGGATTGGACACAGTATTTCAGTTACGGTTTATACCACGTTTCTTTATAAAGTGGACATTTTTCTTACCACATTTATTTGGACACTTTTCTTCACCCTTCTTTTCTGCTCATTATGATTACAGGAGTGGTTTGAATGTTTTGAAGTGAACTGAAAAGTTTAAAACTTAAACAAATATATAAAATAAAAATTAATTAAGCTGACCATTTGTTAATTTATTCAATCAGAGAATTCTACCAACATTACATTGGTGCTTGTAAAACTTGGCGATGTATTGAAGAGGGGAGCATGGGCATTGAATGAGATAAAGAGAGAGCAATATATATTTACAATGGTAACAAAAATTCGAGGTTTGTGAGTGGTTTTAAAATAGGAAATAAATCAACAATCATGATAGTTATTTTATACATTTTACTAAACGTATGTACACAGTGATTTGTGTCTACAGGTTATCTAAAAAATGGATACTATATGTAATAATACATAGCACAAGAAACAAACAAAACGGAACCGATCTTCAAGATAAATACTGATTCAAATAATAATGATATCCAAAAAAACAATATATATAGCACTGCGCCCTAGACACAACAAACAAAATGAATAAAAATTTGTCTAATAAACTCACTAACAAAAACAGATTCTCAAGTTAAACCAACAGAAAACACAATCGACATGTATATAAATAAATCAACATTGTCAGTAATATAAAAACATATCTATTAAAATAAAAACGAAATATTTTACAAAAAAGCTGCCATGTAATAGCAATAACTTTAAAGCTAGAGCGTCCGTAGTCTATCGACGCAACGCTTTCTACCTACTGTTGCAACAAGACACAACACAGACATACACTAAGTTATACATTACAGTACATAGTCTTCTTAAATAAATCAATCACAATGAATTTGTATTGAATATGTTAAATGCAAAATGCAGTTGTCTCTATGTCATATTTATATACATATCCTCGGTACAAAATTACTCGAGGCTAAATTCATAAAAACTGTAAGCAGTTAAAATGGTTACTTACAAAAATAAAAGACGATTTAATGTTAAGTATTTGTACAGACATTCTTCGATTTACAGTTATCTCAGCTACTGTAACATGATAAAAACGTTTTTGAAGAATACGAAATTACTAGTAGAAATCGGGAGAAAATATTTCAGAAACATGATTTAAGTACGTTTAGAGTTTATGAGCATTAAGTACTGTCCTAGGAGACTAAAAAACGTGTTTTGATGATGAATCATACGAAAGTGAATCGTTATTAAAAAAATAAATAATTTAACTCGTACTTAATCAACATTAATAATACGACAAAAACAAATCTAATTAAAAAAATTCTTATAAAAACAAAACCAAATTTAAGTGTGATAGTTCAAAAAACTAAAAAAATGTTTCGGAAGAGGAGTAATTCAAAATTAACTCTCGTTAAAATAATTTAACTATTGAAATACCATAATTTAACAAGACAAAAAAGAAATTATAACAAATTTGTTTAAAAAATATATTTCAACAAACAAGTTTAAAGTTAGTTAAAATTATAATAGAAAATAAAAAAGTTTGTAAATTTAAACTCAACGTCGGGGTTTTCTCCTTAATTTTAAAATCATTATAATGTCTATTTATAACTACTTTTTTTACGTAGAAAATATTAAAGATTCAATAGTGAAATGACAGACAGAAAGGACACGCTAGCAATATGTACAGCATCAACGCGGACTATCTAGCTCTTAATTCGGAGCTGAGAGAATTCAACATTAGTTTACAAAAATATAATCATTGAGCACTACAAATTTAAAGTATAGATACATTTACTTTTATCGCCAGTGTTAGTTTAATAGTATCCAACTTTCACGGATTTATAGATCTTACTTAAAAATGGTTTTTATATTCCACTCTCAAATTTTAAATACTTAATTATATAATTTCTGGTATTGCGATATATATATATCAACTGCATACTCATATTTTATTTTTAAAATGAAATTCTGCTACATATAAAAATAATTAAATTTGTCTATGTTAAAATGTACAACAACACAAGGTAATAATAAAAAAACAATAAAACATTTTATAATCACCTACATAAATGTTGATTTCACTATGATTTTTCTAAGTCTTTTTATTCTAATCATTCACTTTTTTTAATCGAATCACTTTATTTATTCTTTAGGTGTTTGATTAAACATTCATTTTTTAAGTATATTTACCTAGCATACTACGTGATTAGTAAGTATATTTACCTAGCATACTACGTGATTAGAAATTTCCGTAAGTTTTAAAGTATTCTCTTTGTAATAGAGAGGTTAAATAAATAAAAGTGAGGTCTTTTTCGATAGTGAAACATTAAATTATATCCTCACAGGTCAGTGAAACCAGAAACATTTTTAAATATAAACATTTATATGATAGAGAACAGAATGTTTTCTCTCATATGTCAGACTGGTGTTTTCAAAATATAAAACATGTACTAATTTTTTAATTATTTTTCTATAGATAAAACTGTGTTCTTTTTTCGATAGTGAAACATTAAATTACATCCTCACAGGTCAGTGAAACCAGAAACAATTGTAAATATAAACATTTATATGATAGAGAACAGAGTTTTCTCTCATATGTCAGACTGGTGTTTTGAAAATATAAAACATGTACTAATTATTTAATTATTTTTCTATAGATAAAACTGTGTTCTTTTTTCGATAGTGAAACATTAAATTACATCCTCACAGGTCAGTGAAACCAGAAAAATTTTAAATATAAACATTTATATGATAGAGAACAGAGCATTTTCTCTCATATGTCAGACTGGTGTTTTCAAAATATAAAACATGTACTAATTTTTTTATTATTTTTCTATAGATAAAATTGTGTTCTTTTTTCGATAGTGAAACATTGAATTACATCCTCACAGGTCAGTGAAACCAGAAACAATTATAAATATATAAATATAAATTTTTTAATTATTTTTCTATAGATAAAACTGTGTTCTTTTTTCGATAGTGAAACATTAAATTACATCCTCACAGGTCAGTGAAACCAGAAAACTTTTTAAATATAAACATTTATATGATAGAGAACAGAATGTTTTCTCTCATATGTCAGACTGGTGTTTTCAAAATATAAAACATCTAATAATTTTTTAATTATTTTTCTTTCTTAATTATTTAGAAACTTTTATTTCATATCAAAATATACGTATCTTTTATCAAATTCTATACAATATATTTTTTTAAGTAGCAGTCAAATTATGTGATAACAATACGTATCCGTGAAAGTTTGGATTTAAAACGAGGCAACTGCATATGCGCACATTAGGAACAAAACGAGGGACATTGATTTTGGGGAGACTGAACTTACAAGGAACAAAAACTTACGATTATGGATACATGGCGCCCCACATAGATTAGTACAAGAAATTAAATGTAGCCTAACACTGAAAACACAACGTTATTTACTGTACACTTAGTTCAGTGCTAAAATATACAGCACGCTTACGGGCCCTATAACTAAACAGAGCGGACGAGTTACAGAATATAAAAGACAGTCAGTCACTCGCTCACTCGCTCATCACATTCGCTCCAACCCTGCCACCATTACGTATTGTTTACATTGTTCGAGGATCGACCCCGAGAACAACAGTTATTCGATTACTTTAAACTACGGCTTTAACTCAATTTGGATTTTACAGAGCGAAACCAAGAGAAACTGGCAACGGTGTATATGGGGAGTTGGCACATGGTTATTCGAGTATTGATTAGGTAGGTGGGGGCAGCCGGGATATTGCCTCTCTGTGTGAAATCCATCGAACATGCTTTACAAATCTTGCGAGCACATGTTTATAGATTATTTATTATATTTATAAGGAATATTTGGGAAGGGTTTGGAGAAACTTTACATCATTTAATGGACGTAAGCTAAATGTCAAATACATGTAAAATACTTTTGTTATTTGTAAAATTTCGAATTATTTTAAGTTAATGTACAATTTCATATAGAATAAAGCAAAACATAATGTAGGATTATAAAGAGGACTACATTTTTCTAGCAATTTTAACAGTAAATTTCCAAAAATGTAAAACACTATTAAAAATATTTGATTCATTAATGCGTGTAAACATTTTAATATATTATTACTTCAATTTCACAAATTATAACATAAAGCCTTAACCAAAAACAAAATTACAATAATATAATAAATTGGTGTAAATAACAATAAATTGGTTTTAAAGCTCAAAATCGTTCTTATAACAAAACGAATCTAAAAGTATATGAACAAAACGCATAAATATGGCAACGTACTAAATATTAACTACAACTACAAACGAAAACAAAACATAGTGTTTTGATCGGACTAATATACAAATAAACAGGTAATATTTCAAACAAAAATATAATAATTGTAAAAATGAGCAATTTTAACACGTAACAATATTATTAAAAATTATATTCGTAAACATAATAAAGCTCTTTACTCTTATACGGTCAAAATTGTTGGCTTCAAAAGGAGTTATTAAAAATATTTATTTTCAGAATAACCACTATTACGTATTTCGGAATTTATACACAATAAATTTACGTATAGAGGTGTCATTAGGCCTACTATAAGGTGAAATCCCGCTTACAACTGGCTTGTGGCAATTTAGACAGATTACGTATTTCCAAAACAAAGGCACTGAGTAAATGACTTTTGCAACAGTGACTTCGAAACAACTAACGGGGCAAGTTTGAAACTAAACAACAATTCAACAACAAAAGAGAACGGTCCAAAAACAAACTAACACTGGCCTAACAGAGACAGGCGGAATAGAAATCACTGCATCACTGGGGTTCTTTGCAGATTAAGTACAACAACATTGGACGTGGATTCAAAGTTCCAGTTCTCGTTTTCTCAGGTGGAAATCTCAAATTTATTGCCTCGTATACGTAGCCGAGTTGCCAAAATCGGTATAGTCTGCCATTCAATAACTACTCTTAAGGAAGAATACTGGTAGACGGTGTGCGGTCACGAATTACGGGTCACGCACGGAGTCACAGTCACTTACGTCTGCACCTTGGTAACGACGGCCTTCAGGAGGTCCGCGCCCGACGTCTTGTCCAGGCCCGTCATCATTTTATGTGGATCGTGTAGCGATCCTTGATGATGGTGCTGGTGTTCTGCCATCTTCTGCTGTTTCTCCTGCTTCATCCTGTCCTGCTCCTCCCTTTCCCTCCTCGCCTGTTCGTTGATTTCCTTCACTGCCCGCAGTTCCTTCTTTAGCTTCATCCTCCTGTTCTGGAACCAAATTTTAATCTGGCGTTCCGTCAGGCAGAGGGCGTGGGCGATCTCGATCCTCCGTCTCCTGGTCAGGTAGTGGTTGAAGTGGAATTCCTTTTCAAGCTCTAGCGTCTGGAAACGTGTGTACGTCTGGCGTCCTCTACGACGTGGGCACCCGTTCGGACCTGGAACCAACAGACCTATTAGACTACATCACTAAGCCTTGTAATTGTGTTAATTTTAGGGTAAGACCAGTAACAAACCATTTTTATAAAATTACAACAGAACTTGTTTAAATTAACAAACTGGAGAAACAGTAGCTTAGACTGTTTCATACCTCTAAAGTCCGCATAATCGAAAATTGATTCACTTTTGAATTTTTGTGCCATGACCACAAAGCAACAACCATGGTCCATAAAATACTTCACCAGGTACATAGATTTTCCAGAGGATAGTAAAAACCTACCCTTGTAGACCTAACATTAGCGTAATAGGAAAACAATCAAGACAAAAAAAGCTAGCTTATAGCTAAAGAAAGCATAATAATTAGATATTAATCATACTATTATTACGGATGTACGTAATAAACACACGCATGGACATCGTTCTACCATTGTGGATGTACGTAATAAACACACGCATGGACATCGTTCTACCTTTGTGGATGTACGTAATAAACACACGCATGGACATCGTTCTACCATTGTGGATGTACGTAATAAACATACGCATGGACATCGTTCTACCTTTGTGGATGTACGTAATAAACACACGCATGGACATCGTTCTACCTTTGTGGATGTACATAATAAACACACGCATGGCCATCGTTCTACCTTTGTGGATTTACGTAATACACACAACCATGAATATCATACTAACTTTATGGATGGATATATAATAAACAAAGGCATGGATATCGAACTATCTATATGAAAGTACGTAATAAACACACGCATGGCCATCGCTCTACGTTTGTGGATATACGTAATAAACACAGGCCTAGATATCATTCTACCTTTGTGGATTTACGTAATAAACACAAGCATGAATATCATACTAACTTTATGGAAGGATATATGTAATAAACAAAGGCATGTATATCGAACTATCTATATGGATGTACGTAATGAACACATATATGGATATCGTACTACCTTTATGGATATTTGTAATCATACAGAGTACACTATAACTCATTATAATAATATAAACGAACCGTACAGTTGGAATAGTACAGAATGTTTTAGCCCTCTGACGGTAAGATTTTATGCTTACTAGAAATATCGACTTTCCAGCGGTGACTTGGTAGTTTGGGAAACGACCCCCTTAAGACTTAGCAGAAATATACATAATGATTGATTAGCTATGGATAAATAGTGAGATTTGCATGTAACTAAACAGCTTTAAGCTCGAGTATAAAAAACGTAATTTCTACTTATACAAATAGCCCATCTACTTATTACGTTGGCTGTACAACAGTTGGACTCAGCAGCTCTGTTGTCTAGGTTCTTCATTGATAGATATTGGGAAGGTCACTCGGACACTCTCTCCGCGCACTGTCAACTCTTCCCCACTATTTATTGCTAGGACTCGAGCGGTGTCTTTCGTACCTTGCACAGATTTCTCTTTTCAAAGGGTAAAAAACCTTCACAAAGGGTTGGCTTGGGCAAACTTTCTACCCCGTTCTTTAGACCTTCCGGTGAAAATATAAATACCGTTAAAGGACAAGAGTGAAAGCCGAATCTACTAAGGGACTGAAACTGTTTCTTAGCTTGTAGAAAATAGCAAACTGCAGGATAGATTCCAGTGGAACGATTTATGCTACTATTTAAATAATATACATTTTAAAGATATAAATATAAAAATAGTCATAACAACATGATACTTGCCAATAAATTGATTGAATTATTTTAAGTTAAGAAATAATTAAGTGTTTAAATGTTTAAGAATATACCACCTTTAAGAATCTGCAGAGATAGTCACCATATTTGATTTAGTTGTTCTTTTCGATACAACGCTGTGATTTAACGATTAGTAGGAAAAGTATAATAATTACGTCGTTTAATGGAGTATAAAATTGTAAAAGAGTATTGGTGTATCCACATTTTAATTTTCAAAACGAATTTATTTCTGATGAAATAGAAACAGAGTTTTAGAAGATTCGTTTTTGATTTTTATGAAAATACGAATGAACAATCAATATTTTTAAAAATTGGATACACTAGTACCTTTAAACTTTCAAAAAAAATTATAATTCTCTACTACTACATTTTTCGTCCATTTTCACTTCTACTAATTTCGTTTATTACTAGGGAAACAGTTGGCTATTCACACGTTTTGTCACAAAGATTGAGTTGAAATTATTGTGTTGACTTTCTCGTGACGTTATATTATCGATCAGTGTTAAGAAACGAGCACACTTCTATACATAAAGTTTATTAAACATAAAAAAATCCATTGAGTTATTTTCTGCCTTTTCAAAATGGTGGTAATTTGAAATTGTTAACTCAAAATATCTTGTAAACAAATCAACATGATGCAAACAAAATCATTTAAACAAATTAAATGGCCTAAGATACCTCATTTTCTATCTGTTTGCTGTATTTAATGTTGATGTTAAGATGTGAGCAAAACTGGTCGCTCTCATATCAATCGGTCAAACCATTCTTGAGCTATTAATTTTATCTAAAAAGCATAAAAATACAGATACTTAATAAATGCAGTGGAACTAGAAGAAAATAATGTTATTCTTCATTTTGTGCTCAAAATTAAATGTACAGTCTGAAATTTAACAGCCAGATACATTTTTTTGGGACATCTTGTTTATATTAGTATGTACATGTTGATAAGGTGTATAGCAAAAATATTATTTTCGTGTATTATTTATTCACTGATGAAATTTATTCTTTTACAAAATCCGTAAGGATCCAACATTTTTGTGAACAATGACGAGAAGGACAAGCCTGTGAAATCATATACACTTCATTTAGAGCCATTTGACTAATATAAATTGATAAAATGGGAGAAATTTAAATTTATTTAAGGACAGGAACAAGAACAATATTGTCCCATCAAAATCACATGAGTATCTAATCCAAAATAACCTGCCACAACTAATTTACGTAAGTTTAAAATAAACATATTAATGGTTTTATTTTATTGTAAATCCATTTACTTTACTTAAATCAGTCACCATTCACGATTTGGGCGCTATGACCTTTATTTTTGTGAATAAATGGCGTCAAAAATACCTGCCTGTCGTACACATATGAATTGCAGATATAGCCGTACGTGTTTTGCAGGAACTGCCCCAATATGGAGTACGTAATGGGAGTTTTTATTAGAAGGCAAGGTAGACCTTTCGTCCATGTCAAAGCTTCGTAGAATACTGAACTAGCCAAACGCAAACGGCATTATGTATTCATTTAGTAGTACACACTCTACAACTCATAACAATTGAGCGTGGTTTCATATACTTAGAGTCGCTGACATTTTCTACAATATTATATCATAATATTCTATACGTTTCTCTTCGTATGAAAATAATATTTCATTTTAAATAATAGAGATATATTTAAAGTAAAGTGTGAAAATACGTATTGATTTTAGGGGAGTTTTTTATTTGTCGTTAATGCATTTTGTTCGGAAAAAATGTACAAAAATAGATTGAATGTAATCTTTATACATTTAAACTGGCAGGGCAATACCTATTTTTTAAAGGAAGGTGTTATGACTAGTTTGAATAATTATCGTCCAATTTCTATCCTCCCTCTACATTTTTAATGTAAAAAGTGCTATTTTCTTCCAAATTTATTAGATTTCTTCATCATTTTTCAACGTGTGATTTAACAATCGTGATGCACGAAGCAGGAGTTATCTTTCCATCCCCTATGCAAGTAATGTTTAATCAAAAGCGGTATAATTTCGTTTGCTCATAGTATTTTTAAAACATGATTATGTTCAAAGCCGTCCACCCGTACATGTACAGTGGTATTGACCCACCCCCCCACCCGTACACGTACAGTGGTATTGACCCCCCTCCACCCGTACACGTACAGTGGTATTGACCCACCCGCCCGCCTATACACATACAGTAGTATTGACCCACACGCCCACCCGTATACGTACAGTGGTATTGACCCACCCGCCCACCCGTACACGTACAGTGGTATTGACCCACACCCCCCCACCCGTACACGTACAGTGGTATTGACCCGCCCCCCCACTCATACACGTACAGTAGTATTGCATTGACTCGCCCACGCACCCTACATGTACTGTGACATTGATCCACCGCACATCCATACAAGTGGTGGCATTAACCTGCCCACCCACCCTACACGTACTGTGACATTGTTCCACTCACCTACCCATACACGCACTGTGGCATTAACCCACTCACCCACTCTACACGCGCCGTGGTATTGACCTGCCCACCTACCCTACACGTGCTGTGACATTGATCCACTCACCTACCCATACAAGCATTGTAGCATTGACCCACCCACCCACTCTACACGCACCGTGGCATATTATGAACAATAAATGGATTTGATATTTAATAAAAATAACCTAGAATAACACATTTTATTAATACAGTATTTAATCATTTTCTTCAAATTTGTACTATACTATACTATTAAATAAATAAATATACAACTTAAAAACCAAATAAAGTAAACAAGATGGCACATATTTTCTTAATTTATATATTTACGATCATCTATAGAGAAAAAGTATTGTATAGTATTTTATCGATTGATAAAGAATCTTTCAACAATACTTATGGCATAAGGCATGTAGTTTTAGCCTCTGAGGTTTACTAAATGTAATGAAATTACTATATTAATAATTTACTAGCAACATTCGTCATCATTATTACGTGTTTTGTTATTTCTATCTGCAATCAGATATTATTTTAGATTTTTTGAGCTAATATTTCTAGTGCTCATTATATGCTCGCAGCAAAGAGTTGTATACATTAAACACTTCAAAGAGGAACACTGGACAAAGAAGTAATTGTTAAAAGATTTTACTTCATAGTAGGATTGGACAGGATCCACTAGTAGGCCTACATTAGTTAATCACCAACAATCCAAACACTACGTCCAACCGGGCTGATAACAGAGTGGAATACAAGCTGCCTTTGTTTGTTTGTGAGTGAGCTTAAATAAATAAGCCGAAAAGAAATGGTTCTTGACTGATGAGTACAACATCATCTCAAACTTTTCTACATGTACTAAATTGTTATTACAATACAATATTTCTGCAATAATTTTTAGTAGCATTAAAGAATGTTTGGATATGCCTACATAAAATACAGTATTAATTTATTTAAAATTTAAAACCAAATACAAATTACTATTTTTTGTTATACCCATTGTGCGTGTATGTGGTGGGTCAGTACCACTGTACGTGTATGAGTGGGTTGGTGGGTCAATGCTACTGTGCGTGTATGAGTGGGTGGGTCAGTACCACTGTACGTGTATGAGTGGGTGGGTGGGTCAATGCTACTGTGCGTGTATGAGTGGGTGGATCAGTACCACTGTACGTGTATGAGTGGGTTGGTGGGTCAATGCTACTGTGCGTGTATGAGTGGGTGGGTCAGTACCACTGTACGTGTATGAGTGGGTGGGTGGGTAAATGCTACTGTGCGTGTATGAGTGGGTGGGTCAGTACCACTGTACGTGTATGAGTGGGTTGGTGGGTCAATGCTACTGTGCGTGTATGAGTGGGTGGGTCAGTACCACTGTACGTGTATGAGTGGGTGGGTGGGTAAATGCTACTGTGCGTGTATGAGTGGGTGGGTCAGTACCACTGTACGTGTATGAGTGGGTTGGTGGGTCAATGCTACTGTGCGTGTATGAGTGGGTAGGTCAGTACCACTGTACGTGTATGAGTGGGTGGGTGGTTCAATGCTACTGTGCGTGTATGAGTGGGTGGGTCAGTACCACTGTACGTGTATGAGTGGGTGGGAGGGTCAATGCTACTGTGCGTGTATGAGTGGGTGGGTCAGTACCACTGTACGTGTATGAGTGGGTGGGAGGGTCAATGCTATTGTGCGTGTATGAGTGGGTGGGTCAGTACCACTGTACGTGTATGAGTGGGTGGGTGGGTCAATGCTACTGTGCGTGTATGAGTGGGTGGGTCAGTACCACTGTACGTGTCTGAGTGGGTTGGAGGGTCAATGCTACTGTGCGTGTATGAGTGGGTGGGTCAGTACCACTGTACGTGTATGAGTGGGTGGGAGGGTCAATGCTACTGTGCGTGTATGAGTGGGTGGGTCAGTATTATTGTTCATTTATGAGAGGGTGGGTGTACGTAATTGGTGGGGCCAATGTACGTAAGGAGAAGTGGAAGGTGATTTACGACCATGCAAACACACAAAAATATGTTACTATTATGGTTAATTAACTATCTTTTATTTATTAATTAGTTCCCCCTACTAGTGTTATATTCAGCTCTTACGTCTCAGGTACGACGTTAAAATGTTTATATAAATCAAATCCCTATTATTTATTATCATTATTTACTTTGATTGAATTTACCTATTATTTGCATCGTATATTGAAAAAACTGGTGGCCTACATTTGTATTAAATCAGAAGAATTAACAAAAAATTTAATATTAGAACTTCATTTGTTACAAAATCAAAAATTGGAAACTTACTAAGAAAAGTTAAACCATATAATCAAAATCAAGAAACCAAAAATGTTGTTTACAAAATTCCCTGTCAATGTAGTTTAAATTATTTTGGACAAACATCTCGACCTTTAAAAAAGAGAATACAAGAACACAAAAACAGCATAAAAAATCAATTAGAAAACTATTCTAAACTTTCAGATCATGTTTTGGCGGAAGAGCATACGGTGCAATGGACAGCAGCAAGTATAGTATATAAAGAAAGTAAATGGAAAGAAAGAACAATAAAAGAAGCAGCATGTATGGCTGTAGAAAGCTGCATTTCACAACCTAGTGCCACCTTATGCTCAATATACCTGCCTATTATTAAATCAGAAGTATTAAATAAAATTCAAAAATCATAATTTATATGTGACTAAACAATTTTTTATCAAAATTTATATAGTATATATTCAACTATTTTCATTGATCAAATCATCTGTTATATATTTTTTTAAACATACATTTATATGGATCAATTGAATCGATAAACCAAATAAAACATTTTGCAGTTCAGCACAAAAATTACAAATGTTCAAAAATATACATTAAAAAAAAGTTAAACAACAATTAACTTTACGTGCACGGGGGTAAAATCAAGGATGGGATGATTAATATTAAATTGTACTGATTTGATTTATTGTAAATTCAAAAGTTAATAGAAAAATATAAGGGTCCTAGTACAGTAACCCCAAGCTGACCGTGCCAAATTCCACACCCTTTGTTATGACATGAGTCATGAGTCGGTTAGGTTAGGTTAGGTTAGGTTAGGTTAGGTTAGGTTAGGTTAGGTTAGGTTAGGTTAGGTTAGGTTAGGTTAGGTTAGGTTAGGTTAGGTTAGGTTAGGTTAGGTTAGATGTTAGTGTTGCCACGGATAAACACAAAATTAAACATTAAATACATAGTTACCATATTTATTAGTTAGAACCTGCTATGGTCTACCATTAGTATGTGCCACGAAACATCGGCAAGTGTTTGATAGAATATTCCATTGCGAAATTGTTAAACACTTATAAACTATGTTTGAAGAAATGTAGTGGG
Organism: Stictocephala bisonia; assembly: GCA_035578905.1. Taxonomy (NCBI): domain Eukaryota; kingdom Metazoa; phylum Arthropoda; class Insecta; order Hemiptera; family Membracidae; genus Stictocephala; species Stictocephala bisonia. The sequence goes on from JAQJVL010000001.1 coordinate 11,514,336, forward strand.
GTGGGGAAGGAAGGGGCCTTCCAATTGCACCGGCTCCGGCGGTCGAAGGAATTTGCAGCGGGGATAAGTGAGGTGGGTAGATTTTGACCACCGGTGCAATTAGACACTTTTCGGACGGAGGAATGTTTTGACCCAGAAATCTTGGATAAACGATAAATCGTATAGAATGAAAACCATTGTTCCAGAGATCTCATCTAAGGTCGTTTCACCGTAATCCAAAACCGGATTGTCTCCGTGACTCTTGGCAAGGGAAAGGTTCAGCTGGTCTATCAGACGTCGCCATCTTACAGTGTTGCCACATTTCTCATTGTTGGTCTCCACTAATTGCCACTAACGGTGGCTGTTGGTAGCACTGTTACCATAATGCCGGTCTCTTGAACGTTTCTGAGATTGTTTTTTTTATACAATGTAATGCCCCGCAAGACCAGTAGGTACTTGAATAATGCAGGCAAGGTTAATGAAGCCTATTCGGTAAATAATGTCGGAAAAATGAAATTTTATTTCCAATCTAGGAACTCAATAAAACTAAAGGTGCCAACGAAAGGATGAGTAAACAATACAACAGAGAAGAAATAAACAGAGGTGCACTAATAGTGCACTAAATGTGTACCGAATGGTTTTCTTTAGTTTTCCATGCGATGGCAGGCCAGCACCTTGTCAGTCCCTTCCTTAATCCCCATTTCATTTATAAAGAAGTACATTAGTAAGAATTTATCAATAACTGCCACTGAAGCGTTCGCTCCCGCCATAATAAAGTGACCTCTGTTTATTTTTTCTTCATAACTTGACAGTATACGGTTTCTCTATTGTGATGCCAAACTAACATATTCTAGAGACTGGGGATTTGAAGCGATGTTTGACCAAGCAACGTAATTAACGTAATTCAATAGTTTACAGAAAGCGAACGAAGATATGTTCACTTTCTAAAATACAGAGAAAAAAACAGAGGTATTCGCCTATGGCCGGAGTAAAAGCTTCATTGGAAGTTATAAATAGATTATAACTAACGTACATCTGTAGTAATAATTAATTCGTTTATCCCATGGGGAAATAAGGTAGGGACTGACAAGGTACTGACCCTGCCATTGCATGGCAAATTGGAGAAATAACTACTCGACACTAACTCGACACATATTTTACACACTATTGGATGCGACCTCTTTATTTCTTCTCTGTGCCTCAACTCACTTTCTGGTCACCAAACAGATTATTAATATTTACAATCTAAATAACTAAAAGTGAAGATACAAAAGTTATGAAATGTATAAGGGATTGAGGTGTTGTTTATAATAGTGGAATCCTTTTTTGAAAAGCTCTGTGAGTAACATGAAATTAACTCTTCTGCACAAATTTTAAAAATAGCCTTCAAAATTTTTCGTGAATAAATTTAACTTTAGTTCAATCAAATCTCACTAGATCGTTTTATTTATTTATTTTATTAATTTTTTATTTTATTTTTTTTTTTTGGGAAACATACAATTCATATTAGAGTACCTGTACACTGAAAAATCTCTCTAGCTTTGATAATCTAGGTTTTTCTTCGTGTAGTTATTTTAATAAAGTACATACAGTAGTTTAAATATTAATTTTTATAAAAATAAATAGAACAACTAACTACTGTAATGATCTTGAGTAACGGGAAAGTATTGTTTGTATTAAGAAATTAATCTACTAAAAATAAATCTATCGCTTATACATTAGACAATTATTTTATAAATTAGCATAAACATTTAAAAAAAACAATAAATTATGAAAACTACATAAAACAACTGGAAAATAATCAAAATTAATAAACTAAATGAAATTAAAACAAACAACAATAGACTTCTCATATATAAAAGAAACCAAAATCCAAAGTCTGATCAAAAACACCTTTCCTATATAAATAATGAACACATTAAATTGAAAATTTTTATGCCATGTATAAAAAAAAAACATACGAGTAAAAAAACAGTAGGTCGACAATTAATAGATTATTTTTATACCTACTTTTGGACCAGAACAAATTTACGCAAAACATTACCTTTTAAATTCTTGGGTTGAAACTGCGTAAAATTAAATTGTAAGCTTTTTATACAATAGTAATCAATATTACACAACAGATGTCAGTATGTCCTTTGGAGTATGAAACATGAGTCTTGAACACTGGCAACGATGACCCCGTGATTCTCGGATACACTCGAGTGCCGCTTCTCGGAGCTGTTAGAAGATAGTGAGGTTATCTTGTAATGGGCAGTTAGACTGGTTTATGGCTGCTAGACTAAATTGAAACTGTGAATGTCGGACACAATATGGGCACGTAATAATTAGTTATTAGTCATCTGTTGTAGTGACGTGGAATTAGGTTCACTAGGGACGAGGTTTGTTCATCGTTGTGTATTCAGTTCACAACATGGACCTAGCAATAAGTTGTTTATAGAAAGAAAGAAAATAATCTTTATTCAAACAGCCAAACAAGCCGCATAATAGCGTCATTATAATAGTACATTTGGTCAAAAACATATTATTGGCTATTTAAAAAATAATAATACTAACATATAGTTTTATTAATAGCATGTGGTGGAAATAGGGGAAAGTTATTTTGAGAATTCCCCAACGCTGTAGTGGCAGCCCTGCACCAACAACTCATTAATCTGGTTTTCAAACCTATGCACGCTACTCTCGGCCTTTAGAGAATCCGGTAGCGAATTGTAAAGCTTGGAACCATTACACACCCCAACTGTCGTTCATAGAAAGATGATTTATGTGAAGGAACCTAGATGTTATGGTTAGGGCGAAGATTGTATTTGTGGTCGTTCTGGAGTGTCTGAAAGGTATGCATATTATTTCTAACATAAAGTACTGATCTTTTTATGTAAATAGAAGAAAAAGTCAGAATTATATTTTCTTTCAAGTGCGGTTTGCAAGATGTTCTACGAGTAAGATTGAAAATGGCTCTAATAGCTCTTTTTTTAAGTTTAAACCCAAATTCTGTTCTTTGATTCTCGTAGCCCCAAATTTCAAAGTCATAACTAAGATGAGGATAAATTAAACCATAGTATACGGCTAATAGGGCAGATGTATCTAGAATTAAAGAGAGACCTTTTAACACAAATAGACCAGAACTTAGTTTTTTACATACAGAATCTATGTGGTCTTTAAAGTTATTATCTATGTAAATTCCAAGAAATTTCATTACCAGAGAAGGACTGGTTAATGTATCACCAATAAAGCAAGAAAGGGGACGATAATGATCATAGTTGTTGATATGGAATTCTAGAAACTTGGTTTTGTTTTTATTTATTGTCAGACGGTTATGGGAACACCATTGAAGTAGAATACTAGACTTATTGAATATTATTTCTTCAAGTTGTAATCGATTTTTACCAGTTAATGACAGAGACATATCGTCCGCAAATAAACACACCCTACTTCCTTCGTCGGATATTTTCAATGGCAAATCATTAATACATAAAAGAAAAAATATAGGCCCAAGCACGGGCCCCTCTTTAAGAACGAGAACAGAAGAAGATTCAGCCCATCTGATATAGTTATTATTTTTCACAAACGGAATGTTTACCGACTGAACTCTTTCCCGAATATATGTGTTAATCCAAGATTGGGAAATTGGATTAACACATATCTTCGGGGATATCTATTCAGTAAAATCCGTTTAAACTCTATAAAACGTTTTGCAACGTTTTTCCGACATAATGTTGTCTGGTTTTGCACATCTCCTAGTGGTAAATATTTACAATAGGTGTGTGAGCATTTCATTTATAGGCTATTTTAAGACTATTCCTTTTTCAAATCATGCCTACTATTTTGTAAATAGGAACATATAGGCCTATAATTGTTTGTTTTCCAACTAAACCTATTAGATTTGACCAAAATGAATCAATAGGCTATTATTTGACAAATAACCAGGATAGATGTAATTTCACGATTGCTTATTGTCTATAATTTTGTGAAGGCTAAGTAATTATTCCCTCCCTTCTGGGTGCAACATGTTTCTTAAGAACTAGATGGCAATTTTCCATCTAGTTCTAACGCTAAACTAACATAACCATTACTTATGTATTCTGCGCTATAGACCTACGTCACACATTTTTACATAAAGTGCTGCATTTTTTTGCATGTACCTTTATTTTTGCATGGACTTCATTAAATTGTAATTTAATATTGAATTGACAATTTTTAATGCATGTTACTGCAATATAATTAATGATTGACATAGGTATAGAACTTGTATTAATTTTTTAGCCAAACAAATAGGCCTGCTGACTCAATAATTCTTGAGTAGGCATAACCCATATAAAAAATCTGCTTTATTTCGAGAAAGGTTTAATTAAAGGTTCTGTTCGATTAATTCACTACCACTACTTGTTTTTGTTTCCGTTAATTAATTTACTACCGCTTGATAAATATTCTATTGCTCTAAAAACTGTTCCCAGTAATTTTTACGTCTACTGTGGTATTCCTTATCCGTTAAGAATCTGATATCGCTAGCCTTATCTCGTCGCTTTCCAAGAATTTACACACGGAGAGCGCAATCGGCGGTAAGTCTTGTAATTAAATTTACCAGTTTGTGATCAACTTATTAGCCACCTAACCTAACCTGACCGTAATTGCGATAAAAGTAGTGGTAGTGAAATAACGTAAAAAGTAGTAGAAGTGAAATAAAAAAAAAGGTTTCATTTAAATTTATACTGAATAACACAACTCTCGGTGAGTCTTTTGGCTAATCTTCAGGTTTGAGCTCAGTTAAAAAATAGACCATCTGAAATTTCAACAATTTTTAAAATTTATAATTCTTTTGCATATGTTACGCAATTAAATAAGAAATACATTTTAATATAAATATGTTTATTATACTAGTTACAAATTAGTTTATAATTATAATAGTCTATGTATTATAATTATTACACACAGAAAATACACATTACTTTGATTGTTAGCTACATGAAATATTTTATTTTCAATACTAATAAACTAATTAATTACTCGTAACAAGTTCAGCCATATTTTTTTAAATAAGACATACTATATTATTAGACTGAAACAACAATCAGATCGTGTGTCAGACAGAACGAAATTCTAAAACCAATCTATGTGACAAGTTTTCAGGACGCCTAGTGACGTTATTAATGTTTCATAAAATACATTTTAATTTCTTTGTATTGCAAGGCCTATATACTTATTACCACATTTCAAGAGTCACCTTAGATACAAAACATACAGAATATTGTAGCCATCACATGTTGTTCCCTATCCCTATTAAAAAATATTATTTATTAGTCAAAAATATATTAAGCAAAGGAAACTTTAATTTTTTTTCTTAAACCAAAATAAATTTATAAGAGTAAAAAGTTGGGGCAAGACGTTGATGTTCTAAAATTGAATCGGTGTGGATCGTACGAAAGTCATAAGTGACAAATTCCAGAGCTATTACGGTGTACGCTGAGGACTTCGAATTCGAATGGAGTATAGACAACTCAAGCGGGAATACAGAAGGGCAATAAGGAAATCTAAGTCTGATTTTGTAGCAGATAGGATTTTTCATTCTTCTAACAAGGCAAAAACTATGTGGAACGTGATTAATGAACAGAAAACTTCAAAATCTAATAAAACCCAAAATATTTCATTGAAGGCAGACAATGGATATCTTATTGACGATCCTGTTGTCGTTGCGAATGAATTCTGTAAATTTTTTTCCAACCTGCCCAGTAACTTCTCTTCTCAGCATGCTCCATCATCCACTCCATGTATATTTCGAGCTCCTCTGCAGTCTTTATTTTTGAGGCCTGTAAGGCAAGAAGAGGTTTCGGAGGTGATTATGTCTCTAAAGTCAAAACATTCTTTTGGGGCTGATGGCATTTCATCATATTTGCTTAAACAAGTTCCTGATTTGATTTCAAGTCCCTTATCTCATATAATCAATCATTCATTTCAATATGGTATTTTTCCTGAATCACTTAAGCATTCCATAATTAGACCTTTGCATAAAAAGGGCAGTAAGGAGGAGTGTTGCAATTACAGGGCAATTTCCTTAATATCTACATTCTCTAAGGTTTTTGAGAAAGTTTTCCTGATCAGACTTGTTGATTTTGTTAGTAAGAACAACATTATGTCCCGTTGTCAATTCGGATTTTCAAAGGGAAAATCCACGAGTGACGCCATTTATTCCCTAATATCTACTATTGTTGAGGCCCTTGATAGGGGTGAATCTGCTGTGGGAGTGTTTTTTGACCTTACCAGAGCTTTTGACATGGTTGATCATTGTATCCTCTTACAGAAATTAAATGCTATGGGACTTAGAGGTACTTCCCTGACCTGGATCGCGTCATACCTGTCGGGAAGGGAGCAAACCGTGCAAGTTTCATTTATTGATTCAGATGGATTTGAACGAGTGGCTTATTCAGAAGCGTGTCCTCTTCTGAGAGGTGTCCCACAGGTCTCGGTGCTTGGTCCGATCCTTTTCCTTCTCTTTGTTAATGACCTGTCCCAAGTTTCATCCAGCTCACGGGTTTGTCAGTTTGCTGATGACACTTCAGTTTCTGTGACATCACTAAACAGATCTGACTTGGAGGTTAGAGTATATGAAGTTTCAAATGCACTAAGTCAGTGGTTTCGAAATAATAATTTATACCTCAATAATAACAAAACTCAGATCCTGGATTTTCATATAAGTGACAGGAAGCAATCCGAATGTCTAACCTTCTTTGTTGACTGCGAACAAGTTACGCCTAGTGTGGTGACTAAGTTCTTGGGTGTTTACATTGATGACGGGTTGAAATTTGATCACCACATTGACTCCGTAAGTAAGCGTGTTAGTTCTGGAATTTTCCTTCTAAGAAGACTTTCAACTTTTGTTGATTATAGGATTCTTTTGCCAGCTTACTATGTACTAATATACCCCCTCTTATCATATTCTGTTGTCATATGGGGCCACGAATCTTCAAAAACTCATTTTTTATTTAAACTCCAAAAAAAGCCATCAGAGCCGTTTTTAGAAAGCCCTACAGATATTCTTGTAAGCCAATTTTTAAAGAATACAATATTTTAACTTTTCCGTCCATTTACATTTTTCAGTGTATCATGTTTGTACGTAAGCACCCTGAACTCTTTGCATCTGTCACTTCTTCCAACCGGTATGGGCTTCGTGGTCGACTAAACATTTGTATTCCCCGACACAAGACAAGTTTTTTTGAAAATCATCTAAAATTAAATGCCACTAAACTCTATAACTCGCTTCCTGTACCTATCAAAGCAGAAAAGGACATAAACAAATTTGGCAGGGTTGTAAGGGGCATGTTGTTATCTCGTTGCTGTTACAGTGTGAGGGAGTTTTTAGATAAGTAATTAGATAGTAATTAGGATAGGAATAAAATAGTAAAAATAATAGTGCTATAATTATTGTAAAAATAATGTAGACCAATTATTGTTTTGAAGTGGCTGTAATATAATCATTGTGATTAGTATTAGAATGATATTGTATGTGTTATACATGTAATTGGTGTGATGTTTATTTAGATAAACATCACACCAATTAACCACGTTACCAAATAACCAAATAACCACGTTAGCGTAATTTATTAATACATATGGATGACGCTATTATGCAATTTTATAATTGTTAAAAATAAAGCAATTTTGATTTGATTTGATTTGACTCAGGTACCTGCTTGGGTCAAGTGCGCAATAGAGATGAGGAGGTTGGGGAACCTTTTTGGGGATCAAAGGTTGGTGCACCGATGAATACATAGCTGCTTTATCCTAATGGATAACTAAGCAAATTGAGTAGCCTATGTAGTAAAGCATTAATTTATTAGGTGATAAAAATGTGGAACGTGACAAATGTATAGGCCTAATTCCATAAAAAGAGTCTATAAAACAATAAACAGAGATCTGTAAGTAGCAGGCCATAGATGTGGAGACAAGTGAGTGTAACAAACGACCGTCTAGACGTAAATAAGGCAAACACAAGATAAAATAAACGTAAAAACTATGAAAATATCATAAAGTTGAATGCCAAAACGTAAAACCCCTATTGAATAACAATAACTCCAGTTTGCAGCCCTAGTTCCACTGTAAAGTCTCCCAATAAAGATGATGACTGGAGGTTCATATCGCAGGGGTCATAGCAGTGGAGGGAAGCTTATCAAATGAGAAGTCCTCATGAGAAGAGATTAGAAAGGAATCTTTTGTAATTACTGGGAAAGCGGCGTAAACGTGTCATCGGCGGACGGAGGGTCTCTAATCTTAGGCCATTTGTCAGGGTGGTATGCGGCCCTTTTTGGTGGGGGGAGAGGGTGTTGCTAGGCAACCGAACCCCGCCCCACCATCATGGCTGCTCACGTCGAATATCCCTGTTTCTGTCCACATACCGATTCATAAATCTTGCACCGCCTCAGTTAAATTGTTTTGCTGCTTTTTGGCTGCGGTTTCACCGTCTCCGACTGATTAACTGGATTTGGTGCCAACAGAATACTTTGTCGACAAACTCAGTAATGTGTGTGCAGAACTGAATTAAGTGGCACACGCATTAGAATGTGCTGATTCATTGGCGATGCTGCCTTAAACAAGAGAAGAGATTTGTTGACAGCTATTTTTCGAAAATACCTCAAATCAAATAAATTTCTCTTTATTGCCTTAGAAAACATATAACATGTATTGTCAAGCGTCAAAATACATGAAATTGATCTTAGGACAGGCACATGTCTATTTAAAAAAAGGGGACTCATTTTTTTCGTTACTTCACCACCACCACTACTTTTTTATCGCAATAACGGTTAGGTTAGGTTAGGTTAGGTCAGTTAAGTTTAGGTTACTAAAAGTTGATCACAAATTGGTAAATCCAATTATTGACTTTCCGCCGAATACGCTCTCCATGTGTAAGTTCTTGGAATGCGATAAGATAAGGCCAGCGATAGGAATACCACAGTGGACGTAAAGATTATTGGGGAACAGTTTTTAGAGCAATAGAAATATATCAAGCGGTAGTGAATTAACGGAAACAAAAAAAAGTAATGGTAGTAAATTAACGGAAAAGATTTTAAAAAGGCATATATCTAACAACTAAAATCAGATTTTTTATCATATTTATATGAACAAATACAAAATAGAAAAGATTTTAAAAAGGCATATATCTAACAACTAAAATCAGATTTTTTATCATATTTATATGAACAAATACAAAATAATGTTCTAAAAACTTAAATCGCAATTTTATCCATTGCACGTGACAGGATTCCCAAAGAAATCAAGTACCTCAAAGATCTGAGAGTCGAGTTAGCAAGACGGACTAAGATTGGTGAAAAGGGTCTGACAATTAAATAAGTTAATTTTGTACCATAATTGTTCTTAATATATATATATATGTATATATATATATATATATATATATATATATATATATATATATAGGGGCCTATATATTTAAATTCAAGGGACAACCTGATATTTGTTTATATTACCAGGATGTGAATGGTTTGAAATCCAAACTAATAGATATTAAACGTGCATCAGCTACTTCTCGTCATGATTAGATTCTTTTAACTTTGCGAACCTACCCCCTGATGTTCCTGACGCTGAACTAAGCTTTATCCACCACTGTGTGTTGAGGATGGACAGGTGCTCGACATCTAGCACCAAGGAAAGTGGTGGTGGCGTGCTCATTAATGTACAGTTCAATTCCTTCCATGGTTGTACCCTAAAATAAAATTAACCTTGAAACTCTTTTTGTGAAGCTTGATCTACCTTTGAACACCAAACTTATTCTCGGCTGTGTCTACATGTCCTCAAATATGCCTATTAATTTTTATCGTGATTATTGTACTGCTGTTGAGGAAGTTGTTGGTCTTGATCAACCTGATAAGAAGATATTACTTGCAGGAGATTTCAATTCACCTGATGTTGATTGGAATGGTAACGCTGTTGTTGAATGCTTCTGCCCAAACTGTTCTTCAGCTTGCGAACCATTTTAATTCAACACAATATAACTGTTTCCACAACAACAGAGGTGTGATTCTAAACCTCCTGTTTTCCACGTTGGACCTCTCTATCGATGAAGATACCATGCCCCTAGTTTATGCTGATGTTCATCATCCACGTCTTGCAGTTAATGTACTTGTGACCTGGTTCATTGGTCTGCCAAAATTTCTCTCCAGATTTCAGAAGGTGTAACCTGGACAGACTGTTGAAAGAAATATTGCAGACAGTTCCTTTTCCGTCCCTTACTACATGTCAATAATTTATTTTACTTGTTTACTCTTAAGCTCAGAACAATAGAACTTCGTCATGCCCCAATTAAGAAGTGCCAGTCATCGGTCATTCCTATCTGGTTTACTAAGGAGTTAAGGAACCTTGTGATGAGGAAAAAGATATTGCACAAAGAGAATAAACAGACTTTGAACCATTCTATTTACCTTGAGTCAAAATGTTATGTCATGACATGTCTATGATATGTTATGCTACTATGATTATTTTCAAAATATGGAAGGTGTAATTTACATAATCCTAAAATATTTTGGAGTTTTTCAAGGAATACTAGGAGACAGGAGTTACTCCCCTCCTAGATTGTTTTGATGATGAAAGCTCATCAAACCCTGTTCAGATGTCTGAAATGTTTTTGAAGTTTTTCTCATCTGTCTTCTCACCTTTACCTAACCAACCCAGGGAGTTATGTACTACCCTAAACTTCATCTATCACGGGGTTTTTTCTCCTACAAAGAGGTCATTAATGAATTTCGATCCTTAGACATATCTGAAAGATTTGGATCAGATTCCGTCTAACGTACTTAGACAATGTTGCGAGTTGTTGGCTGGACCAATCCTTACATTACTAAACCTATAAATTAAAACTGGAGTGTACCCAGAAGTACCTAAGCAGGGGTATGTGGTCCCCATTCACAAGAGTGGCTCTAAAGAGGATGCCAACAATTACCACTCTATTACTATTCAACCTGTTCAGGCCAAATTGTTTGAGAAATTTGTTCTTAAAAAGAGTCTCATTATTCTTCCAAATCATAATGTCTCATAGTCAACCTGGCTTTTCCCATCGTAAATTGACAGAGACTAACCTTATCACCTTCCAGAACCAAATAATATCTTCATTCAGTGATAGAAGGCAGCTTGATGCTATCTATATACATTGACTTTTCTAAAGCCAATTCAACAGGGTGTCATGTCCTGAGCTTGTCATGTGGCTGAGCTTGAAGGCCTGGGTGTAACTGGTGCACTGCTCAATTTGTTCAGAAGTTATCTTGGTAACCGTCAACTCCAAGTCAGGTTTTCAAACTTCCTCTCCTTCCAGTTTCCAGCTACATCAGGAGTACCTCAGGGTTCTCATCTCGGACCAGTATTATTTAATGTGTTAACTTTTTTAATTTACTGTGTATTTAATGTGTTTATTTACATTTTGAACCATCTATTAGTAGATTACCTTCTCTTCGCTGATGTTATCAAGCTCTTTCGGAGGATCGAGTCATTGGATGATTGTGATTTGCTTCAGAATAGTCTCGACTCAGTGCTTCAGTGGTGTTAGATCAACTCCATGTCACTGAATATTAGTAAGTGCACATGCATCACCTTTCACCGTACTAAGACACCTATTATCTTTTCCTATTCGTTAAATGGTGAAATGTTGGAACGCCGAACATCTATTCATGACTTGGGAGTGCTTCTTTCTTATGATCTTAATCCTGAACAAAATATTCGCAATATACCTAAAAGAGCCCAAAGAAATCTCGGTTTTCTCTTCCGTTCAACCAGAGGCATGAACGGCAGCAGAGCGTTCAAGATTTTGTACTGTGTATTGGTTCAGCTCAAATATGGTGTATTGTTCTGCTGTTTGGTCTCCTCATCAAGGCACTCTTCAGGCAGAGCATCCAGAACAGGTTCCTGAGGATTTCTGGAGTGAGGTTTGGCTATGACTACATTAGTGCTCCTGTCACTAATGTATTGGCCGGTCCTTGTCACTCCTCCCACTCGTCGCTAGAAGGAACATCACGACGTCTTGTCCTTATATAAGCTGCTGAACAACCCAGTAGATGTCCTGATCTTCTTGCTCTTGTAACCCTGAGATGCCCTACTGCATACACTAGTTCAAGAGCGTTGTTTGACACTAGATCAAGAGGGTTGTTCGCGCGCAAGCATGTCAACACCACTCACGAACTCAATGCACAGTCTACTTGAACAGAGCTCATCAACTGGGAAACCTGATATGTCCACATGTTGACTTTTTTGTTCTAGCCTAAGTAGCTTTACATATTAGTTAACTAAGATTTTTCGAGATGTGTGAAACACTTAGTTACTAATTAAGTTGCATGCTGTTATTTTATTATTTTAGCAAATTGTTCTGCGTTGTTACATTGCTTAATTCAGTACAAGTAAACGTCACACAAAACAAATTTATTACAATATAAGCACAAAATGCACAAATATATTACAATACAAGTACAAAATGCACGAATATTATGGTGATCGATTTCGGTGAACCACACTCACCTTCCTCAGACCAGAGGGTTCACAAAATAATTCTCTTTGTGAATTACAGTACCTATATACATTATTTATTGAGGTGTGTTTTGTGTTATTTATTGTGATTATTTTGTGAATCCCTCTGGTCTGAGGAAGGTGAGCGTGGTTCACCGAAATCGATCACCATAATATTCGTACATTTTGTTCTTGTATTGTAATACATTTGTGCATTTTGTGCTGATATTGTAATACATGTGTGATGTGTGATGTTTACTTGTATTGTATATGTACCAACACGTATTATTCTAATTAAAAAACTATTGCTCAATTGTTGTACTCAATGTTGTACTCCACATATTTATCTTTTTCGTGTTACGCCACAAGTTATTATATTTGTTGTTTTATATATATATATATTATTGTTGTAGATTTGTAATGCATTCCTTGTTATATTGTTATCTTTTAGATGTTTATTCATGTTGTTGTTTTCATCTTATTTTGTTTGATTTATTGCAGGATTATTGAATATAGTAGAACTCCAATAATCCGAATCAATTGGGACCAGACCCTATTAGGATAATCAAATATTCGGAATCATAGTTTAGTTTAAAAGCAGTCCATTATATTTAATTACTGCATGTAATTAAATGCAAGTATGTTGTACTATAGTGTGTATTTACGTACAAGCCTGTAAACGAATGTTATTGCTTGCTAAACCTCTTAGTTAAATATATATGCCTTGTATGTTTAATTGTCTTCATCTGTTTTTAGGCAGCCAGGTCGCGCAATCAATTGAAAAAGGGACGGACAATAGCGTGTGTAGACAATACATTGTCCCTATCACATTGTTTCCTGACTGATTTTGGATTCGTTATTTTAAGACGGTATTACAGTGTACAGTATTTATTGAGGTTTATTGTGTGTTATTTATAATGATACATACATGTATGATTTATCTTTCTAAGGATTAAAAGCACTACTCTTTGTTGTTATATGTTTTTAGTTTTTTTTTCAGAACAAAATAAAAAAGCTGAAGATTGTAAGATTTCTTTTATGCAATTCTGAAAGCAATGCGGGTAATCGGCGATTCGAATAGTTGGAGTTCGGATAATTAGAGTTCCTCTGTACTAAATTAATTGTTGGTAATTGAGTACATTGTGTGTAATAGTTGTCCGTTGGAAATAAATAAATAAATCAGATCATGCATAGCCTACATGATGAACTGTAAAATAAATGATAAAGTCATTTAATGGCTGTAGGCAAAAGGTGACCACTGTAAAAAAAAGCCTTGCCAGCAATAAGTTTCTTTAGATTTTTTGTAATTTGTTTAGTGGCATTTCTACTTTGAGGCCAGAAACAAAAATGAAAATCCATCCACAATAAAAACACACAGACATGGCACATATCCTCCTGTATGCTAAGATTGACACCCACTTTAATACTGGTAGGGCCAGCATCTTGTCAGTCCCTCCCTTTATTCCCATAAAATCCTAAATGATAAACATAGTAATTATTACTAACGATTTTTAAAGTTGTAGCCTAAATAGGTTGTATCTATTAATAACTACATGTAAGGCGTTCGTTGTGACCATAAGAAAGCGACCTCTGTTCCTTTTTCTCTGTGTCCTAACACTGATGTTTGCATTGTTCAAATTCAGAACAACTGCAAACAACTTATATTTAAATTAATTAACAACAACTATGTTGCTTGTTTCTTATCAATGATCGACAAGATAAAGTCATTGGAAAGTCTACACAACAATGTCAAGACAGTCTGAGTGACAAAACGTGTAAATCGCCAACTGTTTCCGAAGTAATAAACGGAAGTTAGTAGAAGTGAAAGTAGACGAAAAATGTAATAGTAGAGAATTATAATTTTACTTAAAATTTGTGGATCCACTTTTTAAAATGTTGATTGCTCATTTGTATTATCATAAAAATTAACTATTTTTTATTACTCGCTATTCGGGTCTTTTGTAGAAGAGGGCCACCAGTCTTGAAATATTTTCTATGGATACAGGACCAACAAAAACACATTGTACACTCAGTATATATGTATTGGACACAATTTGAACACATTTTAAAGAAAAAACCTAACCTAAAACCCTCAATACCAACGTACGTGTATAGGAGGGCGGGTGGGTCAATACCACCGTACGTATATGGGTGGGTGGGTCAATACCACCGCACGTGTATGGGATGGCAGGTGGGTCAATACCACCGTACGTATATGGGTGAGTGGGTGGGTCGATACCACCGCACGTATATGGGTGAGTGGGTGGGTCGATACCACCGCACGTATATGGGTGAGTGGGTGGGTCGATACCACCGCACGTGTATGTGTGGGCGGGTGGTTTGGTGAGCCCAGTCAATAACACCGTACGTAGATGGGTGAGGTCACCACTGTAGGCAACAATAGTGAATCTTGCCTACTAAAGGCCTTCCGTGTTTCAATTAAGTGCCTCTAACATTAACAATCAGAATAAGACCCTTCAAACAATATGCCATTGCTATAGAACATATTTCAAGACTGGTGGCCCTCTTCTGCAAAAGACCCCACTATTCTTATTCAGTCTCAAATCAATATTGTTTTAAAATGAAATGCAATTCCAATAGTAATTTCTACGTCATTTCAAGCTATGCTAAAATTATAATTTTTCAAAAATTTTTTAAATTCATAGGTCTGTATCACATTGTTCTTATGGGAAAATGGGATATAAGTTCAATATTACGACTACCTTTGTAGACTCTTAAGAGTTCACCTTTAGATGGGTATATCAAGGTGGTATAACGTGCGACAAACTATTTTTTATTTGTTTGAAAAATATAAACACTTACTTTACTGAGAACTAAGCGCCAATAATGAATAAATTAACAAATTATTTCGTATGTCGACATGAATAACAAATATGTGCATATAATTTTCAATTCGTATTTTTAACTAAATTGATAATAAAAATATAACTAAGAAAAAAAATCAGGCTAACAGAAACAATCCGAAACAAACGAATTTAATGGATTGAAGAAAAACATTGTGCATCCGTATTATTGTATTTATTGTTGTAAATTTACACGCCTACTTGGCTTACTTAAAATTAAGTTATTTTAACTACTAATTTTATGAAAACCCACGATTTAGGTTGGAAAACACGAAATAAATAATTTTAAAATCATTGTGTAAATTTATTTCGTCTACTCGAATTTTAACTGTCAAAATTTGAAAATTACAATAAATGGAATTAAAAATAGGGAAGTGAAGTAAACTACGTTCAAAACCGATCTCATAATTCCTAAATAATTGGCTGACATTTCGAGACTAGGAAGTGAACGACATCGAAACAGCTCCGACAAGTCGATTTAATCGGTTGATCTGACAACACAGTATAGGAAGCACTAGCCTACTGTTCGACTAAACAGTCCTCACCGGTTGCCATCGATACTATCACTTAGTTGATTTTCCGAGATAAGAAGTGCTCCACTGCCTGCTTAAACACCGACAGTAGTCTTAGATGTTGTACAGTCGATTATTCTCTTGAGTAAAAAAAAGGTGTCCTAGGAATGAACGACTTGCTATCGATAAAATAGGTCAGTTTTTCGAGTAAAAAGTGCCATAAATCACAGAAAAAAGGGAAACAGAGGTCGCTTTCATATGGCCGCAGCGAACGCTTCAGAGGCTGTTATAAACAGAATACAACTAATGAACATATTTATACATCTGTAATAATAATTACTACGTTTATCCTTGAAAATTTTAGGGAATAAGGGAGGGACTGACAAGGTGCTGGACTGCTATCACATGGCAAACAGGACAAATAACTACTCGACACACATTCAGCGCACTATTGGATGCGACCTCTATTTTTTTCTTCCCTGTGCACACAACTAAACAATTCATGCTAGTTTCCATCGATGGACAGAACAGAAATTTGACTAGCTACTTAAATAAATAGTAATCCCTGTAGTCTACTGTCTAACGTTTTAAACAGGATTTAACTACAAAATTATTTTGAAAAATTTACATTATGCTATATGTCAAGGAACTGAATGCAGCTGACATTTTAAGAGACCCTGCTCACACAATAACAGACTCGAGGATAATTGATTACGGTCTTCTGGCCCTGAGTAACAAAAAAATACACATTACATGAAAAAAAATTAAAATACCAACTAAGTATTAGTCCTAGCATGGAGTAATTATGACATATTTTTTACTTTAATTATTACTTCATTTATGTAATCGTGTTAAAATGTTAACATTATCATAATTATAACGTGTTTGGGCTTGTTTGAAAGTAAAATTGCAATTTGAATTCAAATTAAAATAAAATTAAGATTTTATTTGCAATTAAGTATATTAAGTTCAAGTGAACTGTTTCAATCAGGCAGGTGGTGGCATCGCCTATTGTAACGGGCCTGCCAGCGTGCTTACGTGCGTCGCCTTCAGTGCTAGTGCTAGGACAGAACACAAGGGGTCCTTTTTATTTTCAATTTCCACATCCAAATTTGAACTTTTTTTCTCCCATTTTTATCGTGTTTTATAAGCTAGATATTTTGTATTTTGAAGATAGTTTATGTTTTAAAAGATTTCCAACTGTTTTGCAGGCTATGAATTTATTAAATTTCAACTGTTAGTGTAAAACCCCTTCTGACTAGTAGGGAGAAGAGAATGATTTATTGCCCTGTTAAACTTCTATTGTCACCCCTGAACATTAAAGGGCTATAATTTATACCATAGAGAATAACCAAACAGAGGTCGCATGTAATAGTGTGCTAAAATATTATCGAGTTAATGTGTCGAGTAGTTATTTCTCCAGTTTGCCATGTGATGGCAGAACCAGCACTTTGGCAGTCGCTCCCTTATTCCCCCCAAAATCCTCAAGGAAAAACGTACTAATCAATAAAGACGCGTAATAAAGATGTATATCAGTTGTAGTATGTCTATAACTCCACTTAGGCGTCCTCTGTTTCCTTTTTCTCTGTGGATATACACAGACTCTACATCATTGAATCCTCCTAGATCCAAATAGGGGTTGAAATGTTTCAAGATGAACCGGAGATTCCATTTTTCACGATGATTGTGAGCTTTCTATCACATGGTATCATTGTACTATATTACATGTGTTCATATGTGTTATTATATACTGTGAAATAAATATGTTTATCTGTAACCTACCCACACATTGCAGTAATAGTGTAATCCTATATTTTATCCCAATTTTATTCAATCTCGCTGGGGAGAGCCAGTGGCCGAGTGGTCTAAGGCGCCAGGACTTGAGCCTTAAATAGAGAGAGAGCGCAGGTTCGAATCCGGCCTAGACTGAAAGTATTTATCAGTAATATTCACCTTCTACTGTACAGGTTCACCCTCTTACTCTTTCTGAATAAGTTCCCCGCACAGATCAATAGTCAATGAAGAATGGGTAGATAAAGGCAGAGAAGGAGATCGGCCTCTCCTTTTAAAAAAAATAAGAAAGGAAAGAAAAATGTTACATATTAAATACATTCAAAGATTAAAGATTTTTGCTATGAATAAAATAAATAGCCTGTAAATGTTATAAAAAAATGATAACTATAAAATAAATTTCTAATGTGCGATAGTAACATTAGAATTAGCAAATTAATAACGAACATTTCTTCATTACTGTAATTAGCAAATTAATAACAAACATTTCTTCAGTAGTTTAATTAGCAAATTAATAACAAAAATTTCTTCAGTAGTTTAATTAGCAAATTAATAACGAACATTTCTTCAGTAGTTTAATTAGCAAATTAATAACGAACATTTCTTCAGTAGTTTAATTAGCAAATTAATAACGAACATTTCTTCAGTAGTTTAATTAGCAAATTAATAACGAACATTTCTTCAGTAGTTTAATTAGCAAATTAATAACGAACATTTCTTCAGTAGTTTAATTAGCAAATTAATAACGAACATTTCTTCAGTAGTTTAATTAGCAAATTAATAACGAACATTTCTTCAGTAGTTTAATTAGCAAATTAATAACGAACATTTCTTCAGTAGTTTAATTAGCAAATTAATAACGAACATTTCTTCAGTAGTTTAATTAGCAAATTAATAACGAACATTTCTTCAGTAGTTTAATTAGCAAATAATAACAAACTTTCTTCAGTAGTTTAATTAGCAAATTAATAACGAACATTTCTTCATTACTGTAATTAGCAAATTAATAACAAACATTTCTTCAGTAGTTTAATTAGCAAATTAATAACGAACATTTCTTCAGTAGTTTAATTAGCAAATTAATAACGAACATTTCTTCAGTAGTTTAATTAGCAAATTAATAACGAACATTTCTTCAGTAGTTTAATTAGCAAATTAATAACAAACATTTCTCCAGTAGTTTAATTAGCAAAATAATAACGAACATTTCTTCAGTACTTTAATTAGCAAATTAATAACTAACATTTCTTCAGTACTTTAATTAGCAAATGAATAACAAACATTTCTTCAGTACTGTAATTAGCAAATTAATAACAAACATTTCTTCAGTACTTTAATTAGAAAATTAATAACAAACATTTCTTCAGTACTGTAATTAGCAAATTAATACCGAACATTTCTTCAGTACTGTAACTAATAAATTAATAACTAACATTTGTTCAGTACTGTAATTAGCAAATTAATTAATAACATAAAGCATAAATAAAATAATTTAATTTATTTTCCGAACCTTCAAAACACTCAATTAACCCCTGGAATCACTATAATGAAGTATTCGGACTTAATTAAATTTAAAATCTCAAATGAAAAACAAATTTTGACTTAATAAGTTTAATTGAATAACAAATATCGACAAGAAACAAATTTCAGACCGAAAATTAAATGATTTGTTGCCAGACAGGTCTATAGACAGACTCATTCCAACCACGTCATCAAATTGCTAATGTAGGCCACTACAGGCCACTTGGAACAGGATACGGCCGCCAATGAGTATTTTATACTTTCGGATAGCTATAACATACAATCAAGTATCCATAGAGCTGAATTAAAAACCAGTTACTGTTCCTTTTCTTCAGAAAAAATATGTTAAATAACAAATGTTCACTTAGTTTAAAGATATTTAATAAATTGCTGAACTCGTTCTATCGATACACCACCAGTCAGCTAAGTATAAGCGGATAATTTATGGAAATTGATACATATATATGAGATATGACTAATCGAGTATTGGAGTTTGTAGTGCAATTTTATTTTAGTCATTAAGTCATGTATGTATTTAAATATCAATAAAAGATCTGAATATCAGTTACAATTGTTAGAATACTTATTGCTGGCTTATCGAAATGAGGTGCTCAACCCTCCAACTGATGACCTGTTCTGTGACCTAACTTATTTTTGCCAGTGGCGTTGACCGGAGGGTTACGACGTTTCGCAAGATAACGGAGTCAAGCAACATCAAGCGTGGCTGTCGCTTGGGGGTTGTTTCCATTTTGCGAACAAGGGTAAAATCGTCCAGTTTGCGAACAAGCAAAAATATACCTGAAGAATAATTTTCCAGTTTCTGAACAAATTTCAAAATGTTCTGGAATGGTTGTCAACAACGGGCCACACTTATGAGTCATTTCCTGTTTGTGTACCCAACTCAACGACCCTTGCAGAAGTGACCACCACTGTAAGAAATAGAAGAGGGGGTGGATGTCTACAGATATTGTGGCAATTGACTAAAGCAGTTAGGTACAATATTTTTGAACGATTTATTGGCACGATAGCGCGGAAATGTTCCAGGCAGTTACGTTCTGTTAGGATAGGTTCTGTTTATTGATAGGTTACGTTATGTTTGGTTCGGTTGGTTAACTTAGGTTTAATCTAACCTAACCTATCATTACCCAACCTAGCCCTATCCTAGCAGAACGTAATGTTATTTAAATCAACACATGTTCGGCGTTTGACGTGCTTAGTAATGGTTCGATTGTAAAAAGCTTGGATTTGGAAATAATTTCTTGATCCAATTTATAAACATTGAAATTCACGCAATGATGACCTAGATATTTAATGGGTAAACCTGTTCGATATTTTTTTTTAGTAAAGAAACTTCAAACAAGCGCATAATTTCTGTGACAACAGTAGATTTATTTTATTTTTGTTACAAATTACAACTATTTTATTTTAACAGATGTGGAATTGCCACAACCGTCGTCATCGCACAGTCAATGCTGTCGAGGGGTGGCATCACAAAATGAACAGTCTGCATGGAAAACCTCACCCAAGAATTAAAGATTTAGTAAATATTTGAAGTTGGAGGTTGAGACGACAAACTACAAAGTCATTAGGATGGAACTAAACTTAGAGGTGACTAAAAGAAAATGAAAATATATCAAACTTGATGACAGAATATAAAGATATTCAAAACGATACGACGAAGATCGTAACGTGGGAAAATTGTTAAAAAATAATGTCCTACATTTTAAAACTAGACTGAGTAATTCCATCGTACTTGTAAGGTGACGTGCTATTCCACCATGCTACTTGCCACCATGTTCCAAGAAGCGCCACCTGTCATGAACTCAGGTATACAAGTGTTTCCAAGCCCCGAGGGTGACATAGTTTTAGTAAACCAGACGCATTTTCCATGATCGGACAATGGTTAGTAATAAATATTACATAGACGAATGGGTTTATTCTTGTTAAGTAACAGATACATACAACAAGTTATACATTGAGCAGAAGGCTAAATAAAATTACGAGATTGTAAAACTAAAAACTAAGGCATTATACAATATAATATGCAGCTATTGAAAATAATAAGCAAATATATTTTCACCTTATAGCTGCTTGATTTTGAATTGATATAAGATGACCATATAAGTATTTCGTTGTATCGTCGAGTTGGTTTTAGCCGCTTGTATGTTACTAGACCAGACCGATCAGGCATAGACTACTACAAACCAAGTCTGACAATATAGAAAGCAGCTTTCCAGCTTTATCAGTTTGTGTTAAAGCTCAAATAATCAATGTTCTAAATAATCTGTACAATAAATCTGACTTGTACAATAATCAGCCGCTAGTTGACTGTCTTAATTTTTTTAAATAATCTTTATATATACATAACAATTTATATTTGCAGTCTTTAAAATTAACCTTGGCTTTTTCATATTGACATTGTACTCATTACATTCCAATACTTTCTGAGCTTTGTTTTTTTTCACTATAAATGTGCTATGTATCCTAGCAGACAAATGCATTTCGAAAGATCTTATCCCACATATTTTTCTCGACATTAATTGATCTTTTGTTAATTGCAACATTTTTTTTTCTTTTCTCAAGCTTAAGATCAAATTCTGCTAACATTAGCTTGACCTTCATAATTTTTCTAATGAACAGGTAAACGTTTGGATATAGATTCATACATATCGAGTTATTTAGTTTTGGTTTCCACCCTTCCCCCTTTTTTGCCCTTTTTCTTTGTCCAAACGCACTCCATATTGAAGGGTTTTCATTCCGCTGATCTGTGAAATAAATTAGACATTTTCTTAATTTTTTATTCTTTGGATGGTTCCCCATGATTATAAGGAAAGCATATTCCACTTTTTCTAGGGGAGATACACCAGAGCTGCACACCATCTACATACGTTTCTGATATCTTAATTGTAATTGTACTCTACGGTTATTCTCAAACTCTGAACCTTCTTCCACAAATATAGATTAAAATTATACGTACATCTTGTCACTTTAGTAAAAAAACTTCAGCAAAAGCTTCCTGAACAGCCGATTCAAAGTCGATTTTTGTATTATAACACACCCTGCCATTATATAAGCAAGAGTCATGGGTGAGTATCCGCTCTATGCGCTTCTCATTTCTAAGAAATGGTACCTGTCAACCTTCGTCAAGAGACTAGGTGGTAAGTAGCACGGGTGGGAAATAGCACGGTGGAAAATAGCAAGGTGGAAAATAGCACGCAATCACTTATAATATTGTTAGTGATTTTCATTTTAACTATAGATATATTGCCACGATCTTCACATCACTGTTTCATTATACCAACTTCATCATATTCGTTATGACTGAATTGATTGATGATATTTTTTTATAGGCTTGCTTTTATTTTATTGTAGCAATTTTAACTAAAA
This sequence comes from Stictocephala bisonia, assembly GCA_035578905.1. Taxonomy (NCBI): domain Eukaryota; kingdom Metazoa; phylum Arthropoda; class Insecta; order Hemiptera; family Membracidae; genus Stictocephala; species Stictocephala bisonia. Next base: position 11,536,885 of record JAQJVL010000001.1, read on the forward strand.
TATTTGTCAGTAAATAATCATTATGTATTATATCACACTTACTAGTTTCTTGGAATAGGGTGGAGTTAATTATCTCTTCAGGCTTGTTATAAAACTGAAAACTACCTATGACTCAAGATCTCAACCACTCCTCCAATTTGTTCGCAAAATGGAAACTAGCTGACTCAGGATCTCAACCACTCCTCCAATTTGTTCGCAAAATGCAAACTACCTGACTCAGGATTCCAACCACTCCTCCAATTTGTTCACAAAATGGACTGTTCGCAGACTGGAAGAAAAGGTCGCTTGGGTGTCGACGTTATCACAAGATAACGGAATCAAGCAACATCGAGCTTGGCTGTTGGGTACCGTCTGAGCGATCCCGTCCTTGCACTCAGTCCGCCTGCCAGGTCTCTGGTGGTGATTCGGAAGTCACTCTTATGCCGTTGGTCCCCAGGTTATGTGTTAGAGAGGGCTTATTAGCCCTAACTTCGCCTAGTTAACTAAGACAACCTTTAAATTTAACTTTTTTTTAGCTATCGCTCTAATAATTTTACTATCCGAATACAGTAATTTTCACGCTCATGTAATTTAAAAAATGTTGAAAACGGGCAATAATCAGTAGAATCAGTGGTAGTGCCTTTTTCAAAAACTACTTTCATTTCTTCCAGTCTCATTTGAGTGTTAATTTTCCCTTCCCCTTCCACTCTCTAATATCTTAAAGCACATCTGTTGAAGCGTTATCAATCCGTAACGTTACCTTACAAGGTGTCTATTCCTTTCATGGCACCGATAACGTAATCCAGGCGCCAACAAGACAAAAACCACTACCAGGCTAATGTCTTTCACAGTGGGCATTTCAGCTCGACTATTGGTAGCCTTTACGACCATATCGCCAAGTAATAGGCGTTTAGAACCCATCAGCTGAGTTATGAGCTTCAAAATGGAGAGACTTTTGTTCTCGGTACTGGCCGGGACTTGCTTGTCTTGCTACCTCAGTCGGCGGTCTTCCAGTTCGGTTAAGGTCTGGCCGGCGAGCTATGGCCCCCAGAAGGATTAGGTAACCCTTCAATATCTCACACACACTCTTAGGATCGGCAAACGACCTCACCATGTCCCTAACATAAATCACTCACTATAATTCTATTACAAGATTGCAACTTTTTTTATTCTTCCATTTTCCCTCCTGATATTGTTATTTTTTGTAATCTACAGGAAAATCTGATAAAAATGATATCAAACATGATAATGTAAAACATAATTACCGTATTTAAATGATTAAATAATGTGTTGGTGTTAACAAAATACATATTTAAATGTTATACTTTAAAATGTTCCAGTTATTTCCAATTTAGTCTTGTTTTAATAATAATTTTACGTCGATTACAAAAACGTTGGTTTAAAAAAGGAAAAAGTAGATAGTAAAAATATTTCAATTTTGTATTAGACACCGCAGTTGCAAATTATTTATGACAGGCGGCCGAGAAAGGTTGACAAGGATGCCGGTGTGTGCGCGTGCGTGCGTTGATGGAGGGTTGCTTAATCTCTCAGGGGCCATAACCAAACGGCCAAAGTATAGAAGAGCCTACCCAAACAGCCCTGCTATCCTTTACTCGATGACGATTTATTCACTCAATTAAGTACATCCAGAGTGGTAAACTATAATACATACAAAGAACAATTTTTAAAACAAACTACATAAAGTTAATTGTTTCTATGAATGTACTATTCTTTAGGATAATTATCGGAGGCCCTCCAGCCAAAAAAAGAGTATTAGAAAACGATGGTTCCAGGTTCCCAATACATTAGTGCCCTCAGACTGTATAAATTCTGGTGGGACTCTGTTGGGAAGTAAATAACAGACTCAATTCTTGTTTTTACAAAATTTCCTTCATTGCATCTTTGGATGTTAAGATATTGATTATCGGCCCCTCCCTATCTTAAGTGTGCGTGAAGTTGAACCCCCCCTCCCCAATACTATACTGCAGGTATACGACGTTGAAATCCTCTGCAATCCTCCATATACCCTCCCTCACTCTATAAGTGTATTATATTGAAATCCTCTCTCGTCCTGCAGGTATACGACGTTGAAACTACACCACACTACAGGTGTATGACGTTGAACCCTCTCCCACACTACAGGTGTACGACGCCCCCATCCTGCAAGTACACGACGTTGAAACTCTCCCCCAAACTGCAGGTGTATTACGTAGAAACCCTTCCCATTTTGCAGGTATACGACGTTGAAACTTTCCCCCACAGTACAGATGTATGACGTTGAAACCCTCCCCAATCCTGCAGAAATACGACGTTAAAACCCTCAACCACACTATAGGTGTATATCGCAGAAACTCCCCCATCCTACAGGTATACGACGCTGAAACCGTCTCCCACACTGCAGATGTATGACGTTGAAACCCTTCCCTTCCTGCAGGAATACGACCATTAACCACACTACAGGTGTATGAAGCTAAAACTCCCCCAGCCTACAGGTATACGACGTTAAACCTTCAACCAAATCACAGGTATACGATCACTACACTACAGGTGTATGACGTTGAACCCTCTCCCACACTACAGGTGTACGACGGTGAAACTCTCCCCCATCCTGCAAGTACACGACGTTGAAACTCTCGCTCAAACTACAGGTGTACGACGTTGAAACTCCCCCCATCCTGCAGGTATACGATTTTGAAACTTTCCCCACACTACAGATGTATGACGTTGAAACCCTTCCCTTCCTGCAGGAATACGACGTTAAAACCATTAACCACACTACATGTATGACGCTGAAACTCCCCCAGCCTACAGGTATATGATGTTGAACCCTCAACCAAACCACAGGTGTATGACGCTGAAACTCCCCCAGCCTACAGGTATATGATGTTGAACCCTCAACCAAACCACAGGTGTATGACGCTGAAACTCCCCCTTCCTACAGGTATACGACGTTGAAACCCTTCTACATCCAGCAATATGATAGTTCTTCACTTCCTTATCAATATGTAGGCTACAACCTTAAATCTAAGGTTTCGAACTTTCAACAATTTTGTCCCTATTGATTTATCCATAGTTTAAAACCATATTTATCCATATATTAAAGGATTCCACTCCAAATATTTTAATATTACAATTGTACAAATTATAATATATCTATAAACATTATTTACCAATAACTTGATTTAATGATTAATTTACTTAATAATTATAATTATTAGAGGAAAACTACATAATGTACTAGATAGCAAAAGTATTGAAAATAAAGTGTGGTTAATATAACATTTTTATCGATAAACGTATTAATGATATGTGAAATTTACAAAAACAATGCCAATACGTACATAAGCCAGTTTCATTCAAAACTGAAAAACAGTCAAATTCATTCACTTTACTTAAGAAAAGTTCCATAGTATTCGAGAGCACATATGGTTTGGGCATTTCAAACACACAGACAGACGGCGGTGTAATTCGGAGCACGTGTGTTCTGCTAAAGGGGGGATAATTCTTTCACTAACTGTCGTCCCCCCCAGACCTACGCTCCATCAAATCACTCCAGTTGATGCAAATCCCGCGTGTTCCCTACGACCTACGAGGGTTAAAAACGAGGAAAACATTTCTGTTTTAAATTCCAAGTTTGCGCCCAAGTGTAGGCAGGGCAGTTAACCCCCTGTGGGGGGTTGGGGAATGGAGGAGGGTTATTGATCCGATTACGGGACGTTCCAGAGAGATTATCACATTACTGACAAACTTTGTCGGCCTTAAAAGTAATTTGCAATAGCACAGAGAAAAAGGAACAGACGTTACTTTCTTATAGCCACAGCAAACGTTTCAGTGGCTGTTATATAGAGATACAAGTATTACAACTAATGTACATCTTTATACATCTGTACTTATAATTACTTTGTTTATCCTTGAGGAGGGAATGAGGGAGGGACTGACAAGGTTGAGATCCTGTCATCGCAGGGCAACTTGAAAAATAACTACTCGACATATTCAGCTCACTATTGGATGCGTCTTCTGTTTCTTTCTTCTCTGAGGTCGTACCTATGAATGCCTAGAAGCCCATTGTAGTTCCACATTTTGTGCTTTTTTAATTCTTATCTTATTATAGTTTGTTATAACAAGTTATGTAGTTAGTGATTATTATCTTATTGTAGTATGGTTTGTTTAGTTACATTGTCACAGAAAAGAAAGATACAGTTGTCGCATTCAATAGTGTGCTGAATGTGAGTCAAGTTTAGTTTAGTTTAGTTTAAAAGGGGATATATAGTTGGTCCAGCCAACCCTTGCAACGAAGCCTAAGGCTTTTTGTGCCAATCCCGGTGCCTAATCGTCGTAAAGCTGGCTGCCCTTGACCAAGTCAAGGAGCTTCTTCACTAGATTGGTAATTTCCAACTGTCCCAGAGGTGAGCCTTCAAAAAGTGCTCTTCTTCTGGCACCAAGAGCCTCACACTCCAGGACAATGTGTTCTGCCGACTCTTCGTCCTCCCCACAGAGGCGACAGATGGGATCCTCCGCAAAGAGTCCCACCGTTCTTAAATGCCTCCGGAATTTGCCGTGGCCGGTGATGAATCCCACCACCAGCCTAACGTGCGATTTGCTTAACCCAAGAAGTGACTTTGTCAACTTCTGGGAGGGATTCTTGACAAGAACCTTGCCGAGTCTTTGCCCTGGGAACCACCGCCATCTTTCCAGATGTCTGGCGCTGACCCAGTTTTTAATTGCTGCTTTGGCAGCTGCAATCGAAACGCCGCAGGCCGGCTCAGGACCAATGAAGGGCTTGAGAGCCCCGTGAGTCAAGTTAGTGTGTCGAGTATTTCTCCAGTTTGCCATGCCGTGGCAGAGCCAGAACCTTGTCAGTCCCTCCCTTATTCCCCCAAATCCTTAAGGATAAGCATAGTAATTATTAATACAGATTTTAAAAGATATATAAATATTTATTTTGGATGTAATATACATAGTATTTATAACTGCTACCGAGGTGTTCCCTGCGGCCATAAGAAAGCGACCTCTGTTTTTTTTCTGTGACATCGTTTCGCGTATTCACTCTGCTGGGTGACGAAGGCCTACAATCTGATTGTCACTTAGGGGTCTGACATTGATGTTTTCTTTTATGATTTTGAAGTATTTATATCCAGGTGTATATCTGGACTAAATCCCTAGAGTTTTGTTACTATTTTACTTGTTGAGTTTATTTGTAAGTTAAACTGTAGTTTACTTGTTATTGTTAGATATGTACATATTTATTTGAGTGTCCTTCTTGCTATGTTTATATTATGTTGTTATTTGTTACATATTGTTTATTTCTTGGACTATTCATATACATAATATTTCTACATTAAGAATGGTTTAAAATTCTTCTTCTTCCTATAGTTAATAATAATTTTTGCTTTATTTTTGCTAACTTTCCATTTAGCTACCAGATGGAAAGTTTGACTTTTTCAATGTTCAATTCGTAAATCTCAGATGAACTGTTAGATTTTATTATTGATTATTTATGTATATTATAAAGTGAATTGGACGTTAAAATCTAGTACAAAAATACATTTAGATGAACTTTATATATTATATTTTGAACTAATGTAACTAGTATTATACTGTATTGAGGCAAGTAAGTAAAATAAATGTATTCACCCAAACAGTTTTAATAAAAATTTTTTTCAATAACACTTGTATCTATTACTAGTCGTTATTGTTATATTATATACTGTGCTGCGTATATAGGTAATCTGTAACTGACATTTGATTTACTTCTTGGTGAAAATTTCGGGAATTTTTCAAAGACGGTTATATTCTTGGCTACTGTTTTAAATTATGCTGGTTAAAATTTTCATTTGTAATGTAGAAACAGTCAAGGTGTAAAAACTGTAGAACATTTATTCCCTCTTAAGTAACTGTTTTCAGATTTCAAATTTAAGCAGCTTTTGTTTAAATTATGAACAAAACCACGAGCCTTAATATATATTATAATTTTTTTTCATTTTGAAAAGTAAGTATGGTATGACATATTGATTTGAAGTAGAAAAAGATTCAGTGAGCAGCATTTAATTTCTGACTATCCAAATTTTATCATTTTTTGAAATCGAATCTACCATTTCAATCTCCAGTTTACGGTTAAATTTCCGGTTGGCATACCTTTTTTGAAAAGTGACGCGGTTTTCTGAGGTAACGGGTTTTAGAAGGGGGGGGGGGCAAAAGGTTAAGGGGGCCGTATCCCTAACTGCCAAGCCACCGCTGAAAAGTCGACTGCTCCGTAGTAGTAGAGGTACAAATTTACCGTCAGCGGGCTATAACATGGTTTTATATTTCAACTCTACGGTTCGTGTTTATTATTGTAATGAAATATAGTAACAATGTATTATTATTTAAGGTATAATACAGTGAACCAAAATCTTATATTTTCAAATTTTAAAATCGTCAATAATTAAATTTGAGTTTCACACATTTAACAATAAAAAAATCAAAACATACTCAATTTTTTATAAAAATAGCTTCATAATCTAATAAAGCAGTTCTTCACCTATCAGGTGTTACGATACGATCATTAACACGGACCGAATCCTTGAAACAGGAGTTACGTTTTTAGAGTTTTTCGTGAAGGGATATTGCCGCCTTAAAGGGTTGTAGACCTAAAAGTTGTAGAACATTTTATTCTTGACAAATAAGTTTTTGTCTTATCTGAAATTTGAAGTACAATTTTCATGTTATGGCAAAAAAATAAGCCATGCATGATCCATTTATGGCCGTTATATTTATGGTGAAAACGGAAATCAGTCTCAAAATACGGACGTAAGATAACTCTACTTAGTGTAAAAGTGTTTGTTTTAAGTTAAAAGACGTGAGTGTAGTTTTTAAAACAGTTCGTTGGGAACCTCGGCTCGCTCAAGTAAATGTTTCGTAAATTTCCAGTCGCTCTTCATTTCTGGGCCGGCAGATATTCCAGTCACGGAGTGCCCGGCTACCCGGCTGGTATATAACTCTACTTTATCAGACCCGCGTGGCACCAACGATGATGTTACATGCTTGTTTTGGTCCCGGCCACAGTATTGTTTATATCCACAGACACAATTACCTATTGTCTTATGTGCAACTCCTCCATTCACTACACTATCAAGCTCACATATTTTACCCGTAACATGTAATGGGGTACTGTAAGACTGGAATTACCGAATTATCGAATCACAGGAGATTTCCGTTTTCCAAACTAATTCATATCCATTGTCGTACCGGCCTGCTCGACAACCTGCTCACAAAATGAATATTCTCTTACAATCGCTCCAAAATTATACTCAATTTGCAACACAACGCTCAGTAAAAGAATCCAACAAATATTGTGACTCGTAAATAAGCAAGTGACACTTAGAAAACGTAAATGAGACCAAACCATGGTGTATGCTTCATAGATTTTAAGTAACTGAACTTTCAAAAAGTGCACGAGGTCGATATGACTAAACATAATCGACAACTGTTTCAATTCGATGAGTAAATAGACCGTAAATAATCGGCACAAAATTAAATAACTGCTATTTACTGTAATTAAAAAATAACAAAATATTCTAAAGCATTTGTTTATTTCTTTACTCTTTAAAAAAAATTAAATGTGCTTGTTTGAAACAATTTCGTTTGTCATTGATGCTACAAATACTAACGGTGGATATACGAGAAATTTAAATTTTAACAAAAACACCACTGCAGAATGTGTTCATATGGGTTAGATATATTTATGAGTTAGTTATTTATATCCCTCCACTACTACTGATCCCTTTGTACGTCCTTTTCCAGTGGTCTTGACCGGAGGGTTCCGACGTTATCACAAGGTAACGGCGTAAAGCAACACCGATCGTGACCGTCTGAGCGATCCCGTCCTTGCACGCAGCCCGCCAGCCTGGTCACTGGTGGTGGTTCGGAAGTCGCCCTTAAGCTGTTGGTCCCCAGGTTAAGTGTTAAAGAGGGCTTCCTAGCCCTAACTTCGCTTGGTAGAATAAAACATATTTTTAACTTTCAACTTTACGTCAACCCACACCTGATCAATCAATGCAGCTACAAGGGAACAACTTGATAAGATTTCAAACTATTTATTCTAATTTCATAATTTGAAATCACGTTTAAGAAATATATTACTAGTCGTATAGATCTATTTGACTATACAAACTGTAAAAGAAACAAAATTAATACGGTAACAAATTACTATTTTAACACACATTCCTTCTTTCTAGATCACAAAATATAACAATTTCCATTTACTTGAAATTACAAACCTATTAAAAAACTTTTTGTAATTTAATTATGTTTTAACACTAATAATTAAATAACTGATTCAATGTTATGAATTTTATAAGTGTTTTATCACAAACTAAATACCTACTCCATCTACTTATTTTATTACATCCATCTACATTCTACTAATGTCATATTTATGTTAGTAATAATATTTAAGTATGATAACCAATAACACATCCACAAGACGTTTGTACATGCTATTGCAAATGTGAATCTTATATATATTCGTACAAAAGATTTACAAAGATTTTTACAGCACTTAATGTGTTAAATGTGGTAGGAATTATTTGAGGTAGGTGTCGACACAAATCATAAAACTAACTGGCTTACTGGGGTTATATCGGTGCTGGTTGCAAACTAAGCATGCCACTATCTAACTTCAGAACACCACGTGTATTAAGTGATTAAAATATAATTTAGATTCGAGTGGACTATTGGATAAAAAACATCTTCAAATAAAGACAGAGAATCTGCAATTTATTTTGTAACGTTAAGGAATAAGGCTATTACACTTAGCTAGTTACATTAATGTCTATTCTAAATTTATGATGGAAAAAACTATTACAAGAAAAGAACTAGGCTAATTTTAAACCTCTAACAAGTTATAAGCTTGGTTTTATTTCAAATACCTAGGATGCATACAAAATATTAAAGTAATTCTTTTTCACTTTAGACTAGACTTTCAACTATTTTTTTCAATGAATTAATTCCTTTCAACAAATGTGAAAGAGCTACGACTACTGTAAAAATATTAGACAAGCAATTACTGATTACATAATTCCTAAATAATTATAGTTAAGTTAATACTGAATATAAATTATTTAATTAAAACAGCGGTAATTTGTGAAGTTTGTACCTGATTGCTTACCAGGGATCAAACCTGAAAGCAAAAATTGCTGTTTAGTGATTTATAAAGTTGTGCATGCAACATTAATGGTAATGTAAACCTTAGTAAACTTACCCTAAACAACAACCAAGACGGCCCACCCACCATGGCTACATAAATATGACTCTTGGTTTGACCAAATGCTTATTCCCATGTGGGAAAGTAGTCAGCTCTCCCACAATGGCCACATACATATGACTTGCTTAGCCCAACTACGTTCTCCGTATAAGATGCTTGACGGCTCACCCACCATGGCTACATACATATGAATCTAAGTTGGACCAACTGCTATCTCTAAGTGTAATAATTAACGGCCCATCCACAATGGTCAGATACTTATGATTTGCTTGGCACAACTACTTTCTCTATGTATGATTTCTGACGACCCACCAACGATGCATACATTCATATGACTTGATTGGCCCAACTACGTTCTCTATATATGATTTCTGACAACCCACCCACCCTGGCTACACTAATATGACTTGATTGGCCCAACAACGTTGCCCATGTATGATTTCTGACGACCCACCCACCCTGGCTACACTAATATGACTCTCTTGGCACAACTACGTCCTCTATATATGATTTCTGACAACCCACCCACCTTGGCTACACTAATATGACTTGATTGGCCCAACAACGTTGTCCATGTATGATTTCTGACAACCCATCCACCCTGGCTACACTAATATGACTTTCTTGGCACAACTACGTTCTCTATGTATGATTTCTGAGGAGTGACGACCCACCCACCCGCCCACGCACTCAAGCACGGTTCACTGGCTTGGCCTTGGCTACATTAATATGACTCGATTGGCCCAACAACGTTGCCCATGTATGATTTTTGACGGCCTACCCACCATGGCTACATACAAATTAATTTCCTATTTGTGATTATTGACGATCAACCCATCATACACGTACTGTTAAACCACCTACATTAGCTATGTATAATTCTTGAAGGCCCACCCACCATGGCTAGGCCTAAATCTCGCCTACGTTCATCAGATGTGATTCTAGATGGTTTACTCACCAACTTTACACAAATTACCTTGACGGCCAATTACTCTCCCTGGATATTCATTACTTTTTACTGCTGACCAATTATTTCTATAAGTAAAAAATACGATCATAGACGGCCACCAATCAGTCTAACTTCCCAACACCTTTGATAATATCTATAAATCGCACTTTTCTGGCCTTAAAGAATTACGATCCAAAATACTTTTCAGTGCACCTCATTTGAAATAATGTAATAGTCATTACTGTGGTCGTTCCCCAAACTGCCGAGTCACCGTTGGGGAGTCAACAGCCCCAGACAGACCTGTAGTAAGTAGTAATGCAACATTACCGTCTCCAGGTCTAAACATGTTTTTTTTATTTAAAGTGCACGGGTCGTGTTTCTTATTATAATGAAATTTAGTGAACAATATATGATTATTTAAGATCCAATCTAGTGTACCATTATTGCATATTATGAGTTTTAAATTTAAAATCGCCTGGAACTACATTTAAAGTTTCACATGTTAACTATAAAAAACTATTTAAACACTCAACATTTTACAAAAAATCAACCACTAAAACACTTTTTCACATATCAAATGAAACCTTAAGTGTTTTAATACGATCATTATTACGGGGTGTTTTTCATGGAACGTAACTACCCCATAAGAACATAGACAACAGACCATCTCACATTCACTTGATAATTAATAGACCTTGACCTTACATAGTAAAGGTCAGCGTTGTCACATTTCATAACTTATTCTTTAGAGGCTATTCTAGTACATTAGTTACAGCACTATAATTCTATTACCGAGTGACTTAATTGGATGAGTTTTTTTAAGTTAAATAATGTTCTGGGATTTACGAATGACTATAGATAACTAGTCTAATTATTAGGAGGTTAAATATCATTAAACACAAAACTCGTAAAAATGTTTAAGAGATGACACTTAATTAACACTTAAGGTCTTTATCAGTCAAAGTGATGGCTGTGAGAGGGTCAATTCAGAAGTGTAGACCTATCTTATCTCTCCGAACGAGTCCGAAGATGGTCGAAAGTGTGGTAACGAGTTTTAAATGCAAAACCGCCGGCGAACCAGTGAAATATTCCACGGGCACTCGATTAACAGCCCAATTTAGAGAAACGTCAAAATCCAATTTATAAGCCGACATCGAGTGGACATATTAGCATTGGTAATTGAGGATTTTAACGAGCGCCGTGGAGAACTACGGAAGTCAACTTTCTGGGACACATATACAACCGACATCCCTCCATTTTTACATCGTCATCAATCATTTTAACAGCAGTCCGAGCGCCCCCATTGGCCGAACGGTGCTAGACGTCTACCGCACTCTGGGAACCTACCGTCTTTACATAACCGGTACGTGTCGAATGTTGGACCCATTGACATTTACCGCACCATGGCATTTTGCTGGCCTGTTTGAAAAAGTAATAAATTCCACGGTTTATTAATGTTTACTCGTTTAAACAAATCCTCCTTCATCCCTCAGTCCACAAACAAATCTGATAATACACGTTGACAGAACAGTCAAGTGATATGTTGTCAACCACGCAACCGTCTAGTTGCAATAAACTGACGACTGTCAGCTCATATGTTATCAATCGGATCAATGAAAATAAAAGCACGCTAAAATTACTTAAACAAAACGCATATAGGCCCTACACATATTGGCCCTACACATATTGGCCCTACACATATAGGCCCTACACATATTGGCCCTACACATATAGGCCCTACACATATAGGCCCTACACATATAGGCCCTACACATATAGGCCCTACACATATAGGCCCTACACATATAGGCCCTACACATATAGGCCCTACACATATTGGCCCTACACATATTGGCCCTACACATATAGGCCCTACACATATAGGCCCTACACATATAGGCCCTACACATATAGGCCCTACACATATTGTAGATTGTGTATTTTCGTAAATAAAGAGTGTTATTATTACATTTGATACTAAAACATTAAATATTATGTTTAACCACAGAGAAGAAATAAATAGAGGTCACATCCAATAGTGCGCTAAATGTGTGTCATATTAGTTTGTCGAGTGGTTATTTATTCTGCTTGCTATGCAGATGGCAGGGCCAGCACCTTATCAGTCTCTCCCTTATTCCCCCCAAATTATCAAGCATGAACGTAGTAATGATTACTACAAATGTATACAAATTTACATTAGTTGCAATGTATTTTTAACTGCCATTGAGGCGTTTGCTGTGAGCATAAGAAAGCAACCTCTGTTTCTTTTTTTTTTTTTTTTTGTGATTTAATGCAAATAACGTGTAATATGAACAGTAGGCTACTTTGTTGTAAACGAAAGTATTAGCGGAAAGTAAAATGGGCAGCTGTAGAATTTCTCCTTCCGATGGCAAAGTAGTCTCGGAAATAAATAAGGACAGTTCAACTTATAGATCTTTGAAATTAAGAATCTTGTACGACTTGATGTGATGTAGTCTATTACCATGCCCACATAGAATATTGTTTCCCAGCCACAATATTCTATTCATAGACGTTTCTCAGACTTCACCGACAAAGGAGTATGTCCGATTGAACAAGAAGACTTCACTAATTATCTCCCAGCTATGCTTAGTGAGGTATAACTCCGCTTACGATCGTAAGATCTTGCCATGTGTATCTTTCAACGAAAAACAATTATATTTATTTTATGTTCAAATAAAGGACAGATTGGATTTACTTATTACGTGTGTATCTTACGCTGACTATTACGGAATATTGTTTTCAAACGAATGAATATAATTTTAAAACTCGTTGGCTATTTAGGTATAGCATCTTCAAACGAGATAAAATATTTAAAGACTCACTGAATATTTAGGTATAGGATCTTCAAACGAGATGAAATATTTAAAGACTCACTGAATATTTAGGTATAGGATCTTCAAACGAGATGAAATATTTAAAGACTCACTGAATATTTAGGTATAGGATCTTCAAACGAGATGAAATATTTAAAGACTCACTGAATATTTAGGTATAGGATCTTCAAACGAGATGAAATATTTAAAGACTCACTGAATATTTAGGTATAGGATCTTCAAACGAGATAAAATATTTAAAGACTCACTGAATATTTAGGTATAGGATCTTCAAACGAGATGAAATATTTAAAGACTCACTGAATATTTAGGTATAGGATCTTCAAACGAGATGAAATATTTAAAGACTCACTGAATATTTAGGTATAGGATCTTCAAACGAGATGAAATATTTAAAGACTCACTGAATATTTAGGTATAGGATCTTCAAACGAGATAAAATATTTAAAGACACGCTGATCATTTAGGTATAGCTTCTACAAACCATATTTAAGTGAGACTATATTTAAAAGTCTTACGGAGTAATTGGTTAGTGTATCTTCAAACGAGGGACTAAATTTAAAGCTCGCCAGGATTATCTTGATACGGAGAATACGTTTAATATCTCATTGAATATTGGTAGGATATTTAGGTAAAGGGCATGTTACCTTTAGGTAGTCTCAACTAGGTTAGCACAAATCATATTCATTTCTATTATTAGGCCAAAATAATCTTACGTTCTTTTATTGTCGTTAAATGTTTTTGTAAGAAAAATAGATGAACAGGCAATTAAATGAATAAATAATAAACTGATATAATCAATTAAGCAATAATTTTCAAATTGAATGCTAAACATTTGTTAAGAAGTAACTCGATGAAGGACAACTTGAAGCTGTTATACAATAATAAGGAAGACAACATATTTGAGATTTATCACACATTCTGTTGCTTGTCTCCCTTGACTCAGTCTGCAGAGAAATGCTATTTCTTCGCTCGGAAAAGGCATTTTACGAAATTCAGGACCGTAATTGTTGAACGGATGGCAATAACGTGCGACAAAACATATGTGACGCCCTTTGCGCAATACACCCTCACTGCGCGACGGTGAAATAATTCTATAGATGTTGCCCTGAGGAGTGGTTCGAGAAGATAGGTTCGTTTCCCCCTTCTGTAACCGAGGGGGAGATCATCCGTAGAGCTCTGCCGACCAATCTAGATAGCTGACGATCCATATGGTGACTTCCTTTTGCAGATTTCAGATTTTGTTTCTACTTTTTTATCGTTTCTTTGTGAGAGTCATCTGTTAACATAACTCTCTCTGTCTATGTTGACATACTTACTAATTTCTGAAAAAAAGGCGTCTTGGGAAGTCAAACGGTCCCACCCACAAAATGTGTTAAAACTAAGGGTAAAAATCCAAATGAAATATTGTATAACAAGTTTTATACAGAATTTAGGCCTATGTGGTCTTATCACGAACATTTTTTACATATTTATAACCCTAAATTTCTTGGAAATCCTATCAATTGCCAGAAAGCCAATAATAGGCTAGTTTTCATCACTATTCAAAAATATAAAAATAAAAAAAGTAAAGATAAATCACCTTGTTATGCACACATTGAATGAAAGACATATAGAGAATATAGCGTTAGAATGTTTTCAAAAGTGCATATCATGATATTCCCTCTGCCTATTTGTATTTAGTTGCTAAACATGTTTCCAGCGTTAAAAGAAAAAAAAGTAACTTCAAAACGTAGCGTAAAAAATTCAAGGTATTTATATATAGAACAGACATGTCGATTATTCAGCTGAAAAAATTTTTCATAGTAAATAAATAACTAAAAAACAACAATATGATATTTTTTTAGAGGAAAAGCCGACAAATTTACGAAACTGAGAAAAAACAGAATATGTTTTGTTCGTAAGTTACATTGATGTGGGTACCCTAACTGTGCGGAATTTTTCCCTGATCAGGAAAATCACAAGTTTTTTTATAATTGAACCATTATTAATCACGTTAGCGCCGGAAATGTGCTGATTCAGCTAGGTTACGTTCTGTTAGGATGTGGATGGGTTATGTTAGGTTTGGGTAGTTTATGTTAGGTTAGGTTAAGTTAGATTAGGTTATGTTATATAGGTTTGGTAAGGTTATATTAGGATTAGTTACTTTTAATTAGTTTGTAGATAAGTTGATTAAAACTTTTCAAGATTCATAGGTTTATCTAACCTAACATAAGCTATCGAAACCTAACATGATCTAAACAAACCTAACAACCTAAACAACCCTAACTTCCTAATCAAACCTACCATAACCTAACCTATCAATACCTAACCTAACCTTATCATAACTGAACGTTAAGTTACTGAAATCGCCACATTTCCGGCGCTAAAGTTATTAATAATGGTTCGATTGTAAAAACCTTGTCATATTCGTAATCAGGACAACATTCCACATAATCTGAGTACACACATTGCTATATTTAAGAAAACATTGTTTTCCGTATTTCCTCGTTTCTATAATTTTTCCGGCTTTTCCGCTGAATAAAACGATAATATTCTTATTTCTACTATGAAAAAAATGTTCAGCCATAAAACAGACAAGGTCCTTGTTCTAAATAATTACCAAATACAATTATGTTTACTCTGACTAGCTTCTGGCTAACACCAGGGGCGTACCCAGGGTTAGTGTTTGGAGGGGGCTGACTAACACATGTAAAAAACGTCATTCAAACTAAAAAAACTCAAATTATCTTTATTTGCATATTATGAATAATGATACATATAAGTAGTTAAGCTTACAAATGATTAAATTTATGAAGAAAGGACTACCCTCTATAATGATGAAGTAACTATTTTCAACTATTGCCCTTTACAGTTATTGTTGGGTGTTGCTATCATTTGTTTCTTTACAAAAAAAATTAGGTTTGGGGGACAGGGCCCCCTAGGCTCCCCTGGGAACACCCCTGGAAAACACACTCATTGGCCGTGAAAATGTTTCCATGACGCTCTCTGGTAAAGTCAAGGATAAATCCAAACGTATGAAAAGGGTGTTTATTGTTGATAGTAGCGAGATAAAAAAAATTCGTAACAACTACCAAAGCAGTCCATTGAAACCAAGTTAGCTATTTAAGATAAAAATTAGTATAACATGTCTGTTCTACTATCGCTAAGTGAAAATATTTATCGTGGTTACTATCCTATCTCTAAAAGGAGATATTTATCATTGTCTCTATGTTATCACAGAGAGGAAATATATGCCGTTGTCACTTTTGATCAAAGAGAAAATATTTATCGTGGTCACTATCCTATCTCGGAAATAGATATTTTTTATCAATGTGTCTGTTATCTAGAATGGATGCATATTTCACTGTCACTTGGTAATAGGGAGAGGAAATATTTATCGCTCTCACTATGCTTTCAAGGAAAGCGGAAAATTTTAAAGGATATATATAAAATTACTTTAGGCGTGAAGGTGAAAAATTATCAGTCGATAGAGGTGTGTATTTTGCCCTGTGGTTAGATGTGAGGGGGGAGGTGCTGGGCGCGCCGGATGCAAGCCTACAGACTGGAAAATTGGCCCAACCAGTCCAAACACGGCCGCAAACAGTCCTCTTAATGCCGGTGATTCGGTCATGTATTACAATCGTTTTGACAAGCCCGGCCAGTGACACGACACACTCGACAGGCCACGGCCGTCAACAAGTTGTAACCAATTATGACCTTACAGCAAGCAACTATGATAAAATGGGTGATTTCGTATAATGAACATGGAGGGGGGGTTAAACAACTAAATATTAATAATTACATTCTAAGGAAACTGATTTATTCCTGTCAATGAGTCTTGTTTCTAAAAGTTTTATGGGATGATTAAAAATAAAATTATTATTTCATTGGGTAGTTTTAGATTAAACAATACTAGGACATATACCCGCGTTGGATCTTCAGGTCCCGGGAACGATTCCTGAGGTGACGGATGGTAACAATTGCACCACAATCCCTGTTACTGACCCAGGACAATTGGTGATGTATGACTTCAGTAGGGAATCCTGGTTAGGATCGCTGGAACTAACGGCGTCGAGACCTGATGTGATAACCAGATATCCGAGGGCAAAAAAAACCTTCCAGCACACGTGGTCCGGGTGGTTCTTGTTGGAACATTCACAGGAAAGAGCTCTTGTAACACAAAACGAGAGTACTGATCTCCCAAGATTTCCAAAGATAAAAAAATACAGACTGTTGAATTGAGAATTGTATTCTTGTAAATCCATAGGCTAGTCGTGTTAAAAGTATAATGTATCACAAAAAGAAAGAATTAAGCAGAGGTCAAAACCAATAGTGTACTGAGTGTGTGTGTCGAGTAGTTATTTGTCCAGTTTGCCATGCGATGACAGAGCCAGCACCTTGTCAGTCCCTCCCATACTCCCCCCAAATCCTTAAGGATACACTACAGAGATTTGTATTCATAGGATAACTTACACGTACAAATTATTACTACATATGTGCAAAGATGTACATTAGTTGTAATTTATTTATAGCTGCCTCTGACGCGTTCGCTGTGGCCATAAGAAAGCGACCTCTGTTTACTTCACTTGGCTGTGTGAGACCCCAATAAAATTAAGTCAGTTTTTACAGCTTCAGTATTAATGATTAAGCCTAAATAAATACATTAAATACAATTTTTATTGAAAACCAAGACATGCCACAATTAATTTATAATCCTCAACTGTTTTAGAAGCTAATACAATATCCTATTTAGAACAAGTAGGCTATGTCGAGAGAGCTGAATGATGTAGTCCACGGCGTACTACGGACGGCTCTGTGAAAGTACGAAACCCTTAAAACCATAATGGCCTGAATACCATCGCACAACATTGTCTAAGAGTTTATTACTTGGAGCGAGGAGTTTGTTTTTGTAAACGGTTGCTGGAGGAAGTGAAGTCGAGTTCGCCGCTCATGCCGGCAGGCCGTGCCGTTCCACGCAATCACGTAGGACATAAAGATGGCCGATCTCGAGGCAGATAGCCGTTTTACGCGGCCGTTTCCACGTTAAAGAATAAGCCATTTTGTTTTAGCGGCAGTTTCAGATTATAATCTGCTCAACGCCAATTATGTTAAGGTGGTTGCAGACTGCTCGGCTGGAGCGAGCCTGGTTGGACTGAATCTTCCTTGTCCGGAAAGCTCATTCGACGCAAATGCGGGAGAAATTATAAATTTATGATTAAAAAATATTAACGTATCCATCTCATGTTCCTTTAGTTTTGTGTTGGCAATTCGGAAAATCGCTATAAAAGCGGTTTACGTTTGTAACCACGTTCAATACATTTTCCGTCATATCTCGATAAATAATTGTCATAGACCAAAATAGTTTTCAAATTCGTTTTCAGCGCAAAAAAATACGTCAAATTATAAAAAGATGATTGAAAAATCATTAAAAATAATGAATATGTCAAAGATACTAAGTTTTAAAATGGTTTTTATATATTTTTCGGTTTCACAATTAATTTCTTTACTTTAAACATTTACTTGTATTGAATCTATGACCATATACAAACGTCAGAGTAAACATTATTAATGGGTTTAGAAAGTTTAATTTTTGTCTTATTCGTCGTATTTATTAATAACAGCGTTAACGGGAGGTGCAAGCTTGAAAAAAAAACATTATGGTACGTTTAGCACTGTTGCCTCAAAAAGTAGGAGTACAATATACAAATTTATTATTTTTGCACTGTTTTTAAATGTTTGTAAAATTAATTTAATCGTATTAATAAAACTCTTATAAAGAACACAAATCATACATTATTTTATACATTTTGAATTAAATTTGTTCAAATTAAATTGTTTATATTTTCACAAGAAACATCATAAATAATTAAGAAAGATATAAAATAATAATAAATAAAGAAATAAAATTCCTAATTTAATGGCCATAGAATGAAAATCATTTTTAACGAATTTAGCTAGGTTCATAAATGTTAGTATAACAAGATGAATATTCAAAGAAAAATGATAATTTCTCATTATGTAGTCAAAGTAGTAGTGAAAACAAAAAAATAAACTATGAAAAAATAAAACCAAGTGCTAGCAAAGCCGGAAAAAGACAGCATTTAATTCATGTAAAAAAGCTTGGTGTGGTTTTCCGTAAAATGACAGACTGTTCTTTTGAACGTTGATTCTCTATAATTGGTGAAAGTACTCTTCATAGCTTTAAAACCAACTTAAATTAAGGTATATTAAATTATTTATTTATGAAAATTAAGTTATATTTATACTGATTCCTTAAAAAGCTTTTGTAATTTGCTGTTCCATATAGGCTATATTGAATTACATTGTAGCGCCTTTTTTTATATTTCACATTTGTTATGAATAAACTTTAAATCATTATTAACACATAATTGTTGCTTAGTTTATATCTGCTAAAAACTATTTTATTTATTTTTTTCTGCTTATATTCTTTAAATTTTATATTTCTTATCTATAGGCCTACTAGTACGGTAAACCAGATAAGAAATTGTAGGTAAGTTCGGATTAAATAAAAAGTAGATAAATCGATTTGAAACCTTTTGTTAAGGAAGATTTCTACATCAGAAATACACAAATTTTAAAGTCCGGAAATGTTTCGATACATAGTAAACAACAAGCAGACAAAAATAGTACATAATTGGAATAAATCGAGAAATACACTACACATTTTAATGAAAATTAGTATTTAGGGTGTTTTTAAGTTGCTTATTATTTAGCAACTTTATAAACAAAAATTATTTTTATTTGCTTATTATTCTAAAACATCCCAACTAATTGGGGAAATAGATAAATATACTGTTTATATATATGTATGCTTTTCTATTTTGTATCAATAACACTAATGGTTGCTACTACAAATATTTAATTGCGTTTAAATTTCCCACCGCTTCTACAAATATATTGCAACCTATGTTTTTAAGTCCAAGTGATTGGACAGAAATAAAGTTTGTTTCACAAGTATAACTGGAAACAACCTACAAACAAAACGACAGTAGTTCAACTTGATTTTATAGCAGGCTGTTTTATGTTAGGGGTAAACTAACAAAAATACACTGAAGGTGGTAAGGACATGTGCCAGTGCATAGTTCTGGACACAAACATGCGCGCTCGATACACAAATAGTAGCCAAGCCTACTTTGATGGCCAATGAATAAAAGAGTATAAAACTATTAACTCATGTTTCTTACACTTAACATAAAAAATATAAAATTATAGTATACCAATATTTTTAATGTTAATTTTATAATATCAATATTTTAAAGTTGTATCATGAAAGAGCAGCTATAAATTGTATCTATAAATGGAATTGATACAGTTTTTTTGCAGTTAACTGTATTAGGGTTAAGTTTAGTAACACTTCTTGAGGCAAGAACTGTGAATTAAAGTGTAGTATTTACGCTTATACAGTTCCTCTCGTCGAGTTATGTATCTGTAGTGTGTTATAACGACCTGTAATAAATTACCACCGACCTCAAATTCAATTTTGATAAAAAAGGAAGAAGTGCTGTGGGGCTGTAATTTTCTATTGAGGTTTAAATGCCGGATAGTACAATTTATAAAATATTACAACAGTTATTTCTTTATAATTTATAATATATCGCAGTGAACAGATTCCAAACAAACATTTAGACTTTTTATATCCTCCATGGAAACAGAGGTTTAGTTCTAAATGTTCATGAAAGTAGAAGTGACAACCTTAAAACTCTTACGCCTAAAATAGGCATAAATAAAACAATACTTAAAGTCATATTAATTTTTAGGGCCTATATACAGTATTTCACTCAGCTAACATTTAATGCAAAAGAAAGTTAACTTTTGTTCCAGTAAAAACTTGATTTTTTATAAAAAAAATGTAAACTTTTAAAATAATTTTATTAAGTAATAAAAGATTATTAAACTATTTATTTGTATTTGTTATTTTTTTAAATTTAATTTGAAATGTATATAAATACTTAGTTTTAAGATTAGTTTAAGCTAAAAGTCCCTTTTGTTCGTATGTTATCAGGTAGATAAGCCGTACGCTGCCGAGAGCTGAGTGTATTTCAATTCATATCCAGAAAGAATAGACACAACACTTGTTTTTTATCATTGTTAAGTTTCCGAACCACATTTACTGCATTATGGCGTAACATGGTCACAATTTTAATTTCGTCATTCTTGTGTTTTTGACAAGTAAAATATGTCAGTATATAATTTGTTTATCATGAATAACAATGAACAGATCCAAAAAAGAAACTAATTTATTTTCACTATCTGGAGGCAGTAAGTGTAAATTAAACTGTATTGTATTTTACCCTTATCCAGCCCCTCTCTAAAACTGATGTATTTTTGATGTATTGAAATGGGTCTATAACGGCCTCTAATAAATTAAGACCGACCTCAAATTTCATTTTGATAAAGAAGGAAGAAGTGCTGTGGGGCTGTAATTTTCTATTAGGGTTCGAAAGCCGGGTCTGGATTTGAAAAGCAAATTAGAGCTGGGAAACATTGGCAGTAAAATCTCTAAAATATTACAACAGTTATTTATAACTGGGGTGGTTTTAGAAGGGGCGGGTGAATACTGCAAATACATTTCGGATCTCAAAAATAAGCTGCAATACTTGATGTTGTTTATTAGAACGTGGGCTAAGGACATCTCTGGTAAGATTAAACGTTGTAACTTACCGGGACCCTCAGCAGACAAGTCCCGAGATTTTCATATGTTGGAAAATGACCCCCTAAAGTGTTCTGTCGTTTAAGCTGGGAGTCAGGGGATGCGTTTCTTCCAAATACGAGTAGTGGTAATGCCAACGTAGAGATGGTGAGATTATTTTTTATACTTTTCCCTTCTTTAACTCAAAACTGGCCCCATGGACTTTTTTATCAGATTTTACGTCTTTCGTACATAAATCTCACTTCTATAAATTTTCGGTATAGACCCTACGCATAAAAAATAGTAGCAGCATTACTTCAATAATTAATTATAAATATGTTTAATACTCTAGGTAATGTTTGTTTTTTGTTCTCGAATAAAACTTAGTAACGTTTTGGTGAAATAGTCAAATTGGGCAAAACAATGACTTGTATCATTCTATTTGTTCATTTGATGCCGTATGGAATACATGAACGGAAGTACTGCGTTTTCTTCAAGAAAAAGAATAATATTATTAAAGAATGGAAACCATATAAAAACACTAGACTATACAAGTACTAAATAGAACACGACAACTGCACCAGTCAATTTTCATTCATAAACTTTCAAAATATGATGATAAATATAATGATATAAAAATTTATCTTTTTAAAACCTGTGCCGGCGTGGTGGCTCAGTGGCTAAGGCTTCGGACCGTGGAGGGCAAAGTCCAAGGTTCGAATCCTCCCTCAACTGAGCTAACGGTTGGTACTTCACTCGTTGATTACAGTTCACATACAAGCCTGTAGGCCCATGTGAACTGGGGAGTGAAGTTAAACAAAAAAAAATGCATTTTTCAAAACTAGGCTAGGATACATTTATTTATTAATATACCTACACAATAATTCAGTTGATCAATGGTTGATTTCTGATCGTAACAAATATTGCATTTTTAAAACGTATTCTAAAATGAAATGCCTTATTATTTCTGCTGTTAAAAATTGTTCTAAACCAAATTTATATATATCGATAAATTATAACACTAGACCTATCATTGCTCATGCGAAATTTGAGAGTAAACTTTTAATACATACACATTTTTTATATCATATTTGTTGTGGATTCAGAGGCTTCATCACTGTGGTAAAATCTGCAACATAGCTGAACTCGTGATCACGGAAGAAACCTGTGGTACAGCCCCCAACCGAGGAGGAGTCGTGGTAATGGACGAACACTGTGGTAGAGCCCCGAACCAAGCAGGACTCATGACCACTGACGAACACTGTAGTACAGCCCCCAACCAAGGACTCCCCGGCATGGATGAACACTGTGTTACAGCCTCGAACCGATCAAAAATCGTAGCCACGAACGAACACTGTGTTACAGCCCCCTGCTGAGCAGAACTCGAAGCCAGGACGAACACTGTGTTACAGCCCCCTGCTGAGCAGAACTCGTGGCCACGGACGAACACTGTGTTACAGCCTCGAACCGAGCAGAACTCGTAGCCACGGACGAACACTGTGTTACAGCCCCCTGCTGAGCAGAACTCGTGGCCACTGACGAACACTGTGCTACACCCCCCTGCTGAGCAGAACTCGTGGCCACGGACGAACACTGTGTTACAGCCCCCTGCTGAGCAGAACTCGTAGCCACGGACGAACACTGTGCTACAGCCCTCTGCTGAGCAGAACTCGTAGCCACGGGTGAACACTGTGTTACAGCCCCCTGCTGAGCAGAACTCGTAGCCGCGTGTGAAAACTGTGGTACAGCGCCTAACCGAGCAGACCTCGTAGCCGCGAGAGAACACCAACTAAACGTCGACTTTCACCGAAGGGGTTGTTTTTGTCCGCCAATTTCTAAAGAGCTATTTCAAACAGCAATAAAACGCTTTTATTACGACCCTTTTTGAAGGGGTAAAAGAGAAACCCGTGAAGGGACAAAAAATAACAACCTGTGCCGGTACAATGTTGAATCCTCTGCTGCACTTTCTGGACAGGCATACACCCTTCTTATAGGAAGTCAGTTCGTAGGTCAGGTCCAGATTTTATTACATTCAGTGAGTTCTAAAGTTTTATCATTAACATTATGAAACAGATTACCATGTACTATTGAAGTCGTGTAGTATCAAATGAGGATTCTTTATTTTCATCGGCGAATCAATAAATGATCTTAAAGATATAAAAATAGCTCTTTGTTGCTGATTCATATTATTTTACAACTGGGTAGTGTTAACGTAAATAATGTCTAAAAAATAAAACAATATTCATAAAGTTAATGTACAGTTTGTGGCTCTAGGGCGAGTGTTTTATTTACGACAGAACGTTACTATTTATGGTATCAAATAACGCTTTTTGGTAAATATGTAAGAAAGGGGGCCCACCCAAATGGCATAATTTTTTAACTATTCAGTATTAACCTCCAAGAACACGAATCCATAGACATACTGTATATTCGTCTTATATAGGCGTTTTCGTCGGATATAGGCCTACCGATTTCTAACAAAAAAAATTGAAAATCAATAAAAAAAGACATTTTTACACAAAAACAATTGATATTATGTAGTTGTATACTTCTGAACACGAATATGACATAACATTCTTCATATGATGAATATAAACATATATTTAAAAAAAAAACTGGGTTAGGTCAGGTTAGGTTACTATATGTTGACAGTGATATATTGCTAACCTAACCTGTTGTGTTAAATATCTGAGTTTTTTTTGTCTAGGAAGAAATGGATACCATATTTGTGTTTAGAATGTAAAATCATATAATATTAATGCTATAAACATCGGTTTTACATATTTACTCGCTTTTTGATATAGGCTGTTTATTTATGTTTTGTTATTTGCAAAATTTTAGAATATTTCAGTCCGTGCTTGGAACTTACTTAAAACGATTTCATAAATTACAGTATTTCTTCACAATATAACTAGACAAGTCATTAAAGAATCCTTTATACCCTATTCCATTGATAAGAAATGAACAGAGGTCGTCCAGTAGTAGTTAGAGTGTTGAGTAGTTTGCTACGTGATGACCTTGTCAGTTCCTCCCTTATTCTTTCCAAATCGCCCAAGATAAATGTAGTAATTATTACTACAGATGTATAAAGATGTACATTAGTTTAAATATATTTATAACTGCCACTGAGGCGTTTTCGCCGCCATAAGAAAACGACCTCTATTCCTTTCTTCTCTGTACCTATTCATAGATTAGGGTTACATTTTATTCGCCTCCATCAAACGTAGGACAATTATATTAGCATTATTAATTTAATGAGTGCACGTCGAGGAAAGGTTTATAAATAGGTCTACACGTTATCCAAATGTGAGGCATGGAGGCTCTCTCTACTCCTGGGCATTCGTGTGTGTTCTCCAGGAAGTTCTTCTGTATGCGACGAGTGCTTGAGGGACGCGACACGCATACGGAAGGCTTCGATGGCGCCTCGTCCCTGGAGGCCGTGAGTGGGATGGGTAGGAGGACCTGGCACGTGGGCCCTCGTGGAGTTAGATAACTGACCTATAAAATACTTGTAATAACTACCCTCCCACTCCGCCACCCTAGGTAGGGAAATTTAAAACTGTTATATTTTTCTTAAGGAAAACAACCGATCTATGCCGTAAAAAAAAAAAAAAAACAAAAAAAAAACTTACATAGTCTCACGATAATATGGAATAAGTGAAATCTAAAGAAATAAATCTATAGAAAAATAAAACTACATTACTTGATAAAATTAAAGATGTGAATAGAATCTAGACAAATGCAAAACTTAATTAAGAGTATTTATGAAATAGACATACGTATCAAAATACACAATTAAAAATTACACATATACATTATTATTTGCCACTGAACTTAACTTTTATCTGTATACATTTAATGAATGAAAGTACATTTTTCATGAGGCGAAAATTACAACCTTACATGGGCTTTTCTTACATTTAACTTCAAAACAAAGATAACATTTTCTGAAAAACTACAGACAATAAAAAAGCTAAACAAAAATAAATTGTAGGCTTTTAAAATAATTTTTTTACAAAATGGTGGCCTCAAGGCATTGCCTTAGAGGCTTTAATTTTTTTTCTTTAATGTAAATGATTTATATTATTTTATCTAGCGGTTGGTTTATTTTACTCTTCCCTTTTTATATTTTTATTAAATTGTTATTATATTCAGATATTGAATGTTATTGCCATATCATAATGTGTGATGTTAATGTTACATTATCTTAGCAACGATCTGACTCTGTAATACGTATTTACCATTCTAATTTGTTTTACATTTGCATGTGTCGTTTTGCGCTTTATAACAATTCAAATATTTATTAATTGTTATTAAACTAATTACTGCGGTTTATTTTAAGCCTACAGTCTTGGGAAAACGTATAGATACTTAATCACATTAAAGTTACCATGATAAATGTAATAAAACTTTGCAATTATGTGTTTGATTGGTTTATGACTAAATGTACTGAAATTTGAGACATATTTTACTCATTTTGCATAGTCACGTTTTTGGCTAATGTAGGAAGTCTTGAAATTGTAATATTTAAGACTATCTCAAGTCCATACTAATTTTGAAGGCATTTGTTAATAAAATATAAAAGTGTAAATACCAAGTCAAAACGAGGACCCAGTCAGAAAGTATATAGCCTTTTATATATTTCCATGTTATAAAATTAGACCTAACTCTTCTTAAGAACAAGGATAATTATTTGTACAATAATGCTATATCTTTAAATTAATTTATAGAATGCGAGAAACTAATTGTTTTTTTTTTTTCACAAAAAATTAAACTAAACAAACTATGAGAAAATAACCGTTATTTAATTTATATATTTTGAGGCATTGGTGTTAATACAAAGACAAACAACTACATCTGTTCTTAAGAAGCATTGGTTTATGATAATGAAACATTTGAAAACCTGCATTTTTAAACTTAGTCATCGTTTTCGCTTCAAGCTTGTATTTTTATGTTATAGTAACAAAGACCTTTTGAATGAGATAAAACTCGATGTAAGCTTATGGTTAGCAATATTAAGATTTCCCGCTATGTAAAAAAGAAGAACATTGTCTAAGAGTTTGGTACAGCAGTACAGTAAATACATAACGGCAAAATTACTTTTATCTTGATATTTTAATATTTAAAATATATTTCAGAGTTTTGCCCAACCCTGCAATAAAAAAACTAATGAGAATGTAAAAAGAAAAGTGACTTGAATTTAACACGAATAATATTACAAATAAAGAATTAAAGTAAGCCTATCCGATCTAGTTCACAAATTGATAATGTTAAAATGTATCCCCATCAACTCCGAGATTCTAACACAGAGCGAGACCCTCGGTTGAGCGACCACAACGATACGCATAATTCCCAAGGATTACACTTGTGTGACACCATATCTACAGTATGGGCCCCAGCCGCTTCCCTGCGGTTGTCCCAACTCCCGGTAATGGGTAACTATTAATTTTGCACTATAAGCATCCCCTGACCACCCTGTTGATTTAATGCTATGGCCGCTGGCTAATACAATGATAGCTCGTTATTTGTTTCCACCCCCACCCGGCGCCCTGCCGTCAGTCCACCCCTGCCATCAATTTACCCACCCTTCCAGCCGAGTCTTAGCATCCCACTCTCACCGCCCAGCCAGGTTGCAGAGATCGAATCAGAAACTCCAATTAGTTTTCTGCAATTCCCAAACAACTTTAGCCCCAAAGTGTTTTCGAATAGGATTCCCCTAAATTCTAAACTCGTTACACATGGAATTGGAAGTCGTGAGTTGTTAATCATTGTGCAAATCCAAAATTTGTTGAAAGAACTTTGATTCTTCAGATTAATTCACATTGTTTTATTTTAAATTATGGGTTTTAAAACTATTTAAATTACAATACTTTAATATGATCTCTAAAACTTGTTATCAATACCTTATGATATTTAGTTTTCTGTAAGGTAGGAACGTTTATCTCCCCTCTCCCCCCATTTACTGAAAATTGAAATATGTTTTATTAACATAAAAACATTGGTTAAACTCGTAAGGTAAAATAGTCCTTAATCTTGAACTGTAAACTTTAGGCCTATTAGCTTATTTGTAGTATTTAGAAACATAAAAATATTAATTACAATATGGAAAGCAATTTCATTAATAGCTTCAGGTTTGTAAACTTTGCTATCTTGCTGTATTTAACTAACCAGTCTCGTTCCTGGGGGACTCCGACCCAAACCCGTGGGATGTACGTTTAATTGAGAGGGCATCAGCTGATAATTGATTTCGTCAACCTGTGAGAAAATCTGTGTTTAGAGTAACTTCAAGATTGTTGACAGACTCAAGTTAACAGTAGAGTCCACCTTTGTTGCATAAAGGTTTACTGCTTTTATGATTCAATGTTCAGTATCGCTAAAATTTTCTATTTAAAATTGAAAATCGATCGTAAAATTACACACTCTAATGCCACTATAAAAAATTCAAAAGGACTGGAAAACTAAACATTTTAGAGTTTTAGGGAATCTTATGCGAATACAACTGAAAGTTCAATATAAAGATAAACCCTAATATTAGAAAATTTAAAATCAAACTAGTCTGCTCGTCAGAATTCAAAATTTTCCACGTTCACCTGTAAAAAAAAAAACCCAATAATACAATTGTTTAGTTACGAGACTTAATACGCTGGTTAGTTCATTTGAATGAAAAAAAAAACACAATATTCGTAAATTTTGTACAATATACAATAATACAATAAATTTGCAATATTGCAATTAATTCACGTTCTCTGACGTTCAGTTGTATTCTATTTCTACCAAAACGTAAAATGCCGGTTGAGAAAATAAAAATGCTACCAATAAAAATGTCGTCACATTTTTTATCAAATATAAGAAATGTTTAACATAAAAGATCGCGTGATTTATTGTTGTAGGCTCGATTTAATATGTTGGTAACGTTACAATTCTTGTTTCTTCTAATAACAATAGTATGCTTTGAAATCAATGTATTGGTTAAAGGGAAAAAATGCCTTATAGGAATTTACCAATTTTGAACACCAACAAACTAACCCCCCTTTACATTGAATATGCAAAAGTTGCAAAAGTATGGATTTTTTAGAGGTGATATAGTTAGATTTGCTTACAATTCAAATTTCATAATTATACGACACTCAGAAATTAGCAAACAAGCCTTATGGTGAAGTATTATCTTCATTGTTTGTATCATCACATACAGGGTGTGACAGAAAAGCTTTTCTGGCTGTTAATTTTCGGATTCAACGCCTAATATGGAGAAAATAATAAAAACTAATTTTGTAGAAGTCCACTCCATTTAAAACTATCTTTTTGCGATTAAAAAATATATTAATAACTCAAGAATTGTTTGATAGTGACTTGAAAATCCACACAATTCTTTACAATAATATTTTTAAACGGAAAAATAATCCATTGACGTTTCTTCAACTTGTTCATAATGGTGGCTATTTGTTACTCCAAATATATTGTAAAAAAAATCATGGCTATAGAAAACTCAATGGTTTGCTGTTTAGTAATGTCAATATTAGTGCAACATTTCAAGTCATCAGTCAAACCTATCTGATTTTTTTTTTAACTAAAACACAGAGAGACACTAAACGAAGCAGAATTAAAAAAATGTTATTCTTCATTTTTTTCTCTATATAATTGTATAATACGAAAAGCCTGGACACCTTTTTCGTGGCTCACTGTATATGATAATACAAACCAAGATTTATTACCAAGTTATTTATTATCAAAATTTAATACTAACAGTTAAGCAATAATGGAATAAAAATAAAAGTTTGCATCAGACTACACAGTACAATGTCAAACAGTGTACGATGTTGTATGTTTTAATGTGAATATCGTATTTCGATTTTCCGATAACCGATCTACCGGATAGGGGTTGGACCGGACAAATTCATTGCGCTTGGACACTCCACTACGGCACGAGCAGAGCCAATGGGGTGATTTCGGATGCAAATGCTGGCCCCAGATGCCGTAAATTGCCACGACTCCGGGACAAAGGATGCAATTATCCCTCCACCCTTTCATATGTAAATAGCGTCGGTTCCACTCAGTGTACCCCTGTATGTGACGGGGCGCCATCTTGTTTTTGCTCGCAATACAGCAATAACCACCCTCGGCTCATTAAAATAGATTATAAAATGAATTTACTTGAATTACAAAGCCGAGAACGGGTCGATCACTTGATTGGAAATAAGTTGAATGACATTATAAGATATAATTATTACACTAAAAATACGTTAGCATTATATTTAACCTGAATATATCAAGGTTACCTTAGCTATGCCACACAGAAAAAAGAAACAGAGGTCGCATTCTTATGACCGCGGTGAACGCATCAGTGGCATATATAGTCTATAGATAATTAATGTTAGAAACATTTCAGATCATAGGCTAACATACTATTTTATTTTTGGATGACATGATTAAAATAAAAAATTGGCTATAATTATTTAGTGAATAACATAGGCTACTTAAGAGAAAACTGTCAAATATTGAATTGTTATTCATTATTGTAAAATTACATACAACATATCTTAACTATTTATGTTTAGGATTTAATAATAAACCAAAGTGAAATATCACCCTGTGAAATTATGCCAATTAGTACAACTGTTAAAAACATTTTTATACTCCCAAAAGATTTTAATTTTTTAAATTAAGTGCACAAATAACGAAACGGTAAACAATACGTTAAAGCAGCTTTTTCGTGTTTTTTTACGCTTTAGAGAGTCCATAAAATAAACAAAAACAGTTGCAAGAAAATTATTATATAGTCTACATAAATTCCAACTTAAAATGTGCTTTACTCAGTCCGTGTTGTTATATATTATTAAATATGTTACCTTAATACATTTATTCAGTACAATTTAGGAAAAAATTAAAATGGCCCCAGACAAACGCCACTCACACAACTTACAGACAGAGAGGGCACGCCAACGTCGCTTTAAATTAAGAGCTTTGACCAAGTAGCTTTTAATAAACAACGTTGATTAAGTATTTTTTTACAAACTAGCTTGGTTGAGTGAGTAAATCCTTTGGAGTCGTGTCTGTAAACAATGAAGATCTGCGTTGGTTAGGTGGGTATGTCACAGGGAGTCATGTCAGCTAATGGGTCGGGTACGTAGGTTGTGTGGATAGCTCTCAGGGAGATATGGCACTGAATCGTCTATGTTGGTTGGGTGAGTAGCTCTCGCGGAGCTATGCCTATAAGTCGTGTACGTTGGTTGGATGATTAGCTCCCAGGAGTTGTGCCGCTGAGTCGTGTACCTTGGTTGGGTGGGTAGCTTCCAAGAAGTTATATCCGTAAGACGTGTACCTTGGTTGGGTGGGTAGCTCCCAAGGAGTTATGTCCGTAACTTGTGTCAGTTGGTTTGGTGGGTAGCTCCCAAGGAGTTATGTCCGTAAGACGTGTACGTTGGTTTGGTAGGTAGCTGCCAGGATGTCATTTCCGTAAGTCGTGTACAATGGTTGGACGAGAAGTTCGCAGGACTTGTATCCCAGGAGTCGTGTACGTTGGTTGGGTGGGTAGCTCCCAGTATGCTATGTCCGTAAGTCGTGTACGTTGGTTGGATGGTTAGCTTCCAGCGAGTGTTGTCCCTGAGTCGTGTATGTTGGTTGGTTGGGAATCTTCTTAAAAGTTATGTCCCATAGGTCGGGTACATTGGTTGGGTGGGAAGATCCCAGGGAGTCCTGTACATTGGTTGAGTCGTTAGGTTCCAGGGAGTCGTGTACGCTGGTTGAGTGGGTAGCTCCATCATGTTATGTCCGTAAGTCGTGTACGTTGGTTGTACGAGTAGCTCGCAGGACTTGTATCCCAGGAGTCGTGTACATTGGTTGGGTGGATAGCTCCCAGGATGTCATGTCCGTAAGTTGTGTACATTGGTTGGATGGTTGTGTGTGAATCTTCTAGAATTTTGTCTCCATAAGTAGTGTACGTTGGTTGGGTTTGAAGATCCCAGGGAGTCGTGTCATTAAGTCGTGTACGTTGGTTAAGTGGGTAGCTCCCAGGATGTCATGTCCGTAAGACGTGTACATTGGTTGGATGGTTAGCTTCTAGGGAGTTTTGTCCCTGAGTCATGTATGTTAGTTGGGTGGGAATCTTTTAGAAAGTTATGTTTGGGAGGGAATCTCCTAGTACGAGTATTGTGTGTATCTCCTCGTACATTGTGTCCATAAGTCGTGTACGTTGGTTGGATGGTTAGCTTCCAGGGATTTTTTTCTCTGAGTCGTGTACGTTGGTTGGGTGGGAGGATCCTAGGTAGTCGTGTCGTTAAGTCGTATTTGTTGGTTGGGACCTAAGTGGTTTTATCTGTTATTTTTTGTTTCTTATCTGTAATGTGTCAGAGTGAAGCTCTGTGAAATGAATAGTAATAGGGTGGGTGGACCTAAATATTTATTTCCGTCCTCTCATGTGTAACCCCTGTTGGGTTTGTGTTCTTCTAAAAGACGAAGAATAGGTGCCTGTTTACTCGGCTGAATCCGACTTCTTTAACAAAGAACTTAGCCTGTGCAAATCACTCAACTTTACTACGATTGTGCCGTGGCGTTTGGTAGGAGACCTTATTGTAGTTTGTACCACTATTTGCGTGATGTCTTACCTTCGAAGAGTTGACTGCCTGAAAAACAGAAAATACAATTAATGTTCTATTTAACTATCTAGCGTGCATAACAAAGAATATATCTTACAACTTGTAAGGGAACGTGGTTATTGGTTTCGGATTTGTCTAGGAAACATTAATAACAACAAACAGTTCTATAACCATCTAAAGTATTTGTGTGTTAATTTGTAAAACAACGTGAAAAGAAAGTAATTTAAAATTTGTTTCATAGTTCAGATTGAACTATAAAAAGTCAATAAACAGTAAATTTTTAAAAGTCATTAAAAATAACTATTTTATATTTAAGAGCACTGTAGATGAAACTATTTTAAAGTACTTTATGAGCTTACATTCTAAATTTATGGAGGAGTTAATTTTGTTTCTCGAATGACGGCCTCATTTTGTGAAAATGTAAACTGCAAGTGAAGTTTAAACAAGTTAACTACAAGTTAAATTAAAGTAAGTTTAAATAATATTTTTATAAATATTTAACATGCAAGAATTACATAATATATCTTAATACAATATGAAAGCACAATTTATAAAATCTGTATAGATTAATAGAACTAGAGCTTTAACCATATAATTAAGTAACTGAAGGTTTAACAAGTTTTCCTGCAATGTTAACCACGTCATGATGACCCGTAAGATTCCAGACAGTATGGGAGTCGTAGATGACAGCAAGTTTTTCAATCTAAGTTGGCCTCTAACCGCAATATAGTGGGAGGGGACGTCGGAGGGACATTCTTTATTAATTACATTCTCACTGGGGTAAGATATTTTTAATATGCCTCTGCACCACGACCCTTTCGTCCCCCTCAGCCCCCCCCCCCACCATTAATTGCGTTTGTGCAATTACTTCGGGTAGCAGTTGTCGTCCCGGCCACAAGGGGCGTCTTACCGCTCGCTTAACGACCCTCACTATATTTTCACACAACTTAAACCAGAATAATTTTTTTTATTTTCCAAATTGTTTGAAATGTGATGTATAACCTACTATATAAAACACGCCTTTGAATTATATATTTAATTGCAATGAAACCATTCATAGTCTATCATTTAAGGGTCTGCAGAGGCTATCAGCCATTTTGGTTTTAATCCCATAAGAACAATGTTATTTGCGAATCCATATTTCTTCGTTATTTATTTGACAAAAGTTGTGTATGAGGTGCCATTTTAAACTTTATGATATTGCGCATTTGGTTTGCATTTGATATTTTCAATATATACGCCTAGTTTTAAAAAATAGCTGAAAATAAACACTTCAAACTTTATATTTTTTTTTATAAAACTATTTATAAATTAGCAATCTTTTCCATCGAAAAATTTTATCATTGATAAAATGAAATTTGTTTGTAACAAATCCATTTACAAATAACTATTTAATTTTGATACACGTGATCGTCTGTCCGGTTAAAAACTAATATTGTTCTTATGGGATTAAGATTAAAACCAACATAGCCGACAGACTCTGCAGACTTAAGTTCTCAATAGAACGTTCCTGTATTCGAAAACGCCAAAAACATGGCTTTCTATTTCAAGTTTTCGTTCCGTAATAATGATCAAATCGCAACACTTGAAGTGTCATTTAGAATATGAAAAACTGTTTTTCATAAGATGATTTTCGTAAAAATTGAGTTGGCTATTTTTATACATTTTTTAACAGTTAAAATGTGTGAGGCTTTAAAGGTCTTCAGAGGAGTCGGAGGCTGTCGGCCATGTTGATTTTAATATCATAATAACAATGTAATTTTCGAACAAAACACGCAATCACGCGTATCCAAATTAAATAGTTATTTTTAAACATATTTTTCCAAATAAATTTTATTTTATCAAGAATAAAATTGCACGTTGGAATTGCTTTGCTAATTCCGAATTAGTTTTATAGAAAAATTATAAAAATATTTAGTTTGAAGTGTCAAAATATCAAAAGCAAATACAATGCGCAATATGATAACGTTTAAAATGACACCTCATAAACAACTTTTGATCAATTAATAACGAAAAAATATGGATTCGCAATTAACATTGGTCTTATGGGATTAAAAGCAACATGGCCGACAGCCTCTGCAGCTCTTAAATTCCATTCTTGGCGTATTCAAAAAAAAAACACTGAGGTCCACTAAATAGGATCTCTTATAGTCATACAGTATTCATTATAACGCATTATAATAAAAAATACTAACCATACAGTGGAACTATAAATACTTGTTTTACTCCACTGACTCGATTGTTTGTATGTCTACTACATGGATGTCTAGGGCTGTCGACTTCTCAGCGGTGAAGTTTGGGAAACATCCGTGAAGCCCAGAGTTGATTGTTGAATTTTGTTTCTAATAGCCTCCAAAAACAAGTTAATTTCTCTCGTAATGTCAAAAGTTTTTTAAATCTAAATGTTACGTTGATTTTTATGTTGAATAAATTAACTTTAAATACCGATAAAACAAATATCATTGAATTAAGAATTAACAATCCCACTTCAACCAATAAGAATGTATCAAACTACATGATTGGTGATACAATTACTGACTCAGTTACTCAATTCTAATTTTTGGGAGTCATTATTGACGAGAATTTAGAGTTTTACATTCACATTGACACCGTGTGTAAGAAAATTAGTACAGGAATTTACATTTTGAAGAGCCTTTCGAAAATTGCTAAGTTAAACGTTCTTTTAGCTTCATTTAATGGTGTAATTTATCCATTTATTCATTACGCCGTTTCCTTGTGGAGTCATGAGAGTGAAAGAACAAAATGTTTATTTAAAGAACAAAAACGTGCAATTAGATTCATTAAAAATATAAAAAAATTGTCCATTTATTCGTGCAGATTTATCTTAAAAAAAATAAAATTTTATTTTATTTTCAATACCACTGTACGTGTATGGGTGGGCAGGTGGGTCAATACCACTGTACGTGTATGGGTGGGCGAGTGGCTCAATACCACTGTACGTGTATGGGAGGGCGGGTGGGTCAATACCACTGTACGTGTATGGGAGGGCGGGTGGGTCAATACCAATGTACGTGTATGGGCAGGTAGGTGGGTCAATACCACTGTGCGTGTATGGGTGGGCGGGTTGTTCAATAGCAACTGTTCTTGTATGGGTGGGTGGGTGGGTCATACAATTATTCATTTAAATATTCTGACGGAACATATTTGACCTTGCCACGGTCCCAGGTGTAATGACCCACCTATTATAAATTTTTATTTGGGTTTTAACTTTTCCTTGTATTTATATTTATGCAGTCCTTATTTTTTTCTCTAAGCATTTTTATTTATTTCAAGATATAAAGTTAAATAATAGAACTTGTAACTCACTCAGAGAAAATAACAATTTGAAAATTCCATGACACAGAACAAGTTAAAAAAAATCATCTATTATACAATGGCGTTACCCTATTCAATTCACTCCTGGCACCATCACTTAAAGTTGAAAAGGATCGTGTTTTGTTTGGAAAGAGGTCATACAAATACTGCAGGAAGAAGCTTTGTACATTGTTTAAGACTTTGTTTCATTTACTAAAACTATGTAGTTATATACAAGCTACAGCTGTAAGTAATGTATTATAACTATAACGATATTATAAAATGTATTTACTGTAAAAAATAAAAATATTTGAGTTCTGATTCAACTTAACACGAGGTAATATGCTTTTACTGGTCCCTGAATTAAACTAGACCACTCTTACATTTAATTATGTACCTCTGTTCCAAAGCAGTAACATGGTTTGCATGTACGAATATGAATTTAATGTAAATGTACATTACGTTTATCCTAAGGCCAAGTTATCGTAGGAAATGGACAAAACATGCAATTTCCAAAAGCTGGCAATTTACAAAATATTTCGTTCTATTTCAACCGAATGGTTCGTGTTTATTGTTATAATGAGTTATTGTCAACAATGTATTATTACTGAAGATCCAATTTAGTGGACCATAAGTTAATTTTATGAGGCTTTTTTCTAAAACGTCTAGAATGGAATTTAAAGTTTCATATTTATAACTGTAACATATTATTAATGTACTCTTTTTTTACAGAAACCAACTCATGATCCTCTAGAACAGTTTTTCAAATACCAAATGACACTTGAAATATACGGACCGAATCGTTTTGAAATACAGTAGAATCCTGTTTTTGGAGCGTTTTCATGAAGCGAAAAGGCCCCCATAAAACATGTAAATAATTTCTAAGTGTATTAAAACATTAAAAAATTCTAAGTATGATATCACACATGGCTTCCAAAAATACTAGGCCCATATAATCTAATAAGAATATATTTTAAATAATGTAAAATTTACAATTATATGAATAATATAGATTAGAGATGATATGAGAAAAGAGATAGTGTAAAAGAATTTTTTTCTGTAAAGTATAAAAGTCGGCTCCCCTTGTAAACAAAACCAAAGACCATGATCTAATGTTTCCCACATTACGACCATCTGAGGATTTACGACTTTTAGATGGGAGAAAGGCTTGTGAGTAACCGACTTATAAGTTATAAACTCTACCTTTGATAAATTATGGGTTAGAATGTATAGTTATCATGTATAACAATACATAACAATGGTAAATGCTTCAAATTATGGTTGCGTCATAAATATATTTAGATATCCAGAATAAATTACCTCGTAAATGTCACACAGTAAATTCCGAAAACGTATTAAAACGTAAAATAAATTTAGGTAATATATTCTTTATGCAGGTGGAGAGCCTACGTGAATTTCAGTTGATCGCAACATCATTAGTCCAAGAAGTTCTAATTTTACGTTTTAAATTGATTGAAAATATTTTCTCTTACAAATACCTCAGCTTTACCACAGAGAAGAAGGAAACAGAGGTTGCATGCAATAATGCAATGAATGTGTGTCGAGATGTTGTCTCCAGTTTGTTATGCGATAGCAGGGCCAGCACCTTGTCAGTCCCTCCATTATTCCCCCAAATCCTCAAGGATAAATGTAGTAATTATTACTATATATATATAAAGATATAAATTAGTTGTTATATATTTATAACTGCCACTGAGGCGTCAGCTACGACCACAAGAAAGCCACCTCTGTTTCTTTTTTTCTCTTTGGCAATACTTTACTCTAAATATGTTTGTATTTAGTATTTAAAATATTTTGTGTTTCAGTCTAAAATATAATATATACTATCCAAAACACACCATACACAAATAAATAAGTATTATGTAATGAATATATAGGCATCATTAATCTTATCATAATCTTAAAAATCATCATCATCAATGGTTTAGACAAACGTGAAGCTGAGTTTAGAAATTAAATAAGTCAGCTAAATAGGAATAAAATTATTTCTAGATATGTTCTTGAAATTAGATAAAATTCACAAAAAGGTGACATTTAAGAGCAAATAATTTATGTTTATTAATATATTACCTTATATAGTTTCATACAAGTTTTGCTTAGTTTGAGTATCACATAAAGGTGTAAATGTAAAATAGAGAAATTGATTTAATTTTATCCTGGATAAGCTTTTCCTCATTAAATTCTTAATTTTTCTAAAAACAGTTCCAATACAACACAATGCCACATCGTTATAACTCAAGACGTTGAGTTAATATCTGTTTGAAATCACTTAACGGAAACAAATTTATTTTTCGCCTTTATTTTCAGTACCTAGGACCGAAAAATTGCAATAAAATACTGCTTCAAATACAGAATATTTAAAACATTAAACTTTTTTGAACATACATTTATACTTACCTTTCTTATCAGCAGAATATAGAATCGAATACATAAACCATATCTTAGTATAAATACAGTTTTATTTTCGCAGTAGTTTTTGCATGATACTATATTTACTAGACATATTCATCTCATCTTAATTTATTACGTAATTTCAATTCATCTTTATTATAATTTTATTTTTGTATAAATCAGTTTCAGTGTTAACACTCAGATGTTACAGTTGGCTATATAATAAGTATGTTTTTATAATAATAAATTATTTTATTAAAGTTAATTTATGTATTTACATTTTTTTACAACTAGCCACACTCCTGGATAAAATGGTCAGTTCTATTTATCTTTTTTTGTTGATTGTATGTAACTCTGAAATTTTTTATGAGAAACAAATTCATTTACTATTAATTAGTAAAATAAACTCCACAATAGTTTTCTGTTATCGTGTTAAATATTTAGAAAGGTCACATGGTTTTTAAGAGGGGGTTAAATAATTGCTCTTAGATACAGTGGTTTGCGGTGATCGCGAATTCCTGGCTGGAACTTACGAAAACAACTAACAAAAACTGTGAAAAATGATGTAATTAGCACTAACTGACAATAGTAAATTGTCCATTTAAATAGTAACTTAGCTTAATCCTTTCTAGGGTAGCGGTCATTTGAATTTCAAAGTAACTAATGTTAACAGTATTATTTCTCCGCTATTGAATGGTTTTAAGTAAATTATTCTGATCAAAAAGTTTACTCTATGTACCCACCCGCCCACCTATACACGTACAGTGGTATTCACCCACCTACCTACCCATACACGTACAGTGGTATTCACCCACCTGCCCAACCACACACGTAAAGTGGTATTCACCCACCTGCCCTCCCATACACGTACAGTGGTATTCACCCACCTGCCCAACCACACACGTACAGTGGTATTCACCCACCTGCCCAACCACACACGTACAGTGGTATTCACCCACCTGCCCTCCCATACACGTACAGTGGTATTCACCCACCTGCCCACCCATACACGTACAGTGGTATTCACCCACCTGCCCAACCACACACGTACAGTGGTATTCACCCACCTGCCCTCCCATACACGTACAGTGGTATTCACCCACCTGCCCAACCACACACGTACAGTGGTATTGACCCACCTGCCCACCCATACACGTACAGTGGTATTCACCCACCTGCCCAACCACACACGTACAGTGGTATTCACCCACCCGCCCACCTATACACGTACAGTGGTATTCACCCACCTGCCCAACCACACACGTACAGTGGTATTCACCCACCTGCCCAACCACACACGTACAGTGGTATTGACCCACCTGCCCACCCATACACGTACAGTGGTATTCACCCACCTGCCCAACCACACACGTACAGTGGTATTCACCCACCCGCCCACCTATACACGTACAGTGGTATTCACCCACCTGCCCAACCACACACGTACAGTGGTATTCACCCACCCGCCCACCTATACACGTACAGTGGTATTCACCCACCTGCCCAACCACATACGCTACAGTGGTATTCACCCACCTGCCCACCTATACACGTACAGTGGTATTCACCCACTTGCCCAACCACATACGCTACAGTGGTATTCACCCACCTGCCCTCCCATACACATACGGTGGTATTGAGTTGTTATGTTGTTGTTGCTTCTTTGTTGAATGTTAAATTTTGTTGTTATTTTGTCAAACTGTCAATTTTTGTTAAACTAATTTAATGATTTGTTACGACTCAGTGATTACGTTAAGTTGTTGTATAAACTATAAATAATTAAGAATATTATCATATATTCCAATAAAATGATTTATTTTTGTGAGACTTTACGTATATTTCGTATATTATATTTTGTAAATAAATGTTTTACAGTTAGAATTAAAGTTTTGTGTGAAGATGCCTACATTTTAGGCGAAAGGCCTAACGAAAAATAAATCATTTTATTGGAATATATGAGTGTTTAAAATTATTTATAATTTAAAAATATCCAATAAAGAACTCGAAGAAGAAATTAATGTTGTTGAATAGATTATTTTGTTACATTGTTGACGGATTTATACATATAATATTTTGTTTTTCTAAGTTATGTAAAGCTGGTTCAGTTTTTTGTGCGTTGTTATTGTTGTTTATATTTATAGGATATATTTTTAATTTAACAGCCATTTTGGCTTATTT
Organism: Stictocephala bisonia; assembly: GCA_035578905.1. Classification (NCBI taxonomy): domain Eukaryota; kingdom Metazoa; phylum Arthropoda; class Insecta; order Hemiptera; family Membracidae; genus Stictocephala; species Stictocephala bisonia. Next base: position 11,577,041 of record JAQJVL010000001.1, read on the forward strand.
AATGTGTTTTATCTATAGTTGACGTTAAATAAATGCATCACTGTGCCAAATTTATATGGCAATCATTCTCTCTAAAACCCGTTATATATAGTAAAAACGACTTGTTGAACAAAGTTTAGAGTCTGATATGAGTCATGGATTCTAAAGAGTTGGGCCACGTCGCCCAGGAGCCGTTTGGAATCTGAATAGAATCTGGAGTTCAGATATATGAAAATCCTAAAATTAAACATAGACTAAATTTTTACAATCGTAAAGTCTAATTCGAAAGAACTCAAGATCTCGGAAAAGTCAGTTGAAAGAGAGCTGTTCCATATAAATACCTCTCTGGCGAGTTAGGCCTTAGAGAAGTCACCGAAGAATCCGTTCGAAAGTTCAAGATGACTGGCTGTTTAGGACGATTCATTACGCTATAGGTCTACCAGATCAAAGGCCCAAAAAAGGAGAAGTTAAGTATGAATCTTAAAACAAATATCTAGAACAAATTTAGGCTCAGTTGTTTTAACACCCTGAGAATACGAATCCAAAATTTGGAATTTTGTAATAAAATCTCACTCAAGAAATAGGCCTCAAAGAGGCAATATCTATGGGCATCCTTGATAAATTTTCCCAAAAATGGAACCTCAAGAAGATATTGGTTACATTTCGTATAGTAAAAAATTTTTTCATCTTGTTGAACGATTTAACATTTTTTTACTTTTCGGTCTGGGTTACTTTTTTGATGAATTTCTGGTTTTTAGATTTTGGTTTAACACTTTTACTTTATAATTATTTTGTTTCCCACTGTACTGTTTATACATACAACATTACATGGAATATCTACATACTGAAGTCAAACTATGAAATCAGTTGATTTGTGGATAGTATTGTTTTTAATCTAAACATTTTAATTATAATTACAACAAATTAAGTATTATCATTTGCAGAATGATACTTGGGCAAAACGAAAATTTAATCAGCATAGAAAAGTATCATGTTTATTAGACACTAATAGACTTAAGCTAAATGTATCGGTTTGTTTTTCTTCTAAATTCCTTATTTCATTAAGGGAATGAAGGTAATAAAGTGTTTTTCCTGGAAACAGTCCCAAGAGTGGCTAGCCAACTGGAGCGCATCTAGTTGGATGTCATGGAAAAACGCCATGTTTTCTTCAAAGAATATAGTTCACCATTGGTCACTTCCTTATTTTACGTCGGTTCCACCACTTCTCCGTCATGCACCACTTCTCACGAAACTCAGTAGCTACATGTCACCAACAAGACTGTTTAGACGTCCAAGAAGAATTTCTCCAATTATTATATGTAACATCGTTATTATTTGTATGTTTCATTGATTTGTGGTGTTATAATTTCTACACTATGGTTCATGGGTCTGCTACACAACCTGTGACACTTTAGAATAACACCCTCCCACTTATCTATGAAAAGACTACAGTACTTGGAGTGTGAACACCAAGCCTATGAACACAATACAGCATATGAGCCTCTCATTCAAGTCGTTGGTGAAGTTATCCGTAGATCCATTGCAGCGTTGAGCTACCAGCTAAGTGATCTGATGTACTAGCACTGTATGGACACGTCGTCGGAGTTGCGTGCGCGTTAGGGAAAGAAGGGGGTTAGTAAGTTATGTCAGATGAAGTAAGTTGGTTGCTGAAGTTGCCCGTTGATCCATTACCGTGCAGGGCGACCAGCTAAGTGGTCTGATGTACTGGACACTGTCTTGGCACGTCGTTGGAGTTGCGTGCACGTTAGGGAAGGAAGGGGGTTAGTAAGTTGTGTCAGATGAAGTAAGTGGGTTGCTGAAGTTGCCCGTTGATCCATTACCGTGCAGGGCGACCAGCTAAGTGGTCTGATGTACTGGACACTGTCTTGGCACGTCGTTGGAGTTGCGTGCACGTTAGGGAAGGAAAGGGGGTTAGTAAGTTGTGTCAGATGAAGTAAGTGGGTTGCTGAAGCTGCCCGTTGATCCATTACCGTGCAGGGCGACCAGCTAAGTGGTCTGATGTACTGGACACTGTCTTGGCACGTCGTTGGAGTTGCGTGTACGTTAGGGAAGGATGGGGGTTAGTAAGTTGTGTCAGATGAAGTAAGTGGGTTGCTGAAGTTGCCCGTTGATCCATTACCGTGGAGGACGACCAGCGAAGTAGTCTGATGTACTGGACACTGTCTTGGCACGTCGTTAGAGTTGCGTGCACGCGTGCGGGTGTCCATGTTGCCACTAAACACGTCTTGTTTACCTAGTGCTAGATACTACTATTTTCTCCCTGGCCTTGGCAGTTGGCACAATACGTGAAGACATGTACTATCGTTTTCCCTCTCTTTGAGGTTATCGTTTCTTCACCTTCAAAACTTGTTCGTTCAAACCTTTGTTTGTGTATTTCAATTCCATTCCTCGTCATTCAAATTCATATACAGTTTCAAATTATAGCATGTGACATAAACAATGTTTTATTTTAATTTGAAAACGTCCATAAAAGTAATACGGAGTAGTATACAACGTTGTCATTGGCGCTTGAGTTATCTAAACAATAGAGGTACACAATCCCCACTCATTGTTTTTTTTCTTTCCGGACAGTTAGTAAGCCTGACCCACCTGGGTTCCTGGCAACCTTGTTTGTTGCAGCTCACATCTGTTCATTATTGACACGCTTTTTTATGACTGCAAGCATTTATTTATAAAATGCATTCAAAACTATGTCGCTGGTTTTTATCATTAAAAATATTTTATGTATATTGCCTGAAACTATTTTTCCAAACTATTGGACTGCTAGAAAAACAAATTTTCTAAATCTGAAAATTAATGTTAAATAGGCCTACACTTCACCTGCCAAGCACACTCACACGCCCGTCACGAAGCGATTTTCGGCCTTGGTTTACAACTCGCGACTGTATTAAAATTATTAGGTCAATCGTAAAATATATACCATAAAAAGTAACAAAACAAATATTTATTATTGATTATCAGCTGTGTATAATTTATTTATATTATTTATTTATTTATTTTTTTTTTTATACTGAACTATTGGAAATTTTGTGTTTATGGAAAATAAGGGTTTTAAGACATGTTTCTACCCTTTAGGAAAGAAATATTGAAAAATCCTTTCTTTATTCACCTCTATGAAACAAACAAAATCAACAATATAGACTAGTCTAAATCTACATGTAGGCTATATTACAGAGAAGAAAAAACATAGGTCACAACCAATGACGCGCTTAATGAGTGTCGAGTTGATATTTCTCCAATTTTCCATGCGATGTTAGGGCCAGCACCTTATCAGTCCTTCCCTTATTCTCCCCAAATTCTCAAAGATAAAGGTAGTGAGTATTGCTATAGATATATAAAGGTATACATACGTTAGTAATCAATATATATATCTCCCTCTAAGAAATTAGCTGAGCCATAATAAAGCCACATCTGTTTCTTTTTTTTCTGTGGCTACATGACAAAAAAAAAAAAAAAAAACATGGGACCTTTTCCGTTAATTCATTACCACTACTTTTTCCGTTACTTCACTACCACTACTTTTTATCGCAATTACGGTTAGATTAGGATAGATGGCTACTAAAGTTGATTACAAACTAGTAAATCCAATGATTGACTTACCGCCGAATGCGCTCTCCGTGTGTAAGTTCTTGGGAAGCAATAAGATAAGGCCAGTGATATCGGATTCCTAGGGAATATGGACTACCACAGGGGACGTAAAAATGATTGGGGAAGAGTAAGCAATAGAATATTTATCAAGTGGCAGTGAATTAACGTAAAGAAAAAAAGGTAGTGGTAGTGAATTAACGGGAAAGATCCAAAACATGTTTTCAGTTCATTTTAATTGTTGTCCCTGTTAACGCTTGAATACAAACATGACTAGAAATGTATTAATAACTATAAAGATAAATCACGATTATGATTTTCAGAACAGTGATCTATGTAACAACCATTAGGTCGATAAAGAAGGTCACATTAGGTAGATAAAGGACATAGAATCGCTAGAGATAAAACTAAAGCGCAAGCCGGTACAAAATATTGACGGACGCAGAGTGGAAAATTGGACATTACATTAGCTCCAGTATCGGGTTCTCGTGGCAGTGGCGAGAGGGGAGCATATTTCCATGGGACGACCACATTCAGTGGCGAATAGTGCGCTTGCATCATGTCCAGTGGACTACCAGGTAGGGGTGTGAAGTTAAGGGTGGGGGTGGAATATTAAACAACGCCCCTCACCACCACCCTGAGCACGTTCTCCATCGCTTCGACTAAGTTCTGCTATTTTAGCAAAATAGCGGCTCAAAATGGTAATTTGATGCGCGAAATTTGCCATCTGATTGTGTACCCAACGTGCTCCTAATACCAACACACCTTTGTACTGCCGAGTTACGAGTTTGATTCCAGGACACCCTGTAATGGGCGGACGTGTTTGCACTGTCACACTGGAATACGCAGTTTCATTGTGTGGGATGCTCTTCCTCAACGGATTACGTCTATTAATTGAATCTCATAATCTTTAATTCGGATTAATGAAAACAATAACATATCATCTAAGGAAACAAAAAATAATAATCCTGAGATTAACTTGCTGTCTATTTACGTGGTAGCAGGGCCAACTACTCCGCATAAATATAGTTAATAAAGATAAGTTTTTTTGAACCCACAAAGTCAAAACGTTTAGTAGAACAGAGAATAAATAAACAGAGGTCCGTATAAAAGTGAACTAAATGTATGTCCAGTTATTTTTCAGTTTTCCAAGCGATAAAGTGGACAGCACCTTGTCAGTCCCTCCCTTATCCTCCCAAATCCTCAAGGATAAACGTAGCTATTATTACTACAGATATATAAATATTTACATCTATTTTTAACTACCAATGAGGCGTTCGGTGCGGCCATAAAAAGTGACCTTTGTTTATTTTTTCTCTGTGTTAGTAGTCAGATTATCAGTTGCAACTACGAATTAATTATATGTTTTAATTATTTTCCATTTCCAGTTATCTATGGAAAACCAAACATAATACGAAAAATATATCTTATAAATACAAAGTTTATAACTATTCAACTTGTACGGCCTACCATAGTTTAAATAGTTTCTTAATAGTACATTACTTGATGGTGAAAAAAGCAAGCGAAGCATCGCACAACACAAGTTTGTTATAGTAAAAATTAAAAAAAAGGAATAATATAAAAGTTATCGTAGTAGTATCGAAGTTTTTACCTTATTGCGTCTCATCATAAACGCTCGATAGATTTATTAAAAACCTATCGTTACAGACAAGTGAGCCCTCACACATCACAAGTTTGTTACATACAAGTGAGCCCTCACACATCACAAGTTTGTTACAGACAAGTGAGCCCTCACACATCACAAGTTTGTTACAGACAAGTGAGCCCTCACACATCACAAGTTTGTTACAGACAAGTGAGCCCTCACACATCACAAGTTTGTTACAGACAAGTGAGCCCTCACACATCACAAGTTTGTTACAGACAAGTGAGCCCTCACACATCACAAGTTTGTTACAATATAAGTAAAGGGAGGAATGGTTTTATTGGTGAATACCTCTGGTCTGAGGATCATAAACAAAGTTGAGTCCTACCAAATCCCTAGAGTCCCACAGGTTGGAACTATAGAACTCTAGAGTCCCACTTGAACTGTTGAGTACCATTGGAACTCTAGGGTCCTATTAGAACCGAGGCATCCAACTGGAAAACTAGAGTCCTACTGGAGTCCCTGAGATCTGCTGAAACTCTATCGTCCCACTGGACCGTAGCGTCCTACTGGAACTATAAAGTCATACTGGAACTCTAGAGCCCAATTGGAACTGTTGAGTCCTACTGGAACTACACTGTCCCATTGGAATCATAGTATAGTAGCATAGTATAGCATCGAATTGCAATCCTACTAGAATCCTTGAGCCATACTGGAACCGTAAAATCCCACTGAAACCGTAGAGTTCTACTGGAATCATGTAATCCCATTGAGACCATTGAGCCCCGTTGGAACTATAAAGTCCTACTGAAACTGTAGTCCTTCTGGAACTATAGTGTCCTACTGGAACCGTAATGGCTCATTGGATCCGTAGTGTCCTACTGGAACCGTAGAATCCTAAGATTCCACAGTCCTACTAGAACCCTAGAGATCTAATAAAACTCAACAGTTTCACAGGAATTGTAGTGTCCTACCAGAATCTCTGAGTAATACTGGAGAAAATGATTCCTGATGTAACCATAGAGTTCCAATGTAACCCTAGAGTCCTACAGGTATTCCTGAGTCATACTGGAACTTCATGAGTCCTACCAAAACCCTAGAGTCCTACTGGAATCCCCGAGTTCTACTGACAATCTACAATCCTACTGGAACCCTAGAGTCCCACTGGAACCCTAGAGTTCTACTAACAATCTACAATCCCACTGGAACCTTAGTGTTCTATTGGAAATCTACAGTCCCACTGGAATACCTGAATTATACCCAGCAATCTACAGTACCACTGGAACCCTAGAGTCCAACTGACAATCTACAGTCCCACTGGAACCCTAGTGTCCTATTGGAAATCTACAGTCCCACTGGAATACCTGAATTCTACCAGCAATCTACAGTACCACTGGAATCCTAGAGTCCCACTGAAATTCCTGAGTTCTACTGACAATATACAGTACCACTAGAATCCTAGAGTCCTACTGGCAATCTACAGTACCACTGGAATCCCTGAATTCTACCAGCAATCTACAGTCCCACTGGAACCCTAGAGTCCCATTGGAATTCCTGAGTTCTACTGACAATCTACAGTACCACTAGAACCCTTGAGTCCTACTGACAATCTACAGTACCACTGGAACCCTTGAGTCCTACCAGCAATCTACAGTCCCACTGGAACCCTAGAGTCCCACTGAAATCCCTGAGTTCTACTGACAATCTACAGTCCCACTGGAATCCCTAAATTATACCAGCATTCTACAGTCCTACTGGAACCCTAGAGTTTCACTGGAATTCCTGAGTTCTACTGACAATCTACAGTAACACTAGAACCCTAGAGTCCTACTGGCAATCTACAGTACCACTAGAACCATAGAGTCCTACTGGCAATCTACAGTACCACTAGAACCACAGAGTCCTACTGGCAATCTACAGTACCACTAGAACCCTACAGTCCTACTAACAATCTACAGTCCCTCTTTAATCACTGAGTACTAATAAGACCATTTAATGCTCTTTAGAATGCACTTTTGTCTTTTATTGACCCTAAAACGACTAACATAGGTTCAAGCCTAACGGTTAAGTGGAATTTACTGGTGATTAAGAATTGAAGCTTTACACTGTAGCGTTGAATTTACGTAGATTTGCATATCCATATGTGAGACTGAGATATAATAAATCCAATAAAATCACAGTCAATATACATGAACACTGTTATTCCCCTTGAAATGTCTACTACTACAAGTAATTATACTCAAATAATACCAACGCCAGACTGTTTTTAAAAAGCAATCACTGACCATAAAAGTGCACTACAAAAGAAAACCTTGATGAAAATTATTCTTGGAGCAGTAATTCGAAACGAAACCACCTGCGGAGTGATTTGAAACTGTCGTAAAAGCGTGCCAAATGCAACGTAGAAGCCAATTTCGCTAATTAGGCTTTAAAATGGTCGCAACAATGCAATACTCCCGGAAGAACAACAATGAACAATTATCCCGACAACAACAACCACGGCAGATGACTGTGATGGGGAAGGGAAAAATAATTCAGTGATGAAATAATAAAATTAAAAACGAATAAAGGAAAGATGGCTGTATTAAGAAATGAGAATGACGTAGCCTTCGTGGTGGGAGTGCTCCAGTGGAGGGGAGATAGTAGAGGGGAGAGTTTACGACCCGCAGGTGCACTTAAACCACATTTACGGCGAGTCGTAAAACCTAACATTATTATGCCTTACACTCTTGAAAAAAGCCAGTGAACCATTGGGGCCATGTCTGAAGAACAACTAATGGTATAATTGTAGACATTTTCATTTTAGAAAGTTGCTCGGTGCAGTGCAACGCTCCGAGTGCATTTACTGTCTGTAATTATGTATAGAGAGCGGGAACAAAATGGACTGAGTACGAGCGATCGACGTAGTCCCCGGCAATATGTCTCTACTGAGAACGTCTCCCCTGGAGTCAGGTCAGGGAGGAAACCGTTAATAATTGTAAGATTTTATCAAAAGTAAATCAAAATTAGACCATAAAGTATATATTTATATGTACATTTCGAAAGCATAATCTCTGAGGAAGATTTGGTACTATTAATTTAAACAGAGGTACTAATTTATAGCTGGGTCCGTTTCCCAAACTGCCAAGCACCGCTGGGAAGTCGACAGTCCCATACAGCCATATGAAGCGTACACTAGGTCGGTGGTGCGGTGCGACGCGGAAACGTGGAGGTCCCTGCACTTAGCGAGGCGCGCCGCCGTTTTGGCTCCGTCAGTTGTGATTTAAAGTTCGTGTTAACAAGACGTAGGGAAGAAGGATGGAAGATTCTGATGAAGAAATTTTGTTTTTGGCCCTTTTGGTAGAAGCCGAGGAGGAGGAACCGAAGAGTAAAAAACCGAAAATGTGGATACATGCCATAAATAATAGAGCCACATATGGTGAACACCAAACAAATTGATAAAATAACCAAACAAATTGATGAAATACATACATTTAGGCCTAAAAACAGTCGGTTTTTATTTTCAATTGCAGATTTAAGCTTGAGGTTAATTTAGAAATTAACCTAATAAGAAATTATATATTCTGTACTCACTGGGAATAACATTCGAATACCGCGATACTAATTTAGCAATAAAACAAGAATCTATAGTTAAAATACATTAATTAGACTAAAGTACGCAGACTAGTTTAATCTGAAAATAATTAATTAGTCAAATTAAGATAATACAAACAAACAAAATGTACAAGCAACTCGTATGTGATGACAATGTACTTATATATACGAACTATAATCTATTATTATTATTAAGAAGTAATTCAACGCAATCGTAATTCCAACCTGGATTCCAGTCACTGTATGATGGGTTTTGTTCAGGCGCCAAAAGAACTCGGAAACGGCCGAGTCCTCACGAACTTACCCGAGCGCGGAAAAACTTCGTCCCGCGGCGCGCCGCGTCCCCATGCACTAGGTCGGTGGAGCAGCGCGGCGCGGCGCGCCGCCTACCTCGAAAAGTCTCCGGACTTCCCCAGCGCGGTTGCGACCTCCTGCGCGCAGCGCTCCCGGCCTAGTGCACGGGGGTCCACTTGATTACATGTATTTCATTCTGGGTTGAAAATTCTAAAGATTTCTATAAATTTAATGCAAAATTATAAAGAATTGCATTTAAAGTTTCACATATTTCACCATGAAAAAGTAAAAATAGTTAATTTTTTACAAAAAACAACTTATGGTTTACTAGAAGAGGTCTTGACCTTTCAAATGACACTTCAATTGTTACGATACGATAATTATTATGAACCAAATCGTTGAAACAGAATCCCATGGACGTTTTTCGAGAAGAAAACGGCCCCCTTAAGGCGGCCGTTCCCCTCGGCAAAAAAGGTCTAAACAAGTCGGGTTTTTATTTCAACGATTCGGCCCGTAAAATGTATCTTATCCTAACACTTGATTGAACTGTTCTAATGGACCATGAGATTTTTCAAAATATTTAGTATTTTTATAAATGCTTACAGTTTGAATGTCATTCTTGACTTTTTTAGATTAAAAATATCAAAGTATCAACTTATGGTCTACTAAAATGATAGAAAATAGATTTCATGTTTTAGATCACTGACTAAAAGATTACTATAGGGTTGTCTGGATGTTTTTGACTTCCTTGCGGTGGCTTGGTGGTTTGGGTACCTTATACAGAATTTTGAGCTGTGATTTAAAATCTAGATTAAATTATATTGTTATATATTATATAGAAAAGGGAAGTAAGCTGATTTCAAATTAAAAATGAAATAAAAATGATAAACTTACCCTATTTTCTTTAACATCAATAAAATAATTAAGATTCATTTTTGTCAAGTGTTAACAATTAATTTACTTTATAAATAGTGATTAAACAGATGAGTGAGTTCGCTTAACTTATTTCATTTTCTGACAGACCAAAATTGAAATTGTTCATTGAGCTTAACTTTATTACATTTACAAAGTTTATTTTTATTTATTTTTTATTTATTTATTTTGTAAAGGACAAGACAGCTTTACTACGTTTTACATTATAGCAGGCCTATAGAGTAACAATAAAATAGAAATATAATGAATATTGGTCTTTTAAGAATATGACGTTGTCACATATAACATTAGTACAGATTACATTAATAATCTGTACTAATTGTCATTTGGGAACTTTTAATGACCATTTTGTTTAGATAATTGTGAAGTAGGCCTACTTCAATAGAACAAACATTAAATATTTAATTTGAGCAACTAAACAAAAAAAAAATAAAAGTGTGCACTAAAACATAATTAACAAAACAAAGTGATAAGAAATTTAAAGTAAAACACGTAAAACGTTACACAAAATAGGCTACTATTTTAAATGCTAATTTCCAGGAATTACGTAACAGATATCTGACATACAGAGGCCTATACGTCACGTACGTCAAGGACAATACTTTGAGTATTATTTTAACGGATGTCTAAGGGATGTTTGTTGTATTAAATATATCTAAAAAAGTATTAAATACATCTTAAGGGAATGTTCAATAATTTTCAAAACACACAGGTTTTCAAAGAAGTGTTAAAAAAAATTATGTGCAATACAACGAGAGAAATTAAAATTATGTAGTCATTTAGAAACGTTTAAATCAGAGGAGCCTTTAACTAACTTAAATAACTTTATGACTTTCTTTTTATTTAAGGAAAACACTTCTCTGTTTCTTGATTAACTAATATTCTAGTTCACTGTTACACGGGAAATTACTTTATAGTTCCTTGGTAATACTGAAACTGACTTTATAGTTTGCTAAGATAAAGAAAACTAACTTTAAAATTTAATGGTTTAAGAGGAAATACTTAATAGTTTTTTGTACAGGAGTAACAAACTTTATAGTTTGCTAAGGTACAGAAAACTAATTTCATAGTTCACTGGTACAAGGGGAAATAACTTTGTAGTTCGTTGGTACACGGGTAATTAACTTAATAGTTATTTGGTATACCGTTTAATTACAGGTTTTCATTTCAAAATCGAAAAACATTTTGAATCAATTAAATTTATTTGAGGAGTAATTCTATACAGAATTGTACTAATTACAGTTATTGCCTAAATATTATTTGATATTCATCCAAGAAATCCCAAAAAATAATTTAAAATGTCATGAGAATCAAATGTTTTTCTGTTTGTCCACCATGGTTCATAAAAGCCTTGCCTAGAATAACATTTGCTCTTAATAAAACAAACAATACTTCCTTCCAGACACAGCAAAGAGTGCAAATGCTGAACCAAAGTTTGTTATGATTCATAACAAAGGCCTATAAAATGGTGGTTTAGTCCAAGGACAAATTGATTTATTGCCGTAGTTCTTGAAGAACTCACGATCCAGCGGTGAAAATGGAGTACTTAGTGTCACATGAATTATTTATTATGTTTTGGTTTTATTTTCCCAATAAGGCTTTCAACACGAGAGGGATAAATAAAAATCTTGAAAATTTAAGCCTGTAGTGAAATAGGTCTGTAGTTGGTTGAACTTCGTACATCGGGTTGGCCTCAGTAACAAATCTATAAAATAATAATAATAATAAAAGTAATATTAGATTGTATATGATGAGGTTCGGAGGTCTCAAAACAATATTTACGATTATTTCGACAATACTGAATTTCTTTTCTGTGTTATCTCACGCTTAGTATTAAAATTAGCGTCGTTAAGAGAACCAGTTTAATAAATTGTTATAATCCTCATTCGTTTTTTGTTCGATTGACGCAGGCGTTTTTAAAATTATTTCCAAGAAACTTTTGTTTTCTTATATATATATATTGTAAGTAATTGAGGAAATAAATTCATTTATTCAAACCTTTACAAGTTTTGAACTAACCTGATTGACGTTCTAACAATTTTTATATTATTTATGCATAAACAGCTCACATTGATTAATTTTTTTAATAATGACAATTTCAAACATAGCAGTTTTCGTTATTTGTTGAAATGTCTAGCAATGATTGTTTTACAAGCCATCATGTTCACAAACATGAGGCACATTTTTATCTTATAGCTTGTCTAAAAGTATAAGACATAAAGTGTAAGAAATATTGTCTAGCATTTGTCGTTACCGAGTTTGAAAGGTTTACAAAAAATTATTTTGTATTAACTTGTTTGAACTATTAAATGAGACTTATATCAAACTAATCACAATGAACTAAACTGTCATCCATCCACAAGAAATTATTTTATTGTTATTATTCTCGCTACAGTGACAGGTTAATGACGACTCACGCGCAATTTCACTCATAAAAACGTGTTCTTAAACACAAACATCACAATAAAAAGCAAATTATGTTAAGCGAAATTTCCAGCATAATTTTTCCTTAAAGAATATGGTGGACACTATACAATTAGTTTGAAAATAATTGCTTACTTATTTTAAGTTTGACAGGAAATTAAATATCAGAGTTTTGTTATTTCAGACCAGTGGCGCGTGGCCGTTCCGCCAGTACCAAAGTTGTTTTATTCGGACTATAGATGAGTTGGGCCCTAAGAACACGTAACGACCACCGGAGTAACATGGGCCCTAGCAAGATCTTTCATAAACGTATGACATAGATGTCAAGATTCTTAGATTAAAGGGCCCCAACAACTCATTTCTGAGTCACTTATTGGAGTCGCCATTATATCATAATTTAGGCAACAGCCGGGGTGAGCTGGAATTTCACTGACGGCGACGTTCCAAAACGATTTCCCGTTCAAATTTATAACTAACAACTCCCCCTTTCACAGCCTAAAAGATGGGTGCTTGTGTGATTGAGATGAATGAAGCGCAGGCGGATGCCATTCATTTTGAGGGTGGCAGACTCGGTCCACACCCTCTCCGAGGGCGCAATTGGTATCTTTTTCTCATTAGATCCTAATATAGCCCTCCAACTTCAATTAGAAATACTTCCTCCCTTCCATTCTAAAATTGTTCTTAAATTAGAGTTTATGGTGGTAGTGGAATCAGTTCCCGCTGCGCCATGCTGGTGGTTGAAAAATCAATAATCCAGTTGATTGTTAGAACTCCGAGGGGCTCATCCTTGATTGGTCAGGAGGAAGACGTTGGTCAGGGCTTCCTTTAATTTCATATATTTTCAGTCAGGATAAACTCTGTTTACGAACTGTTCTTGTAAACTAAACTTATCCTGAATTTACTTGTAAACCTACTCTAAATGTTAAACCCTTATTAGCACATGATGTTGTCCGGCAAAATTCCATATTAATTAGCAATACTGATAGAGTTAAGTTTTTAGGTTTGGTTGTAGATTGTAATTTGAACCGGAAAGGACATATAGGTGGGTTTATTCCAAAACTCAGTTCGGCTTGTTACGCCATTCGTCAATTAAGTCAAATTGCCAATCTTAAAACTTTACTACTTGTTTATTGTTCTTATTTTCAATCAAACCTCTCATATGGCATAATCTTTTGGGGCAAATCAGTTGAAAGCCATAAGATATTTAAATTGCAAAAAAGGGCACTGAGGATTATGAGTCATTGTACTCAGAAAACATCTTGCAGACCTCTATTTTCAAAATATAAAATTTTCCCCATATTTTCAATATATTTGTACGAGTTACTTCGTTTTTTCAAAAAAAAAAAAAAAAAAAAAAAAAACAATTATCCCAAAAACAATAAAATACATAATTACAATACAAGACATGGTGATTTATATCGCACTCCTAAACACCGCCTAGCACTCACCGAAAGTGGAGTATCCTATTCTGCAATAAAGTACTTCAATATGCTACCAGCCGAGCTGAGAGAGGAATGTTCCTACTTAAGGTTTAGCAATAAGTTAAAACATTTTCTTTTATCTAGAGTAATTTATAATTACTCAGACTTTATGAATCTCTGCCGACCGAATACTCTGCTAGTATTGTCTTTTCCATTTGTAATTTTTCTCATGTTAATATAGAAAAAGCTAAATTTATTCATAGTTTTAGAGTTAAGATGACTTGTAATATTAAGTAATTTAACTGTAGATTTATACCTCATTTGATGAAGCCTATTTCGATTCTATATATCCGTCAATGGTGAATACTGATATTTATTTATTTATCCTCGAATTGTCCCTCGTAAAAAATTCACGAACGTATAGTAGGGAATCGTAAGAGCCATTTAATATAAGTGCAGCTTTAAATACATTTGTTGTTAATTTAAAATTAACTTCCACATCGTTTTAAACTAGGTACATTTCATAACCAATCACAAGGCTTTTACTAATGTTTGTTGTCTTTTATCCTTATGTGTCTGCCCCAAACCTTCCTAAACCTAAGGAAAAGCCATTGAAGAGTCTAATGCACATTTGCAGTGTTTTCAACGTAATTGTCTTATTCTTATTAGGTCTAAGACACATATTATTGATTTCCAAATTTAATACTGTTATAAAAGTAGTCCAAACAACTCAACCTTTTTTATTGGTGATGATGTAGTTTCATGTCCCCAGACCACACTCCTCGATCACAATATTGACAACAGTTTTAATTTTACTATCCATGTAGATTCTCTTGGTAAAAACTTTCCTTCCGTAATTTTTGCTTTGTCATATTTGTCTAAGAGATCTAATTCATATGTTTTACTTAGAGTATATTTTGGGTTGATTTATCCATTCCTAACTTAAGCTGTTGCGGTCTGGGATCATTAATCTTCAAGGTTTCAATTTTTGTTCAGACTAAAGAAAACTAGAACTGTTTTTAAGAAACTAAATAGTTTTCATTGTACATCTAAATATAATAAAGTATTACTATTTCCATCTACATTACACTCTACAGTTTGTAAACAATTCTTTTCTCTGTTAATAACTCAACTGCAACACCATACAATTTTCGTAACCGAAATATTCTTCCATTTAAAAAACACAAAACAACTTTTTCACCTAACTTCTGTTAAACATTTGTATCAGGTCGTTGCACTTATGGACGAGCTTAGGGCTGGTATCGCTTGCAGGTTTTTTGGTAATGCCTTAAAGAACTACATGATAAATAGGCATTACTAAAGCGTTAGGGATTATCTCTCATGCTAAGTTGTCATATTTATAGTTAGTAATTAATAATATACTTATATTATTATTTATTGTATCTAAATCATTTATTGAATACTAAAAAAGATACCTAATTAGTCACTCTCTAGCCACTTCTGAAAATACTATTTCTTGTTGAAAAGGTGGTGAAATATGAGTTTATATCTCTTGAATAGGTTGATTTCAACCGCGGAAAAACCGAAAAAAAAGTTTTTTACCTGATAGTGAAAACCCATATTTCTTTAAACCGTTATTTTTCAATTTTTTTATTTTAAATGTTTTTTGTACTGAACCGAATATATGACTGGTTTTTCAATAAAATTCATATTTTCCACCCGAAAATCCAATTTTTACTTACATAACCTAACATATCCTACTTGTATCTTTAATCAACAAAAATTCGTAATTTTCTTTAAATTAGGGCGCCTGACCTCCGGGATGGCCTGCCTGCCGTCCCTCCGGTATCAATACAGGTTAATTCTGTTTTAGTGGTTACGCGTTTTTGTTTATAACGATCGCGTAATTCATGCTAATCGCGATTCGCCACGAAATAAGGGGTTTTGTTATAATTGTTATGGACCAAATAGTTTTCAAATTCGTATTCAGCGCAAAAAACATATCAAATAAAAAAATACGATTAAAATATCGTATAAATTAATGGAAATATTTCGAATTACTAAAATTTCGAGATTGGTTTTTTCGTATAAATTCGTGATTCCCACAGAATAAAAAACGTATCTTGTGAAACTGTATAGGCAATTCTTACCTCATTTCAGGCAGTTTTCAAATTTTGTTAGGTTGGCAAGAACTGCTTGGTAACCAAAAAGCTTATCTGACACTATTGTACTGTTGTACTATTGTACTAACTGTTTTGGAATAAATATGTTTTTTATTTTAATTGCTATCCATTCTGAGATGGAAGTAACTGTGATTATATCACATAATTTATCCTATTCAATAACACTCAGCCACGCGGCGGAATGTTTATTGTTTGTGCCGATTGTGAAGATAATTATAGTTTCAAAAGTGATGAAATGGCTCAGTTTCCGTAAAATCCACAAAACTATAAAGGAAGCTGTAAGCTAGCTTTGTTCCGTGGGATCATTTCAATAAATCTACTTAACAATTTGTCGTTTTTAACATTGTCTAGAACCATAATTTTCTTCTAGTTTAGTACATATAAATTATAAATAATGAGTTACATATAAAGTATTTTTCAACCATATCAAATTAATAAGTTCCACTAAATTGATCCATAAGGTTTTAATTTTCTAAAATCAAATTTTGGAAATTCGATATCTGAAAATGTCTTTCATGGATTATTATTTAAGTGTTGAGTGAAAATAAATGCCCAATGATAATTAATCAATTAGTAATGATATTAGGATGAAATTCAAATCACAAAAAAATTCTAGTTGTTGAAGAAAATTACGAAAATGTAGTTCCTCTGTGTAGTTTATATTAATTAACAAAAATGAAACACACCATAAAATTTTTCTTGTAAAATACCATTTTAGGGTATTTTTATATCTAACGATTTCTTTTATTTTCTAACACAATCAAGTTGTCGTATTTTTATTTAGAACTCGGTTCAACCCGGATGAACAAATTTGCTAGGTAAATCAAGCTATTTTTATATCTTTGGTTTTATATATCAAAAACTACCATAGTTTTGACTGAAAAGGATTTTATTCCAGCTTATCTTTAGCTGTTAAGTTTATTAAAAGTAAAACCTGCAATTCTACAAAGAAAAAGTGACGTAGAAAGCTGGAAGATAAACTATAGCTGAAGTTGGCTTGGCTCCGATCTCCCAACAGTTATGGTGATGTCTGCTTTTTATTGGTGAGGGGTGGGGGTGAGGACACCCTAAGGGAAGGGTTGTTTCCCCGCCACTCCCCACCCACTGAAGCTGCAAAATAGAGCAATTTGACTCGTGTGCCTCTGTCATCGACGGAATAAACGGACCATCCCACTGCAAAATAGGCTCTAACTTAGCCCGTTGCTGTTCCATAGCATTTCTGACAACAGTCCTAAGACTCGTACGAAAGGCGGGAAGGGGAATTATCAAAATTTGTGGGTTGTATCATCTTATCTATGAATTAGCCGATTTGATCATCGCTGAAATGTTCGGGTTTAACGGTCAAATGGTGATGTACGATACAAAGTTACCAACATATCAGAAATATACAATACATTTAAGTTTTAACAGCATAATCTCTTTACAGTAGTACTTTCCTGTTTGAGTTCCAATACAAGTAAGCAAGTGGCATAAGTTTGTAGGCAACACTGCCCATCCAAAAACATTGTTTCTGCAGGGACGATCTAAAATTATTTGTTTTGTATTCGTTGTGATGCCCGTAACTGGACAAGAACAGCACAGAACCCGTACAGCACAAAGAAAAACTAAACAGAGGTTGCATCCAATAGAGTTGAATGGGCGTCGAGTTAGTGTGTAGAGCAGTTAGTTGTCAAGTTGTCGGTATAGATTACAGTGCCAACACCTTGTCAGTCCCTTCTTCCTCCTCCCCCATAATCCACAAGGATAAACGTAGTAATTATTATTATAGATGTATAAAGATGTACATTAGTTGTAATCTATTTATAACTGCCACTGAAGCATTTGCTGGGGCAATAAGTAAACAACCTCTGTTTATTTTTTTCCCTGTGGGTACAGTAAACAGATTCTCACTCTTGTACTGAACTTAGCACCAACCTCATTTCAATGTGCGTCAGCTCTGAAATGTCATTTCTTAAACAGTAATGGTCTACTAGCTGTTCCTTTAAAAAACCACGAAGGTGATGGATGTATGGTTGGTTAGTACATCGGGTCCCAAACATTTAAGTTCCAGAATTCGTTACCAGAAATTTACTACGGAGGTCATACCTTCTCAACCGCCTCACGATGGATCGACATTTAGATCTTTTTTAGCATTGATGAGTTTTTAAGCTCTAATGTCGTTATTGTTTTTTATACCTAGCATGACATGTTTTCATTTATATGTTTTAGCATTGATATGTAGGCATAGATGTTTGTTTTTCTCATTGTCATTGTGATATTTCTTGTGTAAGACATCTTCCTCTTGTATATGTGATATAAGCTTGTATTTAGCATAATAGTTTTAACAATGACATGTCCTACTTCAACTTTGTTGATTATTGTAATAAAGCTTTTTGATTCTTGATCAGCTACTAAACAAATGAAATGGAACCTTTTGAAATAGGCTTAAGTGCAATTCAAGTACAGCGAACGAAGGGGCCAGCACGCGAAGCGTGCAAGGGTTTCCCCTAGTACATATTAATAGATTATATTACACCAGCATCAAAATAAGTTAGAAAAAAATGTAATATAAATAATCAGGAGCGCATAATAATAACAATTTAGTAAATACAAGGATAAATATAGTAAGTGTTTTGGGGGACACTATAAAATGTGGAACATAACTCTGGTGAGGATTTCACGTGATACAAGAAGGCTAAATAAAAGATTCTCACTCCGTAATCGATGAGCAGTTAGCAGTGTCGTAAATTTTCCAGTTTAAAAGCTCTATCTGGGAGATTTAGAGAGGACATTAACGGACGAAGTGTGGGTGAATAGTGTCCCTAACCCGCACAGGGCTTTCAGCTTGTTTGTCACCTGTTACATGATTTTATGTAGGCACACTAAATAATTCCTGATTATCAATAATTATTTGACCGATAATTTATTAACAAAACATGATATAAAAATTAAGGTTAACTAGTGGGGTTTGTACAATATTTATTAATAAAAAATATTGCCTTATTCCTCAGAGAAAAGGGAAACAGAGGTCGCTATTACAAATTGATGTACATATTTATATGTCTGTAGTAATAACTACTACGTTTATTCATGTGGTTTGGGGGGAATAAAGGAGGGGCTGACAAGGTGCTAGCCCTGCCATCCGCTTGGCTAACTGGAGAAATAACAACTCGACACACTAACTCTACACACATTCAGCGCACTATTGGATGCGACCTCTGTAGTAGTGATGTAATGGTAATTTTCCTAGTCCATATTCTCTAGTTTGGAAAAAAATTCTGGTGCTTATTCCTTTATTTTGTTTTCAGAAAACCTGATTTGAAACTTAGCGAGCATAGCCTATTACTTTATTTTGCTAAACAATATAGTTAAACTGACTTTTTACAATTGGGCTAGCGTTTATAAATACCTCCTACTACAAATGACTGCGTATCGATGAAAATTACAAAAAAATGCAATAGCTCATACTCTTAACATATAGAATTAAAACAATAAACTACGAATGAATATATAAGTTTAAAACTCATAAACTTAAAAAAAAAAAAAAATGACAGCTGGAAAAACAGGACCTATAAGTTGTTTATTTTTATTTATTGATTACATCCAGCTAAGGGGTGTTTTTATGCAGATTACAAAACACCAATTAAAAGGCGAACGAACGATTTTTGTTTTTTGAGATTAGCTGAGTTCATTTATCATTTACAAAGTGGACAACAACCGACAACAATGTTTTAGTCAATGAAATTTAATTATAAAAGAAATCCAAACGCTTTCTAAAAACGTAATGTCTCTTATATGCAATTTATAAGTGAATTAAATCTACATTTTTCTTAGTTGGTTTGTTATTTAGGTTTTATTTTTCACTTCCATCAGGTGAAGACCGTTCGTTACGCTGTCGTCACGAACTCGACTACTCAGAGCGACATATCTCCAACAGACGATCCTGGCCATGGGAAAGGATTACAGCCAATCGAGGCGATTTCCGCAACAAGGTTTCCTATGTTGATAACTTTGTCTTGGTGACAACTTTGTAGGCAATACAATGTTAACCAAGTACATTTTTTTCTAGCACGTGTCCATCGTTATAGATGGAATGCAATATTTACTTGAAACCACCACGTTCATACTGAACAAAAATATGTTTTTTAATATTTCTTTCCATTATCCAGGCAAGTATGCCACTTTCTAATGCACGTTTGGATAGTAAGGACTATAATATTACGCTGTTCAAGTCCCAAGCAAGCAAGGAAGTGTACAAATCCCAAAGAAGCAGGGAAGTGCACAAGTCCCAGAAAAGCAGGGAAGTGTACATGTTCCGAGCAAGTAGGGAATTGTACAAGTTTCAGACAGGCAGGGAATTGTACAAGTCCCAGACAAGCAGTGTAGTGTACAAGTCCCAGACAAGCAGGGAAGTGTACAAGTTCTAAGCAAGTAGGGGATTGTACATGTCCCAAACAAGAAAGGAAGTGCACAAGTCCCAGACAAACAGGGAAGTGTACAAGTTTCCAGCAAGCAGGGAAGTGTAAAAGTCCCAGACAAGCAGGGAAGTGTACAAGTCCCAGACAAGCAGGGAAGTGTACATGACCCAAACAAGAAAGGAAGTGCACAAGTCCCAGACAAGCAGGGAAGTGTACAAGTCCCGAGCAAGCAGGGAAGTGTACAAGTCCCAGACAAGCAGGAAAGTGTACAAGTCCCAGACAAGCAGGGAAGTGTACAAGTCCCAGACAAGCAGGGAAGTGTACAAGTCCCAGACAAACAGGGAAGTGTACAAGTCCCAAACAAGACAGGAAGTGCACAAGTCAGAATTTTATAGTTACTACCTCACATGTAAACCATATTAACAAACCTCATTTTACAAATAACATAAAAGAACCATGAAGGGTAATTATTAGTCGCTGCACATCACATTCTGGAGCTAGTCACTGCACATCACATTCTGGAGCTAGTCGCTGCACATCACATTCTGGAGCTAGTCACTGCACATCACATTCTGGAGCTAGTCACTGCACATCACATTCTGGAGCTAGTCACTGCACATCACATTCTGGAGCTAGTCACTGCACATCACATTCTGGAGCTAGTCACTGCACATCATTCTGGAGCTAGTCACTGCACATCACATTCTGGAGCTAGTCACTGCACATCACATTCTGGAGCTAGTCACTGCACATCACATTCTGGAGCTAGTCACTGTAAATCAGATTCTGGAGCTAGTCACTGCACATCACATTCTGGAGCTAGTCACTGCACATCACATTCTGGAGCTAGTCGCTCGAATATTATACTTGTATCCATTCCGTTACTCGATTTTTCAATCTACTCAAAACAATATTTGGAAATAAAGTTATATATATATATTTACAAGGAGTTATTGTATATGGATTATGGTAGTTGCCATTACTATAGTAAGATAAATTAAAAAGAATAATAATCAGCTACCAATAGGATTATGTAAGGAAAATAGGAGGGCCGTTTGAGGTCTGTTTTACTCAACTTTTAAAATTAATAGATTTACTTAACTTTTTTTATAAAAGTCTTATTCACACATCAAATCAAATTCCAATGGCCTGACGATACGAAACGTCAGTTACTACTAAACACATTTCCTATAACCTCTACGTACACTTTAGAGCTAAGAATATATCGTACCAGCAATGGATACCCACATACAGTTTCTTAATGCATAGAGACTTACGAAAATAATGTAAACTAAAATATATAAATATATACTATTTTCTACATAAAAAATGTTTTCACTTTACTCTTTTATTTGAAAAATTTTCTGTAGAGGTACTCTGTACAGAAAAAAGCAATTATGGCACCGAATGTTTACAGTATTTTACCATTAGCTACTTCAAGCGGACACCTCGTTCCGGAGCCACCCTCTTCTATTTCAAGAGGTGACAATAGGTTTACAAGCCATCTGCGTTTTATCTGCAGCTCTCACTTCAACAGTAAGATCGTCAAGAAAGCGGTAGGAAGGCCTACTTTCACAATGAACATCAACAGTAATTCAAGTATAAAAAAATATATATACACTTGATACATCGAACCAACAAAACTACTGTATCATTGTGTACACACTACCATCAGGTACAACGAACATTGATGTTCACTGTTTGATTGGATACAACATCATATAAGGCACATCGTACAAACAGATACACTGTATCAATGTGTACACACTACCATCAGGTACAACGAACATTGATGTTCACTGTTTGATTGGATACAACATCATATAAGGCACATCGTACAAACAGATACACTGTATCAATGTGTACACACTACCATCAGGTACAACGAACATTGATGTTCACTGTTTGATTGGATACAACATCATATAAGGCACATCGTACAAACAGATACACTGTATCAATGTGTACACACTACCATCAGGTACAACGAACATTGATGTTCACTGTTTGATTGGATACAACATCATATAAGGCACATCGTACAAACAGATACACTGTATCAATGTGTACACACTACCATCAGGTACATCGAACATAGATGTTCACTGTTTGATTGGATACAACATCATATAAGGCACATCGTACAAACAGATACACTGTATCAATGTGTACACACTACCATCAAGTACATCGAACATAGATGTTCACTGTTTGACTAGATACAACATCATATAAGGCACATCGTACCAACAGATACACTGTATCAATGTGTACACACTACCATCAGGTACAACGAACATTGATGTTCACTGTTTGATTGGATACAACATCATATAAGGCACATCGTACAAACAGATACACTGTATCAATGTGTACACACTACCATCAGGTACAACGAACATTGATGTTCACTGTTTGATTGGATACAACATCATATAAGGCACATCGTACAAACAGATACACTGTATCAATGTGTACACACTACCATCAAGTACATCGAACATAGATGTTCACTGTTTGACTAGATACAACATCATATAAGGCACATCGTACCAACAGATACACTGTATCAATGTGTACACACTACCATCAGGTACATCGAACATAGATGTTCACTGTTTGACTAGATACAACATCATATAAGGCACATCGTACCAACAGATACACTGTATCAGTGTGTACACACTACCATCAGGTACAACGAACATTGATGTTCACTGTTTGATTGGATACAACATCATATAAGGCACATCGTACCAACAGATACACTGTATCAGTGTGTACACACTACCATCAGGTACAACGAACATTGATGTTCACTGTTTGATTGGATACAACATCATATAAGGCACATCGTACCAACAGATACACTGTATCAATGTGTACACACTACCATCAGGTACAACGAACATTGATGTTCACTGTTTGATTGGATACAACATCATATAAGGCACATCGTACCAACAGATACACTGTATCAGTGTGTACACACTACCATCAGGTACAACGAACATTGATGTTCACTGTTTGATTGGATACAACATCATATAAGGCACATCGTACCAACAGATACACTGTATCAATGTGTACACACTACCATCAGGTACATCGAACATAGATGTTCACTGTTTGACTAGATACAACATCATATAAGGCACATCGTACCAACAGATACACTGTATCAATGTGTACACACTACCATCAGGTACAACGAACATTGATGTTCACTGTTTGACTAGATACAACATCATATAAGGCACATCGTACCAACAGATACACTGTATCAATGTGTACACACTACCATCAGGTACAACGAACATTGATGTTCACTGTTTGATTGGATACAACATCATATAAGGCACATCGTACCAACAGATACACTGTATCAATGTGTACACACTACCATCAGGTACATCGAACATAGATGTTCACTGTTTGACTAGATACAACATCATATAAGGCACATCGTACCAACAGATACACTGTATCAATGTGTACACACTACCATCAGGTACAACGAACATAGATGTTCACTGTTTGACTAGATACAACATCATATAAGGCACATCGTACCAACAGATACACTGTATCAATGTGTACACACTACCATCAGGTACAACGAACATATATGTTCACTGTTTGACTAGATACAACATCATATAAGGCACATCGTACCAACAGATACACTGTATCAATGTGTACACACTACCATCAGGTACATCGAACATAGATGTTCACTGTTTGACTAGATACAACATCATATAAGGCACATCGTACCAACAGATACACTGTATCAATGTGTACACACTACCATCAGGTACATCGAACATAGATGTTCACTGTTTGACTAGATACAACATCATATAAGGCACATCGTACCAACAGATACACTGTATCAATGTGTACACACTACCATCAGGTACATCGAACATAGATGTTCACTGTTTGACTAGATACAACATCATATAAGGCACATCGTACCAACAGATACACTGTATCAATGTGTACACACTACCATCAGGTACACCTAACATTGATATTCGCTGTTCCTCTGGATAAACGAACCTATAAGATACATCGCACCGTCATACCATCAGATGATGGTACCTGTTGGTATGATGGTATCAATGTGTACCTTTTGGTACACGGAACGTTGAGGGTCGCTGTACCACTGGATACACCATCCTATAGGCCCAAACTACCATTAGGCACACTGTACATTCAGGTATTCTATACTAATGATGTCGTCGTAGAAATTAAGTGTACCCGAGTTTGAAGGATGTTTAATAAGAAACTAAGAGTCATAAAAAATCCGATCAAAATCATCGTTTTCCACTTTTTATTGTACGTACGTTCCGGCAGATGCATTTTTAATTTTACTATAAGTTTTACACTTATTACTCATAAATCTTTTCGTTTTTTGCATTTATCAACAGAATTAAGAGGATTGTTTTTGTTAGTTTTATAAATGTCAGAATTTCTTTTTCAATTAAAAATGACTTAGAAAATACCCTGAAACGTAACGATTTTGGCTTCTAGAGGTCGTAAAAGTAGTTACTTGGTCACTTTATAATCCTTATGAAATGTATAGTTACGATACGTTACTATTTATGTGTAAAACTAATGTATCGTAACTATACATTTCATAAGGATTATAATGTGACAAAGTAATTAAATTTACAACCCCTACAAGAGAAGGTAGTTTTAAGATATTGATAAGAACTTTTTTTTAAAAATTAAACGTATACAATTATTAAAACTTATAGAAAACATTCCTCTCAATCACGTATAAAAATATAAATGGTATTAATTAAAGCGGTTTTAGTAATTAAGTAATCTAAGTGTAAAGTTGATTCACAGTGAAAACTAGTTACATTTTTGGTACTTTATTTGTTCCAACTAGAACACCGATTAATAAAACTTATAAAATTATATACATGTGTCGTAACGTACAATAAAACGAGGAAAATTATTGTGTTATTGGATTGTCATAGGCCTCTTTATTTTTGTAGTAAACAACTTTCAAATTCGGGTACACATAATGTTTGTGCCAACAGTAAACACATCGCCCTTATAATATGTTAAATACTCAAACAATTAATTGATGGCTACTACAGTATGACAATTCCTAACTATTATTAGAAAATGGTACGGAGTTGTGGTCATATATACACCATGGGACATTCTTAGACTGTAAAATCTATACCGTACACATTTACATTCACCGTAAATGTTTTGATTCTATTCACCTTACAACAGTTTGTTATTAAAACAATAAACTCACTGTGTTTATTTCAAAAATAAAAAAAACCAAAGAATTAGTATCCCAACATCAATTAAGTAATTTAACTTAACGTCATATACCAGTATTGAATTTGGGAAAAATTTTATTTTTGCCAAAACTTTTTGTTTTTATTGTATATTGAAAATAATAATTACTATATAGCAAAGTTATTGGCTGGAAAAGGGTACCTCTAAATTGATACACTAATTTCTAAAACTAAAAATTATCCCACGATCTACAATTACTCACCTGCTTGACTTTCAATTTTAAAATAAGTTAAGTCTTCTAAAAATATTCTCATACAATCAAAGTAACACTAATTAAATAGTAAAATAACTTAAATGTAGGACTTTACTTTAAAATATACAATACATAGATAGGTAAATGACATTTTCATGCAGGTATGGAGGGAAAATAATTTTAAATTGGTCGTGCTTAAACCATATATGAAAACAAAGTCCAAAATGTGATCTAAATTAGTTAACTTTTCATTAATTTATTTTTTGTATAATTTACAAGATCTTTTTTAATGTCTTTAAACTCCCACCAAGAAAGAAACAGAAAACACCAATACCTAACACCCAACAATCTCAAGCAAATAAAAACTAAGCATCGTGAAAAATAGGAAAGTTAAAATTTATTGTGACACGACAATTTACAACGAAAATGCCAAGCGAAAGTCAAAGTGATTTTATTGATGCAAAGAATATAAAAAAATGAACGATACAGAGAGATGTGAATGATGCAAACACAGAAAGCCTTGGAAGCATACACAGATTTACCTGGCAGTTGAAGCATCCCTTACGCAGCGTAAAACCAACAAAATGTTTACTGTTTTGGAAAAGTCGGAAACATGAAAAAAACACAACAGCAAGAGATTGTTAGGTGTCAACCCCCTATGCTAGGCAGTTACAGAAAGGTATTTCACTAGGAGTCAATATGTAGGCCTACATACTTAATTTTCTTTATAGCACATTTTCATGTTAATGAAATAGTTATTAAGAATATATGGTTGTTTTTTTTTTTTTTTTTTTTTTTTATGATTCCAAGTGATCTGTATTAGATATGTTTTTAGCATAGGCTACATATCAACGAATACGACACACCTTCATTAATGATGGTATACTTTAAATAATTAACAAGCCTAAATGCAAATTATAAGTGCTCGAAATTCTTAAACAAGCACCAATTCAAAACCCTTTTAATACCTACATTTTGAAATTG
This sequence comes from Stictocephala bisonia, assembly GCA_035578905.1. Lineage (NCBI taxonomy): Eukaryota > Metazoa > Arthropoda > Insecta > Hemiptera > Membracidae > Stictocephala > Stictocephala bisonia. Next base: position 11,603,947 of record JAQJVL010000001.1, read on the forward strand.
CGATTTAGAGAAGTTGAAATCACTTAAAAGAAAAATAATAACATATATAAATTAATTGGAATAGTAGTACATTTACTATGGTCTTACATAATGATCAATACCATAGCTAAGATAAGTTAGATATCAATATAAAATACAATTAATTAGGTATTAGAACAAGTGGGATGGGTTCAAAAAATAAATTAAAAAACATGAAAATTGTAATAAGTTTGCCAGTATTTTTTTAAAAATAACAAAAAACATAAATAAACATTCCTCAACAAACATTTATGAAATTTGATATTACTGGAAGAATTGGAAAGTGAATATTAACGGCTACAGCGGCCATCTTGGACGATCCAGTCCTGGGAAACCAGTTTAACCTCAAAGCAGCCGCGCTATGCAAATGGCCAAGGAATTTATTAAAGCGATTGCCCCTTTGGGCACTGAAATGATTTATTCTGGAGTCAGTGGGCAACAATTGTGACCACCACACCCAGTCGTATCTCATTATCCCTCGGGACGTAAACGAACGTTGGACACCCCACTGGAAACTAAATACTCCATGGTCCATGCAACCCTGGTACGAACTGCTTGTGTGAAACGACATACTCCTACAACCTTGCTACGAACTGGCTATGTTAAACGACATAGTCCAACAAACCTGGTACGAACTGGCCGTGTGAAACGACATACCCCTATAACCCTGGTACGAACTGGCCGTGGGAAACGACATAACCCTGGTACGAACTAGCTGTGTGAAACGACATACCCCTATAACCCTAGTACAAATTGAACGTGTAAAACGACATACTCCTACAACCTTGCTACGAACTGGCTATGTTAAGCGACATAGTCCAACAAACCTGGTACGAACTGAACGTGTGAAACGACATACCCCTATAACCCTGGTACGAACTGGCCGTGTGAAACGACATACCCCTATAACTCTGGTACGAACTGTACGTGTGAAACGACATATCCCTATAACCCTGGTACGAACTGGCTGTGTGAAACGACATACCCCTATAACCCTAGAACGAACTGGCTGTGTGAAACGACATACCCCTATAACCCTAGTACGAACTGAACGTGTAAAACGACATACCCCTATAACCCTAGTACGAACTGAACGTGTAAAACGACACACTCCTACAACCTTGCTACGAACTGGCTATGTTAAACGACATAGTCCAACAAACCTGGTACGAACTGAACGTGTGAAACGACGTACCTCTATAACCCTGGTACGAACTGGTTGTATGAAACGACATACCCCTATAACCCTGGTAGGAACTGGCTGTATGAGATGACATACCCCTATAACCCTGGTACAAACTGGCCGTGTGAAACGACATACACCTATAACCCTGGTAGGAACTGAACGTGTGAAACGACATACCCCTATAACCCTGGTACGAACTGGCCGTGTGAAACGACATACCCCTATAACCCTGGTACGAACTGAACGTGTGAAACGACATACCCCTATAACCCTGGTACGAACTGACCGTGTGAAACGACATACCCCTATAACCCTGGTAGAAACTGAACGTGTGAAACGACATACCCCTATAACCCTTGTAGGAACTGGCTGTATGAGATGACATACCCCTATAACCCTGGTACAAACTGGCCATGTGAAACGACATACCCCTATAACCCTGGTACGAACTGAACGTGTGAAACGACATACCCCTACAACCCTGGTACTAACTGGCCGTGTGAAACGACATACCCCTATAACCCTGGTACGAACTGAACGTGTGATACGACATACCCCTATAACCCTGGTACGAACTGGCCGTGGGAAACGACATACCCCTATAACCCTGATACGAACTGGCTGTATGAAACAACATACCCCTATAACTCTGGTACGAACTGGTTGTATGAGTTGACATACCCCTATAATCCTGGTACGAACTGGCCGTGTGAAACGACATACCCCTATAACCCTGGTACGAACTGGCTGTATTAAACGACATAGCCCTATAACTCTGGTACGAACTGGCTGTATGAGTTGACATACCCCTATAATCCTGGTATGAACTGGCCGTGTGAAACGACATACCCCTATAACCCTGGTACGAACTGAACGTGTGATACGACATACCCCTATAACCCTGGTACGAACTGAACGTGTGAAACGACATACTCCTATAACCCTGGTACGAACTGGCCGTGTGAAACGACATACCTCTATAACCCTGGTACGAACTGGCTGTATGAGATGACATACCCCTATAACCCTGGTACGAACTGGTTATGTGAAACGACATACCCCTATAACCATGGTAAGAACTGGCTACGTGAAACAACAAACTCCTACAACCCTGGTACGAACTTTCTTATCGAATAGATATACTCCTGCAGGTATTTGGACAATCTTATTAGGTATATGTTAATTCGACTTTATTCAGTTCTCATAAAAAAGGAAAATGTACTTACGTAACTACACTTTTTGTTATCTTTATTGTTCGAATGGATCACCGCTATACAGTAATATAGTTTTGATTTTTGATGTGGCTTCAAGCCATATTAGTAAGGTCAAATTTTTGCTTAAAATCAGAAATATTCTATATAAGCGACAGCATCGTTTACTTTGTGTATGATTGTTTTTATTTCAAAAAAGAATTTTTCATCGAAAACATTTTCCAAGAAATTTGTATAAATATGTACTTACAATGAATTTCTGTTCAAACAGTAACCATCGCAACGAAATACCAACTTTGCAGTATACGAACCTAGCGTACCTAAATCAGATGTTACTAAAATACTCTTTATAGAGTCTATATACCTTAAAAGCCGAGTTGAAATCTACCACCCAATAGATTTTTTAATTGCCTGCTATAAGTTGTTGGAGAATCTGATTTACTTCAGAATATCTCCTATTTTCAATAACAGCATCCCTGTTGAACAAGCAGAGTTCAGACCTAATCGAAATTTTTGCGACCAGTCACTTTCTTTGATATCTTTCATTGAGAATGGTTTGAATAGAAAACGTCATCAGCATTAATAGATCTTTCAACAGCCTATGACACAGTCTAGCGAAAAGGTCAGTTACTCAAATTTTAAAACTTAATTCCGTGTCCTCGATTGTTGATATTTCTCAATTCCACCCTCAGCAACAGGTTAGTTAAAATTTGCCTGGGTTGCAGAGAAAATTCTTTTGGACACATTTCTCTGCAAGGTGGATTGCCACAAGTCTCTGTTCTTGCTTCTTTTTTATTCAATGTATAACTGCGGACATCCCCACCAATCCCACCACACATTCAATAAAATTTATTTATGCAGATAATATTGCTCTTGAAATATCACAACATATTTTAGAACTTGGAAGCTAAAGCCCAATCCAACAACATCTTCAACAACAAAAAAAGAAAAAGAAGTTCAATGTACTGATAAATTAAGAATTGTTAACAACTTATTAGTTTTGTTACATTACGTTTATAAAAATATAATTTTCTATATTGTTTGTAATAACACAAAGCCCAAAATTTTATGTACAAAGGGAAAATGTGAGAGTAAATAGCATACGTACACTTAGGGAAAAACCTACAGCATCAAGTGTAAACGAATTGGATGGCTGCCCATGGTTGTTTTACAAACCATTATAGTTTAAATATTACCCGTCGTTGCCGATACATTTTATAGCAACATTTAAGTCTGTCATGAATAAAGTACTTTATGGCTATACTACAGCAATACAGTAAATATCCACAACAAACATAATGCTATAAAATGTTGAAATATTTTAAATTAAATCATATATCAAGGCACTATTGAATGTTAAAGGCCATAAACAATGGTCGAATCCTCGGTCAGCAAGACTAAAATAGAAACTATCGGAAGTGAAAAGATGATAAAACAATTATCACAAAACAAAAGCCAATTCCATAAAATGTTAACGGTCTGTTAACAGAAATATGTTTAGGACGCGTGGCCGAAAACTGGCCGTAAATCAGACCGAGGGCCATCTTAGTTTACGCCACAAAAAGTACACAAAACACGCACTTTATCGCCCATTAAAAGGTTATAATTGTTTTAATGACTATGTCGTGTGCTACCGCTTTTATTACGACCTAAACCTTAATGGCCATTCCGACAGAGGGCTCTCTGACCTGTCTCGGAGATTTTCCCACGGATTGATAGAAAACACCTTTAAGGAGTTTCATGATTTTATCGATAAGAAACAGCGATAAATTTATTTGAACTGTTAAAGGAATAGTATCAAACCCTTCCTAAACCTTTTATATCACGTCTAAATACGTATAATTATTTGGAATAGAAAACATGGATAGGGTAAATGCGTAATAGAGGTCTCCACCTGATTTGCTAGATTTTTTAAATAGTCAAAATCAACTTCACAAAGGGAATGCCAATTTTTGAAGAAAAAACTGTAAAAAAGAAAAAAGGTTACATCAAAACTATGCGGTTACATGTTATATAAAAGTTACATAAAAAAGTTATGCAATATTAGCTTAGATTAGGTTATGTTAGATTAGGTATTCAAATCAGTTAACATTTACTAACCTAACTTATCCTAACCTAACACACGTGTTTGTGGATTATCACAGTTATTATTAGGTTATGTTAGATTAGGTATTCAAATCAGTTAACATTTACTAACCTAACTTATCTTAACCTAACACACGTGTTTGTGGATTATCACAGTTATTATTAGGTTATGTTAGATTAGGTATTCAAATCAGTTAACATTTACTAACCTAACTTATCCTAACCTAACACACGTGTTTGTGGATTATCACAGTTATTATTAGGTTATGTTAGATTAGGTATTCAAATCAGTTAACATTTACTAACCTAACTTATCCTAACCTAACACACGTGTTTGTGGATTATCACAGTTATTATTAGGTTATGTTAGATTAGGTATTCAAATCAGTTAACATTTACTAACCTAACTTATCCTAACCTAACACACGTGTTTGTGGATTATCACAGTTATTATTAGGTTATGTTAGATTAGGTATTCAAATCAGTTAACATTTACTAACCTAACTTATCCTAACCTAACACACGTGTTTGTGGATTATCACAGTTATTATTCCTCGTATGAATAATTTGATTTCGTATTCATATTAAGGAAAAACTACATTACGATTAATGTAATATACATGGTTTTTAATTAATAGATGGCTTTATTTTTATCTTTTTAATTGGTATTCCCACAACAAAACTACCTTATAAATGCAATTGGAGAACATCATTGTTACAGTAAAATTAATTAGAAAATCTAGGGATATCTCAACCTGCAAAAAGATCGGTATCTCTCTAAGCACCAGTCCTATTTCTATGTAATTCAACTATTGTTTTCGTTTATTTGGTCACTCTACAATTATAATAGAATTCTCTTTCGTTTACAATAAAAAATGCATTTGTGAATTTCATTGTGCTGTGAATGATTTCGTAGCAAATAACACAAAGCAATTATCGGTAGGAATATAAAATGATAAAACTTATTATTTTAATATAATATAACTTAGTATACAGAAAATATAATAAACACAGTGCATGTGGAAGTCTGATTCTTTATTTTTATAACACTCCTCATAAGATTATATCTCGATTTTAATGCTAATAGTGATTGAATCCGTGTATAAATGTATAGTGTTGTTCCTCAGTCCATTTAATGTTGTGATACTCTTGTTATTTTTTATGTATACAAATTCTATGTTTGTTCTATTATATTGCTATATTTGTTGTTTTTATATTTTTTATGTATGAGCATAATTTTATATTACATAGTTATCGTGGAAGGATTGTTAATTATTTCAGAGTAATTTATTTGTTGTCGTTTGGTAAGTTTTGCATCGTTTTTTATTGTTACTTTATTATTGTTTTTTACTGATTTTTATTAATTGTAATTATGTATAATTTCGGCAAGTTTAAACTAAACGAAGACTAGTCATCGAAGACAGGTCAATGAACTGTAGATGTATATATTTTTATATTATTTATTTACGATTTAAAGTATTATTGCTTAATGCTTTATTGTAATTGGCAAAATCTGCTATAATAAATAACTATATTTATTTATAACAAGATTTAATTTTTGTCCCCCTAGATTTAGATATTGTAAACTTAGATTTTTTTGCTTCTTAGGAATGGTCATTAGTAAAGAAAAAACCAAAATAAAAAACAAAAAACAAACCCCATTAAACGTCATTGAAAAACAAGTATGGTTTTGAAGCCTTTTTGCAATGATAGCACACCTAATCTGCTTTCGATACATTTAAAGTCAGTTTGCGCTGCTAACTGACAAATACATAAGACGTTGATTTGTATTGCTTCCGACAAATGTGATGTAATTTGCGTTGCTTGCCGACTTATGCATATGACGTCGATTTTTTTAACTGCCGAAAAATATGATGACGGTTTGCGATACTTACCGACTTATATTTATATATATATATATATATGTCTTATATATATATGTCGATTTTATTAACCGCCGACAAATGTGGTGTAGGTTTGCGACGATTGCCAAAATGTGACGTCAGTCTGTCCAGTACAATATTAGTGTAACAACGCCTGTTACATTTCGTAGCAAAGTCTCTGGACTGTAACAAACGCGCCTTGTCACAGAGTTTACCGCAGCCAACCATGCGATCGGGCCCCACCCACCCCCACCCACCCTCCACCTGGCTGCATGGCATCATGCTCGCTCCATCCACTTTTGTACAAGTTTTATGTGTCCGAAATTGCTTAATCGTAAGTCTGCTAGGTAAAATGGCGTGTAAAATATTCCTGTTTTCCTTAACTCATGCCCTCCAGTTCTCTTTATTTTCTTGTTTTGTCTGGGGGTTTGCATATTTGTGTAGCAGATCTAAATATCTGAAAAATATGGATACCAAGTCCTGAAACAACGAAAATTTCTGGAAAATATTGAAACATCATAATATAAATGATCATGATTTTAAAATGTTACCGATTAAAAATTCTCATTTGCAGAAACGATAGAAATGATGTTATTTAATTATGTTTTTTTCTGTGTTAATTGCTGCTAATTAATTTGTTGTGTAATCAAATTATATTCAATAACAAGCCACTTATTTTTCATTGGTAAAATTAGCTCATTTGTTTTGTCATATATTAAATAATAACTGATAGTAGGCGTATTTAATTAAAAGTTCAACGACGCTTTTTTGAGATTAGAAACACGAATATCACAAAAAAGATACAATAATCTGAGTTGAACTAAATCATCCAACATTTTGGTTGATCATTTTATATTCAGGACAGCTTTTGCTTATGAAAAAGTGGGTCCTCTTAACGAGACTTCCTGCAAAGAATCTGTTGCGTTTAAAACGCGAGGTCCTGAATTCTCTGTACTCGGACCATCTTGACTCCGCTGTTCAAGATGGTCTTGGTCTGTGCAAGACCTTACGTTAGCTCTTGTCACTCAACTGGTGAGAGGAAAATGCCTTCTTGTGGAGGAAAACTATATACTAATTTGCTTAAAATATAGTGAAAGAACGTAATTAAATCACTTTGAAATCGACATTTTAACTGCCGACAAATGTATTGTTGGTTTGCGATGCATGCAAAAATGTGCTCTCGAGGTCGACTGAGTTAACTGACTTGTTTCGTCTTAACTCTTTAATTATATTGTTATAATTTATTATTGAATCAATTAGAAACTTTTCCGTTAACTCACTACTACTACTTTGTTTATCACAATTACGGTTAGGTTAATTTAGGGGGTACTAAAGTTGGCCACAAACTGGTAAATCCAATGATTGACTTATCACCGAATGCGCTCTCCGCGTGCAAGTACTTGGAAAGTGATAAGATAAGGCCAGCGATATCGGATTCCTAGCGGATAAGGAATATCACAGTGGAAAAATGATTGGGAACAGTTTTTAGACCAATATAATATTTATGAAGTAGTAGTGAATTAACAGAAACAAAAAAAGTAGTTGTAGTGAATTGACGGAAAAGATCCTGTATTTATTTATTTAAAAGAAAATTATTATTATATTGTTGTTGCTGTAAAATATGTTTATATTATTTTTCAAATTATCTAGTTTTGTTAAACTAATTTTTGTATTCATTTGTTACGAGTCTATGATTAAATTAATTTGTTATTGAATAGTTTATTTTGTTCTTTTTGGAAGTTTTGTGGTTTGAGGAGCTGGTTCTGAGTATTTTGTGAATTATTATTCTGGTTTATATTTAAAGGATATATAGTTAATTTAAATTATTAAACAGCAATTTTGGTTCATTTAATTTATATTCTTCTGTAAATTGGCATTGTTATTATTAAATAAATAAAAATTCATCGCGTGAAATAAAACACTTGGTAAACATACCAACATTATAAAACAAGTAATATAGTAATTAAATATTCTTTCAAGCAAAAGAAGGGAATACTGGGCTCGGTTAAAACTCGGGTTGCTCTTTTATTTAGTCAATGTAATTTTAATTATATACTAGATACTCAATTATTGAGGTCTCAATAAAAATGTATTCAATTAATTGATATCGAAAACCTCGTCAATTAAAACAGAGAGAAAGAAACAGAGATCACTTCCTTATGACCGCAGCGAACGCCTCAGTTGGCGTTATATAGAGATTACAACTAATGTATTGTATATCTTTATACATCTTTAGTAATCCTTGTAATTACTACGTTTATCCTTGAGGACTTGGGTGAATAATGAAGGGACCGACAAAGTACTGTCCCTACCATTGCATGGCAAACTGGAGAAAAAACTTCTCGACACACATTCCATTTTTACTTTACTTTTTACACATTACATTTTACTTTACTAGAAGTCTAATAACAATTCTAATCAAAGTGTTATTAGAGGTCGATAATAACACTTTGATGCGACCTCTGTCTCTTTATTATCTGTAGTTATTACATGTACTGTACATGTTAGAGTATAATTTGGCGAATTTTTCTGTTTTATTTCTCACTTTCCCATTCCATTTTATTTATTTCATCGATGAAAGTAAACATTTTTGTTCAAGTGCTGTATAAAATGACTTTCAACAACACAATGGTTCCTACGAATGTCAACTATGATTTAATGCTTCTTCTTTCAATGGGTTTTAAAGTAGGAAGATGTTGTAGGCTAGATTTTGTTGGGAAATGCTTTTGGGACAACATTTTGCACATCTGTTGGGGGTAATGGTTTACCAGTGTTTTTCCTCATCAAGTGACATACAATTTGTTTTTGGCCTTATATTTTGAAATATTTACGACTTAGAAACTATTTGGACTTTGAAATATTTCGAGCAGAACATTCTAGGCAAGTTGACTTGTGGCCGTAGTACGACTCTTGTCTATCCATACACGTACAATAATGTTGGTCCCCCCATCCACCCATTTAATATAAGTAAAGTGAGACGTTGGGTGGTTGAAAGGGTCCGTAATTTTCACATGAGCAAGTTTATAGCAACTGAATCGAAGCTGATACACTAATAAATTAGAATTACCGGGATATTAGACTAAATGTCGGGAGTCATGTGGATGTAGTAGTGTGGTTCAATGGGCATATTTAAAGTCGTCTTTACGTAGACTAAGCACAATCTGGGAATTGACCAACTGGACTAAGAGAACATATTGGAACTATTCCAGGAGTTACAATACAAATACTAAATACACTACCATATGAGGTAATAGTGAGTTCCCATATAGTTGCTTTCACTTATAAAATCTGCAAGGTCGTAGAAGCCGCCGAAGCACCTGCAGAGACGCCCAGATCGGCACGCGGAGGGAAGTCTGGGTCCAGAACATGACGGGGAGGGTCCAAGGGGGGAGACTGTAATTTATCCCAAGGCCCTTCAACCTTTTTATTTTATCAACAATCCATTGGGCCGCATACAAAGAGGCTATTACGTTGCTATGGTTACGGCGCGGCGGCCATTTTGCCTCCATGACACCCAATTAACAGTAGTCAGACAGTCGGTAATGCGATCGTAACCTAGCTGACGACCTTCTCCACTCAAATTGACTCGCAATAATGTTAATTACACGAGATACGATTAGTTAGGTAAGAGTTGCTGATTGTTTCTCCTCGCCTAGGAGTGATATGCCATACAACAATTCCGTAATTGTTAGATTGGTCCTCGCGATAGTGCACTGTATATGCAGTTTTAAGTGGATATGCTATTTTATAGATATGCTTTTGTGGGTATCTGAGAATCATCCCTTTCAACACACAAAACGAGCCTAATTGAGTTTAAATTAACTAAAACAAAATCAAATATTGACTATTCATGCACTGACTGGCAAGTTTGAAGTTCGATATATTGATTATACTACACTTTTGGGTTTAATTATTGATTCCAACCTAAGTTTAATTATTGATAGACAAAGTTTGCCACAGATTAAGTGGTGGAATATTCCTATTTCGTAGACTACAACCGTTTTCAAATAGATACATCCTGATTTTGGTATACCACTTACGGTTTTGTCTATGGTCTCCCAATATGAGGTGCTGAACGTTCAAGGGTGAAGTGTTTGTTTACTTTACAAAAAAAGGTATTTAGAGTTACACTTGGAATGCCCCATAATCAATAATATAGAGGGCATTTTCAGTATAATAAACTCAATACTCCCCATTTATAGTATACTTAGAAACTTTGACATTAACTAAGAAAATTATTCACCATGTCTGCTTAAAATCACACGCGTTTAGACACATCCAAAATATAGATATTCCCAGCTAAAATAGTATCTTTTATAAAAAAAATCCACTCACAATCGTGTTAATTAATTTGTATGAGTTTCCAAAATTCCTAAAGGCAAAAACTTGTTTTTGATATTTTCAGAAAGAGATTCAGATTGATTTTGTTAGAAAAATAGAGCACTATTAAGTTATTGACTATTTAGAAGAAGTAATACATGATAAGTGAACAATTTAATTTCTTAGAATTAGGTTATATAATTAATTTAATTTAATTTATAGGTTAAGAAAGACGTTTGTCAATGACAATTCTGCTTTAAAGACAATAGACTTGATTTGATTTAAGACACCTTAAAGCCCTTCACAAAAGCGTTGGTTTTCCGTATTAGATTCCAGTTGAAATAGACTACCAATTCAACAATTTTAAAAACCAGTGGTAATTAAGTACTGAAACAACTTAACATAAAACAAAGCCAATCATGAACCATTACATCTAGAGCCAGATCTGTGCACGCATGAGCCGACCATGAGAGAAAAATGGATACTGACTGAGTTATTGTACACATTATTATTGATATATCGAAATGTCCTGTTAATTACTTGGTCGGAGATTTAGCAACGCTTACTGAAGTTTATCCAAAGGTCTTATCGTTGCAAAATCATCTCTCGATATTTTGATAGTCCTCAAACATTTAAAATACAAAAATTCAAAAAGGTTTAGATACAAAATTTCACAAAAACGTCTACAATTCTATCTAAACTTTTCGTATTGCTCTGTTATTTTACAGTAAGTAGAGCTTTTTAAAAACTGTTCATTTACAAACTTACAAATTCTCATATAACTGATAATTGAAGGCATATCAATTATACTTGAAATACGCTGGGTTGAAGTGTAACAATATAAATTAAAATAGTAATTGTATACCTCATTAACTGTTTGTATTAACCCATGCCTGATAATCTCCCAAACTTTTCAGAAAGAACTGTCCAACTTGAAACATCCTTAGTCCTTGCACTCGAATTATAATGCACAACTCTGCTGCCGCATGGTTTCACAAAGGAAGGTTTACAATTTAACTTCTGAACAAATAATTTTTTTTTTTTATGTAAAAGTTTTATAAAATCAATTGATTGAAAAATGTATAGAGAATGGGATGCAGGGAAGCGTATTTTTGCAATCTATTTACATGTGTATAGGCAAAGATTTATTAAACCGTTAAATTTAAAACTTCCTTTTTTGCAGTATAAATTGCATTTAGGATGGACTTTATTCGCGCAAATGTGCTGTTAGATGGAGTAATTTTAAGTATCCTGTCACTGATGGCATATAAGATATTGATAAAAAAAATTCCTTACGCAATTTTTACAAATTTTTTAACGTATTTATTACATTTTAAGGCTCAGTGTACTTATATTTACCTCACTACAATTTGTTAATGAAGAAACAATAACAAAATTCTACATTTGACGTTTTTCTTTCATCGCAAACAAAATTTTCTCAGAACCTTTACCAACTATTCTTATTTTATTAAAGGGTTTTTCTTTAATAGAAAGTAGTAAGTTCTGAGAAAGCGTAGAAAGATGAATGATCAGCGGCAAATCATTGACAAAGAGCAGAAAAATAATTGACGCAGATACGATCCCTGAGGAGCTCCAATATCAGTGTGAAACCTCCGTTATGTAGGTCTATAGTTTAAGAGGCATCCAAAACGGAATTGTGTATATATTATTTCATTCCAAATGTAAAAGGTCATAAGTAAATGAGTAATTTAAAAAAATATCAATCTTTCAAATACGTTATTATCTATCGCCTTATATATAACCGATTTGGAGAATTCCTCAGCTGTAATAGAATGATTTCCTATTCTTGAACTATTATAAAAAATTAATAAAAATTAAAAAAATACCTTTTAAAACTTTTATAGCTAATTACATTGGATTTTGTAGTATAGATTGGATTGTAATAGTTGACTCCAAAAAAGCAAAAATCAATAAAATGCCCAATTCACTTTTTATTCTGGGAAAATGAGTCATTATTTATCTACCACACTTAGTTTTGAGTGGATTGTAAAAGATGAGAAGGAATCAGTCCAAACTAAATTTATTAAAATGAAATCTAATTTTATGAGAAATAAATCCAATTTGGAGAGCGAGTAGCCGAGTTGTCTACTAAGGCATCATCAGGACTTTGAGCCTGGTTAGAGATAGCCCATGTTGGACTGTAAGCTTTTATCAGTAATATTCCTAGTACTGGTTCAAACCCATTACTCTATCTGACTCTGAATAAGTATCCGCACAGATCAATAGTCAACGGGAAATGGGCTAAGTAGGGTTAAGAAGGAGACCGGCCTTTACGTATAAAAAAGGCCTATATATTCCTTATTGTTTTTATAGATTTTGAAAAACAATTTACGATCAAAAGAAACAACATTTTGAGAAATCTATCAATAATAGGCAGTTAGTAAGTACGCAGTTGAATGATTTCCTTTTCTTTAGTTATTACGAACAATTAATTAAAAAAAGAAAAACTAGATTTCAAAACTAAATTCAAGTCATAGCTAAAATATTTCACTAGTGCATGTGTAAGTGTAAAGTTCGTTTTCTTCTTTAATATATCATAAATTACGGTAATTATATTGGATGAGACCATACATACCGAACACAAATCGTTTTTTATCATTTTAAAATTATTGAAATTAAACGAACTAAGATAAATTTGATCCCTCATTTTTTGAACGTTAATGTATCTTTTAATTAAGTCTATTAAATATAGGTAACGATTTACGAAATCAAGCCAACACAGTGAAGTCCACATAAGTAAGTAATTTATTGCTCAGTTTCTTTTTAAGGAGGTTGTATTTAATCTGATAAGCAACTCATTAGCATCCGTAACTCTTAATGAGGGACCTGTTTCTTTAAAGGCTAACATTGTTATTCATTATTGACAGTAGAGTGTTGGCTGGTCGCCTGACACACGTCCATATCGATAACACTCACTCTAACTGTTGTTTCAATCATAGTTACACGAATGGAGAGTTATTTTATGACAAGTAAAGTACCTGTATTTTTGCACACGAAATTTACCCACCCACCACTCCTATCATATTATTGGATTTATATTTTTTGTCAAAATTTGCCAAATGTAAATCTTAGGGTACGGCGACCATATCGCTCCACCACAGAGAACAAGAAACAGAGGCCACCTTATGGCCACAGCGAACGCCTCAGAAGCATTTATAAATAGATTACACCTAATATATATATTTGTATATCTGTAGTAATAATTACTAAGTTTATCCTTTGATCATTTGGTGAGAATAAAGTGAGGGACTGACAAAGTGCCGGCCCTTCCATCCACATGGCAAACTGGAGAAAATAACTGCTCGACACACATTCAGCACACTAGTGGATGTGACCTCTGTTTCTTTATCCTTTTTGTGGCTCCACGAAAAACGTAAAAAACATTCGGTTTTTATTTCAACGATTCGGTCTATAATAATGATCATATCACAACACTTGAAGTGCCATTTGATAGATAAAGACTGTTTTGGTCGACCATTTGTTGGTTTTAGTAAAAACATTAGTATTTTTATAACATTTCGAAACTTTACATGTCACTTGACTGTTTTACATTAAAAAAAACATACAATATCAACTTATGGTCCACTAGATTGGACCATTTATAACTATACAGTGTACACTTTAGCTCATAATTTTAATAAACATGAATTGAAATAACATCATGTTTTGGTCAACTAGCAGTAAAATTGCATGTCTATTTTTAGGCTGCCGTGGTTTAAAAAACGGCAACCTTAAGTTTTTTTTAATAAAATAAAGAATAACAAGTATAACTCTTTTTTGTTTTACTCATTATTACGTTTTTATATTTTTTTCGATAGTTGTTCTTTCTTTTTTAGAAATCCAGTCACCTGCTATATGTTTAATGGCTTTGCCATTGAAAGTAAATAAATAAATTTATTTGACGTTAATTCAAATTAAAATTTTTAAGACTCGAGATTCGAATTAAGAAAAGTTTCGAATTTCCAGTGTATGTTATTTATTTTATTATTATTTTTTAAAGAAAAATACGTTTTTTGGATGACCTCTAAACTACGCGGTTAGTGACATCAAAAAACTGAATTTGCGTTCCTGTTATAAATACAGTAAACTCCTCATAATGGACGATTTTTGTGCTTGAAATTAAAAAAATATGTAATTAATTATCTTTGATAATATGATAATATTTTTGGAAAATAAACAAAAATTGAGGAATGAATTTGCTTGATATAAAAGAGGAATCAATCCAAAAAGTAGTATAATCTACTGAATTCAAATACAGCTTCAAGATTTGGATTAATTTAAATATATGGGCTCTACTTTACTAAAAATTAAAATGGCAGAATAGATATTTTTTTCTGAACGTACTGTAATAAAAACACTCATTAAATCACAGGAAACATATTTATTTCATAGTCCGACTACAAGGAAATAAAAAGTATCTTATATCTTATTCATGTAGTTTATAAGAAATGTGTTGAACAAAAAAAGAGGGGATGTGAGACGAAGACTCGATCAGATAAATCTTAGGTTAATTTATAGGGTCTATTATTAGGCTAAAGTGGAAGCAATGTGTTTAAAATTGTAATTCCAAATTAGTAGGTGAACCTACAATATTGTATGTTGTATATACCACCTGATAGTCAAGTCGTACTATATACCACCTGATAGTAAGTCGTACGATATACCACCTGATAGTCAAGTCGTACGATATACCACCTGATAGTCAAGTCGTACGATAAACTATCATACGACTTTTTTTACGAATTTATAATAATACTGTATATCTGTCTAAGTTTTATTTCTGAAATGTAAAAATCGTCTACTGTGAATAATTTACGTTTTCCAGCAGGATGGTTAAAAAAGGGTGAAAAAGACATAAATAATGGAAAAATTTACTACCGAATAAAAGCCTGTATTTCATTACGTAAAACCAGATGATTGAAACACATATGATTGTTGCACATAACCAGCTAATTCAGCTAAAATTCAGCCAGACTATATTCACTGATCTGATATAGTCAAGTCGTACGATATACCATCTGATATAGTCAAGTCGCACGATATACCATCTGATATAGTCAAGTAGTACGATATACCATCTGATATAGTCAAGTCGCAGGATATACCATCTGATATAGTCAAGTCGCAGGATATACCACCTGATATAGTCAAGTCGTACGATGAACTAGTTTTGTGTGACCTGAAGGAGTAGGCTGTTGAGATTGTAATATGCCATTGGGTTGCTATAATTGTTCGTATAACACTGTGCGGTCAGCACGAAAGGATAAAAAAGGGTTTTGTTCGTTGACGTGACGAATTTACAGCCCAAACCTCACAAAAGCGTGCAGCTTTCACTCCTTTTGTTTGTAAAAAAGTGAACTCTTTTACTCTCCGATCCTTCCTCTACGGTGCGTGGGCTTTCTCTTGGACAATTTCCTAGTGCCAAGACGCTCCGTTTTGTAAGCCCCAGCAGAACTCCTTCCGAACCAGCCACCAGCTATAAACTTATTTTTCGCTTGGATGTGTTTCAATGGCATATAGTAAGGCAACATGTTATTTACATAACAATCGACATAATTTGGAGTGTTGGATTGAAAGGCATTCTATTGCCACTCATTTCGTAGGGTGAGTAGCAGAACTAACTAAGTCCCCACCTATCTTGCTCGATTCACATAGGTGTCCAATATGAATAAACCATTTTCTGATATTAGCTCAACTATATTTTCAAAAATCGAATTTCTTCGATACTCTAATTAGCCTCCTAAACACAAATGATTTGGTTCTACCTAAACAGCAGACTTCACCTGACAACAGGGGAAAATGTTGTAGTACACAACAGATGTTCCACAACAAGAATGTAAGAAAATGACGATGTTCAGTGAAGTAGCTGCTGTAGTAGGGCTAATGGCTGGGAATTTCCTAGCTAATTGCCAAACTGTTTCGTTATGGTACTGCCGACAGTGTTGTGTCTAGTCAGTAAAAACACATTATCGTCTGTTTTAGTTAGTCATTCATACTACAAGCGCGTTGTATCTAAAGATAACTTATCTACGGATAGTTTTATCTTACAAACTACATTGTCAAACTATTTCGTTATGGTACTGTCGACAGTGTTGTGTCTAGTCAGTAAAAACACATTATCGTCTGTTTTAGTTAGTCATTCATATTACAAGCACGTTGTATCTAAAGATAACTTATCTAAGGATAGTTTTATCTTACAAACTACATTGTCAAATGTTTTTATTTTTAAAATCTTCATTAGCCGATTAAAATGGGCCTGCAGGCATGTGCGTGAACTTTAGCCAGTGAGTGAAGTACCGACCGTTACTTCAGTGGGGATTCGAACCTTGTATCTTGCCCTCCGCAGTTCGAAGCCTGAGGCACTGTTGTGACGATTTCCTTGGCGATATTATTTCAACTTATTGTTTATTGGAGATAATGATAAACCTACGTCCCTTGCTTATTTATTTCCATCAGTTTAATTTTCATGGGCTCTATTTACATAAACCTGTTTTTTAACTGGAATTACTGATCTTTTATTTTAACCCTCCCACTATTAATTACTTGGAAGTATGAATCTACTTGTTTCTAAATCGGGCATGATATTATAGTTGAATTCTCTGTCTTGTCTTTAAAGAGACAAGTAGGCCTATCAACAAAGAACGTTCGTTAGGTTTAGGCAGGCAGATGTGGTTTTTTTTTTTTTGTGAAGCTGTTGTAAATTAAAAATGCAAGAGTAGGCTACATTTGCTCGTTTATCTATATTTATTAAATACTACAATAATTTTATGTTAGTGCAAAACAATTTTTATGTGAATAACTAAACTCTTGTTGACGTAATCAGTTCAAAATAATTATAACACAAATATTTTTAATTTCAGGGTTTTAACAGGAAATTGGCGTTAAAACCTACTTGGAAACAGATCAAACACTGTACTGCATTTTATCATTTAATAAATGTCAGAACAACTAGTCATTCCACTATACAAATATTGTATATTCGACATAACAGTTGACTATAAATTTGAAGTACTGTTCAATATTATGTACTGTTTATATTTGGTAGCTTATTTATATTTAATTTACGATTTAAAGTAAGTTGCAGAATAAATATTTGTTATTAGTGCTGAGAAAATGACGTGATTATTACGCTGATGGTACGGCTGCAGGTAGATTATCACAACTCGAGCACCAGTTTGGGGCTCTCTTGGGGATTTGCCGCATATCGAGTACCCCCAAATAGGAAATAAAAGAGAGAAAGAAAAGTATAAGCATATATCCTTAATGACTCCCACATCAATTTAACCTAAAAGTAAAATGTTTTATTGTATTTTTCTGCATTCTAATTGAAATAACAACAAGAACAATAAATGGATCAAGCTGTTATTGTTTTAACACATCTTCAGAGGATCTTTCATGGAGCAACGGCCTGGCGGGAGGGAGTCCTAACCAAGTAGAATGTATCACTTGATTACGGCGGCAGTGTACGCGGTTATTTCCAGCGCGCAGTGTTGCCAAATCGTGCCTCGGCTTCCTTGATCCCGCTCCCACTCTCTCAAACAGTCAATATAATAACCAACAATTTACTTTTCGGATATTTTGTTCTTAGATTGTTTCATGAATTGTTACGTAGCCTATTTTAAAATTGTTTCAGCATGTGAGTTAACGTCTGTCATTTGGTCCAAACCGTACACTACTGATGCCTTTGAATAAATAGTGAAGTCATAATGTTAGGAGTTTTGATCGTTTCGGTCGAATCCCTTGAGCTGGCTCCAAAAAACAAACTATTTTCTATAGAAATAACTACTAAGAATAAGAGTAATCTTTATTGTCTCAGACAAATAAACAACACAGAAAGAAAAACAATATAATTTCATAGAAAACAATTATTAATATTCTTGCCCGATCAGGCTATAAAAACTAAACATGACTAAATCTAACTTAGATTATGTTAAATTTTATA
Source organism: Stictocephala bisonia (assembly GCA_035578905.1). Taxonomy (NCBI): domain Eukaryota; kingdom Metazoa; phylum Arthropoda; class Insecta; order Hemiptera; family Membracidae; genus Stictocephala; species Stictocephala bisonia. The sequence goes on from JAQJVL010000001.1 coordinate 11,622,613, forward strand.
GCAAACCCAATTTATTTTTAAGATAAAAATTATCACTAATCTGTCAAATACCTGCCTACATGGAAATAAACAGCCGTATAATACATATTTATAATAAAGTCCAAGAAAATAAATTAGGGTCTAAGGTAAAGCCTGTGCAGAGGTTCCTAAATAACAAAAGGTCAGCAGATGACGGTAAAGATAGGCTACTATAATTTAAGTTGATTAAAAATTCTAATGCTATATATTAATGTAAAATGTGATATATAAATAAGTTTTTTTTTTAAATAAAATGTGCAACATAATAATAACAATAATAAACATATGCCTAACTATTGTGAATTGGGTTTTACGCTATTATACTGAATAAAGTGTCAATATATTCCATTCTAAAATGCAAATTTTTAAAATTTTTAGAAATCTTTTTCTTATTTTGAACAATATTTATTTCTTTATGAACTTTATTGTATTTTCTAGGTGATACAAAATTGTACCACTACCGAATTCAGCTATCGGAAGAAAAGAAAGCTTCTAGTGCCTTGTTCTAACCTAACCTCCGTTTCAATGTTTTTATAACTTATACTATCCATACATAGGTGATTATGTTAAAAAATAAAATCACACCAAATGAAATGTGTTTAATAATTTCATAACATATTTGATAACAATAAATTAATATTTTTCTATACTAAATAGTTTTTTTGTATTTTATTTTAAGTGGGGGCAGGAATTTTAACGTAAAACTTTAAATTTTAGAAAATCCCTTAGGACTTTATAACAGTTTCGGAACGTTTATTCCTAAAAAAGTTTAGATCTTTTCCATTAATTCACTACAGCTTGATAAATATTCTATTGCTCTAAAAACTGTTCCCCAATCATTTTTACATCCACTGTGGTTTTCCTTATCCGCTATGAATCCGATATCACTGGCCTTATCTTATCGCTTTCCAGGAACTTACACACGGAGAGCGCATTCGGCGGCAAGTCAATCATTGGATTTACCAGTTTGTGATCAACTTTAGTTTTGTAGCCACTTACCCTAACTTAACTTAACTGTAATTGCGATAAAAAAGAAGTGGTAGTGAATTAACGGAAAAAGTAATGGTAGTGAAATAACGGAAAAAGCCCAAAAAATAATAAATAATTAAAAAATCGAACTAACTATTAAACTTTAATAAATAATTTAAAACTAGTTAAGCGATAGCTTTAAGTCTGGAACCTAATTCAGGACGTAAAGAGGTATTCCGTTTATTTCCCATTTAGTTCCATAATATTAATAAAATGTTAGACTAAAGGCCTACAATACACATTTATTGTAATGATGTTATTTTTATTGTTTGAATTTATTCTCCAACTACTGCTCCAAGATATCAGAATCTCATAGCTTATTTTAAAAAAATATTCTTTCAATTACCAAAAATGAGAAGTATTGAATTTTTTTGATAAATGCATTTTAAAGCATTGGTTATTATTTATTTTTCTTTAATTAACAATTTTCCATTCATATCTAACTATACAATTAAAATATTTATATGACAGTTATTGCTGACCATTCCTCATTAAACTTTAAAACAGTAACAAAGTTATAATTTCTTGTTATCATTTAAAATCATTTATTATTCCTGCATTGATTTAAGGTTTTAAACAATAATGAACAAATTACTTTCAAAAATTTGTTTAAATAAAATAAATATATCATTGTATTGCGTAAAATTTTATGTACCTTAGCTGTGTGTTGTTTTAATATGATCTAGATTACTGAAGCGTAGAATTATAATTGTTGTTTCATTAATAAATAAACTATTTTTAACTCTTAATGAAAAGTGCACTTGTTCAGTCAGGTTTTACAACACATTTAATTGTAGGCCTACAAAACGTGAATTCGTATTGTTATTATATGTATATATAGTTATTATATATATAAAACAATACAAAGTATCCTTAAACATATATAAATATGTTTACTTATTAAAGACTATGCTAACAATATCATTACAATCATACACTGTTATTGTATTATATAAAAAAAAAAAAAAAAAAAAAAAAAAATACAGAAACATATTATGTGTTTTATTGGATGGGTGTTAGTTATTTGTGTTGTACACCGGGTGGATGGTGGGCCGCTGTTAGTTATATGTTATGTACCATCGGGTATTGGTTGACCACTTTTACTTGTATATGTTGTTCGATGGTATTGGTTGGGCGTTCCTCATCTCATATGTGTATTATGTGTTTAAGAGTCTCCAGAGGCTGTCGGCCATGTTGGTTCTAATCCCATAAGAACAATGTTATTTTCGAACCGGACATGCGATAACGCGTATCCAAACTAAACAGTTATTTTTAAACGGATTTTTTCCTAACAAATTGCACCTGATAAAGAATGAAATTTCGCATTGGGATTACTTTACGAATTCCTAATTAGTTTTACAAAAACAAAAGTTTTTATTTTAACCTATTTTTAAAAACTAGGCGTATGTACTCAAAATATAAAAACCAAACCCAATGCGCAATATTACAACGTTTAAAATGACCCCTCACAACTTTTGGTCAATAAACAATGAAAAAATATGGATTCGCAAATAAAACTGTTCTTGTTGGGGGGGGGGGGGGTTAAAACAATATGGCCGACAGCCTCTGCAGACTCTTAACAAGTTGTGAGTACCATAGGCCTTTTTGACTCAACCGCTACGGCTGACGAACAGCTGTTCAACAGTGTTCAAATCCGCCATTGAACATGCTGCTGTCGAAGGAGCGGTTGAACAATATTTATATTCAACGTCATACTAGTTGCTACACAGTTATATGCTTTTTAATCGGCAGTGTCATCAATATGACCTTTATCAAAACAAACTTTGACCTTTACCCCTATTTATTGGCAATCTTGACATTTCCTTGCTTCATAGATGTGATAATATTGAAATCTTTCTTTATGTTGTTTAATAAATTAAAGGAAGGAAATAGCTCAAGTAATTCACTGTGTGTGTATTTTTACAAAATTGTTTATTGACAAATAAATTTATATAAGCCTATTTAAATATTTTCTTTGAAAGCTTCTAAAATATAAAATAAATTATAATTCTTTCGAAAGAATGTTAAATTATTTTTAATACTCACTAAACAAATATTATTTATTATTAGAAGTTACGTGCATTCATGATAATGGTTTGATACACACCTACTCCACAATAACTCATTTATTTCTTTAGCATACTAATCAGGAAGGATAATTGTTGTGAATATTTATGCTAGTGGCTCGAACTTAAATTAAATATTACGCAAAATAAAACTACTACTAAACATAATGTGACAGTAAATATATTATTAAATTTATATACTGAAATGTCATGCCCTGAAATAAATTTTCCCTACCTGTTCGATACAGCAACAATTGTAATTAAATAAAAGTGGCAAAACTAAAACTAATTATTATTGGAGATTATTGCACAAAGGTCTAAATCAGATATATGTCCTCTATACAATAATGTAGCTTAATAGTGGACTAATTGAGAATTTCCCAGACAGGGAACAAAGGACATCAACAATTACTTATAATTGCCTAATTAATTAAGTGTGACCTTCCATTGTTCATTCCTGCTTAAATATTGGTGCCTGAATTGCTTTTAAATTACTTTTCAGTGTTAATTTGTTTGTATTCTATATTCAGTTGTTACACTTTATAAGCCTATAGTTTAGTTATCTTTTTTCCAACCGTTGAGAAATTTACTTCAATTTATTTTTTTACCTTTTCACTTAATCTTTTTTAGCTAAAAATATTTTCCAAATTACAACCTGATTTACTTTGAGACGTGTAAATGAATTCACACGGCATCTCAAAGTTTTTAGAATCAAACAAATCTAGTTCAAATTTAACAATTAATCGATATTATTTAATAACTTAACAAGTCTATAGTCTAACAATTAACAATATTTAATCACGAAATTTGAAGTTTTCAATGTAATTGTGTGAACTAAAAGTTTAAATAGATATTCAAATTGTATATGAAATAAAATTGTGCTTTCATATTGTTGTCTAAAAATTGGTATAAAGTAACAATAACAAACAATACTTACCACAGACGACTCGATCGAACGGGCTCATCCAGTCTGCAAATAAAATATATTTTATCAGATTAAATTTCTGTGAAATGTTAACAAAACAATATTTTCAAATTTTTATTTATATTTTTCAAAGAAATATAAATAACAAATTACTAAACTAAATAAGTCAAGAAAGAGAAACCAACAACATACAATATTTTTAAAATTGTGATTTATATTTTTCCAAGAAATATAAATAACATATTACTAAACTAAATAAGTCAAGAAAGAGAAACCAACAAAATAATCATTTGTTGTTAGCACATCACAAACAAACAATACGAAATGCAACCTAGCAAATAAACATTAACGAATCCATAATGTTTTAATAGTAATAATAAAGATAGAATTTAAAGAAATATAAGAATAATAAAGAGTAAGAAAATATTAAAAAATAATAAATAAATGGATTTTACAAATTTAAAAACAGCTATATTATCAAATTTCTCCTCTATTTAAAATAATTCTGTATTTTACAAGTTTGTGTTGATTTATATTAGAATTTTTGTCTTTCATGGTGGTTGCCCAAACCGACAAGTCACCACTGGGAAGTCAATTTGCCTATACACATGCAAGTTTACCGACAGTGGGCAAAACATTCTGTTATATTTCAACTGTACTGCTCCTGTTTATATTAAAATGAGGTATAGTGAACATTGTATGGTTATCAAAGGTCTATAAGTTAGTACAATGACTTTTTTAATTTAAAATCATCAAGAATTAATCACATGTAAAGTTTCACATATTTAATGTGAACAAAATATGAAAATACTCAATTTGTACAAAAACTAACTTATGGTCCACTAGAACAGCTCTTCATCTGTCAAATGACACTTAAAGTGTTACGTTATGATCATTATTACGGACCGAATACTTGAAATAAAAAGCCATGTTTTTGGCGGTTTTTTTTCGTAGAGCGAAACGGCCTCCTTAACATTGTTGTGTTCAGTATTTTTTAATTGTTATTGAATGACCTCTATATTACTATAGATTGGTATATAAATACCATTTTCTCATCGATATACAACAATTTTAATCATTTACCATACTTTTTTTAATTACTATGCTTTTTTTAGGAAAGTCAAACAGCTCAGTGAGTAGGCCTATTGTGTATTTATGGAATATGGAATTTCACCCGATTTTCACGATATTTTAAACTAGCCAATATCAATCCACCAAAGACGAATCCATAAAAAATTTTCATCGGAAATATAGATTTGTACAAACAAATTTTAAAAAATTTATCAATTTTATACAAAAAAAAAAACTATGTAGGCTATATAGACTAACATAAACATAAAATAGGTTTTCCCTCCTAAAAACGAGTATGACATCCAATATTCATACGACAGATAACAACCGAGAAACATAATAGTTTAGGTTATGTTATTTTAGGTTATTTAAAGTTAGGTTAGGTTAGGTTGGTTAGTTGGGTTAGGTTAGGTTATGTTAGCAATACTTGTTCGCGGTCAACAGTACAACCTTATTTAACCTAAACCATACTTTTTGTTGAATATCTTAGTCATTATTCGTCGTATGAATAATAAGATGTCATGTTGGTGTTCAGGAGAAAAAACTACTTAAGATTAATGTAATATACATGGTTTTTGGAGTAAAAAGGGTTTTATTTATTTATTTTTTTTTTTTGTCAAAAATCGGGTTTCCACCGAAAATTTTTTATGAATTTGTGTTTGTGGTGTTAATATTGACTAGTTAAAAAATTCATGAAAATCGTGCGAGACCCCTAAACTGCACATGAACATATTTGTCAGTTAGTGTAGTAGTTGTAAAATTAAATGCCAACTGTCTGTCTATGTTGTAACAATGTTGTCGTACGTTAATGTGTGTGAAGCAAACTGTCACGTAATCAGTAGTGACAGTGCTATCACACAAAGGTCACATGACTACTGTCTAGTTAGACGTTAACCAAAGTACCTCCTTGAAAGCCGGAACAAAGTTGGATTTGTGCTTAACCATGATTCCACACGATTATCTTATTTAGTAACCTTCCTAATAATTTCTTTAAATAGATCTAGGCTACAATACTTCTTAAATACCCCTTTCCCCTTTTAGCTACTTATATTGGCTCTAAATTTATATATTATTATTAAGGTTATTTTCAAAATAAAAAGGAAAGAATTGACACGAATATACATGCAAACAATCATAACAACACATCAAAAACTACAAGCATAACGCCAAAAGCAATAAAATACACAGAAATCAGTTGTTACAGTTTATAGGCCTATCATTTTATTATCTTTTTTTCCAAGCGTTGGAAAATTTACTTTTTTTACCTTTTTCAGCTAAAAACATTTAGTTTTTGCTAAACCAACTGATTAATTAAATACTTGAAGTACAGTAATTTTAATATTATATGTTAGTAAGCCATAAGTATTTTGGGTTATTGATTTCTTATTTTTAATCTTTTACGTTAAAATCTTATTTACTATTAGAGTATATTGTATTTTATATGGCATCTCAACGTTTTTAGAATTAAAAAAATCTAGATCAAATTTGA